>CM057453.1:191341875-192752500 GCA_016271365.2 Neoceratodus forsteri
TAAATACATCACTGGGTTGAACAGGATAGAGTAGGGGAGTATGTTTCAGAGGAAAAAGTGCATGAAAACAAGGGGACATACAATGAAATTGGAAGGGGGAACATTTAGGAGGGATATAAGGAAGTACTTCTTCATTGAAAGAGTGGTGGATGCCTGGAACAGTCTTCCAGCAGAAGTAGTAGGGGTAGAAGCAGTGGTGGGTTTCAAGCATGCATGGGATAGGCACAAGGGAATCTTGGTTGGGAAGTGGAGGGGGGTAGCTGGAGATCAGACAGGATCTGTGATGACAATATAGGCAGAGAAAAATTGGAAGATTGGGTGGGCCAACAGTTATCTGCCAACAAATATTATGTTTATATGTCTATGTTTCTATGACTGTACAGAACTGTATTTTGATTGTTTCTAATCTTTACTTTTTTACGTAAAACGGTGAAGAAGATAAATTAAGAGATGAGACTGGCAATATTGAGAATGCATAATGCATAATTCATAGTGCTTGTTACAGGGTGAGAAAGAGCCATGCATTTCTTGAGAGCAGTGGTATCATTGTCCTAGACAGTTGGCTGTGGGGATGCTTTAAATATGCTACCCCAACTCAGCCATGTATGGGAGCAACTGTGGGTACCAGATGCAACAAAAGCATTACTGTATTTATCCAGTTACTTTGTGATTTGACATTTAACTCTATAATTTGGTATTTCAATCTGTACTTTATATTCACAGTGCAAACAGGGCTCTTGTGGATCTCATAATATACAAGGATGGTGATTCTACTTGGTAGAAGGTTATTTCTTTTCTTTCTTACTACTTCTAAGGGGCTAGCAGGGTATTGTTTGGGACTGTTGGAATTTTGAAACCTGTTTTGTTAGCTATAAGTGGGCTCATTTGTTTGATGTTTAACTGCGTAGCAGGCTGCATTTGTAGATGCCTTTTTCTTCTGATTTAAAACCTATTTGGTGTGATTTAACTGGGGCTGTTTCTTTGAATTGGAGACCTATATCTTCTAATTTCAAGCCTATTTTGATGTGTTGTTGGTGAAGCTGTTTGAATTGGAGTCCTGTTTCTTTTGGTAGCAAACCTATTTTGGGCACTTTGAGTTTAATTGTGATTCATTTTTGCTGCCTTCACTAGCTGCAAAGTTTAGTGCAGAGTGGGGGAAGGGTGCTAATGGTCTGGCCAGGTCTCACTCAGCTAGGGAGACAGAGGTGAATCAGGTGTGGTGTCAGTTGCTTTGGTTTCTCAGAAGGAACTAGAAGGGGACAGGATCAGATCTGTTACAGTGCAGTAGCTTCTTCTTGTTGTTTTTACATTGTTTCTTGTGGATTCTACTTGGTAGAAGGTTATTTCTTTTCTTTCTTACTACTTCTAAGGAGCTAGCAGGGTATTGTTTGGGGCTGTTGGAATTTTGAAACCTGTTTTGTTAGCTATAAGTGGACTCATTTGTTTGATGTTTCATTGCGTAGCAGGCTGCATTTGTAGAGGCCTGTTTCTTCTGATTTAAAACCTATTTGGTGTAATTTAACTGGGGCTGTTTCTTTGAATTGGAGACCTATATCTTCTAATTTCAAGCCTATTTTGATGTGTTGTTGGTGAAGCTGTTTGAATTGGAGTCCTGTTTCTTTTGGTAGCAAATCTATTTTGGGTACTTTTGAGTAGAATTGTGATTCATTTTGCTGCCTTCACTAGCTGCAAAGTTTAGTGCAGAGTGGGGGGAAGGTGCTAATGGTCTGACCAGGGGCCTCAGCTACCTGATTGTTTCTGGAAGACTTGGGCTGGTCCCACCCCCAACCCTCACCCCACCCGCCCCTGGTTCATAATTTCCTATACCAAGGGTTCTGACATCACTTCTCAAATGGGCAAAGGATATGACCTGTCATAGCAGAAGCAGACATCAAGGAAAGGAACAGCAGCAAGTGAAGAGGTGACTGCTATCTCAGTGGAAGGAAAGTAACTGCAAATCTAGGAGCTTTCATTGTTACTTCTTTGCATTGCTATTGCATTGGGGAAAGGAGAAGTAGGAGTTTGAAGAAGGTTGTGCAATAGCTATTTAAAGTCTCTTTTTGAGTGTGGATAGGAAGGATAGGAATATAAAAAGCAGTTGCTCAATCTATCTAAACGTGTACAACAAAGGGGGTAAGGGAAATTAAGAAAACAATGTTTTGTACTGATAGAGGGGGGAGAGTTGAGACTTGGGGGAGTGTTTGGTTTCCTGCATCTGGAAGGGTGGGGGGTCGCTGGTGGGCAATGACAGTAATGGGTAGAGTGGTAGGCTGCAACAACTGCGGTCCACCAATCTTTCTAAAAATTGCCTGGAGTGTGGGAGGATGTTTAGTGTGCAACCACATAGAGAAACTTAGAAAGGAGATTGAGGGTCTGCAGGAGGGACTAAGACAGGCAAGGCAGATTGGGGTTGGGTTTAGCCCAATACTGGAGGGAGGAAGAAGGGGAGATGAGGAAGAGTGATTTAATCCAACAGTGGTGAGGAGAGGGTCAGAAGAAGGGAAGCAAAGACAAAGGGGCCCAGGCCAGGAAGAACAATTGTCAGGGAAACCAGGTCAGGAGACAAAAGACAAATTGAAGGAGGAGATATGGACTTGTGAGGGAAGGCGAAGAAGTGGCAAAAGTCATGGAGTGGAAAGGAGAGAACAGGTTACTATGAAGAGAGAGGGAGCAGGCATTTGAGAAGGGTCTTCAGAAAATAGTTTTGCACTGCTAGAGAGGAAGAAGGTGGAGGAGGGAAATGATGAAATTAGAGGAGGAATTGATAAATGTCTGGACCAAACCAGAGTGGGGGGAAGTTCTGCTGGGAGAATTGCAACAGGGGCAAAAGGGCGAAATACTGTGCAGGAGGAAGATGAGGAGGAGCTGGAAATGAGAGAGGGAGATGAATGGAAGCAAGCAGGGAGTAAGAGTGGTGGAATCTTAGTGCTGGGGGACTCAATACTAAGAGGAGTCAGGGGGGTAGCAAGAGGGAGAGGCATAGTCGCATTTGGGTGGAGGCCATGCCAGGAATGACAGTGGAAAGGGTGGGATAACCTGTTTTGAAATATGCTAGAAGGGGTAGGGACAAGCCTCATTTAATTATACATCTTGGGATGAATGACCTGACTGACAAGACAGTAGATATAGTCCAGAGGAGTTTTGAGGAACTAGCACAATTATGTGAGGGGGCAGGAAGATCAGTAACTTTTTCAGAAATACTTCTAGTGCCCAAGGCAAACACAACAAGAAAGCTGAGAATAGAGGAATTTAACAGATGGCTAAGAACCTGGTGTTGTGCTAAACGGTATGAGGCTGTTGAGGGGGCGTGGGGAGGGACCTGGGAGACAGTAGTCTCTATGCCAAGGACAGACTACGCTTGAGTGAGGAGGGAAAGAAAGCATTGAAACAGAGGATGGAGGAGTACATAGAGGAAGTTGGGAATTTAAACTAGGAGCGGGGGGTGGCAATTGGGAAAGAGATATAGACCACAGGTTGGGAAACCATATGAGTTTACCCCCCATAACAGTGACAAAGGACAAATGGCAAGTATTATTGGTGATACTGTTAAAAGAGGGCAGGATGGGGGGAAGGGTGGAAGGTGGTTACCCTTAATGCTAGAAGCCTTGGGAGGAAAACTGCAGAGTTGCAGGTGCTCATGGCAGAGGGAGAGCTGGACATTGCAGCCATCACAGAAACATGAGCCACCCAAAAAAATGACTGGGACCTGTCTGTACCAGGGTACAGGTTATTTCGTAGGGACAGGGTGATTGGGAAAAGAGGGGGTGTGGCACTATATATGAAGGAAGGACTGAAGTGTGTAAGGGAGGAAGGGGAGGAGTGTAGTATGGAGTCACTTTGGATGCAAATCCAGGATTCCAAGAATAGGATTCTTAGAATGGGAGTGGTGTATAGGCCACCATCTCAGATGGACGAGTTAGACAGGGAACTAGCAGGACAGATCAGGAGGACCTGCGAGAAGGGTAGTGTGTGATTGTGGGGGACTTCAACATGCTAGAAGTGGACTGGAGTACCCCAACAACCAGGAACAGAAGGGAGTAGGAACTGCTGGATGCCTTCCAGGACAGCTTCCTGCTGCAAATGGTCAGTGAACCAACCAGGTTAGGGAATACCCTTGACCTTGTGCTGGAAAATGGGGACATTGTGAGAGAACTTACAGTGGAGTAACTACTGTCAGGGAGTGACCACCACTCAGTATGGCTCACATTGGATATGGGCAAGGAAGGAATGGAATCTGGCACAAGAGTGCTGGACTTCAGTAGGGCCGACTTTGGGAAGATGGGGGAAGTGGTAAAAGGGTACCTGGCCAGAATTCAGTCTACTATGGACACTAACCATAGGTGGTCGCTCATAAAGCTGGGGATAGTGGAGGCAACCAAAACCTGCTGCAAGGCCCAGAGCAAGAAGGCTAGGGCTAATAAACCAAGCTGGTTGAGCAAGGAGGCCATGGAAAAGGTAAGGAGGAAAAGAGTTGCCTTTAGGAAGTACAAGAAAACGGAGGGGGAGGACAGGGAGGAGTACTTGACAGAATCAAAGGAGGTGACAAGGGCAGTAAGGGGAGCCAAAGCATCTACGGAACTCAGGCTGGCACAAGGCATTAAGAAGGGGGAGAAGGACTTCTTTAGGTACATCAGGGAGAAAAGGAGCTGTAAGGACCACATAGTAAGGATTAGGAAGGAGGGGGTTGGGTGGAAGAGAGCGATAAGGCAGAAGCACTAAATGAGTACTTCTGCTAAGTATTTACTAAAGAGAAGAGGGGGTGACACCCAAGCGGAGAAATGGCAGAAACAGGGGAAGGGGTGACAGATGGGGAAATCATGGAGGGCAGAGTTCAGGAGGGTTTGAAGGCACTGAGGGTGGACAAGGCGCCAGGCCCAAATGGCATCCACCCCAGGGTACTGAAGGAGCTGGCAGAGGTCCTTGCAGGACCTTTGGCAGACCTATTTAATGCCTCACTACATTCGGGGTGTGTACCTCAGGACTGGAGGATGGCTCATGTGGTGCCCCTCCACAAGAGTGGCCCCAAGAATGAACCAGGAAACTACAGACCAGTGAGCCTCACATCCATCATGGGTAAACTAATGGAAACTACTGTATCCTGAAGGAGAGGCTGGTGGCCCTCCTAGAGGCCGAAGGACTACAGGACAGCAGACAGCATGGCTTCATATGGGGCAGATCCTGCCAAACCAACCAGGTGGAGTTCTATGACTGGGTAACTAGGCAACTGGACAGGGGCCATGCAGTGGATGTCCTGTATCTGGACTTCAGTAAGGCATTCGACTCGGTGCCGCATGGAAGGCTGGGAAGTAAGTTAGTAGGCACAGGGGTGGGTGCAAAGCTGGTGAGATGGGTAGGAAACTGGCTTCAGGGAAGGCAACAGAGGGTGGTGGTGGGTGGGTAGGGAGCTCCCACACCCAAGGGTAGTGACGAGCGGTGTTTCACAGGGCTCGGTGTAGGGACCAGTGTTGTTTAGGATATTCATTGCAAACATATAATGGAACATCAAGAGCAAGATCAGTCTGTTTGCTGATGATACCAAGGTAGGGGCAGTGGTGGATGACCTAGGGGGATGGCAGGGGTTGCAGGATGATCTGGCAAAGCTTGAAACCTGGTCAGACACCTGACAACTGGGGTTTAATGCCAAAAAGTACAAGGTGCTGCATTTTGGGATGAAGAACCCAAGGAGGAGTTACCAGCTGGGGGGGGAGTGCAGCTAGCCCAGACAGAGGAGGAGGAGGAGAAGGATCTGGGGGGTGCTCATTACAGGGTCAATGAACAACTCGGCACAAAGTAGGAAGGCAGCTGCAAAGGCCAACAAAATGCTGGGCTGTATTGCAAGGGGTATGTCCTCGAGGAGGGAGGAGGTGATTCTGCCACTGTATAGGTCATTAGTTAGACTGCACCTGGAGTACTGCATGCAGTATTGTGCCCATATCTGAAGAGGGACATTAAGTTGCTGGAGGGGGTGCAGTGCAGGGTGACAAAGATGATCAAGGGGCTGGGGGACTTATCATACGAGAGGAGGTTGAGGGAGTTGAACATGTACTCACTGGAGGAGAGGATGGACAGGGGGGACATGATTGAAACCTTTAAGTACATGAAAGGAATAAACAAGACAGGTACAGAGGGGGCTGTTCAAAGTAAGGGAGGGGAGGGACACCAGGGGCCATGATATGAGACTGGAGGGAGGAAGGTTCAGGAGGGAGATGAGGAGACACTTTTTTACAGAGAGGGTGGTGGCTGGGTGGAATACATTACCTGCAGAAGTGGTATCCAGTAGAACAGTGGACTGCTTCAAAAGGGGATGGGACAAGACAAGGGGGAGGGTTAATGAAGTGGAAGGGTGGAAGAGAGGGGCAGCTGCAGAATAAGGGGTGCTAGCTGCACTTTCAAGCAGACTTGATAGACCTCTAGGCCTTTATCTGCTGCCAAATTTCGTATGTTCATAACGTATGGCCAGAAAAGTTGCGAATTTCCTGGGTGTGAGCATGGGATCCTAGATTCCATGACTTGAGTGAAGAAAATGTGCCAGTGCATAAGCTGGATAAATGAAAAAGCATGGCAAATTTATTACAGTTCTTCATAGTATTTTGCTGATTTCTTGTTCTGGATTGCTGCATACATGGTTTAATTATTTTTCTTGTTCACAAACATTACCCAGTGATGTGTGATATGAATAAGATGAAGCAGCTGCAGCAGTCAAGGTACCAGATTGCAGCAGAAGAGCTGTTTAATGACATCATTTTTATGGATGAGATGATGGTTTTGCTGGAACAATTCACTTCATAGACACATAGAAACATAGACTTTGACGGCAGATAAGGACCACTTGGCCCACGTAGTCTGCCCATTTCCCTACCTACAGGATAGGCCACAGATCCTAGTTAACCAACAGCCCATTTCTTCCTACCCCCCACAAGAATTTCCTTATGTCTGTCCCATGCATTCTTGAATTCTCCTACAGTTTTAGACCCCACAACCTCCTCAGGAAGGCTGTTCCATGCATCAACTACCCTCTCTGTGAAAAAATACTTCCTCACATTGCCCTGGAACCACTCCCCCTCTATCTTTAAATTGTGTCCCCTTGTTCTTGCACGTCTCTTTTTCTGAAAGATGCTAACCTCTTGGACTTTCTTGATTCCACTGAGGTACTTAAAAGTTTCTATCATGTCCCCCCCTCCCTTCTTTCCTCAAGGATATACATATTAAACTCCTTTAGTCTCTCCTCATACAGCTTCTCTTGCAGACCCTGCACCATTTTAGTTGCCCTCCTCTGGACTGCCTCTATCCTGTCTATGTCCTTGTGGAGATGGGGTCTCCAGAACTGGACACAGTACTCCAGATGGGGTCTCACCAACTGTCTGTACAGAGGGATAACAACTTCCTGTTGTCTGCTGGTGATGCCTCTCCTATGCATCCCAGTATACCCCCAGCCCTCCCTACTGCCTTCTCACATTGCTTGCTAACCTTAAGGTCATCTGATATGATTACCCCCAGGTCCCTTTCCTTTTTTGTTGTTGTTACTACCTCCCCCCATTGTGTAATCTTCTCCTGAGTTCTTGTTTCCCAGGTGCATTATTTTGTACTTCTTTACATTGAATCCTAGCTGCCATACTTCTGACCATTCATCCAACCTTGCCAAGTCCCTTCTCATCCTTTCCATGCCTTCTTGTGTAAAGGAGTGTTCCATGGTATTTTGTAAAAAGGAACAGGATTTAAGGAAACCTCAATCAAAACAGATGATGATTAAATGTCTGGGGAGCAATTTCAAAATGGGATCAAAGTTCAGCCTGTATTTTTAAGAGTGAATGCACTTTTCTACTGTAACAGTACCATACAGTATGTGTAATGCAAAAAAGATGATGTCACAATCATGTACTTTAAAATCTTTAGTGCCCAGTTCACACATACATTACAGTAAACATTACAATTGGTAGCATATACAGTAGATTAATCAGTTAACAACTCAGGCAGCCTCACCATGATACAAAATATATAGCCATTGACAAGATATTTTAACAGTAGCAATAGCAGAATGTAAAATGCCACCATTAATATTGAACAAGCATGCAGTGGTACCCCCAAAAGTTATAACTACAAATCAGACATAGAAGGCCAAAGAGCTGGGCTTATCTGGCACTCCAAGGAACAAAACCTGGCCCTATGGACTAGAAGAGCTACATGGCTATTTTACTATCCTCAGGGGCCCTTTCTAAGGACAACCAAATTGTTTAAAACTTATGTAGCTGATAAGATGCCCTGTATTGTATCCTTTCCCTAGGCATACATTCAAGCATATTATTACCCCATTCAAACAGAGTAGGAGGAGACTCACTCATCCAATGTTATGACCACCTTTTCCCCCATTACCATAGCTATACTCCACACTGGGTGGGAAACTTAGCAAAATCTCTTCAGGTTCACAGGCTAAGGGGGACTGCAGGACAGTCTTCATGGTGCACACTACCCACTGCCAATATATCTGCAGCTTAGGGTATACCCAGAATATGTGGGTGAATGAGTCCACTGCTGTTTTACACCTGGGGTAGAGCTTAGATTTATCAGTTTTGTGCACTATCTCAGGGGAGAAGTAGGCTGTCATTCACAAAATTATACTGAATTTGTCGCAGTCTGCAGTTCTGAGAACTATGCAAAATTGACTGTATTGCCAGATGCCAGCACTCCATTGGGATACTAGCCTGTCTCATGTCTGCTGAATGTTACTTATTAGTGTTGTCAGAACCCATTGAAGTTCTGGGTTCTAGTCCTAGTCTAGAACTTTTGTAAAAGTTCTAGGGTTCTCATCCTTTTAAGAACTTTTTAGAACTTGACCCCTATTTTTTAATTGTGCTGCCAACAATGAAGATAACAATGAAATACAGGTAATGAAACTGAGGACAAAAATAACTAAAATCTATTCAATATAATGAGCGAGAGAGAGAGAGAGAGCATGTCTGACTTTGAAATGGCTACAGCTAGGTTTATCTATGTTTTTTTCAGCTTGCTAAAGCTAACAACATACAGGTGCTAACAGGGTCACCCACCCACCCATGTGTTAAAAGGTTTCCTGCTGCAGCTGCATTACACTCTCTGAGTAAAAAAACAATAAATGGTACATTTATTTACTCAGTTATAGCCTCATCATCATGAAGTATGAAGAAAGTTAACTGACATTAGCTAACCTCAGCTACTTGCTGCTGTCACTTTTAAATAAGTAAGTCAAAAGTTGTTATGTTTACCACTTTGTATAACAGAGTCGAGGTACTGCAACTAGTGGAACTGGTGCACATATTATGTTCATAGGCATAGTCAGTCAAGAAATTTAAATAAAAAATATATCAGTCATTCATGTTGGCAAATTGCAATAATACATACAACTTTCTAAAATAATGCATCAGCTGCTAAGTAAGCAAAATGTGTATTTCACATAAATAACAAGCATATGTCAATATCAAACATTGGTTGCTTGCCAAACAGTTTGCTTTTTGCAATTCTGACCCCAAATTTTGAAGATACTTGTTTTAGGATTCACCTTATAGACATGACTTGGGCCATTTATAGTATATTGGCAAACATGGCATTTCACACCAGATGTGCGATAGCACATCTTGTTCTGGATTTTAAAAATGACACATGTCACATTTATGAGGTGGTGTGGAGAAATGACTATGTTGAAAGGTTGGAGTCAAAATATTGAAAATGAGAGAACATGGAAATGGTGTAACATTCAATCATAAATTGGACATTTTACCATATTTGTACACCAGGGGTAGGATATTCAAATGGGCTGTGCATGGTGCAACAGAGTTGCACCATGTGGGACCCACTGATGCACCCCAGTGCGATATTCAAAAGGGGATTATGTGCTGCATAAATCCCAATGCACCAGGACTCATCAGTAATGTATGCGGTGCAACTAAGGGGGGGTGTGGCCCATGCATAGTCTGCACAGCCTGATATTCAGCCCAGGATGTGCTGAGCAGATGGAAGGCACAACCTCCACTTGTGCCACACACAGTTCAGCCTAAAAAAAAAGAGCAACAGCTGGCCACTCACAGGTGAGCTGCCATATTGCAGGGTGCAACACAGCAGCCGCCAGCTGTGGGTGGCCACCTGAGCTCCACAGCCAGGATCCGTCGGCGTCACACCCCCCACCCCCGATCGTGGGCTGTTTTAAATAATAGAATCCCTGGTGGTTCAGTGGACCTAGCACCCTGCCCAATCGTGGGCTGTAAGAATAAATGAACCCCCTTGTGGTCCAGTGGACCTAGCATCCTGCCCGATCATGGGCTGTAAGAATAAATGAACTCCCTGGTGGTCCAGTGGACCCAGCACCCTGCCCAATCATGGGCATGCATTAGTTCAATTATCCCTGGTGGTCCAGCAGTATCCATACCCCTCCCAACCCACCCATTCATTCCCACCACTCTGCTCCCCAGTCAGTGGTGGGCAGCTACCACCTGCAACGTGCCTGGTCACCCGCCGACTGACAGTGTACAGTATGGCTGTCGCCCATTGGTCTAAGCATGAGCCAATGGGCGTGCAGACAGTACCGTACTACACAGTTCGGATATGTGAATGGACCCATTCACATATCGGATCTAGTACAGTATGAGTCTGCACACCCATTGGCCCACACTGTGGATCACCGGGCGACAGCCATACTGTATGCTGTCAGTCAGTGGCCAGGCAGCTTGTGGGTGGTGTGAAGCCACCCGCCACTGACTGGGGTGGCGGAATGAGTGGGTGGGCTGGGAGGGGGTACGGGTACCGCTGGACCACCAGGGCTAATTGAACTAATGCATGCCCGCAATCGGGCAGGGTGGTAGGTCCACTGGACCACCAGGGAGTTTATTTATTTTTACAGCCCGTGATCGGGCAGGGTGATATGTCCACTGGACCACCAGGGAGTTTATTTATTCTTACAGCCCATGATCGGGCAGGGTGATAGGTCCACTGGACCAGCAGGGAGTTTATTTATTCTTACAGCCTGCGATCGGGCAGGGTGATAGGTCCACTGGACCACCAGGGAGTTTAGTACATATTACAGCCTGCGATCAGGCATTGGAGCGCATTGCCAGTGAGGAGCAGGGGGCATTGGTCTCTGACAGCTGCAGCCTGGCAGGGTGCCAGGTGCAAGTCGCTGGGGATCGGCGCACCTGCATGCTAATGGGGCCATAATGACATGCAAATGGCCCCATTTGCACCTTGCATGCATTATGGCTCCATTTGCATATCTACTACTGAATATTGTGGTTACTGCACCTAGCACAATGGCACTTGTGCTGGTGCATCCCCTGCTCCTCTCTGGCCACTTGCACTGGTGCAGTGACACTGCGCCATGCACAATGTGGGTGGCCACAGTGCCATATTCAACAGTGCTGTGCCATGGCACAGCACCATTGAATATCACCCTGTCACTGCCCTGGCGCATCCGAGTTGTGCTGCTCCCAGGCTTGTGCCACAGCCTGGTGCAGTCTGAATATCCCACCCCAGATGTTCAGCACAGCCTTCCTATTAGCCCACCTGATGAACACAGTTGGTAAAAATGTTCAGATCCCTGACAAAACATCATTTCATGTCACAGGTTCAAAGATGCATTTTGGCCAGGATTTTAAAAATTACAGCTGTCACTTTCATGAGATTCCATGAAGAAATTGCTGTGTTGAAAATTTGGGGTCAAAGTATTGAAAATTACCAGAGTTACAAGGCTGCGTATGCAAACTTCAATGTAGGCTCACAACTTCATTTTTTTTTTTTTTATATTTTTATGCCAAATTTTCAACCTAGCCTTCTTATGATCCCACCTCATGAACAATAGTGGAGAACATTGTCAATTCCTGCCTGAAAGGTGATTTTGCACAGCAACTGCAAAATCACCTTTTGGGATGTGAAAAACATTTTGGCCAGGATTTGAAAAATGACAGCTGTCATATTCATGAGTTGCTATGAAGAAATGGCTATGTTGAAAATTTGGGGTCAAAATATTGAAAATTGCCAAAGTTACAAGCGTGCATTCGCAAAGTTCAATGTAGGCTCATAACTTTCTTGGTTTTTTTTGTTAACATTTTTATGCCAGATTTTCAACATAACCTTCTTATGACCCCACCTCATGAACAATGGTAGACAAAATGTTCAACTCCTGCCCAAAAGGTGATTTCATGCAGCGACCACAAAATCACCTTTTGGGACAGATTTACCTATTGTCACTTGTATTGTTCATGAGGTGGTGTCCCAAAAAAGGTATGTTGAAAATTTGAGGCAAAAATTTTGAAAAATGACCAAGTTATGCTACTAAGTTCAAAACCCCATTGAAATACATTGAGCTGCATACCTGATTTCCATAGTTCGCAGTCCAGCATTGAAGAGTGAAGATTTCTCCACAGTCTGGAGAAGATCACAGCATTGGACCCCAGCTGGGTAAGTAAGGGCTTGGGGGGTGGGAGGGGTAGGTGCTGAGTGGGAGGGTCAGGTGGGGGAACTAATGGTGCAGCAGACAATGATGGATAGTTTACTGTTTTACTGGGTTAAAAAATAATGGCCAACCCGGACCTTTCTAGAAACATCCTATTGCCAGACTGCATCCTAAGCAGTTTTTAAAAAATTGTGCAGTCACTGTCAAAAGTTGAACACGTGCCCAAGTTCTTACTATGAATCATTACCAGTTTACTGCATCTTTTCTAAGGGAAGCAGGACACAAACTGTAGAAGGGATGTAATCCATTGGGAGCCCCTGCAGGGTGAGCTTACATGCCCTTGCTACTGTGAGGTTTGAGCCTGCACCTCTGAGTCCTGAACAATTTATATACAGTTGGTTTATATACTTCAGTTCCTTGCACACCCAAGTTTAACCCATGTCTTGCTCATTTCCTTTTTGCGGCCACCTAAATCGTTCCCAGTGCTGCAACTTTTACTGTCCCTGTTTCACTGGCTCTCACCTCCAAGGCAGTCCAGGGAGGAAACATAGAAACATAGACTTTGATGGCAGATAAGGACCGCTGCTGATGCCTCTCCCTATGCATCCTTTCCACGCCTCTTTGTGTATCAACCCTGTTGCAGATCTTTGTGTCATCTGCAAAGAGGCATACTTTTCCTTCCAGTACCTCTGCAATGTCACTTATGAAGACATTGAAAAGGACTGGACCCAGTACCGAACCCTGTGGTACCCCACTAGTAACCCCTCTTTCTTCAGAGTGGACTCTATTTACAATTACCTTCTGTGTCCTGTTGTCCAGCCAATGTTTTACCCAGACTATCACCCTGGGACCCACTCCCAGGCTGGTTAATTTGACTATTAATCTTTTGTGTGGGACTGTGTCAAATGCCTTGCTAAAGTCAAGGTAGGCCATGTCCACAGCCCCTCCCTGGTCTGCTACTTTGGTCACCCAGTCAAAGAAATCAATTAGATTCATCTGACATGACCTTCCCGCTGTGAACCCATGCTGCCTTGGGTCCTGTGCCCCACTGACCTCTAGGTATTCAACAATTCTTTCCTTCAGAAGTGATTCCATCACTTTCCCTAGCACAGAGGTCAAACTGACAGGTCTGTAGTTTCCTGCCTCTGTCTTGGTCCCACTTTCGTGAAGGGGAATCACATCTGCCTTCCTCCAGTCCTCAGGTACCACACCATCCTCCCATGATTTGTTAAAAAGGGTAGTCAGTGGTGTCACTAGTTCTCTGCTTAATTCTTTTAGAATTCTGGGCTGAATTCCATCTGGCCCCATTGCTTTGTCCACCTTCAATTTTAGGAGTTCTTTTGGAACCCTTTCTTCTGTGAAAGGACTGGGATCGACCCCCCTATCCAGAGTGCTTCTGTTAATTGGATTAGGCACCTCCCCCACCTCCTCTTTTGTGAATACTGAACAGAAGTATTCATTCAGTATCCCTACTTTTTCACTGTCTCTCTGCCCACCCACCGTCCATTCTATTCAGCCTCACTATCCCTCCCTTTGTCTTTCTATGCTCCCTGATATACCTATAAAAGGTTTTATCCCCCTTATTAACCGAGTTGGCTATCTTTTCCTCAGTTTGGGCCTTTGATATTCTGACTACCCTCCCTACTTCCTTCTGCCTTAACTGGTACAGTTCTCTGTCCTGCTCCTTCTGTTTCCTTATACTTCCTAAATGGTTTTTTTTTCTCCCTAACCATCACTGCCACCACTTTTGAGAACCATAGTGGCTTTTCCTTTCATTTTGATTTGTTTATGTGCTTCACACAAAGGCTTGTTGCCGCTGTGATGGTAGTTTTGATATTTCCCCATTGTTGCTCCACCCCTCCTTCTAGCCTGTTTGCTAGTGCTTTTCTAAGGCACTCTCCCATCTTGCCAAAGTCAGTCCTCCCGAAGTCCAGAACCCTCACTTTTGTGTGGCTTGACTCTGTAGCTGAGTTTATCATGAACCACACTGTTTGGTGGTCACTTGTTCCCAAATGGCTACCCACTTCTAGATCTGAGATCCTCTCACTGTCCCCATTTGAGAGTATGAGGTCTAAGATTGCTCCCTCACAAGTAGGTTCCAAAACTAGATGTCTGAGTCATGCCACCTGAAGGGCATCGAGAATGGCCCTGCTTTCGGATGTGGCTGCAGCAAAGGTGCTTCAGTTAACATCTGGCATATTAAGGTCCCCCATCAACAGTATCTCCCCTTTCTCTGCCATCCTAAGTATGCCTTCTATCATATCCTTGTCCATTCCCTCCCCTGACATGGGGGTCTGTATACAACCCCTGTGTGGATTGTGGTGCCATTTCCAGTCTCTAAGGTGACCCACAGTGCCTCCTCTCCTCCCTGTTTACTCTTTTGTTCCGTTGCTTTTATCCCTTCCCTTACATAGAGAGCTACTCTTCCCCCTCTTCTACCCTCCCTGTCTCTCCTGTAGGTTGTGTACCCTGGTATGTTAACATCCCAGTCATGGTTCTCTGTGTACCATGTTTCTGTGACTGCTATGATATCCAGGCATCCCTCTTCCATCAAGGCTACCAGTTCAGGGATCTTGTTGCCCAGACTACGGGCGCTGGTACACATTACCCTCCATTTCTTGATGGCCTTACCCCTTTTTGCCCCATCCCTGTCCTTATTGCGTTTGTCACTTTCTCTATTTACCCCAGTGCTTCTCCCTATCAACATCTCTATGTTGGTGTCTACCTCACTTAGTACCCTGATTTTTGGGGGGGCTATGATTTCCCTGCTCCTCTGCAGTGCCTCCCCCCTTGGCTAGTTTAAATGCTTGCCAATTAAGCATTTAAACCTATCACCTAGGATCCTGGTTCCCCTCCTGGACAGATGCAGACCATCACGCCAGTATAGGCCTTCATCCCTCCAGGTGGACCCCCAGTCCCCAATGAAGCCAAATCCCTGAGCTCTGCACTAGTTTTTCAACCACTGATTGAATTCCATGGTGTGGAGCACCCAAGCCTCAGCCGTGCCATAGACAGGCAGCACCTCAGAGAAGGTTACCATGCATGCTATTTGTCTAAGGCCCCTCCCCATCTCCACAAATGCTTCTTGCACTGCTCTGATCCCTTTCTTAGCCAGGTCATTTGTTCCTAGGTGGACAATGACATCCAGCTCCCTCCCCTGTGCAGCTGCTCCTGCGATCCTCAGGATTCACTCCCTGTCCCTCCAAGCTATGGTGCCAGGCAGGCACCTTACCTCCCTGTCCCCTTCCTCCCCCAGTTCTACCTTCCTAACAATGGAGTCGCCCACTTCTTTTTTTTCTCTCCCTACTTACTTACTGCCTCTATGCCCTTTTAGCTACTGATCTTCCTGTTCTGAGACAAGAAGTTCCTATATTTCTCAGTGGTCTCCTCACTTGCTCAGAGTTAGACCTCCAGCAGCTGGAGGGGCCGGAGAGCTACTCTTGTTCTTCTAGGATGGTGAGTCTTTGGTGGCTCTGTGATCACTCACTTCCTGCTCCCAAACAGGAAGTTCCTGTTGTCAGTCAAATCCTGTGCCTATAAAAGTAGAACTGCCTTTGGGTGGGGGGGGTGGACGGGAGGGAAGGAGGGCAATATAGTCCCAGTAGAGAAGTTTAGTTATACCAGCAGCTCCTTCCTCCTGGTGCTCTGCCAGAAGCTATCTATGGCAGTGTTTAAATCTGGTTTTAACCTGGCTCCTTCTAGCTAAGCCAATCCCCCTACTTTGCAAATCTTTCTACACTTAGTTAATTTCACAGATAACAAGTCCCTTCAGCCACCTGTGATAAGCACCTAGATAACCCCCCTACTTTGCAAATCTGTCTACACTTAGTTAATTTCACAGATAACAATTCCCTTCAGCCACCTGTGACAAGCACCTAGATAACTACACAGATAACACAGATAACAGATACACAAATAACAATTCACTTAGCTAACTCTGACAAACACACTAACTTTTTTTTTTACCCTAAATTGAAGGTCCCAGTACAAGAGTTCTAGTTCTTAGTCCCAGTAGAGAAGTTTAGTTATACCAGCAGCTCCTTCCTCCATGCGGACATTAAGGAAACAGTTACTGTCGCCCATTGCATCTGTGTCCACTTCACCTGTCTAAAAAGGCCTGTGACATCTACATGAGCTACAGCGCAATAACCATCTGCCTCAGCACCGGATAAAGTTTGATGTTGTGACCAGGTGAAACTCCACACTGCACATGCTTGACCAGCTGTATGAACAGTATAAGGCTGTGTCAGAATACCTGCTGCTGCACACCACCCATGACAGTGCTGGAGTGTCCATCGCGCTAAGAACAGAGCAGTGGCACCAAATGGATGGGCTAATATGTATTCTCCGTCCATTCAAGCATGCTACACAGGCAGTGAGTGGGGACACTGCTTGTATAAGTCAATCCATACCCCTCATACCTGTGCTGAGGCAGGCAATAGTTAATGTGCAACACCAGATGGAGGCAAGTGGGGATCATGGAAGCTGTGATCTAATGGATCACATGCTCCATGTGCTGGACACAAATATCCATGTATCCGGCATTTTACAGTCAGCTGAGTTTGCATTCGCCACCATGCTGGATCCACGCTATGAACGTGGCCTGTCCTCTATAATTGAAGGAGGTCGTCAGCGAGTACAACAGTTGACAGAGAACCTCATTAGAATGGTACATGCTGCACACATGAAAAAGGCACACACTGTGGGGAAAACAGGTGTGCTACCACCACCAGTGGCTCACAGGCAACCCAGTCAAATAAAATGAGCAAAGCACAGCAGAAAGCAGCAAGCAATCTCATTTGGGATGTTCTCTTTCAGGTGTGAGTGAAAAATATGGAGGAAAAGGAGGAGGAGACAGATGAGGCAACTGGACTCCATTCAGCAGAATGAATAGTGGAGGCCTACATGGGGGACCCAAAGCATCTTGCCATTACTGATGAGCCACTAGTGTGCTGAAGCAGTGAAATGACTGACTGGCCAGCACTAATATCAGTTGCTGTGAAATACCTGAGCTGCCTGCCATCCAGTGTCAGTGTGGAATGAGTGTTTTGTGTGGCTGGGGCCATTGTGAGTGACCGTAGGACCAATTTGTCACCCAAGAATGTGTCCATACTAACATTCATCAAAATGAATGAAAGGCATATTCCACACAACACAGTGATGTCAGTGGTGTTGCCACAGGAACTGTGTCTTGGTGATTAGGATGATGACAATCCCTCAACTAAGGCATCCGCCAGCAGCAAGGTGGATGAAGCAGCAATGGTGAGAGAATTCCCACCTGGTAAGAACTCCAGTCTTGAAGACTTTGAGGGGTGCTTCTTGGATTATGTGGAAGTGGAAAAAGGCTGAGTTTACTTGAAGCCCCTCCCAACCACTTCCAGCTCAGTATGGTGTTATACCTTATTTTTAGCTATGTACCACTGGACTGGTTATGGTAATGTGTTATCTGCTGCAGTGTGTATAAGTTTCATTTGATCACCCTTGGCCATAACCCGTTGTTTGGTCACCACCAGTCCTCCAGCCTATATAAAGCAGCAGCAATGTAATTACCATAACCATAAAGATTTTGCAATTGCATGATTACAGCTATAATGTTTTGCTGCCAAAAAAATCTTACTTTTCGTGTCGACTATCAACCCCATCTTACAGCAAGATATGTTGTCTTGATGTCCTTAAAAGTGCCCATGCTGGCAAATGCCACACACCCCCACCCCTTCTCGCCAGTGCACCTGACCTGACACACCCATGTACTCCATGTGACCAAAAAATATTTTCTGCCACTTACTATCAGTGACATGTACAAGAACCCTGGCTCCTGGACTTCTGGTGCTGTGTTCAGCATAATGGTGGCATCATTTTACAGCTCCACTAACCCTCGGGCCACATATTGCAAATCTAGCATTCTATTATACGCACTTTTTGTGATTATTCAGGCCAAAGAGCAGATGGCTAACAGCAGAACAAGAGAGGTAAATAATCACTTCCAAATATTTACACAGGAGTCGGAGCCCTCGGACAATGAGCAGCCAGACACAGAGCTGCCATGGGCAATGGCCCAGAAACACCAGACACCAGCCAAAACTTTGAGCCACAAAATTAAAAAGGGTGCCAGTATGGACCAAAAATTAGATAAAATGCTCACGGAGCTCTGAGATCTTAAAACGGACTTCTCCACCTTCAAACAGAATCAAGAGACTATGCAAAAATATATTATTGAGACCAGCTTGAGAGTGACAACATTAGAAAACTCTGTACGGCGGGGGGAGACAGTGGCGCAGTTGCAGACCATGCTACAGCAGATTACTCATCTTTGCTGGCTAACTATGGAGAGACAGGAAGATGTGGAAAACAGGCACAGGAGACACAATCTTAGAGTTTATGAGATCCCTGAGAACAGTGAGAGGCATGATCTGGCTGAATTTATCTCGACTGTCTTAAGAACGTCTCTTTCCTTAGACCCTGATATGGCACTCGAGATTGAGCGCACCCACCGAGCCTTAGGCCCCAAGACCAGTCAACCAAACACTTGTCCTCGTTCTATTGTAGTCAGATTCTTGAGGTTTCAAACTAAACAGTCAATTCTACAAAAAGCCTGGTCCATGGGGAAAGTTTATTATGGCACTTAGCATATTTTTATAGACAACGACTATGCCTCTACCACCATGAAGAGAAGATGAGCTACATACCCCTGTTCCAAATCTTGAGGCAAAAACAACTGAAATTTAGGACCCCATACCTCAGTCACCAAGTGCTGCAATATCCCTCAGGGCAAATCACATATGAGTCTGCAGCAGAAGCGATGCAAGATTTCCCATCCAGAGGACTTTTCTTCCAGGCCAGCTCTCTGAACTTGCAGCAGAACCAGAGAACTAGGCAGCTCACCATGGCAGTCCAGCAGGGCCAGCAGAGCCAGCAAGTGACCCTCTCAGGAATTAAACAGCTTTTAGCTCAGTTCACCAGAGAGGACAGATGACCGCATTCAGCATGGTTGTGATGAAGAGAGGTAGGTGGCCTCGGGCCCCGGCCCCACTTAGCCTGCCCCTCAGTGGGGTTTCTTTTTCTTGGGGGGATCCTTGATGGGGGAGTCCAGGTCCTTGTGTGTTGGGAGCTGATTGACCGCTTCCTCCCACCCAGGCTTTTCTTGGGGGGGGCGCGGTTGCAGCTTGGATGTTCCCTGAGGCCTCCAGTGGTGAGCTGTCATCCCAGACTTAATTGCAATCAGGACATTTTCTGGATTTAAGATTGCACTGGGGCCCTACCGGTGCTAGGTCCCCCATGCGTGGCCCCCTCATTTATCAGAGGGGCAGCGGAGATAGCATCCTAGATTTGGGGAACCCAGCTGTGACATTGGGAACAGCCCCTGCAGCTGAAAATATATTTGAAAAACAAGCCCACTGGAGAACCTGGAGGCTGATCACCCCCTGGAGCCCATAAGAGCAATAATTAGTTGGACTGCAATCAGCTGGTAGAGACAGGGTTAATTTTCCCAACTGCATTTGCTCATACCTCGGACACCGGGTGAGGACATACTGCTACTTATGACTCTGATTGACCTTCTAGATGGGTGCAGCGGGGGGGGCTGGTGGGGCAGTCAGGAGATAAAGTATATGATTTGCCAGGCGAAGTACCTGGATGGGACCATCCACTACAGCACTGGTTCAGGACTATATCTTGATTGGCATGCAGTCTGGGGCCTTGGGGGGGTTTGGGGATGCACCGCACCTCCTAAATGAGGGGCGGTCAAGGAGAGGGCTTGACCGTCATACGGGGCCTGACAGCTTTCCCTCTGGGGAGGGGCTACCACTCTCCGGGGATGGGTGTGCCATTTATTGAGAGGGAAGGGGCCTGAGCAGAGGGGGGGCTGAAGGTCCCACCTCAAGGGGCAGTTGTGGACACTTAAACAGCCTGTAACCCACGAGTAATAGCATTTCTCTGATACTGGACATTTCCACCTTTTTGAGCCTTATTAGACAAATGCTGGACTAGTGGAAATGGGCAACTAACCTGGACAATTTGGGGGCTGAGATTTAATGTTCAATGAAACACCTCTCTCCATTATCAAGCTTGGATGCGAGCAGCGATAACTTAGGGAGGCCCCTAGGTGCAAACAATCCATCCCCTTAAAACTTCACATTTTTGCATGGGCTCGAGTTATTTTAACTTACCCCTTACTTACAGTTGGATTAAGTGAGCCTGAGGCAGCGGGCCAAGCTATCACTCTGAGACCCCAAGACAAGCACCTTGTTTCTCCCAGCCCTATTTTTTTCTTAGTATCCTGTTATTTTGGCTTAGTCTTACTATTTTAATAACTACCCTTATATTTTATTATCCTTCACTAGTTAGGGGCAAGAGTATCTCCAGGGGAACAGCTCCCTTGTGGAGTTGTTGGGTCCCACATGGGCAGGATTATATCCAGCCAACCCCTGTCCCTCCTTTGGAGAGGCAGGATCTGGAAGTCAGTTTTCTTACTGTATTGTACATAGTTGTTGTTCTACTTCGATTGTTTCAGCCTTGTTGGCTGATTAGATTTAGAGCCTTAAGGATTAGGATTTCTTTTAAGGAAAATACAAACACAGGATTGCTCAACATATTTATTTTACAGACACAGAGGGTAATCATATATTTCAGAGACAGGATTCTTTCAAGATGCACTGTTGGGATTTGTGTATGGGAGGAGGTTTTTAGTAGCTGAGCAATGTTCCATCAGGTAGAATGGGGTCTCCTTTTAGAATAATCTCACATAATGTTAATGGTCTGAATGCCCCTATAAAGAGATCTAAGACAGTCAAAGCTCTTCAGAAAATGAAATCTGTTGTATTACTCCTATAGGAGACACACCTTGACACCAATGAGCATCACAAATTGCTAAAGTTTGGGTTCTCTCATGTGGTGGAATCTTCATTTAGGAAGAGGAAAAGAAGAGGGTTGGCAGTATTAATCCTTAAGTCTTCCCCCTTTCAATTATTAGACCAATACACTGACTCAGAAGAGAGGCTGGCACTAGCTATAGGCTCGGTCCAGGGCCAGGGCCAGTTTCTTACTATATGTAGCACCTATATCCCACCCCACAGTGATGTCTCATCCATCCAGAGACTGGTGGACCAGATCCTTATTAGGCAGAGAGGAATCTTAGTGGTAGGAGGAGATATTAACTGCCTCCTAAACCCTTCTCTGGATACCTCAGCATCCCACCCAGCCAAACAAACTACCGGGCAACGACATCTCAGATGACTTCTGAAAGATGTAGGCCTGATGGATTCATGCTGACAGCTACACCCTTCCCAAAGGAAATTTCACGTATTATTCAGCTGCCCACAGGAATTACTCGCATTTAGATTATTTATGTATAAGCCAGGAGCACAAGCATCTCATACATAGGGAAGACATCAAGAACATATATCGATCAGATCATGCTCCAATTGAATTGGAGTTAGGGATTTTTCAGGAGAAGAAATTCACACTATGGAGATTTAACCCCTCACTCCTAAGAGATGCAGAATTCAGAGAACTCTTGAAACTTAATATTCGGGAAATAATCCAAGATAATATGTCCTCGACAATTACTCCACAACTACTATGGGATATAATTAAGGTGGTGTTGCGGGGCTACATAATTGCCTATGCCTCCCATAAAAAACAACAAAGAGAGGGTAAACTTAAAACGCTGCAACAGCAGCTGCGGTCTCTACAAGAACAACCTATGAGCAGAGAGGAGAATGTCCAAGAGCAGATATGTCACACCCAAATGGAGATTCAGAAACTATTAACGGCCAAAACAGAACAGGCCCTTATGTGGCTATGGCAAAAATATTATGAGGGAGGGACTAGGGCTTCAAGAGTACTGGCCTACAGACTGAGACGTCAGACACAGCAGATGATGGTAAATAAAATAAAGGACTACAAAACTAACCTATACAGGTATACCACTCAACATATATTGGAGGTTTTTCGGAAATATTATGGGGACCTGTACTCCAACTCAGCTCCCCCAGATCCTCAAAAGATAGCAGAATTCTTAGCCACAATCAAACTTCCCACATTGAACCAAGTCCAGAGAGACTTTTTGACTTCCCAAATCACTTCAGCAGAATTATATCACACTATTAAAAACCTTAAAAATGGGAAAAGCCCAGGCCCAGATGGCTATGGAGCCAAGTTTTGTAAAGGGGTATGGTACTCTATACGGATCCCCTTATTAGAGGCTTTACAAGCCAGCCATAACACGACAACATTCCCAATTTCTTCGAGGCAAGCCTCAGTCTCTGCCATCCTGAAGCCCAATAAACCCTCTCGACTATGTGACTCCTACCACCCAATATCAGTTCTTAATCAAGATTATAAAATGTATACTAGTATTATAGCTCATAGATTAGATAATATACTCCCTGAACTCATCCAGCCCGACCAATCCAGCTTTATTAAATCAAGACAGACCACAGATAATATTAAACATACTTTATTTCTCATTAATCATTCTCAGTGCTGTAAGTCCCCACTTCTCTTATTAGGCCTCGACGCCCAAAAATCATTCGACAGAGTCTCATGGGAGTTTTTACATTCATCACTTGCCAAATTTGATTTCCCGCAGGGCTTTCTAGATACAATTAGAGGTCTTTACTCCTTACCAGAGACGGTAGTAAAAATAAATGGTTCCCATTCAACTAGATTTCCCCTGCAACGGGGAACCCATCAGAGCTGCCCCTGTCCCCTTATTTATTTGCCCTATATGTGAAACCCATTGCTCAATTTCTTAGGCAACAGGAGGACCTACCAGGATACACCATAAACGGGACACAACATAAACTGGCGTATTATGCTGATGATCTGCTTCTCTATGTTATGGATCCAAAGAAATCTCTAAGTGCATTAACACAAATATTACCTTTATTAGAGGGAATCTCAGGGTACAAAATAAACCAGGATAAATCAGAAGTATTAACTATCCATTATAGACCTTCCCCCAAAATAATGTGAAAATTCCCTTTAAAATGGAACAGACCCTACCTAACATATCTGGGTATAAAAATATCTCCCCACCCTTCTATAGTCTTGGAATTAAACTACAATCCCTTGTTTCTTACCATACAAGCAGACCTCCATAGATGGTCACAACTTCCCATACCACTTCTATCTAGGATACATTCTATACAAATGAATATTCTTCCTAGAATTCTCTTCCTAATGCAAAACATTCCACTTCCCCCTGCCTCTAAAATGATGGACAAATGGATGAAGGCACCAGTAAGGTTTATATGGAAGGATACTAAGCCATGCATAGCTACGTGTAGGCTCTACCTGCTGAAGGACGGCGGAGGCTTTGCCCTTCCTAATTTATCTAAATACCTGACAGTGACAGTTCTTACCCACATGTCAAAATGGCTGCTCCCCCAGGATAGGACCCCAATCTGGACAACATTAGAAAGAAACCTATCAGATATATATACCCTTAAGTAGGGATCTAATTTATCAACCAAATTATGTGCAAGAGGATGAGAAAATCTCAGAATATACTAAATTACTAGTTAAAGGAAGTATTAGGAAACACAGAAGGAGCAGGACAGAGAACTGTACCAGTTAAGGCAGAAGGAAGCAGGGAGGGAAGTCAGAATAGCAAAGACCCAAACTGAGGAAAAGATAGCCAACTCAGTTAAGAAGGGGGATAAAACCTTTTATAGGTGCATCAGGGAGTGTAGAAAGACAAAGGGAGGGATAGTGAGGCTGAATAGAATGGACAGTGGGTGGGTAGAGAGGGACAGTGAAAAAGCAGGGATACTGAATGAGTATTTCTGCTCAGTATTCACAAAAGAGGATGAGGGGGGGCGTCTAATCCAATTAACAGAAGCACTCTTGATGGGGAGGTCGATTCCAGTCCTTTCACTGAAGAAAGGGTTCAGAAAGAACTCCTAAAACTGAAGGTGGACAGAGCAATAGGGCCTGATGGAATTCACCCCAGAATTCTAAAAACTTAAGGGGAGCACTAGTGAAACCACTGACTATCCTTTTTAACAAATCATGGGAGGATGGTGTGGTACCTGAGGACTGGAGGAAGGTGTATGTGATTCCCCTTCACAAAAGTGGGACCAAGACAGAGGCAGAAAACTACAGACCTGTCAGTTTGACCTCTGTGGTAGGGAGATTGATGGAATCACTTCTGAAGGAAAGAATAGTTGAGTACCTAGAGGCCAGTAGGGCACAGGACCCAAGGCAGCATGGGTTCACAGCAGGAAGGTCATGTCAGATGAATCTAGTTGATTTCTTTGACTGGGTGACTAAAGTAGTAGACCAGGGAGGGGCTGTGGACATGGCCTACCTAGACTTTAGCAAGGCATTTGTCACAGTCCCACACGAAAGATTAATAGTCAAATTAACCAGCCTGGGAGTGGGTCCCAGGGTGGTAGCCTGGGTAAAACATTGGCTGGACAACAGGACACAGAAGATAATTGTAAATAGAGTCCACTCTGAAGAAAGAGGGGTTACTAGTGGGGTACCGCAGGGTTCAGTACTGGGTCCAGTCCTTTTTAATGTCTTTTTAAGTGACATTGCAGAGAGACTGGAAGGAAAAGTATGCCTCTTTGCAGATGACACAAAGATCTGCAACAGGGTTGGTACACAAGGAGGCATGGAAAGGATGAGAGGGGACTTGGCAAGGTTGGAGGAATGGTCAGAAGTATGGCAGCTTGGATTCAATGCAAAGAAGTGCAAAGTAAAGCACCTGGGAAACAAAAACCCAGGGGAAGCTTACACAATGGGGGTAGTAACAACAACAAAAATGGAAAGGGACCTGGGGGTAATCATATCAGATGACCTTAAGGTTAGCAAGCAATGTGAGAAGGCAGTAGGGAGGGCTGGGGGGATACTGGGATATGTATAGGGAGAGGCATCACCAGCAGAAAACAGGAAGTTGTTATCCCTCTGTACAGACAGTTGGTGAGACCCCATCTGGAGTACTGCATCCAGTTCTGGAGACCCCATCTCCGCAAGGACATGGACAGGATAGAGGCAGTCCAGAGGAGGGCAACTAAAATGGTGCAGGGTCTGCAAGAGAAGCTGTTCTAGGAGCTACTAAAGGAGCTTTAAATGTATACCCTTGAGGAAAGGAGGGAGAGGGGGAACATGATAGAAACTTTTAAGTACCTCAGTGGAATCAACAAAACCCAAGAGGGTAGCATCTTTCAGAAGAAGAGATATGCAAGAACAAGGGGACACAATTCAAAGATAGAGAGGGGGCAGTTCAGGGGCAATGTGAGGAAGTATTTTTTCACAGAGAAGGTGGTGGACACATGGAACAGCCTTCCTGAGGAGGTTGTGGAGTCAGGAACAGTGGGAGAATTCAAGAATACCTGGGACAGACATAAGGCAATTTTTGTGGGGGGGGTAGGAAGAAATAGGCTGTTGGTTAACTAGGATCTGCAGCTTATCCTGTAGGTAGGGAAATGGGCAGACTAGGTGAGCCATGTGGTCCTTATCTGCCATCAAAGTCTATGTTTCTCTGTTTCTTAAACACTGGAGAAAAGTTCTTAATACTAAGGAGTTTTGCCCTCTAGCTAAATGGATTGGAATCCCATCAAGGGACTTCAGGTTTCTCCCTGATGGATTAGATTGTTCATTTCAAAGGTGGAGAGAAAGAAGACTAGTTCACACTCACCAGTTCTATCAGTCAGGCTTCATTAAGATTTTTCAACAACTACAGGAGGAATATGCACTCCCCCACTGGGATTTATTTTAGATACCTACAGATCAGGCATTATCTGTTGTCAGAAGGAGGGCCTGAGATGGTCAACGGCCACTCCCACCTTTTAATTATCCTGTTGACGCAATTGTCTTCCCCTGAAAACCAGCAACACCTCATCTCCCATTTGTATAAGTCTCTCCGTCAGCCATCACATATGGCAAATGAAATGATTTAAGCTACCTGGGAATTAGAGCTGTTAGTAGTTTTAAACCCTAAGGACTGGCTTAGAATTTGGAGATTACAGCATAAAACCATGTGTTCCTACTCCTGAAGAGAGTTCTCTTGGGAGGTGGTGGCACAATATTTTCGTCGTAACCCCCAGGTCACGGCGAAATATGTGTCAGGGGAAGATTCTTCTTATTGGAGGGGCTGTGGGGAGGAGGTGGCTACACAGACCCACATCTTCTGATCCTGTAATATTCTGGTGGGATTCTGGGGGGCGGTGAACCAATCTATACAAGAGATGTTTCCTTCACCGGGAGAACTGATGCCGCAACTGGCCCTCTTACTTCATTACCCACCACGCTTTTGGGATAAACATTCAATATACTTAAAAATATACTATTAAGTGCAGCTAAGAAAGTGATCACCAGACTCTGGTTGAAACCAGACCCTCCTCTTATATCTTGCTGGGAAAATTTAATCTATGAGATCTATCAGATGGAACATATGACAGTCAGACTTCAAAACACAACACAGGTCTTAACTAATAAATGGACCAGATGGTTTATTCATATATCCTTTTCACGACCAGATCTTACCCCATAGTGAAGGCTGGAGAGGGGGCAGTAGTGAGGGGAGTTTACCCCCATATGGAATGAGTGAAGTTGTCATACCTAGAGACTCGGGGCACATCCATGATCTGGAGGGCAAATTAGAAGGAATACCTCATATTAAACTGTCCTGATAAGCCTCCTCCCCACACAGCATTGTAATATACACTGGATCACTTTAAAATGATCTGTAATGGCTCAGATAATAGCTGTTTATACTAATGTCTAGGTGTAGTTTGGATGATATAATAACAGTGTCATATTTGTAATTCTTTCCCTCAATCGGCATGACTAAAATGTATAGTAATGCTTTCCAAGTGTCTTAAAATTTTAATAAAAAAACAGTTTGAAAAAAAAAAAGAACCCTGGCTCCTAGTACAAATAGCATATGACTGTAACACGCTCATTCAACCTTTAACACCACAAGTTGAACAAATTTTGAAACATGGTGAATGGTGGCCATCTTTAATGATGCGAGTCATTAATTACAAAAGTAATCATGAAAAGGCTTAACAACTTACATCAAATTCCACCAAAAAGGTTACTTATGCTATACTACCAGGTTAAAGTTCTTGTACTGAAATTGTGATGGTTGGGGGGGGGCAGGGGGAGATGCTTGCTGTCCTCAGTTTGGATTCCAAATTTTCATGATTACTGCAGCTATGCCACATCAAATGATTAGACAAGGCATTATCCCCTCCACCTAATTATTTACTAAACACCATCTCAACCATCCATTTCTGCATACAGTTCCTCCCTGTATGTGGGTGGTGTTTACTCATTAATGGTATGGACACCAGTGTCCAACATTGCAGTTCAAGCAACACCCCGTGTCTTCCACGCAACACAGCTCCTCCAGTGCCTGGATGGATGTAGTCATCACACAAAGATACGATGAAACCTCAACAGAGGAAAATTACCTAAGCTAGACCAAAGATAAGAAAAAATGACGAATACTCGTCAATCTGTATACCTATTTTTAGCAAGCAAGTTGGAACAAGCAGAGGGAAAAAAATGTATACTTACCATACCCATGATGTCATTAAATTGCGGAAATTGACCCCAGAAGGAACATGCTGTGCGGGGCACATGATTCCAGACCATGATGAAGCACAGTAGCAGGCATTCCCCTGCCCTTATCAGTACTACATACCTGGAAATAAGATAAAAAGAACACATTTTGAGGATTGTAAAATGTTCCAGCCCGCTACCACCACCAACATCCCCCCTCCCCACAGAACACCATAAAAAAATGAAGAAATACTTGCCTCAGGGACTGTGAAAGTGGAACCACTGCACAGTTAAATAAATCCCTCTGATTTGGTTGAGCAGCAGCAGCGGAAGCAGAAACGAGAGTTAACTTCACCAGAATTCCTGATGTTGACAAAAGCAAAAAAGAACACAATTACTATCAAACTCAGGCATCCAGATGGCAGTAACAGACATACCACACTAGTAATGAAAATTTCAATACTTACCGTTTGCGTTGGGAACTTGGGAAATGTGGTGCATTCAAATATCCCTAGATCCTAATCCCAGCCTGGCATGATGATGTCATCCACCACAACACACTGAAAAATAATATAAAAGCAGTACAAACATATTAGAACTCAAGACACCATAATACCAACTCACCAACACCCTTATCTTGCACAAGAAAAAAAAAATAAAGACAGATACTTACGTGTTCAGCAGCAGCAGTATGGACTGTGTGAAGATGATCCACCATCAATCATCCAGAACAGTACTTCTTGTGGCAACTTGGCAAATAGTAGTCGGAGACAGCAGTAGACAGCAAGCTACAGTGCCCCAAAATGTTATTCACTCCCCACCGCCAGGCAAGCTACAACCTCAGAGTCAGTCAGTCAACACAGCCAGTCAATCAGGACAACAGTATAGGGAAATGAAAAAGCAGCAGGAGGAAACAATTGCAAGTTGCAGCAGCATTTTGCAGGAGGAATTCAGTTTCTCTGCATGGGTTGGCACCCCTTTTCAGGTCCCTGAGGTGGTGGCACAGCATGTAACATCAGGACTGACAGCAGATTTCAGTCTCAATTTAATGTAACATTTTTTTGGAAACATTTCTGGACTTGTAGGCCTTGTTTGGCACCAGCGGCACTGAGTTTCAGGCTGACATCATTGGTAAACAGGGCACAAAACAGCAATATAATGTCTGGGTGGTGGTGGGGGGGCCCCATTCACATCATGACTCAGAGCAGATTTTAGTCTCCACTTTATGTACCATTTTTCCTGTAACATTTCTGGACATGTACAGCCTGTTCTGTGCTTGCAGAAACAAGATTCGGCATGACATCAATGTAAATAGTGGACCAAAGACCATGTTTTGGTTTGAGTGGTGACTTGGGCACCATACAACAACCTGGCTGAGATCTGATTTTGGACTGAATTTACTGTAACATTTTTTTGGAAACATTTCTGGACTTGTAGGCCCTGTTTAACACCAGCAGCACTGAGTTTCTGGGTGAAATCATAGATAAACAGTGGCAGAAGCTGCATTTTCAGGTCCCTGAGGTGGTGGCACAGCATGTAACATCAGGACCGACAGCAGATTTCAGTCTCAGTTTGATGTAACATTTTTTTTGGAAACATTTCTGGACATGTACTTCCTATGCTTCACACACAGAAACAAGATGTGGCCTAAAACAATTGCGAACAGTGGACCAAAGACCATTGTTTGGTCTGGCTGGGGGTTTGGGTGCCATAAAACATCATGGCTGAGACCAGATTTCTGTCTGAATTTAATGTACCATTTTTTAGGAAACATTTCTGGACATGTACTGCCTGTGCTGCACTAGCAGAAACAAGATGTGGCCTAAAAAAAATTGTAAACAGTGGCCAAAACAGCATTTTAATGTCTGGTTGCTGGGGGGGGGACCATAAAACATCAGGACTGACACAAGATTTCAGTCTCAGTTTGAGGTAACATTTCTGGACATTTACTGCCCGTGCTTCACTTACAGAAACAAGATGTAGCCTAAAAACAATTGCAAACATGGGCCTAAACACCATTTTAATGTCTGGGTGCTTGGGGGCACCATAAAACATATTGGCTGAGACCAGATTTCTGTCTGAATTTAATGTAACATTTTTTGGAAGCATTTCTTGACTTGAGGGCCCTGTTAGGCATGAGCCAAGATTTAATCTCACATATCTTTGGAAAATATGTTTGTTCATAATAACAAGTTTAAATACTTGACATTTGTGGATAGGATAGAAGGAGGAAGCATATAAAGAACAAACATTTGTCAATGCCAAATGTTTGCTTGCTGGCATTATCATTGGAAGTGCAGGAGTTAGACAGATACAGAATAGGAATGGCAGTGAAGTACTGAACTGACACCAACCCAACCCCCACCCTGCAGAGATGGACAGGCATTGGGGTGTGTCTTTGGGTCATTGCCCATAACGTTCACGCCATTTCACCTCACCCTACCCTGCAAACACCAACAATTGTTGAGGTGTGCCTTGAGGTGTTCGAGCTTCACACTCACCCCATTCCATAAGTAAATACACTGAAATGTGTGCACTATAGGAGAATGGGGTGAACTTTGGGGCCGAAGAGTCCAAGGCACACCTTGATGCCTGCCACTGGCTGCAGGGTGGGGGTGGAATGGCATGAGCATTACTGTCGACAATCCCAAGTCACACCCCTGATGCCTGTCAGTCCCTACAGGGTAGGGCATTATGGTCGGAAACCCTAATGCCCTGGGTGTTTCTTGGTATTTTCACTCCAAGTTTTCAACATGGGCTTTTTGAGACCCCACCGCATGAACAGTGACACAATCAGTTTGTTAGCGGAAAGGTGATTTTGCACAGCGATTGCACCATTTGGCGCCACAAGTCCGAAAACACATTTTGAACAGGATGTGAAAAATGACAGCTGTACTCTTCATGAGGAGGTGTAAAAAATGGTGATGTTGAACATCTGGAGTGAAAATATAAAAAAATTGGTGAAGTCACGAGCGTGCGTAGCTGCTGCGTTACACACACCTGTAATACAATTATTTGGGGAATTTTTTGCACCAGATTTTCAACATAGGCATTTTGGGGCCTCCGTTCATGAACAGTGGCACTGTGATTTTCTTAATCTGTCCCAAAAGTTGGGGAAGGGGGCACAGCAGACAATAAGGGACCATTTTCTTATTTCAGGTACTAAAAAAAAAAAAAAAACACTGGACCTTATCTTTATTACAGGTGAATTCTGACAAATGTTAGGCACACTGGGTTGGGCTCCCAGTGTGCCACCTGTGTTTTTGGAGAGGGGGGCTGAGGCTGATGGGGATTGGGCCCTCCATCAGCAAAGAAAGCGTGTCTGTGTTTGGGGGCATGATGTCAAGGGGAATTGAGCACTCCTTCAGCAGACAAATTCAACAAGGGGCCATTAAACTGGCGGAGTTGGGCTCCCCATTGGCAAATGAACAGGGAGGGCAAGCCGACAGAGATTGGACATCCCAGCGTTGGCTTTGAGAGACAGACAGCAACAGCCACTGCCATGTTTCTTGAAATTTTACACCAGGCAGGCACACCCTGCAATGAGGGGTCGCTCCCTCATTGCAGCAACAAATTTCTTTCAAGTTGGTGGCGCGCTTCTGAGCTGCTGTCATAGACGGCGTGCTCATTCATTTGTGCCACAGAGACAAGCCCCAAAAAGCAGTGGCAGCATTGGCCACAACATTGCCACACCTCCACAACCTGCTACTCCAGCAAGCTGTCACAACATGTTTCTTGCACATGCACAAAAGCAAACATAAAAATGGAGTAAGATAAAGAAAGAAAGGTACACAGTTTATGGTCATGGTACTATAACAGGGGATGGGGAGGGGGACCGGGACATGCATGGTCAGGAGGACAAAGGTATTCATATGAGAGGGGATGAGAAAGGAAGGGAGCATAAACAACTGGACAAGAAAAAATAAACAAGAGGATATAGAACAGAAGACAAAGAGGACAGAAATGATTTTTTTGTTTTTTTAAACGTTTTCTATTATTTTTTTTATTTTCCCTTTTTAAGGGGGGGGGTGTAGAAGGCAAGAGTCCTCCATGCTCCAGACAGGCCAGATGTAATAGTCTACCAATAGTCCAGAAGAGCTGATCCAGATGATTCTTCTCAGCACTAATCTCCCATGACAGAAATTCTGCCTCCTTATGGGTGATTGTCTTGTTCTGCTATTCACCAAAATGAAAGTCCAGAGCCAGCTTGTCATTCGGAGCCTTGGATGTTCTCCAAGGAGGTTCCAGCTGACCCTTAACATTCAACCTTCTAAGCTCCCCATCATTCCAAGGGGAGGCCTTGGTGCATGACCAAAGGTCATACATGGTAAGGTGCTATGCTACCCAAGGAGGCCATGAAGGCTATGTTATAGGTCTCAAAGGCTGGCCTTCTCAGCTCCCATAGCACAAGCTTCCATTGTACCCAAGGCATCCACTACCACAGGGTTCAATCTTAACATTCTTTTACTAGACCTGAACGTAGTGCAAATTGATCAGGGCTAGTGCAGCTAACCCTCTACTTGTCCATCTTGACTAGTGCAGGTTTTTCATGGCTGTTAATGAAGTTGAAAAAGTCCCTACTTTAGCAGGCTATAGTCCTTTTGCTTATCTCCCTCAGTGTTCCAGGTGGCCTGGTGTGATTAATAGTTCATTAAGAGCTGCAATTATCTGGCAGTTCATGAGGGGGAACCAACAAAAGACTTGATGTGAGTCATTATCACTCAGTTGTTAGGACATTCAGCTAGTGTACATGCTGTGATCAATGGTAGAGTGGTTAAGTCACTAGCTTCCAGTTTGCTGAACTTTTCTTTGTTCTGTCACACAGTATTAAGACCAGTGTGCCTCATTTCCCAACCTTTTGAGTGTCTGTATCCAACACTGCAGTGACAGAATGCTATGATGTATATAGGTCTGCCCAGCCAGGTGGTCTGTTAACTCTGTACTTTCCCTTGACACCACTGCAGACTTGACTCTGAAGTGGCCACCCATAGCTGCCGTTACTGACTGGTGTAGGGGTCCACAGCTCTTCTTAATGGATCACATCAGTCAATGCCACTCATGCAGTACCACCTTTATACCACCCAACATGTCATTTCATCCTAAAAACAATGCTTTGGAGCATGTATGATACAAAGCAAAACCTTAGTAAAACATATAATTTGAAAGGTTAAAACAGGTATTCCTGGTGTGCACAGATCATCCTATTCAGAAAGAGAGGTAGTACAGCATCATGCCTGTATACTGTTTCCCCTTTGACTGATGAAAGGACACTGTTGTGAAAAATCTGTTGTTGTTAGGACAGAGTATGTTAAATCAATACTTTTGTGCCTCGTATATATATATAAACAGATATGTCAAAGTTTCTTACATCCCAAGCCCCCTGTGTTTGTTTAACTCTCCCCAAAGAAATCCTAAAACTGCCCCTGGCTCACTTCGCAGTGTAAGAAAACTTCCAGAAGTGCAGATCTAGTTAATCACAGGATGGGGGATGAGAGTGTCTTACTCTGCCTGACTCTGTACATTGCCCTGCAGGTCAGGGTGGGACTGTGGTGAGGTGCATGATGATGTTGACTGTTGTGTGTGCAGAGCTGGAACTGCTCGATTGCACATTTGCTATTATGGTATCCTCTGGTTTGGTTGGGAGGGGGGTGAAGAAAGAGGAAGAAAGGGGCACATAGTAAAAAACAGTGGGGTACGCACTGCGAGTGATTGGATTGCAGTCTTTTTTGTTTGTTTGTTTTGCTGGGGCAGGAAGCAATGTGGGAGCAGGATAAATATGCAATAATCAGAGTATTTCTTGGCTCATTTTTTTTCTATATAACCAGTCAAAATTTACCATTATTATTGTGGGCTAGTGCAATTTTTAATCAACTTGTCCGGCTGGCTAGTGACCCCTGCACTGCCACCAGCAATCTCTTCAGCTCTAGCTCTCTCAAAGGATGATACTGTACAGTCTTCCAAAAGGGTGATGCCAAGAGGTGGGCCAAAAAAGTGAACCTCACTGTACAATGGTGCAAAGAGTGTAGCATTGGGGCATGGACTAGGTATGGTACAATGCTATACAGTGCAGCAACTACAAGCACTCCTTTGGGATGTCAGCAAACATCATTCCTAAAGGCACCCGCTAACATCTAGACTGTCGGTTTACACTGATTCACACTTGGAAGTGGGGCAACTCCCCCTTGTGGTGTGTCACACACACACGCACACACTGAATATTGCAATATTGGGTAGTGAAACAACAAAGTAGGCACAAACTTCTTGATCTGCACCACCAAGTGCAATGCAGAACTGGGTTCTAGAGTATATATTTGCAGTGTCAGTGGCTCAGCAGGTTACACACTTACCTCTGAGGGCAGAAGATCAGAAGGCTGTAGGTTCTATCCCCACACCAGGCACTAGGGTTAAATCCCAATACTGACACTGTAGTGCAGCATGAGGGAGATGCTGCACTCCTTAGGTGCTGTCTTTCTGATGAGACGTTAAACCGAGGTCCCATCTGCCTGTTCTGGTGGTAGTTCAGGTGGATGTTAAAAATCCCATGGCACTTCTCGAAAAGAGTATGGGAATGTCCCTGGTGTCCAGGCCAAATTTCCTCCATTACTTAAAAATACCACCAACAGCTTAATCTGGTTAAATGTCAGTTGGCATCCATCTGTAACCCCCTCCTCCAGGACTATGCAGAAAACAGGCAGAATTGTCCAGTCCTCCTTTCCCGATCAACAAAAACTAAATAAATACATTTGTGCATAGTTTGGGCATGCTGTTAGCTTGGAGCTGTTAGAGTATACAGGGGAGATGTTAGAAACCGAAATAGACTATTTTCCAGAGAATATTTGCTGGGGATCATTTCAAAAGGTATATTGCCTAAAGTATAGAAATATTTATTTTCTATTCCACTCATTGCATCAAAAAAAATGTTATCCCTAGAAAATGGTTAGACAATTCCCTCTAACAAGGGAGTAATTGTGGAGTATGCTGAAGGAGATTTGTCAGATGTGGAGACTGGCACACATTACGGGTGATATTTATCATCACGGTGTTCATTTTCTTCATTGAAGAAGCACGTTGAATATAATTATGAGGTTGAAGGAAATATGTCGAGCTAAAGGGGACAGTGGTGTAGTAAGAATTACCATTAGACCAGGTTATCATGACTGGGGCATTAGATTTATTTTTCTGTGAAACTGTCATGTAGGAATGGAAACAGAGTTCATTCAGAAAATAAATACTGTATCATGGTGATGCTCGGAATCCACAGATTCCATTCCATTGTACATCTAACATATTTTAGGAATTCCGGATTCTGAATCTGATATAACTCTGATTCTGATAAGCCTTCAAAAATCGGAAGTGGACTCAGAATCAGAAATTCAGATTCCATATCCGATACCGGCCTTGATGGGCTGGCACATAGTGAAAGTCCCTCTTGTGCCACTCCGATGCACAATGACTTAGTTAAATGACCCCCAACCCCCACCCAGCATCAAGTGCCAGGCACAACACTGGTTTCCCCCTCTCCCCCACAACAATAAGTAAGTCACATTGTGACAGATATAACTAGACAGGCAGTCAGTCTTCCAGTAGCCATAATCCTCAAGAGCACGCCAGTAACTACTGCCTGGCCAAGCCACTGCAGTCAGATGGGCTATTCCTAGGCAAGCCCACAACTCTGAGCTCCAATAGTCAATGATTTTCTTTTTGTGGTGCTCTTAGTCCTGTTCCTGTCCTTTTCATACATGTAACCCTACCTCTATTGAAAAACACCCCTCTCTTAACTTCATCCTGCTGTGTGCGGAAAGCTAAAAAGTTAGTGATGTTGCAGTGAGCAACTGGCACAAAGACCTTCTCACTTCCTCCACCAGCTGGTGTAAACTGAATGAATGCAAGAAAGTGTATGTATACATTCATATTTATCAGCCTACAGTGGCCGACCAAAGAGGTGGACTTTGTGCCAGTTGTACGCACCATAATATCACTAACTTTTTTCATTTCCACACATGGCCAGATGAAGTTGGGGGGTTATGGTTCAGTAGGGATAGGGGTATGCGTATGAAGAGGACAGGAAAAGGATTCGGAGATACACATGATGGGGATCATAAATCATCAGACTTGGAGTGGTGGATTTGCCTGTGAGAAGCAGTGGACTGGCCAGTCTGTGGCTACTGGCATACTCTGAGGTGTGGTAGCTAGCAACCATGGAGGACTGCCTGGCTAATTGGCATACAGTGAGTGACTTATTAATGGGGGGAGGAGGGGACTGGTGGCTGCACCATGGTGCTTAAGGGTGGGGGGAGGGGGGATAACGACTATGATTACTTGATGTAATGCCTGGGTACCAGGTGGTGACACAGACCTAGCCCACCAGGACCAGATTCAGATGGGAACTGGAATCAGATTCAGATTACGAAATCTAATGACAAGATTTTTTGAATTAGGATTTTTGGCCATCAGTTCTGAATAACAGAATGGAATCTGGTAATTCTGAATTTAAATCCATGAGTATGGGCATCCTATATTGTATCTGATGAGAAATACCACTAAAGAAAATCAGTGACAGACAAAATAATGACAGGTATTGATTGCAGCCAAGAACAGAATTCTAATTTAATCACACTAAATTGGTGGATTGCAGTTTAATTCTCAAAGTCTCTGCATGCAAGTAAAATCTTAAGAAAAAAATAATTAGTGTTCGATGGAGATTCAAATCCATGTTATAGTTATAAATATATTTTCTGGCCCTAGAAGGTGGCCACTGTTCCAGTAAACCTCTTACAAAGGATACAGTGCATTAATAGTATTTGGCTTTGAAGGTCAGAAGTTCAACCCACTTTCCTGTATTATTCAGCTTTGAACTAAGCCTTACATTTAAACAGAGTACTTAAATTGTAAACATTTAGATGGTGAAACTCTCACATCTGGATTTTTAGGTGATGGGACTGCCATATCTAGTTAGTGGAACTCTCTGACAGTAGTCAGTGGAGAAAGATGACAGAGGTACAGAAGATCTCATGCAATTTTGTAAGAGGTGGTGGAACTGTGTTCCTGGGGCCTCCTGCCCACTTTAATCCCTGTTTAAACAATATTTCTTTGGAATGTCTCTGAGAAGCAGAATCTTGTCTACGCTTGAGAGCTGAAAAAACTGTGTCCAAGCTCAGTTACTGAAAACTATGGTTCACCAATGAGTCCTTTGCTTGTAACCATGACAATTGCTTAAAGCACTAGAGCACAACCTAAGCAACAGACTGATAGTACAAATAATTTTTTTTTTTTTTAGAACAAGATTGTTACTTTTTATTTTTTTAGTTTTTTTCTTGCATCAGAAGATTTTCCAAACTGGCAGTACAGTGCATGAAAGAAAATTCTACTCTATAGTTATAGTTCTTTCCCTCTCCTGATTTGTAAAGTGCTTTGGTATATAGTGCTATATAAAACCATATTCTTTTCTGTTTCCTGTACAACAATGAACACTGGTTCCACTTAAGCCAGCTTTCACTAAAAGACACTAAATATCTCCCTATCCCTAAACTGTCTCCATGATTTTTGGCACTAAGAAGAGACCAGCGAGCTCCATCATATCGCTTTCTGTAGTGCTCCACATTGTCAATGGGATGTCATAACCACTGGGTATAGCGCACATCTGCCAGGGGAATGGCACAGCCCAAGCTTTAGAATGTTGGGCATAGGCAGCTCCCCAGTTCAGCTGTGCCATTCACAGGGGGAAGCAGCTTGTCTACCTTCTCTCAAGACTTTTCAAGATTTTCAGTTGGGGCCGCAATTCTGCATAGCAGGATGGATCTACCTGGTTCCAGGGAGCACCCCTAAATTAAAAAAATGCCTGTTAAGCTGCAGCTTTCAAATTGACTAACCTGCCTCACCTATTTCCATTTGTGGACTGGGGGCCATATCTGCCTTGCTCTAGGGTGTTCTAATGGTGTCTGATAAAAAAAAAAGATGCCACAGGTAGGTACATTATATTTTATTTCTGGGGTAGTGCAGGTCTCCTGGGGGATTAGGAGACTCCATGATTCGGGGAGTTGATACCCATCTCCAGCCAGGGGTGATGGTCAGATGTCTCCCAGGTACGTCAGCATGGAGAGACACTGACCGCATTGCTAAAATTGTTCACAAAGCAGGAGAAACATTGATGTCCTAGTACACATAGGGACTAATGATCTCACCAGCCGGTCAGTTGTGGAGACCAAGGAACACCTGACCAGGCTGGGTGACAAACTATCATCTATTTCGTCCAGCATCTCCTTCTCTGAGATCCTGCCAGTCTGGGAGAGGGGAGCAGATGGACGGAAGGTCAGAGAAGGGGAGATAGGGGAGCTAAACACGTGGCTCAAGGGCTGGTGCCAGGAAAAAGGACCACAGATTTGTAGGGAACTGGCAACAGTTCTGGGAGCGAAAGTTCTTTAAATTTGATGGACTGCATCTGACTAAAGTGAGTCAGTGCATTGGGGCAGAAGTTTGACGTCTTTGCAGAATATTTAAACTAGAGAAAATGGGGAGAGGTGCAGCACTCCATACGCCGAATGGGAAGAACACCCCTTCCCCCTCAGCTAGTGGTCAAACAGGAATTCAGCATGTTTGCCGTTCATTTGCATCACCAGGTAAGAAAAAAGGTTTGTCTCCCCATACGACGCACAGGGGCAAGGCCAAACTTCACCCAACAACTAACACACCAAAATCTGGCCAATGGAAAATCATGTACACAAATGCTCACATCCTTGGAAATAAGATCCCAGACCTGCAGGCAATAATGTCAGAGGCTAAACTGGACATAGTAGCAATTAGTGAGATGTGGTTTACCAGTAACCACACTTGGGAGACTTCAGTACCTGGCTATGTATTGTTCAGAAGAGACCGGTGCAAAAGGGGGAGGAGTGGCCCTGTATGTTAATGAAAATATCAAAGCTACAGAAATTCAGAATACCAAAGGAGCCAGAAGAACTGTGGGTCACCCTGGAAACAGGAAATGGGACAGCCATAAGAACTGGGGTTGTCTACAGGCCCCAGACCAGAGGGAAGACATAGACACATTACTGTTAGAAGATATACAAAACATGACAGCTAAAGGAGGTTCTGATAATGGGAGACTTCAACATGCCGGATACAGATTGGTCAATACCAGCAGGAACATCTGCCAGAACTAGACTCATAGTGGATTCCCTGTAGGGGGAGGGCCTCAAACAACTGGTACAGCAACCCACAAGAGACAGGGCTTTCCTAGATCTAGTACTGACTAACAAAGAAGGGATCACAGATCTCCAGGTAGAAGGTCACCTGGGAGCCAGTGACCATCACATGGTATGGTTCAATTTGGCTACTACATCTAAATCATCCCATTCCAAGGCAAAAATATGGGACTTCAGAGGAGCTGACTTTGATAAGATGGCCAACAGAGTTAAGCTAGCCCTGGCAAAAGAAACACAGGTGAAGGGCACAGGCAAAGTGAGCAAGCATAAGGATGCAATACTTGAAGCAACATCCCATTGTGTTAGACAGAAAAGGAAGTGCAAAAGAAGAAGGAAACCACTTTGGTTCTCAAATACAGTAGCAGAAAGGTCAGAGCCAAAAGGCTGGCCTTCAGGAAATATAAGGGAACACAGCGGATGAAGATAGGAGGCATACCAAACTGCCCTAAGGGAAGCAGGTAAGGCAGTAAGGCAGGCAAAGTCCCAAACTGAGGAAACACTAGCACCTAATAGTAAAGAAGGTGACGACTTTCTATAGATACATTAGTGAAAGGAGAAAGTCCAGAGGGGGTATTGATAAGCTTAATGGAGAAAAGGGAGCATGTGAGGAGGAGGACCCTGTAAAGGCATATATCCTAAACAGATACTTTTGCTCAGTATTTACTGAAGAGAAGGTAGGGCAGGGCCCACAGCTCAGCATCATGGACACAGGGGGGAGGGAGGTGAGCACTACTCCCTTCACAAAAGAAAGTGTCCTACAAGAGCTTGCTAAGCTCAGGGTGGATAAGGCAATGGGACCTGATGGCATACATCCCAGGGTACTTAAGGAGCTAAAGGAGGAACTAGCAGAGCCATTAGCAGAATTGTTTAGTGAGTCTCTGAGCACAGGAGTGGTCCCAGAAGACTGGAGAAGGGCTCATGTGATCCCACCCACAAGAGTGGTAGCAGGGAGGAGGCAGGAACTACAGACCAGTCAGTCTTACCTCAGTAGTGGGCAAGATTATGGAGGCACTCCTTAAGGAAAGGATAGTGCAACACCTGGAATCCATAGGGGCACAGGATCCAAGACAGCATGGGTTTACAAAGGAAGGTCCTGTCAAACTAATCTCATAGATTTCTTTGACTGGGTAACCAGAGTGGTGGACCAAGGGGAGCAGTTGATGTCGCCACCTTGACTTCAGCAAAGCTTTTGACACTGTTCCACATAGAAGATTGATAAATAAGCTGGGTAGGCTCGGGTGGGTCAGAAGTTGGTCAGGCTGGGTGGCAAACTGGTTGACAGGCAGAAAACAGAGAGTGGTGGTAAATGGTATACAGTCAGAAGAGATGCAAGTCACAAGTGGGTACCTCAAGGATCAGTCCTGGGGCCAGTCCTCTTCAACATCTTCATTAGTGACCTTGCAGATGGACTAGAGGGTAAGGCTTGTCTGTTTGCAGATGACACCAAGATCTGCAACAGAGAAGATGATCCAGATGGGGTGGGCAGAATGAGAAGAGATCTGGATAAACTAGCAGAATGGTCAGGAGAGTGGCAACTGGGATTTAATGCAAAGAAGTGCAAAATCATGCACATAGGGAAGAGAAACTGTGAAGCCACCTATAGGCTGGGAGGGGAGTTGCTAGCAGTCACAAAGGAAGAAAGAGACTTGGGCATCATCATCACTGATGACCTAAAATCATCCAAGCAGACCTCTAAAGCAGTAGGTAAGGCTAGGGGGTGTTAGGGTGTATTAGTAGGGTAGCACAAGTCGTAAGAGGGAGGTATTAATCCTCTGTATAAGACACTGGTTAGGCCCCATCTGGAGTACTGCGTGCAGTATTGGAGGCCACACCTTCACAAGGACATTAACCAAATTGAGGCAGTCCAGAGAAGGGCAACCAAAATGGTGCAGGGACTGCATCAGAAGACATATGAGGACAGATTAACGGAGCTCGATATGTATACCCTTGAGCAAAGGAGGAAGAGAGGTGATATGATCGAGGCATTCAAACACCTTAAGGGCATAAACAAGGTGAAAGAGTCTAACATGTTTAAATATAAGAAAAATAGCAGGACAAGAGGACACAGCATGAGATTAGAGGGAGGCCGATTAAGGGGAATGGAAATTCTTTTCACAGAAAGGGTGGTGGATGCATGGAATGGCTTACCACAAGAAGTGGTGGCTATGAATACAGTGCAGGGCTTCAAACAGGCATGGGATAGGCATAAGGGAGCAATACAAATGACTATGAATAGATAGGCCACTGACAGAGCAAAGGCCGATGGCACATTTATAAGGTAGAAAAAGAAATGGGCAGACTGGATGGGCCTTGCATTCCTTATCTGCCGTCAACTTCTATGTTTCTATGTTTCTATGGATTCCCTAAGCTTCTTTCATCAGTCCTCCTCACCCCTCAACCTCAGTTTTCAGGTTCTATTGATGCTAGTTTAACAAAACAAATAATAATAATATAATAATATGATTTATTTGTACCGCGCCTTTCTAAAATCAAGGCGCCTTAACAATAAGATACAAGAGAATAAAACAGGGTGCAATAAAACCATCAATACAATAAATACAGGGTTTCATAAAATTTAATAAAATACCATCAGGTAGGATAGACATGAGACAATAGATGGGTCATGAGGGCCTGTTTAAATCCCACCATGGTCATGCACTCCCAAAGCTGATGGGGTAGAGAATTTCAAAGGGCTAGGACCACATGCATAAATGCATGGGCTCCTGAAGATTTTAGAGAAACCCTTGGAATCTCTTGCAACCCCTTGTCAGCCGAGCGGAGCGATCGCTTGGGGCAATATGGCACCAGAAGCTCTTTCAGGTAGTCTGGGCCCAGTCCGTGTAGGGCTTTATACAGTAAGTCAGAAGTTCGACTTTAAAGGTGATCCACCACTGTACCGGCAACCAGTGCAGCTCATGCAGCACCGGGGAAATATGACAGGTCCAAGGAGTACCCGTCAATAACTGGGCTGCAGCATTCTGCACTAGCTACAAGCAGTGGATATCAACCCCCAACTGAACTGCTTGAAAGTACTGCTACTCATTTTAAACTCTGTGATATACCTTGCCTAACTGTTTTTATTGTGCATATTGTGACTTTGAAACGTTACTTGCTAACACGAGTGTTTGAGTCCTGTTACCTGGCAACTGTAACTAACAGGAAGAGGAGTAGGACCCTCGTTGTCCTACTCAACCACATTATTTTAAAAACACTGGGAATTGTACCAAATAGCCCAGTAAAGGCATAGAACCTCTTTGGCAACTGTTTTATTTTAAAATATAGTGATTTTAATCACTTTACGGGAGCTGTGCAGTCTGTGACCCCCTAGGAGCACTTCAGGGGTCATCTAGGGCATATAACCGAGCCGCAGACAGCAGGGCAAGCGCGACATCGACGCCGCTAATAAAGACACACTGCTGTGTTTGGCATGTTTGGAGGGTGTGGAGGGTTTCAAATAAAACGTACAACGGAGAACAACATCGAAGGGAAGGTAAATTCATATTTACAAACAACTCTCTATTTACTATTGGGTGAGGGATCTTTAGCGAATAGAATCCAGCCTCAGGCAGTAAACCCTAATCCCCTATATAAACAGACTGAGACTCAGGGCAACTAGACTATAAAATGGCTAATGTCATAACAGTTCAGGAAGATGAAAATCTCATACAATGCACAAATTGTCTAATGTACTTACTAAAAAAAAAATCCCTATATAATTTTTCAAATGCGTGACATGTATTCATAATGAAGACTTACTAAGTGAACTAAACTCCTTTACGGATAGGTTACTACAAGTGGAATCTAACCAGAGAAACATGGCACATAGACTAGGCACACAACTTGATACAGGGTACAAAAAGACCTTACCCCTTCTTTGTTGACGCCCACACATAATTTAGTTAATACCACTTCAACCCCTGAATACTGTTGTACAACCGAGCTGAAAGAGCTAGAACTAAACAATAAGAAAAACAACAAAAGAACTAGAGAGGAGGAGGTTACACCTGATGGGGCTGAAGAATGGTATAACATTCAATATACCAAACCTGCAAAAAAAGGAAGGCATGCAACAACATTCGATATACCCCTTACAAATAGATTTTCTTTACTTGAAAGATTAGAAACTAATTCTGAAAATATCCAAACACCTACTATAGAAGAAGAAGGGACCACGGAACTCCTCACCATAACTGACAATAATAGCAATAATAGACCTATTACTCAAGCCATTGGGGAAAGTTATACTTGTAGTAACCCTGTTAATATGGAACCTGACAATACTACTCAGTCGAACAACAGAAACCTCTTGGTAATAGGGGACTCTATGATAAAAAGATTAGATAGGAATATATGTAATCTGAACAAATCACATAGGACCTTATCAGCTTTCAGTGGGGCAAAAATTGCGGATTTAGCAAATATGTGCAAAGCAATGGTTAAAGGACTAGGTTACAACCCCCTTGTTCTTACACATGTGGGAACTAATAACATGTTTAGGGCCCCCCTTGAGGAAATAAAACAAGACATGGTGGCCTTAATAAATACATTAACTCACCTTGGCTGCAAAGTTATTATCTCTGAAGTCCTGCCCATTCCAAAAGCCACCCCCCGAATCAACCAAAAAATTCACAACTTTAACAACTGGCTGAGATTATGGACTCTTAGGCAAGAGATCCATTGTTTGACCCATTGGGAAGATTTTTACCTTAAAATTGAGTTGTTTTCCCTAGATGGGCTACACTTAAACAAGAAAGGAAGCGACTTACTTAGCCACCAACTTACCTGCTCCCTGGACAAATATTTAAACTAGCTCGGGGGGGGGGGATCCCTTAATGGGAATCTTGTATTACTGCCTGGAATCATAACCTTAGAACCCACAAATAATATCTACTAATAATCTTATTTATCTACAACAAAAAAAAGTGACATAAAAGTATTATTATTAAATGCTAGAAGCCTGTCTAATAAAATGGATGAACTAAGATACATAATACACAAACAAAAAATTTGAATCTGTGGGGTCACTGAAACATGGTTTCATAATGAAAGTTGGAATATTGATATACCAGGATTTAACAAAATAACTAAAAATAGGAAGGATAAACTAGGAGGTGGAATTGCATTATACATCTCTGAAGAGCTCCCATTTCACCGTTATCCAAACAACACGCTTATAGACTGTGAAAGTGAAATAATATGGGCAGAGATCAATTTACCAACCTTAAAAGTATGCATTGGATTGGCTTATAGACCTCCTAACTTGAATAAAGATCAAAATACTGAATTCCTAAAATTGATTAACAGTTTCAACCAAAAAACAAATTACATCTTAATGGGTGACTTTAACTTCCCCAATATCGATTGGAATAAACACACTTGGAAAGGAAATGTTGAGAAAGATTTCCTAGATCTAACGGTTAATCTTAACCTAGAACAAATTATACAGGAAGGTTCTAGAAACAACAATACCATTGACATCGTACTAACTAACATGGGGATTTTAGTACATAATTCAAGATTATTAGATCCCTTGGGAAATAGCGACCATAATATGATTCTATTTCATATACAGTCTAGAGTTATGGACACTAAAGGGAACACTTTAACTAAGGATTATACAAGAGCTGATTATTCAAAAATTAAACAATATTTGTACACATGGGATTGGAAATCAGAATGGATAGGCCTCACTGTACATCAAGTCTGGAACAGCTTATTGACCAAATTCAAATATTGCATAGATAACTGGGTTCCAAACAGAAAAAAGTACAAGGGATACAGAAACCCTGCCTGGTGGAACAATAAAATCAAGAAATTGATTGTCAAAAACCAAAAAAGCTACAGGAAATACAAAGTCCAACTGTAAATAGATAAATGAAAACAGTATAAAAAGTATGCCAACAAAGTAAAACTAGAAATTAGAAATGCAAAAAAAAAAATAAACTAGCTGCAGACACACTAGATAATAAGAAAAAATTCTATAACTATATTGGCTCTTTGAGAGGCTCCAAAGCAACCATAGGTCCTTTGGTAACTAGCTCAGGAACTATTAGTAATGAAATACAAATAACAGAGGAATTTAATAAATACTTCCATAAGATATTTTCTAAAAAGGAGCAATTTATTAATAACTTAAACATAAACCATAACCTAACAAATGTCGAACCTATTACGGTAGATGAAACCATGCAAGAACTACAGAAATTAAAAGTTACCTCATCAGCTGGACTGAACAGGATACACCCTACTTTTTTAAAAGAAACCTCCTCTTATATATCTGGACCGCTATGTAAATTATTTAACCTATCACTAGAGGTGGGCAAAAGTGTACTAGCATGGAAAGAAGCAGTGGTTATACCAATACACAAAACTGGAGACAAATCTGAAGTATCTAACTACCGACCTATAAGCCTGACTTCTGTTATTGGAAAAATCCTCAAAAGATTAATCCTGCGGAGACTTGAAAAACACATTAATCACCACAACTTATATGATACATCACAGCATGGTTTTAAAAAGGGAAGGTCATGTTTAACTAATCAACTAAATTTCTTTGAAAATGTGAGTGCTGCATTAGATAGAGGACTTCCGGTGGATATTGTATACTTGGATCTGGCTAAAGCATTCAACAGAGTATCACACAGAATTCTTCTAGAGCATCTGATTAAACAAAAATGTCCATATATCTTAATCAACTGGATTAATTCATGGTTATGCAACCGTAAACAATGTACATCAGTTAAGGGTGCCTTGTCATCATTTGTCGAGTTTACTAGTGGAGTTCCACAGGGCTCTGTGCTGGGCCCTGTTCTTTTCAATATTTTGATAACATCAATGCAGCTATCAGATAACATATGGATATCCAAATATGCAGACGATTGCAAAATTGGATGCATTGTTAATACCGTTGAAGCAATAGATTCTCTGCAAAAAGAATTAGAAACACTAGAAATCTGGGCCAGGAATAATAAAATGAAATTTAATGAGCTGAAGTGCAAAGTAATGCATTTGGGTCACAATAATCTGAAAAATGGGTACTTATTAAACAATGTAACACTTCAAATAACAGAAAATGAAAAGGATCTCAGGATAAACATAGACCATAAATTAACTTTTGAAAACAATACAACGTTTAAAGTAAAGAAATGTAAAAGAATCATGGGCTGTATTTGGAAAAATATTAAAAGCAGACACCCACAGGTTATTCTTCCACTTTACACTAGTCTGGTGAGATCACATTTGGATCACTGTGCCCTATTTTGTGCATCTACCACAATTCATGGAAAGAAACAACTTGAGGGAGTCTAAAGGAAAATGACAAAAAAAAATCAAGGACATGTTTGACAAACCTTATGGCGAAAGACTAAAAACACTTGGCTTGTATTCAATCCAATACAGACATCTTCGAGGAGACCTTTGTATGATTTATAAGGCCCACAATGAACCAGGATTAATAGAAACCTTAGGTATTGAAAGAAAAACGTCTGCATCACATACAAGATCACACAATATGAAATTAAAAGGAGTAAATTGCCGAACAAAAAAAAGACTTCAATGGTTCACTCAGAGAGTGGTAAATTTGTGGAACATGCTACCAGCCTCAATAGTTGAGAATAAAACTATGGATACGTTTAAGGGATCATTAGACAAACATATGGGTAACATTAAATTTGATTATATAGATAATTAAAACCACCTTCGGGTGGCAAGTTCAATTATAGGCTCTGCCTCCTGAACTTGTAAACAACTATGAAACTATGAAACTATGAAACCCCAGGTAGCCCAAGATAAAGGGAGTTGCAGTAACCTAGGGGCGAGGTCACAAAGGCGTGGACCAGTGTAGGCAGGTCACTGGACGGAACCAGGTGCTTAATCCTGGAGATGTTCCTTAGATGGTAAAAGGAAGATTTGATGACTGCTGACACCTGTGACCGCAGTGTCAGCCCGTCATCAAAAATCACCCCCCAGGTTTCACACCCGTTCAGAGGTAGGGAGCTGGGAACCATCAAGGAAGAGTCCTGAAGGTAAACCAGCTCCTGCTCCCTTTATCCGATGACCAGGGTCCACAACCATCACCTCAGTCTTCTCCAAGTTCAAACTCAGCCAGCTCGAATTCATCCAGTCCTGGATTTCAGCGAGGCAGTTGTTAAAGACCAAGAGAGCTCTATCCTGATCAGGTGCAAAAGATAGGTAGAGCTGGGTATCATAAGTATAGCAGTGAAACCTCAGCCCATACCTTCTTACAATGTCTCTGAGGGGCAGCATGTACACTGTGAACAACATGGGGGACAACACTGAACCCTGAGGAACCCCACATGACAGAGAGACTGAGTTGGGGGAATAAATCCATGACACCACCCTCTGAATTCTGCCAGTGAGGAAAGATCTAAACCACCTGAGGACTGCACTAGACAGGCCACAGATGAACCTCAGGCATTCGAGAAGAACTCCATGGTCCACAGTGTTAAACGCTGATAAGAGGTCAAGAAGAATCAAGATGGAATGGCTTTTCCAATCTCTCGCCATCAAGAGATCATTGAGCACCTGAACCAGCACAGTCTCGGTACTATGCCTCTTTCGAAAACCAGATTGGAGAGGTTCATAAATGTCATGGATGGTCAAATGGTTCTCCAGTTGTAGGGTCACTACTTTCTCAATCACCTTCCCCACAAAGGGAAGGTTAGAGATCGGTCTGTAGTTGGCAGGACAGTCTGGGTCCAAAGAAGCTTGCTTCAGGAGGGGCAATACCACCACCTCCTTCAGGGAGCTAGGAAACTCACCCGTATCCAAGGAGCACCAGACTATCCATGCTAGGACCGGGCCGATGGTATCACAACAACCCCTGATCAGGGTAGTTGGGCCTGGATCCAAACTACAGCATGTAGGGAGCATATCCTGGACAATCCGCATGACATCAATGAACTCCAACCGGTCAAAGGAACTCCAGTAGAAGTGAGGGACAGCGACCGAGGGCCAATCTGTGACATCTCTCATAGATTGTGCTGGTTGGAGCACCACCCTGATGTCAATCACCTTAGCCACAAGGAAACAAGCAAGCTCTTCACACTCTACTTGTGAAAAGGCTCTTTGAACCTGTAGACAGGCTGGGTTGCACAGTCTGTCCACAGTTCGAAAGAGCTGTGCCAGTCGGTTCTGAACAGCCGCAATCTCCCCAGACAGGAACTCTGCCTTCTTACGGGTGATTGCGGAATGATCTAAGTCTAAGGTGGTCAGCATCTAGGGCGGATCTCCACCAGCAATGCTCTAATCTTCGTCCTTGTCTCCGCATCTCCCTCAAGGTCCCATCAAACCAAGGGGACTGAGGGCAAAGGGGGAGAGGATGAACATGGACAGGAGCAATGATATCTAGAGCAGAAGAGATGGCCTTGTTATAGGCCAAAACCAAGGCATCTGGGTGGTTGCTTGCTCCAGGAAACACCGATAGGTCAAGTGTCGCCGCCAGGCCTTCAGAGCTTACATCTCGCAAAGGGTGGTACCTGACCATCTCCACAGGGGTAGGCCTACAAAGGGGGGGTGCAAAAACTGAACACTACGGTGTAGTGATCGGACCATCTGACAGGTTCCACCCCCAAATCAGAGGCTTCGATCCCTAGGAGGAAGACTAAGTCAAGGGAGTTACCACCTTTGTGAGTGGCAGAAGTAACAACTTGTATAAGGCCCAAAGATGTCATCAATTGGAGGAAGTGTTGTCCAAATTGTGAGAGTTCATCATCGACCCAGGCATTGAAGTCGCCCAGGACTATCAGCCTGGGTGATTCAAACGCCATGCCGATCACAAAGTCTGCTACTTGCTGTAGGAAATGCTTCTCATCCCCTGGTGGACAGTAGATGAGGGCGATCCTACAACCTACACCTGCCACTACAGTACACTCAAATGACTCAGCCTCCTCAACTGGTACATTTGTGAGGCCCAGCTCAGTCTTGGAAAAGACCACAACCACCCCTCCCCCGCCGTGGTCCAATCTCGAACGGTGTAACACCGAGTACCCGGCTGGAATAGCAGCCTCTAATATGGGGACTGCATTCTCATCCAGCCAGGTCTTAGTGATGCACACCAGATCCACTGACTCAACAAGATCTGCAATAACTGCAGTCTTATTTCTGATGGATCTGGTGTTGCATAACACCACTCGAGTTGGACGGGCTTCTGGGGCTGCCCAAGCTGCCTGCCCACCAAAATTGGTGGTACTCATGGGTGTGGAAACTAGGCATGGCAGACCACGCTCCAGATTCCATATCACTCCACGGCATCTTCTGAGCCTTACTACCCCATTGTGATGGTCTCGATTATTCAACCTCCACCATTCACATGCCTACCACCCTCCCCCCCGCGAACAATACTCAGTGCTCTACAGTGCTGGTAAGTTGAAAACTGCAATGAGGGGGACAAAAGGGCGGAGGGCATGAAGGGCAGAGAATGAATAGCACATGACCGTGGGGGCAGGCCTCCTACACATGCTAAAAAACCCAACAACAACAAAACACAGCAAGCCTACATAAATAACAAAGAAACCCCAATTAACTAACTAAACTAAACACAAAAAGGAAAATAGAACTAAACAAATCTCAACCAATCAACTTCTCTTAAACAATAAATTTAAAATGAAAAACAATAGACTTAAAATGCACCCTAATAACTCCAAATATAATAAAACCACATCAAAATTAAAAATACAGATAGAAGCGGCACAATCAAAAGTCCAGGAAAGCAGTTTAGAAGATGCTGAAACCAGTCATAAAATAATCAGTGAATTCTTGTTGCTATAACTCAAATTAGGATCCATAAATGTGAAATAAAACAACTTCTTTGGCCCCATAGGGCCCTCTCACAACCCAAGGAGGTCGAGTAGAAACCAGGAGCTCTCACTCCTTGGATAGAATAGAAATCGATATATCACCAATAGTTTTCCCAGCCCCAAGCACTCTCACTGCGATGGAGCTGAACAAAATTCAATAAAATGTATCCCAGTGATTTTTCAGCCCCTGAGCACTCTCACTGCTAGGGGAACTGAACAGAAAACAAGGCACTCTCACTGCCTTCCCAGTTCAGTAACAGTCAAGCAAAAGTATAATTAAAAGATCTGACCATAGCCGGCCCAGTGGCGCTGAGGGCTGAGGCACTGGCACCTTACCTCACGCTACACTGGTGACCCGTGTTCGGGAATGAGCATGGGCCGTCAGGGGTCGGCAGGGGAGGAGAAGTATTGAGCGTCTGATGGACTGCTCTCCTTCTCCGGGAAGGGGGGGTTCCTGGTGGTTGGTGCTTGTTTGCCCCCCCCGGCAGAGGCTGGAGGACAGGGTACTGCACCACAAGCTGGGGAGGAGTTAGGCCAGACACCTGGAGGAAGCACGTGCGGAAGCGTGCACACCCCCTCCAATGGCGACATTGCATGGTCCTGACTCCTAGAGGGGGGAAAGAGCAGGAGGAGAAAAGACACTGCTGTGCAGGATGGCAGAGGGCGCCTCGCAGGTTCTGCCCCCGGCTAGCCACGGCACTGGCCAACTAAATCCAGACTTCGGTGGAGGAGTTGGGGACCCCCACCGACCCTGCCAGGGGGGGCAAGCCCTGGGGTCAGGTCAGCGCTGGCTGGTAGATGCCGGGGACGGGGCTGGGGATGCCCTCCTGAAAGATAGCCGGCAGTGAAGGAGAGAAACATAATGAGTAAAAAAAAAAAAAAAAAAGATCTGACCATGTGCTGAAAGCAAAGAAGTCCAGAACAGCATTCCTCCTCTTCCAATATCCAGCTTGTGTAGATTGTGCATGAGTGGGACCCCAAACAGTCCCAAACGGAGGACCGAATTGCAGTGCCCGCAGCCAAACTGTGGATCTCTGCCGGGGACCTACCCACCAGTTTGCCCCCCCCAGAGAAAACCTAGAGGACTGCCAGGCCAGTCTGTCGGCTACCAGGCTAGATCAGAGCCGCATCCTCCGAACAGCCACATGCCCTAGCAAAAGGCTACGTCTCAGGGTCAGGACCACCAGCTCAACTACACTACGTTGCGCCACTCCTTTCTGCACAGAAACTTTGGCCACCAAAAAATTAAGCCACAGGCCAAGTTAAAATCCCAATGATTCTCGCTTTTTCTCTGCAAATAACAGCCAGTCAATTCCCCTATAGTTAGTCTATTTCCATGACCTTCCTCCTCCCAGAGTACGTCTCTGGAATCCTGGATCATCTAATCTCCACGAAAGTTCAGCAATAAGTCCACACAATACCAAAAAAGAATATCCAAGAAGGAAAGCTGAATCGGGCACTGTTGTTATAGTGAGCGGTAACGGGGCTGAAACGAAACAGCCTCAGTGCACACTACAGGGATGTTCCAGTCACCCTGATATCGCTCCCGCCACTCAAACTGACAGCTTTCAGTTTGGACAGGCTAACAAAGCACAACATAAAATGGGATTGGAGAGCAGTAGAATGGCAGAGAGAGCACAAAATAAATGACTGAAGAAGTAAAACAAAGTAAACTTCAGGTGGAATCAGGCGGGAACAAAATTCAAATCAAAACTTTGGGCAGAGTCAGATAGAAATGAGAATTTTAGTCAAAAGTTGCATTACCTTGCCCTCACATAAAAAACAGTGCAGTTTTTTTTTGTCAAACTAGCATCAATACAACCTGAAAACTGGGGAAGGGGGGTGGGAACCGATGCAAGAAGCCGATGGACCCCCCAAGAGACCTACACTACCCCAGAAATAAAATATAATGTACCTACCTGTGGCACATTTTCTTTTCTTTTCTTTAATCGGAGGCCACAGAATCTCTCAGCGCAAGCAAGGTAGTTATTTTCTCTAGCTCTGTTACTGTACTACAGAATTCATAATTATAAACAGGGCTGTCCTTTTGGCACCATGGTTTATCAGAGACCATTAATTATGAGAAGGTGTAAGACTTGCAAAAGGATGATGAAGCCCTCCCCTATGGGTTTCTGCTGCCCTTATTGTGTTGCCCAGCACAATATTTCTCTAACGGTTCCTCCCAGCCAGTCCTCTGAGCTCGGAAGGGGGACACCTGGATCTTCAATTGGCAGTGGCGAAGCAGAATTGTGAAAATCACTTTTATTTCTCCTTGGTGAGCTTTTGAGCCCCGGTGTCCTGCAGGATATCAGAGCAGACACACCCGACCCCAAACCAGAACCCTCAGGTTGGGGGGGAGGCCCCACACAGGCAGCTCCAGGTGCGTTGCAGTGAGATGAGGCTGCAGAAACTTATGTGCAGGCAGACCCCAGCCTTGACTACTTAGTGGGTCAGGATGAGGATTTTGGGGATCTTGGGGAAACTCCAGACCTTCCAAAATCGCTCTGATGAAGAGGATGTCCTCTCTGAGGAGGAGGAGGAGGAGGAAGGGGGATGGACAGAACCCAGGTCAAGGATTCCTATACCTCCTCTGTTTGACAAATTCTTGTCTTTTTTGATAGCTGAGGCATGTAGGGCCTTACAGCTCAAGGAGGAACAGTCCATAGAGACAGTGGACGTTAATCCGATTCTGTCTGCATCCACCTCTGCTCCAAAATGTTTTCTGAGTTTTATTCAGTGTGACCAGATTATTGAACAAGAATGGACAGATGTGGATCAGAGAAAGTATCTTCCAAAATGGAAGACATGGCCTTTTCCCTTTTTAGAGGAAAAATGCCACAGGTGGGGAAGCCCCTCTGCTGGCAGACAAGGCTGTGAATAATTCAGTCAAGCACACTGCTATCCCTGTCGAGGGCTCTCTGGCCTTATCAGAGTCCCGCAACAAATGAGTAGATGTCACATGTAGGAAGGCCTTTGCTTCAAACAGTACAAACCTTCATACCTCCTATGCTTCCTTTATTGTTGCCAGTGCCTTAAACTTGTGGGTCACTACCCTGGGAAGCTTCGTCCTGCTGGATTTGGAAGGGGTGAACATTTTGCAATTGGTTGCAATGGCCTCCACCTTTCTCAGTGACTCTACTGTGGAGAACTTGCGCATGTTGGCCAATTCAGCCTACCACATTGGGTCGGCCATACGGGAGGTATGGCTTAGGCACTGGGCTGCTGATCAAGCTTCAAAGGCTAAGCTTTTTAACTCCCCCTTCAAGGGGGATTATTGTTTGGTTCTAGCCTGGATGCTATTTTAAAGGATATCCAGGACAAGAAGGGCCATCTTCCAGTGTCAAAACAACAGCATAAGACTACCTCAACTCAGAGGATTAAAGGTAACGGTCAGCACGGGCAGTTTCATGTTGGTTTTCATCTCTTTCAGAACTTCAGCAACCAGAAAAATAGAGGAGCCTACTCAAATAAAAGGGTTACAGTAATAGAGGGGTCCTGGCCAGACGCCGTGCAGGAGGTCATGCAGGAGGCCCAAGTCAAAAGTCTGGTACCTCACAATGAGGGTATGCAGGCCCATCCCTGCCCCTCTTCCCTTGGTGAAAGACTACAGGACCTTTACTCAAGATGGGCCCAAACAATGTCAGATGTGTGGGTTCTGGAAATTCTAGCACTGGGCTATGCAATAGAATTCTAAACAATTCCTTCAAGGGGGCACTTTTTACTGTCCCTGGTTTCCAAGGATGCTGCAAAGAGACAGGTGGTGTCATGGTGTCAGAGACTTTGAATCACCTCATTCAAATCGGGGCAATGATACCTGTTCTGCCAAATGAGCAAGGTCAGGGATTCTACTCGATCTATTTTGTAGTTCTCAAAAGACAGGGGATTTCAGGCCTAATTTGGATCTAAAGCATCTGAACAGGTTTGTGAGCCATACGACATTCAAGATGGAGACCCTGAGGTCAATCATTCATGTTGCTCAGCCGGGAGATTTCCTAGTGTCAGTAGATCTGACGGATGCCTACCTTCACATTGCCATCCGTCGGTCTCACCATACGTATCTCAGGTTTTTGATACTGGGCCAACATTTCCAGTACAGGGCATTTCTTTTTGGCCTTGCAACAGCCCCCAAAGTCTTCTTGAAGATGTTGATAGTCCTGGTGGCTCAACTTCAAAAAGAAGGGCATCATGTCTATCCTTATCTGGACAATCTGCTTATTCAGGCACCAACATTATCCTTGGAAAGAAGGTCAGTGCTCAGGTCTCTGGAGAGGCTCAAATCCCATGGCTGCTTGGTGAACTGGGAGAAAAACTCTGTTGAACTATCTCAGACCTTGGAGCACCAGGGGGGCATTCTTCAACACAAATCAAGGGAAGGTTTTTCTATCATCATCCCTGTAAGAGACTCTCTTGAAGGAAGTTCAGTGGCTCAGGGCTCAGCCATTGGCCTCAGCCTTCAGCATACTATGCATCCTGGGTCTCAAGGTGACAGCAATAGATCTAGTCCCATGGGCTCATTTTTCACATGCAACCCCAGCAAATGGGATTGCTGATGACATGGGATCCGACATTGGAAGATTATCAAGCCAGAATCTCCCTTTCCCCTCACCTATGTCACTCCCTGACTTGGTGGATGAGTGTGGAAAATCTGAGCAAAGGGGTTTACTTTGGTTTAGTAGGACAAAAGTAGGCCATAGTCCCATCGAGATTGTCCTCTGCATTTTGCAGGCAATTTGTTCCCAACTTAACAGTCGACAAAAGCCATTTGTCAAACTTTATTTTAAAAGAATCAAAATGTTCTACTTCAATTAATTCTTGTAGAAGGGTATTCCAGTGTTTTGCAACTCTAATATTATAAAAATGATCTCTTTTGGCTGTGTTTGCCCACATAGCATCCACAATTTTGTTGTGTGATCTACCCGCAACACATCTATCAGATAATTTTATATCTAATGAGTCCATCAATTTGCTATCATTCAAAATTTTGTATAGGAGAAGTAAGTCTCCTATGCATTTTCTCATTTATAATGTGAACAATCCTGTTTTTTTTAACCTACTGGCATAGTCAGTATTTGCTAGCTTAGGAACCATTTTAGTGGCCCTCCTCTGGACTCTCTACAACATTCCAATATCCCTCTTTAGGTATGGATTCCAAAATGGTGTACCATAATCCAGAAGTGGTCGAACATGAGATCTATATAGTGGGACAAGACAATGTTCATTTCTAGAAACAAATGTCCTCCTTACTCTAAGTAATCCATTTGCCTGTTTACATATTTTAATACAATGGTCAGATGATGTTAATTTATTGTTGATCATAATGCCTAGATCTTTCTCACAAGTTGATTTAGTAATTTGCCTGTTATTTAAATAATAATAATAATAGTACATGGATTTTTTGCACCAAAGTGTATTATTTTACATTTATCAATACTAAAGATCATATCATTTTTAGTCACCCATTTCTCAATCTGTAGCAGATCATTGGAGAAAGATTTTGTACTCTCTGTACTATCTGTTTTACCCCCTATTTTTGTATCATCTGCAAACTTGGAGAGAATGTTGTTTTTACTAATAATCATATCAGAAATATAAATATTAAACAGAAGTGGTCCCAAGATGGACCCTGGGGGAACTCCACTCATCACTCCACCAAATTTAGACAAATATCCCATTATTTTAACCTGTTGTGTTCGGTTTGAAAGCCATTCCCTGACCCAGTCTATTAACCATGGTGAAAAACCCAACTTAATTAATTTAATTTATCAGTCTATGATGGGGAACTAGATCAAAGGCCTTACTATAATCTAACAGTATTACATCCATGGGTGTCCCTAGGTCCAATTCTTTACTGATATGATTATAAAATGAAATTACATTTGTGGTACATGAGTACCCTTTTCTAAAGCCATGTTGGGTTTTGTCTATAATTTCCAACTGTTTGATTTTGCTGTCAAGGAGTTTCTTAATTATTTTCTCCATTAATTTGCAGACTACCGAGGTCAGACTTATAGGGCAATAATTTGTAACTTCTGCCTGATTTCCTGTTTTAAAAATGGGTACACCTATAACCTTGTGCCAATCTAAAGGTATATGTTTGTTAGATAAGGATTTATTAAATAAGATGGTTAAAGGAATTGATATTTATGTAGCAGTATTCTGTAGAAATCTTGGATGAATGTGATCTGGTCCAGGACTAGAATTTCAATTTTTTTTAATGGTTTGTAGAACTGATAATACATCTGTGTGTGTTATTGTATAGATTTCTTTTAACCTTGTGGGATCTGAGTCAAGTATATGATTATAGTTATTTATTTTTTTTAGTTGTTTAACCAGTAGTAGCACACTAATCTGAAAACTTTTTTACAGGAGTGACCTGGGAGCACAGGGAAGTTAAGTGACTTGCTCAGAGTCACACAGTATGCAAGTGGAAGCTGTGGGATTCAAACCCAGGTCTGATCTGCTGGATGTCACCAGATTTGCAGCTCAGAGCCTTAAACCACTGCGCTATACTCCCTCCCCAGTTATAACTTGTAGAAGTTTGTTTATTAAATACTGAACAGAAATACTTGTTTAAACTATTTGCTGTTTCCTGTTCTTTTATAATTATAGATCGATTTTCATGAATAGAAGACTGGAGAAGGGCTCATGTGATCCCGCTCCACAAGAGTGGTAGCAGGGAGGAGGCGGGGAACTACAGACCGGTCAGTCTTACCTCAGTAGTGGGCAAGATTATGGAGGCACTCCTTAAGGAAAGGATAGTGCAACACCTGGAATCCATAGGGGCACAGGATCCAAGACAGCATGGGTTTACAAAAGGAAGGTCCTGTCAAACTAATCTCATAGATTTCTTTGACTGGGTAACCAGAGTGGTGGACCAAGGGGAAGCAGTTGATGTCGCCTACCTTGACTTCAGCAAAGCTTTCGACACTGTTCCACATAGAAGATTGATAAATAAGCTGGGTAGGCTCAGGGTGGGTCAGAAGTTGGTCAACTGGGTGGCAAACTGGTTGACGGGCAGAAAACAGAGAGTGGTGGTAAATGGTATACAGTCAGAAGAGATGCAAGTCACAAGTGGGGTACCTCAGGGATCAGTCCTGGGGCCAGTCCTCTTCAACATCTTCATTAGTGACCTTGCAGATGGACTAGAGGGTAAGGCTTGTCTGTTTGCAGATGACACCAAGATCTGCAACAGAGTAGATGATCCAGATGGGGTGGGCAGAATGAGAAGAGATCTGGATAAACTAGCAGAATGGTTGGAGAGTGGCAACTGGATTTAATGCAAAGAAGTGCAAAATCATGCACATAGGGAAGAGAAACCCTGAAGCCACCTATAGGCTGGGAGGGGAGTTGCTAGCAGTCACAAAGGAAGAAAGAGACTTGGGCATCATCATCACTGATGACCTAAAATCATCCAAGCAGACCTCTAAAGCAGTAGGTAAGGCTAGGGGGGTGTTAGGGTGTATTAGTAGGGGTAGCACAAGTCGTAAGAGGGAGGTAATAATCCCTCTGTACAAGACACTGGTTAGGCCCCATCTGGAGTACTGCGTGCAGTATTGGAGGCCACACCTTCACAAGGACATTAACCAAATTGAGGCAGTCCAGAGAAGGGCAACCAAAATGGTGCAGGGACTGCAGCAGAAGACATATGAGGACAGATTAACGGAGCTCAATATGTATACCCTTGAGCAAAGGAGGGAGAGAGGTGATATGATCGAGGCATTCAAACACCTTAAGGGCATAAACAAGGTGAAAGAGTCTAACATGTTTAAATATAAGAAAAATAGCAGGATAAGAGGACACAGCATGAGTTTAGAGGGAGGCTGATTAAGGGGGAATGTGAGGAAGTTCTTTTTCACAGAAAGGGTGGTGGATGCATAGAATGGCTTACCACAAGAAGTGGTGGCTATGAATACAGTGCAGGGCTTCAAACAGGCATGGGATAGGCATAAGGGAGCAATACAAATGATTATGAATAGATAGGGCACTGACAGAGCAAAGGCTGATGGCACATTTATAAGGTAGAAAAAGAAATGGGCAGACTGGATGGGCCTTGCAGTCCTTATCTGCCATCAACTTCTATGTTTCTATGTTTCTATGAATAGGGCCTATGGTTTTATTGGTCTGACTTTTCCCTTTCAAATAGGAATGTAAGGCTTTAATATTATTTTTTGAATGTGCTAACTTAAATTCTAGTTTATATTTTGCTCTCTTTATTGCTTTCTTAAGACTATTTACAGATAATTTGTATTTATTTATATTGAAGGGACTTGGATTTGTTTTAATTTTTTAAATAATTTTTTCTTAGAATTTATTAATTTATGTATAGACTTAGAATACCATAGGGGAATTTTGCCTTTCTTATTATATTTATTTCTAATGGGAACATACTTACTTTCCAAGTCTAATATAATATTTTTAATGTAATTCCAAGCTTCTTCCACTGTACACAGAAATGATTCTGACAACAGATGCTGGTAAGCATGGTTGGGGAGCAGTCCTGGATCAACTACCTACTCAGGGAACTTGGTCAGTCCAGGAACAAAATCTACATATAAATGTTCTGGAAATAAGGGCGGTCCACCTAGCTTTTCCTCATTTTCAAAATCTGCTGCAGTCAAAAACAGTGACAATAAGGTCAGACAACACCATCACTGTGTCGTACATAAACAGTCAAGGTGGCACAAAGAGCAGGGAGATGCTAAAAGAAGCCTCCAATCTTTTCAGGTGGGCAGAGGAGAACCTTCTCTCTCTCTGTCAGCAGTCCACCTGGCAGGGAAGCTGAATATTCAAGCAGACTGGCTAAGCCACGAAAATAATAATTTCCAGGAAGGTGTGCACAGGACACGGCAGTGAAATATCAAAGCAACAAGCTTATAATAGCTTAGCGGGTCTTCTAACGGGGGCAAATCTCCCCTGTTAGAAGGCCCACTAAAGGGCTAAAGTGCAAGGGATTACTGGCTCTTTTCCAGGCACTCTTACCAGTAAAACTTTGCATTTGCGTTGAAAACTGTTTAACTATGAGTGCAGAGCTTCATTTATTAAGCCGCAAAAATGTTCACCCAGGGGAGTGGAGGTTGAACCTGGAGCTGTTTGACCTCCTGTGCAAGAGATTTGACTGGCCTCAGATTGATCTGTTCACCTCCAGCTACAACTCCCAGACTCCAAGGTTTTTCAGATGTTATCGGTGTCCGCAAGTGGTAGCAGTGGATGCTCTGTCCCAGGAGTGAGCTTTCAAAAAAGCATATGCATTCCTTCCACTGCCTCTTCTCCCCAGGGTCATACAAAAGATAAGACACTCAAGAGGAAGCTTTCTTCTAATAGCTCCAGAGTGACCAGGAAGACCTTGGTTCTCAGATCTAGTGATATGAAGAACTTGCATCCATCAGTGTTTTATAAGTCCTATGGTCTTAAAATCATTCATCTTAGCACCAGAAGTGTGATTTCTAAACTTGCTAAAATGGAACAACTTATCTTCCTTAACAAACCTGATATTGCTGCCGTTTCGGTGACCTGGCTGAAACCCTCCTTACCAGATAGTACTTGTAAAATAACTGATTATAATGTTTTCAGAGCAGACTGGAAAGGAGGAAAAAAAAAAAGAGGTGGTGGGGTAACTGTTCATTTTAAAGAGGAATTGCAGTTGACTGTTTTAAAAACAAGCACTGAGATCAACTCTGATACTGACTGGCTACTACTTCATTTGCTTTTGGGTGGGAAGAAACATATCACGCTGGGTTGTTAATATAGCCTTCCTTATTGTGGGCTCGGTGGGCTGAAAGATTGTCTGGAAGTAATAGCTCCCTTGATAGAAGGTCATGATTCCTTGCTTGTAGGTGATATAAATCCTAATTGGCTGCAGAAAGGCAACTTGAGCTTTGAATCCTTGCTATATTCATATGATCTGATTCAGATCATTAATGAACCTACACATTTGAATTTGCAAACCTACAATTGTTCAGTTTTGGATTGGATTATCATTAATAGGGAAAGCATGCTTGGTTCTGCAAGAGTATTGCCAGAATCCATGAGTGTTCATATGACTACGGTTTGTTGTTCAATTTTAAGCACACTAAAACTCCCCCTCATATTGTACAGGTTTGAAATTTCAAAAGAGTTAATCTAGATGCTTTATTTGCCCCATCTGTCTTTACTCGATTGGACATATCTGGAATGTATTCCAGATGTAAATTTGGCTCTTGATTTTTTCTGTGATTTATTGCTTCTGGTGCAGAATGTTTTTTATCCTTTGTGTACTCTAACATTTAGAGGTGGCCCTAATAAATGGTTTTCGGTTGGTATAAAACAAATGATTAAGCAGAGGAATTTAGCCTGGGAAGCCTACAAGAAATGTTTAATTACCTCATCGTTTAATACCATTATTTCAGAAATCAAGTCTCCAATATGGCGAGAACTGCCAAAAAGAAGTATTTTCATGATCAATTTGAGTCTAACTTGTCGAACCCTAGAACATTTTGGGATAATGTTAATTCTCTGTTGTCTCCCAAATTGAGAAATTCTATACAGGAATTGAAAATAGGTGATCAGGAAGTAACTGATACGACTGAGATTGTAGATCTATTAAATGAAAAGTCTACTAATTTTGTCTGATTTCGGAAGGACTTCATTATGAGATAATGTTGCTGATTCTTGTTCTGTCTCCTCTCAGGTACAGTAGATAGAGCTAAGTTTTATTTTAAGTGGGTGGAAAGAAGTGAAGTGTACAAACTGTTGTATACAATACCTAACAAATTTAATGATTGTAGCGGTGGACTGAATGGGCATTTTCTTAAATTAGCTGCTCCCTATATTGTTGACCCTCAATGCTATGGGCCAGATATTCAAAACTTTGTCCCTGGGCTAAAATAGCACTGCCCAGTGGGCAAACGTAGCCCGGAGCAAAAATCAAGCTATATTCAAAAGGAATAGCCAGTGCTAATCCTGCTGAATATAGCAGGCAAACGAAGCCGGGCAAACTGGGCTGGGAGTGCAGTGCAAAAATAGCTTGGGAATAAGACAGCACTGAATATAACAAAACAGCACTGAATATGGCACCCAGGCAGGCAGTGCAAACACCCACAGGAACACAGTGCAAATGGAGCTGCCATGCCCTGGACCACAGGCAAAGGAGCACAGGCTGGAAAGGGATCCCAGGAGCAGACAGCAGTGCAGAACCCAGACAGATACACACCCAGCCAGGAGAATGGCCGGAGGATATCAGGACCCAGGGGTAGAAGTTTAGAACCGAAGAACAGAACAACCCTGTTGTAAAAGCCAAGCACCCGATAATGACACTGGACACAATGCAAAATGATAAAGATATGTATAATGTGACAAATGCACAGTAAAGGAAACAGGCAAACAACAGTTGAACAACAACACAAAACATAACAAACAGCAATGTAATGAAAATACAAACTGCAAACACTAAAAGGAAACTTACAGCAAACACCACTACAATTACAACCACTATATGCATTACAACAGGAACAACTACTACTACAACTACTATTACTACTACTACTGTTACTACTATTAATGCTAACACTACCACTACAAACTATGTTATAAATCTGACTACACTACAACAAACTACCTACAGCAACTAAGGAATGAAAAATGCAAAACAAATGGAAAAGCAGTGTGACAGGAGGAGACAGGGATGTGGACACAAACAATGAGGTAAAAGGCCAGCAACAGTAGAACAGTCCAGGAAAGGGAGGGGGCAAGGTAAACAAATTTGTCTGGAAGGCATCATGGCTGGGATCCTGCTGGTTCTGGCAAACGTGCCTCCAGTATGGCAGCCCTCCTCCTTGTCTCTGATATGAGCACCGCCTGCTGCTTTATGATGGTGCGCTGCTGGCGCATGAGTTGTCTCAGGAGGTCCTCACTGCCTTCTGACTCCTCCGGCCGTGTTGCCCACAAAGAGGATTGGAGTAGACCTACAAGAGGAAGGGGGAGCATGTGAGGATGGGAAACCAGCCAGGAGGCATACTGCAGCCACAGGTGGCTATACAGGGATGGACAGCATGTCCTGACAGCCCTGCCCATGTGTTGCTGAGGAATGCAATGGTAGGCACGACTGACAGATGCCTACAGGGCAGGCCTGAAAGACACAGGCAACAACTCAATACCTAATAGACATGGATACGTCAGGCCCCAACAACACCATGGCACGGTTGACACCACCCAACCCAGCACTTCACACAGTGAGAGAGTGCAGACACAGAGGTGGTCCCCAGGATGACGGTGGGGGTGGGCCATGCAACAACATGCACATGGGGGGACACACATCGGGACAAGCTGCCCATAGTCAAATAGCAATGTACCACGGAGCAGAGCGCAACAACAACCCATGGCAGTGCAGGAGCATCACAATGCAGGCACGGTGTCTGGCCAATGGCCATCCCATGCCAGGGCCAAACCATCCCACAGCAGATGCAATACCACAGGGCACACACACCAGCAGGGGTGGGCCACCAGATACCGCCACACATGAACCATATACTGCAATGCGTGCGGTGCCCTGCAGCTAGAACCTGCACACGCCAAGTGAACAGCTGAACATAGACATCAGCGAATGGAGACTGTACAGCAGTGCCAGCCGTGCATGCTGATACAGGCCCATACTGCCCCCCCCACCAGCCACAGGGTACAGCAGCAGCCAGACAGCCATGCACTGGCAGCACTCTGCAACACTGGTGAGCAACCCAGCACAATGCTGCACCAGCAATGGTATGATGCATATGGTCATTAACCTGCCATCACAGTCAATGGCAGACCAGTGAAGGAACCACACATAACAGAAGCACATCACAAATGAAAACAGATTGGTACTCATGCAATAGGCCCCTGGCCTCAGGGCTGCTCTCCTGCACCCGCTGAGGCATGGATGGCACCCTTGGGCTGCTACACGTTGTTTGCCGGGACCCCTCCTGGCTTCCTCTCTCTGGGCTGTGCTGCTCGATTCCACACTACAGTGGACAGAAGTAATAGCAGCGTTGGCGCAAGACACAGCATATACCATGATAGCCAGAGCAAGATGCACCCCCACCCCAAAACACTGTACACACAGAGCGGCCCAGGGACCGTGTCTGAACAAATGATACATCCACATAGAGGCCCCCATGGCCCACTGAGCATGCACCAGGCACACAGGGCATGTAGGCATGGTGACATTGCAGTGCAACATCACCACACGCAGGTGCAAAGTGACAGGATGCACACACAGCTGTATAGGCAGACAGAGCCCCGGGATACAGCACCCCTGCACCACACTGGTGTTGGCTGCAGGATGATCCCATTGCAGGTCCCCCCCACCTGCAGTGTCCATATCTGCCACTCACACCATAGCCAAGTGACACGGCTGCACGTGGCATGACTGCAGTGTATCCCCATGGACACAGCATGTACCACACAAGCACCGCAACAACCGTGGGTGGCGCCTGGCAACTGTGGCAACTGTGTCCCCCAAGACACCCTGTACTATAGTGCCACCCAAGGAGCCCACACTGTATGCCCCAGAACCAGTACTACATGTGTCCTACCACCTGGCACAACAGCACACCTGTGTACAGACAGTGACACACACACATGCACGCCCACACACACACACACACACACACGCATACACATGTGCATGCACGTGCATACACGCACCGGCAGACAGAAAGACACATAACATATGTGTGTGCCATGTGACGGCACCTACCTGGCATTGCACTGTTCCATCACGCACCATCCCCTTGTACCTATCCAGCTGCTGGAATTGCTTACGGTGCAGGTTCGTGTACCAGTGCCGACACTTTTCTACATCCCGTGTGATGCCTGTCCATTCAGTGAGACAGTGTGCTATTGATGCCCACACCTGGCATCGTGGGAGTTCACCCTCCCTGACCTCCCCAAATAGGCATCTGTGCCGATGTTGCATCAGCTGCACTAGATTAGCTGTTTCGACGTCCCCTCAGTGCCTGTCCCTGTGCACCACTGCATGCTGCTTACGCCTCCCAGACATACCGTTGCACAGCTGTTACCTCCCCACATGACTGTAACATACTGCCTGTGGCACACCCTGGGCCCTCCAGCAGCATGGCATTAGCACAATGCAGTCACATGGCATAGTGCGACGCTAACCGGAAGTGGTCTCATTGTGCATGCTCGACCCCGCAACGGCTCTGGAGCATCATATTCACGCATGCGCGTAGCACCACACTGTATGACTTAGCGCGGCGCTAACGCACTACGCTGGGGTGCTAGCATGGCAAAAGGGTCACACGCCCATGTACGGATGTCGTGCTATGTGACATAGTGCTGCACTAACGAGACAGCACAGCACAGGAGAACCATTTAGCCCAGCGCTAACTATTAGCATGGCACTAAGTGGACTGCCCAGTGCTAACACGGCCCATATTCAGCCAACCTATGCAAATGAGGGCACTAGTGTATGCAAAGGGCAAACAGTGTGATTAGCATATCATTATCGGCCCATTTGCTTGCCTAACAGGCAGGATTGACCAGCAGGGCTATTTAAGGGCAAACAGTACTCCACCTGTGTTTTGTAACGGGACTGCAATACTCTGCAGGTGCCACAGCTGAATAGACCCAACATAGAGGAGAATGTCACAGGAGGCAGAGCAGCAACAGGCAGGTCTGTATAGCAGCTTGGAGTATGGCTGTATGGCAGTGGGACGTGACTAGGCCCTGGCTTGCACTCTACATACATGCATACAGCCACGGAACATGCATGGGACAGAACACATGCCTGCAGGTCCACATGCCAGCACATTACTGCTTAGCAGTGTACATGGCCAATGTGTCTGTCGGCCAGCTGACTGGGGCGGATATTATGCCTATGTCTACAGCAGCAGACCCCACTGTGAGTGGACTGCCTGCACATTGTTGTTGCCATGCACTGAGGTGGGGGAATGGAGGGGACACATTGGCTTGCAGGCACCCCAGGCCGTGCGGTGTCCATGTGGGGGCTGGTGCATGCAATATAGCCACAGTGTCCACTATGACGCATGCTCATGCACTGTGCACACAAGGATGGCCATGATGCACAGTTGCAGTGTGTGCTGTACTGTATCATGTTGAACAGGGCCTGCGCTATGCCTCTACAGGATGTACACTGCAAGCGGCTAGGGTGGCATGCACATTGTGTTCTGCCTGTGCCATGCAATGCAGTCGTGCCACAACATGTGACCTGTGTCTCTCTATATGTCTCTCATAGGTTCTGCAGCATGACAGGACTGGATACATGCCCACAAGTTCTCACAGGACTAACTGATGGCTGTGGTCCATGGCGTCAAGGAGCGGGAGCAGGTGCTACATTGCTGCAAGGCTACTGATGCTGTCATGAGACCGATGTGGGATGAGATCACAGCAGGAGGCAATGCCGTTGGAGGCCAGGGATGTACTCCTGATGCTGTTAAGAAGAGGTGGAGTGACCTGCTGTGACGGGCCAAGGAGGAGGAGGCACAGTGGCTCTGTGAATGGCAACAGACTGGAGGAGGGCCACAGACAATGCAACAGCATCAGGGAGACCCACTGATGACCCTGGTGGCCTCCACACTGTGTCCTGTGTCTGTTGGTGGGGTTATTGGCAGGGTGTGTGAGACACCACTCACACCACCTAGAACAGGTCAATATCTGCCTGTGTGCACCCTAAATGGCATGCTGCATTGGTGCTGGAGGGACAGTGTAGGACTAATATGTGGTTTGCACTATGGGGGTGCTATACTGTGCACACTATACACATGAGGCAGTATTGCGTGCACCCACTGCCTGTGCAGGGCTTTCACCACAGCTGTCGGTACGATGCTTGTGCACTGTGGTAGAGGGTGTGTGTACGTGGCCATGGTCTGCATCGACAGGGACTGCATTGTGTGGCGTGCATGGCCAAGGTGTGTGTCACGCACCCTAGGGTGTGCATGTACAGGTGGTGGTTGCGGCATACTGTGCATGTTCCGGTCAATGACACTGTCTTTTCTTGTTTCGCAGCAGTGGGTGCACACCATACGGCATGCCAAGATGTGGCTGGAATGGCTGACATGGAGCAGGAGGCAGAGGATGACACCAATATGCCATTGACCTCAAGACTGAGTGCCAGGCATGGAACCTCAGCAGCAGCACATGAGTGGCAGGCCAAAGGACATGGGTTACACCTGCCAGTGGGGGTACAACTCCAGGAATCAGGCTGGTGGGGACTTAGACACTGGTGACATCCTCGAGGATGCCCAGGTGGAGGATGTGAGTGGTGTCCAGATGGTCCTCCTGACAGTCACTAGTTACCCTGGATCAGATGGCTCAGACCAGGGTTATTACATGCCTGTGGAGGGGACTGTGATTGGCAGCACAGGGGTGGGGCATGCTGAGTACCGCAACATGGTTGCCATGGGAGTGGAGTGCCATGCCACCATAGGTAGTCTGGTACAGCAGGTGGTGGGCCATGTGGGTGCTATGTGTGCACTGCTGGACATGTGGTGCCTTTCATGGGGAGGGCTGCAGGGCCAGCAGAGGACACATCACAACACAGGTACTGTGCAGCAGCAGGAACTACAGCAGCCAACACAGTGTCCCCACCATGACCAACGGCAGGCACAACCCCCAGCTGTCATTGCCGCAGCCATGGTGCCAGATGGCCAGGAATCCCGCCCTCTGCTCCAGGCAGCCCTGATGTCCCAGCAGGAGGCCCAGATAGACCTACATGTCCTTCAGTGTGAGATGTGGCATGAGCTCTCACAGCTGTGGGAGACTGTGGCCTTGGGCTTTGCCCATGCAGAACAGCGGGTGGAGGACAGGATGGAGCGCATGGTAGCCATGCTTGACCATGGCTTTGTGGATCTCACAGCCGCTGTGGTTCATCTTGCCACAGTGCTGCATCAGATGCATGGTGGTCAGCGGGATGTGCAAGGGGACAGCATGCCCATGGCATGCAGGCCCACAGGCAGGCCTCACGCAGCTGAAAGGCAGGCACAGGCTCCAGCACCACTGCATCGGGTGCATCATCCGGCACCCTGTGGTGCCGTGGCAGGCCACCCACCCTCTCTGGATTTGCTTGTCAACCGGGGCACCGGCACATCTCCCTCCCAGCCTCACCGCGGTCCTCCCCAGATATATCATCGGCACAGAGCACCCCTGGCTCAGTGTCCCCCACACATGGTGCACATCGTATGTGTTGTGGTAGTCACCTCAGATAGGCACAGCTGCCATGCACAGACACACAGGCAACACCCACATGTGCACACTTGCATGCACACACACACACACACACACACACACACACGCACAGTCACTGGCATGGTCACCCATGCACAGCCATGGTAGCCCTTCCCACCCTGTCACCTCAATCAACACACCGCTTCACCATGCCATGGCTGTCTACCTTGGTCACATGCGTGTCCTACGCAGCACACAGTACACATTGCCATCCCACATACATTCACTCCCACTGTGTTGTGCACATGCTTTGTTGGTGGTCCTCACTATTGTGGTTGTCTGCACATAATAAAGTTATTGTCACTGTACTGTTCTGGTTGCTGTGCTGTGTTTACTCACTGTCCTACCTGTGACAGTGTCCTAATGATGCCAGCCCTGTGCTCCAGGGCCCTGCAGGCCATTCGAGGATCTCTCCTCTCGAGTTGCTCCACTATCGCTCTGACCTCTGGCTCTGGGTCACTGTCGGCTTGTTCCTCAGGTTCAGGTGCCTGTATCCCATGGTTCACTGCCATGTTGTGGAGCATACAACAGACTAGGATGATACAGCATTCCTTCTGAGGCCTATACTGTAGGACACCGCCTGACATGTCTAGGTAGTGGAAGCGCATCTTTAGTATGCCAAAGACCCTCTCTATGATGTTCCTAGTAGCAGCGTGTGCCTCATTGTACTGCTCCTCAGCCACTGTGGCCAGTCAGGGTACTGCTGTCAGCAGCCAGAGTCACAGGGGATAGGTGCTGTCCCCTATTGATAAATGTGCACCTGTTAGTGCTGCTGTTCTGCTGTCTGCCCCTTGCTATGGTGCACCACCTGTGTTGCTGTCCCGAACCCCTGCCTTGCATACCCCTGCCTTTCCCCACCCACACTGTGGTGTGTGCATGCCTTGCATGTTGATACTCACTGACTAGGTGTTCACTGGGTATCCTGCCTTCCTCAAAGGCCTGACACAACTGGGACTGGTGCCAGATGAAGGTGTCATGGACACTGCCGGGGTACTGTGCAAAGACATTGCTGATGCACCCTGTCACATCGCACACCACTTGGCAATTGATGGAGTGGTACACCTTACTGTTCACATATACCTCACTGCCATCACCAGGTGATGCACAAATAGGGACATGGGTGCAGCCAGTGGCACTAAGTACCACTGGTAGGTGTGTAACTCGATGGAATTGCTGCATGGTTTCTCTGCACTCCGCTGCTATGCTGAGGAATACTATGAATTCACCAGCATGTGGCAGGCAAGCATCAAGGAACTGGGTCACGAGGCATGAGGTAGCAGACTGCGATACCCCTATGGTGTCCCCTGTTGGTCATTAAAATGTCCCTGTGGCTAGGAAGCACATCGCTGCTGTCACTTTCTCCTCGATTGTTATGGCATGGCTATGTCTGGTGTTGGGCTGCAGCTGCTCATGCAGGAGTTCACATAGCTGCCTCAACATTCCCCTGTTCATCCTGTACCGGCCAGTGATGTGCTCATCTGGCAGGGTCTCGAAGAAGACTCTGGGCCTGTACCACCTGTGTGCAGTATATCGTCTCATTGGCCTGCATTGTGGGCCATGTTGGCCCTGCTCCCTTTCATCCTCCTCCACTACTGCTGCCATTAGGTGCAGCAACACTGCATTAGGCACTACTGCCATAGTGACTTCCTGTTCTGGTCCCTCCCCCTCTGTGTTTTGCCCTGGGATAAGACCAGCCTTTTGTAGGTGGTACCTAGTGCCGTGCTATGTGTCGCACTATGTGGCCTTGCGCGGCGCTGTCACTCAGAATATCCCATAGCGCATGTATGCTGGTTCCCGTCCCCTCACTTGCATACATTATGGGTTTGCTCTGCGCTATTGTGGTTAGCGTGTGCTATCTGGTCCTTTGAATATTGCAGCTCTGTGGTAATCCTGTGCTATTCCCACACTAATGGTTTGCGCACTGTGCTACGTTTTGAATAGCTGGGCCTATATCTTTAATTTATCTCTAACTTCACAATTGCCCTCCAATTGGAAATGTGCAAGGGTTGCACCTATCCCAAAGAAACCTCATGCTGTACTATTGGAGGATTTTCGACCCATTTCAATTTTTATCCCTCTAAATAAAATGATGGAAAGAATCGTAGCCAATCGGATCAATGACTATCTTGAAAACTGGTGTACTTTGTTCATAACAGCATGGGTTCTGGAGGAATTATGAAACTGGTGCAGTCTTGGTTAGGTTCACAAACACCATTCTGAGAGGGTTTGAAAGTGGTTTAATGACAGATGCGATGTCTGTGGACCTGACCAAGGCATTTGACCTTATCGAGACCTGGTTTATTTTAAATTGCAGGATTTAGGTTTTTCTGGTGTTTCTGTTGCTTGGGTTAGGGATTATTTGTCTAGACATTCTCAGGTGGTTTACACTGGTTCTGTTGAGTCTCATGAATCCTTTATTAGTTGTGGGGTTCCGCAGTGGTCCATTTTGGGCCCCTTGCTATTTTATTTGTTTGTAAATCAATTACCATCTCAATGTTCAGTTTGTGAAACCATTCTTTATGCAGACTATTTGATGTTGTTTTATCAAGCAAATTCTATTTCTGCTATTGTTCCCTCTATCCAACAGGATTTTAATGTTGTTTGTAATTGGTTTACGAATGACTCCATGGTATTAAACTCAAAGAAAACAAAATCAGTGTTACTCTGTACAAATGTTACTGTATGTTAAAGATTAATCCTAATTTACTGGTTCAAGATTTAGCTGGAGCAACCATTCAGCAAGTGCGACAGTTTAAATATCTGGGTGTTTTGTGAACCCTGCATTAAATTTTTCCTTACAAGTTATTTCAGTTAGCAGATGGTGAATCAGAAATTCGGCTTTTTATATAGGTTTAAGACTTATTTTACCTTTGAAAGAAGGAAATCTATAGTTATAGGTTCTCTTCTTCCTCATCTCAGTTATGTTGCCAGTCTATGCTATAAATTAGGTACCAAGGAGCTGAATACTTTATCTGTAACCTACAACAATATTTGTTGTTTTGTTTTGTCTGTTGCTTTATTTATTCTTTATTTATTCATTTCAAATCGGGTTTACAACCTTTGAGTCAGAGACTCATTTACAAAGGCACCTCATTGCGGGGGGGGCAGACATCAAGACAGTTAAATTACAGTGCAGATTAAAACAGAGGATAACATTGCAGGTGCAGTAAAAGGAACATTTAACATAGATACACTTAGGTTACATAATGTAGTAGTTTGTACGTTACTTAGGTTACATAGTGTTACAAAATTGTGAGTTACACTCATGGATACAGTAGGTCCTCAGAGAAGACAGCGGGTTACATCCATATTTGGACCTAGTAGGGAAGGAGTGGGGCTGGGGGGAAGGAAAGGCTGTCCAGTGGATGTTGTTGAGCCAGGGGGCAAGGTGGGCAGGTACCACAGGTTACAAAAGGAGGTTAGTTGCACCTACAACAGCAGGTATTAAAGATATGGTTCCGAAGGTCTGTTTTGAAGGAGCCAATTTTTGGCAAGTTGGAGATGCAGCTAGGGAGGGAGTTGAACCAGGTGGGGGCTCGGTAGAGGAAGGATCTCTGGGCAAGAGAGGTCTTGGTTCTGGGCACCTTGAAAGTGGCCTTAACAGAGCTGCTGGTGGTGATGGACAATGATGACTGCTGTAGGGAGGTGGAGACCCCCTTTGGGGGAGAGTCCTAGCAGTGATTTCTTAGAGAGAAGGCAGGTCTGGTAGAGCAGTCACTCCTCAAAGTTGAGCAGATTGGTGGTAGTATAGAGAAGGCAGGTGTGAGTTCGGCTGGGGGCTCTGGTCAGGAGCCTACAGGCCTTATTGATGGAGAGTTGGATTTTGGAGAGGGCAGTGTTGTCAGCTGCAGCATAGATGGGCAAGCCATAGTCCACGAGGGACAAGACAGAGGAGGTGATGGCCAGCCTAAGGGCAACCTGAGGCAGGCAGTCCCTGTGCCAGTATAGCAGGCCAATCCAAGAGTTGATGGCAGCTGGCAGGGCATTAATATGGGTGTGGAAGGAGAGGGCAGTATTGAACGTGATGCCTAAGTACTTGTATGTGGTCGCTTGTTCTAGCAGGTGCAGAGTGCTGGGGATAATCAAGATGGGAGTATTTTTAGTTTCATTTTGGTGGTGGGAGAAGAGCATTGATTTGGTTTCCTTTAGGTTAATGACCAGTCTGCAGTCGCCGAACCACCTTTCAGCTTGCTTGTAAGCTTGCTGGAGGGATAATTGGAGGGAGGTGGGATTGGGATGTGAGGCAACGAGGACTGCATTGTCAGCATAGAGGAGCATTTTACCGGTACATGAGCTGAAGAGGGTGTTGAGGTAGAGACTAAAAAGTATTGAACCCAGGATGGAGCCCTGAGGGACCCCAGAGTGAACGGGAAGAGTGCTGGAGAGGGAGCCGCTGATCTTGACATGCTGGGATCTAGCAGAGAGGTGGCTAGAGAGCCAGGAAATGGGACCACCAGAGAAGCCAAGTTGGTGGAGAGAGTCGAGTAGAAGGGGATGACAGACAGTGTCAAAGGCCTTGGAGAGGTCAATGAGCACTGCTCCTGCAAGGCTGCCAGAGTCGAGAGCAGCATGCAGGTGTTGGGAGAATTCCAGGAAAGCTGTGGTTGTACTGTGTCCTGGGCAGAAACCGTGCTGCTCTGGGCACATAATGTCATACTTGGTTAGGTATTCAGAGAGCTGGATCAACACCGCTTTTTCAAGGGCTTTAGAGAGTGGGGGGGGAGGATGGAGATTGGCCGGCAATTGTTGGGGGTGGACCGGTCCCCACTCTTATGTATGGGTGTGATTTCAGCAGTTTTCCAAGCACTTGGGAACTGACCGAGGCATACAGACTAGTTTAGAAGGTCAGTCAGGGGGACTAGGACTTTGTCCAAGACCATACACAGGATCCTGGAGTCGAGAGGGTCACTCACTGCTGGGGTTATTGCTGCCTAAGGCTTTTAGCAGGTTAAGCCTGGCTTCTTAGGGGGATAGGGTGTGCAGGTAGAATGGTGGGTGATGCAGGACCAGAGGGAGAGAGGTGGGGATTGGGTCAAAGAAGCTGCTGTGGAGGACCGAGCTTAGGTCAGAGAAGGCAGTGTTAAGGCAATCGACTGTGAGGAGTGGATCTGTGTTGGGGGTGCCATTGATGGAGAGCTGGGATGGTGGGGGGGAGCAGGACTTCCCATTTAGCCCTTTCATATTATCCCAGAAGGTCCGGGCTGAACCCCTAGTGGAAGCGAAGGCGGACTGGTAGTGCTCTGCCTTGGCCTGCCTAATGGCACAAGTGCACTTATTGCATTCTGCGTTGTAGGCCTGTCTATCAGACGCCTTTCCAGATTCTACAGCAATGTGCCAGAGACTATCTCTGTTTTTGAGTCCCTGGAGGAGGGGTGGGGTGATCCATGGGGCATTGCATTTTTGGACCGGATCCTGGTGAGGGGGGCGAAAAGGTCACAAATCTTACAGAAGGCGATTGTGAAGTGGTCAAGAGCTGAGTCAATGTCAGGGGCGCGCTGGATAGGGGACCAGTCAAGCTGGGCTAGGTATTGTTTTAATTTTCTGAGGCCTCCGGGGTGTAAATGGCGGTGTAGAGTGGCCTGGGACACTGGCTTCAGAATGGAGGATGACCAGAGACAGAGGACTGGGGAGTGATCATTAAGAGAGTCGGGGAGGACAGTGACATCCCAGATTTTGTAGAGGAGGTTAGATATAACAATTACAATACACATCATTGCGACTTGTGTTCTCAGTTAGGTTGGATGTCCTTTAGTTAAAGAATAGAATATTTCTTTGGATGTTTGATTTTTAAATCAATTTTTTTAAGTCCATTGTTTTCTTTGTCTGATTTGATTTCAGTTCATAAGGTTCCATCCATGCTGTGGTCAGCTAATGGCTCGTTGCTTGAAGTTTCAATGTGTAAGCAAAAACCTGGGTCTTGTGCTTTTTCTATTTCTGCACCTCAATTCTGGAATTCTTTACTAATATCTATACTGTACACATGGCTATTTCCACTGTGTGTTTTAAGACTTTGTTTAAACAATTCTTACTGATGAAATCTATTTGTAAATGTATTAAGTAATTATGGTATTGTTTGATGTCATGTAATTTTGTGTTGTGACCATCCAGGTCAGACTTGAAAAAGGACTTTTTGTCTAGTGTCCCTAACAGGTCAACAAATGATTAAATAAAAAAAAAAAAACGAGCTTAGCAAGCACCTTTTCGCCTTCCAGTGCAAGGAGCCCTTCTATCTCAGGGTTCTATTCTGCACCCAAACACATGGGCGATGTAATGAGTGATCTGGCTCCTGAAAGGAGGAGACTCCTAAAATTAGGTTTTTCTAAGAAAGTAGCGGTTACTCTAATGGCTGTGAGGAAAATGTCTGCCTCCACAAGTTAAGCCTGTGCATGGTCCAACTTTTCAGCATGGGCCAGGCAGAAGGCACTCTGGCCTTCCAAGGCTTCAGTTCCACAGATTTTGGACTTCTTGCAGGAAGGTGTGGAGAAGGGTTTGGCCCTGAGCACTCTGAGAGGCCAGGTCTCCACCCTTGGAGCACTTTTGGGCATCCCTCTTGGGACTAATAGAGAGGTTATTTGTTTTCTGTGTGTGGTTAGCAAGAATTGACCTGTCTTCCATTCACCAGTTCCTCCATGGGATCTAAATATGGTTTTGAATGCTCTTTGTAAGGAGCCTTTTGAACCACTGTCATCCATTCCGCTGGATGTGATGTCTTACAAGGTGTGTTTTCTAACTGCTATGTGCTCAGCCAGAAGGATTGGTGAACTCCAGGCCTTGTCCCACAAAGAACCGTACCTTATTATGCATAAGGACAAGGTGGTACTCGGAACAGTCCCATCTTTCACCCCAAAAGTGCCCACAGCCTTCCATGTGAATCAGGAAATGTGTCTTCCATCTTTCTTTCCCAACCATCTCACCCAAAGGAGAAGGAGTTGCACAAGTTAGATTTGTGACGAGCGGTTAGTATATACCTCAAATGGATGGCTGTGTTCCAGAAATTGAATAGCCTGTTTGTTCTCATTGGAGCAGCCAAACAGGGTCAAAAAGCCTCGAAGGCCACCCTAGCGAGGTGGGTGAGGGCCTGCATTACTAAGGCCTATGTCACAGGAAAGTAGAGGCCTCTGGCCCTTATCAAAGCTCACTCCACTAGGGCTAGGGCTACTCCCTGGGCAGAGAGAGGTGAAGCATCAGTTTTAGAGCTATGCAAGGCAGCTACATGATCTTCTCTCCACACTTTCACCAAACACTACAAACTGGATGTTCAGAGCTCTGCTGATGCAGCTTTTGGTTGCAGAGTACTACAGGAAGCAGTGTGTAGGAAATCTATTACAGTATTGTTTTCTGACATAAGGGATAATATTCTTCACCCTCCTGGTTGTTCTTGGTGCTGCTTCTTAGAACCCAGTGGTTATGACTTCCCATTGACAATGTGGAGCACTACAGAAAGAAGAAATGTACTTCATACTTATTGTAATTTCCTTTTCTGTTAGCTCCAACATTGTCAATGGGGCCCACCCAGGAGCCTGCTGCTATGGGAGAATATTATCCAGTATGCCAGTGGAGGACATCTATTGTTTAATCAAAACCCATGTTATGACATTTGGGCATCCTTCTATTTCATTCTGCTGCACTGTTTCATTAAAAGAAAGATTTCTCAATTGGACTGTGATCATGCATCTTAACAGGTTCAGTTGTAACTCTCTATGGGTGTTTTCCCTTGTTACAGGTAGTTTTCACAGCATGCAGTCTGGATTATCAGAGTTACCATAATCATTGTGTTTGTTGTCAACCTCTAAGTTGTAGAGGAATTTTCTAGTATGGAATGCCACCTGCCTTTCCAGAAAGAAAATCATTTTGACCAAATCAAGAGTCAGATATGAGGGGCGCCTTCTTTCAAAATTCATCAGCAAGGTAAGGCAGTTTCTATTAACAGTTAGAAGGTAGAGTGCATTCCAGTTTTCAGTTTTATTACTTATCAAATGGACATTATTGTAGTTAGGTTTATTGAGGCAATGCAAGATCATGTAGTGATTGGGGAGTTGCTGCTGCTTGGAATCCTCATATGCCCAACATTCTAACACTTGGGCTGTGCCATTTTCCTGGTAGGGGTGCACTATACCCAGTGGTCATGACTTCACATTGACAATGTTGGAGCTGACAGAAAAGAAAATTATGGTAAGTATGAAGCAAATGTCTTCTTTCTTCAAGACTCTGGATGGTGACCTGTGGCCTGCTTCTCACTTCAGGTACTTAGTGTTATGGCTGGACCAGAATCTCAGCTTTTCCACCAATATTGATGCCCTGCATAAGAAGCTCTGATTTAAGTTTGGTGTGCGGTATTGCAATAAATCCTGCATCCTCTCCTAGTCCAATGCAAGATCATCCCCAAGATGATCTGGTCTTGCTAATGTCTGACTATGCATTGCCCCAAAGACTACACTTATCAGGCTGGACCCCCTTTGTCACTCCTCCTTCTGCTTTACCCTTAGTACTTTATCTCTCACACTCATCACTACTCTCTCTATGCAAATATCTTTCTACTCTTCCTACAGGTCTGGAGTCTTTTGCACTGCCTCCATCTTGGCAAAATACTGCCTTGCTATTTTCCTGACATACCTTCTGTCTCACCTTACCTCTGCAATCCCATCCTCCTACTCCCTCTGATCCTGTGAGCTTCTTGTTCCTTTCATATCCCTCTCTGTAAATCTGTAGCAGCTCAGTCTGCATGTTCTCTCTACCATCCTACACTGTGAAACAACCTTTCTCTCCCTATTGATTTCTCACCCTCTCTGCACTCTCTCAAACTACTCCTGCTAGTACACTTGTAAAGTATGCACCTGCAGCTAGCAATCTTCTTCTTCTCTTCAGAATTATAACAAACCCTGCCCTCCTTATTACCTCCCTTCTTACTCATGTAGCTATTTACTGTATTGTATAACTTTTTTTGCAGTATGCATTTTCCTTTTACAAATTCGGAATCTGCTGCCTTCCTCTAACCATAGAGAGTAGGAGGAATTGGAAGAGGGGATGAAAATGTCATTGTGGTAGCCCAGTAATTTGCCCAGCCAGTGTTTGGCACTGAGCAGGGCAATTTAGAGGGAGTGCCACACAGGGGGAGGGATCCAGATTTGCTCATTATACATAGCGCAGTTATGAGCATAAGGTGGACAGGCCAAGGCAAATCAGCAAAGTGTTTTGAAAAGGGAAGTACTGTAAGTTTAGATAAGGCAGTGTTGGAGGCAGCAGAGAATACTATATCACTGTAGTCAAACAAAAAGAAGATCATGCATTTGACTACATATTTCCTGGTGCTGAGGGGATTCAGTTATTCACCCTATAAAGAGCCCCAAGTTTGGCAAAACATTTGGCTGCAAAGTTAATGTGTTCACAGTAGTCTAGGTGTTGATCTAGGAGAAAGCCGACATATTTATAGGAAGTCACAGAGTCGATAAATTCTGCTGATAGTGAATGCACATTCACTGAGGGTGGAGAACTGCTCAACCACTGTCTGGAGGCAAACAGCATAGACACTGTTTTCTTTTGATTTAAAGCTAGCTGATTGCTAAAGAACCATTTTTTTTTGCATTGAGGAAGTCAAGCTGGAGAGAGTGCTCAGTGACAGAAGGGAAGGTCCTGAGGTGAAGATCATTGTACCATGTTTATAGATATGAGTTTTACAGGAGGTTAAGCAGCTGAGAAGGTCATTTAAAAAGATGGAAAATAGAAGGGTGGCTTAGGACTGAACTTGTGGACACCTAGGGTGACAGGGAATGGAGGAGAGACGGAGGATGTCAGCTTGACTAATTGTGTTCTGTCAGTCAGGTAGGATTTGCACCAGTGAATGGTAGAGGCAGAGACACCCAAGGATGCTAGTTTAGTAAAGAGCAGGAAATGATTTACTAGTTCAAACAGAGGATAACCCAAATCAAGAACTATAGTAAAGTAGGGGCCGTATTCAACAGGTTATGACCCAAATCAAGAACTATGGTAAAGTAGGGGCTGTATTCAACAGGAGATAACCCAGATCAAGAACTATAGTAAAGTAGGGGCCGTATTCAACAGGGGATAATCCAAATCAAGAGCTATAGTAAAGTAGGGGCCGTATTCAACAGGGGATAATCCAAATCAAGAGCTATAGTAAAGTAGGGGCCATATTCAACAGGGGATAATCCAAATCAAGAACTATAGTAAAGTAGGGGCCGTATTCAACAGGGAATAATCCAAATCAAGAGCTATAGTAAAGTAGGGGCCGTATTCAACAGGGAATAATCCAAATCAAGAGCTATAGTAAAGTAGGGGCCGTATTCAACAGGGGATAATCCAAATCAAGAGCTATAGTAAAGTAGGGACCGTATTCAACAGGGGATAATCCAAATCAAGAGCTATAGTAAAGTAGGGGCCGTATTCAACAGGGGATAATCCAAATCAAGAGCTATAGTAAAGTAGGGGCCGTATTCAACAGGGGATACCCCAAATCAAGAGCTATAGTAAAGTAGGGGCCGTATTCAACAGGGGATACCCCAAATCAAGAGCTATATTAAAGCACACTATGACTTGTACAGGAATAAAATAGAACACTGAGACTGGGCAAATAAATTCTCGGGGTGGGGAACCCATGCGATGTGGAATGAATTTAAAACATTTATCCATGAAATGATAGAGATGGATATCCCAACTGTGGCCAAATACAACACTAAAGGTAAAATTCCAGCCTGGTTTAATAAAAAAATTCATAAACTTATCAAAAGGAAAAGCCGGGCATACAAGCAATATAAAAAGGATAGTACCATACCTCTCAACCTCTTGCCTCATGAATCAGGGACAAGGCTTAAAAAAATCAGGGTCAAAGACCCCAAATCAGGGACACATCTTAAAAACTGGTGCTATTCACACAGAAAGCTGACAGAATAAAGGGATTTGTATTAAGACGTATTTTCTGAAGAAGAACAAGTACGTTACTTCAATGTTTGACATTATTTTGTGCTTTTAATCACCACTGTTTTGTCACAAAAACACAAATTTTAGAAGGGACAGAAGAAAATTTTGAGGCAAAATCAGGGACATCCCTGAAAATCAGGGACAGTTGAGAGGTATTGTAGTCTGCCATACAAAATTAAATATCAGAAGAGATTAAGGGAACTGAAAAAGGAGATATCCAAAACCAAAAAAAATTGTGAACTTAACTTGGTGGGGAAAATTTCAAACAATCACAAGGCATTCTACAACTATGTGGGATCCCTAAATCAAAATAACACCAGTGCGGGCCCTCTTCTGACTGAAAATGGTATGATAAGTGACTGCGATAAAATGGTAGAAGAGTTTAATATGTACTTTAGCACTGTCTTCCAAAATGAGCCAAGACCCCAGGTCACCCCAGGACATGTATGTTATAGTCTCTGATAATTTCACCTGAGGTAGTTAAGGAAAACAATACAAAGATACTAGCGCTCCCCCCCCCCCACATAGCAGAACATAACATTTAAGCTTTCAACTGCCAAAAATGGCTATATTTACTTTCAAGTTCCATGTGAGGAGAGGGCCCTCTCCTCACATGGAACTTGAAAGTAAATATAGCCATTTTTGGCAGTTGAAAGCTTAAATGTTATGTTCTGCTATGTGTGGGGGGGGTACGCTAGTATCTTTGCATTGTTTGTTATTTGCCACAACCTAGCAGCACCCCTTATAAGAAATGTGAATTCCAGTGTTTAGTAAATTAAAGGTTTCAGCAGCTATTTTTGGATTTATGATTTTAGTTAAGGAAAAGCTGGAGAATCTTAGACCAACTACGTCTCTGGGTCCTGACAATTTGCATCCAAGATTGCTAAAAGAACTGGCTCCAGTATTATGTGAACCTATAAGAACTATTTTTCAGTCCTCCATTGATGAGGGAGTAGTATCTGAGGACTTGACATTGGCTAATGTAGTGCCTTTTCGCAAAAAGGGCTCTAAATCAGCTTGCTCGAACTACCGCCCCATCAGTTTGACTAGTATCTTGAGTAAAATTCTGGAGTCTATCATTAAGGAACACCTTGAAAAATATATTCAAGAAATTGGGCACACAGATATCAAGCAGCACGGGTTTACATGTGGGGGAGGTCATGTCTTACTAACTTGCCCTTCTTCTTTGAGCCAGTGAGTGCTGCCCTGGCCAAAAATCTACCAGTAGATATACTATACATAGATTTTGAAAAAGCCTTCGACACAGTGTCCCATCATGAAGTGATTAATACTCTGCAAGAAAATTGGGGTAGAGCATAATATCATTAAATGGATCATAGCCTGGCTAGTCGAAAGAAAGAAAGAAAGAAAGAAAAGAGTATGCATTAAAGGCCATATATCTGGCTGGACACCTGTACCAAGTGGTGTTCCTCATGGATCCATTCTAGGCCTGGTATTATTTAAGCTCCTTGTATCATCCTTAAACTGTAACTCGAGTGCATGATTGGCAAAATTTGCTGAAAACGTGAAGCTGGGAGCGGTGGTCACTAACGAGCAGGATGCAAAAGTGTTTCAGGATAACATAGATATGTTAGCAGATATGGCTAGGAATAAGAAATTGAGATTTAATTTGGCAAAGAGCAAGGTTATGCACTTGGGGAGGAGTAACCTCAAATATAGCTATAACATAAATGAGATTAGTGTAGCAGAAACCGAAATAGAGAAAGATCTGGGTGTCTGGATAAATAAAGATCTGGAGTTTACTAGCCATTGTAATGCTATGGTAAAAAGGGCCTATGGTATTTTGGCCTTCATAAAGAGAACTATTAAAAGTAGAGATAGAGAGATAATAGTTCCCCTTTATGTATCCCTAGTGCACCCGTATATGGAGTACATGGGGAGTTTTTAGCAACCCAGACTGAAGGCCGATATGAGGAGGGTGGAGGGGGTGCAGAGGCATGCAACCAAAATGATAAAGGCAGTCAAGGACTTGGCTTATGAGGCAAGATTGCGGGAGCTGGGTCTGTTCTCGCTGTAATACCAAGCTTGTAGGGGTGATATGTGCTTGGTGTATAGGGCTTGGAAAGAGCTGGATCTTTGGGAATGCATAGGCCTGGAGAAAAGATCTAATCTAAAAAACAATAGGGGTTACCAGTACCAACTAAAGGGTGAGAATTATAGGAAAAAACAGAGAGGGGCGTGGTACTCCCAGCACATAGTTGCACAGTGGAATGTATTACAGGAATTGGTGATTGCTTGTGACACCATGAATCAGTTTAAATCAGCACTTGATAAAAATAGTAAAGGGAATTGTTACCAGATTCAAATACAAATAGAACAGGTCAATAATGGCCATATGGCTAAAGTACCTGATATTTTCTTATGATTCTTATAATTCTAAATCAGGTTTTTTGGTTCAGCCATTGGCCCTTATAAAGATAAATACAAACACACAACTATAACACATATATCATACTCAGCTAATAACTTAAATACATTTCCATAGCCACACAAATATATGGACTTGCAAGCATGATTACATTCAAGGTTGAAAGTACGTACAAATAGATACAGCTTTTTCAAATCTTTGAAGAAAAATATGAAGGATTTGACTAAATAGCATTAGCAAATATATAAATGCTCTGTAAACTTTTGTATTAGCATAGGTTTGGGCCTGGTTACCTACATCCCACAACTTCAAAGGTAGTCTCTAATCACGATATAGTCAGCTAAATGGTGCACCATAAAGCTGCAAAAAATGCCTTCTGTCAGATCCTCCACTGTTAGTATTACATATTGTCTTTTTAGCCATACAGGAAATACGTTAAATGGGCTAAGTACATTTTATACTTGTAGGCTTTTTTTTTCTGTGTTGACACTGCACTCCTTAACAAAGTCTGGTCAGAGTTGATATGGCTGTGGAGAGCTTTTAGGAGTGGCAAGAGCATTGAGAAAATAATATGCGGTGCTCTCGCGGCACCAGAGAGAGACTGCCACCTACTGAAGGATGGGTTGTAGCATAGCTGAAGCAGCTACAGCAAGAGAAGGTGGGGATGTGACTGATGTCTGTATAGACCCAAATAACTACTTCTCTCTCTCTCTCTCTCTCTCTCTCTCTCTCAATGCAGTAAGCCACTGCAATGCATTATTTAGAAATCTAGTTGTGGAAATGAAAGGAAAAGTGTGACTCTCACTGGGACTCGAAACCATGTGTGATTCATTGGGAAAATTCAGGAGGGTTAATTGTCCGAGACTCATAGCTCATATGGTTAAGAGTTAAGGCATGGATTGCTAAGGTCCTGAGTTCGGGTCCCAGTGAGAGTCATACTTTTCCTTTCATTTCCACAACTGGATTTCTAAATAATGTCTCGCAGTGGCTTACTGCATTGAGAGAGAGAGTTAGTTATTTGGGTCTTCAAAAAACTGCGTGGTTGCTCATTACACAACACCCTGGAAAGTAATGTATGTGATTCATTGGGTCATCCATTGGGAAAATTCAGGAGGCTTAATTGTCTGAGACTCTCATGACTCAGGTGGTTAAGAGCTACGGCACATATTGCTGAGGTCCTGGGTTCAAGTCCCAGTGAGAGTCACACTTTTTCTTTCATTTCCACAATTTGATGTCTATATAAGACATTCATGAGATTGCACCTGGACTACTGCATCCAGATTGGGAGGCTCCATCTGAGAAAGAAAACATAGACAAGGTGGAGGTGGTGCAGTGGAGAGCAACTACAATGGCACAGGGCATATGGGATAAGACCTACGAGGAAATACTAGCCAAGTTGATATTTAAAATATTTATTTCATTTGGTTAAAGCATTTAAACCCTTTTAAATATTGAATTTTTACAAGATATGCCAGTTGAGATTTGATATATGATATATTGAATCTCAACTGGCATATCCTGTAAAATATCACTTACAGTGTGGTCATGCTTTTACCCATTATTTCTAATGAAGTTGCAGAATGCAGATCTGCTGAGAGGTAGTTTCAATGCGGTCTTCCTTTTACACATTTTTACAATGTGTTTTCCTAGAATATGCCTGCTGATTGCTATATATTGTATTTAGCCTGGATAGTTCACAGGATATATGTCATCTTATTTTCAGTGGGGCTCTACATCTACACAATATTATGCTGCATTGTGTAAAATCAGAACATGCTGAAAAGAATATTTTACATCTGGACTAGGCTACCTTGAATAAATACATTATAAAAATGCTAAAATCATGACCACACTGAAAACGAGATATTGCATGTAATCTGGGACATTCTGAGTAAATACAGTGCAAAAATGTGTAAAATGAAGATCCCTATGAGAACGAAATGTAGCATTTCCACTGTGCTATCCAGGATACAAAATATAGGATAAGAAATATTTTAAGGAAATCTACTGTAAACTGAACTTCACTGTGTTCCACTTAACCAAGACTGACATAAACAATCAGTTTATTTATTGTTTTATAACATATTAGATTGCAGTATTTATTTTGAATGTTGTGGTCATGAGGATGGTGTGTACAGTGTGTGTGCACACGTTTGTACGGGTGGGCAGACGTGCATGTGTGTGTTTGCTGTATATAATAAACTATGCCTGAGACAGTGCTTATCAGATAATGTCTTACCAGGTTAGAAAAACAGTGTAAATCTTTTTGGGAGATTCTTTGCTGAAAAAAGGTGACACTGACATTTATGAGGTATGAATTTTTCTTGAAAGAGAATACCTGCCCAACTGAAGCTAGCAGCAAGAAAATGTTTAAGTGCTTAGTATTTAAATGTACAAGTTGCTACATTTCGAAGGGAGTAAACGAATTTCCTGTGTAATAGGCAACCAATATTTAACAAGCTGTTTCAGTTTCCTAATGGCCATCTGATGAGCAGCTTGGAGTTCTGTCTACAACATTCTAAACAGAAATAAGGGAGTATCTAACTGTCAAAAGGGTGGCATTTATGAGGTATGAATCTTTCTTGAAAGAGAATACCTGCCCAGCTGAAGCTAGTAGCAAGAAAATGTTTAAATGCTAAGTATTTAAATGTGCAAGTTGTTGCATTTCGAAGGGGTAAACAAATCTCCAGTTTAATAGGCAACCAATTTTTAACAAGCTGTTTCAATTTCCCAATGGCCATCTGATAAGCAGCTTGGAGTTCTGTCTACAACATTCTAAACAGTAAGAAGGGAGTATTTAACTGTCCTAGTGATTTGCTGTTATGGAAGGATACACTGAAAAGTACTAAAAATTGTGTTCCACGGTATGCCAGTTTCTCCTAGCTAAAGCAAGATGGCTGTAGGCTCCACCCACAGCCATAAAAAGTTCACCACATCCCTTGCTTTTACATATGAGTATGTGTTAATCAAGTGACTACAATATTCTCATGACAGGTATGTGTTATTGAAATTCTTCATTAGCCATTACTGCCTTGGGGTTTTGAACCAAGGGCAAAACCATAGGACATGAATAAGTTCCTGTATCTGTCCCATAGCACAATCGCAGTGTAACTCTTCTATTGATGTCAATGGTCCATTTTTGGTATATCTTTCAATAGCAGCTCAATAGCACAGCAAATGTGTGTTCACTTAAAGCAAGGAAGGATCAGCAGTTCAAATCCTGGCAGGGACTTATACATTTCTGGTCATACCAGAAAATAGGTGTACTCTGTGTCTAGTGTACTTACCTAGTCAATAAAAGCTAATAATAGCAATAATAATTAATACCTTAAATCATAAAATTTCTAACATATAGGATATAAATCTTATCCTTTCCTCTGGGTTTCTAAGAAAGGAAAATATATGGTTCCATCATGTGAGAATATTTAAACTTAGCCAATCAAGGGGCAACTCTTGCTTTACCTTACTACTTACTCTGGGTCAGTAGAGGGGTTCTCCATCATTTGCAGCTGGTGCAGAATGCAGCGGCCAGGTTGCTGATGGACGCTCTGAGATCCTGTCATGTGACCCTGGTCCTGCATGATGTGCACTGGCTACTAGTGCGATGGAGAATCACCCTCAAATGGGCTTGTTCACCTATAAGGCCCTACACGGATGGGGCCCTGGCTTCCTGAGTGACCTTCTGACTCCTGTCCACCCTGTGCTCTCACTCCGCTCCTCCTCTGAGGGCTTCCTAGTGGTTCCCAAGGCATGGCTAAAGACCTCAGGAGACTGGCCATTTGAGGTGGCTGGCCCAGCCCTGTGGAACTCGCCCTCAAGATCTTTGAGGGAGGCCCCATTGGTGAAAATGTTTAAGCAAGGTCTGAAAGCTAATCTTTTTAGACAAGCATTTGGGAACTGTCTTTGAATTCCCAAAAGAGTATACTGCTGAGTTGTTGATAGGTATCGTAGACCCCATTTTATTTATGTGTGTGTTATCTGTTTAATTGTTGATATGTTTTTAAATTTGGTGTTTATGGAATTTAACTACTGCCTGTCCTGTACAGCGCCCAGAGCATCCGGGTTGGGGTGCTGAATAAATAAAGTTTATTATTATTATAACTTTAGACCTCCTCACTGCTTGCATAGCTACTTCAATTGTGAGATCAAAAAGTTTGATCTTACCTGTGTCACTCTTCACCATTCATCACTGTTGGGTGTCTGCTGGAGACAGGTGTCAAGCGGGAGACTTCACCGCCCACAAGACCGATGTATTACGTGGCACTCGTGGGTTGGTCAGTAATGGCTGTTGGGTCCTCCTCCACCTCAGTTCTGCTTCTCCCACTGTTGAGACAGCACCTTCAGCCACTCGAGACTCATTGCGGCCTAGTTTTTGATGATGCCACAGTTTGACGCCGTTCAGTCTTCGACTCTGCCTCGGTTCTGCTACTCGACACCGCTCCAGACCGGTAAGACCATTCCATTTATTCTGTGCGGTGTCAAGTCTTTTGCTTGCTTTTGGATTTTGTTGCCATTCCATCATGTCTGGTCATCGGGATAAAAAGCGTTCTAAAAAAAAAAAAAAACGGGTCGGCCCCCTATGTGTCGGTGTGCCTGTGGCCAACAGATTTCCATGACCGACTGATATGATGTGTGTCTCTCCTGTCTTGGACCCCAGCATGACATGGATTCCTGCGATGCCTGCTTCTTGATGGACCATCAACTTTTAGAGCACCGTGCTTTTAAAGTCAGCAGGACCAGGCCAACTTTTGGGGGGCATCGTCGTTCACTCCAGTCCAAGCTCAGGACTCTCTGCCCTACCTCCGGGTCCCTTCCTGGGACTATATGGTCCAGTGAAAAGGGAACCTCCTCTTCTTCAAGCTTTGTCATAGAGGAGGTTCCTACTGTGGTGCTGGAGGGTCGGTCCAGCTCTGCTCGGGGATGGGCCAGGAGCACCACCTTGGCAGTCACCTCCTCGGAGGTGCAGGCTCCCCCATTGTCAGGGTCCACAGGTGCAGGTCCTGGTGTGGGGCATTCCTTGCTGCCACCTGTTGGCACTGCCTCAGATCCTGGAGCCATACATGGCACCAGAGATCGGGGTGACACTGTGAGGTGTGCGGGACTGGGTCATGGCACCACTCACGGCACCATGACTGGGGGATCCCTTGGGGCCACCGAGCTGGAGCCCTTCATAATTTTCTCCTCCTCAGAGGTGGATGATTCTGAGGGGGATCTAGATTGGCTGCCTGATTCTTCTGAATCGGAGGGGTTCCCACTGCTTAGCACCCTTGCATCTCCCCAGGTGCCCCCTCTTGCAGTTCAGGCAACTGCGGCTCATGCTGATCCCCCAGCCAGTGGTGGCTCAGGGGGCCAACTGTGGACTGGCGGTCCCTCTGCTGCTGGGGTAGTGATAGGGTTCCTGTGTGAGGGAGTGGCTGCTGTTCCCAGTGCCATTCCTCCTCACAGGATTAAGTTTGAGCCCCCTCCTTCTGCGGCCCTTCCTGGAGGGCCCTTGGAGTTGAGGGAGCCTTTGACACAGGGGTCAATGAAGAGAACTTCCTCGGAGTCCTCAGGGTTGAAGATAAGGGGCAAGGGACCGAAGCACACTTCCATGACCCCCCAGGGTCGGGGAAGGAGCTGTAGTGCTGAGCCCTTTGTCCTCCCCTCATTTTCTGCCATGGAGGTCTCTCTGGGTGGGGCTTGGGTCTGTCCTTCTGGATCCATGTGACCCCGGTCCCCTCATAGGGTAGCTCACCCTACAGGGTTAAGCCCTCACCATTTTGATTTTCAGGATAGGACTGTGAATCTACAGACCTGTGGTTTTCCTCTCATGTGGATTCTGCTAGCCCTGGCAGAGGCACGTCACATCAGGTGACAGGCTCGCCCATGTCTCTGCACCCAGCCCTCCTTCTCCCAGGTCACGTTGGTCCTCTGGGGCCTTTGACCTGCGATCAGTTCAGATCTCAGGCTGTGGCTTTCCCTCAATACGTTAGGGCCATGGATGATCAGGTCTTCTGACCAGTTTCCCCCGCTGCAGCCAGAGTCTGACTCACCAAGTTCCTTGGCCTCCTTGCCTTCCTCCACTGGGGAAGAGGAGCCCTTCATCCACCTGTCCTCAGACGCTGATCAGGCCCAGTATCAGCACTTCCTGTCAAGGCTGGTCAGGGACTTGCACATCTCCCATTATGTGAGGGACAATACTGAGTGTGCAACACAGGCCTTTCTAGATGAATATGTGGCACACCATTTGGTGGTCCCATCCTGGCTGGTTCCCTTCTGGCAGGGATCATACAGTGCCTGGCAATGGCCATGTTCCCTAGAACCAACCCCTATGGACTGCTGCAGGTGGTGGGTCTCCAGGCACCTTGCCTCATCCACCTTCTGGACTGACGTGACTGGACACCCCTTTCGGGCTTCGACGCCCAGTCTGCGACATGCCCCCTGACATTGACTCTCGAGAGTTGGATCTGCTGGGGCAAAGAGTTTTCTTTTTGGTGGGGAGTCTGTTGGTGATTTTTTCACATCAGGTGCACCATGCTGCCTACAACAGGTACCTGTGGGCAATGCTAGGTCAAGCTTTAGCATCGCTGCCTGATTCAGAGACTACCCAGCAAGCCACAGCCCTCTCCACTACAGGCCTGGAGTTGGTGAGGCACCAATCAAGAGCATTGTATGATCCCAATGAGGTCACTTCACAGCTCATGAGAACATCAATCTGCATTAGGCGAATGGCATGACTTCGCCTGTCGAGGTTGTCACCTTTGACCTGGTGCAGGTTACTGGCCTCCTCCTTCCAGGGGACCCTTCTCTTTTCCCGCAGGGTGAGACTGGAGCTTCAGGGGCGCCTTCCTTCCCCTAAGGTCCAGGGGACCCCATCTCACTCTGACCAGTCCCAGCCTTAAACTGGCTAATGGAGGTTCCCCCTCCCCCTCCGTTCTCCCCCCGGGGGGGACGACTGAGGATGTTTTCCCTCAGGGTTATTAGGCCTTCGGGGTTCTTGGTACTCACCCAGTAGTGATGAATGGTGAAGACTTGACACAGGTAAGATATGAAAATGCGTGCCTACCGTAATTTTTGATCTTCTTGTGTATCTTCACCATTCATCACTAATCTCCTCCCCTCTCGAGACCTCAGTCCCTGAGATGTGCCACCTCCCTCTTGTCCTTCCCAACCCACCCCCAGAGTTCTCTCCACTCCCGATAGTTGTCAGGGGAAGGGGTTAGTGGGGCAGGAGCAGGTATGGGTGAATGTCGAACCCTTCAGGGTCTATTTCTTAATGTCTCCGGGGGGGCCCTTCCTCTTCTGGACCACCTTGAAAGGCCTACTCAGGAAGGCTCTTCCCAGTTCAGGAGTGGTGCCTCAGTCTTTCTGGGATGCTCTTGCCCTTTCTTCCCTCCCTTGAGGGGGATATGTTCAGGGCCCCTAGTGCTCTGCGGTAGAATTTTCTAATTTCTGCAGCAGGGCTCCTTAGCTTGTGTGGAGCATTTTCTGATTTCTGCAGCATGATTTATTCATTTCTCTGGCAGAACGCAGTCCTGCCATTGGCTAAATATGTTGTGATGTCATCGATGACATCATATGCTGAACATAGAGGAGGGGCTTCAGGATAAATGTGATGGGAAAGAAAGTCTGACACTATGGAAAAACAGTATATTTGAATGAAAATTCGCCAAAACCAATTAATTCTGCGGCACGATGCAAATTCTGTGGAAAATTCTGCAACTGCAGAATCGCAGAATTCCAGGGGCCTTGGGTATGTAAACAGAAGCAAAAACAGCTCCAGCTGTAAAGGAGTGTGCCAGGTTATATTAAGTGAACCAAGTAGAGCGACAAAACCACCACCACTCCAGATTTAAAGCTGTAAAAAGCTTTTATTCACAAACTCGTCATGGAAGGCTCAATGCCTGCAACATACCATCTGTAGCTCAGCAGCAATAAAAGCCCTGACCGGTTTCACAACTAATGCGTCATCAGGGGGATCCCCCCAATGATGCATTAGTTGTGAAACCGGTCGGGGCTTTTATTGCTGCTGAGCTACAGACGGTATGTTGCAGGCATTGAGCCTTCCATTAAGTGTTTGTGAATAAAAGTCTTACAGCTTTAAGTCTAGAGTGGTGCTGGTTTTGTCGCTCACCTTGGGTATGTTCCAGAGTGTCACGTTTCTCCCCCCCTTTTCTCCTCAAACCCCTGTTGGAGTTTTCGGGGAGGGCGAGAACTGTGATACCTCCTAAAAGTAGATGGGATTGCAGCTGTGGGGGCCTCCCTCCAAATTCTGGTGGTGCAACCAACCCTTGATTTTCTTGTCCATTTCCCTCAGCCTTTAGGCAGTATGGGCTCTGCTTCTTGGTCATTGGGGCACAACTGCGGAACTTCTTGCAGCAATACGGCTGCATTCCTTGGAAAATTCTCTGTGCTTAGACCCTTCATGGTGCAGCTTTTCTGGCTAGGGTTTGTGCCCTGGTGTACCATCTTAGAGCCGCATCCTCGCCTGATTGGGGCCAAGCCACCCCCCTCCCTCATCCTATACCTAGATTCTCTCTCCTCTCTCTCTCTCTCTCTCTCTACCTTCCTCTCTTCCTTCTCCTCCCTTGGTCACTCAGGGACTGGGGCCTCCTGGCCCACAACCCTTAGGCCCCCCTTTTCTTTATACCTGTCCTCTTGTTGGCGTACTCTTTTTCAGTTACTTCTTTTCAGTTTACTGTTCCTTGGGCTCCCTTGCCCTGCCCTACTTTATCTTTACTTATTTCCTCTGTCTCTCCAATGCGTAGAACTGAGGTGGAGGAGGACTCAACGGTCATTACTGGACAACCCGTGAGCGCCACATAATACATTGGCCTCATGGGCAGTGCCAACGGCACCGGCCCTTCCTCCTCAAAAAAAAAAGTCTCTCTGGCAGACACTCAGCAGTGATGAATGGTGAAGATACACAAGAAGATCGAGAATTATGGTAGGTATGTAATTTTCATTTCTTCACAGTGCAGCCTATTCATGAAGGTTTGGAGTGGGTTACGCACCATGTACCTCCAGCGCATAGCCCACTCTACACATGCCTGGCCCCTGCATGCATTCACAATGCACATATGCCCCCCCATGCACCCGATCCCCTGGCTGATCACAGAGCTCTGCACGGGGGTAGGCCGGGGGGGTGGTGCGGGGGGCGTGCCAGCGCTCCACGCATTCACCAAGATGTGGAGTGATGTGCGCATGGGGCTGCTGGCTACAGCATTGCAGGGCAGCCATAAACCATTGGAGCCAGTTACGCTCCCCCCGCGGGTTGCAGCTACTAGCCACGGTGGAGACGGTGGGGATCCGTGGACCTCCCAAAATGGACATCTCTGCCATTGGGGGCACTCTTGATGCACTGGGGGTGACCATCTGGGTACAGTCCCCACCTGTGCAGTCAGCGCACTGCATGCCAACTGCCAACATGGTGCCCTGTGGGCGCAAGTGACCCACTGTTGGGACGTGGGTAGAGCAGTTGATTGGCTGCTTGCCCAGGTCTGCTGCTCTGCACCCGTCAGCCCCCATGAACCTGTGGGATGGGGGGGCTGAGCCGTGTATGGGGGCTGGTGTTCATGAATGCAGCCCCCGCATGGCTCTCCCACAGGTGCGGAGCTGCGTGCCCAGCTAAGTGCCTTTGGTGCACACATTCGTGAATAGGCCTCAGTAGGATTACAGCTTGTGCTGATCATTGTCCCTTTCAAGAAGTCTCTCCACAAGTGTTCAAGGCCAACCTTCACCAGTTCAGTTCGTACAAATTCTAGCCAGGGTGATGATTTTGATGAGGTGAGCCATCATTTTTTTTTTCTCTAAGCATTTTTTAGTTGCTTTAGCTATATTTTGCCTAAGACATTTTATCCAGCATGCAATGATTCTGTGTATCGCAAATGTTTTAATCTGGTATCGTCCCAGTTCTGCCTTCACTATTGCTGACAGAACGCCAGTAAGCACCCTGAGCAAAGCCTTTTAGCAGTTGCTAAAAGGGTTTTCAAGTACTATACATATTTTATTTGCCCCAAACCTCTTTCATGTATAGCATGATAGTGTAAAGTTTCATTTTCTCTGCTTTGATTGCTGGTTCCAAAGTATGGCCCCCATATTTTCCATTAAATTATAACTGCCCCATTTTAACTTGATCCAGTGTTATCTTTATAGTTTTTATGTGGTCTGGCCATTTGTGTTATTTGAGGAAAAAAGTTCCAAATATATACATTTCTTAATCCCTTCCAATTTTCCACCATCCAAAGTCCCGTTATGTTTATTAGTCCTATTAAGCTTTACTTTGCTTTTATCTCAGTTTGTGATTTTTATAATAGTACTCTAGTAAATTTAACTTATGCTGTAACCCATTGGTGACAGGGAAACAATTATTAAATATCATTTTGCCTTTTGTCTTGATACTTGTCATCTCAGTAATGTCAGTTTGTGACATCAGCATTCTCTCTGGCTGCGGGTATAGGAGGCACTGCCTCTGGATGCCTCTTGCTGCCTGTCCAAACCTGCAGTGGGAGCACATGAGGGAAGGTGAGAGTTAAAAATCACACAGAAATGGACTCAGTTATATATATGAAATTTAAAACTAAAGTCATTATTCATGTTCTTTTGGTCTTGAATAGCAAATGTAAGAGACACTACTTAATCAGTGTGAGCACCGCTCTCAATAGCAATGTGAAATACTAAAGTTTTAAAGAGACCATACATACCTCATATTTCAGAGTAAGTACCTGCATTCAGTGGTTGGTTGAATTGTAAATAGTTTTAATACATAAGGTAATTACTGTTCTGGACTGCCGGCGCAGCAATGGTACTACCGCTTGGGAGCCCAGGCATTGGAGGAATGACTGGAGGAACGAGGATCGAGCATTCCATGGACTGCTCTCCTCCTCTGGGAGGAGGGTGGGGAAGCTGCCAGTGCCTGCATGACCTCTAGTGGAGGCTGGGGTTCTGACAACTGGAGCTTGCTGTAGTTGAGAGGTGTGCCGGACATCAGGTGCTTTTATGCCTCGGTGTCACTACATGTCACGCCAGCTCCTAGTAAATATTGAAAAATGCTGGTTGAGCACAATGACATCCACTTTGCCCCAATGCCATGCAGCTGACCTGTGGTGCTTCCCTGGACACCGAACATGGCATCCAATGGGGTAAGAGGGGAGGCCCCACCCTGGGGGGTAAGTCAGGGAGGAACACCGGGTGAGGGTTAGCCCCTGGGAATATTGAGGGTCTGAGCAGGGGCAAAGCTGAAAGGAGAGCCATTCCAGGAGAAAAAAAAATATGGTAATTACTTTAACAAGTTAAGGGACTACACCAGTAGCCTGCAGTAAAGTGACTGGAACCAAAAAATGTATTGAAATATAATGAAAACCATGCAATAGATAGATAAAGAAGACTTCACTATTTTGTTGAGTGAAACAATTACTACTATGGAAGCAGTTCTAAAAGCAACTTTTGACAAAGTGCTACATAAAAATGTAATAACTAGTACTGTATTTAAAAGACGTGGCCTTAGTCTCACTAAAGGACAGTAATACACTGTACCATACTTCCCTATATCTCCTAGTTTTTTGTTGTTTTTTTTAGAAAGAAACAGTAATACTACCAGCTGTTGGTACAGTGGTAGTGCTACTGCTTGCAATGTCGGTGAGCCAGGATCAGGGGCAATCTGGGGTCATCGGGGGCCAGCTGGGGTGGAAGGATCGAGTGTCGCAGAGGACACTTCCCCCTCTAGGGAGGGTGGGTTGTTTCCTCCGCCACAACACTGCCACCTGGGTAACTACAGGTGGTAGTGCAGCTGGAGGAACAGGCTTGGGAAGAGGCAGATGCTGACGTGCTGACACGCTCTGCATGCCCATGTCATGGTATCACTCCCACATATGACCTCAGGACCTGGGGGCAGGAAAATGCAAAACAAGCCCTGGCACAAGCAGGGGAAGCAGCCCTCATACATCTGTCCCCACAACCTCAATTAGAGGGATCACAAAGGAATCCTGTTGATGGGGTGTCCCTACCTGTGGGGCTATCCATGGCAACTAAAGTGGGCCAGAGCAGAAGATGCCAAGGTAAATGGCAATGTGTGGTGGTCTGCGTGCCAGAGACAGAAGGGGGCATAAACAGAATGAAAAAAGAAACAGTAAGTTCTTGTTTTATGAAATATCAAGATTTGATTGCGGGGTAAAATATTTTTTCTAACCTGCACATTACTATTTTAAGCAAAAGTAAATGGAAGCTAAGAATATATATTTATGGCTGACAGATTTAACAAAGCAGGACCAACCTTCCACTTTGAGCACAGGGTGGACAGACACACAGCAAAGTGTTCAGGATAGGGCTGTGACACAGTTTCAAGCCATTTAGGCTGTTGTTACTGACAAGCACTGATAATGTGGTTGATCAGTACACCTTTGTGAATTATGCTTATGCTGTTTAAAAATGTATTTTAAGCAGCAAAATATTTAAATTTAAAGGGCACCTAAATGACCTATTTTTAGAAAGAAACAATTTAAAAATCTGGCTTCACAGAGAGGTGATGGAAAGGCTGCTGCGTACACTGACATTAACATTGCATTTATCTGAATAACATGAATGCAGTTTTGTAGCATCTGAAAAAGTAAGCTCAGCCTTCCAGTTCAAAAATCCTGCTCTGCCTGTTCCCTAAAATGGCTGCCAAATGTGTGAAGTGATGACATCATTGGAGCTGGTAGCAGCGAGCTACATGGCTCTCTGTAGTGCTAACTAGTTCTGTTTTCCCCCTTTGTTTAGAATTGTTTCACCAGAATAATCCAACCCCTGATTTAACATGTGGATTACTTTGATCAATACGCATATTAGGCTATGATTTTGTTCATTTTATTTACTTTAACGTGCTGAAATTGTGTTATAATTCAACCTACTTTTTCTTTGGCAAACTGCAGTACAATACGCCTCTTCAAGTACCTGGTGGTCTAGTGGTTATGTGTTGTCCTGATGGTTGCACCAAAGTTCTGGTTTGGCCCAATGTCAGAGTTCATGCTTTCTTGCTTATCAAAAAAATGTGCTTCTCCTGCAGTCTTCTTTTTCCTTATGACCCCCCCACCCCCTGCAGCTAGCTCACCAGCTGTCAAATAGGCCACTGTTTACACTCTGTCCTGATTACTGCCTGGGGTTGCATATGAGCTTCCCAGTCCCACAAAGAGAACTATCACACTGCAGATCATAATCTTGTACCTCAGAGAATAATACACATCTATACCGGTCTGCTTCATTGACTGACGCTGTTAAGTGATGCCTCCCAAATCACTCTCCAGTCTTCTTTCACCAGTGTGTACAGTCCCCCTGTTTTGATTTTTTCCCTCCTCATTAACCAACAACCAGGTCTTCCTGGGCATCCACTAGAAACACTGGTATACACCGTGGAAACTGTTGTTCATACCATCATAAGGGCTGGATTTGCTATGCATAATATTTTTAGGCAGGGGAGGCATTTTGACGCCTTGAGCGAATCCACCCAACCTCCAGCGTCAGTCTACTCCCTTACCTGTGATCTGCAGAACCCCACAGGACAGTCCTCAGCAATCATCCTCCAGTTCTTTTTTGTGCCCTTCTTCACAGTACAAGTTGGCTGGCTCACCACTCTTCTGAATCTTGAATGCTGTGTACACAGTCACCTCGATACTGTCACAAGAAACCTCGACAAACCCCTCAAGGGTAATCTCCCTGCACTGAATCCAGGTAACAATTTAGGTGCTGCCCTGCTACTGCAAGTATTTTCCATTGCTGCCTGCTCTCATTCATGGTCAGGTAGTGCTCGAAGTAATTGCAGCCCCACATTTCAGATTTCACAATGATCTGTTCAACTTTCCCTCCTCTTGTCTTTCCACTACCCTGAATATATCTGTACTGTACAGGAATGGTCTCCTCAGTCCCCTCTGGCAATTGCTCATTACTCCTTCTTCCTACATTGAAAACTGGTGAGTGCACCACCCTTCCACATCATGAATGCAGTTAGTACGGTTCCCTGTTTCTTTTGTTATCTCAGTAATAAACATGATCTTTCCAGTAAGTCAGGCTGATAGTAGCAGGGCACAAAGGGGGAAAATGGGCTTTCCTACCCTTATAATGTCTAGGTTCCCTATAATTAGGGACTATTAAATGGCAAACACAATGATGCATGCACCTGTCATTTAATGTTGCCTAATCAAAGGTAGCCTAGATCTTCTAAGGGTAAGAAAGCCCATTGTTCCCCCTTGTGCCCTGCTGCTATCAGCCTAGCTTACTGGAAAGATCATGTTTATTTTTGATATGTCAAAAAAAAAACAGGAAACTCTACATACGGCATTCATGCTGTGCAAGGGTGGTGAGCTCACCAGTTTTTGATGTGGGGAGTAGGAGCGAAGAATGAATACCAGAGGGGGACTGAGATGCTCATTCCTGTAGGATACACCTATATTCAGGGGTGGGGAAGACTGGGCAGAAGGTGAGCAGATCATTGGAAGATCTGAGATGTGGGGCTACCAGCACCATGATCGCTACCTGACCGTGAATGACAGCAGGCAGTGATTACAAATACTCAGGGTGGCACCATGGTGCCTAAATGAGTACCTGAATTCAGTGTAATGAGATTACCTTGTTGGGGGGGGGTCAAAGTTTGTTGAGGCAGTATTGAGGAGACGATGTATGCCGCATTCGAGATTCAGAAGAATGGTGAACCAGACAGTCAGCATTGTGGAGGAGGGCTTGGACAAGGACTGCAAGATGATTGTTGAGGACTGTCCTGCCAGATTCCGCTGCTCACAGGTAAGGGGTAGACCAATGCTAGAGACCAGTAGGATTTGATCAAGACATAAGTACATCTCCCCTGTATAATAGTGTTCTTATCTATAGTACATCCAGCCCTAATGCGGGTATGAACAGCATTTTTTCTGCTATCTTCCAGTACTTTTTGCTTGGTTCTCCAGGAATAAATAGTTGTTGGTCAATGAGGCAGAAAGCAATGGGGGACAGTACGTACTGCCATCATTGTGCAAAAGGGTGGTGATCCACCCAAGGTTTATTAGGGGATCAGAACTGAAACATTGAAAACATTGATGAAAGAGGACCAGAGAGTGATTTGGGAGGCGTCACTTAACAGTGCCAGTCAATGAAGCATTTCGGTATAGGTGTGCGCTACTCTCTGAGGCACAAGATTGGGATCAGTGTGATATTCTCTTTGTGGAACTGGAAAGCTCATATGCTGCCCCAGGCAGTACTAAGGACAGAGAGTGAATGGAGGACTGTTTGATGGCTGGTGGGCTATCTGCGGGGGTCATGAGGAAAAAGAAGACAATAAGAGAAGCATATTTCTATTACAAACAAAGCATGATTATGGGTATTGGACCAGACCAAAACTTTGCTACAGCTATCAGGACATCACAAAACTATTAGACCACCAGGTTTTTGAAGAGTTGTACTGCAGTTTGCCAAAGAGAAAGTCGGTTGTATTACAACACAATTTTGGCACATTAAAGTAAACAACATGAACAAAAATCATTGCCTAACCTGTATTGATCAACATAATCCACGTTAGGTCATGGTTTGATCATTTTGGTGAAACAATTCTAAACAAAGGGGGAAGACAGATCTAGTTAGCACTATAGAGAGCCATGTACTTGAGGGCATTTACTAGAGGGCATGGGATGAAGTTGGAGGGAGGACGATTCAGAGGAAATGTGAGGAAGAATTTCTTCACAGAATGGGTGGTGGACAAGTGGAACACCCTGCCTGACAAAGTGGTGGGGGCTGAAACAATCACAGGATTTAAGAATGCATGGGATAGACATAAAGAAATTCTGGAGGTCAGGGGTAAGGGGCAACAGAGTTCTAGGAAAACATAAACTGAAGTTACAAACTCAAATGGGCAGACTAGGTGGGCCATAGGCCCTTATCTGCTGACACTGTCTATGTATCTATGTATCTATGTAGTTCTCTGCCTCTAGCTCCAATGATGTCATCACTTCACACATTTGGCAGCCATTTAAGGAAACAGGCAGAGCAGGTTTTCTTAAAGGAAGTGTGTTATCTCACACTGTGGGCTTCATAGCCCGCTACCCTGGGGCGGCGATAGCCCAGCTGTGTAAAAATAAAAATGTTTTACGATCGGTCAGACTGGAAGGATCGTAATTTGTGCAAACCATGAGCTAGCTGATCCTTCCCACTTCCTAGCTGGCCTGCTCCGCGACTCTCCGCAGACGCGGGTGCCAGGAGAGCAGGGATCGCCTCCATGCAAGCCTATGGGGCTTATTTTCTAGAACCTTTTTGTAATACTTTAAACTACCTTTTGATAAAAGATAAAGACACCACTCAACTAATAGGGGCCGCTCTGCTCTCACCACCACGGCCATTTCAAAGCCGTCCGATCCAGTTGCACGCATGCCCATACTGTTCCCAGGTGTTAACCCATCATGTGATGTACCATCAATGGGTTAACAACATCGTGACGTCTTATCAATGGTAAAACGTTGTTATAAAAAAGTAGATTTCTACCTATAACAATGTTTTACCATACATTATAATAATATTGTAGTTTGTCTAACCTGCCTTCCTTTGCAGCATGGACTTTCTGTTTTGCACCACCATCTTGGTTCTGGACTGCCAGTTTGGACCAATCAGTACCTTTGGGGACCCTAAAATGGAGACTGTCCCAGGGGTCTTATGTGAGTGAATTTCTGTAGGAATTGTACTTTTTACTGTTTGGCGCCTAAATGGACCTAGAGGGGGAGCCATTGCTCTGACAGACAGATGGATCGATCAACTGAACCTTTTGGATCACTGGGAAGTCCCAGAGCTGCCTGCAGCAGTGAGTCAGTGTGTAGTTGGAGTTGAAAGAGTGAACAGCGTGAAACATTCGAGCAGCTGCTCCTGCATTGTAGCGTGGCGGAATCGGCGGGAAGGCTGTGTCTGGCCTGCCCGCTACCATCTTCCTAAGTGAAGAAGTCTGCACTAATATCTCGGACTTTATCCGAATTTGCTGTGCTTGTGACTGGAATCCTGAATTGTGACAAAATGAATTTTGCCTGGTGTGGACCGAAGATTTGCCTCAGAGTGATCGGCCTGTCAGGACTTGAGACAACCGCAGAGCGTACGGTTTGCACAGAGGTACTGTTAATTGCAACTGGACTGTCATCCAAACTGTGGTATTTACCTTTCTTTACTATAATTGTGCTGAATATGCAATGTAGGTCGCAATTTGGTTCCCCACATTGCCTAATGTGTCTCGCTTGCTGGAAGCTGTATCCTGCACTTTACCGGACTGTATCCAAACTGTTCACCTGGTTTGGGCCTCACCATCTCAGCCTAGATTGCTGCTCACGCTGCAGAGTTACATCCGACGAAAGATCCGCCAGGGGATTCGGCTCGCTGCTCAACACCATCGAACAGGAATGACCACCACAGTGCGTTGTGTGGGCCCTGCTTCTCCTGGAAAACCAGCACTTCATCCTGAGGTCTTCATTTCGTCCATCCTGCATCCTGGTCTGGGTAGCGTAAGTAAACATCAGGGTAGCTCCCTGCAACTGAGCTCAAATCAAGGTGTGTCATCTGATTTAATTGTTTTGATTAATCATTTTGGACTGAGCCACCCGACTCTGGAATACAAATTAAGGGTTAAAGTGCCTGTTGTGTTTTTATTTCTTCCTAAGGGCCCCAACAACAGCTGCAATGCCTGCCTACCCTGGGCAACGCTTCGGGCTAGCCTGCAATAACAACTGGGTACCCAGAGTGTGTGTGACTGTGCTAGATGGACTCTTGAGTGCATGCCTTATAACCTGACTAAATCAGATCCTGAATCAATCACCAGATTGCTGCCCCTGTTCACGTCCCCCAATAAATCAGATCTAAATCTTTTTGCATTTAAACTGTTTGTGGTGTACCTTTGTGGTGGGGATATTGTGTTACTGCTTTTCTCCATTGCAGGCCTTATTTTGCAGGGGGTCGCCAGGGCCATTGCAGCTGATCCAGCCCTGGTAGTAAGTGTGTGAAGAGTGGGGTTAACATTGCTTTCTGGTGTAAATGGTGACTGTGCATTTGCTGAACAGTGTAGGCCACTAGAGGGGATGGGGGGGTATCAGTGTCCCAGAGGGCTGTACCTAGAGCAGCTATGCTACCATTAACCTTGTCCTCTGGGTGGAGGCACCCATTCACACAACTCAGGCCCCTCAACCTGCACTTAGTCACACAGGCAGGGGTAGTATCCCTTGGGATAGCACAACCTAGGGGTTACATCTTGGAGGCACTGTTGGGATTTGTGCTCTCTAGTAGTCAGAAGTGGGAACTAAAACCCAAATACTTGGAACTTGCCAAAACATGGAGGCACTCACTATGCCTAAACTTAAGACTGCCGTCCAAGAACTGGTTGTGCATCGCATGATGGGGTGGAGCGAGGCCTGAGGGAGTAGATCCACATCATGCCCTACTATTGCTGGATATCCATTAAGGGACCGATAATGCTACTATTAAAGAGACTGTAGAACAGATAAAGAGCTTGGGGAAGGTTGAAGTGAAGAGAAGAGACTTGGACCTGTTTGACCAGACCATCGTGGCCCTTCTCTCCTGCAGCCTCCCCATAGACCCTGACAGAGTGCCCCCTATTGTTCTTCTGCCTGAGGGATCCCAGAAGGGGTGGTGGGTTATTCATCTACACAGAGATCCATCCACTCCTGGGGGTTCCCCAAAAATAGAAGGGTTCAAGGACAAACTGCTCAGATTATTGGCTGGTGAGGGGCGAACTGCTAAAGACTTAGTGAAAATGTTAGATATCTCTGAATAGACCACCCCTATACAATCCCCTATAGCTTCTCCTGCTACCCCCAGAGCGTCTCCCATTGTGATACCCTCCATACACCTGGGATTTTGGGGCACAGTCCCAGTGCCTGTGGGGGAGGATGATCTGGAAACCTGGATGGACTATGCCACCCCCTTAGTTCAGGAGTGGCAATGCTCCAAGGGAGAGAAAAGGAAGAGACTTATGGAGTGCTTAAGGGGCCCTGCACTGGAGGCTATCCATTTCCTTCATTCCACTAGCCCAGAGGCGACTGCAGCCAAATACCTCTCTGCCCTGGAGGGGGTGTTCAGCAGCACTGAATCGGGGGATGACCTGATGTGGAAATTTAAATCTGCCAAACAATAGAAAAATAAAAAAATGTCTGTATTTGTCACCCGTATCAAGAGGGCCTTGCAGAGGGCTCACAGGAAAGGATGGGTACCTGCCCATGACCTAAATTGAGTCCAATTAGAACATATTTTGAAATCCGCCAGGTACTCTAGTGTGCCGATGTTGAAACTGAAATTACAAGATCACAAGCCAAATCCACCTGAGTATTGCTAGCTGATGAAAGAAATTCGGGAAGCCGAGAATGATGACAAGGGTTGGGAGCCCTATGCTGGGGTTGCCTGAACCAACCATGCCTCTGACCGACCTGACGAATGGACTGACAAATCCAAGCTCCTACAAATGAGAGAGTTACTTAAAGAGATGAAAGAAATAAGAACCAGTCAACAAGCTGCTGAGATGGTTAAAAGTTCACCCTCCTGTCAGATTTCCCCGAGATTAGAAGTGAAACTTCACCCGGGGAGATTCATGCCATTGCTCCTGAACCTCAGGTTGAAACCAAGTTGATTGAAGAAGTGAGAGAGCTGAGAGCCCTGGTGGGAGACCTCATTCAAGCCACTCAGGTAACAGATCCCTGGAGAAGACAGAAGGAGAGGGAAGGTAAGCCCCAGCCCAAAGATGATCCTTGGGGTTTCCCTAGTCAATCTAAAGTGAGAGATGACTCGTCCCCCAATGACTCAAGGGAACCAATATTCTGTTATCGCTGTGGGGAGGATGGACACACTAGACTGAACTGTACCCTCCCTGAGAATTTGTGAAAAGTCACCTCCTGGTTGCTAGATCTAGTTCAGCCGAGCAGCATAAGGCCACAGACCAGGCCTGTAAAGAAGTCCTATTCTCCTGAGACTGCTGTGGGACAGACTGCTAAACCGACCTCACTCAATTGGTCCGAAGTGGTGGGTCCTTCAATGGAGACTACTGTGACAGTGAATGGTGTTTCTGCTTGGGCTGTACTGGACAGCAGATCACAAGTAACCATTGTATTTCAAGATTGGTACAACAAACATTTACCTGATGTGCCTTTACAACCTCTGGAAGGCTTGCATGTGTGGGCACTGAGTGAGAAGTCCTACCCCTACCTGGGGTATATCTGGATCTGACCATCTTTTCCCATGGCTGTAGCTGGAGTAGATTAGCAAGGAGAGACCATGGCCTTGGTGTGTCTCCCTATGGGATTTTATGATGGTGTGCCCTTACTCATTGGTACCAGTGCTCACATGTTTGGGAGGTTGGTCCAGTTGTGTCAAGAGAAACATGGAAGGCGGACTGGATGGGCAATGCGAATTCTGGCATTAGTAAAGCAGGTTTATGAATTACAGAGACAGAACAATGAGGTGGAGAAGGATGAACCCATGGGGATGGCATGGAAGAAAGATACTGATTCCTTGGTATTACCCCCAAATGCTCAGTATACCATTCTTGGGGAAGTGCGCCTCAAGAAAAATGTAAAAAATAAAATCCTCATGCTGGCTTCCTCAGAAGAGGGAAAGTTGCTGGAGGGATTATTGGTCAAGCCCAGCATTTTAGCCACTCGAGCCCATGCCTATGCCTGGTGGGTGGTAGTGCAAATCCACATTGTGTCTGATCAAGAGGTACAGGTAAACCAGGGATGTACTTTAGCCACGGTGCACTGCGCGGACACTGCAGTGCTATCCAGCAAAAAGTACTCTGGTGAGCAAGAGGAAGTGACCCCGGACCTGTTTGATTTTGGGGAATCCCCATTGCCTGCTGAGTGGAAGACCAGGATCAGTGGGAAGCTATCCCAGAAGAACCAAGTGTTTTCACTAAAAGAATGAGATGTGGGATGCATCACTGGGGCTGAGCACCATATTCGGCTTCATGATGATAGACCATTCCGAGAGAGGTCCCGTCATCTTACACTGGCTGATATAGATGACATCTGGAGACATCTGCAAGAGACGCTGGCAGCTGGGATTATCCAGGAGTCAAGGAGCGAGCCCCTACGCCTCCCCAATCATGGTGGTATGCAAAAAGAATGGATCGGTAAGAATGTGCGTAGATTATCAGACTTTGAACTGGAGAACTGTACCAGACCAGTATACTATGCCTCGAATCCAGGATACCCTTGACTGCCTAAATGGGAGCAAGTGGTTTTCAGTGCTTGATTTAAGGAGTGAGTATTACCAGATCCCAATGGCCCCAGAGGACTGTGAGAATACAGCATTCATTTGTCCCCTGGAGTTTTACAAGTTCCTGTGGATACCCCAAGGTATTTCAGGCACACCTGCTACCTTACAGTGGCTGATGGAATGTGCTGTGGGAGACATGAATTTATTGGAGTGTCTGGTGTACCTGGATGATGTCATTGTATTTGGGCATACTTTGGAGAAGCATGAGGCTCGGTTGTTCAAAGTGCTTGACCGTTTGGAGGATCTCGGTATGAAATTGTCTATAGACAAGTGCCATTTTTTTCAAACATCCATAAAGTACATTGGGCATATAGTGTTGGCAGATGGAATTCAAACAGACCCCAGCAAAGTGGAGTCATTGACCACCTGGCCCCAGCCAAACAATCTGAAAGAGTTACAGCGCTTCTTGGGGTTCTGCGGCTATTATCGGTGATTTATTAAAGACCATTCAAAAGTTATCCACCCCCTACTTAATCTTACCCAAGGCTGTCCTCCTACTTACCGAAAGTATAAGAAAAGTCTCATTAAAGAGGAAGAGAAAGTGTATTTCCGAACCAATGAGCCATTCGGGGCTCGGTGGTCCTCTGAGTTTGAGTCTGCCTTCTTTGAGATCATTCATCAACTCACTCATGCACCAGTGCTCGCTTATGCCGACCCTACCAAACCTTATGTCCTACATACAGATGTCAGTTTGAAAGGGCTAGGGGCTGTGTTATAGCAAGAGCATGAGGAGGGCCTGCGACCTGTGGCTTTTGCAAGTAGGAGTCTAACACCATCTGAACGCAACTACCCTGTCCATAAACTTGAATTTCTCACCCTCAAGTGGGCTGTGGTGGACCAGTTCCATGAATATCTCTATGGGGCTAAAATTCTAGTGAAGACTGATAATAATCCATTGACTTACGTGCAGACTTCAGCAAAATTAGATGCCACCGGGCACAGGTGGCTTTCTGCCTTGTCAACATATGACTATGCAATAGAGTACTGACCTGGTTTGAATCATATAGACGCAGATGCCCTCTCAAAACATCCAGACTCTGCTGACACCTGGGTGAGGTTGTCTGAACCTTTCATCAAAGCATTACGACAAAAATTTGATAAAGATGACCGGCCGTCTGCAGACACCATTGATTACCTGGTAGACTGTTTGGGGCCCCCTGACACCTGTGTCGCTGCAGCCTACTGTCATTTTTCAGCATTAGACATCAGTACCTTACCTCAGTTTGATAACAACAGCATCCAGTGGGCTCAGTCCCAAGACCCAATGATCCAGCCTGTGTTCAATGCTCTGTGTGCTGGAAAAGATATATTCAAAGTCTGTTCTTCTGATTTAAGAACTGCTTTATTGCTCAGGGAAGACCCCAGGCTTAAACTACATGACCAACATTTATATAGAGAGACAGTGAATCATCAAGGCCAGCTGGACAGGTAGCAGTTGGTGTTACCCACAGCTTTCAAACAACTAGTACTTCAATCTCTTCACAATCACATGGGGCATCTCGGTTATGTCTGGACACTTGACTTGGTGCACTCTCGGTTCTGCTGACCGAAAATGGGGGCAGACATCAAAACCCATATTCGAACCTGCAGTTGTTGCCTTCAAAGAAAAGCTTTGCCTCAGAAAGATGCTCTCCTAGTCAATATCTCCACCAGTGCTCCCATGGAACTGGTCTGCATTGACTTTCTTTGCCTGGAGCCTGACCAGAAAAATATTGGGAATGTGCTAATTGTGACTGACCATTTTACATGTTATGCGCAAGCCTATCCCACAAAAGATCAAAAGGCCTCCACAGTAGCCAAGGTGCTTGTAGAGAAATTCTTTGTCCATTATGGTGCACCCCAATGTTTCCACTCTGATCAGGGAAGAGACTTTGAAAGCTGGTTGATCAAAGAGATGCTCTCCCAGTGGGGAGTGCGGAAGTCTAGAACTACTCCTTACCACCCTCAGGGGGATCCTCAGCCTGAACGTTTTAACAGGACCCTCCTGGACATGTTGGGCATGCTTCACCCTAAAGATAAACTTAGATGGAGCCAGCAGATTAGCACCTTGGTACATACCTACAACTGCACAAAAAGTGATGCTACCAGGTTTCCCCCTATCGTCTCATGTTCAGCCGGGAAGCCCGGTTGCCTGTGGATGTCTGTTTTGGTGTATCCACAGATGGGGTCTGTGCTGAAAACTATTTACAATATGTACAAAAACTGAAAGCTCAGTTAAACCATGCCTACCAAATGGACCAAACTATGGCTGTGAAAAGAAACCTCGCCAACAAAGGGAGACATGACAGGTGGGTAAAGGCTCAAGAGTTGTTGCCAGGAGACCATGTGTTGTTGCGCAACTTGGGACTGCATGGAAAGCACATAATTGCCAATAGATGACACCATCTCCCACACATAGCAGTCAGTAAACTGGATGACCTACCTGTGTATAGAGTGCATCCTGAAAATGACTCTCGAGTTATTAAAGCTATGCACAGGAACCACCTGCTGCCTATTGGTCAAGTGATTATTGATGCTGAACCATCAGATGTTGCCCTTCCAGGGCCGGTGACTTGTGCCACTGCTAAAAAGAGACAGAGTCAACTTTCACCAGTTGTTCAAGAATCAAGGCCTTCCCCCGGCAGGCCCAAAATGACAATGATGGTCAATCTGAATCTGACAGCAGTGAGTGTGAAACTCCTTATTACCCCACTTATGAACTGAGTAAATTGTTTCAAGGTAACCCTATGTGTAATTATGGGGATGAAGCTGGGCCTTCAGGACTGCCTAACCCTCCAGTTTCCTCCTTAGAACCAATGCCCCCTGAGAGTGAGGTGCAAAGTATAACATCTGAAGTAGCTGATTCACTGTGCTTAGTGGAACTGTTTGAGCTGCCCGAGGAGGAGCCTGATGCCGTGAACGTTCCTCATGAAATACCAAAACCTATTGAACTGAATGGCCTTGATGACCCTAATGATCAAAACGAGATTGACCTGGCTATTCTGAATGACCAGAGTGTACCCTCTGTTATTGAAGGTGTCAGCCAAGTGCTTCAAGATCAAGGTGTTTCAGAGTTCTCCCTGGATGATAATTCTGGGCCTTCTACAGAGTACAATGATATGCCTGATAGGGTTGAAACAAAATCAACAGAGCAATGAGCTGACAATGTTCCATTACTGGAGTCTTCACCCAGTGCAGAGGTACCCTTCCCTACCGGAGAAGAGACTAGTGCCAATGCTGATACCTCAGAGCCTGTGTCTGTTCCCCCAAGAAAGTCTGGAAGAGCTGTTAAACCAGTAATTTGTCTCAGCTATGACTCCCTTGGGAGGCCCGTGGACCTCCCCTTAAATGTTGTTCACACAGGTGTCTACATCAATGAAAGCTCACTGCCCAAACTGAGCCTTTGTGTCACTCCCAAGTTAATTGTTCTTCCTTCAGAACATGGTGTCCCTGCCCCATCTAGCCCTGAGTATGCTGATAGGGAATGGTCCCCATCTACGTTATTTACAGTGCAGGAAACAATTACCTGAATAAGTACAGTAATATTATAGTGTGAATCATAGTAAAATAGTAATGTGTATGAAAAATGCATAACTGTTGTCAATACAAAATATATATATAGAGTGTATTGTGAATAAGTATAGTATTGTTATAAGTTTACATTTACTGATGCATCAGTCTTTATCTTGGTCTCGTATAGTGATGGAACATATGTTTCATATAGCATAATGTTGTTCTATAAATATATTGTGAGTATAGACTTGACGCGGACACCAAGTTCTTTCCAGGCAGGGAAGGGTGTAACCCCCCTACAAATGGGGGTTCCTAAATTGCCTTCCTGGGCTTGCCTAAATGCCCACTGCCAGGCTGGTGTTCTTGGTCTAACAGTTTTTAAAAGTGCTCGCATGTGAGTGCCCTATTAGCCTCTGTGCCTGTCTCTTTAAGAGGCATCATTTTCATGGGTTATAATTATTCTGGGTGGGGGCCGAGTAATTTCAGGCTCGAGTCCTGCCTGAGCTGCAATACAGCCGCTTCATTCTGCCATCGCTAATTGTACAGAGGAAGCCCTGCTAGAGTCTGTGATTGTTTGCTGATTATCTGCTTTAATAATAATATTGTAGTTTGTCTAACCTGCCTTCCTTTGCAGCATGGACTTTCTGTTATGCACCACCATCTTGGTTCTGGACTGCCAGTTTGGACCAATCAGTACCTTTGGGGACCCTAAAATGGAGACTGCCCCCAGGAGTCTTGTGGGAGTGAATTTCTGTAGGAATTGTACTTTTTACTGTTTGGCTCATAAATGGACCTGGAGGGGTAGTCCTTGCTGTGACAGACAGATGGATCAACCAACTGAACTCTTTGGATCACTGGGAAGTCCCAGAGCTGCCTGCAGCAGTGAGTCAGTGTGCATTTGGAGTTGAAACAGTGACCAGCTCGAGACATTCGAGCAGCTGCTCCTGCATAGTAGTGTGGGGGAATCGGTGGGAAGGCAGTGTCTGGCCTGCCTGCTACCATCTTCCTAAGTGAAGAAGTCTGCATTAATATCTTGGACTTTATCCAAATTTGCTGTGCTTGTGACTGGAATCCTGAATTGAGACAAAGTGAATTTCGCCTGGTGTGGACCGAAGATTTGCCTCAGAGCGATCAGCCTGTCAGGACTTCAGACAACTGCAGAGGGTACAGTTTGTGCAGAGACACTGTTAATTGCAACCGGACTGTCATCCAAACTGTGGTATTTACCTATCTTTACTATAATTGTGCTGAATGTGAAGTGTGGGTCATGATATAGTTCCCCACATTGCCTAATGTGTCACACTTGCTGGAAGATGTATCCAGCACTTTACTGGACTGTATCTGAACTGTTCACCTGGTCTGGGCCTCACCATCTCAGCCTAGATTGCCGCTCACGCTGCAGAGTTACATCCGATGAAAGACTCACCAGGGGATTCAGCTCCCTGCTTAACATCATTGAACAGGAACGACTGCTACAGTGCATTGTGTGGACCCTGCTTCTCCTGGCAAACCAGCCCTTCATCCTGAGGTCTTCATTTTGTCCATCCTGCATCCTGGTCTGGGTAGCGTGAGTAAACATCAGGGTAGCTCCCTGCAACAGAACTTAAATCAAAGTGTGTCATCTGATTTAATTGTTTTGATTAATCATTTTGGACTGAGCCACCTGGCTCCTAAATACAAATTAAGGGTTAAAGTGCCTGTTGTGTTTTTCTTTCTTCATAAGGGCCCCAACAACAGCTGCAACGCTGGCCTACCCTGGGCAACACTTCAGGCTAGCCTGCAATAACAACTGAGTACCCAGAGTGTGAGTGACTGTGCTAGAGGGACTCCTGAGTGCATGCCTTATAACCTGACTAAATCAGATCCTGAATCAATCATTAGATTGCTGCCCCTCCCTGTTCACATCCCCCTAATAAATCAGATCTAAAATAAACTGTTTGTGGTGTACCTTTGTGACGGGGATATTGTGTTACTGCTTTTCTCCATTGCAGGCCTTATTTTGCAGGGGGGTCTCCAGGGCCATTGCAGCTGATCCAGCCCTGGTGGTAAGTGTGTCAAGAGTAGGGTTAACATTGCAATCTGGTGTAAATGATGACTGTGCATTTGCTGAACAGTGTAGGCCACTAGAGGGGATAGAGGTGGGGTATCAGTGTCCCGGAGGGCTTTACCCAGAGCAGCTACACTACCATTAACCCTGTCCTCTGGGTGGAGGCACCCGTTCACAGAACTCAGGCCCCTCAACCTGTGCTTAGTCACGCAGGTGAGGTAGTATCTCTTGGGATAGCTCCACCTAGGGGTTGCATACATGACATTTAAGATACTTTAATTATAATTTTATGTATTTAGAAAATGCCCTGAGGAAGCTGAAACTAGATGAAATGTTGGGACAGACTGTAAAATTAAAAAAGATATTGATTATTAATTAATTTATTGTATGAAAACTGATAACTGGGAAAGGAACACTGAGTCAAAGCTCATTTCCAGGTGCAACCCAGGGGGAAGGGTGTCAAATAGTACAACAAACACAGCATCAATGACCAGGTACAGAACCAGATTAATATGCACTACAAAGTGACAACAGTGCAAGATAATACAGGTGGTAAAATTACACAGCGGTGGAGCAAAGCTGTAATCTGGCACCAGCAGTACAGGTAAATGCAAAGCAGTAAAAAGGTGAAACGGAGACTACAAGAGGTAGGGATCATGGGGAGGTTTGACAGGAGCAGAACAGGGAAGACAGACATTTTAGCTGGTGTTTAAAGGAGATGGGAGAGGGCGAGAGATGGAGGGTGGAAGAGAGAATGTTCCAGAGAGAGGAGATTGCGATAGGAGAAAGCAGATTGCCCAGTGGTAGAATGCGGTGAGGAAGGGAAAAGGTGCGAGAGTCTCTGGATCAAAGAGAATTGGAGGCAGGGGGAATGGGAGAGAGGAGTGACAAGAGTTAAGGAGGAAGAGGCCCAAATCAGTATTTGGAGATAAGGAAAGCACAGTGATACTGGTTATGTGAAGGGAAAAGAGGGACAGAGAGGAATAAAGGGACCAGGGGTGAGTGCAAAAGGGGGAGTTAGTAGAGAAGCAACACAAAGTGTTACAGAGGGTATCCAGTTTGGTGAGGGAAGAGGAGGGGGCAGTGCTGTAGACCACATCTGCATAGTCAAACAATGGGAGAACCTTTTTGGTGACCAGCTCCCAACAGACCTGGGGAGATAAACGGTCCTTGTTGTGGTACAGGGCACCAAGTTTAGGGTGGAGCTTGGAGTGGATGGCATTGATATGGGCAGAGAAGTCCAGCCTGCTGTCCAACCTCACACCAAGGTACTGAAAAGAGGAGACCACTTCAGGGAAGGGGGTGCCATCCAGGGTAGTGTAAACAGGGAAGAAGTAGAACTTTTCCAGTTTCTGACTGGTGTCAAAGGTCATGGACACTGTTTTTTTAGTACTGACCCAGAGTTGGTTGGATTGAAAACAGCATAGGACATTGTGAAAGTCTTCCTGGAGTGAAATTTCCACAACCAAGGCTGTGGGGCCAAAGGCATAAATGACTGTGTCAGCTGCATACATATGGATATAAGTTAGCATAGATAGATGGAGGCCATTTTGGAAGATAAGCTAAAAGACAGGCATCCTGGGGGGACCCCATTCAGAGTGGGAAGAGGAGGGGACGGGGTGCCTCCAGTCTGTACTGACTGCAGAAGACTCAAGAGGTAGGAATGGAGCCAGTCAACAACAGATGCTGAGAGGTCAGCAGAGCTCAGCTTGTCAGGGAGAAGGGGGTGAGCCATTTGGCAAGAGTGGGGAGGAAGGAGATAGGGCAGAAGTTGCTAGGGGAGGAGGAGTCACTACCTTTGTGCAGGGGGAGAACCTTATCAAATTTCCAAGACTGAGGGTCAGCACAGAGGGAGACGGAGAGATTAAGAAGGTGAGTGAGTGAGAGTGGAAGCAATGGCATGGGCTGAAAGTTGAAGCAGTTTAGGGTCCAGACCCTTGGCCTGGATTTGGACAGAATATGGGAGGAATGAGCAAGCAAGGTTTCCTGCGGAGTTACAGGGGAGAAATGAAATACCTGGGATGGGTGGGAAAGAGGGTAGAGAGTGGGAGGAGAGAGCTGTGCTGTGAAAGATTTATTGTTTTAAGTTTCTTGCTATGAGTTGGCATTGATTGGAGCAGAATACTTCCACTTTCTGGAAATCCTTTTCATCTTTATTTAACTTTTTTTGTACTGAAATTCCCTTCATTCTTCAACACTTTACTTATGTAATTTTTTTATCAGGAGTCTCAAATTCATCATAGTCCTTGACTTCCCCCAACTGCTTTTGAATCTTACTGATCTTTTTGTGACCTCAATGCAGTTTGTGATCCTGTTTGATTGAAATTGTTATCAACTTATTGGTGCAGTCAGTTAAAGCCTCCTCCCATTCTGCTTTAAAGTTCAGCTTTCCAAGCCATATTAAGGGGGCATATCTAGCCATAAACCACGAGGAGCCATCACTGCTAGAGGCTAGAGAAGCTCCCTTCATGTGGTAAACAAGCTCAGTAAAACTACATTGAGGTCATAAAGGAGATCGACAAGATTCAGATGCCATTGGGACAATTCAAGGAGTGTGATGTTTTTCCCTTGGACTTCTTCTACAAGCAGATTCAGATCTGACAGTTGGTGGAAGCTGGCCATGAGGTGAGGGGGAGTTGAAGTGAAGGAGGTTTGAATTCTAGAATGTCCCAGGGTTTCCAGTGCATGCACTTGTATCAGGTAGCAAGTCTGTGTATAGTTGTAGATAAATACTATTAGAAAAAATAGTTGCCAGTAAGTTACTCTTTCCTCCTGCATCATATACTGAAGTGTTACTTCAGGAGCAGATTTGACTTATGTCTAAAAATAATATAGATATGTCAGCCATCAGGCAATGCAACATTATAAACATCACTCCCTTTGTCATGCAGAACTTCTTCTCGTGTAAGAAGAAAAACTTAAATTGCTTCAGAAAAAAATGCTATTTTTAGCAGTTAACAAAAAGTGGAGCATGCCAGCAGGGCTGATCTTGTGATGCTGCAGTGTTGTTACTGTATATGGCAAGAATTCAGTTTTGTTCATTCTTTCACCTCTGTCTCCAGCGTTGCCTCCCTCTTAACTTAATGGCTGCAGCATTTTCCCCCTTCCTTTCTGTACTTGTGAAATATGTTGAGATACAGTGTTAGTTCTCCCGCCCCCCACACACACACAGAAATAATGGCAGCAGCATTCTCTCCTCTCAGCTCCTTGACTGTAGATAATTTTGGGGTATAATCTTTGCCCCTGTGTGACACCCCTCTCCACTCACACACGGTGTATAATGGCAGCAACATTCTGTCCCTCCATATACAGTAACTGTATAGTGTTTTAAGGTGTAGTGTTGGTTTCAGCCTCTCTCAGCCTAATAGCAGTGGTATTCTCTCTGCACCCATTTTCCCATACAAAAGTGATTTCTAATTTTTTTTTAAAGTCAGGGTCCAAGCAATTAATCACCCTTTTCTTAGACAGACCACCCTTAGAAAGGGCTTTTTGTAAGATGTGAGCCCCCTTCCTGACACATGAGCCATGATTTTGGGGGCAGTAGTTGCAAATGTAGACAAACTTGGTCATCCCCCTCCCTAACCTGCAGCAGGCTGTCCTGAAATCAGTATGTAATATATGCATGCCATTTTTTCCATGGGGAATCAGTGACATCAAAAACTCAAAATACCATAGCTCTGATATCAGGAAGTCCTCATGTTATCATTCTGACATCAGATCAATGGTAATATAAAAATGGGCAAGGAAATCCCTGTGTCCTGATTGGCTGAAACTTGGTTCTAACCAGTGCCTTAAAAGAGTACTACCAATGGCTAAAAACAAGTCCCTGCCAACTGGGGCAACTCACAGTATTCATAAGCCACTTGCTTCCTAATCTCCATCACACACGGCTACGACCTTTACTCATACTGTATATAGAAACCTTCAATTAGACCCTAAAAATGAAAGTTCACTAAATCAGCTAAAGTAAGTAAATATTTTAATGTTATTTTCACTCAAGAGCCCCTCCATACACACATACACAAATTTAGAAAATCAAGTACTATTTAGTTTCCATTGCTGGTGTTTCTTTGATGACCATGAACCCCCCCCCCATCCCTACCAGTTTGCCGAGAACTCCCTGACCCTTACCTAGCAACAGACAAAATTGAGATTCTGGCTTCAATTGAGGTAGGGGTGTGTGTGTGTGTGTGTGTGTGTGAGCAGAACTCTGAAGAATTTTGAATTCATATATTCCGTGTTACCATTCCATGTGTGTGTATGTGAGGGGGGGGCATTCTACTACTGGACTAATGCAGAGCTTTGAATTCTTCTATTCTATGGTAAACAAATACACAGTATATTGACTATGAAGAAAGACAGATGATTGACAGGTGAAAAACATCTGTAGAGGGACTATTTGACATTATTCAGCAACATTTTATTATAATTTTTAATGGGTTTGAAAACTTTTAGAGTGTTTGTTTTTTAAAGTTGCCTCTGGGCCCATATTATATAAAGGGGAAAGGGGACATTATTTAACCAGGAAAGATACACTAAGTCAAAGCTTGTTTTCAGGTGCAACCTGGGAGCACAAGGAAGTTAAGTGACTTGCTCAGGGTCACACAACATGCAAGTGGGGGCTGTGGGATTCAAACCCAGGTCTCCAGGTTTTCAGCTCAGAGCCCTAAACCACAGTGCTATACTGCCTCCTGGCTTTGCCTCATGCCTTACAACGCCCCAGACCATGGGGTAAACCTAGCACAACCAATGCCCTGTCGTGCTTTATTTCTTAATTAGGAGACGGAATGTTTGGATTGTTCCATATGTTACAAAAAAAATAATAAATAGGAAACCAGCAGTAACTAGGCTTGTCATTCCATCTCAGGATTCTAGTGACATCATAAACAACTCAAGCTTTGCTCTCACGGTTTATGAGTTCCCCAGAATCCCTCCATGAAATTACAGCCTTGCTAGTGATGATTTCCCATCTATTATTCTATTTATACTTACCAGGGAGTATTTTTTCCCCATAGGGAAACCCGGTTATAATTTGCTGTTATAACCATCTGGTTATAACGGTAAACACATGCTGGGTTTTCCATACTCCATGCATGCGTGATCCTCTGGTCTGTCCTTCCTCAGCTGCCAGTCACCATAATTTACCGCCGGACACTTTACCGCAACTCGCACTCGGCAGTAAATTAAACACACACACACAAAAAAAGAGTAACTGGGTGTTTCTTGGATTGACCCTACTAAATAAGTGGATTTAAAAAAAAAAAAACAGGAAAGTTTCTGACCGCGGACCGTGCTTTCTGCAGATTGGACTGCAGCTAACAACAGATGTGTCTTTTTTATTTTATACAATTGCTGTGGAGAAAAAACACTCCCCAGCAATTATATAAAATAAAGGCTGAGTAGGTGTGTAAAACCTGAATTTTACACACACCCCTCAGTGTGCGATGCCTGTATAAACCCCTCGAGCTTCGCTCTTGAGGTTTATGTGGCATCCCACACCTCAGGGTGTGCGTAAAATTCTCATTATAACCCCCTACCCAGTCATTATTTTCTGTAGAATGTGACTGAAACAGAGCATGCAGCATGTGCAACCAAGAAAGAGGGAGAAGTGGTCAGCATAATTAATGATGCTAGGCAGTGCCGGCCCATCAGCACAGCAGTAGCGCTACCATTTGCAACACTAACAATATTGGTTTGGGGACAAGCCCAGGGCATCAGAGGGCCAGCTAGGGAAGGTAGGAGGATGGATCTCCATTGGACTGCTCTCTTCCTCATGGGGGGCCATTGGTGAAGCCCAGCATAAGTATGACTCTCAGCAGGGGCTGGGAGTACAGCACCAGCACAAGACCATGTTAATGGGGTGGACAGGATGGCAGACAGCTGTGGGGTGCATGTGGGAGCACGTGTACCCTGAACTAATGTCATCACATGTCCATGTCTCCAGGGGCAACCACAAGTAGAAAAACCCCTGTGGCGGTCACATAATGACACCAGGGCCCTCATAAGCAGTGCCTCAAGCCCACTCTGGGGGATGCCAGGGGGACTGGATTAGCATCCCAGTCCTCCCCCCTGGGTCTGGGGGGGAACCCCACCATGGGCGGCAAGCCATGGTCTCCTGGATTCTCCAGTAGGTCCCTGGAGCTGGCAAAAGCATGGGGCAAATCTGAAAGGGGCCAGAATAGGAGTTGTTGGGTACATCCCTAGCCACCTACAGGAAAATAAAGAGAGTTAAAAAAACAAGCATTTGTCAATGCCGAATGTTGCTTACTTGTATGTGCTGTTTAGGTATTTGGAAGTCATTGGAGTGTAAATACTGAAAATTCGCGAACTTACGAGGTGTGCGTAAGACTGCTCAACATGCGTTAAGTAAAACAGTCATTTTAGAATTTTTCACCAAATTTCAATATAGCCATTTAAGACCTCTGCTCATGAACAGTGTCACTGTGATTTTCTTAATGTATCCCATACATGGATTTCGCGACACCGACCGCGCCATTGTGCTACATGGGCTGAAACACGCTTTGGGCAAGATGTGAAAATGACAGCTGTACTGCTCGTAAGTAGGTGTGGTAAAATGGCAATGTTAGAAATCTGGGTGAAAATATTGAAGATACATGAACTACAGTGCGGCGTAGAAATTACTGCTACAACGAAATAAAACAGTCATTTTGGAATTTTTTCACCAATTTCAACATAGGCTTTTGAGAGCCCACCTTATGAACTCTGGCAGTGTCGTTTCATTAATCAGCCCCAAAAGGTGATTTCACACAGTGACGGCGAAATCACCCTTAGGGCCCAATTAACACCATGACAGTGCAAGAATTCATGAGGAGGGGTCCCAAAAACCCCATGTTGAAAATATGGGCCCAAAATGCCCAAAAATGTCTGAGATATGCAACAAAGTTGAAAAAACCCTATTTATTCTATTATACTGCTTACTGGCATTTCCTCAGTTTGCGGTCGGCTTTGAAGAGTGCAGACGTGTTCCCGGTCCACCGATGACTGTCGCGCCAAGCTCCAGAGGTAAGTATGGGGTGAGGGGGGTGTGGGGAGGCAGGGTGCACAGTGGGTGGGTGCAGGTGGGGGCAGTGAGACTGTGAGAGACCTTTTTTTATTTACAGGTTTTTTAATTTTTTTTAAATTAAGACGACACGGGATGTTTGCCACACTGGGGTGGAGCTCCCAGCGTGGCAGCTGGAAAAAACTGTTTGGGGACTGGAGCTGACGGGGATTGGGCACCCCCGCCGGAGCATAACAAGATTTGCCACGCTGGGGTGGGCTCCCAGCGTGGAACCTGGAAAGGTTTTGGAGGCGTGCAGCCATGGAGCCAATGTGGGATTGGGCACCTGTTGGCTATAACATTTTTTGCCATGCTGGCTTGGGCTCCCCGAGCGTGGCACCTGGGCAACTTTGTTGGGGGCATGGAGCCGACGAGGATTGGGCACCCCGTCGGCAACCAGTGTGGGGGAGGGGCGCGGCAGCCGCGCCCAATATGCGTGCTTGCGTGCGTGTGTGTGTGTGGGTGGAAGCTCTGCTCACTGGAGCGGAGCTCTCCCTTTCAACTGTATGCCACTGCATTTTCGACTGCTGTCATAGACAGCTGCAGCAGTCATTGGAGGAACTGCGGCCACGCCTGCAAACTCAGTGACTGAATTGGAAGACGGGGTGCCACACCTACGAAAACTCGGATGATGGCACTATGTTTCTTGCCCATGCGTGCAAGCAACATAAAAATGACGCTATGCAAACTGATTGGTCAGTTATGACTGATTGATCCTTGAGTGTTTAAAAAGGCAGTATCACCTCCTGCCACAGTGCTAGGAGCTCAGCTTTGTTTTATAGTAAAAACAGCTGTGCCTAGGAAGATGAAAAAAGTGAAGCCAAACCACTGACAAAAAGGTTCGCCGCTCATGCACAGCCTGACCATGCACACATAGGTTTATAGCCAGTACATACTGTTTACCACTGTTACTGAAAAGAGAACCAGTAAATGGGAAGGGGTAATACAGCAGTAGCCACTGCAGTGACAAGATGCACTATATATCGGGAACGCCAACTGAAATGAATGGGGATTTGCTGTGATATGTGTCTTGATAGTCAGCATCATGTCACTGGCCACCACTGTGTAAAGCTGAAAACTCCCAGTCCCCAGTGCATTCCCTTTGGCAAAAAGTCACCACTCACTTCTCTACTGTGTTACAGTAAGAACTGTTCTGCTAAACTGACCAGCCCTAACAATATCTTCCAAAGCTGTACTAGCTTTGAACCACGAAGCCAGTCAATGACCATCAGTGTAATCTCAGGGCAGTATTCCAAGGGCAAAGGTAAAACTCTTGATGAGTGCCTGCATTTCCTTGGTTCACTTTCTGTAAATGAAAGGAATGAAGACACCCGAGAACTCTATTGACAATGTAAGAAGCAGAAAACCAGCTATGATCCCTAGGAGTGGGACGCTGGTTAAATAGTCTCAACATTAACATTTGAAAAACACAGCCTTCACTCATCAAAACTTTGAAATTAAATGCCAGGCATGGCTCATAGCTTAAGCAAAAACATAGACATTTTGTGGCCTCACCGGTTCAGTTACTAAAGGTCAGAAACAATAGTGCATTTATGTTTATTCATTGCTGTGTTGGGCTTTGTTTTTTTGTTACCTGAAAATGCAAAAGCAAACTTCATTTATCTGCCGAGTGTGGGGTATTCAAGTTTTAAATCAGACAAAATCCATTAATACTGTTTTCATCACATGATGAAAGTTAAATTTCTGTATACAGGAAAACAATACTTACTTGAAGCTGCTGACATGCCCTACTGATTTCTGTTAATTAGGCCCGAGATGGCATGAAAGGATTATGTGAGTACTCCTATTAATATAAAAAGAAAGGCAACATTTATTAATGTTCTTGTTGTAACTTCTTAGCATCCTACATATCTCAGTCTCTTTCATTTATACTTTTACAAAGAAGATTTCAAACACACTACCTCACTATAAGAACTGGTATCTGATGAAATCCGTATCTTCAGTGTTATATTATCAAGACTGTAGCAATATATCCCTCTCCCGTTTCATAATCTCTCCAAGCACAATATAAACGCTATATTATTGCCTAATGTGTTACATTGAGTGCTCATCAGAGATGTCTGCTGTACTTGATGGGTTTGATTCCATTGAGCCCATGAGTGATGCTGTCAGACTCAAGGCCAGGTGGGATACAGGCACTGTGAAACTGTATTGGTCAAACCCCCTTCCAGTCAATGTCCATCAAAGAGTAAGCAAAGCTACAGTGAGCTACTGCTGCCTAGAACAAACAAAAAAACAGAAACACAATCCTGCTGAAATAACGCTTCATCTGCTGGCACCGTTGGGACATTCTCAGTACAAGCATTCTGTAGTTAGCATAGTGGCTGTTGAAATGTTCCATTCAGTGGCCTCCCCAGCAGGCATCCTGGTTGAACCCCTCTCTGCTGCCAAACCAAACATTTATTTTAAGGTTGGCATGAAGGATATAAGCCCTCCACTGAGAGGCTATTAGCCAGAATCCTGGCAGAGTCAATAAGCTTTGAAAATGAGAGTGGCACACTGAGTTTCTTGATATCATAGTGGTAGTGACTTGGTGTCAGTGGCTCAGTAGGTAGCATGTTCACCTCTAGGGCTGTAACATCTGAAGGTCATGGGTTCTCTCACCCCAAACCAGGTACACAGGGTAATACCCATAACTGACACAGTATGTAGTATGAGAAGTGGTGCTGCACTGTTGAGGTGCCATCCTTCAAATGAGACATTAAACCAAGGTCTGTTCTGCCCATCTCTGGTCACGGTCCAGGTAGAGGTTAAAGATCCCATGGCACTTACTGAAGATGAGTGAGGGAATTTCCATGGTGACATGGGGGAATTTCCATGGTGACATGGCCAACATTCCCCCATCAATAAAACAGGTCAACGTAACCCACCCCCCAGGATAGAAACAGAAATTGTTGGCAGATAAGGACCGCCAGGCCCATCCATTCTACCCATACGCCCTATACATTGTATGTGGCCACTGACTCTATGTGATCAATGGCTTTTCATCACTCCCTCCCCTCTCAAGGTTCCCTTGTGCCTGTCCCAGGCATGCTTAAACCCCTCCACTGTGCTTGCCCCCACTACCTCCTGTGGCAGACTATTCCAAGGGTCAACTATCCTTTCTGTGTAGAAAAACTTCCTCACATTACCTCTTAATCTACCCCCCTCCAATTTCATATCATGCCCCCTTGTTCTAGTATTTTTTCTACATTGGAAAAGGTCCCCCACTTGCACCTTGTTTATGCCCTTGAGGTACTTAAAAGTTTCAATCACCTCCCCCCACTCTCTCCTCTCTTCCAGTGAGTATATATTGAGGTCCTTTGTTTATATGTTTTGTGGTGCAAGCCCTGCACCATCTTTTTCACCCTTCTATGGATAGTCTCCACCTTGTTTATGTCCTTGCTCAGGTGTGGCCTCCAGAACTGCACACAGTACTCCAGGTGAAGCCTTACTAATGTTTTATACAATGGCATCACCACCTCTTGCCTCCTGCTAGTGATACCCCTGCCTATGAACCCCAGCATGCCACTGGCCCTCCCGCCACCTTTGTGCACTGCTTTGATACCTTAAGGCCATCAGAGATGATAACCCCTAGGTCCCTTTCCTTGTCCCTGGGAAAAAAGCTATCAAAACTTAATGTGCCTTTCCTAGTCAAAAATGACAAATAAATAAGCAATGAAACAGAAAGGCTACTGGTGTTTCAAGCAAGCCAGTGTTCAAGAGGAAATAAGCTAACAAACCCACCAATCTACCAGTGGGTGGGGTGAGCAATCAGGATGGAGAACAGAGATGCAGCTCGTATGTGGGCTAAGTTAAAGGTGGGGGGAAGAAAGTATTAAACATATGCCTAACCCTTCTTATGACCTAAAACTGACTGTAGTACCAGCCTGCAAGAAGATTCTGCCATATTGTATGAACATTTGTTCACCAAGATCTGGGCTTCAAAAAGTTCCAGTAATCCTTCATTTTGGCCTTTTCAGTCTGGTTAAGTTATAAATAGCTGACAGTTCAGAGGATGAATTAGGATGCACATTAACGCTGGGGCACTGTAATCCAAAAATGAAGTAGAATATAAGGAATATTTACACTGTCCGTAATGGTGGGTCTGGCAGCAGAATTGGGACATTTTTGGGTGAATGTGCAACACTACACTATACTGCCAAAAAAAATCATCTTTGCAGTCATAATATTTTCATTAGGTTCAGTAATTTTGATCCCTTGTGACATATGTACATCTGCAAGTGGTCAAAACCACTGCAGCTGTAGCAGAAAGAACACCCACAAAAATTGATTTGCAAAGGTTCCACTCACAGGCATATACCGTTAGAGCAGTGACTTAATTTTGTCACCAAAACTAGGGTGCCGCAACAACAGCAAGAGTGGCTGGGGCGATCTTGATTTTTGATTGCCCTGCACTCTCATCATGTTTTGCGCCCCAACAGTTTTTCTCTCTTTTGGGGCATGCCCACCCTGGAGTTCGGTATATTTTGTTTCGGAGGTGTAGCGTGCAAAGCCACCCTGCAAAATAATGATATCTTCTCCATGGTGCTTTGGTGGTCTGACTCCGGGGAGCCGCAATGCCTGGTACCGTATTGCCTGCACCCATATCGGTATCAACAAAATGGTTGTCGCACCAATAGGGGTGAACCCACTCAGAGGTATGGACATACAGAAAAGATGCAACACAGCAGTTCAGCCATTACAGTGCTGCAGACGTGAGAATATAATCAGATATCAGCAGAAAGAGAGGCACACATGGACAGAGAGCACACTACAGAAGTTGCAGTTTTGTCAAATAAACAAGCTGGTAAACAGTAAGACAGAACGCAATCTCGGCCACAAAACATAGAGTGAGTCAGCTCCATGTTCTGCTCTAAAGGTATTAATGGGGCGCAACTCCCTGGGTTTCAGCTGAACTAATTGACTTATCAGAGTGCATGATGCAGCCTGGTGTAAATTTAAAAATGCCATTCTACCTCAGAACTGACTGCATTTTAACAAGCTCCATAATCTCTGTACAAGTCTTTCTAGAAAAGCCAAATTAAACTACTTCCAAGATAAATTTCTTCACTCTACTAGGAATCATAGTAAATCCTGAAAGGTGATGGACAACCTATTAAACCCAGCTGGCCAACAATCAGTGCTTCCTAGACCTAATTCAAACTGTCTAGCAGATGCCCTCAAGATTGCTAATACCCTAAACTCCAATTTTATTCAAGGGCAGATATCCCTGCTGCCTAAATCTCGTCAATCTCCACCTGAGGCCTGCACTTCTCACGCCAAACTACATTCCTTTTTTTTCCCCTTCCTATGTAGGTTTTTACCCATTGGACAGCTTGTTGGTCCTGCCCCCCCCTCCCCAGCCAGCACTTACCTCCTGGACCTACCTGGAACTGGTACCCCCCCCCCCACAGCTTGCCCCACATGGTGGGGCTGAAGGAAGAAAGGCTGCCCCTCCTGAGTACATATCCAGAGGCCCCAGAAATCTGAGTGGTGGCTCAGGTTGGGGGAGATGTGCAGAGCGTCATGTAGCCTGTGGGTCCACATTTCCATTTTTATTCCCATTCCCCTTGCTGTGGCGGCATAAGTGCATGCATGTGAAGGCATGCACGCACTATGGATTTGTGGCCTCTCCCACCAAGCTGCTTGTACCTACACTACCACTTGGTGTCCACCCAGTGGCAGTCAGAGCCTGAGATGACTTGCCATCCCTCCCCAGGAGAGAAGAGTAGACCTTTGAACATTTGAGTCTCTCCCCAGCTAATCCCTAGAGACCTGAGTCTGTTCCCAAACCTGGATCACCGGCATGGCGGCAGGTGAGGCACCAGCACCTCAGCCCTCTGTGTCACTGGGCCAGCTACCAAACTGCATTCCAATAGTATTCTCCTTATGCCCTATAAAGTCACAGAATGTTCTCTGTGAATTAACTAATATTGATCCCAATACTGGGTGAGATTTCTTGCCCTCTAAATTCTTATCACTAGGTATTCCAGCTATTGCTGAGCAGATAACTTTCATCTTCAATTGCTCCATGGCTTCTAATTTATTTTCCTTTGCCTGGAGGAAGGCACTTGTAATTCCTCTACATAATGGCAGTGCCATTGAAAACTTTAATAACGACTGCTCTGTATCCCTACTCTTAGTACTCAGACATTTTGGAGAGTCTCATCAGCGTGCAGCTAATAGCTTTTCTTTACACTTCTTACTTTTTCACTCCTGTCCAAGCAGGCTTTCACACTAGACACTCCATCGATATCTCACTCCTTGGAATCTCTGACTTTAACACCAGCAATATTTACTTTATTTTACTTTATTGAAATCTAGGATTACAAATACCTTTGAGCAGGAACTGCTCGTTTACAAAGGTTCCACGTCGAAGGAATGGGGGATATACTTACATACAAAGATCAACATAATAATACATAGTTACACAATAAAAAGAAGTAAGAGGCTGAGGCTTAGGAAAGTCCAGTAATTCAAAATGTGCCAAATGTTAGGTAGCATGACATACCAGCCAAGGGCAATCTTAGAAATAAGCACTGCAGGTGAGAGGGAAGGGGGTATGCAGGCAGGAAGGCCATTGTCAGAGGGTAGAGGGTGAGGGTAAGAGCTCTAAAGGGGAGGGAGGGGAGGGATAGAAGTCAGGAACTGCCCGGGGAGGAGGAAAGGGAGATGGGGCAAGGGTGTAGACAGATAGAAGGGCGCAAGGCGGGGAGAGGTAGCTGTCAAGACTGAAGTGGAGGGCAGTGAGCGGTGGGCCCCTGATTAGGCGAGGCAGTCACAATGACTAGTTGAAATGAGATGAAGTCAGAGTTGTCTCTTAAAAGGGCCAAGAGCAGCAGCAGTAAGAGTTTCTTTGTTGAGAGTATTGTACCACTGTGGTGCTCTGTGAGCAAAGGCCCTTTGGCCAATGGTAGTCCAGCATCTGGGGACAAGGAAGGTTAGTTGTTGTGAACTTCTAGTTCGCTGGGTGCTGTGGTGGTCAATGAGGAGCTTTTCAATGCCCGGGGGCATGACCCCGAGGAGGACTTTTTTGGCTAAGAGGCATAGAAACATAGAATTAGATGGCAGATAAGGACCGCTTGGCCCACCCAGTCTGCCCATTTCCCTACCTACTGGATAAGCTGCAGATCCTAGTTAACCAGCAGCCTACTTCTTCCTACCCCCACCCCCTAGAATTGCCCTTATGACTGTCCCATGCATGCTTGAATTCCACCACTGTTTTTGACTCCACAACCTCCTCCGGAAGGCCGTTCACACATCCACAACCCTCTCTGTGAAAAATACTTCCTTAAATTACCTCTGAGCCACCCTCCATCTTCAAATTGTGCCCCCTTGTTCTTGCACACCTCTTTTTTTGAAAGATGCTACCCTCCTGGACTTTGTTGATTCCCTTGAGGTACTTGAAAGTTTCTATCATGTCCCCCCTCTCCCTCCTTTCCTCGAGGCTATACATATTAAGCGCCTTAAGTCTGCCTTCATATGTCTTCCGGTGCAGACCCTGCACCATTTTAGTTGCCCTCCTCTGGACATGCAGGTTTGATACTGTATCCGGCTGATTAGAGGAAGCCATTCTGAGTGTACAGGTCACAAGTGTGTGTAAGTTGGTCAGCCCCAGGTAGCAGCCTACATGCTTTGTTGAGTGCAACTGTAATTCTGTGGAGGGCAGAGGCAGAGCCATAAATTGCTAGCCTGTAATCGATGATGGAGGTGACAGAGCTGTTGATAGCCAACCGGAGAGTGTCAGGAGTCATGCAGTGTTTGTGCCTGTAGAGCAGGCCTATACGGATGTTGGTGGCTTTGGCGACAGAATCTATGTGCCAATGGTAAGAGAGTGAGCTGTCCAAAGTGACACCTAGGTATTTAAAATCAGGAACGTGTTCAAGTAAGGTCCCTGTTTGGTTTAGGATGGTGAGGGCATGGGATTTGTACTTGCTCCTGGTGTTGTAGAAGGTCATAACCTTTGTTTTGCTGTAGTTCATGACCAGTTTGTGTGACTTGAACCATTCTTCGATGCGCATGAATTCAATCTGTAATTGTTTCTCGTGGAGCTCTGCATTTTGGTGGTTGGTGAACATGTCTGCATTGTCGTCGTAGAGCAGTAATTTCTGGTGGCAGACACTGGGAAGGTCATTGAGGAAGAGGCTAAAGAGTAGTGGCCCCAGCATGGACCCCTGTGGAACCCCTGAATGGACTGGCTTTTCTTCCGAGGTGACACTGGCAATCCTAACCTGCTGGACCCTCTCCCCAAGGTAGCTTGAAAACCAGAGCAGCGCTTCATTGGAGAGCCCAATTTTTGATAATTGCTTGAGTAGGAGTGGGTGGTTCACAGTATCAAAGGCTTTTGTAAGGTCGATGAATACTGCCCCTACACAGTTTCCTTGATTATATAAATATGATAAATATATATAGATATATAAATTAGATAAATATGGATTTAGATAAGGACTCTGGTGCCATCTTCACTGATTTATCCAAAGCCTTCGACACTCCCTCCTTCTTAAAGGGGAACAGCCAACACTAAAGTCCCACACCCAAGTCTAAATCTGCACTTTGTGTTCAAAACCATGTTTTACTTACTGTTTATCTCAGTATAGTAGATTGTATCAGACTGATTCTGTTAACTTCTAAGCTTACATTTTCTGTAACTACAGATCTCTGAATCCCCACCAGCTGACATCAGAGCAAGGCTGCAGCAGTGGGAGATTCAATCACCTGCGGTGTGTGTTAGATCTTTTATAAGCTTCCATCAGATGTTTGCCGGTCCTGTGTCTCTTGGGGCTAAGTACAGTTCTCTGTGACTGAATTTAGCCAAGGGAGCATAGTGGGACCAGCAAATAGAAGATCAGAGCTGGTCTTGGGGGTTTCCATGTTGCATGGAGGTGTGAGAAAATTGTTTCTTTCACTGGCTGTCTCCTGGGAGCTATTGTAAGGTGAGTTTTTTGGCTGCATCCACTTGATTGTGTCACGACTGTATTCTGCTGCTTGTATAGGTACTTTTTTGATTCATTTGGCTTCATTTGTAACAGTGTCTCAATGAATGCTGCTGTTGTATTTTTTTTTTTTTGTAAACTTTATTTTACAACAATTTTAACACCATACAGTGTTCCGACAGGGTTTCTGTTACAATCTTTGGATCATTCAGTTAGGTAAGAAAAACTTTCTTTTAGAGTCCTTTTGTCAAAATAGCCAGTCCTCTCAGCTTATTATAGGTTTTAGATGTTTTTAGTAAAAAACAAAATACAATAGTAAGTGCCCGGTAATAGGTTCATCATCATTAATCTGAAGAAACAATAAAGGAATTATAAAGACCCTACAGTTTTCTAGACCTTGCTCAAAATGTCAATACCATAATCACAAAAGTCCCACAGTTAACATTCAGTCTTCTATTAAAAAAATGATCACCCAAAACTATGAAATATGCACAATCTAGATAAAGGGTGTCTATCTGGAATGCCAATGGTACAATGGTCTCTATTGGCCACACAGGAAAAAGATCTGTAGGCCCAGGCACATAATCTTTAGTTATTCCACTATAAATGCTTACCCCATTCCCTGTAACACTAGAAATAGACCAGTTTCAAAATTTATCAAAAGGCAGGAAACCATTCTTTAGCTAATGCTACTTCCAATGGTCCCCATATGGAGTCATATTTAGCTTCTTGGTGAGTAATTTTATATTGGAGATGTTCCATTTTTATACACTGAAGTAGGGATGTCACCCTCTGGGATATTGTGGGCACCTTATCCAACCCCCACAGGGACACTAGGGTTTGTTTGGCTACTACCACTCCCAAACTCCAAAGTAGACGGTCTCTCCCTTTTTCCTATACACCCGGTAGGCCAAGAAGCATGTTTGCCATATCCACCATTTCCCAATTCTCCTAAGGTTCTACTTAATAGTGTCACAACTTCCCCCCAGTACTGTCAAATATTTGGACATGCCCATATCAGGTGAAAAAAAGTTCCAAGGGAAATTTTATACTTTGGGCACCAATCTGAATTTTCCTCATTAATTTTATTGGCAAGTACTGGGGTGAAATATGATCTAAGTAACACTTTATAATGAATGGTCCTCAGCCTATTACTTACAGAGCACTCCATCCCTCTTCTCAGCATACCATCCTAGTCTCCTGCCATCAGCATAATCGGGTGAATGTCTTTCTCCCTCTGCTGCTGTATTTTATTGTAGCTGTCTGGTGTTGGCCAGCTGTGGTAAACCTGTGGTAAAAACCTCAGGCCTACATATTTTGTCCTGTAGGCCTCAGTAAATGTAGGCATTTAGTCTCACTTTTCATCTTTTCTTCTCAGCTCATTTTTCTTCCATTTATGTCAGATCAGTTGCTGCTGTACCGTAGTCAGTGCATTTTTCTTTCAGAGATTGTCTCCTAATTACTGTCGAACAGTAATTCTGCACAGCTTTTGATTTGCAATTTGTTCAGTGTTTAGTAGTCCACAATATTCTGTACTATATCATCACATTATTTTAGTAGCTGCGTAAAAAAAAAAATCCTGAATTTAATTATGTCTGGTGATGGTAGCAAGAGATCTGTGAAGCGGAGTCATTCTGAGTTTGCTGGTTGGGTTTCTGTCTCATTCAGCCGAGGAGGGTGATAAGTATGCCCAAAGCTGGAAGGGGAGGAGAGGGAGAGCACTGCCTGTGGTATTACCACTGCGGGTCCTGACGAGGGCTTACAATTTTTAGGCAAGATTGTCAAAAGGAAACCAGCATAAATGCAATTGCAATTTGTGATTGGCTAGCCACTTTCTATTAATTGCTCCAATTCTTCCTCTGCCAGTGGCAAAATGTCTGGGGAGGAGATTTCAACATTCTCATCATCATCTTCCTCATCATCATAATCATCTGCCCTGACTTGTCCAACTGTTCCAACTACTGACACAGTTGTTCCAACTCCACCTTCCATAAGGAAGATTGTGCAGAAAGTTGTGATGGAGAGAATTACAAGACCAGCCAATTGTCACACACACAAATCATGTTACATTTAGAGTGCATGCAGCTGTAAAAATTAATGGTGAAGCAATAGAGAAGTCAGTTGAACATGCAATGCCCAGTGCCACCCATGTCCAGTGCCATGCCCAATCAACCTGACAATAATGATGATGATGTTGATGACAGCGGTGATGACACCACTCAATCTAGTCCTGTTGCTCCTCAAAATGAACAACTGGAGAAGGATATGGAGAAGGGAAGCAGGTGTAACAGACAGAGGATGTTGAGAAATATGTATCAACAGATCAAGCTTCAGATGAGGAGGATTTGGACTATATTCCACTGGTTGTGGAACTTCTAGAACATGATGAGGAGGATGAAATATTTAGATACTTAGATGGAATGAGAGTAGAAATGCACCAGATAGTGCTTTGAGTCTATTCCCACCCAACCCTATACAAGTAGTATTCGGTGATATCAAATACACCTTCCCATTTGTCCATCTCTTTGTCTAACATTTTCTTAAAACATTAAGTATTGGGTGCATCAACTAACTCTTGAGGCAGATTGTTCTACAATCTGACCACTCTTTGAGCAAAAAATGATACTCTCTTGGTGGTTTTATAGGGTTGACCCTTGATGGCTTATTGTGTCCCCTATTATATATTTAAAGGGATAGTCTTCCATAGTTTCACACCAATATTTTCCCAACTCCTTATATGTAACTGTTGTGTGCCTCCTCCAGTTGCCAGCAGTCCTATTGCTGTCCAAATCTAGATTATAAATAAAAATATACAGCCCCCAGAAGTTATCAGTGTGTTTGTCCTCCGTTTTACCATCAATGCTGCTGGAGGTCGATGTCATCAGAGCAACAGATAATGGTGCTGCACTAAATGCAGTTCCACCAGTAAACCAACTCCACAATGTTTGGTTCCCCACTTGAGTAATGGAGGAACCCTTTAAGTGTTGTACACATCCTAAAGTGAAGGGTTAATAGGGACTAGGACTATGTCAGTGTGATGCAGCACTGATTTGACATGCATATACAGTATTCGTATAAGGGAGTGCCTGTATGTGTTGTGTTACTGCTTCTGTTAGCTAAAAGAGTTTACCCAATAAATGACTCTGGGTACAACATGAGTTTTAAGTGGTATTATACAGCTGTTGTATTATGTTCTGTGTGTGTTAGCATTCTCTGTTTTGATTGACACCAGCAGTGAGAAACAATCTTGCAAATATGCCCCTTTCTCTGTGTAACTAGGCTGTCAGTGACTGGATGGCTGCTGTAAGGCAGTAAAGAGTTCAGCTATAACAAGGAATAGGTTACCAGGACAGCATCAGTTGCAGCATATGGAAGAAGGATAATCTAGTGGTTAAAGCACAGGCACAAGAACTGGGAGACTTTGGTTCAAATCCTAGTAAAGTCCCTTACTCTCTAACCCTTAACAAGTTCCCCTAACCTCCTTGGGAACTGTGGTGGCCCCTCAGGTCCATGACTTTAAAAGTGCCCCATTCCCATTATAAATCATTAGCAGTGATGTGAGAGCTACAGCACTTCACTTTGAAGGTACTATACTGAAGACAAGCTGTGGCAGCCCCCGCTTTGTAATGCCAGCATTTGAAGTAGGATGTCCCTTACAAATCAGATGCTACACTTCAGCTGTTGTAGGTAAAGAAACTAATCAGTCTCAGTATTTGTAGTGCTCTGTATTTGCTTAGCTCATTCCTCCCATGTCATATGCATTCTGCGTCTTGGCATTTCCAGTCAGAAACTTAGATTTAAGGAGCATTTGAAATGTAAAACAGTACACTTTATAAAGTAAGTGATCTAGCTCTCCACTTTCAAGCTGCTGAAAGGGGGGGTGTATCATTTGTGCAAAGGAGGAATTCAGTCTTGTTTGATCCTTTGGGAAACTGCCCAGGCCTACCTTGTAAATGAATCTTCTCAAGGGTGTTCACCTGGTTCAATACAGATTGATTGATTGACTGTTTGATTATCTGATTGATTGACTGATTCAGTCTACTGCTGTCCACAACATGTTGCAACTGTCTCACAGAGAGAAATGAGAAGTATACAGAAACAGAATATGTTTCCTGTGAATTAAATACTATTAGATGTATTACTGTATAGCAGGTTATATTAGCGCCTGATATATTTAGCGTGACTGGCATGCAGTACTTATTAGTGCCCAATTATATTAGCGCTGAATTCTATGAGGATGTTTATGCTACTTTGAGCATCAGTGCTTGCTAGTTGAGCTCATACAATAGGACTTTGTGTATAGTGTGACCAGAAATGAAAATGACCCAGAGTGGCAGAATAGTGTGAGCAAGACAAACACTGCTAATTTAAACACAGAGTGATCTGTATCACAATGAGTGATACAGATCAACCGCAACGTAACCCCATTGCTGTGTACAGGTGATCCACTCTGCAACAGTCAGATCAGAACAAAACAAGTCTCAGAATGAGCAGTACTGATAAATGACATGTAAAAGTGCCTATAGTTCTGCAACCTTGCTTTGAAACACATGTATTTTCATTTTATATCCCCCCATGCTAAAATCCAGCCCATTTTGAAATGAGTGCTGTGTGTAGACCTGAGATTTTACCTGCACATACAGTACCTTGTTGCTTGCTTTCAGCATAATGTCCCTCTTGAAGTGGCTACAGTCATCATGGGTTAAAAGGAAAGGAAATACCTGATGGATGCCTTGAGTATATCGGGTGCAGATCTGGCAGGCATCTCTGGTGTTGAGCTCAAAGTGACAAACACTGTTGCCATGGAGATGCTGCATCCCCACCCCCCAGCTAAGTGAGGACACCGCAACTCCTAATCCTAGCAGCGGAGCAGACATTTAATCTTTTTTCCTCTTTACCTTATGTTTGTGTACAATAAAGTTGAAAAGTTTTTTAACTGCACTCATAACGTGTCAATGTTCTAGTACTTACAAACATATGAACATACGAAATTTGCCAGCAGATAAAGGCCTAGAGGTCTATCAAGTCTGCTCGAATGTGCAGCTAGCACCCTTATTCTGTAGCTGCCCCTCCCTTCCACCCTTCCCCTTCATTGACCCTCCCCCTTGTCCTGTCCCATCCCCTTTTGAAGCAGTCCACTGTTCTACTGGATACCACTTCTGCAGGTAATGCATTCCATCCAGCCACCACCCTCTCTGTAAAAAAAGTGTCTCCTCATTTCCCTCCTGAACTTTCCTCCCTCCAGTCTCATATCATGGCCCCTGGTGTACCTCTCCTCCCTTACTTTGAACAGCCCCTCTGTACCTGTCTTGTTTATTCCTTTCATGTGCTTGAAGGTTTCAATCATGTCCCCCCTGTCCCTCCTCTCCTCCAGTGAGTACATGTTCAACTCCCTCAACCTCCTCTCGTATAATAAGTCCCCCAGCCCCTTGATCATCTTTGTCGCCCTGCACTGCACCCCCTCCAGTAACTTAATGTCCCTCTTCAGATACAGGCGCCAGTACTGCACGCAGTACTCCAGGTGCGGTCTAACTAATGACCTAGAATCACCTCCTCCCTCCTCAAGGATATACCCCTTGCAATACAAACCAGCATTTTGTTGGCCTTTGCAGATGCCTTCCTACATTGTGCCGAGTTATTCATTGACCCTGTAATGAGCACCCCAGATCCTTCTCCTCCTCTGTCTGGGCTAGCTGCACTCCCCCCAGCTGGTAACTCCTCCTTTTGTTCTTCATCCCAAAATGCAGCACCTTGCACTTTTTGGCATTAAACCCCAGTTGTCAGGTGTATGACCAGGTTTCAAGCTTTGCCAGATCATCCTGCAACCCCTGCCATCCCCCTAGGTCATCCACCACTGCTCCTACCTTGGTATCATCAGCAAACAGACTGATCTTGCTCTTGATGTTCCATGATATGTCTGCAATGAATATCCCAAACAATACTGGTCCCAACACCGAGCCCTGTGGAACACCGCTTGTCACCACCCTTGGGTGTGAGAGCTCCCCACCCACCACCACCCTCTGTTGCCTTCCCTGAAGCCAGTTTCCTACTCAGCTAATATCGCTAAAATAAAAGGAGCGCTAATATTACCTGCTATACAGTATTTGCTCTACACATACAGTATTAAGGCTATAAGTACTACTGTCTGTGTGAGTTGCATGACAGAACTGTCTTGAGCCATTTCAAACTTAAACTAAAATCAGGATAGACAGCATTGATACCCTTATGTTTTCTTCTGCACTGTTGCTGCAATGACATCAGGGAATGGGAGGGGCTGTAGTACAAGTGACTCATTTGCATGTAAATGGAGGCTTGCTTAACACTTTACTACCTTGTATCAGAGCCTCACACTCTAGATATGTGTTACAACAGAAGAAATGACTGATCTGTTATTGACATATGTACAGTACTTGATGTAATGTGTCATAAATACATCAGACATATCCAAATCATAACTATACAGGAGTCTTCTCCTTTAAGCTATAAACCACAAGAGGTCGTGGGTGATGGATGCCAGGATTTACCCATGTCTGGTGTGGTTTTCTTATGAGGTGCAGTCTGAGTTTTCTCATGAGATGTAGGCTGAGTGAGAAAACACACCAGAAGTGGGTAAATCCTGGCATCACACCCTCAAGTGGGACATTGCTATTATACAATGTCTCCCTTGTTTTTTTTGTGATAAAAAAAAAGAAAAATAGTTTTTTGTTGTTGTATTTAACTTCTTTTTATTGAATTTGTTGTTGCACACAAAAGAATAGTCCTTGCCTGATTAGAACTACAGAGCTGTGGCTCCGTTTTGGCATATTGTGCATATGAGCAGCTCTGTTAATTTCAGCGCCGCTGGGTAACAGTTTTTCCCCATCCTCTTTTGCTTCTGGGTTTAGGAAACAAAGTGATCTTCTTCTTGTTTTTTTTTTTTACTTAGTTTTTTCCCTCTGTATCATTCCCTTGATGTCAGGGTTCCATGTGGCAATGGCCGCAGATTTGCGTTGTGGAGCTCTTCAGTGAAGTGGAGGAGGGTGCAAGCAGTGAGAGAGGGAGAAACGGTGAAGCAGCACAGATCATGTTTTGGGGATGTTCTGCACAATGCTGCCATGCTCTGTGGGACTGCTTTGCTGGTCATCAACAGTTGGGTTTAGGTAATAAAGTGATCAGTTTTTTTTTTCTCTTGTGTGCCTCACCTTCCCAGAACAAAGCTCTAGAGGGGTCGACATCACAGGGATTAAAATGGGAACTGCCAGTTCTTTGAACTGTGGAGCCGTGTGACTACCAGTCACCGTGTTTGCTGGTCCTGGGTTTTTGGGAGCGGAGAGTGAAGACAGTGGTGCAAGGGATTGCCAGGAGGAGATTGTGTGTTTTAAAAACATTAAAGTGACAGGAATTTACTTCACTGTGAGAGCCTTAGCTGTTTTGTGCTGGTGATAGATGCTGACCACAGCAGGTGTTCAAGAGGTAGCGGGTGAGTAGTTTTGATGTTGGAGGGGTCACAGTGATACTTGATGGGTAGTAAATGAGGCAGGCTGGCTGGCACTTCTTCCTGTGGCGTCATACTATGATTTACAAGTTGTAAATTGTGCCAGCTAGCCAATCAAGTGTCAGTATTTTCAATGCCATTGTATAATATCTCCTTCTTATCAAATCCCATATCTGCAAATAACTAGCCATTTTTAATTAAACTAAACATTAAGGTCAGGTCCCTTCTGACCCTCCTCCTTCACAACCTGTGTAGCCCCAGATGTTCCAGCCTGTCCTTATAACTTTTATCCATCAAACCACGTATGATTTTTGTTAATTTTCTTCGGATCCTCACCATTTGTTGGGCTTCTCCCCTATGGTATGGCAAACAAAACTGGGAACAGTAGTTCAATGTGGTATGGCCAAGGCCCGATAGATTGGAATTATCACTTTCTTATGGCAGCTTACAACATTTTTCTTAATAAACCCAAGTATTCTTTTAGCTTTAGCTATTGCCAAGTTGTTATTATTTTTAAAAATAAGGATGGATTGTACTATAACCCCAAGATCTTTTTCCTCCATAACCAAGTTGAGTTCAGTACCTCCCAATTAGTATGTAGCACAGGGATCATTGTTACTACATGTAGGACTACACACTTCTCTGCATTAAAGTGCATTCCCCAGTCACATGCCCATCTGTCGACCCTATCCAAATCTGACTGAATGTGGTTTGTATCTTCTTTGGTCAGTGCTGGTCCACCTATTTTGGTGCATCAATTAACTTATCAATGTGAACAATAAGTCCATGGTGCATGTCCTTTAGATAAATGGTACATAGAATTGGTCTAAGGACTGAATCTTGTGGCACCCCACTCATTACTATGATATTATCAGAAATGTTATCATTTACCTTTACCTTTTGTTTCCTGTCATACAGCCAGTTTTGGACGTATGCCACTACTCTATAATCAATGTTCATTCTACTTATTTTATTAATTAGCTTCTTATGATGGACTTTGTCAAATACTTTGCTGAGATCCATATATATTACATCGCTAGTGATGTTGTGATCTAATAGATTACTGATTGTTTTGTAGAATAATATTTAATTGGTTACACATGAGCGTCCCTTAATAAACTCATGTTGTGAATTGCCAAATACGCTTTCTGTACCTGTGGTGTCTAGTAGGTAGTCCTTTAAGAGTAACTCCATTACTTTCCCTAGTATCGATGTCAAACTAATGGGTCTATAATTTTGCATTTGCAACCTACTAACCTCCTTATGGATATAGGTGACAACAGCCTCCCTCTAGTCCTTGGAGACTATACCAGATGTTAATGATGTTTTAAATAGCTGACACAGTGGCGCTGCTAATGGTTCTCTAGTTCTTATTTATTTATTTATTTAACATATCATAGGAATTACAACCCTTTGAGTCATAGACTCATTTACAAAAGCTCTGCATCAACACAATCATGCATACAATGAGACAGGACAGAAGTATTGCAAGCACAGCTTAGACCGAAGTAATTACGTACAGTAGCTACGGTGGCTGTTGACCTACACATGTACTAGCTAGGGCATTGAATGAAATGGTACCATTACTGAGCAAGTTCAGCCACAGGGGCATTGCAAATAGCAGTATACAGTGACCAGAGATGAACCTGTCCTTTACAGTTGGTGGCTATGGATAATGGTACCATGCATTGATACAGTTCAACAGTACTAACAATCAGAGTAGTAAACATTGGTATGGACAGTAAAGCCCCAGTGGTGGCTCTTAGGTCTGCTTGAGAATAGTCAGTGAGACCCATAGGCTGGGAGCTGGGCTAGTGGGTGCTGTCTAGGAGAAGACATTGTTAGGGCCAGTCTAGGGTGACTGTGGGGGTGGTTAGGCCTGAGAGGAGGATTATCAGTTACACTGGCAGTGGTGCAGAGAGAGAATGTGTTTTTTTAGGGCAGTCTTGAAGAGCCCTAGTGTGAAGATGGAGGTAATGGCCTGGGGGAGCTCATTGTACCATATGGGGACTCTATAGGGGAAGGATCAGTGAGCTAGGGAGGTCCTGACCTTGGGCACAATCCACATGTCTTTGTTGGCAGAATGAGTGGCTGCTGGGGGGCGCACCAGAGTAGGGAGGAAGAGACCCCCGGGAGGATAACCCCAGGTGAATTTTTTTGGTGAGGAAACAAGTTTGATATTTCAGTCTTTCCTCCAGGGTGAGAATGTTGGTGAGGGCATAGAGTGCACAGGTATGGGAACATTTGTCAGCTCCAAGGAGGAGTCAGCATGCTTTGTTAATAGCTAGGTGGATTTTTTTTAGTGTGGTGTGGTCAGTGGCTGAATAGCTGGGGAGCCCGTAGTCAGCAAGAGAAAGGACAGAGGAGGTGACAGCCAGATTGAGGGCTTCTGGTGGTGTAGACAGTCCTTATGCCAGTAGAGAAGGCTGATGCAGGCATTAATGGCTGAGAAAAGACTGTTCATATGGGCATGGAAGGACATGGTAGCATCAAAGGTAAGGCCTAGATATTTATAGGTACAGACCTGTTCCAGTGGGAGGTGATAGTGGGAGAGGATTTTTAGTTCTACGTCCTTGGCCTTGCTTTGCCGGTGGGCAAAGAGCATGGCCTTTGTTTTTTTGATGTTGACCATGAGTCTACGGTCGGTGAACTAGTTTTCAATCTGGTAGAATGAGTCTTGAAGGGTGGACTGAAGGACAGCTGGGCTGGGGTGCGAGGCATAGAGGACCACATCATCAGTGTATAGCAGTAAGTTACCGGAGCAGGATTTGGGTAGGACATTTAAGTAGATGCTGAAGAGCAGAGGGCCCAAAATGGAACCCTGGGGGACCTCTGAATGAACAGGAAGGGTAGTAGATAGGGTGTTATTTATCTTGACACATTGGGATCTAGCAGTAAGGTAGCTGGTGAACAAGGAGAGGGAACCATGCGATAGACCAATATGGTGGAGCATGTCTAGGAGGAGAGGGTGGGAGACCATATCGAAGGCCTTTGAGAGGTCTATGAAGATGGCTCTTGCAAGATGTTTTCTGTCCAGGGCAGAGTGAATGAAGTTAGAGAATTCTATGAGGGCTGTGGTTGTGCTGTGGCCTGATCTGAAGCCATATTGCTCCCTGCATAGCAAATTGTGGGCAAGCAGATACTCGATGAGTTGGTCAGACGCTATTTTTTCGAGGGCTTTTGGGGGGGATGGAGATGGTCCGATAGTTGTTGGGGTTGGAGCTGTCTCCACTTTTTAGTATTGGGGTGATAGTAGCAGTCTTCCAATCGGTTGGGAACTGTCCCTGGCATAAGGAGCGGTTAAGGAGTCAGTTGGGGGGAGATGACAGTGTCAAGGACCCGGTAAAGGATTTTCATGTCAAGAGAGTCTTTGCAATAGTTGGAGCCATTGAGAGCTTTAGAGAGGTAGTTTTTGGCCTCCCACATTGTAATGACCCTAAGGTAGAAAGGGGGCACTGATGGTTGGGCTCAGGGATAGCTGGAATGGGATCAAAGAAGTTGTTCAGGAGGACTGAGCTAAGATTGGAAAAGGTGGTGTTAAGGCAATTAGCAATGGTCTGGGGGTCAGTGGAGGTGGCATTATTGATGCAAAGCTGGGGGGGAGCAGGATTTTCCATTGAGTTCTTTAATGTTATGCCAAAATTTCCGTAGACTCCCCCAGGAGGAGGCCAGGGTGGCTTTATAATAATCAGCCTTGGCCTTGCGTATGGTCCAGGTGCACCTGTTATGTGCGGCTTTGTAGGCTTGCCTGTCTTTTAGTATGCGTCGGTGAATGTTGTTGGCACCGGGAGATTATAGTGGTCTAGTTTACTCAGTTAGTCAGTAAGAATGGTGCCAGCACCTGCATAAGAGAGCGATCCTCCACTTGAATCCTTGTGCAATACACAGTCAGCAAAAAGAGTCATAAGGAGACCAGTCTTAAGGTGCAATTAGTGCTTCATTTTATTTATGTGACACATACACCATACAGGAGCTCCTTCCTCCAGCATTCCCCCTCCACTCATACTGAGTCAGTAATTTGTCTCCTAACTTGTTTTATGCCCCCTGGCACTTTCTGAAAGGATGAGCTTTTAAGAACACGCCAGGGGTCATGAAACAAGTTAGGAATGGATCGAGCCATTTGTGACATAGATAAAGCCCATCGAACTTCATCTTGCTTTAAGGGAGCTACAATTGGTGACATTACTAAAATGTTAAATGACATAATCTACACAAGTGATGAAAATAAAATAGTAATTATACATGCAGGGGCCAATAACACCTTTTTCCAATCACCTCAACAGATTAAATAAGAATTTGTTAACCTAACCAATAAATTGGTTGAGTTGGGTTGTGTTTTTGCTTTCTCTGAGATCTTGTCAGTTCCTAGAGCAACATTTCAACAAAATTGCACTTTAAAAGAAATAAATAACTGGCTTAGAAAATGGTGCCTTAAACAAAATATTAATTGTATAACACACTGGGAGGAGTTTATTGGAAATAATGAAGTTTACAGTACCGATGGGTTATAAATTCTTAGTCACCAGTTCAATAATTATATAAATACAGTTTTAAACTAATTCATGGGGGGAATTATTTATATCTGTACCATGTCCATCAGTTACAAGGTACTCAAGTAACCTGAACAATAAGAATTACAGATCTCGTATTGTTCTAACTACAAAATTAAGGAAAAAGAATAAAAAGAAAAAACACACAAATAGGCTTCCTAGCCCTGGTCTGAATAACCTTAATATCACCAATAACCATGAAAACAATAAAAAAAACATAACTATCAAGATAGTATAAAAAACACAAAACTGTTATTACTGAATGCACGCAGCTTAACGAATAAATTGGATGAGTTAAGTTATATTCTTATAAGTAAAAAAATTGACATCTGCTGTATCACTGAAACATGGTTTGTAGACAAGGACTGGAATACAGACATTCCAGGCTCTTCAAAGTTATTAAAGAACAAACAAAATAACAAAAGGGGTGGTCTAGCACTATATGTATATAATAAATATACATGTCACAAGATATCTCACGAAGACACTACAGTTGAAATATTAAGGGCTAGGATCATGCTTGGCCAAGAAACTCTAACAATTGGCTAATGTTATAGGTTGCCAAGTTTAAAGTATGAAGAGAATCTAACCTTTCTACACCATCTAGAAAATATATCGGTAGATAGCAATTTAATGTTATTGGGAGACTTCAGTTTCCCAAATATTAATTGGGAAACACTTAATACCAATGGCCCCCTTGAGAAAAAATTCCTAGAAACCACCTTCAAATTAGGCCTAGATCAATTGGTAAATCACCCTACAAGGAACAATAATATTCTGAACCTCATTTTTACTAATAATCCCAACCTATGCTCCTCCCTAGTTATACTACCACCTTTGGGAACAATGATCACAATATGATATCATGAGACATTGCACAATTTGTTAAAAGCAATAAAGGAATAAGTACATTTAAATATTACTATAAAGCTGATTACACTAGTATAAAACAGTATGTATGTGCTTGGAATTGGCAAAATGATCTAATAGATCTTGATACTGAATATATATGGGAAAAAATTAAAGAAAAAATAGGTTATTGCTTAGATACATGGGTTCCAGACAGAGTTAAATACAATGTAAGCACTAAACACAGAATACCTCCTTGGTGGTCCAAAGATATAAAACAATTAATAAATAAAAAAAACAGGGCCTATAAAAAATTTTCCAATACCAAAAAATATTCTGATTGGTCTAAGTTTAAGTTCATGGCAAAACTAACTAAACATAAAATAAGAACGGCAAAACAAAAACTGGAAATCAATTTAACTGCAAATATTAAAGATAATAAAAAAAAGTTTTATAACTACATTCGTTCTCTTAAACAAAATTCTAATGGGATTGGCCCGTTAATATAGAATGATAAAACCATAATTAATGAACAGGAAATGGCATCTGAAATTAATCATCAATACTTTACAAGTATTTTTAGTCCCAAAGAATCCACTAATCTTAATTTGCAACCTTCAGTTGATTTCATTTCTTATTTTTCCAAACAAGATACTCTTGAGGCAATTAATTTAATAAAAAGTAATTCATCTCCAGGACCTGATGGCATACATCCAAAATTCCTAAAAAACTTTCGAAAGAACTTACTGGTCCACTCACTTACTTATTTAATATATCTGTAAATTGTAGTACTGCATTACAAACTTGGCGGGTAGCTAACATAACACCAATTCATAAGGGTGGCAATAAACAATTGACATCAAACTACAGGCTTTTCAGCCTAACATCTCTCATTAGCAAAATTATTGAATGTTTGATTCAAAATAAAATCTCTAACCATATTATCAATACAGGCTGTATAGATATGTCACAACATGGTTTCATACCAGGGAGGTCATGTTTAACTAACTTAATTAGTTTCTTTGAACCAGTCAGTGATGCCCTGGATAACAGGATCCCAGTGGATATAATTTTTCTAGACTTTGAAAAGGCATTCGACACTGTGTCCCACGAGATTTTGATCAAACAACTACTTAAAATAAAAGTGGATAATAACATAATCAAATGGATTGAATCTTGGTTATCCAAAAGACAACAAAGGGTAGTTATTCATGGGCATGAGTCAGATTGGAGCCGAGTCACTAGTGGAGTACCACAGGGATCTGTGTTAGGTCCTCTCTTATTTAACATACTGATCTCCAGTATGCAAACCTCCAAGGAAGTCTGGATAAACAAGTACGCTGACGACTGCAAACTTGGATGTCTAGTAAATGATACAACATCTGCCAATACCCTACAAGAAAATCTAAATAAATTAGCCACCTGGGCTGTTGAAAATAAAATGAAATTTAATGTTAAGAAATGTAAAGTAATGCACATGGGTAATAACAACCAGGGATTTAACTATTCAATACAAAATGTGAACTTAGCAGAAACAACAGAAGAAAAAGATGTGGATGTTACAATATCCAATAATTTAAAATTTAATTCTCATACTAATATAACTGTCAAAAAATGCCACATGATTCTTGGTAATATCTTGAGACACATTAAAAGTAGGAAGTCATCCGTTATTTTACCCTTATATTCCTGTCATGTTCGCTCACATTTAGACTATTGTTCTTCTTTTTGTGCTCTGACCTCCATAGGCTATCTAGGTATGGTAGAACAGGTCCAACGTAGAGCCACTAAAATAATAGACAGTGTATCATATATGGAATATGGGTCCAGACTTAGAACACTACAATTATACTCTTTGGAATATAGAATACTGAGAGGAGACCTAATTTATGCTTTAATGCTTTTCAAAATTAATTTCTGCTAAACACAATTGGATTAAAAAAAAATCCAAGATTTAATCAAACAAGATCACATAATTTTAAATTTAAAACATCGATATGTAAAACAAATAAATGCTCCATGTTCTTCACTCAGAGACTCCCTCCGATCTGGAACTCACTTCCCGATGATACTGTCAATAGCAATACTCTTCAGCAGTTCAAAAAAAGACTTGATACATATATGGGTGATAGAAAATTTTCTTTCCACTACTGAAAAGTGGAGGCGAGTTCACTTATGGGCATTTGCCTTCTGAACTTGTAAACATCTATGAATCTATGAATAAGCTCAGGCACTCGACCAGGCAAGGTAGTGTGATGAGACTGGAGGGAAGGCTGCTGGCAATAAAGGATGGAGGCTATAAGCAGGAGGAGGTCCAGGTCCAGAAGGGATGTAACATCTGATGACAGACAGAGTACGGATACAGGAAGCAATGTAATATTAACTCTAATGTCAATCCATAATGGTCGAGGCATGATGATCCTGATCGGATACAGCAAGGAAAGATAGGACGATGAGGGTATATGTGTGAAGCAGTTCCGTACCCAAACAAAACTACAACTAGCATCTGGAATAGGAGGCAGACAGTGGTAACAGTCATATATGGACTCAGGCTCCCATCTATGGTAAGTAGTGGAGGGGATCATGAAACGAGGCTGCAGACTAGGTATGACAGAAAAGGCAAGTTAGGTGAGTCAAGGTCCTGAAGGGAAGCAGCATCCAGATTGAAGCTGAGAATGGGTGATTCAAAACAGTAGACTGAAGACTCAGGTACCTGTTCAGATGGCAGAGGCGGGAGAATGATAACTTGAGGCAGCCAGGCATAGTCAGAGGACACATGGGGCATAGAAGTTCCATTCCTGAAGGGATGTGGCAACTGGAATAAGGTAGAGAAGGTATGGTAAAAGTCAATAGATTGTAGACATGGCTCCCATCCCTGGCAGTCAGGGCAAGCTAACCTTCACTCAATGCTATCCAGCAGAGCTAAGGACAAAGGATGTCAGGTTAGTAAGTAGTAGGAGGTAGTGAATGTAACAGAATCCCATCCCTGGTAGGCAGGGGAAGCCTACCTTCGCTCAGCACCTCAAAAGACGCGAGTTAGGGATGGCGTCCGGAGTACCGCTGGTATGGGCTGGCAGGAAGTGCACAATGCTGCAGAGAGAGAGAGAGTACAGAAGGAAACTGCAGGGTAGGCAGGAAGGAATGTTACATAAAATAGGACAAACGAGGAAAAATGGAAGGTAGGTGCACAAATGGGAAGGAAACGCAGAAAGGAGGGGCAGGCAGGGAAGCAAGAATGATGGAGAACAAGGCAGGAGGTTCAATGAAAGGAAGCAATCGCCAAGGAGGAGTATTGATGAGAGGGTAGGTGAGTCTGGGGCTAAGCCCAACAACATAGACAGGACTTCCTTACTACAGCTCACCCGTCCAGTTGATGTCCAAGTGTTATTCCTCCTTCGGATGTGGACACATTATCCTTCTTTGCTCCAGCTCCTCTAGTCCCTTCACTTAGTTGGTTGAAGCCTTCTTCTGATGTGGGACCACTGTACCTCTACCTTGTTGCTCTTAGTACTTCAATTAATTCCTTGGCCCTCCATGGCTCATTGCCTAGTGACTGCTACAGCCTTCCTGTCTTCTGCTGCTTTGCTGAGGAGCTGATCCTCTCCTGCTCCTTCCAGCACAGTATGCCATCCAGCTTCATTCACCTCGACACCATCCTGGTGTGGTCCTTCATTCCCTTGGGATTTCCTCCAGACTTTCCTTCTATCTCCGGATAGCTGCTTTCCATCTCCGCCTTGCTGGCTTGGGGCTTCATTCTGTGTGCTGTGGCTCCTTTGGGCATCCTACCATATTCCTGGCCAGTATTCCTACTCAGGCAACTTCTACCCTCATTTATTCACTGCATACTCCTACTCTGGTCATCCTTACAACTCCCATCCACTACTCGATGGATCATTGTTCATTTCACATGAGAAATCTACTTCTAGCATGCAGTCCTTGGCAACCTGCCTTAGAAACTCTTACATTTATTTAACGTTTTCCATACTACCCAATCAGCTCCCCTCGATTATTCTGGACTCTCATTCATCTGGACACTGGAAACCTACATGTCTCTCTACATTGGATACTCCCTATGGATTTTACCTATTCAGTCTTCATGGAGTTTCCTGTCTATCATGCATCACAGGTTATCTTCTTACACTGTAAGGATGTAACTTCTCCTGTTATGCTCCAATTTACTCTCCAGCATCGCTCCTCCAGATCCCGGGACTTGCAAGATACATCATGGCACCTCGAACATTACCCACTTTCAGTTTGCAGCTTTCCACCATCATCAAATTTGCTGACTATGGTATTAGACTCTTACTTCGTCAATAGACTTTGCTTGTTCTAAGATCTTCCCAGCTGACTTCAGATTATTCATTGTTGGAGCTCCACCGCCTAGCTGCTTACAAATGTCACACCATCCAAACCATCATTTCTGGCTCCTGGACATCACCATTCCTCATGCATTCATCCACACTTCTCCATCTAGTACCTTCAGTCGAGTTAATTGCCCTTCCAGCAGACCCTCCAGCTCTCCTTCATGAACTATCTACATTAATCTCTCCAGTAAAGACTATCACTGAGACTAGGCTCTTCCTATTTCCATCCGGAAATCCGCAACCGTTAAGTCTACAGGCCCTTCAATGTATCCCCCTCCAAGCTGCTCTCAAGGACTTAGGTATCAGATTACCTGTAAATCTAACCCACCATAAGCCACCATAGTGCATTTCATGGACAATCAGGTCGCAGAAATACCTGTATTTATTTCAGCCAGCATACCAACCAAGCATATACAAGTCTACATTCTCTATACATATTCGATTGCCATCAGGACTGCATCTGCACATCTCCCTGTATTTGTCTACTAATCACTGAAGGCAGTCCTCCTATCAGGCATGCAAAGGCTCTCCTCTACTCATTTCTACCATATGGGTGCCTGCTTAGTTACTCATTGCTCAACTGTCACATTCTTGCCCCCAGACTTTACCTTGACAATCAACCTTACACAAGTGGTATCATTCACCTATGACTGCACAAATAGTCCAATCCCTCAGTTCACTGTCTGGTAGCGTATCAAGCATATTATTCTCTCTCAGCTCATTACGCCTCTGCAATCCCTTTGGACATGCATCCCTTATCCCCTTTGAAAACCAGACTCCATTTGTCCTTCCTCAACTGAATCTCCTCCACACTTAGGATTCTACTGTTCCTTCAGAAAGACCCACTCTTCATCCTCAGTACCTCAGTAATTTGGACTTCATTTGTTCTTCTTCAACTGGATCTGCTTCACACTTAGGATTCCATCGCTCCTACAGAAAATATTGACTCATCAACCTCAGGATCATCATTCAATCAGCATCATAAATGGATCAAGGATGGACCATCATCTCTCCAAGAAGATCACCTTCCCTAAAATTAGCCATGGTTACTAGAACCTAGATCCTTCTCCTTTTAGTATGCCCAGAGGGTGGGCAGACCACCAGCCATGGGTTCTCAGAGGTTTCCTCCACCTGTTTTTTTTTTCCTCTCCTGAGTACCAGGGGGTCATACTCTCTGTGAGTTGGAGGAGGTATCTTTTTGGGCCTTCTATTCCCTACAAATTACTACCTACATACCTACTACCCAAGAGTGGGACTAGAGTTAAGCCACAAAAAGTACTACAAGTTACACAAGCACTATATACCCAATTGCTGTTCCCCAAACATTGAATGGGAGGACTTTGCCCATGGTTCAATGTGGGAAATAACTCCTCCCACATCCTCTGCTTAAACCTTCTACTAACCGCACCTCCCTTACTTAGGGAGTGTTTTTCATCCACCGCCATCCCCTCCTCCACCTTTTCCAGTGCTCTTCTCATCCTTGTTCCTGGGCCTTCTGTTCCCTACAAATTACTACCTATGTACCTACTACTCAATTGTGGGAATAGAGTTAAGCCACAGAAATTGCTACAAATTACACCAGCACTATAAACCCCATTGCTCTTCCCCAAACATTGAACCCAGTGGTTCCACTGCAGTGTGTAAGTTGCTTCAGTTTTTAATGTTTGCGAGTACCAGGTCCAACACATTATTTCCCCCATGTGGATTCTGAGACTAGCATTACCACTAAGCTAACAACCACATTATTAGTTGCATTTCTCTTCTCCCAGTTTATTCTGTTAATATTGAAATCACCTAATACGATCACCTACTTATTTGTACTGCTCATATTTTTAGTGATCTTAAAGAGCTGGTGACATGTTCAGGAGAACTTTTACAAAACCTAATATTTGTACACAGTCCAGCTTGTATTTTCCACTAGTGCTGTATTCCTCCTCCCCATTATTTATTACTGAGGTCATTTGTATAAAAACTGGATCTTTGCTCCTGAACAGTTTGTCTATTCCTGCTATTTTTTCCTACCTGAAGTCATAGAGCACTGCTTGTGACCTCACAGTTACTCCCATGGCAACAGATTGTAATGTCACAACAGATGCTTATGACTTGAAATAGGGAGTAAGCTATAGAGGCAGATGGACTCTAAGGGATAAAGATCATATATTCATGCAAATGTCCTTAGTAATAAATAATGGGGAGGTGAAATATATAAAATATAAATGTAATGCAGGCAGAATTGTACCTAATTATTAAACGTTTTAAGGTTTTCTTTGAGGCATCAGTAGCATTTAAATAGTTTATTTGTATAATCATTATTACTGCCAGGTGGCCTATAACGTGTTCCCACAAGTATTGGTTTATTTTTAGTTGATAATCCAGCCCACAGATTTTCAATATGTAAATCATCCATTTCCCCAACCACATCCTTAATTTGCTTGCTAATAAGGTTGTCATTAACATATAGCATCACTCCCCCTTCTTTCCTATTTTCCTTATAAAGAATATATCAGTCGAATTCCTGGCTCCTCCTCAGAATCGCTCCACCAGGTTTCTGTGACCAAAATCAGATCATAGTATTGCCAGCTAAACTTGATTTTTAACAGGTCCATTTTATTACTTGTGTCCCTTGCATTTAGTGATAGGATATAAGGGAAACAACAGGGACCTGTGGAATACATGATTTGTTTTCACAAGAACTGTTTGACCTTGGGTAACATTATGTGTGGCATAAGCCACGGCTGAGGTAACCTAAGTCAAACAGCTCGAGTGAAAAGAAATCATGTATTCCACAAGGTCCCTGTTATGTATTCCATTTATGCAACAGCGATCCTTTAGGATAGTGCAGGGAGTTTTGTGTCAAATTGTTTAATTTTTAATGCAAACTTACATGGACTTTCTGTGGTTTTCCCAGTGTAGCTCCGCTTAGCATAGTAGTTGCTAAGCAGTTGCTATGGATGCTTCAACTTTAGATGTTTTCCAGTACATAATAAAAAAGTTTGCTGCACAATTCTTTCATTTTTGCTCTTTTGTGGGGGAGGGGGGCATTTGTTTGTCAAAAAAGTGAATAAAAATGGAATTTTCTGCCATATTTTGCTAATTATAAAAACTCTAAAAGGTATCTATAAATGAAACACCACTCATTTTGTAGACATTTTTGTGCTAAACAACTTTTATGCTCAAAGTACTATGCTCTCATTTTTCATTTTGAGGTTATTTGCATTTGTTTGTCAAAAATATGCAAAAAAAAAAAGGATTTTCTTCTGTTTTGTGCTGATTATAAAAAAAACTAAAAGGTATTTATAAATGAAACACCACTCATTTTATAGATACTTTTGTTCTGGACAAACTTCATGCTCACAGTACCATGCTATCATTTTTCATTTTAAAGTTATTTGCATTTGTTATTGAAAAAACGGGGAAAAAATTGAATTTTCTGCTGTTTTTTTTCAAATTATAAAAAAATCTAAAAGGTATGTATAAATGAAACACCACCTGTTTTATAGATATGTTTGTGCTGAACAACTTTCATGCTCACAGTACAATGCTATCATTTTTCATTTTAAAGTTATTCACATTTGAATATGGTTAGTGTGGATAAATCAGTTGATGACATCACAACTGTGTGTATAAATACATTTATGTACACAGTGACTCAGACACATAAGAATTAAATCACAACACAGCATGGTTCTACAGTGAATCTAATCCATGGTTGGTGGGGTTGAGGCATGAGGCCGCAATCCACAGTAGAACCATGGTCTAGAGTGGTTTAATGCACTTGTAACATGGCAAACATATGTAGAGATAGCAGATGTATGGTTAGTTATTTTGCAAAAAAAAGACACAGTTATGATTTTACTTATTTTATAACATGGGGTAGGGAAAGACAGATACCTGATTGGTACAGAGTGATCAGGTGACCATTGATCAATCTCAGATATACGCACAGCTTGTTGTGAAAGGGCAGTGAGGAGGGATCCCTTGTCAGACCTGCACTCATTTTGTGCAGGCAAAATCATTTCTAAATGGCAGCCATTTAAATGTTTAGCAAAGCAAGTGATAATTGTAGCACAGAAGAGCATATGGAGCTCCTCACAGAATGTGCTGTTAAGGCCCCCATTGTGGTCATGTTGTCCTCAGAATCATCAGGGTGCTAGACAGCCAGAAATATATGCTAATAGTGCCAAAAGCAGTCCCTCCCCACCCACCTGCCCCACAGATCTCTGCTCACCAGGCGAGTCAGTGAAGCTCCAAGTGTGTCTCCTCACTCCCCTGTTACTTGGAGCATTGCAAGACACTGTACAGACACAGAGAGAGGCCCATTTGCAGCTAAGTCACCCCCCCGGTGAGCTACAGAAATAGTGAGATACAGAGTGCTGCTCCATTATGTGCCACTGTCCATGGACTGTACATACAGTGAGCAAGAGGGAGATGTTTGTGTTCCCACTCCTGTTGCCTGTCAGAGTAAGACAGGAAATGGTGCACTGTCCCTGCTCTGTATGTGTGTGTGTCTCTGTAGCTGTCATGTGGAATCTGCCTGCTGTTCCCCCTGCCACTGTACCCTAGGTGCTCCTCCCCCCAAACCCATGCCAGCAGCAGGATGCAGTGATCAGAGACTGAGAAAGAGAGAGAGAGAATTGTCTCTTACCTCATGCCGAGCACTGACAGATCGACCACGAGTGACAGAGACACAACGAGATGAGGATTACAGAGATAGTGGGAGACACAGACACACATCTTGTACCCATCCACTGCAACCCACGCCTAAAATCTCCGCTTCCCCTTGCAGCGATGTGTACTCCCCAGCCTCTGCAGAGTCTGCAAATGCTCACCTCTGGCTGGTTTTAAAGCCTGTGTTTACTGCACACATTCTGCTGAATGCAGCCTTCTTCAGATACATTGTGGGCATGTAGAGCTATAATTATCACATTTAATTAACACATTTTTAAACTCACTCCATGGTGCTAACATTGTTAATTCAAGTAATCCATGTCTGCATTTACTAATATGGTACTTTTTCTCCTAATTTACCATCAGGATTGGTGCTAGGTACTTCGATTCCGTCTGCATGTATTACAAGATATGGGTTGCACTGCATGATGGGACATGTGCTAGGATACATCTTTATATTTTGTTCTTGCAGTTCCCTTGGCAGGCCAACAGATGGCTGTGAAACAATGCTAGCAGCACAGCACTGTTTTACAGCCATTTTTAGATCAATTTCCAAATGTACTGAATTGAGCCAATCTGAGAAAACTTTTTATAGACCAAGTAGTATTTTTGCATTAACTTCACTTTTTTTCCCTCTCTAAATTATCTAGCTCAGCAGGAGAAAGAACAACATGACGTTTACTGCTCTCACCTTTCAAATACTTCCTTTGGCTAGTATTGTCAGTCTCTTTCTTTGATTTCCTTTTGTTTTTCTCATTTTCTTTCTTATATTTCTTTTCACCCATAGAAGCAGCCTCTTTCTTTGATTTTGCTTTGTTTATCTCACTCTTTGTTATTTTAGCTTTCTGTCATAGAAACTGCAGGCTCATCTTACATTCTACTGAACACAGCCTTCTTCAGATACATTGTGGGTGTGCAGAACTATAATTAACACATTTTAAACTCACTCCATGATGCTAACATTGTTAATTCAGGTAATCTATGTCTGCATTTACTAATTTTTCTCCTAACTTACTGTCAGGATTGGTGCTACCTGTAGGTACTTCAATTTTTGTCTGCATGTATTACAAGATATGGGTTGCACTGCATGATAGGACATGTGCTAGGGTAGATACTTATGTTTTGTTCCTGCAGTTACCGTGGCAGGCCAACAGATGGCTGTGAAACAATGCTAGCAGCACGGCACTGTTTTACAGCCATTTTTAGATCAAGTTCCAAATGTACTGAATTGAGCCAATCTGAAAAAACTTTCCTAGACCAAGTAGTATTTTTGTATTAACTTCACTTTTTTTCCTCTCTAAATTATCTAGCTCAGCAGGAGATAGAACAACATGATGTTTACTCATACCTCTCAACTGTCCCTGATTTTCAGGGATGTCCCTGATTTTGCCTTCAAATTTTACTTTGCCCCTCCTAAAAATTGTGTTTCTGTGACCAAACAGTGGAAGTTGTAGGCACAAAATAATGTCAAACATTAAAGTTACAGACTTGTTCTTCCTTAGAAAATGCATTTTACACTGAGCCCCTTATTCTACCAGCTTCATGAGTGGATATCACCAATTTTGAAGATGTGTCCCTGATTTTGGTTCTTTGTCCCTGATTTTTTAAGCCTTGTCCCTGATTTATGAGGCAGGAGGTTGAGAGGTATGTGTTTACTGTTCTTACCTTTCAAATACTTCTTTTGACCAGTATTTTCAGTCTCTTTCTTTGATTTCCATTCATTTTTCTCACTTTCTTATCTTTCTTTTCACCCATAGAAGCAGCGTCTTTCTTTGACTTTGCTTTGTTTATCTCTCTTTGTTATTTTTGCTTTCTGTCATAGAAGGTGCAGGCTTATCTTTACCATACTGTGTATTTACTCAGGTAGTGATACCCACTACTCCACACACACAAAAGTTTACATTAAAATTATCCATTGCTCTCCTACTGTGATTCACTTCTCAATGGTGATCCGCTGGGTGGGTGGGAAAATCAGGGAATTCTGCTATCTATCTTACTGTGGTTCATAATGGTATTACATAAGCAACCATGGATCTACTGTGGATTTAATCCATGATTGCTGGATGGTCAACTGATGCACTTTACCCAATCGATGTAAGTTATTTGTGTCTGTTGCTTAGAGCATGTTACAAATGGATTTATCACACTCTGTTTATGCAAACACCTGTTGCATAAATTCAATATCTTGATATTTATTTTTTGTGCCTTTGTAGTGCATTGCCATGTTCCTGTTTTCCCCAGTACATTCACATATAGGACTGTTATTTTTGCACATCCAACCCACACCCACCATCTAGTTTAAACTGAAGCTGATGGCAGTATGTATTCTGTTTACAATGGCTACTGCCCCCCTTCTATTCAAGTGCAAGCCATTATTTTTATAGTAGTCACCTCATCCAGCAAATGTTCCCCAATTCCTAATACATTTAAAGCTTTCCTGGGCTGCCCATATACATAATGACTGATTGTGTCGGTAAATGTCTTTCTGCTTCATGTTTCTATCTTTCCTCATGGGTAGGACCTCCGAGAATATAACCTTGCACTTATATTTCTTTAGAGTCATACCAATACCCCTTGATTTCTTTCACAATTTGGTGCTCAGGCATTCTGCCTATATCATTGATATCTGCATGAGCCACAATCAGTGGGGGTATGTCGTGATTATGAATCAATTTTTCCAAATTTAGTCTTATCTCCCTTAATCTGGCCCCCAGGAACATGTGACCTGGGTATGGTCTTTGTTGCCATTACAGATGGTACAAGGTACCAAAGATTTATTGATCAGCTTAAGCTATTGCAATATTCTAAAAACTATTACATAAATACAAACATTTCCTTAAAATAGAACCAAAGGTCTTACAGATGTATAAGTTAACCAGAGTAATCACATGTTAAGACATCAGAGAAATATTATTACCACTGAGAGTGTTGCAAAAATAATTTAGAGGTGGGTTATCTTCAGGAATCGTGAAACTTTCAACAACTCATTTACACCTTGGGAGGAGAAAAGATGAGTTAAAATACCATTGGCCGGGAGACTGAGACCACCAATTATATCCCCCAGCCATTTTTTCCTGCTCTTTTCATATAGGGGGCATAATAGTACTACATTTTTAAGATCGTCCTGGACTTTATGAACACATTTACAATATGGTTTAGAAACGTTATCCCGTTTGTGTCTGAAGAGAATGTATTGTGCATTATAGGTGTCTGTTCTAAATCTTGTTAATTGACGTCGCAGAATAGGGTCTGCAATCTTAGATAAATATCCCTCATATCCCCATGAGATTTTGAACCATCTATACCAGCATTGTAATTTCAGCTTAGAGAGTTCAGAGAAAGCAGACTGTACATCTAAGTCTCTTATTCTTGTTTTGACCTCAAAGGCTATTTTTCCCCATGACTTGGAATATATACAGTAGAGTAAATGGCCCAATCCAGAAGGGAATATAATATTTTTAATTACTTATATAGAGGGGAAAGATAAAGCCCATCTTGAAATATCTTATTTCCTCCTCTAGACAGATTCTGGGGAGCCTGATGTCAGGGAGAGTCAGAGTTTTGAGGAGAAACAAAATCTGCCTTTCACTAATTAGAGACTGTATAGAGTATTGTCCAAGTTCCAATTCCACAATACTAGTAGGTGTCCCAGTAGGGACCATTAATATGTGCCTATATAGTTTGTTTAAAATTGTATCTGGTGATTCAGAGTTTACTGCACCCCAGATCTCTGCTGCATATAAAATGCTAGCCTTTATTTTTACATTTATTACTCATAACATGCCTTTAATTGATGTTTTATCCATCTTGGCATTAAAGATTTTTATAGCATTAGTTACAGATTTCATTTTATTTGTTATTTGTTTTATATATATTTGACAAGACAAATATTGGGCAAATCTAACCCCTAAATATTCATAATGGGGTACCACTTCAACTTTTTTCTCCCCCAGTCCAAAAATTTGGAGTCCTTTGAGTGTTGTTTCCAAAAATAATGATCTTGGTTTTATTTAGGTTTATTTTCACCTGTTTATCATTACATAACCCTGAAAAATGCTTGAGTTTCCTCCTTAGCCCGATGGCTGAGGTCAAAATAAGTACAATATCGTCTGCATATGCCAAGCAGTTGCTTCTATGATTGATAATCTTTGGGGAATGAAAATCAGGGTTAGATAGATTAACCAGAATACTGTTTACATATATATTGAATAAGGTGGGTGCCAAAAGGCAACCCTGTCTCACACCCAAGTTGGTTTTAAAGGAAGAAGTAGTGTGACCAAATTGATCATACTGCACTTTAGCCCATGTATTTTCATGAAGCTGAATCAATATGTCTAACATAGTTGAATACAAACCAATATTCTCCAAAATCTGCCACAAGATTCTTCAGCTAATGCTATCGAAAGCAGCTGTAAAGTCAACAAATCAGCAATATAAGTTCCCCTTTTTAATTTTAATGTATTTCCAAAAAAGGTGGTGTAAAACATAACAGTGTTGAGTGGTCGATCTATTCTTTTGAAAACCGTTCTGATATTCGCTAATTAAAGATTTGGTATCCAACCAATCTGTTAATCTAGTCAGAATAATTTTTGTAAATACCTTCTGAGTTATATCAATCAAACTGATTGGCTGATACATTTTTGGATCATGTGGATTCTCTTTCTTAAAAATGGGAAATATAATTGAGCCTTGCCAGCTCTCTGGATATTCCTGTCTCTGAATAAATGAATTAAATACAACACGAAGTATAGATATCCACCATTCCTTGAAGAATTTAAGTAGATCACCTATAAATCTATCGGGGCCCAGGGCTTTACTAGAGAATAGTGATCTCAGCACAGTTCCAATCTCTGAATCAGAGACAAAAATTGCGAGAGGAAAGCTAACTGGGAGAGAAGGCAAAACATATGTAAGTCCGTCCTCTTCCTTAGAAAAATGTAAACCAGAAAAACAGGAGGTCCATAGATCTGGAGGAATAAAGACCTCTACTTTCATAAACAGTTTATTATACCCTGATGCTACTAAGAGCCTAAATGATTTCCCGTCCCTTTTGAAAACTGATTTCCTGAGTTTTTTCCCATAAGAGAGTGGCATGTTTCTGTTTCTCTGTTTCCAAGACCCTTTTATAGTTTGCAATCTCCAGTGTTAGTGAGGTGCGTTGATCTCTACTGATGGGATTACATTTTATGTACCGTCTAATCAGTTTTTTTAAGTTATGCTTTGCCTTCCGGCATCTCTCATTGTACCAAGTTTTTATTCTTCTCCTAGGTTTTAAGGAGATAATCCGATTTGTTTTGCAATGTGGGAGTAATAATGTGCATAGCTTTTGCCAGTTTCCAAGGATCTCAGAAGATTCAAGCATCTCAGTAAGCTGACACCAAAGCTCATAGATCTCCCCCGAGTTAAGAATTACATTAAATTGCTCAGGAGAAGACGCACCCCATTTAATTCTTTTCTCATTCATGATATCTAAACCTTCACCCATGTGGGTTAAATTAATGTGAGTTAACCCATGGATTTCTAATTTTAGGGATACAGGAGAATGAGCCCATTACAGATGGTAGAGCCAGTGTGGCATAGAATGAATCCGCTATTAAGATGGTTTCTTTTATTCTGAGGTACTAGGTTGCACATCTGTCCTTACTGGAGGGTGTATTTGTGCAACTATACTGGTGGTGATTGGGTCACCATCCATTTCCAAGTTTATTAGATTCCCCTGTTTCTTGGATTTCTCTGGGGATTACATTTTTCCTGCCTTCTAGAATTTTTAGACCTGGGGCCAGATATTCAAAACTTAGCCCCAGGGCAAAATTAGCACTGCTGGCATGCTAAATTAGCCTGGAACCAATAGCACGCTATATATTCAAAGGGTTAGCTCTGGTGCTAAACCTGCTGAATATAGCGTGCAAAGGAAGCAGTGCAAACTGGGCTGGAAGTGCAGTGTAAATTAGCCTGGGAAGTAAGACAGCACTGAATATAGCAAATAAGACAGCTCTGAAAGTAGCAAGCAGTCAGGCAGTGCAAACACTCACAGGAACACAGTGCAGAGGGGAGCAAGCCATCCACTGGAGCACATGCAAAGAAGTGTAGCCCTGAATGTGACCCCAAGAACAGACAGCAGTGTACAACTCAAAAAATGTCACACTCCCAGCCATGGCAATGGCATGAAACACTACAAGACCCAAGGGAAAGATAAACCTTGGAAAAAAAAACATACAGCCAATAATGAAACAGGACACAGTATTGTAAATAAAGCCATATGTATTCAGGGAACAGCAAACATAAAAATGCACAACCAGCAACATAATGTGAACACAAATGGTAGGGAAGCAGAAAACAATTAGGGAAGCAATGACTAGTAAAAAGGAAAAACAATAAGGCAGGGAAGAAAGAAGTGCAATGCCAGATCAAACCAACAGTAGCATCCCAGCAATGGAGGGGGGGGAATGAATCACAACAGGGCCAGAGCCCTCAATGTCCAGACTGCTGGCGCTGGGTGGGTGCAGGTAGCCGCTCATCAAGAATGGCCACCACCCTTCATGTCTCTGAGATCACCTTAACCTGCTGCTCGATGATTGTGTGTTGCTGTCTCACCAGCCGGTGCAGAAGGTCGTCCCAGCCCTCAGACTCCTCTGGGCACAAGGCCCACAGTGAGCTCCTACGTGGACTTATAGGAGGAAGGAGGACCATGTAAGGACGTTGCACTGACAATGAAGTGCAATGCACATCCCAGGATGATGGCCCAGGGGTGGACAGTATGTCCCAGCTACCACGCCCATGCAGCCATACATTGGAGCACCCATGCACCACCGTCTCGTGTCTGTATGCTGCAGCATGAAACCACAGGCTGCACACACCTAGCCAAAGTACACTGGAAGACATGGAAAGCCAAAACCAACACCACAGACCAGAGAAAGCCCCATGGCCAAGCGGAGTACACACTGACACAGTGCAACCATGCAGGCACACCCCCCAGGTGACCAAGACAGTGGCCCAGAGCACAAAATAAGCCATGTAGCATCATACTGGTTGGGACATGCTGCCCAATGGAACAGTACAATGATGCAGACAGTAATGCATAACTACTACCACAGGATTGCATACAACCATGCCACACTGCAATGGACTGTGACCTGTACCAGACAGATGCAGGCCATGTATTGGACACCCCCTCAACCCCCAACATCAGGACCATGACAGCAGTATGCAATGTGCACATGGAGTGGACATTGTATGCCAGGGCATCGCAGAAACACAGCCCAAACAATGCCCCCCCCCACAGCAGAACAGCAGTATGCAATGTGCACATGCAGTGGACAGAGTACCCCAGGACAATGTAGAAACACAGCCCAAAAGACTGCCCCCCCAACAGCAGGACAGCAGTATGCAATGTGCTCATGCAGTCGACATGGTACCCAAGGGAAACACAGAAACACATCCCAAACAACTTCCCCAACCCCCATGAGATGTAAGTGACTGTGCACACAGTGGACAACCCCACTCCCTCAGCATGGGACACATGCAGCAGTGCAGGCCATGTGGATACATGTGCTGCTACGACTGCCCCATGGTCTGTGTAGCCATGCTAGCATCAAGCACCACCAACCTTACACAGCCATTGGGACATGAACAAGCTGCACAACACATCATCACAGTGGCAGGACACAGCCATGCCATTGTACCCATGATCGAGTACCATGCACACAGATGTGTGTTGCCCAAGGCCACACTGGTAGACAATGTGCAGCCAACCTGCAGCACATGTAAGACAGTGTGTGAACATAGTATCATACTCATGCAAGGCACACTGCCGCCCATTACTGCTCTCCTCTGCCCACTGGGCATGATCTTGCACCTTCCTGCTGTCCACCTGAGGCCTCCTGTTGCTGCAATCTGCAGGAGGAAGAGGGAACACCACTGTTAGTACCTGCATGAACAACATATGAAACCCCACTAATGCCTGTGACACACAGTGGTACTACACACCACAGGACCTCCCCACATGTCACATGGCACACAGTATGCTGAGTGCACCATGCACACGGGCCTCCGGAGCACTGGATGCATACAGTGCATCCCACACACACTACCATGGACAGAAGGATGGTGGATCCAACCATGTTCATCACTGTACACAATGTGTACCACACCCAGGGCTGCATGGCAATGACCATGCACAGTATGTGCCAGTGCACAACCCAAGAGCAATATACACACAGTAGTGGCAGGCACATGGAAGGGGACACACACACACACACACACACACACACACACACGAGACACACATCCCTGTGGCACCGATATACACCTACCTGGCGCAGGCACCTTCTCATCACGCACCATGTGCTTGAAGCGCTCCAGTCTCTGGGCTTCCCGGCATTGCATGTCCACATAATGGTGGTGACATTGCTCCCCATTCCTGGATATGCCTGTGAATTGGGACAGGTGGCATGCCTCTGAGGCCTGTCCCCCTCCCTGACCTCCCCAAAGAGCTGGCGTTCATACTGCATGACCAGCTGGACCAGATTTGCAGGCTCAACCTCCCCCCAACTATGGTCCCTCTGTACCACTGCCCTAACCCTCTTGCTTAATGCCATTTGCGCAATTATCCTTAAATTAGGCAACACCCTAGCACCACTGCCTCTCCCTGCTGTGAAGGCCTAAATGTGACTCGCGTGAAACGTAGCACAGAGCTAAGCAGTTCCAGTGTGGTGCAAGTGCAATAGCGCCGCACTACCTGGAAATACATGAACTGAGCGTGTGTGACCCTGTCGTGACCCCCATACTTTCTGACATTTGTACGCATGCACAATTATCTTGCAAAGTGACCTGCAGCATGGCACAACCCCGATAGTTCGGCACACGGGTGGATGGTAATTTTGCCCAGCGCTAACGTGTTTGCCAGGCGCAAAACATTGTAATATTCAAAAGCTGCATTCAAATGCATGCAAATTAGACTATTTAGGTAATCGGGTGTGCAATTCCACCTCATTAGCATATCATTACAGCCTCATCTGCATGAATTCCTATGTGGATTGCCCGGCTGGGCTATTTAAGGGCTGCCTGCGCTCCACCTGCAGAGCAAACAGGTACAGCAGGCTGAAGCAGGAGCTGCTGCAGCACAGAAGTAGGCCCAAAATGTCGCAGGAGGCAAACACTGCTGAGCAAGGTAGGATTCACATTGACATGGCAGCTAGGTACTGCATTGCTGCACAGTGTGTGCACCGGAACACTGTATTGGTCCACCTACTGTGTGTCTTGGGGGGGGGGGGGCTGTGTGTGTACACAGCATTGTGGTCTGCTGTGTGCCTGCCAGCAGGCCACAGCATGCACAGTGACAGCAGGTGCATCAGGTATGTGCACACAGGCACAGCGCTGCACTACTGTGACACGGTCACACATGCATACACCATGACTGCAGCCCTGTATGTGCACACTGGGCCACATTTGGCTGCTGCATTGCATTCACTGGGTCACGCTATGTCCCAGGTGGGGAGACTAGGCCCACATGGTCATCGTGTGCCAGAAGCTGTCATGTTGTGTGCAGTGTACTGGCCGTCACATACAGAGACACACACAGACACATGCCTCCACACAACAACACACATTCAATCACAGTGCATGACATGCCCTGACCAATGAATGTCTACATTCCCTCACAGGTGCCTCAGAAAGATGTGGACAGCTGCAGTCCTACAAGTTCTCCACTGAAGAGTTTAAGGCCCTTGTACATGGCTATATATCAAGGATGGAGGTCATGTGGTGCCACAAGGACACAGATGCCATTGTCAGGCTGATAACCAGATCACAGCAGAGGTCAATGCCGTAGGACGCCGTGGGTGGACTATGGAAGCTGTGCAGAAGCGTTGGCATGACCTGCAGTGTCGGGCAAAGGAGGATGAGGCACATCACCTAAGGGAACTGCACACCACAGGTGGTGGTCCAAGACAAGTACACTGATGACAGTGGACCCCATCATGGAGGGGGTAGCATCAACCATACACACTGTAGCCATGGCTGGTGTTAAGGGTGATGGCTGTGAGACCGTGCTGAATCTACACATGTGAGTACAAGTCCTGTGTGTGAATGCACAGTGCGGGCATGCCTGCTGCCACGTGTGCCAATGTGTGCATACACTGTCATCCACATTATGGTGGTGGGTATCACGAGTGTTGGTGTGCGACATTGCACATACTATGTGCATGGTGGATTCTGCACTATGGGATAAGCATAAATGTCTGTACATGCATGCACCCTGGCTCTGTGTGTGTGTGTGTGTGTGTGTGTGTTGGTGTGCACAATGGGATGGGACTGCACGGTGTGTCACTGGTGGCACTATGACCTATTGCATGCTGTTGCACTAGTGAGGGTGGGCATAGTGCTGTCACTGCCACTCACAATATGTGTTTTACTCCACAGCTCAATGTACTGTACACGCAGAAGAGGAGTGTGCTGAGGAGGATGGCCCATCAACATCAGGAATCCAGATGACACGGCCACAGGCAATGGCTGGGGCTGTCACCAAGGCTGCCATGACTGCAGCGGCCACTTCAGGATGTGGTTGCCGAGGAAGAGGTGGAGGGGGATGAGGAGGAGCATGATGAGACAAATATCTCCAGCATGGACTACATGGATGTATTGGCCATGGGGGGGGGGTGTTCTGACTATCGGACAGTGCATATGAGACTGAAGACATGGCAGGGCTGGACAGCTCTGGCCACACAGTTGCTGCAGATGCATCACCAACACAGCAGCCGGTGCCCCTGCTACTGCCAGGATCACCCGTGTTGTGTGCCCTCAGGCCTGACCCTACTGGCTCAGACAGTACCAATTCAATTCAATTCAATTCATGTTTATTTTTAGAGTGCCTTTCAAAATCAAGGCATTGTACAGATTAAATAAAACAAGAGAATCCAACATTAAACAATCAGAACTATAAAGAAAAAGCCAAAGTGAAAAGATATGTTTTTAAAGCAATTTTAAAACTGTCAACGGTCGGGCATTCTCTTAACCAATGAGGTAGAGAATTCCACAGGGTAGGAGCTGAAAAGGCAAAGGCATGAGATCCTGACAACTTCAAATGGACCCTGGGAGTCTCTAGCAATCCCTCATTGGTGGAGCGGAGGGGGCGGAGGGGGCAATAGGGAACCAGAAGATCTTTCAGGTAACCGGGTCCCTGATCGTGTAGGGCTTTAAAGGTTAGTAAACCAACCTTAAAGGTGATCCGCCACTGAACAGGCAGCCAGTGCAGTTTGCGAAGCACAGGCGTAATATGACTGGTTCTAAGAGTCCCAGTCAAAAGCCTGGCTGCAGCATTCTGCACCAGCTGAAGGCGGCGGATATCAACCCCTGGTAGCCCTAGGTAGAGGGAATTACAGTAGTCCAGACGGGTGGTAACAAAGCGTGGACCAAAGTCGGAAGGTCCTCCTGGGGAATCAGATGTTTCACCTGAGCGATATTCCTCAGATGGTAAAAAGAGGATTTGACAACAGCTGACACTTGTGATTTCAGGGTCAGACCGTCATCAAAAGTAACACCCAGATTTCGCACCTGTCGAGAGCTAGAGAGCGGTACACCACCAAGTAATAAACCCGATGGTTGTCCAGCACCCAAACCCCTCCCAGGATGACCTGGATCCACAACCAATACCTCAGTCTTATCCAGATTAAGTTTTAACCAGCTCGAACTCATCCAAATTCTGATCTCATCCAGGCAGTTGTTAAGTACGGAGAGTGCATCACTCTGATCGGGGAGAAAGGATAGATACAGCTGAGTATCATCTGCATAGCAGTGAAAACTCAAGCTGTATCTCCTGATGATTTCTCCTAATGGCAGCATATACACTGCAAACAGCATGGGAGCTAAAATGGAGCCCTGTGGTACCCCACATGGTAGGGAGAAGGCGTCAGAGAATAAATTCCGGTGACAACTCTCTGAAACCTACCAGTGAGGTAAGAAGCGAAACCATTAGTGGACTGTACCAGACAGCCCACAAAAACCCAAGTAGCTCAGTAGCACCTCATGGTCTACAGTGTTGAATGCAGCAGAAAGATCAAGAAGGACCAGAATGGTACAAGCCTTTCGATCTCTGGCCATTAGGAGGTCGCTCAAGTACCGAACAAGGGCAGTCTCAGTACTATGCCTTTTCCTGAAGCCAGATTGAGAGTATCATAGACATTATGGGAGGTGAGATGATCATCCAATTGCAGTGCAACTGCCTTTTCAATAACCTTGCCAACAAATGGCAGGTTAGAGATAGGCAGTAGTTAGCTAGACAGTCTGGGTCCAAGGAGGATTTTTTGGGAGTGGTGAACTACTGCCTTCTTAAGGGGTTGGAAAAACCCACCTCTCCAAGGATTTCAGACAATGTCAGCAAGGATTGGGTAGATAACTACACAACCTACTAACAGCGTGTAGGACCGGATCCAAACTACAACTAGTTGGACACATTGTTTGGATGATCTTCACAATGTCAACGAATTCAGGCGGTGAAAATCCAACCAGATAGGCCGAGGATTAGGTACCACCGTCGTCCACCATAATCCCCGAAGGAGAGTCGGACCAATGCGGACCTGATGCTGGCAACCTTATCTGCAAAGAAGCGGCGAACTCCTCGCATCTAAGCTGAGAAAAGGCTTCTCTAGGCTGAAGACAGACTGGATTGCACAGTCTGTCCACAGTCGGAAAAGCTGAGCTGGTCGATTCTTTGCAGCAGAAATCTCTCTGGACAGGAATTCTGCCTTCTTACAGTGATTTCTGATTGGTAGCCATCATAATGGGCTAACAATCCTAAGCCTGTCAGCATCAAGGCCCGATTTCCATGAGCTCTCTCCAGCCTTGACCTACTGCCTTAATTCCTTCAAAGGAGCCATCAAACCATGGACTCCTTGGACGGATGGTGAGAGGCCGAACACGAACAGGAGCAATTTTGTCCAGAGCATCTCCCACAGCCTTATTATAGGCAAGTACAAGACCATCTGGACTCATGCATTCACCCGACAAACTCGATAGGTCCAACACCACCATTAGGTCATTGGGGCCAATACCCCTTAAAGGGCGGTATTGGACCATCTCCGTAGAGGCAGATACCACCATAGACACAACAGCAGGTGTTGTCCATGAAAGGCCCGCAGCAACACACACATGCCAGGCCACATGACCGCCACCTGTGGGGAGTCCTACAGCTGGTCAGGTGGATTGCCCATGTGATCTGCATGTTGCAGCAGAAACTGTGGTGTTGCTGTATTCTGCCACATAAGCAGTCTGCTGGCCACACACCACAGACTGCCCCCAGATACCCCCACACACTGTCTCATGTGACCCTGCAGCCTGATTACCGTGTGCTCCTCCACTCTGTGGTTGAATCTCAGACAGCTGCATCGCAGGAGCTGCATTCCTTCAGGTGTGAAATGTGGCAGGAGCTGTCCCTGCTTCGGGAGACTGTGAACACATGCCTATTGTGTGCAGAGCAGTGTGCTGAGAAGCGCCAAGCCTGTAACCGCGACACCCTCCCCGTGGTGCTTGTGGAGCTCACTGGGGCTGTGAGGGAGCTCAAAGCCACTGTTCTGCTTGGTGGTTTTGCAGGGTAGCGGCACAACACCGGCCAACAATTTTGGAGGGCTACTAGTGTATCCTGGCGTGCTTCCACTACACGTTTGGGACGCTCTGGCTAGGCCAGCACCACTGCATCATGCTCACCTGTGGGATTGTCACAGAGCACTGGGCACAGGTTGTCAGCCACACCAAACCCACGCCATGGCCGCTGTCATTCCAGGGTGACAGCCTCCCCAATGTCCTCATCCATTGTTTCCTCTGCCCAGAGTATTCCCCCTTGCGAGTTCACAGTCATGATCCTGTCCGGGTCCACAGTAGCTGACTGCGCTGATGGCATGTGAGTGCCACAGCATCCTGCATCACTCACCAGCCCATCCGTGTTAGAGCTGCAATAATGTTGTTGCGGTACTCCTTGGACCTCCTGGCCATCAGGGGGTCTCGCTATTCGAGCTGCTCTACTATCCCCCAATCTCTGGCTCTGAATTACTGTCTGAGTGTTCCTCAGGTTCCGGTGTGCATATTCCATGGTTCAATGCCATGTTGTGCAACATGCAACAGGCAAGGAATATGCAGCATACCTTCTGAAGGCTGTACTGTAGGGCACCGCCAGACCTGCTAGGCAATGAAACCTCATTTTGAGCATGCCAAAGACCTGTTCTATTATGTTCCTTGTTGTGGCATGTGCCTGATTGTACTGTTCTTCCGCCACTGTTGCAGGCCGTGTGATGGGTGTCAGCAGCCAGGCACTGTCCCCTGTGGAAACACAGCCAAATGTCAGCATGTGTGTACTATATTGGTCAACCAGCTTGCTACACAGCTCTCTGTCAGGGCTGTCCTGCCTGCCTCTGCACTCCCACCCACATACCCTGTCTACTGTTCCAGGGCAGTATCCTGCCATTGGGTGGGGTCTTGCATGTCTGTTGCGGGTACTCACTGACAAGATGCCCACTGGGTATTATGCCTGCCTGAAATGCCTGGCACAGCTGTGACCTGTGCCAGATGTAGGTGTCATGGGCATTGCCAGGGAACTTGGAAAAGACATTGATTATGCATCCTGTTGCATCACACACCACCTGGCAATTGAAAGAGTGGTAGCCCTTCCTGTTGATGTAGATATCCCCTGCATCACCAAGTGGTGCAAGGATGGCAACGTGGGTGCAGTCAATGGCACTAAGTACAGCTGGTAGGTGCACAACCCGATAGAAATGCTGCATTGTCTCTATGCACTCCTGTGCCATGCTGAGAAATACAATGAATTCACCAGCATGTCACACAAAAGCATCCAGGAACTGGGTCAGGAAGCGCGAGTTGGATGACTGTGACACGCTGATGATATAACCCACTGGGGTCTGGAATGTCCCAGTGGGGAGAAAGCACATCGCAGCTGTCACCTTCTGCTCAACTGACATGGCATGTCTGTGGTGAGTGTTAAGCTGCAGCTGCTCATGCAGGAGCTCACACAGCTGCCTCAGCATGACCCTGTTCATTCTGTACAAGCCCACAAGGTGGTCATCTGACAGGGTCTCAAATCATACCCTGGGCCAGTATCTCCTGTGTGCAGCGTATCTCCTCCTTGGCCTATGGTGAGGCCCAGGGTGGGCCTGGTCCTTCTCTTCCTCATCCACAACAGCTGCCATCAGGTACACCAGCACTGCATCAGTAGCTCTTTGCTCCTGCTGTGTCCATGCCCTCCCCCCGTGTTTTGAACTGAGTTTAGACTGCCATTATAGGTGGTAACTAGTGCCGCGCTACATGCCCTTGCGCCACGCTACAGCTTTAACATAGAAACAGAGAATTTGATGGCAGATAAGGACCGCTTGGCCCACCTAGTCTGCCCATTTCCCTACCTGATGGATAAGCTGCAGGTTCTAGTTAATCAACAGCTTACTTCCTCCTACCCCCCACTAGAATTACCTTATGTCTGTCCCATGCATTCTTGAATTCTCTCACTGTTCTTGACTCCACAACCTCCTCAGGAAGGCTGTTCCATGCATCCACAACCCTCTCTGTGAAAAAATACTTTCTAACATTACCTCTGAGCCATCCCCCCTCTATCTTCAAATTGTGTCCCATTGTTCTTGCACATCTCTTCTTCTGAAAGATGCTACCCTCTTGTACTTTGTTAATTCCCTTGAGATATTTGAAAGTTTCTATCATGTCCCTTCTCTCCCTCCTTTCCTGTAGGGTATACATATTAAGCTGCTTTAGTCTCTCCTTGTATGTCTTCTGGTGCAGACACTGCACCATTTTGGTTGCCCTCCTCTGAACAGCCTCCACTCTCTCTATGTCTTTATGGAGATGGGGTCTCTAGAACTGCATGCAGTACTCCAGATGGGGTCTCACCAACTGTCTGTACAGAGGGATAACAACTTCCTGTTTTCTACTGTTGATGCCTCTCCCTATGCATCCTAGCATTCCCCCAGCCCTCCTTACTGCCTTCTCATATTGCTTGCCCACCTTTAGGTCATCTGATATAATTACTCCTAGGTCTCTTTCGATTTTTGTTGTTATTAACTCACCCCCATTGTGTACTCTTCCCCTGGGTTTTTGTTTCCCAGATGCATTACCTTGCACTTCTTTGCATTGAATCTGAGCTGCGAATATATTTGACCATTCCTCCAACCTTGCCAAGTTCCTAGTCATCCTTTCCACCCCACCTTGTGTATCAACCCTGTTGCAGATCTTTGTGTCATCTGCAAAGAGACATACTTTTCCATCCAGGTGCTCTCCAATATCACTTATAAAGAAATTAAAGAGGAATACCGAACCCTGCAGTACCCTGCTAGTTACCCTCCTTTCTTCACTGTGGACTCCATTTACTATTACCCTTTGCGTCCTGTTGTCCAGCCAGTTTTGTATCCAGGCTATCACCTCGGGACCCACTCCAAGGCTGGCTAACTTGTATATTAATCTTTTGTGTGAGACTGTGTCAAATGCCTTGCTAAAATTTAGGTAGGCCATATACACAGCCTCTCCCTCGTCTACTACTTTGGTCACCCAGTCAAAGAAATCTATTAGGTTCATCTGACATGAACTTCCTGCTGTGAAACCATGCTGCCTTGGGTCCTGTGCCCCACTGGCCTCTAGGTACTCAACAGTTCTTTCCTACAGAAGTGATTCCATCATTTTCCCTACCACTGAGGTCAAACTAACTGGTCTGTAATTTCCTGCCTCTGCCCTGCTCCCACTTTTGTGAAGTGGAATCACATTTGCCTTCCTCCAGTCCTCAGGTACCACCCCATCCTTCCATGACTTGTTAAAGAGAGTGGTCAGTGGCGTTGCTAGTTCTACCCTTAGTTATTTTAGAATTCTTGGGTGAATCCCATCAGGCTCCATTGCTTTGTCCACACTCAGTTTCAAAAGTTCTTTCAAAACCCTTTCTTCCATGAATGGACTGGCATTGACCCCCTATTTAGAATGTTTCTCTTGTTTGGTTTAGGTACCCCCCCCCCTTCAGTTGTGAATACTGAACAGAAATATTCGTTCAGTATCCCTCCTTTTCCACTGTCACCCTCTGCCCACATTCCTTCCCCTTTATTAAGTCTCTATCCCTCCCTTGGTCTTTCTTCGCTCCCTAATGTACCTATAAAAGGTTTTATCCCCCTTCTTAACAGAGTTGGCTATCTTTTCCTCAGTTTGTGCCTTTGCTATTCTGACTGCCTTCCCTGCCTTCTTCTGCTTTAACTGATAAAGTTCTCTGTCCTGCTCCTTCTGTGTTTCCTTATATTTCCTGAATGCTATCCTTTTCTCCTTAACCTTCCCTTCCACCTCTTTTGAGAACCATAGTGGTTTCTTCCTTCATTTTTATGTTTGCTTGCATGCATGTGCAAGAAACATAGTGCCATCATCCGAGTTTTCCAGAGGTGTGTCAGCCTCTTCCAATTCAGTCAGTGTGTTTGCAGGCACAGTCGCAGTGCGCCAATCACTGCTCCAGCTGTCTATGACAGTTGAAAATGCAGTGGCATACAGTTGAAAGGGAGAGCTCCACTTCAGTGAGTAGAGCTCCCCACTCCACACACACACATGCAGCGCGCGCGCGCGCGGCACTTCGTGCTCATGGCCTTCCCCTCCCCCACACTGTAACGGCCGACGGGGTGCCCAACTCCCGGCTCCATGCCCCCAAGCATCCAGGGTACACGCTTGGAGCCCACCCCGGCGTGGCAAAATAATGTTATGGCCGACGGGGGTGCCCAACCCCCTGTTGGCTCCTGCCCCCACCAACATCCTTCCAGCTGCCACGCTGGGAGCCCACCCCAGCGTGGAAAAAGTCCCTCGTCGTCTTAGGAAATTAAAAAAACCTGTAAATACAAAAACTGTCCCTCAGCACTTCTCCCTGCCCCCTCCCACAACCAGCACCCACCCACTGCGCACCCTGTCTCCCCACACCCCCCTCACCCCATACTTACCTCTGGAGCTTAGCGCGACAATCTTTGGTGGACCGGGAACACGTCTGCACTCTTCAAAGCTGACCGCGAACTGAGGAAATGCCGGTAAGCTGTATAATGGGATAGATAGGGTTTTTTCAACTTTATTACATATCTCAGGCATTTTTGGGAATTTTTGCACCAAATTTTCAACATGGGGTTTTTGGGACCCCTTCTCATGAATGCTGTCACTGACATGGCGTTACTCAGGCCCGAAGGGTGATTTCACAGCCACTGCACAAAATCACCTTTCCAGAATGATTAATGAAATGACACTGCCAGTGTTCATGAGGTGGGCTCTCAAAAAGCCTATTTTGAAAATTTGGTGGAAAAATTCCTACAAATGACTGTTTTACAAGCATGCATTGCGCAGTTCCTATGCACGCTCGTAAGTTTGCAAATTTTCAATATTTTCATTCCAGATTTTCAACATTGCCATTTTACCACACCTTCTTATGAGCAGTACAGCTGTCATTTTCACATCTCACCAAAGCGTGTTTCCGCCCATGTAGTGCACAAAGCGCGGTCGAGTGTGCAAAAATCAATGTCACGGGACACATTAAGAAAATCACAGTGACACTGTTCATGAGCAGAGGTGCAAAATGGCTATGTTGAAAATTTGGTGAAAAATTCCTAAAATGACTGTTTTATTTAGCCGCATGTTGCAGAGTTCCTACGACGTCAGAAGTTCACAAATTCAATATTTCACTCCAGATTTTCAACATTGCCATTTTACCATACCTCCTTATGAGCAGTACAGTTGTAATTTGTCACATCTCGCCCATAACGTGTTTCTGCCCATGCAGCGCACAATGGCGCAGTCGGTATGCGAAATCAATGTACGGGACACGTTAAGAAAATCACAGTGACACTGGTCATGAGCAGAGGTGTTAAAATGGGTATGTTGAAAATTTGGTGAAAAAATTCCCCAAAATGACTGTTTTAGGAGCGCACGTTGTGCAGTTCCTACACATGCCTAGCAAGTTTTGAATTTGTAATATTTGCACACCAGATTTTCAACAGTGCCATTTTACCGCACTTCCTTATGAGCAGTACAGCTACCATTTTTCACATCTCGCCCAAAATGTGTTTCCGCACATGCAGTGCACAATGGTACAGTCGGTGTGCGAAAACAATGTTTGGGACAGATTAAGAAAATCACAGTGACACTGGTCATGAGCAGAGGTCTTAAAATGGCTATGTTGAAAATTTGGTAACAAAACTCCATAAAATGACTGTGTTACGAGTGAGCATTGTGCAGTTTCCACGCACCCTCGTAAGTTCATGAATTTGTAATATTTTCAGTCCAGATTTTCACCAGTGGCATTTTTCCACACCTCCTTATGAACAGTACAGCTGTCATTTTCCACAACATGGCCGAAATGTGTTTTCACACTTTCAGCACAGAAATGCATGGTCGCTGTGGGAAATCATTGTTCGGGACAGATAAAGAAAATCACACTGACACTGTTCATGATCGGAGGTCCCAAAATGCCTGTGTTAACAATTTGCTGTAAAAAATCCCAAACTAGTTACATTACAGGTGTCGTTGCACAGTTTCTCATAACGCTCATGACTTCACCAGTTTTAAAGATTTTCACAGCAGATTTTCAATATTGCCATTTTTACACCTCCCCATGAACAGTACAGCTGCATTTTCACATCCTGTTCGAATGTGTTTTGCACCTGTGGTGCCAAATCCATAGTCACTGTGCAAAAGCAGTTTTCGGCTAACAAACTGACATTGCCACTGTTCATGAGGTGGGGGTCACAAAAAAAACATGCTGAAAGTTTGGAGTGAAAATACCAATGAATGCCTGAGGCGTTAGGGTTTCCGACCATAATGCCCCACCCTATAGAGAATGACAGGCATCGGGGTGTGACTTGGGATTCTTGCCTGTCATGCTCATACCATTCCACCCCACCCACACCCTGCAGTCAGTGAGAGGCATCAGGTGTGCCTCGGACTCTTCGCCCAAAACTTCACCCCATTCTCCTATATTGCACTCATCTCACCAGTATTTCTGATGGAATGGGTGCGACAGGGCCAAAGACACTATACACCGTGACACTTGTCAGTGTCTGCAGGGTAGGGTGGTGAAATGGTGTGGTCATTATGCCTGATGACCCAAAGGCACACCCCAATGCCTGTCACTCTCTGCAGGGTGGTGATGGGGTTGGCTTCAGTTCAATACTTCGCTGCCATTCCTATTATGCAGCTCTGTAACTTCTACACTACCAATGCCAATGCCAGCAAGCAAACATTCAGCATTGACAAATGCTTGTGTTTTATTGATTTGCTTCACACAAAGGCTTGTTGCCTCTGTGATGGCTGTTTTGATTATTCCCCACTGTTCCTCCACCCCTCCTTCTTGCCCGTTTGCTAGTGCTTTTCTGAGGCACTCTCTCATTTTCCCAAAGTCAGCCTTCCTAAAGTCCAGTACTCTTGTTTTTGTATGACTTGACTATATGGCTGTGTTTATTGTGAACCACACTGTTTGGCGGTCACTTGTTCCCAGATGGCTACCCACTTCAAAATCTGAGATCCTTTCTCCTTCCCCATTGGAGAGTACCAGGTCTAAGATTGCTCCATCCCGAGTGGATTCCAACACTAGATGTCTGAGGCATGCCCCCTGTAGGGCATCAAGAATGTCCCTGCTCTTGGATGTGCCTGCAGCAAAGGTACTCCAGTTAACATCTGGCATATTCAGGTCCACAATCAACAATATTTCCCCTTTTTCTGCAATTTTAAGGATGCCTTCTATCATTTCCTTGTCCATTTCCTCCCCGAGATGAGGGTTTGTACACAACCCCCATGCGGATTGTGGTTCCATTTCCTGTCTCCAGGGTGACCCATGGTGACTCATCAACTTCCTGTTTACTCTTTAGTTCTGTAACTTTAATCCCTTCCTTTATATAGAGAGCTACTTCTCTTCCTTTTTTACCCACCCTATCCCTCCTGTAGATTGTGTATCCTGGTATGCTGACATTCCAGTCATGGTTCTCTGCGTACCATGTTTCAGTGACTGCCACAGTATCCAGGCATCCCTCTTCCATCAAGGCCACTAGTTCAGGGAGCTTGTTACACAGACTGCAGGCATTGGTACTCATCACCTTCCATTTTTTATGGCCTTACCCTTTAGCCCCATCCTGTCCTTACTGCCTTTTTCTGCATTTACCCTGTCCTGCTCCCTACTGACTTCTCTACCTTGGTGTTTACCTCTCTAACTACTGTGTTTTGTGGGGGAGGCTGGGATTTCTCTGCTCCTTTCAGTGCCTCCCCACTTGGCTAGTTTAAATGCTTGCCAATGAAGCATTTAAACCTATCACCTAGGATCCTGATCCCCGGGACAGATGCAGACCATCGCGCCAGTATAGGCCTGCATCCCTCCAGGTGGGATATGCACATTGCGCCTGTGTGCATGGTCCCACCCCTCACTTTGTGCCATGCATACATTATCTTGCTGCACCAGTGCTAATGGGTTGTACTGGCACTATTTGGCCTTTTGAATATTGTGCTCTGGCACTATTCTGGTGCAATTCTGGTGCAATTGGTTTGAGCCCAGCACAAAGCTTTGAATGTCTGGCCCCTGATTCACTAAGGAGAGAGTATTTATTTGTAGTTTAAACATAAGCAATATAAATTACTGCTTGTCTGCCTCTTTTTCTTCTCCTATTGCTTTGAATAGTATACCATTCCTCATCTTGTCCTTCTTCATTAGTGACTGTCTTTCTTTTTCCATTTATTTCACTATTTACTGGTTCAATATTAGACTGATTGCCTTGAGTATTCCTGTCTTCCACTGTGATAGGTTCATTACCATTTTTCTCCTTACCCCCATTTATTTCATTACTCATTTTCTCAAAACATTGTTTCGGTTTATCTAGCCTTTCACTCATTCTGGCTAGTTTGAGTGCCAGTTCCTTGTTTGTGTTGCATTTAATGGAAGTAAATTCACCTACTATATTTACAGTTTTAATCAACATGTGCATTTAACAGCTTATACACTTGAATCCCACTTCCCCCCATCCAAGGTAATAATTGTGTCTCCCATGGTCGATGTCTACCTGGTTTGTTGCCTTGCATTGCTTACCAGAGTCCCCTGGCTTTCCTGGCTTCCCCAGCTGACACCGGCAGGCACAGACTGTGCCTCTGCTGTGTGTCACCTCCACTGTGCTGACCGATGCTCACACAGGTGCCAGTTCTTATGGGTCCGAAACTGGAAGTGACATCAGTAGACTTCCAGTTTTACAATACACAATGGTAGACCTGAATACATTTTGGAACATCTAGAATATGCTATCACACAGTCCCCAGGAGCAGTCTATGACTGCACAGAGTTAAATTCCAGGCTGCGAACTTTCACATTGTCCCTGAGGGCTGCGAGGGTAATGGGGGGGGGGAGGGCTAGTCCTCCCAGTTCCCAGCAGACAGCATAACACCAAGGAAGGTGGAAAATGGGAAAGAGCACTCAGTGATTGCAGAGCTGAGCAAAGCTAGTTAAAAGTTTTTAAAAATATGCCAGTACGCAGAACACTCACTTAAAAGTGCTGCAGAGATGAGTATAAGGCTCTGTGGTGCACGTCAATCTTGATCATAATCCAGGCACCAAAGAGCTCTTTCAGAGACCAGCTCTTATGGGTCCAAAACTGGAAGTGATGTCAGTAGACTTCTGGTTTCACGATCCACAATAGTAAATCTGAGAAAAGGTTTACAGCTGCTTTTTGTAATTAAGGATTTTGCTAATCAATCCTTCCAAAAGGCATGTATTATCCTTCTCTCCTGTCCCTTATGCCTTCATCTTTTCCCATTAGCCAGAATGATTGTTACTTACCACCACCTTATCCCATTAAGATGACTGTTCTACACCTAGCAGGCATGATTTTTATAGAGTTAAAGGATAGTATGTCAAACCACAACATTCAGAATGTCTCTTCTGCTGTTTCTGGGGTTCCCTTCCATCATGTCTGTCTACTTTAAGAACTGCATACCCTGAGAATGTGTTTTCTTACTTTTAACTAAGGGGGGGGGGTGGAGAGTATCCTTCCCAACTAAACTGAAGACAAAATTAACTCCCCTGTAACCTGTGCCCTCGTAACATGGGCAAGAACTAGTGATGCCAATAGTGTTGCTTTAACATTTGCCTGAGTAGGTTGATCCTATCTAGTCCGAGCTGCCTAGAGCATTGCCCACTGATCTAAGACTGATGTTCCCTCTACCTCTTCAATCATGTGTTCATAGGGCAGCCATCTTGCTATAAATTTCTCTTGTTCTAACCGCAGCTGTGCTGTAATCTGGTCCATTGATTTGATTAATTTTAAGTTATTTATCCAATAATCTGTCTCTGGACTGTGTTCTGACAACCATTTTTGTTTTATAGCTTTGAGAGCGGCTGCTATAAAGAATATTATAACAATACTTACAATTCCCTCTGGAAGGTAGGCCCAGTACAAGGTGTACAAGCTCCAGGTTCATGCTAACATGCAGATGTGTTTTTATTAACCTGCTCACCCCACCCCAAAATTCCCTTAATCTTGGGCAGTCCCAAAAAATGTGAAAGGATGTGCCTTTGGTGTTACATGCTCTCTGGCACTTATCAGCTGAACCAGCCCTTAAGGGTTTAAATCTACCTGGCATCAGAAGGTACCATACATTAACATGCCAGCAAAATTCCCTCCAACTGCCAGTGGATGTTGTTTTGTGTGTGGTTTGCTAAACTGCCTGCCATTGCTTGTCTGTAATGTTAATATTTGCCTCTGATTCCCATTTCTGTTGCAGATTCTGTACTGTGTTCTCCCCGTCCCCTTGCTGAGTTCAAGTTATAACTTAGAGATGGCTTTTTGGTTTTTTTTTTCCCTTTTAATGGCAAGTCTGCCAGACTGTGTGCCATTTTCTTTTACCAAGGCCACTGGTGCTATGTATAGCATTTTAATGGATCCACATCACCATGTGTACACTCAGTCCTGCTTCTACCCGGTAGTTTTACAACTGGGAGAACAAGCAGCTGCCCAGGTTAGCCACCAATGGTTCTGATGGGATTCAAACCTACGAACTCGACTCCAGTTCCACAACACAGTTCTCCAAATGACTATATCAGCCATGCTGTTTAAAAATAAAACCCTGCAAAGCTTATACAGATTCATTAAAAATGTACAGTAGGACTAAAACAACCATAGGACCCTTTTTCATTAAGCATAACCATTTGTTCTCCGGGGTCCCCACATAGTAGGAAAATAGCACTGCACTCCACACAGTTTCGTGTCACTGAGTGCACTGGTATACAACTGACAGCAGTGTGGCTGCACCTCTCCCCTCTGCCGTTTACTGCTGCTGCTGCTTCTCGTTCTCTCTGGCTGGAGGATGCACCTACACACTCCATCCACCCTGCAACACCAAGGGGGTGCTGAAGGCAGATGAATGAATGGTTGGGGTCAGGAAGTAAGGAAGTTTAGTAAAAGTAAAAGTGTAAAAATAAAGGTTCAGGGCCCCAGACAAAACATTCAGGGCCCTAGCCCTGGAGGCCCAGTCCTGAAATACCTCTGATGTCAGCCACTTTACAGTGCTGTGCCAGAATAACAAAACACTTTGCACAGTTCTCCCAGCATCCTTCAGTGTCAGGTGTTGAGCTCCTCCACACTCAGCTGCCCATGCAGCTCTTTGGCTGTGCAGGACTGGGCCGGATGGTGACTGTACATGGTTAGAAGGAGTGATGGTACACACCATGGGGACATTAACAGCCATAAATGGCCTCCCTCCACAGCATTTGACCAATTTTTCCCCCAGCCATACAGACCTTTGATATTACAAATGCATGTAAAATGTAAAAGAATTGCACCAGCACACAGGCAGGAAAAAGACAATCTTCTGCAGACATGACCCTATGTTAATTATTTCACAGCCTACAATTATGGCTTTCATCAGAGAGAGCAGCGGGATCAGATATCTGGTAATAATATGTAATTGCCCAGCCTACTGTTTTAAAACAGCATTAATCATGCTGGTTTATTTTGTTAAGGAAGTAGTGGTTTCATTACAAAGTGCTTTAGTACTCACCATAACACAATCGAGGGCAGGGAGGAATGGGATCCACCCAACTAGAAGGACGCTGTTTGCAGCCAAAAGGTCTACTGATTCCATTGTCACTCTGCTTAAAACGCAAGTATCAACTATAATAAAATGAGTCAGACCATCAAGTTTCTAGGAACTGCACTGAACCTGAATGTGTTCTTGTTTTCCTTCTTATCCCATTCTCAGTTATTTAATGAGTCTCTGATGTGACAGAGAAAACTTGAAAAACAAAAATATTAGGAGAGAATTCAACATATTATTCTGATAGTTCCTGTATTTGTGATCTCCCTATATTTTATTACTTAGGACATTCATGTGAAAACAAGGTTCTCTGTTACTTGATTTTCTTCTGCTCTAGCTGCTCATCTACAAGTGTCAACACTGTGAAGAATATTTACTCATGTGGCTTATCTTTTAACTGCCTCCTCCCCTTTAAACACTTGGAACACTGTTGTAGTAAATGATTTCTCTGCCTAGCAGAGCCTTTCAGATGCCAGTGGCAATGGAGAAATCTCAGTCTAAAAGCACGTTTGTGATTGGTTGGCATCCCATGGCACTCCAGACATTACCTCATGGGTTACAGCCCACCTGATAGGCTAGTGATGCACATGACCCAGATCAGATTTCCAGTATATCCTGGTCCCAGGAACCCCTGCTCTCCAGTTGTAATTTGTGCATCTGATTAGGCAAGAAGCATCCAGAGAACCCTGTCTGCTCCTTAAAATTCTAAGGTAGGAACTGTATTTTGTTTTATCTTATCAAAAGCCTTTCATGTTGCTGCTTTAAATTATTATTTATACTGTCTGGGGGCCCTGCTGCCCCATAGTCCTAAATTGGTAAAACCAGGATTATTTCACTGTAATTGCTGATCATTGCATTACTGTTTGTTGTCTCTATCAGTGTTTTTTTTTTTCATGCTCTCCTGGGCACTCCAGGATGTTTTCCTCGAGCCAGCAGGCTCGCTCTGGGCCACATGTCCTATTACAGGTCTCTCAGGCAGCATGCCCTCTGTGCCAGAGTCCACGCGGCCCTGAGGGCTCATCCTACAGGCCCTCACCACAAAGATCCCCACCGCGAGTCACCTCTTCCCCACGTGACTCCGCGGCTCTCCTCAGGCCCTTATCCCTTAAGAGGGATCGACGCACGAGGCGCTGTCTCCCAGCGCTGCTGGGGCTCACCCACGGGGCAATAATCCACCCAGGCCCACGCCTGGCCTACCAAAACCGCGAGTCACCTCTTCTCCCCGCGACTCACGGTTAAACAAAACCACTAGGCACGCCTGGCCTAACTCCCGCGAGTCGCCTCTTCTCCCCGCGACTCCGCGGTTAATCCAAGCCTCCCCACGCCTGGCCTACCAAACCGCGAGTCGCCTCTTCTCCCCGTGACTCCGCGGTTAAACCACACCGCTAGGCACGCCTGGCCTAACACCCGCGAGTCGCCTCTTCTCCCCGCAACTCTGCGGTTAATCCAAGCCTCCCCCTCCTCTGAGGCCTCCTCCCTCCTCCGGCCCACAGGCAAGTCGCGGCACCCCGGCCATCCCGACCGGGGTGTGCCCCTGACACTGCTTGGCATCTCGCCACACTCGCGCCCCCAATCGGAGGCGCAGATCTACCTCCAGGCCTCGTCGGGCCTTTCCCTGCGGGCGCGTCCGCTCCTCGACTAAGAGGAGCATAGCGGACGCGCACCACAACCCACCTGCGGGCCGACAGACTCAGCCTCCCGGGACCTCGGAGGCCTACCGACACTTGCGCCTTGCCCCTCCCCCGGAGCCACTCAGAGGGGCAGGTGCCGCGGCGTTGGCCTTCCATCTTTTTCCCTAGGCCTTCTCGGAGGCCAACCACGCCGCGTGGCACTACCTAAGGCCACATCAAAGGGTGACGCCCTGCCCCATAGGGGAGCTCCCCCCTCATCTCTCCCCAGTGCGCCGCTTGTACAGGCGGATCCCAGGGCAGGGGCCCACGCCACAGGAGCTGGGTCTGTTCCACAGCACCCACTTCAGAATGCATTATGGCAAAGTATGATATACAAGGAAACACAGTAATGATATTGAGTGGTCAAACAGCCATTAAACCACAGGTCTGATGGGTGAGTGACCTTTATGAGCTTGGCTGACCAAGAGAGAAGAAGAAAAAAAAAACCCTCAGTCCACTCGGGTCCCTCCCATAGCGACCCCAGGAGGACACCGCAGAGTCCATGCTAGGGTACCTCCCATAGTGACCCTGGCAGGCTCTAGCGGAACTATCCCCTCCCACAGTGGCCACAGTCCCCTCCCACAGTGGACCCAGGCCTACCCGGAGTAGCAATCATCTGAGAGGGGATAGTCAGGTAAGGATGCCAGAAAAGGAGTCTCCTCCTGTTTCACGGGGGCTTAGGGGACAGCTTTCCGGGTCGTTCCTCGCTCAGACCTTCTCTTTATCTTTCAGATGGTCAAAGCAAAGAAATGTACAGCGTGCAGGCCTCCTCCTCCCTCAAACCCCAGGCCCTCTCTGCCGGCCTGCCTCTTGGACGATGAGCTGTCTTCGATGGAGAACCACGACACCTTCCCTCCCAGGCCCCAGCACTTCAACCTGGGTGGATCTGGGCTCCTGTTGATACAGAACCAACAAGCGGCGGTCGCCATGATGGAGAGTCAGCAGAACTTCATGCTGAAGATCATGGAGAAGCTGGGCGCTTCAAAAACAGACCTCGGCCGCCCAGCGCAGAGCTCATCCACCAGAGAGACCTTCCAGAGGGTCCACCAGACACAGAGGACCCTCTTCCCAGCATTCCCATTGATGGCAATCCGGAAGATAGGGACAAAGAGGAGGAATTTGATGAGGAGGAGGAGCATGGCGTGGAGTCCGACATGGAGGACATCGACCAGCAGACAGCTCCTTCGCTGACATCAAAACTGTGTGCGTTCGACACAATCCCCGGCCTTATGAAGGTCATCAAGGCCACCATGGGCCTGTCCACAGAGGAACAGGAAGGGGAGAAGATGGAATCAAAGCTGGACCCAATGATCCAGCTAAGGACCACCACCCCGGAGACCTTCCCAGTCTGCCCGGCCATTGAGGAACTGATCCACAGGAATGGCAATCCACAGACCGGGCAGAATGCCAAACCGAAGGAACTTACACAGATGTATCCGGTTCAAGGCGACAAATCAGGCGCCTGGTGCAAGGCGCCCTCCATCGATCCACAGGTGGCGGCCTTGAGTAAGAAGCGGTGCTACCATGTGGCACCATAGCCCTCAAGGACCCCACAGACAAAAGAATCGAGGACATGTTAAAGAGGACCTTTGAAATTGAGGGCACCATGGCCAAAGCGATACGGCGGTGATCTATACCTCGCGCCAGAATACGCTGGCTGGAGGAACTTCAGGAACAGGCGAGTCAAAGTCAGGAGACTGAACTTTTAGACTGCACCCTGATGCAGCCAAATACCTGGCAGACATGGCAGTGGACTCCCTACGCCTCCAGGCCAGGGTGGCCGCAATCATCAATCAGACCCGCAGAGCTCTTGGCTCAAGCTCTGGGGCCTCGATTCAGAATCCAAGACTCTTCTGCAGAACTTACCCTTAAGGGGACTCATGTATTCGGGAGGGTCTCAGAATTACTTAAAACAGAAAGAAGAGGGTAGGGACCTCCTAAGAAGCCGGTCAAGACCCTCACACCTACCTTCCGCTAGACGGAGGTTTCATCCTGGGGCCAAGACCCAAACTCGTAGGGACTCCTACCCCCAGAACCACTCCTTTCGGGGTAGAGCATCACCATCCTACCCACGCACGCACGCCTTCAGCAGCTACAAGTCTTCCCCTTTCCGACCCCGGGGACAAAAGTCCGGAGGTCGAGGAAGGGGATTCAGGGGAAAACAGTGACTCCGTCTCACCGCCCCCCACCAAAGCTCGTACCCCCCTGTCGGACAACGGCTAGCCCTATTCGCTCACCGCTGGGCGTCCACCACGTCGGACAGGTGGGTCCGGGACGTGGTCTCGAAGGGGTACACCATAGAATTGTACCATCCTTCGGTCCCCCCTCGCTTCGTCTCGTCCCCGGTCTCCAGACGAAGAGCCTCACCTCACCAGGTACAGGGTATTCTGGCAGATCTCATCCAGAACAGGGCCATTCAACCCGTCCCGGTCCAGGAGCAGGGGGAGGGCATGTACTCCATCTTCTTCCTGGTTCCCAAGAAGTCGGGGGAGCTAAGGCCCATCCTGGACCTCAAACGCCTGAACCGATCGTGATCCCACGCCGGTTCAAAATGGAGACTGTCGATCCACCCTTCAGGGCATCAGGGTGGCGACTTCCTGACATCCATCGATCTCAGGGCGCCTACCTACACATCCCCATCGTCAAGAGTCACAAAAGATTCCTCCGTTTTCACATCCTGGGACACCACTTTCAATACCGGGCGCTCCCGTTCGGCCTGTCCTCGGCCCCCAGAGTCTTCACCAAGGTATCCATCACCCTGGTAGCCAGACTCAGGGAGCAGGGGCTAGACATAGTGCCGGTACCTAGGCGACTGGCTCATGCAGCTGCGCGCTCGATCCGGGTCAGGCGCATGCTCACACCGAGCTCGCGGTGCAAGCACTCGAGGACCACGGCTGGGTGGTGAACAGAGAGAAGAGCCATCTCCGCCCGACCCAACAGATCGAGCACCTCGGAGCCATCATCAACTCAGCAGAGGGTTGGGCGAGGCCGGCTCCGGCACGGATCCACAGCCTCCGTAGCCTGGCCGGACAGTTAAGGTCACACCCCCACACCACGGTGGAGAAGGTGGCGAGACTCTTGGGATGCATGGCCTCCTGCATCGACCTCATCCCCTGGGCCAGGTGGCACATGCGTCCACTCCAGAACTACATTCTGGCGTGCAGAGCACCGTGAGTGGAACCTGCGCTGCGCAGTCCAGTTACCCGCAGAAGTAAGATCATCCCTGGACTGGTGGGTCACCCGGAAATCTGACAAGGGGGGTTCCCCTGGAGGCACCGCACCCAATCCCCATCGAGATGGACGCGAGTCTATCTGGCTGGGGAGCCTGTCTGGGGGATGAATCAGCACAGGGCCCCTGGTCCCAGCGGAGTCACAGCTCTCAATCAATGTCCTGGAAATGAGAGCGGTGTTCCACGCTCTGAGGGCATTCCGACACATCATCCAAGGAAAGTCGGTCCTGATCAAGTCCGACAACCGCGTGACAGTGGCTTACATCGCAAAGCAGGGAGGTACCAGGAGCAGGACCATGTCACGAGAAACCGCAAAGGTGATGAACTGGGCACAAACGCACCTATCATGCCTGGGGGCAGTACACCTGGCAGGAAAACTGAACGTAAGGGCGGATTGGCTCAGCCGACAGCAGATCCACCCGGAGAATGGCGTCTGCACCGGATCTGTTCCAGGTGATCCAGGAGGCATGGGGTCCAGTGTCCATGGACCTAATGGCATCAAGAGACAACGCCCAGGTGGACCACTATTTCTCCGGTTCAGAGGCCGCGCACTCCCAGGCACGGATGCCCTCTCCCAGGTATGGTCTCGGGACTATGCGTATGTGTTCCCCGATTCCCCTCATCCCACAGGTTCTGGAGAAAATCTGAAAATCCTGGACCTCCATCATCTTGGTGGCCCCATACTGGCCCCGCAGAGCTTGGTTCACGGCAATCACAGAAATGTCGAGCCAGCCTCGGATCCCATCCCGTCCGGACATGCTGGCGCAGGGCCGGTGTTGCACCGTCCCCTCGAACCTTAAAGCTCACGGCCTGGCTCCTGAGAGGGAACGACTAACCGCTACCGGGTATCACGAGTCGGTCATAGGCATGCTCCTCCGATCTCAACGAGCCTCCACTACATCCACCTACGAGAGACAATGGGCCATCTTCACACAGTGGTGCCGCCAATGAGGCTCAGTACCTGAACAGGCCAACCTCCCCATTATTTTGCTGTTCCTACAGCAGGGAGTGGACAAGGGACTGACACCTTCTTCTCTAAAGGGTGCAACTAGCGGCCATCGGAGCAGCAGAGGCCTAGTGAAGGGCACCCACCGGGGCCCATCCAGGCGCCATCCACTTCTTGAGGCGGTGAGCCTCATGTGACCTAGGACCAGGCCTAACGTTTTCCCCATGGGACCTACCACTAGTTTTGGACTCCCACAGAATGGCACCGTCTGAACCACTGCTCGACTCAGACCTTTTCTGGCAGGACTGAAGACTGCCTTCCTGGTAGCCATCTGTTTGGCCAGATGGATAGGGAGCTTCGGCGCCTGTCTTGCACTCCACCCTACACCATCTTCACCCCGAAGGAAATAAGGCTCAGGCAGTACCGCTTTCCAGCGAAGGTTCCGACGAGGTTCCAGAGAGAACAACCCATAGATCTACCCACCCTGCCTCGTGCAGCCACTCCTGCGAATGCGGCGCTCCTGACTCACTAGGCGTGGGTTCAGCCCTTTCTATCTACCTGACCAGAACTCAGGTCATCCATAAAAGGAGGAGACTCTTCATGTGATGAAGGCCAAAGACAGGGGCTGCATGAGCGTCCAAAACCACCATCGCAGGGTGGATCAGAAGGGTTGTCCTGCCATGCTACAGCGAAGTGATTGACACCACCCCAGGGAATTAGAGACTCATTCCACCAGAGGCGGTATCCACCTCCTGGGCGGAGGAGAGCATCGGTGTCATCCGAGGACATCTGGAGGCGGCTACCTGGAGCTCATACATCGCCAGGCACTACAGACTGGAACAACTCCAGGACTTCAGACCAGCCTTCGCATCCCATGTTCTGGCAGCGGCTCCATCTCCCGGACCCTCCGATCCATCCGAATCCCACCTGGAGGTCTAAACTGCTTCTTATCTCCCATGAGGTAATGTGTGGAGTGCCATGGGATGCCAACCAATCACAATGGGTGTTTAACTTACCTGGTAAAGGTGATTGTGTTGGTTGGCATCCATGGCACTCCAAGGCCCGCCCTCGGGAATGATCGGAGCGTCCAACCAGTAAGATCAGGAGGTTCTTACACCAGTCCGTCAGAATTCAATTCCGCTGCTAAAAATCAGTCGAACCATGGTTCGAGGTAGTGTGTACATAATAGGGAATAAACTCAGGCCTCTGGCCTTGTTATTGTCATCATGTCGTAGCAGACCTCATCCTTACTAGTCTCTATTGTGTGTATTGTTTCTGGTACTAACATCCTTCCTTTCAGCTATGGAAAATTCAAACTGGAGAGCAGGGGTTCCTGGGACCTGGATATACTGGAAATCTGATCTGGGTCATGTGCATCATTAGCCTATCAGGTGGGCTGTAACCCATGAGGTAATGTCTGGAGTGCCATGGATGCCAACCAACACAATCACCTTTACCAGGTGAGTAAACACCCATTACATAACTGCAGTTGCACTGTAGCAATCTGACTGGTCTGGTAGCTGTGGTGCAAATGTGGTCATGTGAACACTTTCTGGAACGTGGTAAGCTGCTCCTTGCTCCCCTTACTGAACCACTTGCCAAGTTGGGGATGCATTCTGGAGCAAGCGATGTAAGTGGCCATGTGCACAGGCTACATTGCTCATTCTTGCACACAGTCTACTGTCTCTGCATTCTCCTGCCTGACTGCTGCACTCACAGTTCCTCTCCAGTGCAGCTTGTATCAACACTGAGAGGAGCCATGTAAACTTAAGGGAGAACAAGGTCGGAGGCTGGGGCAGCACACGAGCTGCCAAAAGAATCATCACAAAGCAGCCATGTAAATGCGGCTTAAGACAATGCCTCATGATGTGCTTTAACTCCCTGTAGCTGAATGAAGATGGTGTCTGCTACAAACCAGCCTATTGTCTGCCCAGTTTGTTTCTATATGGGTCCAGCAAGTCAAAGTCTACAGATGAAACAACTGTGGTGCTGGGATCAACAAGGAGTGGGCACTGGCAGACCTCTGAAGAGAAGGTCCTAGTGGTGGACCAGCAAACACCACACCATAATCCTCTCTGGTGATATCAAAGTCATTACTACGGCCACCCATTTGTGATCTCACAGGACAGAATTAATACATCATTTGTAGAAAAGTAGTAAGAACAGATAAAGACTAAGCAACACAGAATCCTCTTTTCATGAAAGTTTTAGAAGAAATAACATGTAAAAGAAAGTATATGAAATAACTATTTAATTTGGATGTATTTTTTTTCCATTGAGGAATAGGCAGTGTACACTATATGACATATTTTATTATTTATGTACATTCATACTTCTCTTTCTCTCTTTAAAACATTGTTGTATTAAGAAGAAGAGTATGTTACACATACAGTATATGAGACACAGCACAATATGTAAATAAAGATGGGCATTTTATATATTAGTAAAAATCTTCTAGAGTGGTGTCATATTAATCTCATCTAGTGCAGTTTTTTTATACTCAATAATAAAATAAGTACTAAACATTTAAAAGAATAATTCTATCAGTGGGTATACATTAAAATGGTGAGGTCAAGAATAAATAAACCAAACTTTAATGTACACTCAGAACATTTGCCAACAAATGTTCATAGATTCTACTTTAAAGAGGGACTCTGGCCAAAAGTGCTACCTTGCATAATTAGAATAAGCATATCCCCAATAAATCTCATACCAAACATTAGGTTTCTGTGTTACTTCATTTTAAAGTTATGGGCTATTTTGTAACCCTGATTTCACTACCTGTTCAAAAAAGCCAGTTTCAGTGAAGAGGTGCTGATGATGTCATCTCCTGAACTCACAGTCTAGCCCTCCCTGTCAGCAAGCTTATCGGACCTGTTTCTCCAAAGTTAAAAGATCATTCTGCAATGGTTTTCACAATTAAAACACACAGCACCATTCTAAAAATAGTGCTATAGAATCTATGTGTTTCAAGTTTTGTAACAAAGTTGACAAATGTGTATTTTAATGCCTTTTTGGTGTGGTTCATTTTCCAGAGTTGCAGTATGCTGTCAGCATGCCTCCAGGCTGCTGATACCATGTGAAGTGTTACTCTGCAGTGCCTGTTTGGAAGTTGTTTTGCTACAAGTGTTGCAATGTTGGTAACTGCATTGCTGTTTGTCAGTGTCTGCTTTACAATAAGTTTTAATAGGGGCCTTATATGTGTTAATACCTACTAGGAGTGGAAGTGCTAGCCCTGGTAAAAAAATCATCGTAGTGTGGAGTACAACACAGATGAGCCTGAATATAGCTCAAGTAACAGCCTGTCAATGAGAAAACAGAAAATTAGCTCTGCTCAACTGAGTATCCCATTCATTCATACTTTGATGATGAATAAAATATTGATTGATTGATTGATTGATTGACTGAGTGACTGAGTGATTAAGAATTGAGCTGGTTACTGCATAGAAACTCTTAGTAAGGTTTCATAACAGCACTACCTCTCCAACCCCCATTTACAGGTTGATGGAATAATTGTTTTAAAGGGCCATCATGAGAAATCACCTCAGTTGAATGATAAGTGTAAATGATCGCAGCCTTTTCCACATCAGAGATATCCAGTCTGCAAATCTCACATTAGTGTGCTATGACTTAACATCCAGCAACCCAGGAGAAAAGGACCAAAACAAAAAAGCACCATAAACAAAAAATGAATTTGTCAACTTTGTTACAAAACCTGAAACGCACATACATTTTAAAGCAATATTTATTGAATGGTGCTGCCTGTTTTACTGGAGAAAACAATTTGCATATAGATTTTAAACTTTGGAGAAGTAGATCCTGTAAGCTTGCTGACAGGAAGGGCAAGACTGTGAGTTCAGGAGATGACATCATCAGCACCTCTTCACTGAAACTGGCTTTTTTGAACAGGCAGATAATTTAGGGTTGTAAAATGATTTGTAACTTTTAAACAAAGTAACTTAGGGATCTCAGTTTTGGCATGAGGGAGACTGGGGCTGTGTTGATCCATATTCTGAATTTATTGATGCCAGTAATTTGTGACCATAGTCCCTCTTTAAGTTGGGGCTGGCAGTATAGCCTAGAGGTTAGAGTAATGAGCTGTGAATAAACTTGTTACATCTAGCCGAAAGACCTGGGTTTGATTCCCACAACCTCCACTTGCATACTTTGTGGCTCTGAGCAAGTCACTTAACCTCCCCAGTGCTCCCAGGTTGCCCCCAAAAACAGGCACCTGGGACTAGTTAGTAGGCCTTATCTGGTATACACAGAATAAAATCAATAAATAAAAAAATGAGGTGTTGAGAGAAATAAAAAAAACTTAAATGCTAAACAAGCAACTGGGTCTAATGAAACTGAAATGAAATCCTTAAAATGTTCAGCTGTGGTAATAGCACCAGTACTCACTAAACTGTTTAACCACAGTTTGTCAGATTCCATTTTCAGGATTTTTGGAAACATTCAACAGTGGTTCCAACATAAAAAGTGTGGAATGAACAAGAATCACATAAATTATCGGTCAGTGACTTTGTTGTCCACACTGCTTCAAAAAACTGATAAGTTACCAACTTCAGGAATATCTGGAAAAAATATCAACTACTATCATCTTTTCAATTTGGTTCAGAGCAGAGAAGTCAATGGATACCACACCAATTAACTTTGTAGGCATTGTTGCTAAGGTTTTAGAAAGGGGTGAGTCCATTGCTATAGTATATGTCAACTTCACCAAAGTGTTTAATTTCGATGACCATTAAATTCTTTTAACAAGACTTCAACAGCTAGGTATGTCCACTAAAGTTGTTGAATGATTTTGTTCTTATTTTGGGAAATCATACTCAGCACATCCTCAAACCCAGAGCAGCTGATCAGAGGAGTATCCCAGGTTTTGATTTTAGGCCCCTTTTTGTTTGTTATGTTAATCCCTTACCTTAATTTATTTCAATCTGTGCTATCAGATTATGTGCCATCGATACAGTCATCATTGGTACAGCAAGCAGTGACATAAAAATAGAACACCGGTTACAAAACATTTTGATATCTTACAGCAGTGGTTCTCAGAGTCTAATATGGTATTATGTGCAAAAAAAAAAACACAGGTAATACATTTCAAAAATAAATATATAATAAAAATATAAAACCTAAACATAGACCAGAGCTAGAGATTAAGTAACAAAATGGCTTAAAGATGGTAACTACAGATACTTATGAATATCTAGGGGTTGATATTGATCATTCTCTTATTTTTGGTACTCATATCAATAAAGTAGTATGTAAAGTAATTGTCAGACTAGAGGTGTTATGATGGAAGGCATCTGTGATTCTAAAAGATGCATGGAAAACAATTGTACAACTTTTGTTACCCATTTTGGAATATGGTAGCATTGTTTACTAAAACTCTAATATTATTTTATTAAATAAATTAGATATTACATACAACAGTATGGCTTGTTTTATGTTAGGATGTTCCTATGACACTCAGCACTGCTCTATGTATCAGAGATTAGAATGGGACTATCAGAATTTGAGGGAAAAAAAGAGAGAGAAGTGCAGTGATGGCCTTCAAAAGAATTAAGGGTAAAAAAAAATTCCACAAGGAAATTTTGTTGCCCAAGACCATAGGCATAATGTAAGAGCCATAAAACACAGAGGTCTGATGGCACCTAAGACTGTAAATTCATATAGTAAAATGACATCAGAATATTATATCCCTAAAATATGGAACAAATTGCCATCAACAAACCAGAATATTGGCCTTCTTATATCCTTTAAAAACGTGTTAATCATAGAAATGGTAGAACGTTGTAATTGTGTGTAAACTTGACCAAAATTCTACATGGATCTTTTTCATGAAACTGGTACCATTGCAGGACAACTTTGTGAAATAGGGCTGTTTGAGTCCTAAACATTAGTTACTTAAAAAATAAAGATTTTTATGTATCTAAGAAAGGATCTCCAATTTATTTGGTATCTAGGCAGATTTCCAACAGCTACATGTGATATTTACATATCCCGCTAGACTGAACATGTCTTTTGACAAGTCAGTGAATGTGTGGGTTGAATCAGTTCTACATCTTATTTGTTGTATTTGTTTTTCCTAAAAAGTTGTCCCTGCAGTGTTGGAGGTTCTTTAAATATTTTCTATTAACAGTGTTTTATTACACTGTTCAAAAACCATCTGTCTCCAACTGACCTCACAATTGGTGTGTTTGTGGCATCACAGTATGTTATGCTAAGCACTATGATGTAATAAGAAGTGCACAATGAAGTCAGAAAATCCTAATGGAGGCTAATAAAATACACTTAATGTAGGGAACAAATTGGCAAACGTACAAGAAAACATTCAAAAGACAATACATTCAAAAAGGTGTTCTCTAATAAATCAGAACAGCAAAACAGAAAATGCTTCTGTAATTATGCATTAATAAAGCTACATTATACCATCAGTTAGGGTTGCATCTTAATACCACAGAAGTAAAAAAATGTGATATTAGTGTACAAGAAGTTCCCTAAGCCGCCCAGCCCAGTGGCGCTGAGGGTTGAGGTGCTGGACGCCACACCTCATGCTACGCCGGTGACCCGAGTTCAGAAGCAAGCTTGGGCACCGGGGGTCAGCAGGGGTGGGTTGAGGATCAAGTGCCCATTGAGGTGCTCTCCTCCTTGGGAAGGGAGGGAGGTTTGGGATGACCCAGCGTACCAGCAGCTCCTGGTGGAGACCGGGGGCACTGTAGCATGTAGGGCAGCATGTGATCAGCGTGGCTGATGCAAGGCAGGGTTGCCATGTGCCATTGCATCAGGGCATGCACCATGTATGGGGAGAGAGAACAGAACAAGGAAAACCATGGTTCATGGGGTAGGTGATGGCACCAGCCCCCCCCATGCCCACAGCCGGGTCCGTCCTGTCTAGCCTTTCAGGTTCCTTCGCCCAGGCCCTCACCTGCAGTCGGGGTTTACGAGTAAGTACACCCAAAGAGGAGGGGTGGCCCCACCTTGGAGGGGTTAAGCTGGGGGTGCCAGCTGTGGGACGAGGGGGAGGAGAGAGGAGGCTCAGACAGGAGGACTTCGGGCAGGGCAGGATCCTGCTGGATGCCCAAGAGATGCCCCATGGACCACGACCAGGAGGAAAAAATAATTGAAAAGAAAAAAAAAAAAAAAGTCCCCTAAGCCTTTGTGAATCTGTGGCATGATGTTACTTGGTGTTTGAATGATCATGTGATGCAGCATTGGTATAGCCCTAATTCTGGCACTTTCTTTAAAGGCACAGATAAGTGCCCAACAATGCATGGAGAAATAGTACTGAAGTCTGGACAATGCTAATGCTGTGTTGCGTGATTCTTGAGAAGCACCATGCCATAAATTCAGCATGGCTTAGGGGACATTTTTTGTACCTTAATGTTGGATTTCCTTATTTTTATGGCACGAAGGTTCAACCCCAACTGATACTTTAACTTAGGTTGTTTTTTTTTTTTTTTTTTTGCAATGAATTTCCTTTCTTTAAAAAAGTAATTTAAAAACAAAGCATGTTGTATTGACAGTGATGGCCTTTGGACAGCTTTATCAATCATTTTAATAGCAAGTAGTCCGTGGCGTATAGTGGGGCCCTCTCCTCTACCCTAACACCATACCAAGCACCCCTGGAGTATATTGGCACCCTGTACCACACTCAAGCTCATTCCAAAAATACCTGGAGTCCAGTGGCACCCTCTCCCATACCTGAGCTTGTGCCAAACATCCCTGAAGACCAGTGGTATGGTACCCTCTCCCATACACCACCCAGTGCTTATTATCCCTGGAGTCCAGTAGTACCCACTCCCTCACCTAAGCTCTTGCCAAGCATCATGAAGTCCACTGGTACCCTCACCCATACCTGACCCTATGCCAAGTATCTTTAGTGCCTAGTGGCACCCTCTCCCACACCTGACCCATCTCAAACATCTCTGGCATCCAGTGGCACCCTTTTGCACTCCTGATCAAATGTCAAGCATCCTTGGCCTCCAGTGGTATCCTCTCCCATACCTGACCCTATGCCGAGTATCTCTGGTGCCTAGTGGCACCTAGTGGCACCCTCTCCCACACCCAGCTCATACCAAACATCCCTGGTATCCAATGGTATCCTCTCCCACTCCTTACCCCACACCAAGCATCCCTGGCCTCCAGTGGCACCCTCTCCCACACCTGACCCCATGCTAAATATTCCTGTAGTCCAATGGCACACTCTCCCACAACTGAACCCATACCACCAGTGGCACCCTCTCTCCCACACCTGACCCCATGCCAACTATCCCTGGAATCCAGTGACACCTACTCCCACACCTGACCACCTGCCAAGTATCCTTGGCATCCAATGGCACCCTTTTCCACACCTGACCCTATGCCAAGTATCTCTGGAGTCTAGTGGCAACCTTTCCTACACCTGACACCATGCCAAACATCCCTAGCATCCAAAGACAACCTTTTCCACACCTGACCCCATGCCAAACATCCCTGGCACCCAGTAGCAACATCTTCTCCCACACTTGACCCCATGCCAAGCATACCTATTTAATTTAGTTTAATTTCATAGCAATTGTATAATTTAATAACAATTTCTGACACTGGGGTTGGGTAACAGCAGTAGGGCAGTGGCACCATGGTTGGGGTCCTGGTGATTGCATAGTTTTTTTAAACTTACGTTTGTCGAACAAAATGGTTGTACAACCAGTGTCAAAATGTGGGGAGGCTGGCAGCACTGGGGTTGGACTTCTGGTGGCCGCATTGAGAATTGGGGGGGGTAAGGCAGATAGGAATGGCCACTGGGGATGGGCTCCCAGTGGCTGCATCATTTTCTATTTTACATTTTACAGGTTCCCAGACCATGAAGTAAGCATGTGTTCACAGGTGTGAACATATCATTACTTCCTGGTTTCATAGACTGCTGCAAAATGCAGCATTTGATGTGCAGAAGCCAACAAAAATGGGGAATACTGTGGTTCATAAATTGGCATTATCGGACTTCTGGCTGATCTTTTTGAACTGCACATGTGCAAAAGAACTGTTACTTAGTGTAGCAGTAGATCTTCAACAGACTCTCCTCCATTGAGCTACATCATTGTAGCTGTAAGCCATCATTGTCAGGACCACCTGGAAACTTTTTGCTGGCTGGGACTACCCATGTCAACACACATCAGCACCACCTATACAACATGGGTGGCTTCATCATGCTACAGTTCCCCACTGAAAACAAGTTCAGAGGATTATCAGACCAGCAGGGACAAAGCAAACTAAGATCATAGCCAGGCACATGCGATAGGATTTGGAACTGGATGAAATGTCCCAAGGGGCCTTGGAAGAGCACTGAGGGTGCAAGAGTATGCAGAACGTTGGGTAAAACCACCTAAGAAGAGACAGAAGAAGGTTGGAGGGTGAGCTGTGGCTCAGTGGAGGAGATTTCCTTGAAGATCTATTGTTATGGTAAGTAATCATTCTATTTTCTCCAAGGACATATCCCTCCATCGAGCCACATCAATGGAACAATTCCCCAGCAGTACCATAAGCACTGAGGAAGACGGGGAGGATCAGTATGACCCTAAGGAAGGAGGCCTTGGAAAACAGTAAGGCCAAAGCTGTCACATCACTGAGAGGTGATGTCCAGCCTGTAATATTCAGTGAATGTGCAGTACTCCAGGTGGCAGCAGCACAGATGGCAGCAGCGGAATCATGGAAAAAAGTCATAGAAGTTGCCATGCCATGATTGGGTTAGGCACGGACATGACCCAGAAGGTGCTTACCATACTTCTGGTAACAGAAAGCAATGCAGGATGCCAACCACATGGAAAGTCATTGCTTAGAAACAGGAGAGCCCAATGTCTGGGGGACACAAATAATTGAGAGGAGGTCCTACAATCCTTAGTATGATCAAAGTGTCAAATGCATAGTCCAGTGGACATCCAGCATGTTTTTATTTTATTTTATTCTGGAGGTCAGGGGTAAGGGGCAACAGACATCTAGAAAAATGTAAAGGGAACTTACAAGCTCAAATGAGCAGACAGGGTGGGCCATAGGCCCTTATCTGCCCTTATGGCCTTTTAGGCCCTTATTTATTTAAAAGTTCAAGTATGCAGGATAGGTTCAATGAGAAACAAGTCTCGTTTGCAAAATGCACCAAGTCAGATGTTAGTAAAATAAAACAAGTAAAATACAATGGGCACTAGTCACAAAGATGCGCAGAGCTGGGACGTAAAGGCACATGCAGCTCTGCATCCATGGGTTTACTGTATGGGGACCGCATTCACAAAGCAGTGGTCCCCACCCAGCACCCAGTCATGTCCCTGCCCCCCGGTGTGCAGGTACACAGGGGTGGGAGTGCGGAACCAGGTTGGCAGCCAGTCAGCTGCCCATCCTGGGTCTGCAGTGGATCCCTTGTGCCAGTCTGGTGCTATCTTGGAGAAGGCACATAGAGTGCCAGTACAGCCACCAGGGGGGCATATGCTGTCTGCCCACCCTTGGCCCAATCACCATCCCCCAATGACAGGGGCACACTCCTGCAGGAGTCTGCCGACCCCCAGCCTGCACTGGTGGGTCCAGCGGCAGCAACTGGAGGGGGCGTGTAGCCGCTATGGCTGCCCTCCAGCCACATAGCCACTGGGACCTGCGTATGACACTCCACATGTTAGTGAATAGTGCAGAGTGCCAGAACACTCCCCCTCAGAGGCCCTGGCCCTCCCATGCATGGAGCTCTGAGCTCGGCCATGGAACCCATGCAGGGGAGGTGTAACTGCATTGTGCATACCGCATTGGGTGCGGATGGGCTATGCGTCTGGGTTACATGGTGCATAGTCCATCCGCACCATTTGTGAATAGCACCCAATGTGTGTAGTGTGGAGCAACCATTCCCCCAAGTCAAGGGAAAAGAGAAATATTCTTTTGTAATTCAAATTTTGTTAACTTTTAAGAAATACACAAATATTTCATAAATCCAGACAATAAAAAGGTAAAAAATAGAATGTTTTGTACAACAGAAACTACATCATATATGCACTAAATAAAACGGTATTCAGCAAAATCAAGAATCTATATCCTAACAGTTAAAGTGTAAGGAAAAGGCTGCAGGAAACTATGATGTTATACAAAGGTTATACTATTACTGAGAACCACAGTTAGTTGGGTAGGATTTACCATCACAAGTAGATTTATGTATCAATCTGAAATCTTGCACAGAGATTACTTAAGGAAAGGGTTCCATGTCTCATATAGTTTATCCATGCTACCTTGTGTTTTGTGAGCAAATTTCTCGTAAGTGGTTCTAGTGGATAAGTCTTTGACCCATTCCAAAATAGGAAGTGAAGCAGGTTGCTTCCAGTGCCTCAGTAGCACATTATTAGCTGTGATGCAGGCCACATGGTGCCATCTCTTTTGGCTAGTGGAGAGATGGGAAAGTTCAGAATCAAGTCCCTACATTATAAAACTGGTACTACTTTCAAAATTACTGTTTAGTAACAACTGGCATGCTAGCCAGATCTCCTCCCAAAAACTCTGTATGTTTTTACAGGACCAGATTAAATGAGAAATGGTACCCTTCCAGTATGACACCTCCTACACAAATCATCTTGTGATAAACCAAGTTTGAAGAGTTTATTTAGGGTGTAGTGCCATCTGTGGACAACTTTTTAATGGACTTAGTCTACCTTAAGTTTTTTACAGGAATTAAGTGTTAGATTCCAGACATCATCCCATTCTTCTTGAGAAATACTTATATTTAGTTCATTTTCCCATTTTATCCTTAGTTCTTGCACAACTTGTTTTTCTTTTCTAATAGTAATTTATACATTATGGCTTAAAGGCGAGTGAATATTTTTTGAAAAAAGATCCTTTCAAGGATCCGATACCTGTGGAATTGGTGTTGGATGATATTGATTTTGTACTTAAACACAATTACTTCATGTTTGGAAATGATTACTATCTACAGTGTTGTGGTACTGCCATGGGGGCTGCAACGGCACCCACATATGTTAATCTTTTTTTAGGACTATGGGAACAGGAAAAGGTGCTGAATACAGTGGCCAAGCCATTCTCCAATAACATAATTAAATGGTACCACTACATTGATGATGTGGTATGTGTCTGGCATGGCACAGAGTCTGAGGTGACCATGTTTATCGACTGGCAAAATAACATCATAAATTTGCGCTTTACATGTGACATCCAGAAATCAATGTTAATCTTTCTGGATGTCACATTGTCAGTTAACAATGAAATCAAAGTAGTAAGTGCTAGTTATAGGAAACCAACATCCACAAACAGTCTTCTCCATTCCACCAGTTGTCATCCCAAGAAACTTAAGGATTCCATCCCTTATGGGCAATTTCTCCACCTCAGGCATAATTGCACTGAAGAAGATACTTTTATTAAGCAGGCTACTGAACTTAGGTGGAGATTTCTTGATAGGCGATACACAGCAGAAGTATTAGAACAATCCTGTGCAAGGGCAGCTGCATTAGAAAGGTCTAGTTTACGGGTACCCAAAACTAAAAACATGACAAGGGAACCCTCTATAACTTTTGTCATGGAATTCAATCAAATATCAGGTAAGACTGGTAATGTGGTTACCAAATATTAGCCTATCCTCTATAGTGACACCTTGTTATGTGACATCAGGAACAAACCTAGAATCACCTTTAGTAGGGGGCCAGCCTTAGAGACAAACTAGCAAGCAGCCACTTTTATGAACCCAAACCCAGATGACAAATTTGGCTGCCAGTCAAACCACCTGGTAGCTTCAAATGTGGCAACTGCAATGCTCGTCAACATTGTAAGCAGGGCAAAAAGTTTGACATGGATGGATGTCCATGACTAGTACACATTAGGCAATTTATATCTTGTGTCACAGCTTTTGTGATATATGCAATTCAGTGTCCCTGTCCCTGTCCCAAAATATATATTGGCAGGACCACAAAGCAGCCTAAAATGTGCATTCAGGAACATATTAGGGACATCAGAAATGTGTATCTCACTAACCCAGTGGCTGAGCACTTCATGGAAAAATATAGCAACGACCCTACACATTTGTGTTTCATGTGATTGGAGCAAGTCATGGTAGGAAGGAGAGAGGAAGGAACAGACTTAACAAGTTGCTCCAGAGAGAGAGCCATTGGATATTTTGGCTTAATAGTTAACAACCTCTTGGTTTAAACAATGATTTGTAAAACTAACTTTGTGTATTTAAGAACTGTGCATTCATGTCCTCTAAATAACTTTTTCTTTCTCTCTTCCCTTTCAGGATTGATTTGTATGTTGGAGAGTGGAGGATATATCTGTTGTTCTGGGATACAGATGGTAGCACCCCAGGATTTGCTCCTGATTCTATTTTATCTACTGTTGTCTTTTGCTATGCTTGACCCTATTATTCCCTCTACTTTACCTTTGTGGCATACCCCCATCCCCAACCACTGCTTCAGTTTCAACTCCCTGTTGTTACTCTGTCATTTGCCCTTTGTTCTAGCTTTTGCTATTTACTTCAGGTATCTTATTTTTTGAATTTCTTTGAACTAATGCTTGTCATGAAGTAAAAAAATATTTTGACAAACATTCTTTTTCTTAGATGTGTACTATTACTATGAAATTCTGTATAAATACAGTAACAGAAATTAATGTGGAAACATTTATTTGTCAAATAATCAATGCAGCATCTATGACATAGTTGTTTTGTATAGATTTTTTGTTCAAATTCTGCATTATTTTTTGCATCTGTTTTTCTTTAATGTGTAATGATATTAAACACACCAGCTAATCTATGACGTCACACCTTGCTGATATAAAAGCAAATCAGTTACCAGTTATTCAGCATCCTGACAAAGATCAAAGTGATCGATGCGCTGAGGTGACTGGATTGGAGTTGCCTTCCTTGTTTGTTATGTTTGCAATTTTGCCAATAAATTTGTTATTTTTGCATCTATTGCTGATGTTGGCGTGCAGTTCTTTTTGGATTACTTGTCTGCCTGCTTGGGGTTATCCACTCCTGAACTGCACACCACCTACTCTCTGGTGAGCACAAGCTTCTTTTTTGACTTTAAATGCTAAGAAGACCTTGTCCAATACATTCCTATAAGACAATGAGAGGCCGTGTCCTGGGGATTGATGAGTACATTTCTCAGTTGTACATAGTTATGAAATTCTGCCCTAGGAAGGATGCTTTGCTAAATCTGTGAATGGAGTCATTGTTTTTAATATGAGGTCTAGCAAATCCCGTTTTATAAATTCCCCTTTGTCTCAAAATATCCCATCTTAATCTCTTGCCATCAGTTTGAATCAATTTGTTGTCCCATAGAGGCAAAGAGGTGACTGACTAGGATTCCAATCCATAGTCTTAGTGACTTTTGATCACATCTTTGCTAGATTACCCAAAAGCAGATGGGAGATTAAATATACTGTATAGGCAGGCCAGTAAATAGGTTGCTACTCAAGTTTGTACCCTTGAGTACAGACTTTCCATTACTACCCATTCAAGTAACTTATTTGAACCATTATAGTATGACCCTCTGATATTTTGCTATACTGTGAAAGCTAAATGCTAAATGCAAATGTCCAGAAGTGGGAAGCTCCCTTTAACTCTAGGTGTTTGTAATCTAGTTAAAGAAATCCTAGCCATTTTTTGTCCCATAAAAAACTCATTTATTTTCTTATAAATTTGCTTGAATAGAGTTTCAGGAATATTAGTGGGATAAGTTGAAGGAGGTGATAAACTGTTGGCACAGTCATCATATTCAGAGTTTGAATCTTACCCCATAAGGAAAGAAACAAAGTTTTCCAGCTTTAGAAATCAATTATCATTCTGTTAATTGTTCCAATAGTTTTTATATGGCATTTGTTTTAAATCTCTGACCAGTAAAATTCCCAGGTATTTGAGGATTTTTTCTGTATTTTGATCCCTACATCCTCCAATAACATGGTATCCAAATCAGTTGACAGTGATAGGGCTTCCATTTTGGACTAGTTCATTTTGGAACCAGAAATTAAATAAAATAAAATCTGTCAAAAATATTAGGAACAGGACTAAGGGATTTTGATTGTTTATTCAGGAAGAATCATCAGTATAAACCAGGGGCTCAATTTTCAAAATTAAACAGTTGTAGCAAGGTGTCTGCGCCAAATGGGTGTGATGCAAGTGGCTCCTTGCATCAAAGTTTGTAGAAATCCTGATTTTTGAATGCAGGCTGCATCAAAATCAGGATGCTGTGCACCAAAGCAACCCTGCACCACTCTTGTGGCAGAAGTGCCCATGCACAAAGTCACAAGGGTGGTTGCGCCGTGAAGGGGCTGCACCATCCACATTTTTTAAATTCCAGAAGCTCTGATGTGGTCCTAACAAGGGTCTGACTTTAGACCAGCCAGGAGGTGGTCTAAGGGCATGTGCCACTGCTGGACAGGGTGGTGATTGGGGGTACCTTCAAGGAGGGGACCAGAGCAGAAGGAGCACAGGGGTACCCTAGGGAGCTATGGAGGCATGGCAGTAATGTCAGTTTGCTGAGGTGGCACCCAGAGGGTATGCCATGCACACTTGCAGAGAGCTGATTGGCCCAGGTAGAGGGAGGCTGGCAGGGTGGACCATAACCCGACCTCAGGTGGACACAGCCCTGGCATTTGCCCCATAAGTGACACAGTCCCCAAAACTGTATGTGGGCAGTAGCCTGCCTCTACACAGGGTCTGAGTACCAGGAGACTGTTACAGTACCCAGGGAATGTTTCCCTCCACCATGTACACCCTGCAACCTTCAGCCACTCTTGCTCACCTACAGTGTTGGGGAATGTGGCACCCATAGGCAGGTACCAGGGCTGTGTCCACCTGGGGCTGGTTCATGGTCTGTCTCTGCCAACCCCCTTCTACCTTGGCCAATTGTCTCTTGCAAGTGTGCATGGCAGCCCTGCCGGGTGCCACCTCAGCACCCTGATATTGCTGCAGTGCCCCGGTCACTCCCTAGGACACCACCCATTGCTCTCTATGCCCCTGGCCCCTTTCTTGTCAGCATATCCCCCCCCACCTTTGTGGTCCCTCTAGGGTTGCACCAGGCAGAGGGATGATGGGTCTCTGCATCAAACCCTGCAGGTGCACCAAATGCTTGGTACAACCCTGCCACTGTGGCAACTCTTGGGTCTTTGGCACAGGGATCCCCTATTTTATAAAATAGAGTGCAGGGTCCCTGAAGCACCCAGAGTTTACCACAACCGTAGAGTGGCAGAAATTGTGGCAATCTAAGGGCCAAATGAATATCATGCCCCATAAGTTTAAAGTGGGTCCCTCAGTGAATTCCCTCTGTGTCCTGTGTGGCCCTGATCTTTAACAGAGGCTTTAACCAAAGCTAAAATAAATAACACTGGGGGGAGAGAGAGCAACTCTGTCTTGTACCACTGTGTAATAAGAAGAGGTTTGAAAGAAAACCATTAATTTTTATTCTGGCTGAAGCCACTGAGTATAATGCCTGTTTCTATTTGCAGAAATATGGACCGAAGTTACATTTAGCCAGGATAAAGTTAGATATTTCCATTAAGTTCTACTGAAGGCATTACTGGCGTCCAGTAACAACAGTATCTCTTTACTGTTATTTTGCGGTGCAGCATGAATTATGCTAAAGGCTTTTTTTTAGGGCTATCAGAGCTATACCTTCCTTTAGCAAAGCCCACCTGATCTGGGTGAATGCGTTTTGTTAAAAATACCTTCTAACTTGTTATCCGATACCTTTGCAAGGATTTTGTAATCAACATTAATTAATGATATTGGGTGATAACTATTACAGTGTGAGGGGTCCTTGTCTGCCTTAGAAAGAACTGAAATAACAGCTTCCCATAACAAAGGGGAATGTCAACTGGCCCCATTAACCTCAAAGAATACTCTTGGCTGTTTGGGTGCCAAAACTGAGACATGGGCTTTATAGAATTTAGAGGAAAGCCCATCCAGACCAGATGCTTTCCATGTCCGGACAGATGTAATTACTTAAGTAATCTCTTCTTTGGTGACTGGTTTGTCTAATGCTAATCTGTCATTATTATTTAGAGCAGGGATTTTATTGTCAAGCATAAAGTCTGAGAAAGACTTAAAGTTAAGTAAAGTTAGTTTTGGAACTATATAGTTCTTTGAAGAAGTCCTCAAATCTATGAGAGATATTCTTCATAGATAGCAGAGGGGAGCCCTTCTTATCCCTAATATCTGAAATTTTTGTGGCTTCTGACATTTTGTTCAGCTTGTATGCCAACAGCTTGCCTTTACTCTCACCTGACTCCCTGTATGTTTGTGTAAGCCTAAATAAGGCAAATTATGTTTTTTGCTGATCTTTACAATTAATGTATTTTTGCCCCGCTCCTTCTTGTTTAAGGGTCAGATCATTACAATTGGTCATAAAAGATTTTCTTTTTGTTTCAATAGTTGTTTCAATTCATATATATTTTTCATTCTAAGTTTCTTTCTGTAGTTTAAAAATGAAATAATTAGGCCCCTTATGTATGCCTTGAAGGCATCCCAGACTGCACTATTTTTAACATCCCCACTATTAAGTCTAAAAACAAGTTAATTTCTGCCTCTAACCATTTAACAAATTCATTATCCTTAACAATGAAGAGTTGGATCTTCACATCATGTCCCCTTAATAGTGTTGCCCAATAATAATCCCATTGAAAGAGGGGCATGATCCCATCACAATGATCCCAATAGTCCTAGTTTTTAGGCCTTGCATTAAAGTGTGTGAGATGAAGATATAGTCTAGTCTGCTATCCTGATGGGTAATATTAGACTTAAAGGTATATTCAATCCCTTTCAGGTTCAGAACCCTCCATGAGTCATTTAGACCAAATTCAGAATATAGCTTTTTGAGGGCCAGGGATGCTTTGTGAGATCTGCTACCATGTCCATTGGATCTGTTGAAGAAATTATCGATCACAGAATTCGTATCTCTGGCCATTATAATTTCAGAGATACCCAAGGTTGCTATCAGATCAGTTAACTTTACAAAAGTTCTGGGTTGTCATTATTTGGTGCATAAACATTAGCTAGTAGGATTCTGTGTCCCTCTGTCAAGCTCTCAACCAGCAAATATGTCCCCTCTGAATCTGACGTGACTGATTCCACAGATAGAGGAATTTTTTGTGGGTCAGGAGACAAACTCCCCTATTTTTGGAGGAGAAAGTACTATAAAAGATATTACCCACTCAGTTTCTATTCTGGCTGAGTGTCTCTTTTTTTAATAAGTGTGTTTCCTGAATAAAATATAGAATAATGCATGGAGAAGTGTAGTTCTATGGGGATTTTATGCACCGCCAAGGTGTGTGATGCCCCTTAAACCCCGAGGGCAAAGCCCGAGGAGTTTATATGGGCATCACATACCAAAGGGGTGCATAAAATCCCCATAGAACCACACTTCTTCATGTTTAATTTTTTTATATTTACTGTTTTTTGGTTTAAATTGTCTTTTTTGGCACTTTACAAGGGTAACTGTTTCCGGCGACAACAAGTTTGTCTCACACTGAGTGTCTGATTGTGTAGCGCTTGTGAACGTCCAGTGAGAGGACAGCTTGTTCAGCATTTTTTCTGGTGATGCTGTGGTACTGTTCTGCCTGTGGTTTATGGAGCTCCATCTTTACGGGAGCTCCATAAACCACATGTGTAGTTTATGGAGCTGTTGGGCACTCACTGGTGGTGCTTTATAACCACTAACCAGTAAATATAATACAGTAAATCAGAAGGAGAATAATCTAATTAATAGTAAAGTCAGAAACAACTTTCAGGAGAAAACGAGGACTGGTTCTTGAAGAGATCTGATCCTTGTGACTAATAAGGCATGGGGACTCCACAACCAGAACTTGCAATTCAGAAATTTGTGTTGCTGAAGTAATGACTGTCAGGAAAACAACTTCTATGACAGGTAGAACATGTCACAATCAGCGGCTGGTTCAATGGGAGGTGCCATAAGGGTCTCTAAAACCATATTAAGGTCAGACACTGGAACTGGAGAGTAGACCAGGAGATGAATATGAAGGATTCCTCTCAGGAATTTGCAGGACATGTTAAGTTGGGCAATTGTCTTACCATACATGAGGGCATGAAAGGTGGAAATCACAGCTAAATGCACCTTCACAGAGGAGTACTGGGGGTCTGAATCTGAATCTGACAGAGATAAGAGGTAATCCAGAACATGACTCACTGGACACTTAAAAGGGTTCAGGCTATGAGAGGCACACATGTTGTAAAACATATCCATTTTGTGGAATAGACATACCTAGTGGATGGCTTACGAGCAGCCAGTCGAACATCAGCGACCACGGGAAACCCCATAGCAGGAGAGTTGTATATCCTTAAGAGCCAGTCATAGAGATGCAGGGATCAGAGGTCCAGGTGCACCAGATAGTTCTGCTTCTAAGACAGAAGCCCTGCTTGCAAAGATAGTGGGACTGAAGGTGCCACTGCCAACTGTTGTTGCAGGGGGAACCAAATATTTCTTGGTCAGAACAGGGCCACTAGAATTAGGGTAGCCAGTTCTGTCCACAACCTGGCCAGAACCCTCTGAAGCAGAGAGAATGAAGAAAATGCATATACGAGCTTCCCCTTCCAAGAGAGAAACAATGCATCCCACCAAAAAAACCCAGGCCCTGGAGTGAGTGAACAAAAATGCAGCAGTTTTATGTTGAATGGGGGACAGAAAAAGGTCAAGTTCCGGATTACGCCAATGGTTGAAGAGATAATCCACAATGGAGTCCAGAAGTTCCCACTTGTGGAACAGCACCAGGGACTAGTTGAGGCAATCCACCAGGGCATTGAGGGTACCTGGCAGAAATACTGCCATAAGGAACACGCCATGCTCCATGGCCCAATGCCAGACCTTCACTGGTTCTTTGCAGAGGGGATAGGCGTGATCTCCTCCTTGTCTGTTGATGTAATACATCACCAACATACTGTCCTTCCTGATCAACAGGAGCTGACCCTGGTGAAGGATAGAAAAGGTCTGTGTCACAGGCTGTAGGTACAAATGAACCACCAAGGCAAAAATTCAGCAAAAATAAAGATATTTATTTACAGTAATTATATAAAGTGAACTGGAAACGGCAAAATAAAAGAGAATTAAAACAACAAAAATAAAGCTAGGAATTACTAGCTTTAAGGATGTTTACAGCATCACAGCCCATCTAATGATTTCCTCTCCTCAGATGCTATGTCTTTACCAACTCTACCTCTCCATCCTATCTGACTACCTGAGCTAGGTGTTCAGCTTATATACAATGCAGGGAGTCATGTGATTACTTAACTCCACCACTGTACCTTACTTCCAACATTATTTCTTTATTTATAATGAGATTATTTTATTTAAAGAATCAATATCCCTTTAAATCAGTATAATGACATATATACACTCATAGAAGTGAATTACACTCTTTTTAGGAGTTTTGAACAGTGTTTCTAGCTTCAGGAAGCACTACCCCTTCCAGCAGCAGCATAAAAAGATTCAGATAGTGGCCAGATGGCTCTTAGAGAAATGCTGCAGCAGGAGGAGGATGAAACTCAAGGCTCTGAAATGCTGTAAGAAGCAGAAAATCCCTCATTATATAAAAAGCTTAGAAACAGCCCAAAAGTGCTCCAATTCAATTCCGGAGGGTTAGAGACCTGAGAAAAGTAATTTGAAAGTAGAAAACTTCACTCGGGGCAGAATTAGAAGGTTAAATACCTTCATGATTGTGCACACGTTTTAGCGGGTCTGGAATTACTGGCGTTTGCGTTCGCACAGTCGCGCAGGAGCTCATCAGCATAATTACAAGGAAAAGCCACATCTTTTCAAGAGCTCCTGCCCGAAGACAAAACAGGGGACAGGGAAGAGAACCAGGGGGTTCTCAACATAATTTTTTTTATTCTTGCAGGGCGCAGACAAGCCCACAGAGGCACAGCAGGCAAAATGGGGCTTATACAAAGCATTTAAAGTGGCTCCCTGCAACAGTTTTCACGGAGGGCTATTTCATCATAAAACCCTCATAAACCAGCATAAAAGCAGGCATTGCACCAGGGAAAAAGCCCTCGGAGCACAAACAGCTTCAAATATCATTTTACCAAGGGAATATACATGTTCTGTGATATAAGGAACATGAAGCAAGCCCCGGGTACATAAACAAAGAGGACAGGACGCTGCGACAATACAGGGAAGCAGTCCTGACATCGTCTCATTTATTATTATCACAAGCCTTTCTAAATAGGGAGATTAGCGGTACTGGGATGTACTAAAAAGGAACAAAAATAGGACAATAAGTGACAAGACAACATATAAACAAAGTGGGTGGCCAGCCCAACAACACAAAACATTACAGTTACTACACAGAACAGAAGTACATCCAGGACCCACTATCTTCCTAAAAATAAAAAGGTGGGGGGGCTTCACTCTTTCACAGTCTGTAGGCCAAGTAGGATAGCCCTCATCTCCAGAGTGTTGCTGTGGAGAGAGTGATCCAGGAAGGACCAAATGCTCTGGTCCAGGGAACATCCAAGATGTGCACACCAACCTGAGCCTGAGGCATCCATTGTCATCATCAACAGGGGCAAGGGACACAGAAATTGGGAACCAGTGCTGAGGTGGTCGAACCACCACAGGAGGGCACAACAAAGAGCAGTAGTCACCAGAATGTGACACTCCTGGCTTTTAAAGCACTGAGCCCACTGGACATGGAGGAACCATTAAGGAATCCTCATATGCAGGCATGCCAGCAGAACAGTGAGGATGACCACAGCCATTGGGTCAATGAGGCAGAGAAGGCATCTTCCCAAGACATAGTTACTGGATGAAACCAACTGAGCCTGGCAATAAGACCAATGGCCCAGTCTGTCAGAAGGAATGCCTGACTGACCAATGTGTCCAGGATAATGAAGGTCCGGACATGTAGTCAGAATTGACTTGGTTTCTTTAACAAGGATGCCTTGCTGATTAAAGAGCTGGTGTGTCTGAAACAGGGTGCAATTATTGCTTTTTGGGATGGGACATTTAAGAGCCAATCATCCAAGTATAGGAATACATACAGATCTCTCAAGAGTGCCATTGCCACAACTGCAAAGCACTTGGTGAAGTCATGCAGTGCTGAAGATAAGCCAAATTGCATGGCACAAAACTGATAATGAGAGCCCTGTAGCATAAAATTGAGGTATTGCCTGTGACTGTGCAGAACCCTGATATAAAGGTAGGCATCTTTCATATCCAGGGCACAGAGTCAGCCCTCTTGCTGTAGCAGAGGGAGGAGGAACTGAAGAGAGATCATGCAAAACCATTTCTATTCTATGTACTGTCCTCTTTGGAACCGAGAAGTTTTGAAAATAATAACCCATTCCTTGACCGGTACAGATTCTATGGCCCACTTGCCCAGGAGAGTCTAGACCTTGGCCAGTAACAAATAAAAGTGACTGGGAGGGTACTGATTCAGACAAAAGGATTCACTGGAGCAGTGGACACCAATTCAAGGGCATGCCACTGCTGAAATATGTCCAGGGCCCAAGCATCTGTGGGGATCTCCATTCACTTGGTAGGAAGAGGGAGATGCAGCCTCCCAGTCTTTTGAAGGGGTCAGGAGAGGCAGAAGGGAGTCACAAGGCTCCAGGGGTTCCAGGAGCACTGCTAGCACCCAAACCTTTGGTGTCCCTTAAAATGGATACCAGGAGGCAGAGGGGCTTTAGGGGCTAAAGAGGACTGCTGGAGCCCATGGCAAGATCCATGAGAGTAACCTCAGCTAGAATGGGAGTAGGGCTGATGAAAAGACCCCAGAGCATAACCACAAGGCTTAGGGTTCAGAGCATGGAGAGAACAGAGCATCGTTTTGGAAGTTTTGGAAGCGGATTCATCACTGGTGCCAAACAATTGGCTGCCACAAAATGGAGTGTTAAGTACCGATTTCTGGACATCAGTGGCAAACCCAGCCACTTGAAGCCAGGAGTATCTCCTAAGGCAGATGACAGAGGAAGTAGCATAAGCTGAAGCATCAGAAACATCATATGCTGAATGTGAAATATTATTCCCAGCAATCAGGCCATGGGTGACCATCTGCTGGATATCACTTTTCATAGGCCTCTCAAACAGCTTGTCAGCCACAACCAAGATGGACTTCCACAGTCTGTTCTGATATATCATCTTATAAGTCTAATAGTTCACAACATGAAGACCAAGATATGCTGAAGCATAGGTTCTCTTGCCTATTACATTAAGTGTGCAAGATTCTTTGTCTGGAGGCAGGGATCCTTTATGGTGAGGTGCATTGGACTAGTCATCTGAAGACATAATGACCGCTGAATCCACCTCAGACTGAGAGGAATATAAAGACTAAGTTGTTGTGGCAGGATGCTGCTTATCAGCTTTACAGGGCACAGTGGGGGCAAGGCATTGGCTTATGCCAAGCAGGCATAGTGGCATCCTCCAAAGCTGAACGGATAAATGGTATAATAACAGTAGATGGGGATGGAACTTGCAGGAATTCATAATGAATCCTTTTGGAAGAATCATCTTCCTCAACAATGAAGCCAACTTTATCCTGAATCTGTCTGAGCAGAGTCTGAAAAGAGGCATCCTCAATAGGAGAGGGTAGAGCTGGAACCCAAGCCTTCAGGCAGGGGCAGGTCACCCCCCTCCTCCTCCTCTACATAATCCTCCTCCATGAGGTCAGGATTATACTCCTCATCCTCCCCTTCATCATTAGGATGTCAATAGAAGCTGACCTGGATCCCAAACTAAAACTGACACTGACGATGCAGGCATTGACAGAGGAGGCAGGGAGCTGGTTAAAGAGGTCATCAGTGCAGGACCCTCAGATGGGATTGAGGATGTTAATAGGCCAGCTGGCAGCATCGATGGCAATGATTTCGACAGCAGAGTCTGCTGTTGGAGTTGGGAGAACAGAGCCTATGGTGTCTGAAGCAAAACATGAGCATTGATGACACCTGGAGCAGGTGTCCATGATGGGACCATCAACGGGCCAAAGCCTCATGGCAGAATAAAGAAATTACATAGAGGGAACTGAGCAAGTGCCAGACCCTGACCTTAGTGTGGCAGAGAGAGAGAGAGATGGTTTGGGGGTGGGGGCAATACAACCCAAGGTCTTAGTGGCCTGGTTCTTGTCTTGTGACACATCTTTGCCTCACATTTCCTGTAACTGAGACTGGGAATGAGCAGAAGAAGCTCCTCACTGGGAGTCCTTATGTTTCCTGGAGTGGCGATGCTTTTCTCCTTCCTTAGAAGACTTCTCCTTTAATTTTTTCTGAAGACTACAATGTCCATAGTGGACATTTCAGTGTGGCTTGTAGTGGGACGCTGGTGACACAGGGCCAACAGAAGGAACAGATGAGGCTGGCCTCAAAGTCAGTGACAAACTCTTTGCATTCTTTATAAATCTGCAAGGTGCAAGGCCACTTAGGAACCAGTGATCACCTTATGGTGTGGTTCCAAATAGGGATGACTGCAGAACTGAACCACACAAAGGCAAGGGTCTTGGACTTCAGGAGGGCAGATTTTATAAAGATGGGTGAATGTCTCATGGATGACCTGGCGGAGGGGATGGCCTAGGTGGGGTGGAGGAACAGTGGGCGAAAATAAAAGGAAGCATAGTAAAGGCAACAAACCTCTGCATCAAACAAGAGAGCAAAAGCAAGAGGAAAAAGAGACTGCTATGGTTCTCGAAAGTGGTAGCTAATAAGTAGCAGTATGTAAAGTTTATTTGTTTTGCACCCCATCCCGGAGTCTCTGGCCACTGTACAGGTAGGTAAAAAGAGACACATACAACAATATAAAAACATAAAATAAAATAGAAACAATAAACAACAATAAAACCTAAATAATTGTTAAATTCAATAAACAACAGAGCAGTTTATAAGCTTTAACTATAAGTCATCTACAAATGCATTCTTAAAAAGGTGCACCTTCTGTCACCACTGAAAAAAAAAAATCTCCACCGATGGGGCCCCAACAAGGGTCTTGGGAGCAAGTTCCACAAAGCTGGGCCCACCACCTCAAGCAACAATTGCTCTCCAGAGGATTTCAGCCTGGCCCTGGGTACTGCTGGGATGCCCTCGGTGGAGGAGGCAAGTGAGTGCATGGGACGGACAGGAGTCAGGAGGTTATTCAAGTAGCCAGGGACCAAACCATGTAAGGCCTTATAGGTGAGCAAGCCTACCTTGAAGATGATCCTCCACCTCACCAGCAGCCAGTGCAGTTTGCACCAAACTGGGGTCACATGACAGGACTTCGAGAGGCCCGTCAGCAATCTGGCCACTGCATTCTGCACCAACTGCAGGTGCCGGGGTACCCCACCATTTACCCTAAGATACAGAGCATTGCAGTAGTCAAGTCGTGAAGTACAAAAGCACATACCAATGAGGGCAGGTCATCAGGTGGAATCAAGACTTTTATCTGGGCAACATTCCTCAAGTGGTAAAAGCCACTACTGACGACGAATGACACAAGAGCCTCAAGCGTCAATCCATCATCAAGGATGACACCTAGATTTTTCACCTTGGCAGATGCCACCAAGGGCGTGGAGCCAAGGAATAACTCTGTTTCTATCTCACCAACACCCACATCCCGCCGACAACTAGTCTTAATCACTAACACCTCCGTTATATCAGGATTGAGTCTCAGCCAGCTAAAGGATATCCAGTCCTGAATTTCAGCCAGACATTTATCCAGCACCTCCATGGTGTCACCGGTCCCAGGTGCAAATGACATGTACAGCTGTGTGTCATCTGCACAACAGTGAAAACCCAAGCTGTACCATCTACTGATCGCACCCAAGGGAAACATATACACCCTGAACAACATAGGCAACAGGATCGAGCCCTGGGAGACTCCACATGGCAGGAGCTTCGGGCAGAATGAGAAATTCCCATCACTACCCTCTGCATCCTACTTGTGAAAAATGACTCAAACCAGTTGATGACGGTACTGGTGAGTCCACAGAGCTCCCCTAGGTGATCCAACAGCATTACGTGGTCCACAGTGTCAAATGTTGAGGAGAGATCGAGGAGAATGAATTTTGACCACTCCCCTCTATCTCTGACCCTGAGGAGCCCATTTTGCACTCTGACTAACACTGTTTCAGTGCTATGCCTTAACTTAAACCCCAACTGCAATGGCTCATAGATGTCATAAGCCACGAGGTGTGCCTTGAGCTGCAGAGCTACAACTTTCTAGATAACCTTACCCAAAAATGGGACGGTAGAGATTGGTTTATAATTTGCCAAGATGTCAAGTTGTAAAGGTAATGACTAAAAGGGTAGTATTTAGAAGGTATAAGGAGATGCAGAGGGAGGAGGAGAGAACGGTGTATCAAGGGAAGTGGAAGGAAGCAGGCAAAGAAGTAAGAAGCGCAAAGGTGCAAACTGAAGACAGAATAGCCCAGGAGGTAATGAAAGGGGAAACGACATTTTTTAGATATGTAAATGAAAAGAGTTCACAGTTCTCTTACCCTAAGAATGCATGTAAGACTACTCTTACAATCTTAAGAGTGGTCTCGGTGGCAGTCAAGAGATTTAAAATGGAGTTAAAGACGTATTTATTTAGTTTAGCATATCCTAGCTATGGTTGATTAATTTATGACTGTTTTAATTTATATGTATGTATGATCCTTTTGTACAGCACCTTGGTTTTGAAAGGCGCTTTAGAAATAAAGATGATTTGATTTGATTTGATTCAGTATTAACATACTGTACAACATAAACATTTATTCAAAGAATTGTGGCACACTTTTTCTATATTTGCACTGCTTGTGACATGACTGTTAACATTAAATGTTGTCAAACATAATGTTGCAGACAGCACAAGTTGAGTATCAATGAAAGTTATGCATGGATCATTTTTCTGCCCAAAGTGTCGCAAATGCATTAAAATGTTTGAAAATCACACCAGAACATTTTGCCACATTTGCAGGGACACGGCTGTGGCAAGTCCAGCATCCAAAACTTTGGTAAACCAAGTTATGAGATCCAAGGGGACATGATCCTGTCTTAATGAAAATATCTTCAGAAATAAAAATAAACCATCCTAACATTCAAATTTGGGGCATTTTGTGTAAGTGAGTTCTGTTGTTGCCACCTGTGAAACTTTTTGCTTGAAACCAGAAAAAATGTGTTAGAGAGGTGGAAGACAGTCACAGTCATACATCTAATGCCATTTGGGGTATCTGTTTTTCAAAACTAAAGCTAGGTCACTAGATCCAGGCCTCCTGGCGTTTATACACTGCAAGGGGAGAAGACGATCAGTAATCCACATCTGAGTCTTGCCATGTCCTTCCAACAGATACAGCACTCTCAGATCAATTCATCATTTGCAGGGAGATTTTCTACACAGAGAACAATGCACAGACAACCATACACAGCAAGGCAGTGGGCATCCATTGAGGGATTGAGATGATGTCATGTGGACCTTGAGAGGATGCTAGTCGAGAGGTCCATGATGCCATCTCATTCCCCTGATGGAAACACAGGCTGAGTTAGGCATGGTTGCCCATGCTTTGTTTCTTGATACTACATGGTCTTACTATATGTCAAAAGGGAAAATTTCACTTTTTATGCAGTAGTAAGTGGGATCCATCTCCTCCCCCCACCTAGATTTCATCCTCATAGTCAGTAACTATATTAAAGATAAATTATTATGCTGACATCGGGGGCTTAGCAGGAGAAAACCATAAAAAGCAACCTTTTGTCATCTCTGAACTAAGTACAACAATTTGTCATGGCCTTTTAACTGTGCGCAGCTTTTTATGACCTTTGAACTATGTACAACAACGTTTGCCCATACCCAGCAAGGATTCTGAGTGTATGGAAATCCATACAAAGTAACACTTAACCATACTCTATTCCATTATTTTCTATAGCACCACTAAAACTGCTCTGTTTTCCTGTATCAGCAATAGAAGTATACAATAACACTTTTCCTGAAGACTGCTCGTTTGTAGTGTAAAATCAGGAGTATCTGAAGACCAGTGTTTACACACTTCTCTGGGGGAGAAAAAGTTAACCAAGTGCCTTCGCATCTGAGTCTTTGAATGTTTTCCCAACAGAAAAACCTAGAGCAGGTTGCAACACAGGGGTTATCGGTCACCCGGCTGATTAGTTGGTATGCCTTGTTGCTGCTGTTACTGTTCAAAGCTGCAAATGTTGCAGTATTGTATTGCACTTTGCATTGATGTATTTGTGGAAAATGTTAAAAGCAAAAGCACCTTACAATACAACAGGCATATATGAAATACCAGCAGAAGAAGGTCCAAATAGGCTATCAAGTCTCCTCATCGCGCAGCTTACTGCGGACGTGTATATACATCCAGAATCTAATATGTCCTAAATATATTCAGCACTTAAAGGGTTAAAGTACTAGCTCTGCCTGGCATGTGTTTCCTTTTTTTGTGTGCCCTCCCAACATCTGAATTGTGAAATGGCCCCGGATCAAGGTGTCAGCCCCCAGAGAGGAAAGGAATGTGATGCCCAGTATCTGTGCTCCCTGACAACTAAGCAATGAATTTGCATCGGCATGGACTGTAAAGGGAGCAGCTTGATCATTCGCCCACCCTCTTGGCTGCAGAAGAGTGCAGTCATGGTAACCTCAGCTGTCAGAATGAGGGAAAGGTAAAACGTGAGGCAGTGCATTTTAAAAAATGGGCCCAGGATCTAAGTCTGAATGGATTGGGGGGGGTTGCACTCGGGCTACAGCTTTAGCTTCATCTTGACTGACAGCTACAGGAACTAAGGGCACTGCTCACAAAGCCTTCACGGCTGCTGGGGGGGGGGGTAATTAAGGATCTGTGTTAGTTATAATCCAGCTTAACATTAGCAATTAATAGTCTCAGTTATTACTTTATTCTAATGCTGAACAACAGTCATTATTTTACACTATTTTTAGAAAAATAGCTGTTATCTATATCCCACTTGCAATGGAAAGCAAATTTTCATACCAATGATCACAAATCTGTTATTTTCCATGAAATTCATGGTAGGAGTGCGTGTGTGTGTGTGTGTGTGTGTGTGTGTGTGTGTGTGTGTGTGTGTGTGTGTGTCTAGAGCAGAGCCAGCCATGACTCAATACAGTAACTTGCAGGAAATTACATGTCACAAAATACTGCATGACATAATGGCTTATAGTGTGTGACAGGGCTGCATAAGGGCCTGCCCAATTTGTTATGCAGAAAGAGTTTAAACACAAGAGTCTGTTCTATATTCACCTTTTCTGTCTCTTGTGTGCGGTTGTGCAACCAAATGTTCTTGTGAGACCCAGGAACTGATCATACCGATGGTTTCGCAGTTCTCTGCCTCTCGCTATCTCTCTGCCATCACTTGCTGTTCTGTATTTCCCCCTTGCATATCTGTAGGTATAAAAATATATGTGAATCTTTATGTGGAAATGTCACTATATTGGAATCCCTTTGTTGAAAACTGTATAAACTGTAGTTATACTGTTGAAATGATTGCAAAAAGCTATTTGGAACTCAAGGGGTTAACCTGGGATGCAGTTTTTAAGTCCCTTGCAGAGTTGTAAACAAGAGGTCAGTTGTGGGTCATTATGTTCTTTTTGCTGCACATGCAAGAATATTGGAAACTGACAACAACATTCTATGAAAAAACACTATGGGCCAGATATTCTAAGCTTTGCGTGGTGCGCAAACCGTTTGCGCAGGTTTAGCGTGAGATTAGCGCGGGTCTGCCATATTCAAAAGGCCAAATAGCCCACACAAACTGCTTTAGCACCGGGCAAACCATAAGTATATGCAAGGAGGAAAGTGAACATGAATACAGGTGCTATGAGATATTCAGTGACTAGCGCTGCGCTGAGGTGTTTAGCACGACTTAACGCGACCAATAGCATGGTACATATCACCGCCCAGAAAAAAATGGTCTTAATCCTGGGCAAACAGTTTTGCGTGACATTGTTGATTTGCACTGTGTTTGCACGGCTTTTGTGCAGCTTGCGCAACCCTAACATATGATTATGACACTTAGAAAATGCCAGACATGGAGGACACATGCTGTTCACTGATGGCACCATCATGATGCCAACAGCTGCCACCAGTCCCTGCCAAGCACAGGCAGTAAGCGGTGATCTGGCCCACAGGGGACATCATGTTAGTGTGGCCATAAAGCACACACCTGCAGACCATACGTCTGTGGTGACCAATAGATGCCAGCACACACATGCAGCACTGTGAGCATGGTGACCATTGAGGGAAGGGTGTACGGGTGGCCAGACCTCACCACAGTCCAGGTGTGGCCACAAGGCTGGGACACATCACACAGTGCACATGGGCCAGTAGTGAGAATACCCCACCACCTGTGTGCCTGTCAGAGCTTACGTGCCCCCCAGCCACATACTGCACAACTGTACAGATGCCACAGCACACACAGTTTGCCATGTATATGTCACTGTGGGCATCCCATGCCACAGATGCAGCATCTATGGATCACACAACAGTGTAACAGTACTGTCCACTGTCAACAATCACCTGCAAGCTGAGCCTGTCACTGTGTACAGTGCAGTGGTCATCACTGTCCTACATACCATAGGCATTGCTGTGTCCCTCACACTACCGGCCCCTTGCTACTGTAGTGTCTGCTGTGCACTGTAGCATGACCTACAGTGTGACGGTTGCATGCAGCACCACCACCACCTGTGCCTATGCTGTGTTGTCCCCTGGGGTACGATATGCTATGCTATGCTGTACTGTTCACATGTAGCCTGCTGCTATCATCATGCACTGCCTGACTGACCTACAGGTGGAGCTGCGGTCAGATCTGTCCAGCCCCTGTACTTCCAGACTGACCTACAGATGGAGCTGTGGGACACTGCAGTAATGCTGGGCAAACTGCATGCAAATCAGGGCATAATGGGATGCTAATGTGGCTGTTTGCCCAGAGACTACCTAAGTAGGCTCATTTGCATGTCACTTTTGAATATGGCAAAGTTTAGCACCGGGCAAACATGTTTGCACCGGGCAAACAGCTTAGCTCTGCGCTAATCCTGCACAAATGCGTTAGCTCCGGGCAAATGGTTCGGGGAATATTATACTGTTTTACACACTGTACTTTCCCATAGGCTACTCCCTGCAGCTGTACTGGGTCCAAGCATTTGCTGGAACACACATTGGCTACATAGGTCGCCTCTACCTACCTTCACGTCATTGTGCATTGTGTTGCTGTTGTGGTCTGCACTTCCTGGTTGCTATATTCAGAGCTGTCTTATTCTAGGGCTATGTTTGCCCTGCACTCCCAGCCCAGTTTGCCTGGCCTCATTCCCATGCTAAATTCAGAGGCTGTTTGTCCTGGGCTATTCCTTTTGAATATAGCTTGCTTTGTGCTCCAGACTAACCTTTGCCCACCAGGCAGTACTAATTTAGCCCTGGAGCAAAGTTTTGAATATCTGGCCCCATGTCTCCGTAATGAGCTCCCTGCAAAGACTGGTTATAAAAAGAGCAGCAATGTTCTGCAAGAGAGAGAGAGACTGCGATTTGAAAATGAGAAGAAACACTCAGAAGGAGGATTTTGTTTTCTCTGTTTGTATTGCCTTTGTAAATAGTTATACCGAATGATTGTTATTTTTTATTTTGCGGTTATTGAGAAAAATAAAATGCTATTTGCAAATTTTTAAACTGCTCCTGTTTTTCCTATGCTTCCTGACCTGTGCCTTGATGACAGATGGCATCAGTCTAAGTGGGATTTATGCCATGCATACTCTAAGCCAGGAGTTTTGTGCGTGGGTAGTAGACCTAGTACCGGGGAAGCATAGCAGAAAGGTATGGATTCTCGATCAGCATGGCCAGGAGTCACTACCAGAAGAATTGCAGCCAAACTAGAAGCAGAAACAAAAGTCCAAACTGAGACTGTTCAGCCAGCACCAGAGATGGAAAAAGAACAGGCAGTGACAGAACCTGAAAGCCTGACTGCCTTTTTCCAGTGGTGGTCAATACAAAAAAAAGAGACAAAGAAACAGAGAAGAGAGGAGATGCAGCACATAGAAAAAGAGATTCAACATTCAGAGGCACAGAGAAAAGAAGAAATGCAACAACTCGAGAAGCAGAGAAAAGAAGAAATGCAATGACAGGAGCAGCAAAGAAGAGAAGAGAAGAGATGTAGCGATGGATGGATGCCTCGCAAGTTATCAAAGCTGGAGGATCTGGCACTGGTCCAGCGGAGCAACAAGACACAAACAACTTAAAATACATTAAACTTACAAAGCTGTGTCCCTCGGATGATATCAAAGCATACCTGACAACTTTTGAAAGGGTTGCCACAGCCTGCCAGTGGCCAGAGCAGCAATGGGCAATCAGACTGGTACCTTAACTGACTGGTAAAGCCCAACTTGCTTACAGCAATATGGACACTGCACAGTCAGAAAACTATGACCCGGTGAAAAGTGAAATCCTGAAAAGGTATGACATCTCAGGAGAGACCTACAGGCAAAGATTCTGGTCTCTGAAGTACAACTCAGTCAACAATCCTCAAGAAGCCTTCACCCGACTCAGAGAACTCCCTATGAAATGACTCCAACCAGAGGACAAAACAGTCCCACAGATCACTGACACATTTGTAATGGAGCAGTTCATCAACATCCTCCCACAGACATACAGCTTTGGATAAAAGCACACCGACCAGAAAGTGGGGGAAAGGCTGTTTCTTCGGCTGAAGATTACCAAATGGCCAGACAGATGCTACATCAGTGAGGTAACAGCCAAGCACTGGTAAGACACTCTTTTTCCATCTAAACTCCAAGTCTGATGAGAACTCTGGTGAGGTAGCAAATCTGCACCCAAGGACTTTATTTACTATAACTGTGATAAGCCAGGTCATATTGCAAGAAATGACCATATTAAGAAGAGTGACACTGGAGCAGATTTGTCCTTAGCAAATTGGGGTAAGTACTTAACAGATGTGAAGGTGGGAGACAAGACTGTGAAGGGACTTAGAGATTTGGGAAGCAGACAGACCCTAGTGCATATTGAAGTGCTGGGAAAACACTGTGCAAAAGGACCAGGTACTTGTGTCATCCGGATCCACGGGGACACTCGATACTATCCCACCATCCAAGTGACTCTGACTATTAAGGGTGTGTCACCCCAGATGACAGCGAGGGTAGTACCTAAGTTACTTGTACCTGTGATTATTGGAAATTACTTTCCAAGATTTACTGAGATAATCATTGAGGGAGTAAATCCTGATGTTTCTGCAGCTGTGGTGACAAGAACTCAGGAAAAGAAAATCTCAGATGGTGGGGACTCTTTTCCTTTCACTGATTTTGATTCAGACTTGTTTGAGCACAGCTCCAAGATCCAGAAGTCCAGGAAAGAAAGACGATGGCTGAAGAAACAGTGCCAACAAAAGACTGGCTACTAAGAATAGGCTACTGCACAGAGTTTGGGTTAAACCTCAGACACAGGACCAGATAGAACAATTGGTTATACCACAAAAGTATAGATCTCAATTGTTGCAGATAGCACAGTAGTCCTATGGCTGGTCACTCAGGGAGGGATCGCACCCTTGCCAGATTGCTGTATAGATTTTACTTGCCTGGAATTCATGAATATGTTGCTACCTATTGCAGTTCCTGAGCTGAGTGTCAGAAAGTAGCCCCAGAGACTGAAAAAGACAAGGTGCCCCTGGTGCCCCTACCCTTGATAGATGTGCCCTTTGAGAGACTTGCAATGCATGTGGTTGGCCCCTTAGACAAAAATAAAAAGGGTAATTGAGTCATTTTGGTAGTATGTAACTATGCTACTCGATACCCAGAGGCAGTTTGCGTACTGTCACAGCCCCAAAAGTGGCAGCAGAGCTTGCCAAAATTTTCAGCAGGGTGGGCATACCTGAAGAGATTATTACTGATCAGGGTAGTAATTTTGGTGCTGCATTACTGAAGAAGCTGTACTAACTACTAGGTAACACTGCCATAAGAACCTCCCTTTATCATCCTCAGACAGCTGATCTTGTTGAGCGTTTTAAACAAACCCTAAAATGCATGTTTTTTTTTTTCAAAATATTTTATTGGTAGGCTGTTGTGAGTGCACAGGTAGACTGACAATCATTCCATCATATGACATACAATCTAGATACATGACATAGTAGCTGAAACCAAGCAATCTTACAGGTGTGAGAGTAAGTTGATAATGGTAAGTCCTTGTTAACAACCTGGGAGCTGAATGCCCAGGCGATGGTTTAAATCCAGTTACCCCTGCCTGAAATATAATTCCAGAAACATGGTTAGGACCATTCGGCACATTACACATATAAAGGACCAAATATGCTTAGATGACATCAGTGGAAGGTGAAGAAACAAGAGCATAGCATTACAAAGGTGTAAATTTAAATTTTAGCTCCAAGATCCAAGTTGCATGAAGGGAGGTCAACATGACGCAGAGCAGCAAACCCGAAGTGGCCAAATGCCCCTAGAGTAGAAAATCACCAGTCTCTAGTGCCATGATGATGAAGTCCAGATTTTGAAGAAGGTTTCTTGTTTGCCCAATGCTGATAATTGGGTTCTTTCTAAGGATAGGCATAGTTTGAGGTTATTGGCCCACTGAGATGGATGGGGTGGGGGGAGAGGACATCCAGGTCTGCGCCACTGGCTTTATAGCATTAACTAGGGCTAAAGACCATAGAGGGTTGCTAGCTTTCCCGCCCAGGTTTTGGAGATCATCCCCAAGGCGTAGTTCTGGGGGGGGGGGGGATTCGAGGGAGTGTAACCCAAGATGCTGCTCATAATCTGGTGCACTGAATACCAATAAGGGGTCACCTTAGACATGTCAGTGCTAAATGGAGGAAGTCACCCTCCTGGGATTTGCATTTGGGGCACTCACTGGGCCTCTGTGCATCAAAGGAGTGTAATTTCTTGGGGTGATATAGGTTCTATACATAAAATGCAGCTGGATTTGCCTGAGTTTGTTGCTCCGTGAGCAAGTTGCAAGGTGTTGACTTGCCACTTTCCACAACTTTGGAGTTGAGTGGAACTTGAAGATCATGGCTCCATTTAGTTCTTATACTCCCAGTGGCTTTGGGGATCCTAATCTGTATAATATTATAATAGACTGAGAGTGGGTTTGGACATGGTTGGAGTTTGAACATCTCTTCTTCAAAGGAGGAAGGGAGGGTCCAGCTGTAGTTGGGTGACAAGGCTATCCCACACCTGTCTAACAGTGAGGAATACAAAGAAGTCTCGGGGGGGGATACCCCACTCTTCACAGATAGAGACAAAGCTCCTTAACATGCCCTTTCATACAACTGAATTATAGTGGAAAGACCCCGTCTTCTCCACATGTGGAGTCTCTGTAAGAGTGGTATGGAGCAAGGGCCTCTGGCTTTCATGATTGGTACAATGCCGGCATATGGGGAGGGTCTTAGATGGTGTCCTATGTAGCTATGTACATCTTTCCAAGATTTCAATAGATTCACAGTGAAAGGATTGGCTATATTGGGTTACTGCTCAAAAGCTAGGGCTATGGGTAAAACATCTATTTTCAACAGACCGGACAGGGCATCCTCCTCCAATCTCAGCCAATTTTGCACCATTCCCATAAGCCCTACTGGTACAAAAGCCAGCTCTGCGCTGCTCGGTAATAGCTCAAGAAATTCGGTAAACCCAGACCCCCCATATTGGCTGGTAGCTGCAAGATGGCTCTTTTAATTCTGGCACTTTTACCTCGCCAGAGGAATTTATGTAATATGGCATATAAGTGTTTGAAGTGGGTTTTAGGTACCCCTATGGGGAGTGATTGGTATAAATACAAACATTTCAGTAAAACAGTCATCTTCACAACCCCCATCCTGCCCAGCAAGGACAAAAGCAAAGCCATTCACCTTTCACAATCTTTTGCCAGTTTGAGTAAGAGGGGTTTATAATTTAAAGAGTATAGTTAATTTATTTTAGCAGCTATAGTAACTCCAAGATATTTTAGCTTTTTCACCATTTGCAACCCACTCAGATTTGAGATCAGAAGCGCTGTATCCCTGGTCCCTATTGGAAGCAATTCACTCTTAGTCCAGTTAACCTTTTGCCTTGAAAGCTTCCCATATTCTCTCATTAACTGATGTACCCAGGGAAGGTCCTGAGCTGGACTCTGCAAGTACAAGGGCAGATCAACAGCATATAGTGATACCTTATGTTCTGAATTTCCCTCCCCAAAGCCCCGGATTCCCTTGTGAATTCTAAGGACTGCTGCTAGGGGCTCAAGTGAGAGAACATACAATAGTGGGGACAGGGGTCATCCCTGCCTCGTGCCTCGACTTGGAGAGAAGGGAGAGGTCACCAAACCGTTAACTGCAATCTAGGCTAATGGGTTATTATATAATACCTATATCCAGGATCTAAAGTGAGGGCCAAAACCCACCTTCTCCAAGGTTTCGAAGAGGTAGCTCCATTCCACCCGGTCGAATGCCTTTTCAGCATCGAGGGCTAGCACTTCGGCTCCATGTTTTTGAGAAGTCCTACCCCATCTGTAAATCACATTTAATGTGCGATGAATATTGTGTTTCCCCAGTCTCCCTTGCACAAAACTGGCCTAGTCTGGGTGGATTAAGGTGGGCATTACTGGATCTAACCTGGAGGCCAATGTTTTCACTAGGATTTTATAATCTGCAGTAAGCAAAGAAACTGGCCTATAGGAGGTGCACCAAGAGGGGTCTAGAGGTCTTTGCCTGGCTTAGGTAAAACTGTGATTGTTGCTGAGCGGGTAGAGGGGAGGTAGCTCACCCCATTCCAAACTTTCCACAAGCATGTCGAAAGCGGCTCCAATAGGACTTGGGAGAAAGTTTGAAAAAATCTATAGGGTGCCCATCTGGGCTTGGGGCCTTGCCTCCCTTAAGAGCTTTTATTGCCAAACTGACTTCGGCTGTGGATATAGGAGTGTCCAGTTCCTGAGTCACCTTATTCTCCATTCATACAACAGGAGCTTTGGCAAAAAAGAGTTCAAAGTCTTGGGAGGTGGGGGTTACCTCTGAGGTATAGAGGGTGCCATAGAAGTCACTGAAGGCCTCACCAGTAGCTATAGAGTCTTGAACTAGCTTGCCAGACTGGTCATGTATTTGCCCCACTTTTCTTTCTCCTTCCCTACGGTGTAGTTGCCATGCCAGGAGTTTGCTCCCTCCATCCCCATCGAAGTAGGCTCCTGCCTGTGAGAGTAAAATACTGTGCTCTATCTTAGCGTTGCTAAGAGTGTTAAAATGCCATTTCAGTTTTGGCACTACTCTGTACAGAGATGCGGTGGGTCTCAGTCTATGGGCTGCCTCACATCCTTCTATTTTTCCATGTAGTTGGGTGAGCTCTCGTTACCCACACCTCCTGGCATGGACTGAGAAGGCAATAGTTTGTCCTCTGATGAAAGCTTTTAAGGCTTCCCATCTACACCTCTGGGAGGTATCACCTTTCCAGTTAAATTGGAGGAATTCCTCAATATGTGTATTCATTGCAGTAGTATATTCCTGGTTTTACAAAAGAAGGGGGTCTAATTTCCACTGTCTGGTAACTGGGGGGGAGCCAGGGGCTGCCAAGCCCATGTTCAGAGAGGCATGGTCTGATATGTAGATGGGAGAGTATTTTATGGTGTCCACAAGGGGGAGTAGAGAGGGACTGATCAAAAACCTTTTGAGGCGGGCATAAGATTGATGAGCATGTGAGAAAAAGCTATAGTCTCTATCCGTAGGATGTCTATGTCTCCATGCGTCCAGTAGTTGATACGCTTACTCCAGATTTCCCAGGGCCCTGGCATTCTTTGATATGGGAATAGGAGCTGTGTTGGATCTGTCTAAAATACAGTATCGCACACAGTTGTGATCACCCCCCAGCACCCATTTTGCCATATCAAGTGCCAATTTCTAAAAAAAAAAACAGGGTCTTCCACGTTTGGTGCATACACTGAGCCAAAGGAGAAGGTACCAGCCCCCTGCATTTCAGCTCTCGCTAGGGCATATCTACCAGCTTTGTCAATGACCCTTTCCAACACTCGCACCTGACAGCCCCGAGGGAACCAGATCGAAGCGTCCCTTGCTTTTGAAGAGAAAGTGGAGGAGACCCACGTTCCCCCATGAAGGCTTCCTATTTTACAGCCTCACTCTGGGACAAATGTGTCTCCTGTAACATAATTACTTGCCACTGGGATTGTTTAACCTCTAACATCACCCATTTCCGCTTAATTATGGATTTTAATCTGTTGACATTCCATGTTGTCACCTTAAGGGAGCTAGCCATCGTGTACTGAGTAAACCCGACATTTGAGTATGCTGCTCTTAATGAAAAAAAAAACAGAGTCCAACTCCCTCACCCTGGTCTCCGCCAAGACATATTCATTTCCTTTACCTGCATGAGTTCACAATCCCTCCTGTGCCCACCAACATCCATTTCTTTAACCCTTGTGTAACTGCAGAACCTTATCCCAAAAACCCCCCATAGCCCTAGGGAATGCGATGAGGAACAGACCCGCTGAGCCGGGCTTTCAGAAACAACTTCCTCCCCAGTGGATCAAGATTCCCCATGGCCCCCCATCCTCCAACCCATTTTAACCCCCCTGATAAACACAACAAGCAACAATCCCACCCCTCCCCCAATTCCCTTACATATCATAGCATAAATGTTACCCACTCCCCAAGATTCGGGCACAAACAAACTTGAAACATTTCCCCATAGAAACAACTGATAACCAGTAATGTAGTTAATATAAGTTCTAACATAATGATCATTTGTTTGACACAAATTGAACAGTAACATTTAACTGCTAAGGTCTCCAACTGCTTAAGATAAAAAAAACAGCAAAATAAGCAGAGGAGTTGTAAGCTAGCACATGCAAGTGAAACTAAGAATTGGTTTAGCCACCAAAATTATATAGGCGGAGGGCCATGCATCCCATGAAAATTCTTAACTCAGGTTCAGCATATACTCTCCGTTTAGTTAATGAAAGCTAGGTGCTGGAATCGTCTTGGCCAATCTGCTGAAGACCTGCGGTGGCTGTTAAGTGTGCAGGGTTCAGAGCAGAAAGAGGATTTTCCTTGATTCACCCACCCCTCACTGTTACCCATGTCTCCAGACATGGTCAAGGGGGTTCGAAATAGTGCCGCTCGAGGATATGCAGAAAGTTTAACAAGTGAGCCAGGCATTAGATCTTATTCTGGTGATTAACTGCAAAGACATGTGAGCACTAGGCTGTGAGCCAAAATAACAGAACTAATTAAAGTAAACAAAAAGTAAGATCCGGGCCTGGTGAGGAATGTCTAAAGAGAGTTGAACTCCCAGTGCACAAGTTAGAAGGCTGCAGGCCCCCAAGCCTCCCCCACTGCTACCCACATCCCCAGACATGGTCGGGGGGGGGGCATGGTGTTGCACGGAGATGTAGACATCAGAGGGAAACCTGCAGGCCCCCTTATTAACAGGTATCCAACATGGGGCCAACTGGGGCCTTTTTATGTGGAACTAGTGAGACATCCTCAATGAACAGCAGCCCTCATGAGGGGCCCAAGGACATAAGATTGATTAGGCCATACATAAAGGAGAGACAAATGCACTTATCTGTTTTCAACGTCCTCATGGGCTGGTGGTTCTTGAACCCACCGCCTTCTAGCCTCTTCTTCCTCCACCCATTTCTCAGCTAACCTCGGGCAGATAAAGAAAATAGGAGGTTGTCCAGTTTTGTCAATTCTCAACTTAGCTGGGTACATGAAGGCGAAGGACCAGCCAAGCTTGTACAACCTTGCCCTAACCGCATTAAATTTTTGCCTTTGGATTTGAAGATCATGGCTGTAGTCCTGAAAAATTAGCACTTTGTTGTTTTTGTAAGAGATGGGCCCCTTCATTTTTGCTTTGCACAGTATGGTTTATTTATCCACAAACCTCAGGTACTTTATTAGGCAATGACGTGGCTTGTCTCCAGGTTTAGGTGGAGGGCCCAACCTGTGGGCCTGCTCAATTTCAAACTTTTCAGCTTCCCCCACTAATTCCAAGTGCTCACAAAGTCATTTATGAAGGCCAGTGTCAGGGTTGCAACCCTCTGTCCCCTCCGGAAGACCGACAATGTGAAAATTAGAGCACCTTGAGCGGTTCTTTTGGTCGTCAACTCGTGCTACGAGCTCCTCCATGGTTTTCTTTAGCTCATTCCTCTGACTAGTGATCACCTGTAAGGAATACTCTCGGTTGCTCACATGATTCTCCAGCCTTGAGATCTGCATTGTATGCGAGGCGGAGGCTTCAGACAGGCCATTGACCATGATCTGAACGGTAAGATTTGTGAACCCTGCCTTCATTTCATGTTGCATCTGTGTGAGTGTTGCAGTAACACCAGCAAGTGAGTGTTGTAGGTCCAACATATTAGAGTCAGCCACTGAGGTAGTATCGGCAGCCTGGAGGGCCTGAGAACTAGAAAGGACCTCTGATCCCCGGCGTGGCTCTTTTGGTGCTGGCACAAGGTCAAACATAAGTTTTTTCTGTTTATTTTTGGATTTACCAGTGGCCATGGACCTCAGTTCTCCTCTCTTCCAGTTTCAAACAAAGTACGATGCAGTTAAGAGGCCAAGCAGATGCTTTCAAAAATGTGCCTTAGGGAGCCGCCTAGAGAGCATCCGTCATGTGCCAAAGCTAGCCACACCCCCCCAAAATGCATGTTAAAAAGGTTTGTAAAAGGGGATAGGAAAGACTGGGACTAATACTTACCTGCTTTTTGCTTACAGACAAGTGCCACAAGCCTCAACAGGTTTTTCACCATTTGAAATGCTGTATTGTAGACAACATAGAAGGCCACTAGATGTGATAAAGGGAACATGGGAAGATAACCCCACTCAGAAACAACCACTCAGAAACAATCTATTACATCTTATACTGTATGTGTGCCCTGAGAAAGAAGCTGGCAAAATATATTGAAATTGCCCATAGTAATCAGGAAGAGGCCCTAAACCAGCAGAAGGTGTATTATGACCATGGGGGTAAAAGAAAGTTTTTGAGCCAGGTGAAAAGCTCTTGTTGCTCTTATCCACTACAGAAAATAAACTGTTAATGAAGGGGCAAGGGCCTTATAAAGTGCTTAGATGTACTGGCACAGTTAACTATGAGATTGAGACCCCTGATAGGAAAACTCCTACTAAGATATACCATGCTAACCTACTCAAGAAATGGGTTGAAAAAATACCAAAAGCTGTTTTGCTGGTTTTACTAGAAACTGATAAAGAAGATATTGCTATAGCTTATGATAGACTGGAACAAACTCTAACTGCTGATGCTGTAAAGATGAATGTTTCCTTAACCTCTGAACAAACCACAGAAATTTATAACTTGCTAAAGACATTTAACAGTACTTTTACCATAGCACCAGGCTGAGCAATAGGGGTCGCGCACATAATTGTGGCAAGGAATTCTTGCCCTACTAGACAAAAGACATGCAGATTACCAAAGAGGTTAATAGCTGACATGACTAAGGAAATACAAAAAATGAAAGAATTGGGTATCATAGAAGAGTTGAGAAGTGCTTGGTCATCACCAATGGGGACTGTAAACAAAAAAGAAGGGGGTGTAAGAATCTGCCTTGATTTTAGGAAACTTTATCAAGTGTCAGAATTTGACAGTTATCCTATGCCCAGAATAGGTGATTTGGTGGACAGACTGGGAAGTGCAAAGTATATCAGTACCCTCAATCTCACTGAGGGTTACTGGCAAATCCCCCTAGCTAAAGAATCCAGAGACAAAACTGCATTTGCCACTCCTATAGGATTCTATCAGTTCACCACCATGCCATTTGGTTTACATGGCGCACCCACTATATTCCAGCGGTACATGGATGTAATTTTATCCTCTCACACTGGTTATTGTACTGCATACCTGGATGATGTCATGGTGTACAGTCCAGTCTGGAAAAGCCACCTGGAACACCAATGAGTAGTTATCCAATTGATCAAAAAGGCAGGTCTGACAATTAATCCTACCAAGTGTGCATTGGGCATGCAGGAAACCAGATATTTGGGCTATTATTGGGGAAATGGAGAAGTCAAGCCAGAGGTTTCTAAGATAGAAATTGTAGCTAATAACCCTGTCCCCAAAACCTAGGAACATGACGGGTCATTTTAAGGTCTGGCTGGTTATTATTAGAGATTTGTTCCCAGCTATGCCAAGTTAGCTACTCCCCTCACTGAACTCACAAAGAAACAGTTCCCAAATAATGTGAAATGGTTCCCAGAGTGTGATGAAGCTTTTCAGACCATTAAGGCTACATTATGTTCAGCTCCTGTTTTAAGAAATCCAGACTCTGAAAAACAGTTTTTATTACAGACAGATGCATCAGAGGTAGGCCTAGGTGCAGTCTTGAGTCAGCATATAGATGGGAAAGAACTTCCTATGCTATACATAAGTAGGAAATTGCACGACAGAGAGAAAAGGTACTCCACCATTGAAAAGGAATGTCTTGCAGCAAAGTGGGCCAAGGAGTCCCCTTAAGTTTTAGTTACTAGAAGCTGACTTTGTACTTGTAACAGATCACAATCATCTCTGTTGGCTTAACCAAATGAAGAATAACAATTCTAGAATCACACAGTGGTACCTGGCACTACAGCCATTTAGCTTTAAAGTGATGCACAAATCCGGGAATGATAATGTTAATGTTGATTTTCTGTCAAGATATAGATCAGGAATTGAGAATTCCGAAGGTTGAAAAAATATGAGTTGAAACTTCTCTGCTTGTTATGCTGCATATGCACTGAACTGTAAAGGTAATAAGCTAATGTTAGACAGGAATTTCATAGAATGTTTTGTAAACCAGTTTTTGTAAAACAGGTTCCCTCTTATAGAGGAGGGGTATGTGACAGGGATGAATAAGGCTCTGCCCCATTTATTATGCAGAAAGAGTTTAAACACAAGATTCTGTTCTATCCTCTCCTTTTCTGTCTCTTGTGTGTGGATTTTCTTGTAAGACCTAGAAACTGATCTCTCCAACATTTTCTCTCTTCTCTGCCTCTCGCTATCTCTCTGCTTTCACTTGCGGTTCTGTCTTTTCTCCGCCCTTGCATATCTGTGGGTATAAATATAGCTGTGAATCTTTTTGTGGAAGTATCACTGATACTGGGATCCCTTTGTTTAAAACTGTATATAGTTATACTGTTGAAATGATTGCAAAAAGCTATTTGGAACTCAAGGGGTTAATCTGAGATGCAGTTATTAAGTCCTTTTCAGAGTTGTAAACAAGAGGTCGGTTCTGGGTCATTATGTTCTTTTTGCTGCACCTGCAAGAACATTGGAAACTGACAAGAACATTCTGTGAAAAAACACTATGTCTCATTAACAAGCTCCCTTCAAAGACTGGTTATAAAAAGAGCAGTAAAGAAGTAGAAAGGACTGCACAAAGGAGCAAGCAGTGCTAGGTTCAAAAATACTTGAGGAAAAGCGAACAGAGAACCAGCACCTGCTTAAAAACATACAAACTCTGTTTGTGCTCGAAAGTGGATAATTACCAGCCGAGAATGCTCATGTAGTACAAATAAACTTTAATTCATGATACAAGAGCAAAAAACAACTCACTTAAAAGAAGTTACTGTACAAAGGAGTCCATGTATTTCGCAGAGTCCATAAGATTCATAAGGTCCGTAAGGTACCATAAGATCCAAAACAGTTCAAAACAGTTCAAACGGCTGAATAATCCAAGTTAAAGCGAGAGCAAGAGCTGAGGGTCTCCTCCAACTGACGTCACCTGATGCGTTTCGCACATGGCTTTCTCAAAGGCTGACGTCCAAGATTACATATGCGTATATTTAAACAGTGACCTTAAAGTGATATCACCCTTTTTTGACACTATTTACAAAATACAAAAAATCCAATAAAACAAAAAATCAAATAAATCCAAAAACAGAGAGAAGGAAATCAAAACTGTGCTAAATATTCATAATACAGCACCAGTATAAAATTGCACAACTTACTGCTGGAAATATTCCACAAAACAACATATGATACCTCATTTATCCAGTAGGTCATAGTGTAATCTGTGCACATATGAAAAGAGCAGCAATGTTTTGCAAGAGAGAGAGAGACTGAGATTTGAAACGAGAAGAAACACTCTGAAGGAGGATTTTGTTTTCTCTGTTTGTACTGCCTTTGTAAATAGTTAAATTGAATAATTTTTATTTTGTATTTTGCTGTTATTGAGAAAAATAAAACACAATTTGCACATTTTTAAACTGCTACTGGTTTTCCTATGCTTCCTGACCTGTGCCTCGATGACATAAGGAAAGTCCCCTCAACCTGTTTTCTGCATACTTGTGTAGTCTGTAGGCATGAACAATGATTCCCTCTCTTGCATCCCCTAATTTAAATGTAAATGAGGTTGCTTCACTCTGTTTTGCCCTGGTGTGAAAACCTGTTTATTTCCATTGCAAAATAATGCAAAGCATCATGGGAATTGCTATGCAACCTGCACAAGCCAGCAGAACTTATACTCGCATTCAGTTCTGTTACATGTCTTGTGAAGTCCCTGTATTCTCTAAAAGCATTTTTTTCTCCCTCAGATATGCTTTAAACCACAGAAAGCAACAGGGCACTTAATATGCCTTGAAAAGTTTCATGGCCATCATAAGACAAGAACATACGGATTGCAGAGAACAGCAACATAACAACTGATGATAACAGTATAATTAGTGCAGGCCTCAGCACTAAAACATCATGAAATTCCAGGATGCCTTACCTGAGTCAGGTCTTGACCTTTTACAATGGAGTCATGCAGGTTTTTACACCAGACTTAAGTGCCTTCATATACATTTAAATCCTGATGAAATTAGAAGGGTGCAATAGAGGCAATCATTGTTCATGGCTACAAACTGCACAGGTAAACAGAAAAAAGGCTGTAGGGACCTCCTCTTTAATTGTCATTGAATAACACTGTTCCCTGCTGTATACTACAGCATTTTGTGATATACTGCAGCACTATTGTGTTGCATCCTGGCTGGTAGCACTGTAGATCTTGATCTCTCTTTCTCTCTCTCTCTCTCTCTCTCTCTCTCTCTCTCTATATATATATATATATATATATATATATATATATATATATCTTTGTAAGCACTAACTCATGATGGGGTGTGGGCTATGCTTTGATAAACGCATGCTTGGGGTGTAGTGAGGCATAAGGCCATAGGCCAAGTGCCTTACTGCCCCCAGAAGTGCATTTATCAGAGCATAACCTACACCCTGGAGTGTGTTATTGCACTTATAAAATGGGTGTATGTTGAGACTTATTGTAACTTTAAAAAAAATTAAGAAATACTAAAAGTTTTTCTGTTTTGAAGTAAAATAGTCCCTCCACTGCATCGGGAGGAACTTTTGAAAGCCACACGCAGGGAACAGAACATCGAAGGGGATTGCCAAAAAAAATATTTTTCTTTCCTGATTAATGTTTTCCACTTATGAAAAATGATGTAGTTTTGATGGGGGGTAAGAAGCCTGAAAGTCTCTGAGGGAACTCAACATTTGTTTTACAGTCATTTTTGCAGTTCAGCTCTGGGTACAGTATAATGGAAAAACTTTTGTGTACTCAGAGCTTCGCTCTCGAGGTTTACATGGTTGTCATGACAACCTCTCGAAGTGAACAACAGTGTTGTTATTTACTGTTGCCCATCCACTGTCTTTTATAGTGTATGTGCAATAGTAAATTAGTCGGTGACCACTTTTTCCTTAGCTGCGACGTCTGACTTTGTTCCCACCCTCCATCCTCTTCCCAGTCTAACAACAAGCCCTACTCCATCCCTGGTACCCCTTCATCTTAGAGAATCTGTGTTTGTTTAAAAAAATAAATAAAAACATCTACAGTCTTGGGCAGTATATGCCGTTACTTTTAGCCCGCAAGCACTGACTCACCGCCGTAGCCGTTTCCCTGCGGTCCGGAGCATTGATAACTGTGCATGTGCAGAGACGTTCAACGCTGTTGTACCATCGATGTGACATACTCACGATCGTACAACAACATCATGACATCACATCAATAGTATAACAAGACTAGGGAAAGCTAGATTTTCAGGCAATACAGCATTCTAACATGCACTATAAACTGTTGGTCAAGGTGGCAAACCAGGATCGCATGTGGTGAAGGAAGGATAAACAAGAATCGGGTCCATACAGATCGCCGGCAAGACGAGGCTTCCTTGTGGTCTTGCTGGCAGCATGCTTGCATCTGCAGCTGGGTCTCTCATGAAAGTACCAATGGTCTCACTCTCTTTCTGTCAGAAGAGAGAGACCATCGACAAGTGAAGAATGCAGGTCTGGGAGACAGATAATAGATTACTTTCTTTGTGGTAAGCTATCCTGTTTTTTAATACACTTTTTTGTTGTTGTTTCAGTGACTGGAGTCATTGAGGAGAAAGCAGGGCACCACTCACTACAAAACAAAGGTGACTACATTTCCTGTCACCAAGAGAAATAAAGGTGGTGGCTTTCCAAGGCTTGAATAGCAGGTAGCTCACTGATATGTTTTTTTGTGGGGGACTTGTTTTTTGGGGTGTTTATATCAGAAAAAAAAACATGGCTGGGAAGGAGTGCCAGCCAATACGATTCCACAATTATCTGCACCCATTTAATAGCCCTAACCAGGCTTCCCGTTGACTCTGTGGCTTGCAGCTGGAGACACCAGCCTGCCGCACCATCTCCTGCTGCCCACCCTTCTGGGCTTTAGACCTGACTGGGCTTCCCGTCGACTCCGCGGCTGGAGACACCAGACTGCAGCACCGTCTCCTGCTGCCTGCCCTTGAGAGCACCCTTCCATGCTTTAGCCCTGACCGGGCATCCCATCAAATCCATGGCTTGCAGCTTGAGACATCAGCCTGCTGCGTCATCTCCTGCTATCCACCCTTGAGAGCACCTTTCCAGGTTTTAGTCCTGACCGGGCTTCCAGTCGTCTCCGCAGCTTGTGGCTGGAGACACCAGCCTGCCGCACCATCTCCTGCTGCCCGCCCTTGACAGCACCCTTCCAGGTACACTGTTCGAAATGCCTGGGACTGATCCTCAACTCCCATTGGACTTGCTCCTCTGTTCCAGCTCCCTACTGGCTGGTGCAGCAGTGGCTTGTGCATTTATTGGACACTTGAACTTTGGCCTTTCTCTGAGCTTCTGGCTCTCTTTGAAACTGTGGTCCTTCTGTCTAATTGTTTAATACTCGATTTTTATTTTGTCTGCTTATTTGAGGGATTGCATAGTTGAATGTGATGTTCAATTTTTTCCTGCCAGTAGGTGAATGCTTAGATGAACTCTGTTACTTATACTAAGTTGTTCTGACCCTGTGTGAAAAAAAATTATTTGCTTACTGTTATCTTTACTTCTCTCTTTTTTCCCTTTTCTTCTACCAGATCTATTGTTTGCTTTGTCTCTTGCACCTATCATTTCTAAGCCCTGCTCTAATCCTGTGTTTGCTTTGCTCCTAGCCCCTATCACTTCTAAGCCCTGCTCATCTTTTGGAGTTTTGTAATTACCTCATTAATTCTGTTTCTCTCTCTCTCTCTCTCTCTCTCTCTCTCTCTCTCTCTCTTCTCTCCTCTCTCTCTCTCTCTCTCTCCCTCTGCTCCATCCAGGACTTAATTGCAGCCACCATGGGCATTGAGTCACTGGCACCTGCCTGAGGACCCCCCATTTGGTTGTCTGTCCAACACCTCCCCTACCATTTACTTCATTGTTTTTGTTCTTCTCTCTGCCCACTCCCTGATTTAACCTCCTGTTTTCTTTTGTCCTGTCCTTCTCCATTCCTGCCCCCGAATTAACCCCTGTTTTTGTTTCCATGCTTGAAATTGTAACACCCTCCCTCTGTTTTCTCCCTTCAGGCTTTAGCCCTACCAAGGCTTCCCTTCGACTCCATGGCTTGCAGCTGGAGACACCAGCCTGCCACACTATCTCCTGCTGCCAATCCTTGAGAGCACACTTCCAAGTATGCTGTTCGAAATGCCCGATGATTGATCCTTAGTTCCCATTGGACTTGCCCCTCCACTCCAGCCCCTAAATGGCTGATGCGGCTGTGGCTTGTGCGTTTATTAGACCCCCTTTCTCTGAGCTTCTGGATCTTTTTGAAACTGTGGTCCTTCTGTCTAAATGATTTTTTCTCCCACCCGCCCCATCACTCTTTAAATACACTGCTTCCCTGCCCATTCTGCAGTGTCTGCCAGCCTTTGGCGAGCCTTCCCTGAACTTCGTGTGTTAAAGAGATAGTTGCCTCTTTACCGTGGGTCACTACTGATGGGTTCTCACTCATTCATAAGCTCCTTGTACATTGTAATTGACACATCCATTAGGGTCCTTTGGCTTTGGCTCTGGTGCTGGCTCCTAGTTACCTTTTCACATTTTTGCGACCTTACTTCTACTACTTCTAGACCCGTTATGCTGCACATTGTATTAACCTACTGTTGCCTTGTAGGCATGCTCCTTATCACCCTGGATCTTCACTCTGAATGCACAAATAAAACCTTGCAAAATATCTCAAGTCCAAATGAACCCAGTATTCTCCCTGTCAACACCTCCTCATTCCCTATGAGTTTATTTATGCAATCCTTATGGCACTGTGGTACTCTATCTACTCATTACTCCGAGGTATGTTCCTCTGTGTTACCTCCTCCTCTTATTTATCCTCCTCCTGTGAGGCACAGGTGCTCTTATATGCATACTTGTGCTCATTTGACCCTCGTCCTACTTAGTCTCCTTCCCCCCTCCTCCTACTATCATAAAATGGGATGGACCCTTCTCCTCAGGCTGTTAGTAAGTGCCCTCAAGAAACTGCTGTTGCTGCTATTACTATGCTCAGACAATGTTGAACTGAATCCAGGTCCGATCCTCCCCATTTCTGCACCTTCTGAGTTAGCTCAACTTAAGGAGCTGAGACTCACTCACATAAATGCCTGCAGCCTTTTAAGGAAGTTTGGCTCCATAAAGTCTTGGATATGCCATACACAGCCAGATGTTCTGGTGGTTTCCGAAACTTGGCTCTGCCCCTCCACCCTAGATCATGAAATAAATATACCCTCATAAAATGTCATCAGAACAGATAGACATTCCAGAGGAGGAGGAGGGATTGCTAATATGTCTTGGATAAATTTAATGTTTCTATTATTGACTCCACCACCATGCCTAAGGAATTCGAAAGCCTTTCTATCAAGGTCCAACTCTCATCTTCTGTACCCCTTTGTATCATTGGATGTTACAGACCTCCCTCAGCAGGGCTAAAGATGCTTAATCACCTGAGCAATACCCTGGAGTCATTGTCCTCAGAGGTCATCATTATGAGTGACCTCAACTTTGATTGACTCCCAGCCTGCACTAAGCCCCTTAAAGACATCTGTGACATCTTTGGGCTTACCCAATTTATTGATGAACCTACCCGATCGAATTTGAAAAATCCTTCCCATAGTAGCTTACTGGATCTCATCCTGATGAATAAACCCCACCACTTTTCTCATTCTGGAGTCTTTTTTAATGACACCAGTGACCACTGCTCCATAGCCTGTGTGCAGTCGGCACCCAAAACAGCTTCTACTTCCAAGTATATTTTTAAAAGAAACCAATGCAACCCTGATCTAAGTGCCTTCCTCACTGACTTGTAATACTCCCATTGGCAAGATTTCTATCTCACCCAAACTGTTCTGGAAGCTTATGAGGTCTCTCAGAACATTGTCCTTGGTGCTATCAGTCGTCACACTACCCTAGTCAGAACCCACACCAGGAAAAAGTTGGTTTAGGCCCAGCCTAATGACTGCCTTGATAAATAGAGACTCACTGCGGAAAACAGTGCAAAAAAACAAAACTTCCGTCTTACTGGTCAGCTTTTAGGGTAGTTAGGAATCAATGTACGAAGCTTGTCAGAGCTGAAAAAGCTAGATACTTTCATTCTAAATTGGATTCTTTGTCTAATTGACTGGCAGAATTCTGGAAAACAACAAAGTCTATTGAAGGACGTAGCCCAGCCAACTCACTCCCTGTCAAAATCTCCACTGGAGGTTCCACTGTCACGGATAAACAAACGATGCTAGACCTCCTCAACTATCACTTTGCCACAGCTGGGCTAGCATTCAATAGTTCTCCTGCCTATAATCTTTGTATGCAGCTTTGTACAAAGGACACTTACCCCCCAACCTCCGATACTCGTGTCCAAGATACAGTCTTCTTATTCTACCCTGTCATGCTTAAGCAAGTAGAAGATCTACTTTTGGATCTTGATACTAGGAAGAGAGTAGGTGCTGACTAAATAGATCTCTTCTTCCTAAAAGTTGACTATCATGTCCTATCTGTTACTATAACCCACCTCTTCAATTTGTTGCTTGCGCAGGGTGTTCTCCCCTCTATCAGGAAAACAGCTCATGTTATTCCCCTGTTCAAATCAGGTAATCTGAGTGATTTAAATAATTACAGACCTATTTCCCTGCTTCTGATCCTTTCAAAAATGCTTGAGAAAATAGTTAACAGTCAGCTCAGAGAACACTTGGACACCTTTAAGCTATTTAATCTTGTACAATTTGGTTTTAGACCATGTCATAGTACTATATCTGCACTGCAAAGGTCACTAATGACTGGAAGATTGCCCTTGATGCTAAAAATAATGTATGTGCCTTATTCATGGACCTCAGTAAGGCTTTTGATACAGTGGATCATGAGCTCCTTCTGGTCACTCTTCAAAGCATTGGATTAGATTCCTTAGCAATGCAATGGTTCACCAATTATCTAACTGGCTGATACCAGCAGGTCAAAGCCGACGGTGACTTTTCTCCCATTAAAACCCTACAAAGAGGCATACAACAGGGGTCTATCCTAGGACCTCTGCTCTTTGCGATATACATTTAGCAACAGTAACCATGGTATCAAATCAGCAAACAGCCACCTTTTTGCTGTCGATACTGTTCTCTATATAGACAGGCCTACTCCGGCACAGGCCTGCCAGGAATTACAATCAGAATGTAATCATTTGCAACAAAACCTATTGCATTTGAAACTCCTTCTAAATGCCCAAAAAACTAAGGTGATGTTCTTTTCACCTTTAGTCAATGCTCCGGTCCCCTGCACCTTAGGTATGGTTCCCCAGATTACCACACTGCTAGGTGAATCATTAGAATTCATGGTCAAAATCAAATACTTGGGGTTTTGGATTGACCACAAGTTATCCTTCCTGGAACAAACTGAGACATTAGGGAAGAAACTGAAACAGAGACTTGGCCTTTTCTTCCGAATCAAGCATTTCTTAGTGCAGGAAGTCAAAATCAAGCTGGTCCAAACCACTTTTATTTTCGCTCTTGGACTATGACGACATCCTTTATGGTCAAGGTATTAGTACTGCATTGTCCAAACTGGACACACTCTACCACAAAGCACTTAGATTTATCACTGGAGCACCTTATTCCACCCATCACTGCTCTCTCTATTCACTTGTAGGTTGGACATCTCTCAAATATAGACGGCAAAAAAACACGTCCCTTTGGACATATAGAGTAATCACTAATATGCTCCCTCAGTACATATCAGACTGCCTACTTGTCTGTACTATTGGTACCTACTCCTTAAGAAGCCTATCCTACATCTCCTTTATCATCCCAAAAGTTAGATCCCATTTTGGAAGATCCACTATAAGTCATGCATTTCCTGTACTGTGGAATAACCTCCAAAAAACCCTCAAGCTAGCCGTTCCCATAAATCTGTCCATGTTCAAAACCATGTTTGCTCATTCCTTCAAAGAATTCTGTAATTGTTTCCACTGATGTGCTACAATGCAGGTGCTTGGCTGTCCGAATAGCTACTGCACTCCTGTGAATAGCTGTCCCTTCAGCTACTCCCACTTGTCTGTCCACTCCTTTACTTCTCTCTCTGTCCCCTTCTTATGTGGACTCAACTAGTGTATTGTTTCTTATTGTTCATTTCGCTGTGTAAGTTATGTTTTTCAATGCTGTATTAGTGAATTTTGCTATTTGCCTTGTATTTCTAATATCAGTCATGTTATATAATTGTTCCTCTGTGCAATTAGCTGCCTTGCTTGTAATTGATATGTGCACCTGCCCAGGTCTGCCTTGTAAATGAGTTCATCTCAATGGTGTTTTGCCAGGTAAAATAAAGATTGATTGATTGACTGATTGATATCTAAAATCTACATTCAGGTTTTTTTTTTCATGACAGGGAAAGGAGGGCTAGTCAGGTGTACCAATTTTCACATTCAGCCCAGGGGAGAGGGGAAGATACAGATGGAAACCTACTGAAATTGAAACAGATTAAGCAGTTGGTGTTTCTGTTTAGTGAATGGGTGAATTTTGGCCATGACGCAAGGCAAAACTCCCCTACTCTTCCTGCAGGTGATGCTGTCTGCTTCCTGTAGGGAGGGAGTTGGATTCCAACATGGAGGATGGTGATGGAGCTGCTGAAGCTGATGGGACAGAGAAGCAAGCCTCCTCCTCTGTTCCCCTTTTTCCAGAGGTTACTGATCTAAATAATATGGCTATGGAAATTGAAAAAGAACAAAAGGAAAAGGCTTTGCCAGTAACAAAACCTGATATCGAATATACTGTGGAAGACACTGCAGACCTGCAAGCTGCAGAAGAAAAATTAGCCCTGGAACTGCAAAATAAAAGGAGATACCTGTTAGCCATGTTAGCATAAGGAGAAGCAAATTTTAAAATACAAAAGCAAAAACCTGAAGAGGAAAAAAATCTAAACCTCAGTTTACAAGCCAGCCTGCTAACCCAGGTAACAAGTTTCAGCAAAAAGACAATGGAAATAAACTTTCTTCCTCTGCCACCAGTATACAGCAAGAGTGCACTACTGCTCAGGACGCAAGTAAGGAATTTACACTCAGATGGTCAACCTGTAACAGTGTCACAAGAAGAAGAAATTTGGGCCCCTAGCAACTCGTTGTGAAATGCTGACCGGATAAAAACTGCAGAAGGCACTTGGATTCTGGTCCTGTCTCTCCCTTTACCTGGTTCTAACTGCACTGTTGACAGTTTCAAAGGCACAGCTGACGGATCAGTTGAGCTGCCAGAAGATCAAAGGATGCTGCCTCCAGCTGCTGTTGCTGTGCAAAGCCTGGAGCCGGCAGCGCTGCAACGAAATATAGGCACCTTTATGTTTTTTTCTGCACAGACTGATAATAAAAATACAAAAGTAAAAGAATCTTTAAAACAGTGACCGAGCAGGAAATATTTAGGAGTGTGGCTATGCTGTAATCTTATTCAGCTGTGGAAGGAAGCAGAGGAAGCAGCCATCACTTCATGTAATGAGCAAGAAATGCCTTCTACATCACCAGTAGAAATGGGAAAAAAACAACAACACAAGAAACCTTGCAGTCTAAGGCCCTGTCCACACTACACCAGATCCACCCCTCTGTAACGTTCCAGGGGGCCCAAACCGTTACACAACGGTTTATGTTTACACCTGTAACGTTACAGGAGGCGTTTCCATAACCATTGTCGAAACCACTCGTGAGGTGGTTTCAACAACGTTACTGAACCGATCCTCACCACTGTACCGCTATCGGCTGTAGGTGTGGATGCATGGAAACGGTTCCCGCAGTGCTGGGAGTGCAACGCGAAGTTGCATTGTGGGATCTGCTGCCACCACGGTCGCCCGCTTCCGCAGTGTGAACCGGTAATGCCGGTCCCATACCAGACACCGCTGCAGTGTGGACACACTGTACCGCTCCCTGGCCATAATGGTTTGTATTCATTACCGGGTCTGAGTGGTGTAGTGTGGACAGGGCCTAACTCTTCAGAGGGAGAGCTTAGTTGGGAGGATATTTATCAAGACGACTTGCTGCAAACAGGACAAACTGTTGTGACTAACCCAAAAGCTATTCCTACAGCTGCCATAGAAAATATAGCAAGTTCAGTAACTGAATCAGCACAGACACTGGCTCTTCTAAACTGGAAGGGGGGACTCCCATACGACAAGACCTGGTCCTTCAAGCTGTTTAGGGGTCTTTCACTGCCCACTACAGCCTGCAAAAAGAAGAAATGTAATATGCATCAAGTACTATATAAAGGAGGACTTTCAGAACCGCCAACTAGATTTTATGTTGGGAAAATCTTAACTAAACAATCCATGCAATATTTGCCCTCAGAAATGTACACTTTAGAACATGCACCAGGGAAAGTACCTTTGATATCAGTTTTAAAATGGCAAAATATCTGGAACATTTATGAAAACTATATCATACCCTCAACGATACTCCTCTCTGGTCCCTTTTGTCACAATCCCCCTAACTAAATCTGCTTTTAAGTATATTACAATTTTATTTCGGAATGAAGAAGTGAACATTTCAAATATTGTTTTCTGGGTAGAAAAAAGATGTGATATCCAAAACACTCCTGAACCTATAATAGACTCCAACATTTTTGGACTTGGGGGTGGGGTGGAAAATTAGAATTAAGCTACACCATACTGAGAACATACTGAAACAGCTCCCTAGTAGCGTTTTCCTAGGTTATGATAGAGGAATTTTATTTTATCAAGGACAACCTGAATCTTGCTACAAATGTGGATCCCTCAAACACCTTAGCAGTGTATGTGAGCAGACAAAGTGTAGTTTATGTGGAGAACTGGGCCACACACATTTCCACTGTACTAGTACACTTACATGCAACCTATGTGAAGAAGAAGGGCATACATTTTGTTCATGTACTTGGGCTGCCCATAACTCCTCAGATACTAAGGAACAAGATCATTATGTTCACAAAGCACAAAAACAAAAAGAAGACCTCTCAAACCAAGCAACAACTTAAGAAACAAATAATCAAACTACAGAACCAGACCCCTGGGCCTACCTGTGAATACTGACAACACACAGGAAGACTCAACTTCTGTTTCTACTAGTACTTCACCACAAAAACAACCACAGGCACAGAATTATCTTCATAAAGATACCAGAAAAGAGACAAGAAAATATATTACTACAGCTGTTACAGTAGAACAGTACAACACTAGAGACCTAACTTCAAAAATGCCCCCTCCACACTCTCCGGATGATGGTTTCCAAATTGTTCAAAAGAAAGGAGAAAAGAAATCTGCAAAAATAAACTTCTGAAGTAGAAGATATTCCTGTACAGAACAAATTTCAAATACTTCAGCAAGCAAAACAATGGGGAGGATACAGAAGAGGATTCAGATGCTTCTTCGCTATTGACTTCTTCACATAAAAGACAGTTCTCAGATACTGAAGAAACTGGACCTCAGCTTTCGCTTCAACATAAGAAAAATGGAAAGCAAAATCAGTAGTAAAGAAAAAAAGATAGTTAATCTTTCATAGAACTGACTCCCCCTTTTAATTTTTTCTCCCCACCCAAGATTCAGATTTAATATAATTGTATCAGTTTTGTTATCAGATGTCTCACATCCCCCCTGGAAAAGGGGAATAAAACTCAGTTGAGAACCCCACGTTGCACAGAGTGGCATTATTCATCATAACCCCCACCACTCCCTACCCTTACTCTCCTAACCTATCCCTCCATTTATAAAAAAAAAGAGCCATGGCATCTACTTTATCTTTAGCCTGTGCTTCCCTGAATGTAAATAATTTACAAAATATTAATAGGAGGAAAACTACCTTTTCAATTCTAGGCCAAACTTCCTGTGATGTTCTTCTTTTACAAGATGGCAGATTAAAAACAACCTACTATATGATATCCAAGCAACAAAGAAAATTTGGATTTAGGGAAGTCCATTTTGGTCATTAGGGAAAGATATTTTTCTGGGAGTAGGCATTTATTTTAAAAAATACAAACTTTTACTGTGCATAGACTGGTAGAGATTCTGCCAGGGGAGAACATGATTGCTTGACTTTGATTTGGACAACCATAGATTCAGGATATTCAGCATATGTGCCCCTCAGACAAAGATGGCAATAATAGAACTATATAAATTAGTTCAACTGTGGTTACTTACTTCAAGGAATGGCTTACTTGCAGGATATTTTAATTGTGTACTCTCACAGGCAGACAGAGGGGCTAAAACTAATAAACTTTTCTGTGATACAATTTTTTAAAACAAATGTATCAGCAGGCAGGGTTAGCAGATGCCCATGGATATATGGATAAGAAACCTGAACATGCCTACTTTGGAGGTACACCTTCTACCAGGATAGACTTTTGGTTTATTTCAAATTCCCTGCCTCTTAAAGAAAACAGATTCCCTTTTGATGGAAACAACAGATCATTGATTAACAGGAATTTACCTTACTTACTTAAAAGATCTGAATTTGGGACAGGTTACTATACATTGAATTCTTCTTCATTAGAAAACCCAAACATGTTACAGCATTTAAAGAATTTAGTAGCATCAAGACAGTCAGTGTATTTCTTGTATGATTCAATTATTCAGTGGCAGAAAGATACAAAACAAGACTTAAAAGCTTTTTCTCACCACCAGGCCACTCTCCAAGAAAAAAACAAAATATCAGACATATTTAAATAATAGAATTCAGTTACACAAGCTAATTTCCCTATGAAATTCAGGGGTTGGAGATTTTAAAGACCAAATTCAAAGCATTAAATTAGAAATGAAAAAAAATTCATTACAATAGAACAAGATCCTTAGAAATAAGTCAAAAATTTGACATGCAAGGGAAAATAAATTACAAAGAAACCCATATGAGAGCTGTATGCAAAGGGTGAAACATACAAAAACATAGAAGGTAGAAAAAATAACATTGGGAAAGTAGTAGAAGATCAGGAAGCTATTATGCATACTTTTGAGCCACATGTAAAAAATTTCTTTGGTTCTAATTTACAAGATACCCCACAAATGGAAAGCTTCTCAAAAGACTATGACTTACCTCAGATTTCAACAGAGGATATAAATTTCTTAACAAGAAAGATATCCTCTGAGGAACTAAGTTTTGTCATAAAAAGCTTAAAATCAGGTACAACACCAGAACTGGATGGTCTTCCAGGAGAACTACACAAGAAACTATGGGAATGGATGCCTGATGAATTTTTAGGCTTATACAATGTCTTTTTAACTTGTAATTGTATCCCCTCAGACATGTATGATGGTGTTATAATATTTCTAAATAAGAAGGGAGACAAAACAGACATCCAAAACTGGAGACCAATCACTTTACTGAACACTGATTTTATGATCTTAAAACAAATTCTTAACAAAAGACTTTCAGAATCGATGCAGCATGTGATACATAATGCACAGTTTTTTTCCCCCATCTTTTTCTCCCATGGGACGGCTGTTAGGTGGGCTTCCAGCTCTTCACTTGTGAGGGCTCACATCCGCCCATTACCATATTGCTCTCTCCAACCCCCCACCCCCACGGTGAATCACCCACAGATCCCCCCCCCACGGTGGGGCTATGGAGGGGAAGGCCATCCCCCCATACACAAATCCAGCTGCTGGAGGTTGAGCTGAGGGTCGGGAGCACAGTCCAGGCTTCATGTAGCCTGCCAGTTTGTCCTCTTTTTCTGTTTTTGTCCCTTTCCCTTCCCCAATGCTGGGGCATGCACATCAGTGTGTCCACATGGAGACTTGCACATGCTGAAGAGTTCCACAGCACCCTCCCATCATTGGCATCCCCAGCCCATTCTACCCTCAGACCTCCATCTGGGGGGAGTCATTTGTTGGGACTGCCAAGCAACCCTCCCTGGGAGAGGAGAGCAATCCTCCGGATGCTCGATCCTCTCCCTCCCTAGCTGACCCCCAACAACCGACGTTTGTCACCAAACATGGGTCAGCAGTGTGGCAGGAGGGCAAACTGCAATGTTTCAGCCCTCCATGCCACTGAACTGATATTCATAATGCACAGTTTTGTTCCATTTCAGGGAGGAAAATAAGTGATGCCTTGATTCTACTATGAGAAATTATTGAAAAGGGTAATGAAGAACAGATACCAGGGCATTTACTTATGATTGATCAAGAAAAAGCCTTTGATAAAATTGTAGATGCTTGCACATGCTTTCTATGGAAATCCTTAGAACATTATGGGATACCACAGAAATTTATAAACTGGGTAAAAATGTGTTATAAGACTGCAGATGTAACACAGCTAATAAACAAAATCTGGTCAGATCCACCACGGCTGCATAATGAAGTTAGTGAATTTGTATAAAATTGTTAAGGAGGTATGGAGAAACAACACAATGATTTGTAAGTAGTAAGATTTGTTTTAGTTTCTGTTCTAAGGAAGGCATACACATTATTAAGAAAATATATGGAGATGTACATTTTAGTGGAAGGAATAGGAAGCTTACAAAAGAACCCCAGAGCAAATGCCACTGATGTATGTGTTATCCTGGATAATATTGGCCAGATAGACACATTTTTAAAGAAAACACAATTGCACATATCCCAATAATGCAAAGCATCAAGGAAAACATATGTAAATCCCCATGATGGTACAGAAGGTGGCAGTACATGAAAACATAATGGCTGTCGTATATTCAGCCTTGGGATTATTTACACATTTGTTTTTATTTTTCTTTTTTAAGAGAAACAGGGTTTTTGTCCATGAGGTGATGTAAGTTATATTTAAGCACTGTGTTGATGTCAGGAAGTCAGGTGTAATGATGATGGACTGTTAGAGAAAATGTGATATTAACTTTCAGAAGGGGGCACTTTTGATAAGGGCAAGGTAGTTATGCATGTGGTAATGGGAATATTAGGAAAGTATGAGGTCTACGCAGAAGTGGAGTACAAATATGCACAGTTTCATAAGTATGTGCTCAGAGTGCAAGCAAATGTGATATGCAGGTTTGTTTTAGAAACAGGTAAAAATAGCGATACATACAATTAATAGAAAGCTAGATAATTACATAGACATATAGACAGACAGCGAAAGACACAGACAGACAGGCAGAATAGGAATGGCAGTGAAGTATTGAAGTGACACCAACCCCACCCTGCAGACATGGACAGGCATTAGGGTGTGCCTTTGGGTCATTGGCCATAACGTTCATGCCATTTCACCTCACCCTACCCTGCAGACACAGACAAGAGTCGAGGTGTGCCTTGGGGTTTTCAAACTTCACACTCACCCCATTCCATATGGAAATATGCTGAAATGGGTACAGTATAAGAGAATGGAGTTAACTTTGGGGCTGAAGAGTCAAAGGCACACCTCGATACCGATCACTGGCTGCAGGATGGGGGTGGGGTGAAAAGGCGTGAGCATTACTGTTGACAATCCCAAGTCACACCCCGATGCCTGTCAGTCCCTACAGTGCAGGGTGTTATGGTCAGAAACCCTAATGCCCTGGGTGTTTCTTGGTATTTCCACTCCAAGTTTTCAGCATAGGCTTTTTGTGACCCCACCGCATGAACACTGACACCATCAGTTCATTAGCTGAAAGGAGATTTTGCACAGCGACTGTGCCATTTGGTATCACTGGTGCAAAAACACATTTTGAACAGGATGTAAAAAATGACAGCTATACATTTCTTGCTTCAGTAACTGCTCAGCACATCTGTTGCATGACCTGCTTATTGACCGTTTATATCTGCTATGCAAGGTACTGCTGCTATGGCTGTATGGCTGAGAGGGATCTGGGGGTGGTGGTGGATGTCAAGATGAACAACTCAGAGACTTGTAGAAGGGCAGCGGCCAAGGCCATGATGCTAGGATGCATCACTAGGGGATCACTCCAGAAGGAGGGAAGTGATACTCCCTCTGTATAACTGCTTGATGAGGCCACACCTCTAGTATTGCATGCAGTTTTGGAGGCCACACTTAAAGAGTGACATTAAACTCCTGGAGACGGTCCAGAGAAAGGCAACCAAAATTATCTGGGGCTTGGGGGAAAGGACCTAAGGGGAGAGGCTCGAAGAGCTGAATATATACACACTGGAAGAGAGAAGGGATAGGTGGTACATGATAGAGGTCTTCAAGTATGTGGCAGTATTGCCCCAGATTTGGACTTGGAAATCCTCGAGCCAGACTTCTAGTCTTTTGCCCTCTTGTTTCTGTCTCTTCCTCCCCCCCCCCCATCTGCCTCTCCTTCTATCAAACTCTACTGCAGCAGTATCCTCTATCTTTTTCACACTATAATGGAGTGGCCGCCCATTATAGTGTATTCTCTACCTTCCCCCTTTTATTCGTTCTTCCTGTCTCGAGAATTCCCAACTTCAAATAAAGAAAAATGCACAAAACGCCCAAACTTTATTATGGCATTTGTTGCATTGTTTAACAGAATGAATAATAAAAATGAGCCTTTTTTCCCCTGTTAAGGTTATTGAATTAAGTCCCTCCTTAAGAAAACTAGCACTAGCACTGTTACAGATACAGCTTTAGGAGAGAAGCTGTGGGGCTCTGAGAAGGCTGGTCAGGAGGTTTAAAATACAAGGGGTATTCCTTGTCACATGTGAGTTGTGCAAACTAGTTCAGCTGCAAAATGGAAAGCAGCATGTCCCACTAAATAAAAGGATTTGTCTATCTGTTTATCAGACTTGTAGGTTATGCTTTTTGTTTGAGGTTTTATCCACATGCATGAAGAAAACATAAGAATACATTAAACAAATGTACTAGGCAGTATTTAAAGAAAAAACCCCTACAGATTACCTGGTTGTTGTCTTGACTGAAGCTCTCCTAAAGGATCTGGCAGCCCAGAATGAAGTACATTTGTAGAGGGTCCGAACTGAGTGACATCACAATGTGGGCAGAGTTATTAGCTAATTTAGGTAATTAAGGTTTCAAGCTACTGAATATGTGTTTTAACCTGCTTTGAAGACTGTAGTAACTAAGATAGCAAAACTGTAAAATAAAATATCAACTTGTTATAACTGTAGTCCCCATTCTTATGTATTAGCGTAGAAATGAAGTGTAATTATTTAATTAGAAATGGATTCAAGTATTCACAAACTAATTATGCCCTGTGAATTCCTATAAAGAGAAAAGGTTGACACAGATGATAGATAGTAGGAAGGGAGTAGGTGAAACTCTGTTCCAGAACCATAGAAGATAGTGGAAAGTTAGACTAAAACTACTTCCACTCTATGTTCCACCTTGAAAAGTAACTGTAAGCTCTTGGTGAGCTAGGATTTGATTTGTATCTAGTTTTTCAGTGTTTTATTTCCTCCTTGGTTATATTATTTGAACTTTTATTTGGATCATTATAATAAAAGGCACTCAAGCCGTTCTTGTGTGTCACAACCTACCTTTGGTCTCTACCTGTGTTAAGTTGTCTACACCCACACCCTACGACAAAGTACATGAAGGGGGTAAACAGGGGTGGCAAAGTCATGGGGCTCCAAAAGAAGGAGGAGGGGCAACTAGAGTGCATGGGTGGAAGCTGGAGGGGGGGATAATCAGGGGAGAAAGGAGGAGGTGCTACTTCAGTGGGAGGGTGGTAGAACCATGGAATGCACTTCCCAGGGGACTGGTAGAGGCAGAGACTGTGGAGGGGTTCAACATGGGGTGGGAGAGGTACAGGGGAAAGGTTGTGTAAGCAAAGTCCAATGAAGTGGGAATACCCTGAACTGGGAAGGGAGAAGCCCAAGAGGGTGGGGGGGGCAGCAAGTTCAGCTCCTAGGGTGGGGACTGACCAAACGAGCAGACACAAAAGCCCACTAGGCCTATTCTGCTGGCATTTTTGTATGGTAGTACGTTGGTATGCTTACTACACCAACATCATGAACCATAAAATAGATGACTGCCATAACTAGGGAGGCGGTATAGTACAGTGGTTTAAGGCTCAATTTCAAATCTGGAGATCTGGGTTTGAATCCCATAGCCCCCACAGAAAAAAAATGACAATTTTCTTACAGAGCAAATCAACACGAACTGCTCATAGAATGCTGATACCTACATTTTTAGCTTAGCAAATACTTGAAATCTAACTGAGTGGGGTTTCTGTAAGAAAACAGCTTGAGTTTTTATTAATTATAGGACTGATGATCTGGGCACTTTGTGTGCTTTTATGGTTGTGTATAGTTTGATAAAATGAAACATTTTAAAATTGAAACACTCCTGCTAGCTAGACCTGATGCACATAGAAAATAAAAACAGTGAATTAAAGCTTTTAGTAATTGTCTTACAGAAACCCCAGTTAGCTGGCTCTCAGGTATCTGCTAAACTTAACTGTTGATGTGTCTGTGACTGACAAAACTACACTTAAAATCTCACAAATAAATAAATAAAATATCAGAACAGCATTTATTTTAGTATTATACTCTTTCTTTTCAGGTGCCCATGACACTAGGTATATATATGTATATCTTTTAACTTCAAAGCACAAAATCTACTCAAATTTAAAAAACACATGACCTTATTCTCTTCATACATTACTGTTAAACTTTAGATCCCAGAATGGCCAAGAAACAATTTAGACTTCAGTCTTGCATGCCACTGTCATGCCCACTTCTCATGCAAACAACATTAACAGAAACCCTTTCATTTCTATCCTATGCACTCTTATTTCAGAGACACATAAATCTTATAGAACTGCTAAAAAAAAAATTTATTGAGACTGGATTTCTGTAAGAAAACAGCTGCTAAATAGCTCTAATTCATTATTTGTGTTTTCGGTGTGTGTCAGGTCTAGCTAGCAGTAGTGTTTTCATTTTAAAATGTTATTTATTAAACTACTCACAACAATAAAAAGCACAGAAATTGTCCCAGATCATCAGTGCTGTAAATAGTAAAGACTGTAGCTGTTTTCTTACAGAACACCTACTCATCTTTCAAGTATTTGCTAAACTGTAAATGTAGGTACCATCATTCTACTAGAAGAAACTGGGAGTTAGGGCTGATTTTGCTCTGTGACATGCTTTTCATTTATTTATTTTTTTGTTTGTTTTTGTTACAAATGTGGAGTATCTTTTTAATGAAGTATAAAATATGTATGTGTGAGTTATTTAGTTTGGAGAAAATGTGTTTCATTATTTGAAAAAAGTGTGATGCACTAAATGTGTAGTGCAGTGTAATATGGAATCAAATGTGTAGCTGAAATAACTGTGTGACTGTTGCCATTTATGCTCACTGGATAAGAACAGTTACACAGCTCTGCTGTTGTGAACTGATTTTAAAACAGTGCACATGCTAAATCCTACTGCCACATTCAAAACACCATCCCCTACCTACTTGCCACATGTAAACTCAACTATATTAAAAACATAATTCTAGGCACTTTTTTGTTTTTACCAGGAGAGACACACTAAACTGAAAGTTTGTTTACAGGTGTGACCTGGGAGCTCAAGGAAGTTAAGTGATTTGCTCAGGGTCACGCAGAATGCAAGTGGGGGGCTGTGGGATTCAAACCCAGGTCTCCAGGTTTGTAGCTCAGAGCCTTAAACCACTGTGTTATACTGCCTCCTTAACCTACCTGCCTACTTAACCATTATTCATTCCCCAGTCCCATTTACAACACTTATATATAATACATACTTCTCAAACTTGAAAGAAAAAATACACTTTATCATCAAAGTCTGTTTACCAAGTACTGTGCCCACGATTAAAATAATTTGAATCCCTCACCCCAAAAATGTGCCCTGACATGAAACTGCATGTTTAACTGTAAAGACAATTTTATTTCTAAATGCATTACTAACACCAGTGCTTCATGATTAAAACAATTTCAACCCCCTCCCCCCAAAAATGTGCCCTGACAAACTGCATTCTGGGAAGATTGCCTAGGACAAGATGCAATAAAAAAAAACATGAATAATAGGTTTCATGGAGTAAATGTTGACATCCTGTTTCTAGTGTCCATGATAAAATAAAATAAAAAATACAGTTAAGATTTTTTTAATGTCAGCTCTGATCAGAATAACTTTTAAAATCACCAGTTGTTTTCTTGTTCAATGTTTTCTAATACATCTCAAACTTAAAAGAAAAAACACACTTTATCATCAGTCTGTGTTCACCAAATACTGAGCCCATGATTAATATAATTTGAACCCCCTCCCCCAAAAATGTGCCCTGACATGAAACTGCATGTTTAACTGTAAAGACAATTAACAAATATATTTCTAAATGCATTTCTAACACCAATGCTTTCAAAGTTTTGAAACTACTAAAGACAAATTATATATAAACTATACATATATAAAATGTTTAAGAAAACATGTGGCTCTTACTGTAAATTAGAATGTGTGTCTAGATCTCCTTCTGAGGCCCCAGGTGGCTCTGATAATCATTTGTGCCAAAGGATTTTTAAGGCAATTTGAAGGCATTAAATAGCTTCTGTTCTCCTAGTCCTTAATAAAGGCATTAAGTATCTTCTGTTCTCAACTGCACAGACTTGTTCTGTTGGTTGATACTGCATAGACTTGTTCTGTTGGTTGGTTGATTAGTCCCAAACTAGTGTGTCTTGTTATAGCATGATAGAGCCATCTCATGCCCCTCCCACATGAAATCAGAAAAAAGTTTGGAGTGGCTCTTTAGGAGTTTCTCAGGTGGAGGTGGGGATGCATCTTACTCCCCCCAAAAAACCTAATGCTGCCTCCCACTACTCAGGTTCCAGTTTTTGTACCACCCATTTAAGAAAGAAAATAGTACACTGCAACCATTGACTAATGTGAAAGTGTATTTATTTGAGGGCAGAAAACATTGCTTGGAGGAGGGTAAGGTGTAAGAGACTATTTACACCTTCAGTCAGTTCCACGGACAGAAAACATGACATCACTCCTTTTGTACATGTAAAACATCTGCAGACTCCACCTACTGCAGCCGTAATGACTGGCTGAGACAAAAATGCTTGGTTAAAAGAGGAGTAAGACAGGGTTGTCCTCTAAGCAAATTATTATACATAATTTGCTTAGATCCCCTAATATATAAAATTAATGACTCAAACAATATTAGAGGTATACCCAGTCCAGACCATTCACAGAATATGAAGACGCTTGTCTATGCAGATGATATGTGTCTCTTTGTAGCAGATCCAGAATCAGGTGAAGAAGCAAAGAAAATACTGAATAGTTTTTCTGCAATAATTGGTTAATTTTCAAAAAAAGCTTAGGCCTTTGTTTTCATAGACAAGGACATACACAAGTGGCAGAAATTGAAGGTACTAGGTTAATAAATCATCCTTGCAAAATATTAGGGATCATTTTGTCCTGGAGCTATGGCAAAGCATATTTGGGAATACTGTTTACAGACTGGTAAAAAAAAAAGCTGCTCAATGGAACAAATGGCATATGTGTAAAAAAAAAAAAACAGAGCTTACATAATAAAAACATTCCTAGTACCTATTTTTATATATCTTAGTTATGTTTATTCCATACCACATTCTCTAAAAACTAGAATATTTAGTGTATTCTTTCAGTGTTTATGAGGTAGTTGAATCAACCCAATAAAGTTACATACTTGGGTCTGGATATTCAGACTACACCAGGCTGGGGTGCAAGCCTGGACACAGCACAACTGGGATGTGCCAGGGCGTGGCCTGGGCAATATTCAATGGTGCTGCGCCATGGCCCAGCACCATTGAATATGGCACCATGGCCACCCGCATTGCGCATGGCATAGTGGCACTGCACCAGTGCAAGTGGCAAGAGAGGAGCAGGGGGATGTGCCTGCGCAAGTGCGGTTGCACTAGGTGCAGGGACCGCAACATTCAGTGGTGGGTATGCAAATGGAGCCATTATGCATGCAAGGCACAAATAGGGCCATTTGTATGTCATTATGACCCCATTTGCATGCAGGTGCGCTGATCCCCAGTGACGTGCGCCTGGCGCCCTGCCAGGCTGCAGCCATTGGGGACTGATGCCCCCCTGCCCCTCGGTGGCAACGCCTGATCGCAGGCTTTGTAAAAATGTAACATCTCTGGTGGTCCAGTGGACCTGCTCCCCAGCCCAATCGTGGGCTTAGTAGAAATAAATGAATCCCTGGTGGTCCAGTGGACCGAAACCCAGCCCAATCACGGGCATAGTAAAAATAAATGAATCCCTGGTGGTCCAGTGGACGGAATCCCAGCCCAATCGTGGGCATAGTAAATATAAATGTATCCCTGGTGGTCCAGTGGACCGAATCCCAGCCTGATCGCAGGCTCTGTAAACGAAGATAAATCTCTGATGATCCAGCGGTACCCCCCCTACCCGCCCTCAGACCTGCCACCCCTCTCTCCCCCCCAGTCAGTGGCGGGTAGCAGCTCCCCAACTGCAAGCCACCCAGCTGCCGGCTGACTAACAGCATACGGTACAGCTGAATGCCCATTGGTCCACTGCATACTGTACTACACAGTCCCTATATGTGAATGAATTATTGGGACTGTGTAGTACAGTACGGTCTGCATGCCCATTGGCCCACGCAGTGGACCAATGGGCGTACAGTCGTACTGTATGCTGTCAGTCAGAGGGCGGCCAGACGGCTTATGGGTGGGGAGCTGCCACCCGCCACTGACTGGGGGGAGTGGGGTGGCGGGTCTGAGTGGGCTTGTGGGGAGGGGGGTACCTCTGGACCACCAGGGATTTATCTTCATTTACAGAGCCCGCAATCAGGCTGGGATTTGGTCCACTGGACCACCAGGGATTCATTTATTTTTACTATGCCTGTGATTGGGCTGGGGGGCATGTCCACTGGACCACCAGGGATACAGTTATTTTAACTAAGCCTGAGATCGGGCAGGGGAGCAGGTCCACTGGACCACCAGGGGATTTCAATATTTACAGAGCCCATGATTGGGCATGGGGGGGCTGACGCCTGGCCTGTGACTCGCGAGGTGGGGTGGCTACCCACAGCAGGTGGCTGCCGTGTTGCACATAGCAATACAGCGGCTGGCCTGTGGGTGTCCCTGACTTGTTCCTTTATTTTCAGAAGCATCTTTGTGCCTTGAGGGGCACAAGGTAAGGTGGTGTGTGCCTGCATATGTGCTGCACATCCTGGCTGAATATTGGGATGTGCTGAATATGCATGGGCACCCCCCCCACAATTGTACCACATACATTACTGGTGCACCCCGGCACATCGGGATTTGTGCTGCGCAACATCCCCTTTTGAATATCAACACTGGGGTGCATCAGTGGGTTGCGCAGAGTGCAACACTGTTGCACCACGCGCAACCCCTTTGAATATCCCAGCCTTAGTGTATAAAAATGGAGGCCTTCAAATGGTGAACCCTCTAGTTTTCATGTGTGCATTTTTTTTTTTTTTGCAGATATAGTTGTAACCTGCCATTTCGTGGTGCCTGCAAATAGCAACCACTACCTGGCTAGCCTAGGTTTGGGGAAAAAACATTCACTCTGCATCAGGGTTAGGTTTGCACTTCTGGTCAGGGGCATCCAAGTAATTCCGGACACAGGAAGCAAGAACTGATAATGTCCAAACCAGGAGTGGGATTCTCAAGTGTGGCTTTTATTCACTTCAGCACAAGAATACAAAGCAAGATGGACCCCCACGGGGCTACACTCACTGGATATGCAGATCTATAGAGGTCAGAACAATTCTTCTTCATCACACAACAACCCTCAGGCTCTGAACATACCTGGGCTCACACGCCCAAACTGGTACTCTCACTCTTGGTTTCCCTGGCATGGCACCTCGGCCAGCACTAGTACACATTTCCATATGTCATGGATTTTTGGTGGTGGCTCCCTCAACCACCCATGAGCTCTCCTAGTTCTAAAGGGAAAATCCCATCTTTAATCCCATGTCTGGGTACTTTCTGTAGACACTGGCCAAGTGCCTGGGAGAAAGCTATAGGTGCCCAAAGTGAATCCATAGAGGTAGACCTGGTTACTCCAGATGGGGGGGTCTCCCACCTCTTGTTCCCAAACCCATACCTGGCCATTCATTTGGAAACAACACCTTTCTATGGACTCTCTGGTTGTAGAATGCTATCTCGAAATGTATATCACATTTAATAGTCTATTCTCTAAGTGACTGGTGTCCAGGCTTGCAACGTACTGTATGTGGCAATGTCCATCCCTGTAGATCCCACTGGTTAGATGCATTTCAAGCCCTACACATATCTCATAAGTACTGTCCTTGGCTAGTCCTTTCCTGACCCCAGAGTAGGCAGATACTTTTACACAACTGTACTTGGTGAAAACACATGGGCTCTATGTCAGAGCAGACTCACCATGGTTCACAGGTGCTCCAGGGATTCTGTCACAGGAAACACACAATTCTTTGGAAACTCAAAACAAACTCTTATCCAGCAGCTTTTCCCATTCCCAGTGGGCCAGAGGATTGCCTCTAAAATGCCTGATTCTTTCCCCCCATCCTTTCCAGGGATGGGGCACTGGAACAACTCGGAGGAGCGGTCTCTACCACTTACAGCAGGTATCTTCAGCATTCTTCTCTAGGGTGAGAACACACTACCCTGATTCTGGTGTAGCTGTCTGACAGAGCTAGGCTCTGAGGGGCTGCCAACTGCAGTACACTTCCTGCTTCTCTTGAGTCTGGCTGAAGACTAACTTTGAAAAACCCCAACATTCTAACCTAACTCCCTGCTGCAACATTCCACTGTGGCTTATGCTACTGCGAGAATTCTAAGTGATGTCATCCCTCCAGCTCAGCTGAGACTGAGGACAGAGTGAGACAGTGTGAAACCCATTTAACTGGTGTCTCACAAGATGCCTTTTCCCTGCCTGCCACTAGATCTAAGTGGGATTCTAGTAACCTCGGGTGACAAGGGGGTTGCACCCACCCTCAGCCAGGAAAATGACTGTCTGCAGTCATTACGTACTCAGCCCAGGCCATCCTACCCTATGTGTTGACTACGGGGAGGTAGTGCTACCTTCTTCCCTACCATGTGCCAGGCACAGGCAGGCAACACTAAGAGCCCAGAGGCCATCGGCTGACACATCAGCCTCTACTCTATGATCTTGCTATGGTTACCTAGTGGCCCTGGTAGAATTACCCAGAGCATAGCCCTAATAGATCAGTACTGTGGCCCTTACTGCAGGTCAGGACCACAGCCTGTCTATCCCCCCTAGCCCTCTAGGGAAAACCTATCTGACCAAAACCCAAATTACCCTAAAAACAGGGGAGCCTCCCCCCAGCCCTGGACACCTGCAACCAAAACACAAGGAGCTAATACTATACTCTAGGTTTTACTCCCACACACACCCACAACCATACTTGTGGAAGGAAAAGTTAAACACAGTAAACAACAACATTGTACTTCAAACACTACTACTTTGAAGCACACGAGGGACTCCGATGAGTCCTCCTCCTCTTCTTGTCTTCTTTCCTTGTCTTCTTTTCTTGTCTTCTCCAGGATCACCTGAAAGAGAAAAGACAAACAACCCCTAAACTGCAAACACAGTACTATCTAACCCCTACCACTGAAACACTGGAGAATCCCAAAAATAAATTTTTTTAAAAAGTAGAAAAAACAGTAGAAACAGCAGAAACAGTAGAAAAACAATGACATAATTTACAATACACATTTTTTGGGAGGGAGTGCCCTTAAAGTCCCATCTAGTGACAACAGTGCCCCAAGGCAAGTCCAAGAAAGAGTCTCTCCTGGGCCGGAGCCCGGTGAAGCACAGTTCTGGTAGGACTGTAATCCCGAAGGGGAGAGTCTTTGAGGACAGTTCAAACAGTCTGAAGTCTGCTAGGTGTAGGGTGTGTACTGCAATGTCATTAAAATAGAAAAGTCTGGACTTACCAATCCCTTGAAGAATGAAATCAATACGACACCTGGATTTCCAGCCGAAGACTCTCCCTGGCAGCATTCTTTGGACACAGCTGGGAAGACATCTTCTGGAAAATGACAGGATGGCACATCTGGAAACTGCTGGGTTGATGTCATCTAGGAGATGGAACCTTGGAACAGGACAGGAAACAGCTGGTCTGAAGCCATCCGAAATCCCAGGTGATGAATCAGGATACAGCTGGGCTGGTGTCCTCTCTGGATATGAAGTCATCTGGAAGGGCAGGCGATGGAATCTGGAAAGCCAGTACACTTCAAGGCTGATGAATCTGGGGCACCTGGTTCCTGGAATGCCAGTCTGGTGGAACAACATAGGTACGGCAATGACTGGATGGCAGCACTGGCTACCACTGCTCTGCTTTCCACTTGGTAGGCATGGGCGCATTCACAGGACATGGCCTGCATTGAGGGAAGTAACACAATGGGTCAGGTGCAAGAATTATTACCCCGTCTAGATGCTCATAATTCACATTGAAGAAGGTTTCATGTCCCCCTCCATCCACGATCTGAACAGTGTCTATAAACAGCATCCTGCCCACTTTCCATTGTCTGAATTTCTCTTGGAACACTCTGTCTCGGACATACCGACTTGCACCAGGATGCACATATCTTGTTGCTTCTTCCATTATCCAGGATTTCCTGTTTCTTTCAATCTCCTCCCAGACTCTCCGAGGAAAGGTAGGAAAAGATATCCCATAGATCTCATTCACCTTCCTACGAATCAGTCTTTCCTCTTTACTACACTTGGTCAACTCGAGACCTCTGGCCTGGCTTGGGGGCGGCCAGTCCTGGTTCTGCCAGCTACGCATACTTAATGCAACATAAAATGGATCTTTGACTTCTCCTTGTTTGGACAGGGCTGTGGAGTCACCAATCTCTCCTACTTTCTGCTCCTCCAAGGCAACAGCCCGAGGCTGTGGATCTGCACCTTCTTCATAAGACCACATAGGTTCCCCCTCATCCTCTTCCTCGCTGAGGATCTGAGCCCAGGAGTGAGTAGTCATCCTCACTTCTGAGACTATGCACTCCTCGCTGGGTGCAGAGGTCGAGACCTCCCATTCAAGAGTCTCTGTCATCTCATCTTCTCCGATGAAACTAGGGCGCAACCCCTTTCTCCATGGATCTGCTGGTGCTCCCTCCGCACTGTCTCTCTGTGACCTGGACTCGGATACATCAGTACTTTGCTCTGCCTGTAGATCTACACCATCTTGCTTTGTGCCAAACTCTGCTGAGCCTCCTTCAACAGGCTCTACCTGGTGCTGTGTGCCACCAACTGCAGGTTCTTGAAGCTTTGTCCATGTGGGAGCCAAACGAATCTTGGGTGCTTTGGTTAGGCCATGTCTCTCTAGGCACCCAGAACAGTGAGGAACCATAAAGACATCCCTTCCAGCTTTTAAGCACATTATGCACACTCTTACTGGATATCCAGGAATCGCCACTTAAGGAGGCAAACATCCCCCATAGTAACATCTCTCAATATCTTTCAATCTGTTAACTTCTTCTACTATCATAGCCCCGGCATGATCCAGGTAGCGGGCTGATCCCAAAGCCATGACTGCAGAGAAAAACAAAAGCTCACTGTTATCACAAGTCCTACTCTGTTGGAAAAACTTTTACAAAATGTCTCCCCTGCTGCTGTGTTTACTTTACCACCCCACCCTGTAATGGCAGTGGCAGCACTCTTGCGCATTAATGTTTTGTTTCTGACTCAAGCCACTGCACATCCGATTTTCACACTCTACTGATAAAGTTCACTCAAACTGTTTAAACTGCACTGTCTGTTCTCTTAGCACATTTATATGATTTTTTACTGAACTTTTTTATTTGCTGTAACTCACTGTTCTTGCTTAAAAGTCCCTAAAGCCACAGTATTTCATTGCACAGGATTGCCTGTATTTTCGTTGCATCTTTCACACAACCCACAGTCTCTCACATTGCTTTGAAAATTATACTGTTGCTGAACCCACAATTATGCTCACAGTGTAATGCTTAGAATTTCTGCTTAGCTTGATTAACTTGACACAGTCCTTCTTTGCAAAACGATCACACTGCTACACACAGATTCAGCTGGCTTTAATTAAAATCACACACAGTTTGAGTGGTTCTTAGGTTGGTACTCACTTAATCAGTAGCTGGTTATTGTGATGGAAATATTCAGCCTACAGCCAGTCTTGAAGGCCTCTGGAATGAAGCGGGCTGGCAGTCCTGCCGATTGTCCCTCTGAACACCTCGCTTTCTTCCCAGACAATCGAAATGAGGGTTGAGCCCGATTTTAAATGGAAAAGTCAGTTTTGCCACTTTTATAGGGTTTTCAGTCACCGCCATGCTTCTCCTGGCAAGCTAGTTCACAGACTACTCTCTCTCTCCCTCTTAAACACTGTGCAGTCACTAGAGCTGGCTTGGGTGCAGGACCAATTGCAGTCTCAGCAATCACTCGACGCCATGCAAATGAGCCTCTTTCTTCTTGTGCTCTTCTCCTCCACGGCGATCGTCGAGCAGGCAAAATTTAAACTGCAAACCACACTTTTTTTTCCAACTGTGACTCCTCGGTGGGAGTACCATTTCGGCCATTTTTCATGGCATTTCACTCAGCGACTCTCTCTGTCCATACAGCAAGCACTTCCAATGTCTAGGGCACAAATCTCTGTTTGTTTCCCACAGTTTTCCACACTTTTCTTGTCACACATAACTTTAAAAAGCTGGCAAACGTTATTTTGATGCAGGACAAGGGGCATACACTCTTGGGCTTTACTGCTCCTCGGTAAACTGGTGGCACAATTACAGCAGTATATGAACAGCAGCACACAGTGGGACATCTGGGTAGCAGTGCTTCCACTTTTTGGGCTACCTACTGCCAGACAGAAAAAACACTAGCCCTAATCCGAGCAAATCTTTCTTGTTCTCTCCCAAGATTCAAACCGAAATCCTCAGCAGTGCCTCCATTTTGTAACCTGCCATTTCGCGGTTCCTCCAAATAGCAACCACTACCTGGCTAGCCTAAGTTCGGGGAGAAAACATTCACTCGGCATCAGGGTTAGGTTTGCACTTCTGGTCAGGGGCATCCAAGTAATTCTGGACACAGAAAGTAAGAACTGATAATGTCCAAACCAGGAGTGGGATTCTCAAGTGTGGCTTTTATTCACTTCAACACAAGAATACAAAGCAAGATGGACCCCAACGGGGCTACACTCACTGGATATGCAGATCTATAGAGGTCAGAACAAATCTTCTTCATCACACAACAACCCTCAGGCTCTGAACATATCTGGGCTCACACGCCCAAACTGGTACTCTCACTCTTGGTTTCCCTGGCATGGCATCTCAGCCAGCACTAGTACACATTTCCATATGTCATGGATTTTTGGTGGTGGCTCCCTCAATCACCCATGAGTGCTTCTAGCTCTAAAGGGAAAATCCCATCTTTATTCCCATGTCTGGTACTTTCTGCAGACACTAGCCAAGTGCCTGGGAGAAAGCTATAGGTGCCCAAAGTGAATCCATAGAGGTAGACCTGGTTACTCCAGATGGGGGTCTCCCACCTCTTGTTCCCAAACCCATACCCGGCCATTAATTTGGAAACAGCACCTTTCTTTGGAGTCTCTGGTTGTAGAATGCTATCTTGAAATGTATATCACATTTAACAGTCTACTCTTTAAGTAACTGGTGTCCTGACTTGCAGCGTACTGTAAGTGGCAATGTCCATCCCTGTAGATCCCACTGGTTATATGCATTTCAAGCCCTACACATATCTCATAAGTACTGTCCTTGGCTAGTCCTTTCTTGACCCCACAGTAGGCAGATACTTTTACACAACTATACTTGGTGAAAACACATGGGCTCTATGTCAGAGCAGACTCACCATGGTTCGCAGGTGCCCCAGGGATTCTGTCACAGGAAACACACAATTCTTTGGAAACTCAAAACAAACTCTTATCCAGCAGCTTTTCTCATTCCCAGGGGGCCAGGGGATTGCCCCCGAAATGCTGGATTTTTTTCCCCCCATCCCTTCCCGGAATTGGGCACTGGAACAACTCAGGGGAGCGGTCTCTACCATTTCAGCAGGTATCTTTAGTGTTCTTTTCTAGGGTTCACTACCCTGATTCTGGTGTAGCTCTCTGACAGAGCTAGGTTCTGAGGAGCTGCCAACTGCAGTACACCTTCTGCTTCTCTTGAATCTGGCTGAAGAATGACTTTGAAAAAACCCAACATTCTAACCTAACTCCCTGCTGCAACATTTCACTGTGGCTTATGCTACTGCGCGAAGTCTAAGTGATGTCATCCCTCCAGCTCAGCTGAGACTGAGGACAGAGTGAGACAGTGTGAAACCCATTTAACTGGTGTCTCACAAACTGCCTTTTCCCTGCCTGCCACTAGATCTAAATGGGATTCTAGTAACCCTGGATGACAAGGGGGTTACATAGTTCCAGTGCTTCAAAATTTAGCACAGTCATGGGTGTCGTGGGTTTTCCACATCTAAGTACTATTTTAGAAGAATGGAAGAAAGGTGAATTTCAATCAAAAAATAAAATAATACACCCATCATTTATTATATGGATAATTACTTTCTTAAAATTAAGCAACAGAACATAACAATAGTATCACTTTTGAATAACAATAAAAATAATTTATACAAAGTTCTTGACAAGAAATTTTATGACCATCTCTCCTTCTATAGAGAATCTCAAGATCAAATGGTTTTATTGAACAGACTTTAACATATGATAGGATCCCAAATAAAATGTGGGATACCATATGGCTTTTCTGTCATGGTAAGCTTAATGTAAGAGATAATTTAGAACATAAAGATACTCAAGAAAGATACTGCCCAAGACCCACCTGCAAAACTGTTTTGGAAACTATGAATCACCTGTATTTTGAAAGTCCTTATATATAACATTTTTGGATCTTATTATCCACTACGTTGAGATGGAGTTGCGCATGTCTTAAATACTGGATCTGACAAATTAAATGTAGATTTGTGTTACAGCAAGCCTTTATACAGTAAACAGACCTTATACATGTAATAACTGAAGAATGAAGTACTATTGATCAATATGATGTTCAGTCTTATTCGCATACAGTTTTAAAAAAATGGAAAAATATAACATGGAAACTCACCAAGAGTATTGTGGGAAAAAAGAGAGGGACAATCTGTTTTGTGCAGATTACTTGAATGTATTTATTTAGCAATTTACTGTGTTTTGCTTTTGTCTTGGTAGAAATATTTTTTGTGAAAATTGTTAATTTGATTTCTTTCAATAAAAAATGCACCTACTTTTCCTGTAGGGGGAACCTCTGGCCATCTGGTATGTTGCCAAGATGGCTGGCCCGGGGGAAAATGGAAGGATATCTCTGGAGCAGGGTAGCCAGTCTCCTCCCCTGCTACAGTAGCCAAAGAGACCACTGTACAAATAGATGATGTAGAAATGCTAACTGCAGTTGAAGGCATTGAACTGCACTTACCTGAGGGTGGATCCCCACCAAGACACAGAATATGAAAATGCAGCAGCAGCAGCACCTGCAGGCTGAATAAAAGAAAAATTAAAAGCAGAAATAGAAGAAAAAAAAACATTTGTTATGAGCTCTCACGGCAGAAGAAGAAGCTAAATATTTGCAACAAAGAGAAAAATTGCTACAGAATTTTGACCCACTGTCAGTGCATCCAGAAACATCCCTTTCAGCAGACTGGTTAGCTCAGCTCTTGAGCTCTCTGAGGAAAATGACGTGGCGGTTTCTCAGTCTAACAAATCAGTTTCAAGGCTGACATTTGTCAAAGTCCTGTCAGTCAGATGGTGACTGCTGTTTTGGACAAAAATGGACTGACTGTGGAGTCGAAACCTCAGGAACAGCTAGTGTGAGAAAAGATTGATGTCTGAAGGTTTTAAAATGAAATTCAATGGCAGCAGCAGGCTTACCAGCAACAAAGCTTCCACCAGCGGGTGCCCAATGCAAGACTGTCCCAGAAGTAACTACAGTCCCAGACGTAGCAGTCAATGAGGTCAAATGTCATCCTCAGCCTGCACAAATGATAATGAGTGACCTGGCAGCTCATGTATGCACAGTCAGCTTGGCAGAGTGGCAGGAGAGCTGGTACATCCAAAATGGCACATAGAGTCAGAGATCTGGCCTAAGACATGGCTCCCTGGCCACTCATAAATTGTTAGAAAAATGGTATGTGGAAGCCTCTCTAATGGCAGCAGGACAGAGGAGAGGCAAGGATGGTGTATCTTGGGTCCCCCTAGATACAGACTGTTACAGCTCTGCAAAGATAGGCCCTGCAAAGATAGAGACTTCTATAAAGAGACCTAATGCAGGTAGATCTGAAATGGGTGGGGGTGGGCTTGCTGAACTCATAAACTGCAGGGAAATAAGGAAACAGTGAGTAAAACTGCACAACAGATACAAAAGACTCTGCCTCTATTGATGGAATCAGAACCAGTACTGTCTGAGAGGCAAAGGGACAGGATCCCCACTGACATGCTCATTATGTTACTCGCCCACTCAGTCCCTAAATGTAGTACTAAACTAACTGATCATGATGATGCCTTTGAACCAGAGGAAGGAACCTCAGAGTAAGTGCAGCAGGACAATAGAGAGACTAACCCACCCCCAGGTTCAAACATCAGGACCTTTAGAATGTCGGATTTATTGTCAGCTCGGGAGAGCCAGCTCCATGATGAAATGCTGCGTGCCTTAAGTACCAAGGCAGTTTAGAGTCTCTTCCTGACACAGTACATGTTATAAGAAAGATATTAAAGGACTCTATGGGGTTCTTTGCAGCCAAACTTTATGCTGTGCTATATGTTTCTGGGGAAAGTATATTTGATATCAGATTCTGTACATAGAAAGTTCTAGAGAGATTGTGGGTCATATATGACCAACTTAAAGACACTGCTCTTTGGACACCTTTTTTAGTGATCCCTCTCTCTAAGCCTTCTATAAAAACAGTTATACTGTTTAGAAACGAAGGGGTTCATATCTCAGGCATTTGATACTGTTACAACAGAGATGTGAGATCTTTGAGAAACCTACTCCTATTATAAATAGTTAACAGGTTTGTACGGGAGGATGGAAATTTAAAGTTAAACTCTGCCAAACAAATACTGGAATATGTCACTTGCCGAGTAGTTTCTTTCTTGGTCGAGACTGGGGCATGTGCTTTTATCCTGTCATAAATGTGGAGCAAAAACACATCTCAGCTTAGTGTGTGACACTGAGAGATATAGCAACTGTATGGAGTATGGTCACTTGAGTCATAGATGTCCTAATTCATTTAAATGTAATTCATGTGAGAAGCAGGGACATGCTTTCAGGATGTGCCCCGGGCTACACACAATAAAGGAAGAGGCTGGGACCAAGATGACTTGATTTTGAAGGGTCAAGCGATGGTGGTTGCTACAGCATGTGAACAAAGATTTTCAAATCCCCAGTCTACTAGCGCAGCTTCAGTAGATACCACTACTACCCTGTTAACCATAACTGACACGAGTCAGCGGGATAGTCTGCAGTCTCCTCCTAATATGGAGACCTTGCAGGACTCTGATCTTGTGATGGCAGAAGCAGTACCCACTGAGCAAGCATCTACTATGCTTTTGGAAGCAGAGTCATCAAATAGGGAGTAAACACCAGCGTATTCACAGGCCATTGTGTCTTTCATACCCCCCACCCCCACAGGCAGAGGGCATGATCTTAGTAACAAATCAAAAGAGAAGGACACATGGGAAAGCTAAGAATAAATCTTCAAAAGTGGAGGTCTTGTAAGTAGAAAATCAGTATGCAGCCTTGTCCACAGCATGCCAATGGGGTGATGTGGAGGAGGACGAGAAAGATTCAAAAGCTTCTTCTGAGACATCCTCTGTACATGACCAGTCCTTGGATCAGGATGATACTCCCTCAGAGGCATCACTAAAATGATGCAGGATGAGATCCCAAACCAGAAATTTACAAGGTCCCTTCCCTAATACATTGTTTAAATGTGTTTAAGACACACCTTTTCACCGCTGACAATCAGTAGTCTAAAAACTTTCAAAAACAGAGTAGCCACTCTGTCCTCATTAGCAACACATCCAGGCAATGTTCTGTTTCTACAAGATACGAGACTTAAAACTTTGTAAGAAATTTCAGCTGCTAAAAAACATGCTTGGAAAGCCCCTCTTTTTGGTCCCAGGGACCAGAGAGATGTGATAGAGTAGGAATACTTAAGTTATTATTTTCAGGTACAACATCTATTGGCGATATCTCCTGGGCAAGCTTTATTGTTAGATGTACAGTATGGGAATATTTCATTATGGTTACTTAATATTTATGCTCTTGAGATGAAAGCAGGAAGGGTAGGGGAAGTAAGACCCTACTTACATACATATATTTTTTTTTGGGGGGGTTGATTTTAACTGTTGATTACAACAGACTGACCATGGAGAACCACTAAAACTTAGGGCTCAATTTTCAAAGAGCCCTTAGGTTACCACAATTTAGTGGTGATCTAGGGCTGCAGCAATCTCGGGGTGCATCAAGGACCTTGTGCCGTATTTTAATAAATGAGGGTCCTTGCACCCAACATCTGAGATTTGCCATATCCACAGGGTTGCGCTGGACATGTGGTGTGATTGTGGAGTTTGGTGGAAGGCTCCATCAACCCCCCATCTGGCGGAACACCCAAGGGGCTGCAGAGGTGAGGGGTGGGGTAAATACACCTGCCAGAAGGGGACTGGGGACAAAAAGAACACAGAGTGCCCTTGGGGGCAACAGGGGCAGGGTGGCAATATGGAGGGGGTTGAGGTGGCACCCTGAGAGGCTACCATGTGCTGTTACAGACAGCCAATCAGCCTGGGTAAAGGGGGTAGCAGACAGGGACTGGGACCCAGTCCTCACAAGGATACAGTCCAGGCACCTGCCCTATAGGTGCCACTGACCCCAGCACCATTGGTGGGTTGCAGCCTGCCTCCACACAGGGGGCCAGGTACCAGGGGACAGCCACAGTGCCTGGGGACCATTCCCAGCCACCACTTGCACCCCACAACCTGCAGTTACTGCTGCTCGCCGACAGTGCTGAGGTCAGTGGCACTTATGGGGTAGGTGTCAGGGCTGTATCTTTCTGCAGGCCAGGTCCCAGTCCCTGTCCCTGTCCCTGTCTGCCAGCTCCCTTTACCCAGGCCAATTGGTTATCTCTAATAGCACAGAGCACCCCTGCATGGTGCCACCTCAACCCCCTGCACACTGCCACCATGCCTCTGTTGTCCCCTTGAGCAACCCTGTGCTCCTTACACCCCCGGTCCCTGTCCTTCAGACCCCCCAGTCACCACCTTGCCAAGCAGTGGTGCAGGGCCCTTAAACCACCTCCTAGCTGGTCTAACCTGAGTCTCCTGTTGCGGCCATGGCAGGACTTATAGAATACCAAATAAGGGGATGGTGCAGCCCCACCGTGGCACACCCAGTTCTATAGTGATGACCATATGAGCAACAGCAAAATGACGAACTCCAAAACAGCCCAGAACAAAAATAGCGACCATCAAAATAGCGACTTTGCAACCCAAAGCAAACCAGGCAAATGGCAGGCCACCAGTAAAACACTGGAATGCGAGGGATGACACCACACCTGGAAGTGGAAATTTCACTTGCCCAGTACTCAAAAGAAACAGCATAAGGACAGCACAAGGGAATGAAAACAGCATGCATGTGGGGGGGGAGTTCACCCCGCACCCCCCAGTAACTTAATATGTCAAACTCCAAGACCGCACACTGTTCCCCAATGGATGCCATTTAGTGACTCACTATTTTTTTGAGTCGCTATTTTTGGCGGTCGCTCTTAAATGACAGTCACTATTCCCACAGGCGCTCAAACTGAGTCACTCAATTTGAGTCACCTATATTATAGGACACCACAAATCCTCCCTTGCAACCTGGCACACAGGTGCTTTTGTGGCAAGGGTGGCAGAGGGGGGCTTTGCCACACAGCATCCCGATTTCACCACAGCTGGCATTTGAAAACTGGGAATGCTGCAAACTGTGATGTAAGGTGCCACTTGCATCATACACCTTTGGCGGAAGCACCCTGCGTCATAGTTTTCTGTTTGAAAATTGTGTCCTTCGTGTCTGTAACTCAGCATTTTTAAAAGAAACAGACATAGATAGCAGACTTTACAGATAGTTCTGCATTACAAAAATCTGGTGCAGCTACATTTCTTAAAGGATCTTTGGCTACACGAATAGATTTTTTTATTGTTTCCAAACAAGTGTCAGTTAAAGGATCACACACCATTCTAGTAGAAACTTCAGACCATCATATAAAGTAGTTTTATGTCACTGTTTGGTGGTGCCCAATCACAAATCTGAACATCTGCCATGAAATTAAATATCAAATTATTGGAAGATAGGGAGACGGTGAATAAATGGGAAGCATTACTTTTAAATAGATTGTAACTGGTGCATAAAACCAGATTCAGTTATGGTGGGAGGATACCAAAGCTGATTTTAAATGCCTTTTCAAACAGTGTGCATATACAGGTAAAACAGAAAGATATTTAAAATGCCTGAAGCTTAAGGCTCAATTACATAAATTAATTTCCACTATGTAAATGAAAGGGGTAGATATACAGGAGCAAATAAACATGTGTTAAGAGGGATATGAAAGAGTACCAGTATGATAGAGCTACAACACTGGCTCAGGAAATGAAATTTGGTACTCAAGGAAAACAATAGTCTTTAGATAGTTTTAAAGCCTGCCCGCAGAGAATACAACAAAGAAGTACTGAGAGCCTAAGATGAAACACTCTGGAATCTCTGGTCACAAATAGGGATGATGTCATGCACAAAGTAGATTATTTTGTATGGAAGAGTTTTAGAGTTCCATTTAGAACACCACATAATTATGACATGTTGGAAAACTTAGATATTCCAAGACTACCTAATGACCTATTATCAGAGTTAATTAAACCTGTACATCTCATAGAAGTGGAAAATGCTATAACAAGTTTGCAAAAAAAATATAGCTCCTGGTGTAGATGAAGCTCCATTGGAATTTTACAAAAAGTTCAAGGACTATATTGGACCAACCTTACAATTTTTATATAACCATTTTTTACATACTGAGTCTTTCGCTCCATCAATGATGCAACCAGTTTTTGATTTGTGTGCATAAAAAAGGTGGCAAAACATCATTGCAGAATTGGAGACTCCTTTGTCTTATGAACGCAGATCAAAAATTCCTTTTAAAAATGTTGGCACATTGCTTGTCTCTGGTAACACCAATAATTATCTCTCAAACACAAACCTGTGCTGTACTACAGCGACATATACAAGATAATGTAATAATACTGAGAGAATTACTTAAAAGGGGGGCAAACAAGGGTCAGTATCTGGATATTTACTGTCATTAGATCAAACCAAAGCTCTCAACCGAGTCAGTCATGATTATTTGTTTGCAATCATGGAAAATTCTTGTATTCCTTTAACTGGATCAAATTATTGCATGAAAACGCACAAAAGATTCCACAAGAGAATACGTGGCAAGGTCTCCCAGCGTCTCCCGCCTCCCTCTCCTAGCAAGGGATATCCAGCACTTACTATTTTTTATCTCCCCTAAACTCAATCTTCCTCAGTCTATTCCCCTCTTCTAGCGCACTCTCTCTCCCCCCCCTCCACCCTTACTATTCTCTTTCCCTCTCTCCCTGCTTATTAGTAAAAAGGTACTTGCTCCTAATTAGTGGAGACAGCCTAGGATGGTCATCTTCTCACATTCCTGTAATCACGTATGGAATGTAGTTGTATATAACTTTGTTAGACCTTATGTATAGGCCTCCTTTGGCCAACACCTGTTCAATGTTGTTTCATTGTTGGCTATCGTATCTGTAACTATGTATTGTCTTATACTGTATTGTACTGTATTAATGTCCAGGGCCACCTTGAAAATGAGCTTGCTCAATGGTGTTTTATGCCTGGTTAAATAAAGTTGATTGATTGATTGATTGATTGATTGATTTGTGCATAAGGGTATAAAACAGGGCTGCCCTTCAAACCCTAGCTTATATATTTTTTCCATTGATCCCTTGCTTAGATTGCTGCAGACAAATCAGAACATTGCAGGAGTTTCCATCACCCCAGATATAATGGACATTAAAGTATTGGTTTATGCAGATGGTCTGTGTGTTATTTCGAAAGAGTATACTTTGGGACAAGAGGTTACAGTTATAGACAGTTACTCTATAGTGTCTGGCTCTTGTGTAAACTTCAAAAAAGTATGGCTATGAAAATAGGAACTCCACAAGAGAGAACCCCTAGTTTGAGTATAACTAGCATAACACTAACCCATATCCTATAAAAATATTGGGAATTATGGTTAATCATGGGAATGCATAACTTTTTAATTGGCAGCAGTTTATTCAAAAGGCAGAAAGGCAGCTGGCAGTTTCGAAAAGCAGGAGTCTCTCTAAAATGAAACGGTATACTTGATTAAAGCTTTATTGCTTCCTTGTTTTATATTCCTGAGTTATATTTTTCCTCCTCCTGTAGTAGTTGAGGCCAAACTTTATAGTGTAGTTTTTCAGGGCCTTTGGGGATCAAAACATTATCTTATTAAAAGATAGGCAATATATAAAAAGCCTGATATGGTTGGGGTTAAAATGGTTAACCCCATAGTTTTTTTCTTTACTATTTTTCTGTGCCACAGTTATGTATCTGTATTACAAAATATCCAGACTTCGTGGGTACCATGTGTGGATGAGCTGTTTCCATTCACACCAGACTGGAAGAAAACATTTCCAGGTATTAAAAAATAATTTGCCCATATTATAGCACAGTAAATCAGAGGTGCTTTTATAAAATTAAAAAAATAAAAAAAGGAAAATAAATATAACAGATATTAGGATCCAGATGAGGAAAAGTTTATATAATATTATGATGAATGAATGGTAATTTTTCACCTCAGTTAGAATTGAAGTTTTGCCCCCAAAACAAATTAGCTGAAGCTACTGGAAGCTAGTCAACCTAGACTCCCTAGAGCAATGTGGGATCTAGTATGATTGGGAATCATGGTAACATGCCAGTTAGGGACTCTGTCAAACATAAGACAGTAGAGAAGAGGAGATGCTCATGTGATTCCTGTCAAGGAATATTGGAAACACAATATCACTTTCTCATAGACTGTCCTTACAGTCAGCAGTTTTGGAAGTTACTAAGCAGAATGTGAATGAGTCATTATTTAATCAGGTTACTTACCATGCCGTTGTCCTAGGTATACTGTTTATCAGGGAGGTGGATTAGGCTGCATAACATTACTTTATAGATTTGCTTTGCAATCTGCAAGTTTTATTTGTGGCATGCAAGGTGTGCCCTCACCATTCAACAAAAACGTATACATCCAAATGATGTAGCAAAAACGGTGGCAGATAGCATGATATAATCTTACCAGAAAGCTGTAGCTACAGTGAAATTTCATAAAGTGCAGGAGTCCTGGAGACATTGCCATGGGATTTTGAACACTGGGTAATGGAAACTAGCTATTCAGTTTGACTAGGAAACAAACTAGGTTCACAGTAGTTTAACTCCTTTTTGTGTTAGGACAGGTCGGGATGAATATATTAAAATGTAACGAGTAGGGAATTAATGTTTGCCTTTTCTTTTGTTATTACTGTGTTTGTTAAACAAATGTGTTTATTTTTTTCTTTGCTTTCTCATTTTATTTACATCCGTACTTGTTTTTGGTATTTTGCATCTATGTATGATTATTTTTAATAAAAATTGCCCTACTCTGTACTCTTCTGTAAAATATCGGGAAGACAAAGAGGGTCACCCAATCATGGAGAATACTATTGTTGTTTTTTTTTTCTTTTGTGTCTTTTTTTTTAGTTTTAATTTAAGGTCTACCTTTCAAGAGAAACTTACTAATGCTTCAGCATTATTCATAGCCAAGTGTGGTACATTGATGTCACTATGGGAAAATAATTCCCTGTGATCTATTCGAGGGAAGGGCCATCCTGTAACCACTTATATTCAAGACTGATTTTTTTAAGATTCAACAGTGGCATATCACAAAATTGTTAGGCTCTTCCAATTCTGGGAGAAAGTATATGCTCGGTTACTTCAATTGCATTTCTTGCCCTCGCCAATCTTTTCCCCTACTTGCTGGGTAGAAGAGAAGGTGAGCATATCACAACTCACTGATGGAAGGGTTCTACGACAAATGTGAGATGTGGTATGGTTATTTAAATGTGAAGTGCAATGCCAAGCACAAGCAGGTGTCAGAATGAATTTACACCAGACCAGGAGGAGTGGCTTTAGAAGAACGTATGTAGCACCTATTCATTCATTATACTTAAACACTTCATTTCTGGATCACACTGTCCACTTTATGGGGAGTGCCTGGGTTTGGCCAGCTTAGTTACAAGACTCCGATTCTTGGGGACAGGACCTCATCCTAAGATCAATGGAACAGTAGTGCCATGAATTTGATATTCACATGGCTTAAGTGGTGGATATGGCAGTCAAGATGCCAGTTCGTATTTCAGAGGAAAATAATCCCATCATCTTATTTAATTAATTCTAGAGACTGACCTGAATGAAGTTAAATCAAAAGAATTTCAGATTTTACCTATCAGTATGTTTGCTCAAATGTGGAATAATGTTTGTTGGCTGCACTGAGTTTTGGCATCCTGTATTTTCACAAATGCAGAGGCTGCATGGCTTGTTTTTTTCTTTATATCCTTTTCTTTCTTTGTCCTTTCTAAGCTTTGCGCTTTTTGGTTTGTTTATTTATTTATTTGATTTTGTTAACCGGGTAAGCACACTAGACAGCCAAGTGCCTATTTTCAGGTGCGACCCGGGAGATTACAAGGTACATTACTTGGTACATACATGAACATGAGGCAAATAGCAGTGGAGGCTTACATTACATAGAATTAGCAAAACAGGGACTTTACAAGCATCAGATTTCATCAGGCAAATAGTAGTGAAGAGTTAATATAAAGTAATCAGAACACAGGGACACCGTAAGACAACAATACCATAAATAGGGATTACAATACAGTATTAAACATTGCAGTCAGTAGAAAGAAGTGCAGTGTGAGTTAATGGGGAAATGGTTTAACCAATGTACTGCTGTACCGTTTGTATTGCTTTTGTTTCTGTTTCTGTTTTTGATTATTTTAATAAAAATTCCCCTACTCTTCAGAGGGAGGCGCTGTTAGCTGGCTTACTGTTTACAAGATGGCCACCTGGGAGGATGGAGGAGGTGGAGGGGAAAATGTTGTTCCATTGCTCGTAGATACTGAAAAACCAAAAAACATTGAATTTACCGAGGATTTGATTACACTACCTGACGAAGAAAGTATGGATTGTCATACACAGAGTACTACTACTGACAACGACAGCCCTGTTTCTGACATACCCATGTTGTTACATGAAGACAGCTGCCAGCTATCAGAAAACCCAGAAACAGTACTGGATGCCATTATGACTGAAATTAAAATTCATCTCCTCTGACCACTGGCTGAGGAAGATGAAAGAATTGCAAAGGAACATTTGAAACTGAGCCCACACAAGAAACCTATCACTGGGAGCGAAAACTCAAGGCTGCCGAGTGAGACACTGTCAAGGCAGGATCTGACAGCATCAGCTTCAAAGAACTCTGACTGTTAGCCCAATATACAGTAGAAGCTGGCATTGTGCTCAGATTACGATGCGGGTGGTTCTCGCCCACTCAACCCAAAGGGAAAGCTGACCCCCAACCAAAGAAATCATGGACTGCAGGAGCAGCCATAGAAGCTGCAGAATGGAAATGCTCAGAAGACATGGCTGCCTGCTTACCTGGGGAGCCACCAACTGCTGCAGCAATCATGGGAATAGTGGCTCCCACACCAGCAAGATGGCCACTGCAGGGAACAACTACACACAAAAAAAGACTGCACCAAATGGCACCACTAATCCTGTACCTGAGCTAATTACTGTACTGATTCTAATACTCAGAGCAACAACTGCAGCATGCTGACACCACTTTAAATAAGTGATCTGGAGCCCCACGGGCACTTAAGTAAGTGAACCTTTAATGCTACCTCCCACATTGGAGTTTTCTCAGAGTCAGCCAGATGCTTCTAAGTTACAGACTGAACCCCAGCTGGAATATTCAAAAACCTGCACAGGGCCAGTTGTATCACACATTCCATCCCAGTCACAGCACACCCCAGCACCAACCCAAGCTACCATAAATCCTGACATGCGGGTGGCTGAATTACAGCATAAACTGGCGAAGGCTGGCACAGATTCTGTGCAAGGCACAAAGCACCTGGAAGCCCCATAAGATCAGGCAGATAACTGAGAAAAGGCTGAGCACTCTACAGCCCTTCTGATGCCTCAAAGCCTTTTAGACAATAGTCCCAATTGAATACACAAGGGTGAATATACATCAGGCATCCTCATAGCCCTTTGGGCTAACAACACCTCAGACAGGGGTCTACATGCCTCCATGGTGAGAAGAGCCTGCTGCCAGACTCCCTGAGCCCTTGCTAGCAGGTACGGCCTGGACAGCGTTACGGGAACTCAAGGCTGTGTGGCTGTCTCTGTAAATTTTCTAAGGACAATTGCCTTTATCTTGGGAAAGCTCTTATTGGCTGTCCATGGAACACAAGCTCCTTGTTTGGTTCCTCATCCTGCCAGGCATTTCCAAATTCCCCCTGACTGGACTATGTCACTACCACCGGTCAGCTTATTTAACCTTTTTTTCCCCACTAATCCAGTATTGCCTCTGATATCTGGTCTGTTTTAATGCTCAGCGCTGAATTTATTCAATTTAAAGTGTTTTTTTTTGTCCGCTTTTCAATTTGCAGATTATACTGTAAAGCCACTAGAGGGCAACAAGACATGTAGGTTGCAATCCTGTTGCCACTGCTCCCTCCTAACGCTTCTGTCCTGCATCATTCATACCTAAATTCTCTGCCTTTTGCCCCTCTCTGTAGTGTCCCTTGCACCATCTCCCAGGCTATCACTAGGCATGCAATGTGGCATCCAAACCAGGGTTCGAACCAGGTACCTTTTGCTCCAAAGGCAGCAACTCTACCACTGCAACACTGTGTCTGCCACAATGTTAGATGTCACAGGACCCACTCATACCTGCCCATGGTCACATCTACCACCACTGTACTCCCTCACAACACCCACCCACACAAACTAACCATACTACTGTTGCTAACCCTGCTCAGCAACAAACCCACAGTTGCCTCTGGTATGTACACACCTTTGCTGCTGGGGAAGCACCTCACCCCTCATAGCCTCTCTGTCACCCTGTCTCTCCCCATAGCCCCCTGCACTCCTCCCCTCTACCCCTCCACCCATCTCTCTGTGCCTTGAGCCCTCCTTGTCTGTTCCTCCACCTGGCCATCCCAGCCCTCACACAACTGCCCATTCCCTGCTCATCACTTTCTAAGCTTGCCAGCCACCGCTACCCAGCAAAACACCACCAATTCATGGCCCTTGTCAGGATCTTCTACTTGTTTCTTCTACTATCTGGCAATGTCCACCCCAATCCTGGCCCAGCAGCACCCCCCCCAACTGTGGGCACCCAAGGGGCTTTGAATAGCCGCTATGACTATCTGCACCCTGCCTAAAAAAATGGCACCCCTGCAATGCTGGACAGCACAGCACCAACCAGACATTCTGGCTTAAACAGAAACTGCCAAGACCCCAGACTCATTTGTCACTATTCCTGGCTACTACATAGAAACATAGAGTTTGACAGCAGATAAGGACCACTTGGCCCACCCTGTCTGCCCATTTCTCTACCTATTGGATAAGCTGCAGATTCTAGTTAACCAACAGTCTACTTCCTGCAACCCCCCACTATAATTGTCTTATGTCTGTCCCATGCATGTTTGAATTCCCCCACTGATTTAGACCCCACAACCTCTCCAGGAAGGTGGTTCCATGCGTCCACCACTCTCTCCGTGAAAAAGAATTTCCTCATATTACTCCTGAGCCATCCCCCCCTCTAACTTTAAATTCTGCCCCCTTGTTCTTACACATCTCTTCTGAAAGATGCTACCTCCTGACTTTGTTGATTCCCTTGAGGTACTTAAAAGTTTCATCATGTCCCCATACCTCCTTTCATCAAGGGTATACATATTAAGCTTCTCAGTCTCTCTTCATATGGTTTCTGATGTAGACCCTGCACCATTTTAGTTGCCCTCCTCTGGACTGCTTCCATCCTGTCTATGTCCTTGCGTAGATGAGTTTTCCAAACTGCACGCAGTACTCCAGATGGGGTCTCACCAACTGTCTGTACAGAGGATAACCACTTCCCTTTTTCTACTTGTGATGCCCCTCCCTATGCCTCCCAGTATCCCGCTGGCTCTCCTTACTGACTTCTCACATTGCTTACCCACCTTCAGGTCATCTGATATGACTACACCCAGATCCCTTTCCATTATTGTTGTCATTAGTACCTCCCCTGCTATTGTGTCCTCTTCTCCTGGATTTTTATTTCCCATGCGCATTACTTTGCACTTCTTTGCATCAAATCTAAGTTGCCATATGTCTGACCATTCCTCCAACCTTGCCAAGTCCCTTCTCATCCTTTCTACCCCTCGTTGTGTATCAACTCTGTTACAGATCTGTGTGTCATCTGCAAAGAGGCATACCTTTCCTTCCAGACCCTCTGCAATGTCACCTATAAAGACGTTAAAGAGGACTGGACCCAGTACTGAGCCCTGAGGTACTCCACTAGTAACCCCCCTTTCTTCAGAATGTGTTCCATTCACTATTACCATCTGTGTCCTGTTGTGCAGCCAGTTTGCTACCCAGGCTACCACCCTGGGACCCACTCCCAGGCTGGCTTACTTGATTATTAATCTTTTGTGGGGGGACTGTGTCAAATGCATGTCTCTATCATGTCCCCCCTGTCCCTTCTATCCTCCAGGGTGTACATATTCAGGTCTCCCAGTCTGCTCTCAGTCTCTCCCCTCCATTCCACATATCTTTGTTGTCCTACTCTGCACCCCCTCCAGTAGCCCGATATCGTGCTTTAGGTATGGCCTCCAAAGCTGTGCACAATACTCTAAGTGCAGCCTTACCAGTGACCTGTAGAGGGGCAAGATCACCTCACTTCGCTTGGATGAAAACCCCCTCGCTATGCACCCCAGTATTTTGTTTGCTTTTGCAGCCACTCTCCTGCACTGGGCAGTGTTGTTCATGGTCCCTGTTATTACCCCTAGGTCCTTCTCAGTGATCCCCAGCTTAACCCCCCCCCCAACCAGTATTCTGTCTTTGGGTTCTTCGCCCCAAAGTGCATAACCATACACATCTTTGCACTGAACCCCAGCTGCCACCTCTCTGACCACTCCTCTAGCTTGCTTAGGTCCCCCTGCAGCTGCTTCCATCCCTCCTCTCCATCCACCACTGCTCCCATTTTGGTGTTGTTAGTGAACAGACTTACCCTGCTCACCACCCTGTGTGCAATGTCTGATATGAAGAGCCCAAACAATACTGGCTCCAGCACAGAGCCCTATGGCACCTCACTCGTCACCGGCCTTGGAGTGGAGAGCTCCTCTCTAATCACCATCCATTGCAGTCTGCCACTTGGCCAGCTTGTAATCCAGTTCATTTTTCCCCTTACCTCTACACCAGCTGGCTTCCCCCGAGCTGCCCATGAAGCACCGAATAGAATGCCTTGCTGAAGTCCAAGTAAAGAACATCCACTGCATGACCCTTATCCAGCTCACCTGTCAACCAGTCATAATATTGTATCAGGCTGGTTGGACAAGACTTTCCCGAAACAAACACATGCTGCCTCACATCCTGGAAGCCATTGTCCTCCAGGTATGACACCAGTCTTTCCTTTAGTATCGTTTCCATGAGTTTGCACACTATGGAATGTGAGACTTACCGGACAATAATTACCTGGTTCATCCCTTGGCCCGGTCTTGTGTAATGGTACTACATGTGCCATCCTCCAGTCCAGTGGCACACATCCCGACTCCAGTGAGGTGCTGTATAGATATGCCAGCGGCTCCGCCAACACCTCCGCCATCTCCCTCAGCACCCTGAGGTGGATACCATCTGGCCCTAGTGCCTTGTCTACTTTCAGTGCCCTCAGTCCCTCTAGGACTCTACTTGCCTCAATTCTTCCATCTGTCGCCTCCTCTCCTCCTCCCCACCCTCCCAGCTCATGCTGGTAGTGGTCCCTCCTTTTCTTCCCTGAACACTTAGCAAAAGTATTCATTCAGTGCTTCTGCCTGCTCCGCCCCCTTTTCTGTCCACTCCTCATCCCTTTTTATCCTCACTACTGTCTCCTTGCAAACTCCTAGGAACCCTTTCCTTTCTGCAGAATTGGGACAAGTTCCACCGCCCTTGACAGTAGCAGATTTTGAACCTCTGCCTCCAGCAGCTTTCTTTCTGTGAGGGAGGATGGTCTGAACACTCTGGTTCTCAGAAGAGGAAGGAATTTGAAACTCGGAGACAGTTCCAAACTCACTACCCCCAGGACCTACTTGTCTGTGGTGATCTGCTGCCAAGCCTGGAGGTAGTGAGACAGTCTGCCCCCGACAGGTGTCGAGGAGGCAACTTATAAAGACACATCAGGTAGTTTACTCTGGGGCAGAAGCTGGGTTTGGGATCACTGGCTGGCACCCCTCCTGCCCCTTACCTCTGAAGTACCCCTGCAGGGTATACAGTTGGTACTGGGGTGCAGCTGGCCTGGAAAAAGGGCCTAATGTGAAAGGACCTACCCCTGCCTCCTGTTCCATAGGGTCTGGTGGATGGAGAGGTTCTTTCTTTAGCCAAATTGCTTTTGAAGGTGGCTTTATATTCATCCATCTTCTTCATATAAGCCACTGTTTCTCCTAAAAGGGAATTACCCTCCAAAGGGAAATCTAGAGCCTTTGTTTGAGTGTCCTGGGTAAGATTTGCGGCTCTTAGCCAGGCAAAAGTTTGCTGAGCAACAGTATTTGCCAGTCACCTGGCTGCTGTATCATTGGTATCAGCAGCCATTTGAAATGGACACTTTGCTGCCTTTAAGCCAAACCTAGCAGTTTCTGCAAGGTCATTAGACAAGGGTGAAGGGGCTTTGTTTGCCATGGCCAGTACAGACTGCCATAAAGACTACTGGGCTGCTTAGGCTAGAAAATTAGCCTGCCTGATGGCCAAGGGAGCTGACAAGTATCCCTTCTTGGCCATACTATCAATCTTCCTGGACTCATCTAGTGGGCGAGAAGCCTGAGGCACCTTAACCTTGTCACAGGCTGCCACCTGCACCATCCCCTGGTGGTCAGGGTGGCAAAACAGAAGTTCTGCACCTTCCTTTCCAAATGACATTTCTTGTCCAGCCTCTTGGGGGTGGGAGGGGGGACAATGACAGAATTAGGAGTCTAAAATCTTCAGTGCATCTTTTTTGAAGAATTTATTTACATGCAAGAGGAGCTTCTTTGTGGGGGTTAACCTCATCATCTGTAGGTATTCCACCTCTGCATCCTCCATTTCTTCATTTGTAGTGATGTCCAAGGCATCAGCCATCTTCCTCACAAAAGTGAAATGCGATGAATAATGCTCAGTGGTTCTAGGAGGCAAACCAAAATCCTGCTCAGGGAAGACCTCAGGTTCAATAGGTTCCCCTTCATCTTGCTCCTCACTTTTGCCATAATCCTCCTCTTCAATAAGTTTTGCCTGTGCTACCAGTCTGTCCAGATGGGACTTGAACAGGTGGCTGCTGGCCAGTGGGGAAAAGACCTTGCAAAGCCTGCACCACTTTAAAAGCCTGAGCTATTTCTTGAGGAGAAGGAAGAGCCAGAGCACCCACAGTAGTCTCCTCTTTTCCGGTAGGGGGTTTCTGTGTGCTTTACTTTCTTTGTCTTTTTAGAGGGAACTGGGAAGTAAGCCAGTTCAGCAAACCTCTTAGTGCCCTTATCACCCGTCTCAGGGGTTGAGATAGTCACTGTAGTGGTTTCACCCACAGCAGAAGAGGGTATTGACTGGTCAGAGCCAGAGGGACCCTTAGGTGGAGGAATTTTTTTCTTAAGCCGTTCCAGTCGTTTCTCCACCGGTTTTCTCTGGGAAGGTTTTACAAATATCACAATCTTCCTTAAGGTGATCATAGTCCTGCCAGACAACACAAACTATGCTTGTCTGCCTTGTCAAACACTTCCCCACAATCAGTGCAATTTTTAAAACCAGGTTCACCGGTTTTCTTTTTAGGTTTTTCTGACATTTTATCGGGAACCAATAAAAATGTGAACCGCTAAATAATTTTAAAGTTGTAACTAAAGTTTAGCGGTTGCGATCTGTTCCAGAACCGATGGAAAATATGAACAGAAGCCATCAGTTCAGTAACCAATTAAATGGTTACAAAAATTAAGTATTTAAAATAAAATGAAACTAAAGTAATAGTTTTTTTGTTTTTTTTTAAGTCAGAAAACCCCGGAATTAACAAAATTAAGTCAGTTCCCCACCGGTTATACCGAACCGGGACGAACTGATAAAAACACAAAATTTAACTCTAAATCTAAGGTTTAGCTAAATATAACAATGAGTAAGAAGCAGCAAATGAAAGAAAAATAACTTCTATGAATTTATAAGTTTATTCGCATCACAAGTACAACTTGAAGAGAGGAATGCCAAGCGACTAGACTTTACAGGCAGGGAGTGGAATCTGAGGGGTTTAGAACTAAGGCAGTTTGGCAGTTATAGTTCAAGACAGCATTTGAATAGTTGTCACGTGCAAAGAGTTCCAACATTTGCATGTGTTCTATCCTCTCCGGGCAGTTCTGGCTTAAAGGGACACTGCAGAAAGTTAAGAATACCCGAGTATTACTTTGGTTAGAAGGGCCTCTGTGGGTAAAGCCACCTCTTTGTTGTTGGCTGTACCTAGGCTGTTGTCCTTATTTTCCTCCCAAACACTGCTGCTGCCTCCGAAATTGTTTTGGCTTTGGCATATACGTGGCCTGCATGGAACGGGCAGCTTTGCCTGCGTTCTGTAGCTTGGTTATAATCTTTTCAGAGTCTTCCTCAAAAAGTACCATCCCCTTGAAAGGGACATCTAGAATACCTGTCTGGACATCTGACGTGAAGCCCAAAACCCTCAGCCAGGAGTGTCTTCTAAGGCACATGCCCACTGCTGCCCCTCTGGCAGCTGAATCCGCGGAGTCATATGCCACTCTAAGCACCTGGGTGCCCAGGTCAGAGCCAGTCTGTAAGAGCTTGACCAGTTCTTCCTTCTGGTCCCTGTCAGGGAGGTTTTTGGCCATATACAATCCTTGCTGCCACAGGGCGTTTGAAACTGAACCATGTGGGCTAGGAAGTTGAAAGAGTGGATAGAGCATGTGGCAGATGTGTACATTTTTGTGCCCAAAGAATCAAGCTGCTTCGATTCTCGGTCTGGAGGCTGAGTGCTCAGGTGTTTTGGCCTCTGGGACCAGTCATGTGTGGCCGTGATTACTATGGAGTCCACTATAGGTTGTTCTCCCACGTAGGACTCTTCTAACAGTGCCCTGTATAGGCAGTCAGCCTTTATTGGGGGACCACAGAAGATGAATATGGATGCTTCCAGGCCGTCTTGGTCACAGGATCCTTCTGGGGCAGATATTTTGCTAGACGGTGCCGCTCGGGATCCAAATATTGTGTGGCTTGATGGTAACGGCAAGAGAGGTGGTGGCTGTGCCTTCTATGTAAATGACTCACTGCATCACCAAGCCCTGCCTGCACCCTCCCTAGACCATGGTGCCCAAGCCCTCTCAATAAAACTCTCCACTGACCTAAACCGTGCTCCTCTTACTCTCACCGTCACCTACATCCCACCCCGCAGCCAATTCCCTGCCTGTAAAGCACTCTCTGACTATCTAGCCAGTCACCCCCACAAAATGGAACAAATCCTAGTCAGGGATCTCAACATAAACTGGCTGGCGAGCTCATCAACACATGCCAAAGATACCTTTGCTGCGTTAGATATGACTCAACTGGTATCCCAGCCTACCAGGGCCAACCTCACTAATGGAACCCACACCCTACTAGATATCCTACTCACTAATCATCCCCACCATAGTACTGACCTGGATGTCCTACCCAACACCTTAAGCAACCACTCCCCAATCATCTTCAGCTGGTCCTGTCAGCTACCTAAATCACCACCAAATATCACCTTTCATCGTTGACTACACCAAGGAGGTATAGCCAAACTCAAAAAATATCTAATTAACTGGGACTGGTCCCCTATTTCCCAAGCCCAGCACATAGATGATGCATTGCACTACTTCACCACCACCTTTAATACCGCCTGTGATGCTTTTGCACCGACCATCAAAGTGACCACTAAGAAACGTAGTGTCCCCTGGATCACCCCAGAACTCCTACAACAGTTCAAAATGCGTGACAACCTCTGGCATTGTGCCACTGCCTCCGGTTTGCTAAGCGATAGGCAGGCCTATAATGCTGTTTGCAATAGGTGTACCTGGGCAATCCACAAGGCCAAAGCAGAGCACTACAGAACCACCATAGCCATCACCTGGGGTAGCACAAGAAGCTTCTGGGATAACAGCAAGGAGCTTAATGCTAAATTCCACTCTCCCCCTCACAACTTAGTGTTAATAGTACTACCACCACAAACACACTTCACAGACCTCAGCTCAGTCCTCCCTAGCAACTTTTTTGATCCAATTCAGCCTACCTCACCACCTGAGCTCCTCCACCCCCCTTTAAACTCAGAGTCATTACCCCTACAGAAGCGAAAACCTACCTGTCCAAAGCCCTCCAGAGCTCCAATTACTGCAAAGATGCCTTCGATATGCGTATCCTATACCTCGCGCTAGACTCAGTTGTCTCACCACTCACAGACCTTCTAAATCTGTCCCTGCACCTGGGCCTGTTCCCAACCTCATAGAAAATGGCAGTGATAACACCAATATTAAAATGTGGTGACAGCTCCCTCCCAAACAACTACCGGCCCATTTCGATTCTCCCCCCACTCTCTAAAGTCTTTGAAAAGATCATGGCCAGCCAGGTCACTGACTACCTCCTCACACACAACCTCTTATGTAGGGAGCAGCATGGTTTCAGAGCTGGTCATAGCATTACGACCGCCCTCACAGAATTCACCAACTCCCTGCACTCCATGATTGACAAGGGGCACCTCGCAGGGGCCGTGTTTATAGACCTCTCAAAGGCCTACAACACGGTTTCTCATCCCCTCCTTCTTAACACATTACAACAAATTGGGGTCTCTCATTGTCCACTCTCATGGTTCTCCAGCTATCTTTCATATAGAACCCAATGTGTTAAAATTAATAATACCATATCTACTATGCTGCCTGTGCACTCAGAAGTTCCCCAGGGATCTATCCTGGGTCCCCTGCTATTCAGCATCTACCTTAACGCCTTGCCTAAATCCTGCCCTGGCAACATTCTCCTCTACGTGGATGATGCTGTTCTTTATGCAGCACATCCTGATCCCCTCTCTCTACAGTGTACCTTACAAAACTCCTTCTCTCAGATTGAACACTGGTTTGCTGAACACAGATTGGTGGTCAACATTAAAAAAACTAAGATGATGCTCTATGCGCACAGCCAAAACAGATCAAAGGATTTCCCCCTGGAAATAATTTCCACCTCTCTCATCCCACTGTAACAGGTCCAAAAGTATAAGTATATAGGTATTACATTTGACTCTTCCCTCTCATTTCACGAACATATAAAAATCCTCACCTCTGCCACCAACACCCGCATTGGTCTCCTTTACAGACATAAAGACTGCCTGCCACCTGAAGCACTTCACCTAGCTATTACCTCCTCAGTCTTTTTGCTGGTGGACTATGGCCACACAATCTATGCTGCCGCCAATGCTACAGCAGTTCATCAAATACAAGTAGTCATCAATAAGGCCTGCCGGCTCCTCTCTGGTGCTGACAGAAATACACATACCTGCACCCTATAAGCACTCACCAATATTCTCTCCCTTGAGGAAAGACTATTATACCAGACCTGTCTCTTCACCAAAAAAATCCACCTGGGTTTAACCCCAATAGGTGTCATGACTTCTCTTCAGGCAGCCACCATCTCAGTGTCCACATGGGCTGCCCCAAAAACTATCTGGAAGGTGCCTAGGGTCAGGACCACACTGGCCCAGCGATCCTTCCCCCTTAGAGCTCCATCCTGGTATAATGTCCTCCTACCGGCTGTCACATCAATCACCAATCTAGGTCCTTTTAAAGCTGCCTTAAGGGCCCATATCCTCTCCTCACATCAGTGCCAGTGTAACCGGTAACCTGTGGATCCTGCACCACACCGCTAAGCCATGCACCCGCCCTTGGCCAGGCAGTGGAGAGCCCTCACTATTTCTAGCCTACAGGCTCCTGACCTCCCTCAGTTACCATATGGTTGCACTGGACTATGAATGCATTGTATTATGTATAAGACAAGGCCTCCCTGAGGTGGCTTACTACCAACTCATATCATGCATTGCTTTAGCTACCAATTGTATAGGTCTTAACCGCTCATTAGGTAAATATGTCGATAGCTCTGTCCTGTTTTAGCTACCAAATGTATAGGCATCAACCCATGCTCATTGTACTTATACTCTGTATGATTGCTCACCCACATTTATTCTATGTATGTACTGTATGAATGTCTATGTTTCATTCTGACGTGGAGCCTTTGGAAATGAGTCTATGACTCAAAGGGTTGTCATTCCGATTTCCTAAATAAATATACCAGCTGGAGACGGACTACAGTCTGGTGAGGACACGGTACTAACAAACAATGTGGATGACTCTTCTCAGAGGCCTGTTACCATAACACCAGTCACTGTTTCCTCAAATGAAAATACTACACCACCCGATGGGAAGGAAGCACAGCCTACACCTACACAAGATTGCAGTGACCCCCTACCTGGGATGTCTAGGTCTTATCAGAGATGCTTTGAGTGTCCGGTTTCTTCTTTCAGACCTCCTGGAACCAACTAGGAGGAGAAATGCTGCTTGTCTGAAGTACAGAGGCAGTTTAAAAACAGCCCTGGACCGCATACATGTAGTGAGGACAATGCAAAAGGAGTCAATGAATTGTTTTGCTTTTGAAATATATGCACTGATACGTGTCAGGAGACACTGTTATTTATGACATTAGTGTTAAAACACCAGCAACCTTTGAACAATTTTGGCATCAATACCAAATTTTAAAGGACACTGAACTTTGGTCTTCCTTTGTTGCAATACAACTAAACAAACCTGCTATTAAACATAACACAGCTTTTGAGAATAAAGTGGAGAGGTCTGCAGGCCATGACAAACTTGAGCCCCGGCTGCTGAAACTGGGTGCCCGTATTCTAGCTCCCCAAACAATACATCGAGGCATAGGACTCACTCACCGATACAGTTTTTTAAGGTTTTTATTCACTTAAAAATGTAATTAGTCCACAAAAAACTGTCAACGTTTCACAGAGTACGAAATTAGTGGAGGTGAACAAATGTAGATTTGTTCTATAAACCCACTTTACTATTCACTAGAGAAATTATTCATATTGGATATAGACAAAATAATTACAGCAGGAATACATATAAATACCCAAAAGGTTAAAGAGTTAGCAAAATGTAGGTGCTCAGATACTAGGGGTCTGTATGGTGTAGCATGTCTCTATGGCAACTAATTCCTCGTCACACAGTGCTATATAAAAGTACCTTAAAAAGTGACAAAGTGTAAAAAAAGTATTGGTGCGCAGGTGCGTGAATTCTATGTGCTTTTTTAAGTTACTATGACAACCAAATCTCTAGTATTGAAAAGAATGAGGAGTAACAGCTGGTGTCCACACCATGGAAGAAGAAGACAACAAACGGAGGTGAGATGGTGGAGCTGGGGAGCACAATGCTAGATCAAAATGTATCAGAGAGTGGATCTCGAACCTGGGACCTGTTCAGGAGAGTGAATGTGTGTGTGGGGGTGTACTGGGGGGTTTGAGGTGGTGGGTGCTGAGTGGAAGGTAGGGGTGGGGGGCTGATCGGTGAGGGACCTTTTTTTTCAGGGGGGGAAAACATCAAGGGACCATTTTCTTTTTTAGGGATGGCCAGACATGGGAGGGGTGCCACCAGACACCAGGAACATAAACTGCAATATGGGGACAGTGATCAGACAATGGGGAAGGGGAGGGAGACCACTGGACTACCAATGAAATGATTTACATTACTGGGGATGGTGATCGGAGAACAGGGGATGGGGAGGGACCACTAGACTACCAGGGATTTGATTTATATTACCAGGGATGGCAATCAGAGAATAGGGAAGGGGGGAGGGACCACTAGACTGCCAGAGCTTTTATTTACATTACCAGTGATGGTGATTGGAGAACAGGAGAGGGGACAGGGACCACTAGACTACCAGGGCTTTCATTTACATTACTGGGACAGCAATCAGAGAACAGGGGAGGGAGGAGGGACCACTAGACTACCAGGGCTTTCATTTTCATTACTGGGTATGGCGATCGGAGAACAGGAGAGGGGGGAGGGACCATTGGACTATTAGAACTCTGAATGGGAATTTTTGGTTTGAACAGTAAAGTCTGAACTATTAATAAGTGCAAATGGTTATTTACTGTTCAAACAGTAAAGTTTTGAACAGTTAAACCAAATGGTAATTACTTAGCGTGTGACAGGGGACATGATTTTCTGTGAAAAAACACGTATTTGCCATGTAGATATACTGATTTTAAGACAAACATGTAACTAAGCATATAACTGAGACCTAAATACAAGTTTTGTGCAGTTCTTACCATGCAGTAGATGTGTACAACCCTATTTTGCAAAGTGATATAAAAACAAGATGGCTGACATCATGAACAATATTTCTCTGAGCACCAACAGTAAATTTATAGTTCAAACTGTTTTCATTTACCTGCCTGTCTTGTGCCTATCACAAAAATCATTATAATTCAAAAATGGTAAAATAGTTTTGTCACCAAACCACCCAAAGGCACACCCTTGACACAGACCCCATCACACCTGAAAATTTCAGAGAACATTTTCATTTGGTCTGATCTGTAGATGATGGCAAAAAATCCCATGTTAACCAATGAGAAAAAAGTAGTTTTTTTTTCTGTTTTTACCACTTTATATCTCAACAACCATACAAGATGCCGTCATGAAACTTTTCATGTCTTGAGACTCTGGCAGAATGACTGTGCATGCCAAATATTGGGCTATTTCCTCAAAGTAGTCCAAAGTTATTAAGGTGCAAAATTTTGAATTTAACACTGAAGTGCTGTACCAACCTTAACTATAGTGGCGCTACTGCACCACTATAATACCTTTGTAAAAGGGAAGGGGAAATTGTTTAACCAGGGAAGGGGCACTAAGCCAGAGCTTGTTTCCAGGTGTGACCTGGTAGCACAAGAAGTTAAGTGAACTGCTCAGGGTCACACAGTATGCAAGTGGGGGCTGATGGGATTCAAATTCAGGTCTCCAGGTTTGCAGCTCAGTGCCCTTAACCACTACACTATACAACCTCCTCTAAAAAGATTATTTTCTAGATTCTATTTTCAAACATTAGGTGTGGGCCAAGAAGAAGTCTGAGACTTCTCTTGGTAAGTGGTACTTGTTGAATATGATAACATTTTCTAACTTGTATGTAAACAAGCACAGTTATCATAGTAAATATTATAAAAAATGATATTTTATATTTTACATGCAGTTAATTACTGAATATTGAGCTGGCCCAGTGGTGCTGAGGACTGAGGCGCTGGATGCCACACCTGACGCTATGCCGGCAACCCGGGTTTGGGAACAAGCCTGGTCCATTGGGAGTCGGCAGAGGAAGGAGAAGATCAAGTGTCTGGAGGACTGCTCTCTTCTCCTGGGGTGGGTTCTGGGGATTTCTCCGCTCGATGGTGACTCCAGGTGGAGGCTAGGGGCACCGCATCGTGGGTGGGGAAAAAGCAGATGGGTCTGGTGTCAGGGGGAGTCTGCGGGAGTGGGCAGGCTCGTTCACTCAGCACATTGATGCCATTGCATGGGCACACCAAGAGGTGGAAACAAGGGAAAAAACACTGCCTCACGGTATTGAAAGGGGGTTACAGGAGCTGGCCAACCACACCCAGTGCCGGGTCCATCCGTTCGTGCCTCCAGCTTTCCTCCTTGCCTGGTCACTCTACTAGATTATAGACAGAGTGCCGGAAGGAGTAGGCGGTCCCACCTCGGGGGACTCAGAGCCAGGGGCTGGTGGCCAAGTAGTGGAAGGAGAGGGTACAACGGAGGGGAGAATGGAGCACTTGCTGGTGGGATTATAGCCACGATGACCCCCTGGAGTGAGTTTGGTTAAGGCAGTGATAAAACAGAATTGAAAAAAAAAATTAATTATTGAATAGTGTGAAAACTATTAAACTCACTGGACTATTAAAGTGACAGTCGATCACAGTGAGGTGAGGCTTGTTAATAATATATATAAAACAAGGGATTTAAAAAAATTACCTTATTGGCATTATATTAAGTACCATGAAATGTGACAGTTCCTTTTTATTTTTAAACAGATTGCATTGACTTGATCACATTCACCAAGGGGATAGCTAGTGCTACCAAAAGGTGAGAACTTAGTTATAACTGATATTTCTATAAGCAATTTAAAAATACATAAGAGACTGAGAAGATTTTGAAACTAATACTTTATCATCTTAAGGAATCAAAAACTGTATTTAGAATGGTTTTACTAGTGGGGCATTCAAGATCTGTATTGATTTATTGATTTATAGAACATTTTATTTTTATAATTTATCAATAGAAAATTGATACTAACAGCAAAATGTGAAAATGATATGGTAGAGATTGTTCTGTATAGAAATGCTTTTTGTAAAAATTTACAGCTTGCAAGAATATTATCTGATGTATATACATGTCCACAGATCCTGAGGAAGTAGTGAGCACACTACGAAAAGTTGATCGTTTTTGGTGACCCAATTACATTTTTAAGTGAATGGTTAACACTGAGGTACTGGAGCATGTTCCCGCCCGGTGATTTTATTTATTTTATAGGTCCTGAGTGGGCCACACTGCCCCGTGTGGTTAACTGAGCATATTATAGCTGCCCCCATAACTACATTTTTTACATGTCTCCACTGCAGAGTGACCTTCCTAGTTTATGGAAAGGGGCTCATGTAGTACCCACCCACATAGGGGGAGCAAAGGAACCAGTAGAGCAATACCATCCAGTATCCATCCTGTGCACCCTCTTCAAAATTCTAGAAAGACTGATCTATAATCAGCTCCAGTCTTACATGGAAACCCATGCTCTAGTTGTTGATGCCCAACACGGCTTTTGGAAAAACCATGATACGGACATAGCCCTAGTATGGTTCACACCTGACCTTCTTGAAGCCCAGGATGCTGGCAACTTAACTGGTGCTATTTTCATAGGTCTGACTAAGGCCTTCAACCTAGTCAACCATGATTTACTTCTACATAAGCTCAAGGGACTAGGCCTAGATAATTTGTCCTGCTCCTGGTCCGTTAGCTATCTAACAGGCTGAAAGCAAGTGATGAAATGGAGAGGCAGACTTTACACACTGAGAGACATTACTGATGGGGTTCAACCCACCAAAGCATGTGGGAGTGCCAAAGCACTGCTCTATGTGGATTATGCAGTGTTACATAGAAGCCATTCAGACACTGCCTCAACTGAGACAGGCCACGCAGCTGACTTTTCACCAGCTGGTAGAATGGCTTAAGGCTAACAAGCTGCTATTAGATGATAAGAAAACTAAATCCATACTCTTCAGCCATTGCCAAGTTAGACCTGACAGTAGTGAATTACTAAAAATCTGCTTACCGAAGGGGGACCCTTTTGAGACTGTAACCTCTATCAAGTACCTGGGAGTTATACTGGAGCAGGATATCTCATTCAAACCACATGTGTACTGAATAGCCAAACAGTTTAACCAAAAACTAGGGCTATTGTATAGATTAAACCTCTATCACACAGCTGATGCCAGGTTATCCATTACTAATAGTATACTACTATACTATATATACTAAAACTGAAGGTGGACAAAGCAATGGGTCTTGATGGAATTCACCCCAGAATTCTAAAAGAATTAAGGGAGGAACTAGTGAAACCACTGGCTACTCTTTTTAATAAATCATGGGAGGATGGTGTGGTACCCGAGGACTGGAGGAAGGCGGATGTGATTCCCCTTCACAAAAGTGGGACCAAGACAGAGGCAGGAAACTACTGACCTGTCAGTCTGACCTCTGTGGTAGGGAAAGTGATGGAGTCTACTGAAGGAAAGAATAGTTGAGTACCCAGAGGCCAGTGGAGCACAGGACCCAAGGCAGCATGGGTTCACAGCGGAAGGTCATGTCAGATGAATCTAATAGATTTCTTTGACTGGTGACCAAAGCAGTAGACCAGGGAGGGGCTGTGGACATGGCCTACCTAGACTTCAGCAAGGCATTTGACACAGTCCCACACAAAAGATTAATAGTCAAATTAACCAGCCTGGGAGTGGGACCCAGGGTGGTAGCCTGTAAAACATTGGCTGGACAACAGGATACAGAAGGTAATTGTAAATGGAGGCCACCTGAAGAAAGGGGGTTACTAGTGGGGCACCGAGGGTTCAGTATTGGTCCAGTCCTTTTAATGTCTCATCAGTGACATTGCAGAGGGACTGAAGGAAAGTATGCCTTTGCAGATGACAAAAAGATCTGCAACAGGGTTGATACACAAGGAGGCGTGGAAAGGATGAAAAGGACTTGGCAAGGTTGGAGGAATGGTCAGAAGTATGGCAGCTAGGATTCAATGCAAAGAAGTGCAAAATAATGCACCTGGGAAACAAGAACCCAGGGGAAGAATACACAATGGGTGGGGAGGTAGTAACAACAACAAAAAAGGAAAGGGACCTGGGGTAATCATATCAGATGACCTTAAGGTTAGCAAGCAATGTGAGAAGGCAGTAGGGAGGGCTGGGGGTATACTGGGATGTATAGGGAGAGGCATCAACAGCAGAAAACAGGAAGTTGTTATCCCTCTGTACAGACAGTTGGTGAGACCCCATCTGGAGTACTGTGTCCAGTTCTGGAGACCCCATCTCCACAAGGACATAGACAGGATAGAGGCAGTCCAGAGGAGGGCAACTAAAATGGTGCAGGGTCTGCAAGAGAAGCCGTATGAGGAGAGACTAAAGGAGCTTAATATGTATACCCTTGAGGAAAGAAGGGAGAGGGGGACATGATAGAAACTTTTAAGTACCTCAGTGGAATCAACAAGGTCCAAGAGGGTAGCATCTTTCAGAAAAAGAGACTTGCAAGAACAAGGGGACACAATTTAAAGATAGAAGGAGGGCGGTTCAGGGGCAATGTGAGGAAGTATTATTTCACAGAGAGGGTAGTGAATGCATGGAACAGCCTTCCTGAGGAGGTTGTGGGGTCTAAAACTGTGGGAGAATTCAAGAATGCATGGGGCAGACATAAGGCAATTCTTGTGGGGGGTAGGAAGAAATAGGCTGCTGGTTAACTAGGATCTGCGGCCTATCCTGTAGGTAGGGAAATGGGCAGACTAGATGGGCCTGGCGGTCCTTATCTGCCATCAAAGTCTATGTTTCTATGTTTCAACTACCCACAATCCTATACAGTGCCCCTGTCTAGTGTATAGTACTGTGTGAAAAATGTGTGCTGTGAGTTCTTTTGCTTTCAAAATGAAACTGACTCATGCAGTCTCTAGAGGTTCTAGAATGCTGTTCAACCATAGTAGGGTAGAACAGCATTCCATGACCTTGGAACTGTGGTAGGACAGCATTTTGAAAGGGATGGAATTCTATACAGAACAGCACTCCACTATACACTATATAGAGGATAATGTATTGGTCCGAATCGGTAACCTACTTGTTAACTGTCGAGAGATTGCCATGGTGATCCTGTAAACCTTGAGAACGAAGCTTGAGAGGTTTTTGTCGCCATGGCAACCTCGAGACCGTTAACAAGTAGGTCACCAATCGGGACCCCATACTTTATATTTTATAGTGTATGGCTGCCATAAAGAAAGAAGAAAAAAAGCAGGTACCTTAACTAAAAGTGATTTATGCCACCGCAGGTCAAGTTCTCACCTCCGCGGCCGTTTCGGGGAGCCACTCGCTTCCTCTATCAAGCATGCGGATCGATCCTGGTTGTTATACCAGCAATGTGACGTACCTTCAATGGGTTAACTACAAAGTGACGTCACATCGATGGCATAACAACCATGGGAAAAGATAGATTTTGGTAGATAACAACGTTCTACCATACATTATAAACTTGTTCTTGTGTGCAAGTATCTTGTAACTGATGTCAGTTGTCCTCCATTAAGTATTAGTCTTAATTTGTATGCCCTGTGTTTGTAACAGTTGCAATCTATTCTCTAATCGCTACTTGTATCATAAATTTGTACTATTTGTCATGAGCTGCTACCTGAATTTGTATGTGACCTTTGTATGTAATTAATTCCAGGTCGCTCCTGAAAAACAAACCTCTAGTTTCAGTGAGCCTACCTGGTTAATAAAATCCAAATAAATAAATAATGTAACCATCATGTTCTGAAATAAGGCGGTCAATGTAGCAGATATTATATTACTGAAGCAGCAAAAAAAAATGTGAAATGGTAGGGAATCCAGAGGCAATATCGGACACTGAAAATATTTAGACAGGGTTGTGTATGTGGATATTTAAAGTAAAATTATGCAAGATTGGGACTGGCCTCCATTACTTACTGAGCAGTTTTTGCCTTAGGAGAGACTGGGGCATTCGTTTGTTTTTACCCGGACCAACACAAAACATGCTATAAATGTGACTCCCACAAGTACCTGTACAGCACGTGTGATCAACTACGGTGCTGGCTGTGTAATGAATTTGAGCATCCTGGGGTGTCTTGCCCAAATTTGTATAAAAGTGAAACTTATGTGAAGAGTAGGGCCGCAACTTTTGGAATTGTCCATAGACAGCATATAACTGTGGATCAGCAGTAAATCAGGAAGCTCTGGTTCTGGATGCCCAAAAGTATGGCTTCTTGAGTCCTTTGGTTGATCCACCTCCACTGTCTGAGAATATCAGATTATCATTACAAAAAACTCCAAACAAGTGACGGTGGTTCCTTTACTCAGTTCTGAACAATCTGGTCCATCAGTGTAGATCAATACTTAACCCCCCCCCCCCTCTGTCTAATGAAGGCCAGGGTCTTGAAGTGGTGGAAACACCTAGAGGAGAACTACCCTCAGATATGGATACTTTCAAATCTAGATTCCTCAGTGGAGATTATACCTCCCCCCCCAAGGAAGAGGGGATGAAAATGATAATTAGACAAAGGAGAAGGTTCACGTCTCAGCCCAAAAGCAAAGTTTTAAAGACAAATGAGTTGCCGTTGAAAAACAGGTATGGGATTTTGCAGGGAGGGGAGCAGTGGGGTGATTCAGAGGGTGAACTTTCTGTTGCCTCCTCTGTGACCTCCTCCCAGAAGGAACAGTCTTCTGAGGCCACAGACATGTCTAGGCAAGCCAAGACAAAGAAAAGAAAATGAAATCTGCTATGGTTAGGAGGAAAAGAGGAAGGAATAGGTAACACTTGTGATGATCCACAGATACAAATCTCCCTCTAATATTTTATGACTGTTTCTTTCCCACCTATATCTATAGGTACTCTTAAATAGTATCATGAATCCAAAAAGTCAGAATACTACCTTTTCCACCCCATACTTCCTGAGCATTTCCATCATTTTTTACAGTAAACCAGGGTTTGGACACTGATATAAACATGGCTACAAGAGTCTAGGCATGAGGAGCCTCTTTTTGGTTCCTTTAACAGGAAATACGAACTGGGCTAGGTATCTGTTTTTATAATATTCAGTCATCAGTGTCCAGAGTTGTGAATTTGATTCTGGGCAGTGTTAATTTTGGAGGGTCATATTTCTGAAGGGTCACATCTATGGTCAACATCTTTGACTAATTAATATCTATGCCCCACAAACCAAGGCTACACATCTAACTCTGTTCTCTGCTATAAAGATGTACCTTTATACATACCGTAATATAATATTGCAGGAGATTTTAATTGTGAACTATCTAAAGCAGATAGAGGTGCCACTAGAAAAGAAACTGTTCTGTGACTCAAACTTCTGAAACAGACTTTATAAGGATGCTGGTTTGGTTTATTCGATTAGTATAGATCAATTCATAATGGGGAGAGGCACACTTTTCATAAGAGTACATTATCAGTGAGAATAGGTGACCTATTGTTGTCCCTACACCTACCTATAGTGTCAACCACCACCCTTCTGATAGAAACTTCTGATAACTTTTTACTGAAATACAACATTGAAGCAGTTTATTTATCCCATACCCGAAAGGGATTATGGAGACTGAATAACACCCTATAATTACAGAATGAGGTACAAAAAATTGTACATGAAACCTGGGCTGCATGAAAATCAATGATTTGCATGTATGTTGATCCCCTCACATAGTGGGAAGATTCCAAAGACTTTTGTAAATCCAACCTACAATCCCTATCTGCCAACCTGAAAAATGACAGAGTACCAACAATATCTATCTGGGAGATTCAATCTTTACAGACTTATCTCAAACCATCATATTGGGTTAGGAAATTTTTCCTACCAAATCCAGCCACTAAAATTACAGATTCAGAAACAGCAGTTTGGCACAATCTCATCTTTAAAAGCAGACAAAGGTTTGAGACACAGGAAAAACAAGCATTTGTCAATGCCTTATGTTGTCTTGCCGGCATTGGCATTGGTAGTGCAGGAGTTAGAGAGATGCATAATAGGAATGACAGTGAAGTATTGAACTGACGCCAACCCCACCCCCACCCTGCAGAGACTGACAGGCATTGGGGGTGCGCCTTTGGGTTGTCGGCCATAATGCTCATGCCATTTCATCTCATCCTACCCTGCAGACACCGACAAGTGTCACGGTGTGCCATGGGTCTTCGGGCCTGATGCTCACCCTATTCCATAAGGAAATACGCTGAGATGGGTGCAGCATAGGAGAATGGGGTGAACTTTGGGGCCAAAGAGTCCAAGGCACACCTCAATGCCTGTCACTGGCTGCAGGGTGGGGATGGGGTGGAATGGCGTGAGCTGGTGTCCTGGCCAAATTTCCCTCATTCACTAAAAGTACCAGCAACAACTTAATCTGATTCAAGGTCAGTTGGCATTCATCTGTATCCCCCCTCCCCGGGCCGTGCCTGAAAATAGGCTGGATTTGTCTAGTGCACTTACCCGATCAACAAAAACTAAGTAAATAAATAAATAAAATTACAGCCAACAATCCCAAGTCACACCCCTGATGCCTGTCAGTCTCTACAGGGTGGGGCATTACGGTTGGAAACCCTAATGCCATGGATGTTTGTTGGTATTTTCACTCCAAATTTCCAATATGGGCTTTTTGTGACCCCACCTCATGAACAGTGGCACTGTTGTTTTGTTACTCGGTCCCGAAAAGTGATTCCGTGCAGTGACCATGAAATCACCATTTGGGACTGAATAATGAGGTGACAGTGCATGTGTTCATGAGGTGGGGTCCCAAGAACCCCATGTTGAAAATTTGGAGCCAAAATTCAAAAAAATGGCTAAGATATCCACCTAAGTTGACCCCCCCTCCCCCATTGATGCCATTATACAGCTTACCGGCATTTCTTCATTTTGCAGTATGGCTTTGAAGATTCCAGATGTGTTCCCACTCCACCGAAGAGCGCAGCACTGGACCTCCAGAGGTAAGTATGGGGTGGTGGGGTAGGGGAGGTGGGGTGCACAGAGGATGGGTGTGGGTTGGGGGAGAGGGGGTGCCACGGACGAGGGACCATTTTCTTTTTTTCAGGTAAAAAAAAACAGAACCGGATGTGGGATCTCAGTGTGCCACAAAATGGGGGTGGGAGGAACATGCTGACATGGTCAGCTTTGTGTGAGCGGCAGTACACTGGGGTGGTCTCCCAGTGAGCCACACAATGTGGGGTGGGGTAGGGGACATGCTGACATGGGGATTGCACCCCCAATGTCAGCTTTGTTTGGAGATTGTGTGGCAGTGGCAGGAGCCACCGCCATGTTTATTGAAATGTTTCACCAGGAAAGGCACATATGGGAGGTGTGTCATCTCTGCCACTGCATGACGAGCTTGTCTCTGATTGCAGCGGCACATTTCTTTCAAGTTGGTGGTACTTTACATAATTTTTGCATCAGTGCTAGCATGTTGGCTAACTGGAAAATGAGGGATGCACCTACTAAAGTGTGCCCTGCATTCACCAACACCGATACACCTCTCACTGTGCTACTACTACCGCAAGATGTTGCTTGCGCACTTGCAAGACAACATAATAAAAATTACAACAGACCCATTTCAAAGCCGTCAAGAGAGATTACAAAGAATTATGCCATCTTTGGTATCCTTACAGAAGCTGTACACTTCACAGGTCCCACAGGGTCCACCTATGTTGAGCAACATATAAAGTCTTCTTTTGGAATAGCGACTCTACCATTGGTGATGCTCACTGCTTTCCTGCAGATTTTAAGCTTTACCCACTTTCTTTTTCTATTCAACAAAATCTAAAGTCTTAAATTGACTTTTAAATGTAATTTTTAGGCCAATGGGATCCTTTACAACCTTTTTGTCCATTTTTTATGCATGATCTGGTCTTTAATAGGATTTATTCTTCCAGAGCAACTGTCATTAGCTTCTGATGAAGGATTGTGTGTAATCCAAAAGCTTAAACACCTGTTTTCTTTTGTAACATCTATGTTGGTCCAATAAAAGGTATCAAATAATCTTTTTTCTTGATCTTTTGTTACATGGATCAATATGGCAAAAATTAAAAAGTTGTAAACTAAAAGGAAGCTTTTACCCAAAAACAATACTGCCTGCAGCACAACAGCTTAAAAGATATTTCCCTGCTACTTAATAAAACTATTTAAACTCCCCAGATCTAAATGGAGCTCTGTGGCCTTTGACAGAAAAAAAAAAAACACTGTTGTTCACCCACTAAATACTCGGTAATCACAGCATACTGCAAATGGTTTCAAGGAATAACCATGTATAATACCTGCTTCTGTTTAAAAACTTGCAAAAGTTCCCAAACCGCACACAAATCACCAATTGCTCATTTCCTTTTTAAAATTAAAGTTTACCTTGCAGCAACAGGAGTCCCAACATGCACTCTCACTGTAACCATAACCAATGGCCCCAGCTCCTTTCTCTGAGTGGTTATGAGAGCACTGACTAAAGATGGGGGGTTCTATGTCATAACGGCGACTGCCAAAGGTGAAGTATCATTATGAGTGAATTCACAGGCGCCAAAATCAGTTTAGAACATGACTCCCAGCACACAGCAAAATGGTGCCGAGTCTTACATTTTTAACATTTTATGTTGGGGTAGCCCCCGCACCCCTCACGAAGCGATTCTCAACTCCAGGAGGGTGCATGTTTGGGGTGGGTGTGTGCAAAATGTTAACAAAACAATTTGGGACGTGCGTAACAAAAATGTACCTGCGCCCGGACCCGAACCCAGTACTCTCTCCACGCAAGCTGTGAACCCACCCACCATGCCATGGGGCCAGCTCGGCAGCCCACTGTGGCACCACCCTCAAAACCCTCCCACCCCTCACTGAGCGTGCTCACTCCCACCCCTCCGCACGTATGTATAACAACATCCTGTCACTACTTGCACCAAGCAACTCCATCCGGTCACCCTACCTCATCGGTAACCCCCATGACATGCACCATGATTGAGTCACCATTTTGCAGTTTGCTCAGTCGCAGTTGTGCATGTCACAGGCTACCAGATGGGGCCAGTACCATGGTCATGAATGGTGCCGTTCCAGTGAGGGGGGAGTGCAAGACTTGGAAATAAAAATTGGATGTACATGGCTCACACTGCTGCTGGTGGGGGGGGCACTGAGTAAACACACAGCTCCTACCCATTTCTGCTGTTCACAGCTCTGACACCAATGTGCAGGTGCTGGAGGATTGCCACACAAGGAAAAGGAGGACCGATTGAATGAGGAGTGCTTGCTCGATTTCTGCAGTTTCTGGGACGACTGATAAAATCCATAGCTCTGTCACCAACGTCCAGGTGCTGGGGAGAATCGCAGAGTAAGCATAGGAGGAAGAACAGTTATGGTTACAGTGAGATATTTTCTTGCCATTTTATAAATTGTAGGGGCAGAGACAGTAAGTCAGCTGCAAAATAATGAGAGACCCACTGATTGGCTACTCCAGCGATGAGAGAGCTCACTGTGTGAACAGTGCCACCTTCTGACCAAGGACACCAACTGTGGCACTATTTTATGAAGACTTACATTTTTTAACATTCAAAACCTATAAAATTGAATGTTTTAAAATAAATAACAAAAACACCATTTTGTTACTTTTTTTTTTTTTATGATTACAGTACACATGAGCAAATGAGCCATTTTATGTGTGATAAGCCACTCCAGGGTATGCATTAAAGGATTTTATTACATGGGGTCACTCAGTGAGGAAGATGATTGGCTGCACAGGGTCACCTGACAGTGCAATAATGCACATTATCGGCACTGTCAGGGTGATGTGGTCTACCCTGCAGAGGATTCAGGGGCAAACAGCACTATATTCTGATGTTGCGGCACAAAGTGAAAAGCTGCCATTTGCAAAAACGAGGTAAGTGGGAGGCAAATGACACACAGACCCTGAAGTACTGCAAGTGTTGTTGAATGTGGGTACGCTGAATGCCCCTCACTGTAGACCCTCACAGCCTTTGTTGGTGTCTGCCTCCAGAGTCCTCACAAACTGAGCTAACCGTTCTGTGAAAGCACAGGACCCTGCCCCCCCCCCAAATACAGTAACTGCCCGTCATGTGTCATTGTGATGTTTCCTGGGAAGCCTGGGTTTTCCCACCCACCCACCCAGCTGTCCACGGTGCACTCTGCGCACCCTGCACCCTTACTAGAATCAGGCTTTTGTCTCTGCAGTGCTATCCAGTAGCGGACTCGTAAAGTGAGTCCTGCAAGTTTGTTCTTCACTACACACAGCTGACCTGCAAGGGGAGTGTGTAATGTCACCCGGAATGCCTGGGTTATTTCACCCACCCAGCGGACTTTGGGGTACTCTGTGCATCCTGTACTGGTACTGTGAGCTGCTATCAGTATAACAGGAGTCCAGCTGGCTGTCTTCCAACGCAGCCGCAACTGACCACGTGCAGGGACAGAGACTGTGGCCAGACCTGTGAGGTTGGCACAGAAGCTCACTAAAGTGATCCACTACTGCTCCATGCCCAGTGCCCCCTGCCCCATGTACAAGTGGTTCTGTTGCCCTACTTGGGCCAGGAGTTCTCCCTCAGATGAACTGCCACCTGTGGCTCATATCTCTCTGCTGGACCTGCCCTCCTCCTCCTAACTGAAGGTATGGAGCTGCTCGAACCACTGTCCAGTTTCCCATTAGCAGTTTATACAGATCTTCCACTAGAGGAACCTTGTTTTTTTCATTTAAGGAAGTTAACTTCTCTTAAAGTGACAGGAGCCAAGATGCCTCCAAAATGAGCTCCTCACAGCTGGTGAATGTGGTGATCTTTCTTCTCCTAAACTACCTGTCACTGGATCATGATGGAAAGGGCAATGTGACCCTCAAAAATTATCAGCCAACGCACACCTCTACTCCCCTTAGTGATCTGCCAATAAATTGAAGTACACAAGAAACTAATTCAGTCACAATAGATATCCAGCTCGAAATCCCTATTGACACATACCTGTACTATGAGTTCCGCAGGATGCAACGATGCACACCTATCTCCCCTGAAACCGTTCTGGCTCTGATGTGCTGCAACATCTCCTCCAAGGATTCCCACACACCCAGGCCCCACAGCAATAGAATAGCAAGAACTTGGTGGCAACGATACCTTACCAGATTACTTATTATCCTATCTGGGAATATTCACCCCAGTCCTGGACCCTCAAACCACCACAACCCCCAGCCTACTGGTTCTATAAAAATTGCCACTATTAACATTTGTAGCCTCCTGCACAAACTTGCCCAACTCCAAGCTTGGGTAACAATTCACAAACATGATGTTCTCACTCTCACAGAAACCTGGCTCTCCTCCAAGGTCCCAGACTCTTCAATCTCTCTGGATGGTTGCAACATCTTTTGTATGGACAGGTTCTTCAAACGAGGGGGTGGGTGCCTAATCTACCTGAGGAGCAGCATCTGCGGACAAGTCATGCCTTACAATACAAATGCCAAGGAAGCTCAGATACTCTCTATTAAGCTTTCAATTGGCCAACAAGGTAAAAACTCTGTTACTTACAACAGTTTACATACCTCCAGGAAGACAAGGGCCAGGACTTGAGTTATTCACTGAACATTTCAAAAAAGCAAAGTAGGGCTAGGAACAGGTTATCCTTGGGGACTTTAATTTGAACTGGCTGGCTAAGGGTACAGTTACCGTCAGGGACAAAATATATGCCCTTTACCTAACGCAGACGGTAAATCAAACAACTAGGATGAACTATCAAACAGGTACTGGCATGCTCATTGACTGGCTCCTAGCTACTTGCCCCGAGCACATAAAAAATATCACTGTCCTGCCAGACACCTTGAGCGACCACTCTCCCATTATTTGCTCCTGGTCTAACAAGTGCCCTAAGGACACGCTGCAAACCAGAAAAAAAAATGCACCTTGAGGAAAGGGCAACTTGGCCTCTTCAAGAGCTACCTAAGAGATGCAGACTGGTCTCCCCTTCTCACTTCCCTGACCCTAACCAAGCTCTGGAATACTTTATTACCGTCTTCAATAAAGCCTGCGACTTATTCACACCATTCAGAACATTCCAAAGCAAAAGGGGTATCCAATCCTTGGCTTAACGGCACCCTTTTAGAACTAATGAAGAATAGGGATAACCTCTGGCATGTAGCGAGAGCTACCGGGAGACAGACAGATTTTCCGGCCTACAAGGCTGCAAGGAACAAATGCACCCACTTAATAAGGAATGCTAAGGCCTCCTATTACAGAAAAGAACTTCAGAAGTGCTGGGGGAATGGGAGAGCATCCTGGGAGAATATTGAGACACTGACAGGTAAAGCAAACCAAAGCTCCACCAGATCTAATTGTCACCCCTGCGGGCCCTCTCCAGCAACCCAAATAGTTAGCTAATGCCTTTAATCTGGCCATTACAGACCTCAGCTCTGTCCTCCCTCCAGAGTTTTTTGCTGCTGACCCTAACAGCCGGTCACCAAACCCCGCTACCATGGCATACACCACTCAACCCCCATTCTACTTCAAAATGATCACAAAGACAGACACTATTAAATATGTAAAGAAGATCCTTGGCAAAACTAGAATGAGTAGTGATATGCTCAACATGAAGCTTCTCGCCATCACCCTAGAAAAGCTTGCCCACCCACTAATGCAACTATTTAACATATCCCTTAAGTCGAACATATTCCCTGACAAGTGGAAAACTGCCTTCGTCACCCCAGTCTTTAAAAGTGGAGACACGACCAGCATAAGCATCTACCGTCCAATATCTGTTTTACCACCCCTCTCAAAAGCCCTATAGAGAACTGTGTCAGATCAGCTCACGGATTCCCTCAACAAATATAACCTCCTCTGCCCTCAGCAACATGGCTTCTGTAAATCCCACAGCACTATTACTGCACTCACTGACTTTACTTCACACCTATATGACTCCCTGGATAGTGGAAAAATGGTTGGGTCAATCTTTATTGACCTAACCAAAGCATTTGACACTGTCATTCATCACATCCTTCTCAACAGCCTCGCAGCCCTTGGCCTCTCCACCAATACACTGTCCTGGTTCTCAAGCTATCTCTCACACAGGTCCCAGTGTATTAGGATAAAAGGTGTATCCTCTGAACCCCAGAATGTTACTTTGGGAGTCCCACAATGATCAATTCTAGGGCCTTTACTATTCAGCCTCTTTATCAATTCCCTGCCAAGCGCATGCCCTGCTAAGATGCTGCTTTATGCAGACAATGCAGTGATCTCCATACCAGGATCACACCTCCACGAAATAACAGCTACCCTTCAAAATAGCTTTACAAACTGCAGTCATGGTTTGCTCACAACAAACTCCTCTTGAACTACAGAAAAACAAAAGCAATGCACTTTACCCTACAAAGCTCAAAAAACAGAGTGGCCCTCTTACCATAATAAGTAACAAAAGTGATGTAATTGAACAGGTTACTACCGTTAAATACCTTGGATTATTCCTAGACAACACCCTTTCTTTCAACAGCCATATTGACCATGTCGTGAAAACAGCCAACATCAGACTCAGACTCCTTTACCGGCACAGAAATTCTAAGACCACTGAGACCCTCACCCTTGTCACCAAAAGCTCAATACTGTCCATTGTTGACTGTGGACTATCTATAGTGTGGCCACTGAAACTGCTCTCAAAAGGGTTAAACTCCTGCTCAACAAAGCCTGCCGACCTGCTCTAGGAGCTAATCGGCATTCCCACTCTTGCAGTCTGTATTCCGCAACTGGCTGGCTTCCATTAGCTCTAAGGTCCAAGTACCAGGCATGTATCATAGGAAAAAAGCCTTCCTAGGACTGGTCCCAGAATCAACTTTGAAGCTTTTGCAGTGTAACCCCAACACTAAAACAACCCAAAGATCTGCTAGAGGGGTACTGTGTGTACCTTACAAACGAACCTCCTTCGCCCAAAGGTCCCTCTCCTATCAAGGCCCTCTCTGGGTGAATGACCTACCCCCCTCCCTTTTTCACCTTAAGAAACTCAGCCAATTCAAAAACGAACTCCATCGCCTCCTGGTAGAATCCCAAGAGTGCAACTGCTGTGCACAGTGATAAGAGTTTCATCCCCTGCCCTAGACTTCCAACCCTCACCCCCACCCTCCTACCCTCTCACCCCAAGAATCCTCATCCCCTCCCCTCCACTTGGTTTACACTTCCCCTAGGATGCCCCCGTGCATACAGCACTTATCTGCTTGTTCTCCCTCATCACCATACCCCCTTCTCCTATCCCCTAATAACATTATGCAATATGAATCCTCTGGGCCCATGCCAATACTCTCCATACCTCCTCCCTCCTCCCCTTTTCCTTGACAAAGCCCATTTTGGCTGCCAACTACAAGCAACCTGTACTTAGTAACTAGACCTATAGACTAGAGATAGTTCTGTTATAAAAGTATTTGTATTTGATGTTATACTCCACATTTATCTTGCTTGTAAAATAGCCTTGTCACTTGGCTATTGTATGTTCTCGACTTATGATGTAAATTGTACTGTTTTGTCTGTTCTTCTACTGCTTTGGAGCCTTTGTAAAAGAGCCAGTTTGGCTCAAAGGTTGTAATTACAAAACTGAAATAAATAAAATAAATAAAAAGTGTGAGCAGCCCGTAGACCCCTTGTGTGCCGTTATTAACCGCCCAGCAACAAAAGTGGCGAACCATTCCCACGGTCTGTGCTGTAGTGGACCTGGCGCTGGACTACGCGGGCAGGCTGAATCCCGTAACACCATGGCACATCGTGCGCCACAGAGGTATGAGCCAGACCCTTACTGGCACAGCAGCTAGCAGTAGGAGTTCATCAATCACCGTCCAGACAGGGGAACCCGGTAATGGAGCTGTGTCATGTGCAGTCGCAGTAGCAAGTCACGGAGGTAGTATTGTAACAAGCATAGAATTATAACGTCCTTATAATTGTATGGTAACACCAACAGTAGTAGCTAGTCACAGCAGATTGCAGTTGTACTCGCGGTGCAGTTTCAGTTCTGAGCAAACTGTGACCCACTGCCACCACGGTATGCTGCAGGCAGTACAGCTAGAGATAGTGAGAGAGTTCGCAAATCAGAAAGTGAGTGTGCACAGTAGCTTGGTGCATAGGCCCACTACCCGACAAGTTGCAACAGTGTCGTACTGTTGTTTCCCTCCCATGCTTGGTGGCTCTTGTTCCCCCCCCCCGCTACCCATTCAGCAGCAGCATACTTATCTGCAGGATGGAGCTCCCCAATGAGTGCAGGACATGTCATTGAACCCCGGGAGGAAGAGACACACACCCTTCAGATACAAGCAATGGTACACTGCAATCGGCACAGCAAGAAATAATGCTGCCTTCAGAAAACAAATATGTGATCCCGTATTCCCCTGGAGAGATTGAGAAAGAGAGTGTGGTGTCTTCTAAGTATGTGAACTCACCTTAGAGGACCGTTGCATCGGGAGGCAGAGAGAGAGACACACACACACAGAGCAATACAATCTGTAATTAAGAGAGAGAAACAGTGTTTAACAGTGTTGCACTGTCCTCTGTCTGTTTCTCTCTTTGCTTAATGTGTAGTGAATGTTGCATATTTGATATCTGGAGTTATGTTGTTTCCCGCAAGTCGAAAGTTCCAATGGCAAGCTGATGTGCACTGTAAATCAGCATGGAGCAGTCTAATTAAAACTCCCAAATGAAGCCCTGAAGCCCTCCCTGCCCGCAGAAGCCCTGAACCCGAGACACACCAGAGACCACCCCCCTCCCCTGAGGAGACCGGAGGTCACGAGGGCCTGCTCTGAAGCCCTCCCAGCCAGCAGAAGCCCTGAACCCGAGACACACCAGGCAATTTCTACCTTGATCCAGGCTGCTGCCACCATCATTGGCCATCTGGCGCCTTTTCTGAAATGGCCACAAGCTCCCCTGCTCAGCGCATGAATCCCAGCCAGAGTAGCACCTCGAGTTGCTGCCCAGGCTCAAACGGAGCAGAACTGTTACTTTTGTGCCTGATTTTGAAACTTTTAAAATGAACCAGCTAAAACTATTTGCATTTGCCTGTAACTGTATTTAAAAGCTTAGAGTCACTGCAAGCCCAGGACCTGTGTTCTATCTGAAATCCCCCCCTGTGCAAATCTCACTGGGGACTGTTTGTTAATTTGTAAAGTGCATTTCCAGTTGTAACTGAATTACCCCCTGTGAAAAACTCATTTGGGGACTGTTTAACTTCTAAGTGCTTTTCCTGTGTGCAGAATTTCAGTTTGCCCTGCTAGTAATCACCTTCTTTTTTGAATCACAATAGTACCTGATAGCCCACAGCCCATTTGCTCTTCTCCCCACACCCACTACCAGCCCGCCCCCAGCAAGTTAATCTTTTGCCTGTGCTTGATCTTTTTTTTTTTTAACACCCAACTTCTCCATTAGCTCCTTATATTGTTTTGCCACTAGAGAGCCTGATTAAGTTGAACAATTTGCTCCCAATACCTCACTTGTCATTTTACTGCTCTCTAGTAGCTGTTTTCACTGGTGATCACCCCTCATCACCCCTCTCCAATCATCGAAGCTATCCCATCCTTGTGTACTCCCAGATCACCCTCCTCCTCCTGCTCCTGTCAGGCAATGTCCACCCAATCCCGGGCCTGGCAGCACTGGTCCTCCCCTGAAATCTCTGGGCTGCGATTGCTTCTATGAACATCTGTAGCCTCCTGAAAAACTGGACCTCTACACTGCTGGGTGACGCTCATAAACCTGATGTTGTTGCCCTGGTTGAAACCTGGCTGTCTCCTCCACTCCTAACTCTCATGTCTCTCCCAGCTACACTCTCCACCGGTTGGACCGTGGTCAGGAGAGGTGGGGCTCACGTCTTCTATTTGAAGGATTCTCCCATGGGGCTACCACCCCCGCCTGACCCCACCATAAGGCCCAGGCACTTACTCTAAAGCTGTCCCCTGACCCAGCTAGAGGCCCATTATTCCTAACCGAGCCTACATACCCCCAAGAACCAATCCCAGGCCCTGGGCCCACTAATTGACTACCTCACCTCCTACCCAACTCGTCGGACCAAATCTTGGTGGGCGACTGAATATAAACTGGCTCTGCCCCTCGTCCCTCCTCCCACCGTGAGGCTGGATTCAATTGACCTAACCCAACTGGTCACACAGCCTACTAAAAAAACCCTGGGGACAAGCACCCTCCTGGATGTGGTCCTCACCAACAGGCCAATCTGCATCCACAACATCCAAATCCTCCCTGACTGCCTCAGTGACCACTCCCTGTGCTTTTCAACTGGGAAACCCCTCGGCCTCATCCCGGTCAAAGCCACCTCTAGAAGGTGGCTTAGGCCTTAGGGTACTCATAAGCCTTAGCGCTTCCTTGCCCACTAGATTGGTCCCTTCTGACGAGGGCAACCAAATTGACTTGGCCCTGGCCTTCTTTGTAGCACTTTCAACTTTGCCTCAGATATCTTTGCTCCCATAACTGCTAGGAGGTCCAAAGTGAAAGATGCCCTTGGATCACCCCCTGCCCTGTGGCAACTAAGCAACGCGACAATCTTTGGCACCTTGTTGTTGCTACTGGCCGCTCAGCTGACAGGCAGTCCCATGCTGCCGCCCACAACCAGTGCACCTGGGCCATCCGCAGCAAAGGCAGAATACTACCAAGCCTCTTACCTCCTCCTGGGGAACCCCAGGTGCTTCTGGGACAACATCAACAACTGAATGGTCACCCCAGTCCCCCTCCTTCTCTTCTCAACATCAATGGTACCGCCTCCTCTGACCCTGCCCTCATTGCCACCCACCTCAATAACTCCTACGACCTTAGCTCAGTACTTCCTGGTAACTTTTTCAGTCCACCTCCTCCATCTGTACCACCACCCATTGCCCGCCCTCTTTCCACCTCGTCGTGTGTCACCATGCAAGCAGGCACTTACTTGCTAAAAGCCAAAAGGTAACACCATCGGTAATGACTCACTTGATCCCTGCCTTTATGTCAGGTCCTGGATCAGGTCCTCTCACCTATTACGTGCATTTTCAACAAATCACTCTGTCTCGGACAATTCCTCTGCCTGGAAGATTGCCACAGTTACCCCTGTCCATAAAGGTGGTGACAGGACTCTTCCGGTAACTACCGACCCATCTCAATCCTTCTCCTCAAGGCGTTAGAGAAAATTGTGGCATCCCAAGTCTCTGACTACCTCTGTAAGTACAATGTCTCTGCCCTGAACAACACGGGTTCAGAGCAGGTCATAGTACCAATACAGCACTCTGGAATTTTCCAACTTCCTCCATGCCTCCTTGGACTCTGGTGCCCTGGCTGGTGCTATATTCATTGACCTGTCTAAAGCATTCGATACCGTTTCGCATCCTCTTTTGCTCTCCACCCTCGACCTAATAGGCTTTGCCTCAGGACCTGTTTCCTGGTGCACCAGCTATCTCTCCGCCCGCTCCCAATGTGTGAAAGTCAATGTTACTCTCTCTGAAACATGCCCCATTCGCTCTGGGGTGCCGCAGGGCTCAATTCTTGGACTCCTACTATTCTCACTCTTTCTTAACTCCCTACCCAGCAGTTGTACGGGTAAGATGCTTCTCTATGCTGATGATGCTGTTCTCGTTGCCTCCCACAATGACCCCATGCTGCTACAGAACTCCCTCCAACTAGTCTTTGACTCTGCAGCTACCTGGTTCACTGAGCACCGACCTTAAGAAAACAAAAACGATGCTCTTCTCCCACCCCCAAAATAAGTACAGCAAGTTTCCCTTAGCTGTCCACTCCACACCCAATCTCGTCATTGACCAGGTGCAGTCTTATAAATATCCTGGTATAACCTTTGACCCTGCACTTTCATTCCATGGACATATATCTGCCCTAAATTCTGCCGCCAACTCGCGGCTAGGCATTCTCTACCAGCACAAGAAATGCCTCCCTCCTGATGCCCTCCACCTGGCTGTCACCTCCTCTGTCATATCTCTCATTGACTATGGCCTTCCAGTCTATGGTTCGGCAGATCAGACTGCCCTCAACAAGGTTCGCCTTACATTTAACAAGGCCTGCAGTCTTATCACCGGTGCCCCCAGACTCACTCACACATGTGAGCTGTACACCCTGGCTACCCTACTCAACCTGGAAGAGCGACTCATGTATCAGACATGCCAGCTCACCTTTAAAGCCCTCGCAGTGGCCTATCCCCATAGGCCTATCCAACTCCATTCGCCGTACTGCACTGACCCTGATCACGCGCAGCCTCGTCAAGAGCTGTTCCCTAGTTATTCCGAGCCAGGACCTCTCAAGGTCAGGAGGGCCCTCACCGCCGCCCACTGGTATAACTCCCTCCCTGCCAGTGTCTCAAACTCACTTACCTTAGCTTGCTTTTTAAGCCCAGGCTCAGAAACTTCCTGCTTAGCTCAAGAATGCAACTGCCGCTACTAGTGTAAAAAAATATATATATATACTCTGTTTGACAATGCTCACTGAGCTGCCCCCCTTCCTTTCCTACTAATTCCTCCTCCCTATCTCCTCCCTTCTACCCCCACCAGCTCTCCCCACCATAAGTTTTGCACCTTTTGTTATCTTTTGCTTCGTTGGAGATTGTATTCTATTGTAACAAAATTGTAATTGAACTGTAACTTTTTTGTTTGTAAGTACTGTGTCCCTTGTACTACTGTTCTGATGTCCTCTTTGTGACGAGGTACCTTTGTAAATGAGCCTCTGGCTCAAAGGTTTCTAAACTGATGTTTAACTAAATAAATAAATAAATTGCCCAACTCAGTCTCCTTCTTTCTAACGGGGATGCAGGACAGTGCCGGAAAGGTGTAGCCCATTTGAGTGGCTGTAATACTGAGCATTGGTGAGAGAGTGCATCACAGTGTGCTAGAAATGGGACTACTTTGTCTGGGGGAAGAGGGTACATCCCAAAATCCAGACTTCTTTATCATTCGTAATAACTTTCTTTTGGTAACAATGGGGTTACCCCATGTAATAAGTGCATTAATGCATGCCAGGGTGTGCTGATAATGTGGATTAATGCACGCCCCGGGTGCTGTGAGGGCACATGGTCTGCAGCCTCAGGCCTCGCAACACACCTGAGGCGTGTGTTAATCCACATTATCAGCACACCCTGGCGTACATTAATGCTTACTTAATGCACTTCCCAGGGGTGTAAGGACACTTGGCCTTCGGCCTCATGCCTTAACTTGTCCCTAGGGTGTGCATTAAAATCCTTTAATGCACACTCTATCATGGCTTAGTACTTATATGATTCACCTGAGACTGAAATAAATTATTTATTTCCACTTCAGGCCAATCACACATGAAAATAAATGCATTTCTTTGCAAACTTTTGTTTTCACAGTCATTGTATAAAATCAGTGTTCTTTCTCTATGTAACTCCAGAGTTCAGGTTGATGGTATTTTTGTGTTATTAGCGCTGTGTGGTGCCTCCATATGTAACCCCCCTACCTGGGACCTGGGTTCGGGGAGAAAATTGTTGCTCGGTATCTTGGCTAGGTTTGACACTCTGCACAGGGGCACCCAAGTAATCCGGACACAGGAAGCAATAAGTGAAATGTCCATACAAGGAGTTGGGATTCTAAAGCATAGCTTTTATTCACAACACAACTGAACAATAAAGCATAGATGGACCCCCATGGGGCTACATTCTCTGGTAATGCAGATTCATCCTGACAAACGCACATTTCTTCCAATGTAACCCTCAGGTTCTGAATCTCCATGGGCTCTCAGCCCTACTGGTACTCTTCTTAGAACTTCCAGCATGGCACTTCTGCCAGCATCCTGGACTACTATCCATTTGGGCATGGATTATTTCTTGATGGCTCCCTACTACCACCCATGAGCATATACAGGCTCTATAAAGGGAATACTCTCAAAAATCCCATATCTGGGTACTTTCTTCGAGCACTGGCCAAGTACCAGAGAGAAAGTAACAGGTGTCCCAAAGCGAACCCATAGAGGTGAATTTGGACCTTATTAAGAGCAGACTCACCCCTGATTGCAGGTGCCCCACAGGCTTCTCTCACAGGAAAACCAAATGAAATCTTCATGGTACCGCAGCACACACATCAGGCAGCTTTCTTCCTCTCTAGCCAGGCCAGGGGATTGCCCCTGCAGGGATGGGTCCCTGAACCAACTGGGCAGCGGTCTCCACCACTTCAACTAAAAGTACTTCTGTGTCCTTCCTATGGTGAGAACACACACCACTCTGCAACTAGCTCTGTATCCGAGCTGAGGACTCTGAGGGCCTGCACACAGCAAAGCACCTCATGCCTCCACTGAATCTCCCACTAGACTGACGTCAAACCCCAACGTTCTACCTAACTCCCATCTGCAGCATTCTATTGTGGATTATGCTGCTGTGAGAATTCTAAATGATGTCATTTCTCCAGCTCAGCAGAAACTGAGCACAGAGCAAGACAGAGTGAAACCCATCTAACTGGTGCTTCACTAGCTGCCTGTCCCTGCCTGCCACTACGTCTAACTGGGATTCTTGTAACCCCGGGTAACAGGGGTGTTACACTCGCCCTGGACCAGGAAAATGACTGTCCACAGTCATTAGTCACCTGGCTTAGGTCATCTCACCCTATGTGTTGACTACGGGGAGGTAGTGCTACCTTCTCCCCTACCATGTACCAGCACAGGCAGACAACACTGAGGGCCTAGAGGCCTTTGGCTGATGCATCAGCCTCTACTGTACCCGCTAATTATGGGTACCTAGTGGTTCTGGAAGAATTGTCCAGAGCATAGCCCTAGTAGATCAGTACTGCGGCCTCTACTGCAGGTCAGGACCACAGCCTATCTATCTCCCCTAGCCCTCTAGGGAAAACCTATCTGCCTTTAAACAAAATTCCAAAACACAAAACAAACAGGGGAGCCTCCCCCAACCCTGGACACCTGCAACCACACCAACAAGGAGCTAATACCATACACTATGCATTACTACCCACACTCCCCCACAACCATACCTGTGGAAGGAAAAGTTACACATAACAACCACAGCATCCTGTACTTTAAACATTACAACTTTAAAGCACTGTGAGGAACTCCGCTGAGTCCCTCCTCCTCTTCTTGTCTTCTCTTCTTGTCTTCTTCAGGAACACCTGCAAGAAACAGAGAAAAAAACAAAACACTCTCCTAATCGCATACACAGTCTATCTAGCCCCTTCCATCTAAACACTGGAGAATCCCCAAAAAGATTTTTTTGAAAAGTAGAAAAACAGTAAAAATGGTAAAAACAGTAGAAAAACAATGACATTATTTACAATACACAATAATTGGGGGATGGAGTGCCCTAAAAGTCCCTTCTAGTGACAATAGTGCCTGAAGGCAAGTCCAATAAAGAGTCTCCCTGGGCCGGAGCCCGGTGAAACACAGTTCTGGCAGGCCAAAGTCCCGAAGGGAAGAGTCTTTGAGGACAGTTCAAACATCTGGAGTCTGCTAGTGTAGGGTGTGTACTGCAAATGTCAGAAATAGAAAAGTCTGGACTTACCAGTCCCTTGTAGAACAAAACTGTACACCACCTGGTTCCCCGATGAAGACTACCTGGCAGCATTCTTCTGATACAGCTGGGAGGACATCTTCCAGAACATGACAGGAGGGCACATCTGGAAACAGCTGGACTGATGTCATCTAGGAGATGGAACCTTGGAACAGGAAACAGAAAACAGCTGGTCTGAAGTCATCCAGCATCCCAGGTGATGAATCAGGATACAGCTGGGCTGGTGTCCTCTCTGGATATGAAGTCATCTGGTGGGCCTGTCGATGGAATCTGGAAGGCCAGTACACTGCAGAACTGATGAATGTGGGGCATCTGAGTCCTGGAATGCCAGACTGGTGGAACAACATAGGTAAAACAATGGCTGGATGGCAGCACTGGCTACCACTGCTCTGCTCTCCATTTGGTAGGCATGGGCACATTTGCAAGTTGGTCTTTGCACTGTGGCCAATAGCACAATGAGTCAGGTGCATGTATTATTACCCCGTCTGGGCACTCATAATCCACATTGTGAAAGGTTTCATGTCCCTCTCCATCCACAATTCGAACAGTGTCAATACACAGCGTCCTGCCTCTTTTCCACTGGCCATATTTTACTTGCAACATTCTGTCTCTAACATATTTATTTGCACCAGGATGCACATATTTCATTGCCTCTTCCATAATCCAGGATTTCCTGCCTTTTTTCAATCTCCTCCCAGACTCTCTGAGGAAAGGTAGGAAAGAGTATCCCATAGATTTAATTTGCTTTCCTACAAACCAGTCTTTCCTCTTTACTACACTGGGTCAACCTGCGACCTCTGGCCTGGCTTGGGGGCGGCCAGTCCTGGTTTTGCCAGCTTCACATACGCAATCTGACATAGAATGGATCTTAAACTCTTCCTTGTGGGGGCAGAGCTGCAGAGTCACTACTCTCTTCTGCTATCGATTCCTCTGAGGCAAGAGCTTGAGGCTGTGGATCCGTACCTTCTTCACTAGGCCACATAGGTTCCCACTCATCTTCTTCCTCGCTAAGAATCTGTGCCCAGGAGTGAGCAGTCGTTTTCACTCCTGAGACTGTCCAATCTTCGATGAGCGTGGAGGTCGACACCTCCCACTCAATGGCCTCTCTCATCTCATCCTCTCCTGTGAGACTTGGACTGGGCCCTTCTGCCCATGGATCTGCTGATGCTCTTCCTGCACTGTCTCTCAGTGACCCAGACTCAGACACATCAGAACTCTGTGCTGTCTGTCGATCTGCACCCTCTAGCTTTATGCCACACTCTGCTGAACGTCCCTCATCAGGCTCTGCCTGGTGCTGTGTGTTGCCAACTGCAGGTTCTTGAAGCTTTGTCCATGTGGGAGCCAAACAAATCTTGGGTGCTTTAGTCAAGCCATATTTCTCTAGGCACCCAGAACAGTTAGGTACCATGAAGACGTCCCTTCCAGCATTTAAGCACATCACAAATACTCATATTGGATATCCAGGAATCGCCACATGAGGAGGCAGTCATCCCCCATAATAATATCTCTCAATATCTCTCAACTTGTTAACTTCTTCTACTATCATAGCCCGGGCATGATCCGGGTAATGGGCTGGTCACAAAGCCATGACTGCAGAGAAAAACAAACAACGCTCACTGTTATTTCAAGTCCCACATCACTGAAAACTTTTTTTCTTTCAAAATGGCTCCCTTGTTGCTGTGTTTACATTACTACCCCACCATGTAATGGCGGAGGCAGCACTCCTGCGATCAACATTCTGTTTGAGTCAAGCCACTGCGCGTCCGATTTACACACTCTACTGATAAATTTGCTCAAACTGCACAAACTTGCACTGTTCTCTCTTTCAGCACACTTATATGATTTATTATGGACTTTTCACTCGCTGAAGTCACTGCTCTAGCTTACAGTCCCCTAAAGCCATAGTATTTCATTGCACAGGATTGCCTGTATTTCTTGCTGCATCTCTCATACAACTTACAGTCTCTCACATGGCTTTGAAAATTATACTGTTGCTGAAACTATAATTATGCTCACAGTCTGTTGCTTAAAATTCTTGCTTTAGCTTAAAAAACTTGCACAGTTCTTCTTTGCAAAACGATTCACTGCTACACACAGATTCAGCTGGCTTTAGTTAAAATCATACAGTCTGAGCTATTAACTTGGTTAGTACTCGCTGTTATCAGTAGCTTGTTTTGTCGATGGAAAAACGGCCTGCAGCCAGTCTTGGAGGCCTCTGGAAGGAAGCGGGTTGGCAGTCCTGACGATTGTCCCTCTGAACACCACGCTTTGTTTCCAATCGATCGAGATGCGGGTTGAGCCCGAAATTAAACAGAAAAAGTCCGATTTTAACTATTTTACAGCGTTTTCAATCACTGAGACTCTCCTCCTAGCAAGCCTACTCGCACACTCCACTCACTCTCCCTCTCAAATGCTGTGCAGTCGCTCTAGAGCTGGCTTGGGGTGGGACTGATTGCAGTCTCATCAATCACTCGATGCCATGCAAATGAGCCTCTTTCCTCTCGAGCTCTTCTCCTCCACAGCGATCGTCGAGCAGACAAAATTTAAACTGCAAGCCACACTTTTTATTTTTCAACTGTAGCTCCTCGGCAGGAGCACCATTTCAACCATTTTTCATGCCACTTTAGTCAGCGATTACTCTTAGTCCATATTTCAAGCATTTCCAATGTCTAGGGCACAAATCTTCTTTTGCTACCCACAGTTTTCCACACTTTTCTCTGTCACACAATACTTAAAAAGCTGGCAAACGCTGTAATTTGATGCAGGACAAGGGCATACACACTCGGGCTTTACTGCTCCTTGGTAAACAGTTGGCACATTTTCAGCAGCACATACACAGCAGCACACAGCGGCACATTTAGTTGGCAATGCTTCAGATTTTTTGGGCTACCTACTGCCAGACAGCCAAGATGCTAGCCACTATCTGAGCAACCTTTCTTGTGTTTTTCTCCCAAAATTTAAAGCTAAATCCCAGCGGTGGCCTCCAATTTGTTACCCCAGGGGTCGGGTTGATGGTATTTTTGTGTTATTAGCACTGTGCGGTGCCTCCATATGTAACCCCTTACCTGGGACCTGGGTTCAGGGAGAAAATTGTTGCTCGGTATCTTGGCTAGGTTTGACACTCTGCACAGAGGTACCCAAGTAATCCGGACACAGGAAGCAATAACTGAAATGTCCATACCAGCAGTTGGGATTCTAAAGTGTGGCTTTTATTCACAACACAACTGAACAATAAAGCATAAATGGACCCCCATGGGGCTACACTCCCTGGTAATGCAGATTCATCCAGACAAACACACATTTCTTCCACTGTAACCCTCAGGTTCTGAATCTCCATGGGCTCTCAGCCCTACTGGTACTCTTCTTAGAACTTCCAGCATGGCACTCCGGCCAGCATTCTGGACTACTATCCATTTGAGCATGGATCATTTCTTGATGGCTCCCTACTACCACCCATGAGCATATACAGGCTCCATAAAGGGAATACTCTCAAAAATCCCATATCTGGGTACTTTCTTCGAGCACTGGCCAAGTACCCAGGAGAAAGTAACAGGTGTCCCAAAGCGAACCCATAGAGGTGAATTTGGTTACTCCAAGTGGGGGGTTCCCCACCACAGGCTTCTCTCACAGGAAAACCGAACAAAATCTTCATGGTGCCGCAGCACACACATCAGGCAGCTTTCTTCCTCTCTAGCCAGGCCAGGGGATTGCCCCTGGAAGCTGGCTGTTGGCTCCCCCCATCCCTGCAATGATGGGGCCCCTGAACCAACTGGGGAGCGGTCTCCACCACTTCAACTAAAAGTACTTCTGTATCCTTCTTATGGTGAGACCACACACCACTCTGCAACTAGCTGTATATCAGAGCTAAGGACTCTGAGGGTCTGCACACAGCAGAGCACCTCCTACCTCCACTGAGTCTCCCACTAGACTGACTTCAAACCCGAACGTTCTACCTAACTCCCAGCTGCAGCATTCTAATGTGGCTTATGGTGCTGTGAGAATTCTAAATGATGTCATTTCTCCAGCTCAGCAGAGACTGAGTACAGAGCAAGACAGAGTGAAACCCATCTAACTGGTGCTTCACTAGCTGCCTGTCCCTGCCTGCCACTACGTCTAACTGGGATTCTTATAACCCCGGGTAACAGGGCGGTTGCACCTAAATCCAGCAAAGACACACACCCTTCAGATACAAGCACTTCCAACAAAGTCAGGACTAAAAAGCTGAGTTTCAGGAAATATAAGGGGAGCCAAAGGGAGGAAGACAGGGAGGTGTACCTTGAATGTCTAAGAGAAGCAGGGAAGGCTGTTAGGAAGGTGAAGACGCAGACAGAACAGGGCTTAGCACAGTCTGTAAACAAAGGGGATAAGGCATTTTATAGGTACATTAGTGAAGGAAGAAAACCGGGGGTGAGATTGTGAGACTCAAAGGGAGAAGGGAGAGTGTAAGGAGGGGGATCTGGACAAGGCAGAAATACTGAACAAATACTTCTGTTCAGTATTCACAAAGGAGGGGGCAGATCAAGGACCACAGTTGGGCTGCAGAGCCAATGGGGGGGGAGAAGTGAACACCAGTCCATTCACAGTGGAGACAGTTCTGGAAGAACTCACAAAGCTGAAGGTGGATAAGGCCATGGGGCCAGAAGGCATCCACCCGAGGATATTAAAGGAGCTGCGAAAGGAACTAGCAGCACCTCTGGCAGCCCTGTTCACAGAGTCACTCAACACGGGTGTCATTCCAGAGGACTGGAGGAGGGCACATGTAGCCCCACTGCACAAAAGTAGCAGTAGGGAGAAGGCGAGGAACTACAGGATAGTCAGCCTCACCTCAGTGGTGGGAAAGATCATGGAAGCACTGCTGAAAGAAAGGATAGTGACACATTTGGAATCCAGTGGTGCGCAGGATCTGAGGCAAAATGGATTCACAGCAGGAAGGTCATGTCAAATGAATCTAATAGTTTTTGGATTGGGTGACAAGGGAACTTAATCAGGGGCAGTAGACGTCGCCTACCTGGATTTCAGCAAAGCCTTCGACACTGTCCCACATAGAACGCTGATTAACAAGATGAGTAGTCTGGGCATGGGAGCCAAGGTGGTGAACTGAGTTAGGAACTGGTTAACAGACAGGAGACAGAGGGTGGTGGTAAATGGGGTACAATCTGGGGAGAGGGGGGTGACCAGTGGGGTACCTCAGGGATCAGTACTAGGACCAGTCCTGTTCAATGTCTTCGTTAGTGACATTGCAGAGGGGCTGGAAGGAAAGGTCTGCCTGTTTGCAAATGACACCAAGATCTGCAACAGGGTGGATACTCCAGAAGGGGTGCAGAAAATGAAGAGGGACCTGGAGAAGCTTGAAAGATGATCAGAAATGTGACAACTGAAGTTTAATGTGAAGAAGTGTAAAATAATGCACCTGGGTAGAGGGAGCCCTGGGGAGAGCTACAGGTTGGGGGGAGAGGAGCTGGCTCACCAAGGAGGAAAGGGACCTAGGGGTTATCATCTCTGATAACCTTAAGGTATCAAAGCAGTGTACAAAGGCAGCAGGGAGGGCCAGTGGTATGCTGGGGTGCACAGGCAAAGGTATCACTAGCAGGAGGCAGAAGGTGGCGATGCCATTGTATAAAACATTGGAAAGGCCTCACCTGGAGTACTGTGTGCAGTTCTGGAGACCACACCTGCACAAGGACATAGATAAGGTGGAAACTATCCAGAAAAGGGCAGCAAAGATGGTGCAAGGCTTACACCACAAAACATATGAGGAGAAACTAAGGGACCTCAATATGTACTCACTGGAGGAGAGGAGACAGCGGGGAGACATGATTAAAACTTTCAAGTACCTTAAGGGCATAAACAAGGTGCAGGTGGGGGAGCTTTTCCAATGTAGAAAAAGTACTAGAACAAGGGGCACAATATGAAATTGGAAGGGGGTGGATTAACATAGAAACATAGAGGTTGACGGCAGATAAGGACCACAAGGCCCATCCAGTCTGCCCATTTCTTTTTCTACCTTATAAATGTGCCATCGGCCTTTGCTCTGTCAGTGGTCTATCTATTCATACTCATCTGTATTGCTCCCTTATGCCTATCCCATGCCTGTTTGAAGCCCTGTACTGTATTCATAGCCACCACTTCCTGAGGTAGGCCGTTCCATGCATCCACCACTCTTTCTGTGAAAAAGAATTTCCTCACATTCCCCCTTAATCGGCCTCCCTCTAATCTCATGTTGTGTCCACTTGTCCTGCTATTTTTCTTATACTTAAACATGTTAGACTCTTTCACCTTGTTAATGCCCTTAAGGTGTTTGAATGTTTCGATCATATAGCCTCTTTCCCTCCTTTGCTCAAGGGTATACATATTGAGCTCCATTAATTTGCCCTCATATGTCTTCTGATGCAGTCCCTGCATCATTTTGGTTGCCCTTCTCTGAACTGCCTCAATTTGGTTAATGTCCTTGTGAAGGTGTGGCCTCCAGTACTGCACACAGTACTCCAGATGGGGCCTAACCAGTGTCTTGTAAAGAGGGATTATTACCTCCCTCTTACGACTTGTGATACCCCTACTAATACACCCTAACATCCCCCTAGCCTACCTACTGCTTTAGAGGTCTGCTTGGATGATTTCAGGTCATCGGTGATGATGATGCCCAAGTCTCTTTCTTCCTTTGTGACTGTCAGCAACTCCCCTCCCAGCCTATAGGTGGCTTCAGTGTTTCTATTCCCTATGTGCATGATCTTGCACTTCTTTGCATTAAATCCCAGTTGCCACTCTTCTGACCATTTTGCTAGTTTATCCAGATCTCTTCTCATTCTGCCCACCCCATCTGGATCATCTACTCTGTTGCAGATCTTGGTGTCATCTGCAAACAGACAAGCCTTACCCTCTAGTCCATCTGCAATGTCGCTAATGAAGATTTTGAAGAGGACTGGCCCCAGGACTGATCCCTGAGGTACCCCACTTGTGACTTGCATCTCTTCTGACAGTATACCATTTACCACCACTCTCTGTTTTCTGCCCGTCAACCAGTTTGCCACCCAGTTGACCAACTTCTGACCCACCCCGAGCCTACCCAGCGTATTTATCAATCTTCTATGTGGAACAGTGTCGAAGCTTTGCTGAAGTCAAGGTAGGCGACATCAACTGCTCCCTTGGTCCACCACTCTGGTTACCCAGTCAAAAAATCTATAAGATTAGTTTGAAGGACCTTCCTTTGTAAACCCATGCTGTCTTGGATCCTGTGCCCCTATGGATTCTAGGTGTTGCACTATCCTTTCCTTAAGGAGCCTCCATAATCTTGCCCACTACTGAGGTAAGACTGACTGATCTGTAGTTCCTGCCTCCTCCCTGCTACCACTCTTGTGGAGCAGGATCACATGAGCCCTTCTCCAGTCTTCTGGGACCTCTCCTGTGCTCAAAGACTCACTAAACAGTTCTGATAATGGCTTTTCTAGTTCCACCCTTAGCTGCTTAAGTACCCTGGGATGTGTGCCATCAGGTCCCATTGCCTTGTCCACCCTGAGCTTAGTGAGCTCTTGTAGGACCCTTTCTTTTGTGAAGGGAGTAGTGCTCACCTCCCTCCCCCCTGTGTCCATAGTGCTGAGCTGTGGGCCCTGCCCTACCTTCTCTTCAGTAAATACTGAGCAAAAGTATCTGTTTAGGATAGATGCTTTTACAGGGTCCTCCTCCTCCTCACATGCCCCCTTTTCTCCTTTGAGCTTAGCAATACCCCCTCTGGACTTCCTCCTTTCACTAATGTATCTATAGAAAGTCTTGTCACCTTCTTTTACTGTTCGTGCTAGTGTTTCCTCAGTTTGGGACTTTGCCTGCCTTACTGCCTTCCCTGCTTCCCTTAGGGCAGTTTGGTATGCCTCCCTATCTTCATCCCGCTGTGTTCCCTTATATTTCCTGAAGGTCAGCCTTTTGGCTCTGACCTTTCTGCTACTGTATTTGAGAACCAAAGTTGTTTCCTTCTTCTTTTGCACTTCCTTTTCTGTATCACACAATGGGATGTTGCTTCAAGTATTGCATCCTTAATGCTTGCCCACTTTGCCTGTACCCCCTCACCTGTGTTTCTTTTTGCCAGGGCTAGCTTAACTCTGTTGGCCATCTTATCAAAGTCAGCTCATCTGAAGTCCCATATTTTTGCCTTGGAATGGGATGATTTAGATGTAGTGGCCAAATTGAACCATACCATGTGATGGTCACTGGCCCCCAGGTGACCTTCTACCTGGGGATCTGTGATCCCTTCCCTGTTAGTCAATACTAGATCTAGGATAGCTCCGTCTCTTGTGGGCTGTTGTACCAGTTGTTTGAGGCCCTCCCCCTACAGGGAATCCACCATGTGTCTAGTTCTGGCAGATGTTCTTGCTGGTATTGACCAATCTGTATCTAGCATGTTGAAGTCTCCCATTATCAGAACCTCCCCTTTAGCTGTCATGTTTTGTATATCTTCTAACAGTAATGTGTCTATGTCCTCCCCCTGGTCTGGGGGCCTGTAGACAACCCCAGTTCTTATGGCTGTCCCATTTCCTGTTTCCAGGGTGACCACAGTTCTTCTGGCTCCTTGTGTGTATTCTGAATTTCTGTAGCTTTGATATTTTCATTGACATACAGGACCACTCTAGCCCCTTTTGCCTCCGGTCTCTTCTGAACAGTACATAGCCAGGTACTGAAGTCTCCCAAGTGTGAGTTACTGGTAACCATGTCTCACTAATTGCTGCTATGTCCAGTTTAGGCCTCTGACTTTAGTGCCTGCAGGTCTGGGATCTTATTTCCCAGGCTGTGAGCATTTGTTTACATGATTTTCCATTGGCCAGATTTTGGTGTGTTAGTTGTTGGGTGAGGTTTGGCATTTCCAGCGTCAGAGTGGAGACGGACCTTTTTCTTACCTGGTGATGCAATGAACTGCAAACATGCTGAACTCCTGTTTGACCACTAGCTGAGGAGGGAGGAGTGTTCTTCCGATTAAACGCGTGGGGAGCCGCACCCCTCTCCCCATTTGCTAGTTTAAATAGTTTAAAAGGTAATGTGAGGAAGTTTTTCTACACAGAAAGGGTAGTTGACGCATGGAATAGTCTGCCACAGGAGGTAGTGGTGGCAAGCACAGTGGAGGAGTTTAAGCATGCTTGGGACAGGCACAAGGAAAACCTGAGAGGGGAGGGAGGGAGTGATGACAAGCCATTGCTCACATAGGATCAGTGGCTACATACAATGTATAGGGCCTATGGGCAGACCAGATGGGCCTAGTGGTCCTTATCTGCTGACAAGTTCTATGTTTCTATGTTTCACTCAAGGGGGTCCCTTTTTTTTACAGAAGACTATGAAACTCCTGGGCATTGCATTTGGCTCTCAAAACCCGGTGTATGATAATCAGTCAAACCTATTGGCCCTTGATAATTAAGGTGGACAGATGGAAACAAACTCAAGTGTCCAAATAGAAGAGGGTCTAGGTTGTTAGAACCTTCCTACTGCCACTGTTTTTGTATCTTTGCCATAATGCTCCCTCCTCCATGCTGGAAACTTCTTTATTTAGTCTGTTGTTCTAGATGGTTTGGGGAAGCTTTCTGAATCCAGTAGACAGGCATAACTTTACCTCCCAGTTACTCAAGGTGGTTTGAATATGGTGAATCCCACTGCTTTTTTTAATAGTATTTTTAGTTTCTCCTGTTTTATTCCTGTTTTGCCTTCAGTACAAAAACCCTGGGTAGTCTGGGTTTCCAGTATGGTAACTCACACAAATAACTGCACTCACAGCATACATCCAGCACCAAGAATTAATGTTGGCAAGCTCATCAAGTCCATCAATGACTTACATCACAGCCAAAAGTCTTCCTCTGCTAGCTCAGTCAAGCCCCTGTGATCACTAGATAGCCACCTGCTCAGCTGCTCCTTCTGGAGAGCCTGTCATTTGCCAGGAGTGTAGATTTAGAGGACACACTGCTGGAGTTTGCAGAAAACTGAAATATGGACATAGGACTGACATGAACAAGCGTCATCCACCACTGCACCATCAGTAGGATAAGTTTTACTTTGAACAAGGGAAGAAATTAGGAAAGGGCCACAAAAGGGGAGGTAGTAGTGGTGGAGGACTTCAGTCCACCTGCTGTGGTTTGGGATACTCCAGCAGCACGTTGTATCTAAAGCCAGGCCCTGCTTGACATGATGCAGGACTGCTTTCTGGTGCAGCTGGTCAGGGAACCCACAAGGCAATATGCCATTCTCAATCTAGTGCTTACCAACTTGGAAATGGGGGCCAGAGTGGAGGTTGGGGAACCACTGGGGTCCAGTGACCATATTAACACATGGTTTGAGCTGTCTCTGGGTAAAGGTAAACCATTAACAAAAGCTGTGGTTCTGGATTTCAGATGGGTAGGTTTTGACCAGAAAACTAAAAAAATTAGGGAAAGAATGAGAGGATTGGATATGATTAGGGAGTGGAGTAAAAGTGGAAAGAAATCAAAGGGGTCTTTCTCAAAGCAACTTAAGATTACTTGAGAATGATCTCTAAGGGGAATACACACAAGAGACTGACCTGGTTCTTTAGGAAAGTGAAGAAGGTGGTAAGGGAAAAGAAAAGAACCATCACTAATCACAAGAGACACCAAGGGGATGAGGAGTGGCGTAAATACCAAAGTAAACCAAAGGAAGCCAAGAAGGTGGCAAGGGGTGTAAAGGCAGAGACAGAGTTGTAAACTGCAGAAGGGGTCAAGGGAGTGGAGAAAGAGTTCCTCTGGTATATCAGGAAAAAATGGAAGATGATGGGGAGAATTGTCAAACAAGCATGGGGGTTAGTAGTGGAAGACGAGCAGAAAACAACCATTCTAAACAACTACTTCTGCTCAGTATTCATGGTCCAGGACAGCAGGCCTCTACCAGAAAGTGGGATTAAGGCAGTGACAAGAGGAATTCAGGAAATGGTATGAGTAGGGATAACAGCAGAAAGAGTAGAGGAGGTTTGCTGTCTTGAACATAGATAAAGCACCAGACCAGATGGGATGCGCCTGCAAGTGCTTAGAGAGCTAGCATCGGAATTGGCTGAGCCCTTGGCAGGGCTATTCAATAGCTCGCTATGGTTAGGGGTGGTTCCAGGGGGTGGAGGACTGCAGACATGGTCCCACTCCATGAGGGGGTAGGGAGGATCCAAGTAACCACAGACCTGTGAGTCTTACCTCCATTGTAGGTAAGCTGACAGAGACAATAGTCAAGGAGAACCTAGTGACCTACCTGGACAGTAGTAGGCTCCAGAACCGTAAACAGCACAGATTCATGGCAGGAAAGTCATATCAGACCAGCCTGATAGCATTCTTTGAGTGGGTTATGAGGGCTGTACATAAAAATGTATGAATATGCCAGTGGATAAAAGCCTTAAGGTCTGACTAGTCTGCTCAAGTGTGCAGGTCCCACTGTGTTTACAGAGGGACCTGCCTCCCCCTCTCCATTTCCCCTGTGACCCCCCCTCAAATACCCCCTTCCCCCACCCCTTCTCTACCTGCAACTTTCCTCTTTACTCTGTCCTGTCCTTTTATGAAGCTATCAACCATATTGAGTGAGACCACCTCCTCCAGAATCTCAAATCAATTTGGCTACCACGCTCTCAGTGAAAAAGTGCCTCCTCATCTCAATCCTGCAACTTTCCCGCACCAGTTTTAGGCTATGCCCTGTAGTGGACTTGTTCCCATTAAGGCTTAAGAGACCCTCAGTGCTCATCCTGTTTATACCTTTAAGGTACTTGAAGGTCTTGATCATATCCCCCCCTCCCTTTTTTCCTCAAGAGGGTACATGTTGAACTCCCTGAGCCTCTCCTCGTAGGTGCTGCCTTACTGGCCCTGAATCATCTTAGTTGTCCTTCTCTGGACTGTTTCCAGTAAGCTGACATCCCTTTTAAGAGAAGAGTACTAGTACTGCACACTGTACTCTAGATGCGGTCTCACCAGTGATCTGTACAGCGGCAGCATGACATCCAGCTTTCTGTTGGAAATACCCCTGGCTATGCAACCCAGCATCCAATCTGCTTTGGCTGCTGCTCTCTTGTAGTGTGTCGAGTGCTTCAGGTCACTCGTGATGATTACCCCCAGGTCCTTTTATTCCTCTGACGTGATTGCCTGCACACCATCCAACCAGTACTTGGTCCATGAGTTCTTCGGCCCCAAATGCATAACCTTACACTTTTAGCATTGAACCCTAATTGTCAAATGCCAGCCCACTTCTCTTGCCAAGTCAGGTCCTGCATTCCTATCTCCCCTCCTCCACATCCACCCTCCTACAGAGCTTTGTGTCATTTGTAAACAGGCAGATTTTACCTTTGATCCAATCCACTGTGTCACTGATGAAAATGTTAAAACACACCAGACTGAGCACTGAGCCCTGTGGGACCCCACTGGTCACTGGCCTAGCTTCTGAGAATTCCCACCAACTGCCACCTTTTGACTTCTGTCCTGCAACCAGCTTTCAACCCACCTAGGAAGCTTAACCCCAACCCCCTGGTCTTCCAGCTTCCAGCTCAGTCTCCTGTGAGGCACAAACTCAAAGGCCTTGCAGATGTTCAGATACAGCACATCAACCGCTTGGCTCTTGTCTACTGTCTTGGTCACCCAGTTGAAAAAATCAATTAGAAGTCAATTAGGTTAGTCTGTCAGGCCCTCCCTAACACAAACCCATGCCGCCTCTCATCATGGAGCTCGTTATCTTCCAGAAAGCTCACCAGTCTTTCCTTCAGGATGGTTTCTATCAGCTTCCCCACTATTGAGGTCAGGCTGACGGTCTATAGTTTCCTGGTTCATCCCTTGGCCCACTTTTATGGAGAAGCATCACAGGTCCATCTTGAAAATGGGTGCTTGACCCAATGATGTGTTATGTAAAATCTACCTGTATAAAAATACATTTTCTACATGTGCACGGCTCCAGTCTGGGGCACACTCCCTGACTCCAGAGAGGTGTTAAACAGGACTGCCAGGGGACCCACCAGAACCTCCGACAGTTCCCTCAGGACCAAGGGATTTATCTACCTTCAGGATATTTAGGCCCTTATGCACCCTGTCAACTTATAGGATACCATCCTTGACTCCCCATCCCAGTTTCCACCCCCTTATTAGCTTGTGGTAATGGCCCATCCTTCTCCCTAGTGAAGACGGACCAGAAGTACTTGTTAAGTACCTCCACTTTCTCTTCACTATCCTCTGCCCAACCACCCTCCTTTTTTAATCTGGCAATCTTATATTTAATGTCCCTCTTCTCCCTTATACTGTGTATTGGACAAAGGCCTTCTCACATGCTTTTACTCTGAGTGTTAGCTATGCTTCATTTGTCGCTTTTGCCTCTCTAAGTACTCTGCTCATCTCCTTTGTTTTAGTGAAGTAATCCTCCTTATCTTTCTCTTTGTTTGTACTTTTAAAAGGCTGCCTTATTGTCCCTTACCATGTTTTCCACCTCCTTGCTAAACCAGCTGGGCTTTTTGGCCTTAGATTTCTTGCTTTTGATTTTGGCACACTCACTAGTGGCTTCAATCAGTCCCTCCTTTATTATGGCCCATTTCTGTTCCATCTCCTTTCTGATTCCAGCAAGGTGTTCTACTAGAATTTCTCCCATTCTACTATTGTCAGTCCTCCTGAAGTCCAAAACCCTTGTCTTGGTCCTGACCATTCCTCTGCCCATGTCTAGGTGGAACCACACTACGTGATGGTCACTTCCGACAAGTGGCACTTCCACCTTTACATCCAGAACATGTGCATAGTTAGACAGGACCAGGTCCAGTATAGCCCTCTGCCGAGTGGGCTCCATGACACCTTGTGTGAGGTGCCCGCTCTGGAGCACATTCAACAGCACTTGTTCCTTGGTGCAGGAGGTAGCCAGGATTTTCCAGTTCACTCCAGATAGACTGAAATCCCCCATTATTACTACCTCCCTCTTAATGGACATTTCCATGATTTGGGACCCCAGTACCCTGTTGAAGTTCTCATCCTGGAAGGTGGCCTGTAGACCACCCCATCCTTAGTTTCCTCCCCTTAGTGGATTGTACTTGCACCCACAACACTTCTGTCCTTCCTTCCTTCTACGTCTTCCTCTCTGGTACAGGTTATTCCCCTTCTTCATGCATAGAGCCACTTCTCCCTTTCCATCCCCCTCTCCTTCCTATACATTTTATACTTGAGGACTGTAAGGTCCCAGTCATGGCTTGGTGTGGCCCATGTCTCTGTGATGGTCACTATGTCCAATCTCTCATCTTTTGTCACTGAACTCTATAGATAAGGGGCCTGTAGATTTGCTCCACACTGACTTCAGCAAGGCATCCAATTCCATACTGCATAGGAGACTGCTGAAGAAGCTAGAGGACCTGGGAGTAGGAGAAAAACTAGTAAAGTGGGTGGGAAATTGACTGGAGGGAGGAGACAGCAGAGGGTGGTGGTAGACAGGGTCAAATCAGGGAACAGAGAGGTCATGAGGGGGTACCGCAGAGGTCTGTCCTGGGACCTATCCTTTTCAATGTTTATTAGCAACATAGCAGAGGGAACACAGGGCAAGATGTGTCTCTTTGCAGATGGCATAAAGCCGTGCAGCAGGCAGACAGTAAAGAGGAGGTGAGGGAGTTGCAAAGAGACCTGGAAAGAATAGAAAGATGGTCTAAAATATGGCAGTCGCGATTCAGTGGCAAGTGGTGTAAGGTAATGCACATAAGGAAGAAAACCCTACAACAGCATGCTGAATGCAGGGTCAGGCTGGCCACTACTACTGAGGAAAGGGTCCTGGGTGTCATGAGCAACTCCCTCAAAAGCATTAGTCGATGAAATAAGGTCAGAACGACCTGAATATGTTAGGGTGCATACTAACATACTAAAATGCCAGCAGAATAGGCCTAATGGTCTTTCATGTCTGCTCGTTTGGTCATCCCGCACCCTGGGAGCTGACCTTGCTTCCCCCCTTGCCCTCTCTGGCTTCTCCCTTCCCAGTCCCAGATATTCTCACTGCACTGGGCTTTGCTTCCAGAACCCTTCCCCTGTACCTGTCCCACCCCCTCTTGAACCCCTCCACCGTCTTTGCCTCCACCAGCCCCCGGGCAGCACATTCCGTAGCTCCACCACCCTCTCAGTGAAGTAGCACCTCCTCCTTTCTCCCCTGAATCTCCCCCCTCCAGCTTTCACCCATGCCCTCTAGTTGCCCCTCCTCCTTTGGAGCACCCTGACTGCTCCTCCCCTATTTACCCCCTTCATGTACCTGAAGACCTCTATCATGTCCCCCCGGTCCCTTCTCTCTTCCAATGTGTACATATTTAGCTCTTTGAGGTCCTGTCCCCCAAGCCCCAGATCATTTTCATTGCCCTCCTCTGGACCCTCTCCAGGAGTTCAATGACCCCCTTTAAGTGTGACTTCCAAAACTGCACACAGTACTCTAGGTGCGGCCTCACCAAGCAGTTATACAGAGGTAGTATCACTTCCCTCCTTTTGGAGGTGATCCCCCTAGTGATGCATCCCAGCATCCTGTTGGTCTTGGCCACTGCCCTCCTACAAGTCTCCGAGTTGTTCATCCTGACATCCACCACCACCCCCAGGTCCCTCTCAGCATCGAGACTTGTAGCATCCCCGGTGTACACTTGGCCCGGGTTTCTGGCTCCCAGGTGCAGTACCTTGCATTTCCCTGCATTGAACCTCAGCTTCCACTTTCTAGACCACTTTTCCATAGCCTCCAGGTCCCCCTGTAGGGCCACCCCCCTCCTCCCCATCCACCACCGTCCCCAGTTTTGAGTTATCTGCAAAGAGACTCATCTCACTCCTGATACCCTTCCTTATGTCAGAGATGTAGGCGTTGAACAGGAGGGGCCCAAGGACCAATCCCTGAGGGACCCCACTAATGACTCTCCTTGGGGATGAGACTAACCCACCAACCATGACACTCTGGGTCCCATCCTGGAGCCAAGTGCCTATCCATCTGATCGTCTGGTTCCCCACCTCCATTTCTCCCAGCTTATCCAACAGGCCCCTGTGAGGAACAGAGTGAAACGCCTTGCTGAAGTCAAGAACGAGGACATCCACCGGTCTACCCAGGTCCAAGGCACTCATCACCCAGTCATAGAACTCCACAAGGTTTGTCTGACATGATTTCCCCGGGATGAATCCATGCTGTCTATCGTCCAGGCACCCTGACTTTTCCAGGTCCCCCCCAGTCTCTCCTCGACAATGCCCTCCATCACCTTGCCCACCACCGATGTCAGGCTGATGGGCCTGTAGTTCCCTGCCATCTCCCTTGATCTCCCCTTGTGGATAGGCACTATATGTGCCACCTTCCAGTCCTGGGGCACCCACCCTGTCCTCAGAGAGATGCTGAAAAGCTCCGCCCGGTGTTTCGCCAGGACATCCGCCAGTTCTTTCAGCACTCTGGGATGTAATGTATCTGGCCCCAGTGCATTCTCCGTCTTAAGGGACCTGAGGGCTTCCCTCACTCTGTCTGCTGTGATTTCCACCTCCACTACCTCATCCCCCTGCTTTGCCTTCCCCCCTCCTGCCAGTGATGGCCCCCCTTTCCCCCAGACCCGCCAGTCGGTAAGGGTCCCCCCCATTCACTGTTTCCTCCCATGTTGATGCAGCCCCATTTTCATTGGTGAAAACTGAGGTGAAGTACTCATTTAGTACCTCAGGCTGCTCCCCAGGTCTTGTGCCCATCCCTCCCCTGTTTTAATCCTGCTAATCTGCCCCTTCACCCTTCGTTTTTCCCCAATATATCTAAAGAACCCCTTGTTCCCGCTCCTAATTTCCCTGGCCAGGTTCTGCTCCTTCCTTGCCTTAACCAATCTCACCACCCTAGTGGCCCTTCTGGCCATCAGCTCGTACTCCCCTCGATTCCTTTCACTCCTTGAGCACTTGAAATGCCTATGGGCTGCCTTCTTTCCCCTGACTGGGAGGGGTGTTGATAGCAGGAGGAAGGAGGTGATACTGACACTGTATAGGTCACTGGTGAGGCCATATGTGGAGTACTATGCTCAGAGTGGACGTCCACACCTGAGAAAAGACAGAGATAGACTGGAATCAGTGCAGTGAAGGGTTACCAGTATGACTCAGGGCCAACAGGGCAGATGCTACGAGGAAAGGCGGGAGGTCTGAACGTGTACTGGCTAGAGAATAGAAGGAGAGGGGCAACATGATTGAGACCTTCAATTCTCTAAGAGGAATAGACAAATATCTATTCAATAGGTATAGTGAGTCAGTAATGATGGGTCATGAATGGAAGCTCTCTGGAGGAAGGTTCAGGAGGGATGTGAGGAAATTTTATTTCACAGAAAGGGTGGTTGAGCCTGTGACAGGGAGATCCTGCCACTCTTGAGGACCGACTTTTTCTTAAATCTGTTGCAACAGTTCTTCTATTTCTTAGCCTAATCTCTAGCCTTTACAATTTCTAGTTCATAGTTGGCCACCTGTGAGCAACCCTTCCCCTTTCTTGACTATGCTATAGTGTCCTCTTTAATTTTCCTTTTTCCTCTCAGGTCCTCGTACAGGGAGGTTATTGCGGTGAGCTCCAAGCTGATGTAAAACAACAGGCTGTGTTCCTCATTTTGAATTTGGTATGCAATAGCACTATGTCATAAAATACCTTGATGTATATGCCTGTGTATGAAACCTATAAATGTTGAAAATACCATAGCACTAGGTGTTTTTGATAAAGGTAAAAAGTTACTAGGTGACTGTATTATAGAATTAAGTTACCAGGGTAGAGATATCAGAAAACCACCATTGTGTTATTTAAAATGCAAGTAAATTACAGATTGTTTGAGAGGCCCTTTGGCACCATGCATTCCTGCTTTAAGCTGAACCAGCCTAAAATTTCAAGGTGATTTGCATTTGCATCCCATGATGCTTTTCATTATGGGGTATGTGTGATATTGTGTTTCTTTGAAACTTGGCTTTATTGCCAATGCCCTTTGGGGTAACCCTTGCTTCAACACTTCTTCACCGAGGTTCTTTGTCTTTAGCTTGTTTTTGAGTTTTCCATTTTGAGCTCTCCATCACCCAAACACACAAGACCAACATAGGGAATTAAATAATTTTCACTAACGAGATAGATCAGTAGATCAGTGGGTGCTGCCTAAGTGCAGAGGAAGGACATGCATAGTCTGTTGCTGTAAACTGATGTACTAAAGAAGAGATATGCCATTGCTTAAGGTTATACCCTATGTTTTAAACAAACATCACACAGAGACTGTGTGTTGAACCTGAAGTTCTGTGTCTGGTCCATCTATTATCCCACAACCCCACCACAGAGCCATGTAACAGTCTAACAGCAGAGATGGTAGGAGCAGAGATTATTAATGGGTTCAAGAATGGCTGTGACAGAGTACTGGGGCTAATAGTTGCACTCAAGGAAATTAGTCAGGGAGAAGATGTGGGAGGGGGGGCAATATGTGTTGGAACCCTGCCTGGACACTTGGTCATGGGGTAAGGTAAAGAAAATACTTGAACTAACTGACTGGAATGTTGGTTTTCATCTGCAGGCAGTGTCTCCATTTCTGTTTCCATGCTTCTATGACCAGGATCAGAGAACTGAGTGCTGCCCAGCAAACTAGGGGTCTTTGTTGGGCAAGGGAACATTTCAACAGATCGCTTCTCCAACTCCCTCAATTCACACAAGCAACATCCTTTAGCTTCAAATGCCAATGCCAGCACAATGTCACCTCAAGGAGCCACAGTACCTGTCATCAGATCATCACTTCTGGCCAACTACTACATCCCAGTGAAAAATGGAGCTCGTTCCACACATGCATTGATTATCAGTGGAGCAGACATCTTGTTAAATCCTGCCTGTCTCCATTTGGGAAGAGTCTGTTCAGCAGATAGATGCTGTGACTTCAATCAATTTTTGCTTTACAAGTTATCTGCCATCAGAGCTGAGATCTCTTCATGTGGTCTCTCATGGGCCAGCAGTGTTCCACCATTGGGGAACCAATGCACTCTGTTGCTCTAGCTTCAGTTTTAGCCAGTTTCGGCAGATGAGGTCTTACAGGTGGTCAAAAGGTTGGACATAGGTCCTACCAGCACTCTGTCTGGTGTTGAGCAGCACTGGCTCCAATCATTGCTAACATTGTTGGGTGTTCCCTGCAGGAGGGTATTTTATTTCCCACCAGATTGAAGAGGGTGGTGGTAATGCCCCTTCTTAAAAATTCATCTTTGGACCATGAGGATTTGGCAAATTACAGTTCTGTCTCAAGCTTTCCCTTTTAGGGAAGGTTATTGAGCAAGTGGTAGTGGCTCAGATTCAAGTGCACCTAGAATGTTATTAGATCTACAAGCCTCTCCGATCTGGATTCATTTCTCACCATAGTACTGAGATGGCTCTAGTCAAGGTGATCAGTGATCTCCTCTTGGCAAGAGACAAGGGCCATTATTCCGTCTTGGTCTTGCTAGATCTTTCCTCGATATTTGACATGGTGGACCATGGCATACTGATAGATCAACTGAGGTGATATGTAGTACTTGCAGGTACAGTGTTGCAGTGGTTTGAGTCCTATTTGACCAGTAGAGTGCATCAGGTGATGCTAGCAGGGAACATCTCAGAAGTTGGTTGCTCTCAGCTGTGGAATGCCTCGGGGATCGATCTTAGCTCCTATGTTGTTTGCTGTGTACATGTTGCCATTAGGGGAGATTATTAGAAGGTATGGTCTGATTTTTCACTGCTTTGCAGATAATACTCAAATATAGATGTCTTGTGCACCTGATAGGGTGAATGCTGAGGCTGTATTAGATGAGTGCCTGATTGAGATGCAGAGCTGAATCACCTTCAGCTTGTTCAGACTGAATCTTTTTAAGTCGGGGGTAGTGCCAGTGAAACCAGATCCTGTGGGGTGGCTTTGAATAGCTATAGTTCTCAGTTACCATCCTTAAATGGGAGTATGCTATGAGCTGTGGATAGGGTAAAAAATGTGGGTGTCATCATGGACAATAGACTAACATTAGAACATCAAGTGTCATCTGTTGTCCACAGTGGCTTTTACCACATGTGTAATAATGCCAGTGATATACTCAACCATCGGCTGATCCTAGTTTAGGAATGCCATTACTTCATGACAGATTCAGCACCCCTAGACAGTCCAGTGCAGGAAACACATCCCTTCCTGAGAGATCCATCTCCCTCCCAATCCCAGGTAGGGAAACTTATTACTTCACAGCACACCCAACCAATCCTAGATTAGGGAACCCATCACCTCATGGCAGACCCAGCACACAGTCAGTCTCAGAGTGAAAAACATAACCTCACAAAAGGCCCAGCCCACAGTCAATCTTAGAGTAGGAAACTTATAACCTCATGGCAGACTCTGCCCAGCCAGTCCCAGGGTAAGAAATACACAGCCTTGTAACCAACCCAGTGGAGAGCCAATCCTAGGGTGGGAAACCTATCATCTCATTGTTGACCCAGCAAACTAGCCAGTCCCACTGCAGGAAAACTATCATCTTTTGATGGGCAAAGCCCCTTGCCAACCCTAGATCAGTAAACTGAGATCCACAAGTTAACCCAACTTACCCACTGGGCCAGCTCCAGGAAACTGAGTACAAGTGAATGAGATTTAATAGATGGAAAAGTTGACACTGGCTGATGGCTAGAGGCCAGAGGGTAGTCCTAATTGGTAAATTCTTGAGAATAGGACACTGACTGATGAGGTACTGTAGGAGTCAATTCTGGGCCCACTCCTGTTTAATACATATATCTGTGACATAGGAGAGGGCGAGATGAGCCTGTTTAAAGATGATATCAAGCTCTGCGGAAGGGACAACAGTGTAGAAGGGATTAACATTATGAGGCAGGATGTGAGGAGACTGGAGAAGGTTCACTCATGCCGCAGCGACATATAATGCAGTGATATAAACTAGAGCGCAAGCAATTTGCCAACAGCAAGTGCAGCACCCTGACATTCTGCCATCAGGGAGCTGAAGTGCCGTACCTGGAAATGGAAGTCGGGTAACAGCACAGCAACTTCCACACAGTGCTGGGACACCTGATAAAGATCAACAGTATGAAAAAGCAATATGAAAGTATATTACTGCAGGGGGCTACGTCCCACCACACCCCCTGACACTGGGGGCTTTGCAACCCACACCCCCCAGAACTTATTATAACAAACGCCATGTCCTAGAAAGGTGGAGAGAAAGCATATAACAAAGTCACACACCTTAAAAACCTAGGACTGTAACATCACTTATGCTTAGCATACTGAGCGGCAAGAAATCAAGGTAGCCCCAGAAGCCTGCGGCAACATCCTGGTGACATAATTACTGCACCAGTAATGAGTCAGCACATTAATGGACTACCACTGAAAAAGTGACCCAGTATTTGGCAGTCGAAATTAAAGTCAAGAAATGCAAGGTGATGCACATAGTAGGAGGGGAAAATCTGGGGACAGTGTACTGTATTGATGGGATGCAGGTACAGAGCACGGAGGAGGATAGAGACTTGGGTTTTGTGATCAGCAATTAACCTACTACCCACTGTTAGGTGCAACAGAGTATATGGGAGTGCTAACAGAATGCTGGAGTTCATAGGGAGAGGCATTACTAGCAGAAGGAGGGCAGTGATATTGTCTCTGTACAGATCGGTGATGAGATTATATCCTGAATACTGTGTCCAGTTTTGGACAGGAATAGATTAGAGACAGTGCAATGAGGGCCACAGAGATGCTCCTTAGTCAGCAGAGTAAAGTGTACGATGAGAGACTTAAAGGTCTTATCATGTATTCTGTGGTGGACTGGGGAGGGCATGATGAAGACTTTCAAACTCATGAAAGGGTTCAATACAGCTGGCACAGCAACTTGGTTCAAGCTAAGAAACAATGGGTGCATGAAGGGGGCATGCACTCAAGCCGTGGGAGGTGGGAATGTTCAAAAGGACATTAAGAAGTATAATTTCATGGAAAGGGTGGTGGATGGGTGGAACAAACATCCTGGCAAGGTTGTGGAGTCAAAGACAACAGCAGGGTTCTAAAGGAAGTGAGACACATGTGGAGGAGTTATCAGACTGAAAGATTTTTTTGGCAGTTAGTGTTATTTATTCTGCTCAAGACTGACCCCACTATCAGGGACTGACCACCCCAGCCCTGTCACCCTGGCTCCGGATAGACCTACCATCCAACTCTCACGTCTTCCCCATGACTCAACCCCCCCCCATGGGTGGGTACCCCCTCGGACCATGAAACAGATCCTCAAACTGGAGGCATGCCATAGAGCCAGGTGTGGGTTCTGTGAGGGCGTCAATTTTCTCATGCTGACTGGCTATGTTTTCCAGCTTCTTTTAGTGGCCCAGAAGGGTGGACGTGCAATGCCACCCAGACCTACCTGCATGCACAACCACATGCAGGACATTGATGGTCGCTGCTCCTTAGTCATTTAAATGCTTGTCCCTGGATGCCTACCTCCCAGCCATCACTAAGGGTCAGTGCCACTCCGGGTGCAGCAGCACTCCCTCCGTGGAGGAGGAGAGCAGTCCTACAGACACTTGATCGTCCTCCCCCGCCCAACTCTCCAGCACCCTGAGTTCACTTCCACACCCAGGTCATCAGCATTGCAAGCGATAGTGCCACTGCTGCACCAGCAGGCTGACCTGTCAGACAGAAAGAAGAGGGAGGGAAGGGGGGGGAGACTGAGACTACAGCATTTCCATGTAGGGAATATTGGGACAGACTAGACGGACTGTTCAGGTCTTTTTCAGTACTTCACTATTATGTGCTGCCATGTTTCTATGACACACTTTATAAACTACAGAAGGATGCAGCGGATAATAAATGGACATTACAGGCATTTATTACCCCAGGGGTCATGATCCTTAAAGGAGATCGTAGTCCCAGTAAGTTTGTACAGTCAATAAATATAACTAACTAACTAAATAAATACATAAATACATTTGTTCCTTATAGAAATACCTTGGAATTAATACAAATTTTAAGGAAATATGTACAGTAGAAGTGAAAGAGACATGGGGAGTGGAAAAAGGTAAAATGATACAGTAAGCCATCAAGCCTTAATTTTTTTCTTATTTAGAAACATAGAAACATAGAAGTTGATGGCAGGAGACTGCTAGGTCTATCTAGTCTGCCCATTTGTTTTAGACCTATTTTGACACTCTAGTTGCCCTTTGTAGTCAGAGCTGTCTGTCCCATGCATTTTTACAATTTTTGGCCAGGAAAGACACACTAAGCTGAGGCTTGTTCCCAGGTGCATCCTGAGAGCACAGAGAAGTTAGGTGACTTGCTCATGGTCACACAATATGCAAGTGGTGGCTGTGAGACTCAAACCCAGTTCTCCAGTTTTTAAGCATTACACTGTGCCACCTCCCTATCATGGTAGTGTGGGGACATGGGTTTGCATCACAGAACCCCGCCCCCCAACAATAGCTCAAGGTCAGTTGGCTCTTAGGCATGCTGAAAAGGTAGCACATAGTGACTATGGGAAGAGGGGGCAAGGACAGTGTTATGCTTGTCAGAAGGGGTAATTAAAGCTTGGAGTCGGACAAGGGGGGTATATGATGTGTTGGTGATCAAGTGAAATTATAACCCAGGATTATAACAAATTCTGGGGGGGTGTGGGGTGCAAAGCTTGAGGGGGAAAATCCAGGGTAAAAAAAATCTGTGCAGAAAAATAAAGATGAGGGGCAGAGAAACAATTATATCTTCAGAAATGGGCACGTTATAAATGTAAACTGATATTATACCACCGAACATGATGACTATTATGTTCAGTGGCATAAAATCAGTTTAAATTAGTGTTAAACAAACAGGAACACAACAATGCAGTCAGATGAAATTCTAACACCAGACTCATTCCTTTTAGTCCACGTGACTGCCAAAAGCCTAGTTACTGGACTGGTGAGGGCAGACAGTGCTTTGCCTGTGCATGTGGGAAGTTCTGAAATATAGGGACAACATCAAGGTAAAATATTAAATGCCCCTAACAAAAAATGAATCTTGCTTTTGAAATAGCTATTTAGGGCTTAATTAAGGGCCCAATGATCAATAATCGATGATATCTCCCTCAAAACACTCACTGCATTCGAAATAGTTCACAGCAGTAAGTGTTGCAGGATTATGTCAAGATACACAGAGGCACAATGGAGCCACAATGTACTGTATCCCAGTGAACTGAAACCCAGCTGCTCATTCAGAAGCATTTCATGTCACCTGCTTTGTGCTGGTCAGAAACTGTGACTCAGCAGTGCTTGATGGAGGCGGACCTTCGTGCAGTAAACAGTACACTGTTCTGTGGCATAGAAAGAGGTGTGTCCAGTCAGAGAATGTGTCTCCAAGAATTTCTTTACAAGCGTCTACAACAAACACTGCTGGAGAGTGCAATTTATACAGCAGAGCCCCATTAGGTTCACATCTGCTGAGACCGGGTGTGGTGATAGCATAATGGTTTGTTGCACTATTTTGTAAAGCCTCCTAATTTATCCTTCATACAGTGACTCTATCCATGGGTGTTGAGAGTAACATAAATCACAGCTGAGCATGATTCACTGAAAGCTACACACGTATAGAAAATTGCATACAGGATTTCATAACATTACCACATCATGTGGTTAAAGAGACAATTCCCCACAGTAGGAAAAGCTTTTCAATAACTAGGAAAAATGACTAAAATCTGTCTCAAAACTAATTAATTTCACTTTGTGTGGCTTCAAATCTTCACATTTCCAAATTTTATAATTATACTGTTTTACATTTGATGAAAAAAAAATACAAGACACTGAAATGACACAAAACTGAAGGATAAAAAAAGGTGGCTTTTCATGATAGCTTTAAAATACTCCACCAGAGCAGTAGATTAAAAATGCATTGGGAGGCCGACCCAGTGATACAGAGGGCTGAGGTGCCATGCACCTTAGCTGGTCCCATGCCAGCAACCCAAGTTCAGGAATGGACTCGGCTTGCTCAGTGGTCAGCCAGGAGAGGGAGGATTGAGCATCTGCAGGACTCCTCTCCTCTCCTCCCTGGGGAAGGGGGCATCCCATGCCTCACTGCTTGACTGCCATCTGGAGGAGTCACAATAAGTGGGAAGGGCGCATGTTCAGAGTACCAGGGCGGAGGTCACTCAACGTGCTCATTGCACGTCTGTGCAGCCAAGGGGGAGAAAACAAGGAGGAAAAATGGAGGGTGAGCTTCACAAAGCCTCCCCCACTCATGCCGATGGCCTACTTGGTCTCTCTCGCTCCAGGGACAATCTGGATTTGTGTTCTGGGTGGTGGAGGAAGGCCCTCCCTTCCTGGCCCCACCACGGGGGGGAAATCCACTGGGGATAAAAAGTCCTCCGAGACCAGAGGAGACTTGAGACAGCCACTGATAACGGGGACAGGGCTGAATAAGCTGCCCATACCCACCCAGACATGGGGAATACAAACCTATATATAAAAAAATGCATTGAGAGATTGCACTGGGAGCCCATTTTGGTTGTACTAAAAATAGGTGGATGAGCTCCACACAATGAAGTCCAGTTCTCTGCTATTTATTCATTCAAGACACATGATCAAATAGAGGACGATGTTTCATGTCACCGCCATTTCATCAGGCCCGCTGTGTTCTCATTTTGTTAAACAATAAAAAAAAAAAAAATCTGTAAGAGCCAATTTAAAAAAATTAAAAAAAAATTTCTTGACACACACCCTGGGTGCTCCCAACAAACCACTCTGCACTAGAAGTGCCTTCACTCACGTGCAATAATTATCTGGCACAATCTGTTCCTAACAGTACAAACGCACCGTACCTGTTGACCACTATATTGAGCATAAATTATATTTTTTTACTTTTCAAGTAGTACAAATTAAACTGCAACACAATAAGGTGTACTTTATCAAATATTATCTCAGTTCCTAAATGCCTGCACACAATTTTTTTGCATCAAAATCAACTTGCCACACTGTAATTTTCTCACTGTTGTCTGTTTGTACAACATTAAATACTATATATTTCTTATAATAAATTTTTCAATACAGACAAATGTGCAACAGACTGCAAGTATGTTCCTTAATAATAGGAGGCAATATAGTGTAGTGGTTAAGGGTACTGAGCTGCAAATCTTGAGACCTGGGTTTGAATCTCATCAGCTCCCACTTGCGTACTATGAGACCCTGAGCAATTTACTTAACTTCCTTGTGCTCCCAGGTCGCACCTGGAAACAAGCCCCAGCTTAGTGTGCCCTTCCTGGTTAAGCTGGTTTCCAAATTACAGCAAAAGTATATATACCATCCCCGGGAGAGAGGACTGCCACCCTAATCTACAGTATTGGGTTCTACTCAACTGAGACCCCAACCTGATTCTGTATTTATAGTTTTCATCACTAGGGATATTGTTTCATCTTCCCTTAACTACATATAAAATAAGTACATTCTCAGTATCTCTCCTGCTTGGTAGCTGTGTTACATAACCTTGAGAAGCCTCAGCCTTCTGCACATGTACATCTCCAGACAGTACGTTTCCACGTTCAGCGTGGTCAGTAAAATTCCATTAGTAAATTTCACAAAAACTAATATCATAGCAGCATGTACGTCAATGGTCACTCAGCAATTCTAAAAGGTACTTAGCACTAGTAAACTAGTACCTCTTTAATAATGGAGTTTACTAAAACGTAACCTATAGCAGCAAATGCATTTTATTATTAGTAATACACATGTAGGGAATGCATGTATGACATTCTATACATGACAGGTCAAAAGCTTATGCTATCAACCCCTCCTCCCATTCCCTTGGAAAGTGGTATCACAACAAAATAAGGATCTGTCATGTTTTATAGTCTGCAGCAGATGAGAGTATTTCAAGACCCTAAATTCACTATAATGTCTTATCAGGGGACACCTTTGGCAACATATCATAGTAAATACAATAAGCACTAAAGTAACTTGCAACATGATTAATAGTTCAAAAGTAATCTCGATCCATGAATTTGAAATTAATAAATCAAAATCACCATCATGTAACTAAGTATACAATGATTGCTGTGCTTGATTCATGCTATAAATGCATGTTATCGTATGTTCATCTTCACGGTTTAATAAAAACTTGGGGCTGGATTTTCAACGCTCTGGGAATGCCGCAAGCCCCTAGTGCACCAAACATATGACACGTGGGGCTTGCGACATTCCTCTGTCACCGATCGGGATTTTCCATCCCTTGTGCCGATTGCCACAGCTTAGACTACAGTTTTGTGGTCTAGCGTGCGCCACTTTGGGAGTCTGAGTAATGGTTCTTGCGCCAGAGCATTGGCGCAAGCAGCCATAAAACATGGAAACTGTCACAACTGCACCCAAGGTTTGAAATTCGGGTGCAGGTGTGGCAAAGGGGGTTGGTGCACCGCAGCAGTTAAAGTCACGTGGCGCAGGGCTGGACTCAAGCCCTGCATCCACATTTGAAAATCTGGCCCTTTAAGTCTAGGGTGAGAGGAGCAATATACATATTGAATGTTGAAATGTATTTTATGACATCATCTTAATGACCAGGGTCACTGAGAGCATATTGTTCCTCCTGAAGTGATACAGGTAATATAACTGTCAAATCCACGTAGGGACAAGAGTGTCACACGTAACAGCGCTGAGCGAAAACATTAACTGTAGAGACAGCGCTGTGACTGGGGGTGCATAAATGTGGTGGGTGGGCAGACTGCAAAAAGGTGCTGGGAGCTGCACGAAGTAAGACGAGATGCATATTTTGTAACTGAACTCCATGCTACAAGCAAGTCAGGTGGGAGGGAGAAAGGCAAGTTGGATGAGAGGAAAAGTTTCTGGTGGGTGCCCCCCCCCCCACACACACACACGCATGAAGTAATTCCTAAAGGTGAATTTTGAAGATTTGCTGGAATTTCTCCATGAAGTAAGCGTTGCAACATCTCTAGATGTGGGGCTTTGCCCCCACCACACCGTGGGGGCCTTGCCCCGTGCCCCCTTACTAAAAATATACATCCTCCACAATAAAAATACAAACAAAGAAAATATTTCTGGGGAGGCTGGGGTGGTGAAAAAAAAGAAGACCATCAGACTTGAACCACAGCCAGACGTAACACAGCCACTCAGTGTTTGTTCCCTTATCTGCTATTCCATGATAGCAACAGGCTTATAGCACACACATTCATGCACTTCTACTGCTCAACCCAGGTGAATACAGCTACAGATATAGCGCTATAATGTCTGCGCTACAATTTCCCTGTAACTGTTTTTACCAACGCTCTTTTCTCTGCACATTTTTTACCACGCTATTATTGAAAAGTGCTTTTGACCAGCTACCAGGACGTACACACCCATATCCTTTCACCAAGCCACACGCTTCATGTGGTACCTTCCATATTGACGTAGTGGGGTAACATGCTTATGGAAGGTGTATCCACCCACTCCTTATAAATCTCTCTCTCTAGGTAGCCTACTGAATAGACTGTGGCCAGTCTGTCAAAAGTGGGTCTATGTGATAATGGGGAACGCCTAAAGGCGATCACCATTATCGCACAGTCAGAGTGCAAAAAGCTTTTGGCACTCTAACAACCTCTAGCACACACAGGACATGACGCCAGGAGATTTTTAATGCTTTCTGTGGGGCTGCGTGCCCCACCCCCCTCATGTGGGGCTTTGCCCCCCACTGCCTTACTTAAGGATTCTCAACCCAGGGGCACGCTGGGGAGTGAAAAGCATTAAAAAATAAAGTTTTGGGCCTGCGCAATAAAATCGCACCAGCGCCCGGACCCGAACCCGGTACCTCACCCACCCCAGCCATTAGCTAACCCCTGACGCCACAACGCAGCTCAGCCATCCACCACAGCGCCACCCCCTACAACCCCTCCACCCCCTCCCAGCCCCTGCTTGATCCACCCGCGCATGTACACATAGTGACATCCTGTTGCCCAGTTCACCCGACCCCTCATCCGGTCATCCTATCCTCCCATCGCTGTGAGGGATTGTGCCAGGAAGGTGACGCCGTTACGGACGGTGCCCTTCCTCATGCACCCACCTCATGGGTTACCATCAAAAACAACTTTAGCTGGGTCAAACTCCAGTAGAGAAACCATAAATGATATGTACAAGATATCCTGAATAGAACAGGATACACTGGTGTAACATGTTCCCTGGTTAGTGTGCAAGGTAATATACCCCAAGTTTCTAGCTGTCACAAATGAAAACTTCTTACAAGTTTTCAAGCATCCTGAATAGATGTCTGGTGTATTGGTAGCACAGGCTGGGCAATATACGGTTAAGTAGTTGTCTGAAATAAGATCAGGGAAGCGCCCCGTTTCCACATCTCTGAGCAAATTAGAAATCATTGTGAGAACACAGTTCCCATAGGCTGTGCATATTACTGCTCCGCCTTTGTCTTTGTATCGGGCTATTACATTATTAGCTGCAATTAACTCTTTGATCACAACTTGTGTTTGAGTAAACAAACATGCAATATTACACGTATTATATACAATATACCTGTAATTAGTGGCAAGGCCCTTGATTCCCTGTAATGCAGGGTTCAAAACAGACTCAACAGATTGATGTTAAAAACAACTGACATGTCTCCTGATGGTTTCTCGGTCTATTCAATTCCAGACTGACATGCCAGACCCAAGCAACCCTGAGATAGACCCTATCGTTCCATCCACACTCTGCAGATATCTGGAATAGAAGGCCTCATCCCATCACATAGTTTCTTGGCCCACTATAGGATCTTGGACCTTTGTCTGATGAGTGGCAACATCTAAAAGCAGAGAAATATAAAACAATTATACATTTGTTCCCACACAAGGCCCATATTCCACCATGTCCCATTGTAAGAGAAAAATTCACAAATTAAAACCCACGGGACCAATTTTCAAAGGGTGAACCTTGATGAAAGGTCCCTGCATCAAGATGAATTGACACAAGTGGCACCTTGCACCAAATGTTGCAGCAATCCCAATTTATGCATGCAGGCTGTGTCAAAATTTGGATGCTGTGCACTGAACCAGCCCTGCGCGACCCCTACGCCAGAAGTGGTGGTGCGCCGGGTCATAAGGGTGCTTGCACCATGGTAGGGCTGCAGAATTCCCTTATTTGGGATTTTGGAGGCCCCACCATGGCTGCATGTCAGGGCTGAGGTTAGACCAGCCTTGAGCTGGTCTAACAGCCCTTGCACCGGGTGTCTGGAATGAGGCATGTGGGGGAGGGGAGCCTGCGTGATACACTGCAGATGGATCAGTGGAGGTGCAAGTAGTGGGTGGCATGGGTATGGCAGGGTGTAGCAGAGTACACTGGTCACATCAAGGCAGTCATGCCTTCTACAGTGCCACAGAGCCACAGACAGGGTAATGCACCATATGCAGGCACGGACTGTATCCCGTACCCCCTGCTGCTATCAGCCCTGCCAGTTGTCCAGCATCATGCAAACCCCTCAACATGTGGTGACAGTCAAGGGCAATATGGGCTGAGGTGCTGTTGTGAGACAGTTACGTACCGATCATGCCCGACCCCCCGACATGTGGTGAAAGTCCAAGGTGGCATGGGCTGAGGTGCTGTTGTGGGAAAGGTACATACCCATCATTCAGACCCCTCAACACGTGGTAACAGTCCAGGGTGGCATGGCCTGAGGTGCTGTTGTGGGACAGGGGCATAGCCCAGTCAGCGCCACCTGCCCCTGATGCACAGCTCTTTGTGTGCTACTAGACTAATGGTATTGGTGCCATAATAGCTGCAACATTTTGGACAGGCACCCAAACTGGTAGGCACCATAAGGAAGCATGGCAAAAGGCATGTACAGACTCTGTGAACACATATGTCGGGTGTGTGGGGGCATACTATGCACCACCCACATATCTGATGGTACCACTCCCTGACTGTGTAGTAGACCGTCAGCATGGCTGTTCCTATATTAGGCCACCACAGTAGGGTACGGTGCAGAAATGGAGCATCCAGATTCTGTTTTATGTGTATGTGCAGATCCTATACATGCCATCTGCCATATCTCCTTATGGCACTTGCTAATGCCACCCTGGACTGTCACCACGTCAGGCATTTTGTATGATGCTGGACAACTGGCAGGGCTGGTAGCATCAGGGGGTCTGGGACACAGTCCATGCCTGCATATGGTGCATTACTCTGTCCACAGCTTTGTGACACTGTAAAGGGCACAACTGTCCCAGTGCCACCAGTGTACCCACACACACCCTGCTGTGCCCATACCGCCTAATCCAAATGATACATTGCCGCCTTATACATCGCCATTCAGTTTTCTTGTAGCAAATTCCAGCCATCATTATAAAGAAGAAGTAAGCAGTTTCAACACGGTTCGCGAGACTCCATTCTTGCGCACTTTCAAACGATTCCTGCTGTGCTTTGGCAAACCTGACTCCACCTTGCTACAGGTGTGTGTGCATGCTGACCATGCTGACATTTTGGAGTTACTACAACTCCGTCTTCAGAGCTGAACATCAGCACAGTCAGCACACACACACCTGTAGCAAGGTGAAATCCTTCTGCTTTAACGAAGAATCGTTATAACGATAGCTGGAATTTGCTACAAGAAAGCTGAATGGCGGTGTATAAGGCGGCAATGTATCATCTGGATTTAGGTAATTGAGCCAGGAAAAATGAAAGAAAATTCTGGAGGTTAGTGGAGCCCAGATAAGTAAAAAAAAATGTATATTTCGTTTATATCTCCTGGTACTATGGTTCCATAAATTGTGGACTGAACTTTATAACAAAATGAAATGCAGATACCTGTGAAAGGCTTATTAAGTCAGTGCAATGAGTGTTGTAATAAATGGAATTTTTCCAAAAACACTCAGAGATCTTTCAATAAATAAGCCTAAAAAGGCAGTGTGAGTACCTGGAAAGAGTTTGTGGCTTTATTTTTAGAGTGCGCATAGACTTGAGCATTGAGGTGGTAAAACTCCTGCATTGTATTTCCCCAGCTATGTGCACCTAGTTCTAACAGCTCTGGATATAGGAGTCTTGAGCAAATACCAACATTTGAGTGTGAATTTTTACAAATTGTTTAAGCTTTCAGACTACATAGAGTCCTTCATCGGAAACATGGCAGTTAAGGGATGATAACACTTGAAAAGTTCAGACCAGAATTAGTAAAACCCTTCAATGTGGACATGGACATCTTATCTGATAAGATTTAAGACATAGGCTGAAACCGGAGTACGGGCCAGTCATACAAATTCTAACAAAATGGAGTGTATTTGACAGTAGAATTCTGGGGAGGGGAAGAGAGAGAAAGAGAGAGAGAGAGAGAGAGAGAGAGAGAGAGAGAGAGAGAGAGAGAGATCAGTACAGCAATATGTCTGTAGGAAGCTGAAAAGAAAACAACAGTTTGAGTTCAGACTGTGTAATGCATTATAAAACCAAGGTCCATATTACTACCACAAATAGATGTATTAAGATGGTAAATAAATGTGACCTCATACACTTACCTCTCATGTGCATTCCTGAAGTGCCCATTAACACAACACAACCATTGCGACCCTGAAGGTGGTGAATGACATTTAGGTAGCCATGGACAGGGGATGTGCAGTTGGGGACGTATTTCTAGACCTCTCAGGGCCTTCAACACGATTAATCATACTCTCTTTTTGGAGAGACTGAAGGGGGTGGGTTTTTGTGGGGAGGTTACTAAATGATTTGCAAGCTACCTAAGGGACTGGAAGCAAATGGATGACTATCATGGGACCAAATCTGACATTAAAACAGTGGTTCTGGACCTGCTTCTGTTCTCCCTTTATTAACATAGATGGTAGTTTGCAGGATGCAAGTGTGCATCTATACGCGGATGACACAGTTGTTTACTATGAGGGGGAGGACAGGTGTGTGGTCCAAAAGACTCTTCAGATGAATTTTTATTTTATATACAATTTATTATCCTGTATGGAGGGGAGCTTATAAGCCCAGTCCATGGCCCCTCATACCAGCTACCATGTCTGCCCTAGCCACCTTACCTTGGTCATGTAGTTTCCCCGCAAGCTTCCCGCTCATGGCAGGGACAAGAGGGGAGGACCATCCTCCCCCACCCCTGATCAACAAATCTGCAGTAGACCAAGTTCAGTGACTGAATGGCAGTGCGTGTGCAGGAGTAGCCATGCTGGGCTTCATTAAGCCCCTCTGACGCTTCTTTCCTCCATTTGTTCCCGACCTGACTGTGGAGCTCTGTGCTCCTGTCTGCAGGCACGCCCACCCAATGTATCTCAGCGGTTCCCTTCTGTATGTGCTTCCCTAGCACTGCTCTACCTCCAGGCCTCCACCTGGGGGTAGCCTAGACTGGGCCTGACATACTTTCCCTCTCCAGGAGAGGACAGCAGTCCCTTGGACACTCAATCCTCTCCCTCCCCAGCTGACCCTAAATGACCCAAATCCATTCCCCACCTGGGTTGCCGACATGGGAAAAGTTAAAATGAAAGGTGCCTCAGTCCTCTTCATGACTGGGCTGGCTCACTCTTCAGATGAATTCTGATAACATTTAAAGTTACTGTACAGAACGTAAACTTACATTAAAGTCAAAGAAAATGCTAGTCATGATTTTTGCATCACCCAAAAGAGATGGTCCCAAGGAAACACAGTTAAGCATTAAAACTCTGGGTGCTGTGTAATTAGAGGTAGTGGATAAGTACAGATACCTTGGTGTGTGGTTTGATGCCTTATGACTTGGGAGGCTCATTTCTCTTTCATAGTTAGAAAAATCAGACAGAGACGAGGGGCCCTAGATAGAGTGTGCAAGGCTCTCCCAGTAGAAGCAAGACTTCAAATTATATATATAGGGGATACATGATGGCCAGCTGTTGAATAACTGATTTATCTGAACAAGCCAAGAGTGACCTCAGCTAACCTCATGAGTGGTGAAGCATAGCAGAACCACGAGTGAAGTTCCCCAAGGTCACTCAATGCAAACTCAGATAAATCAGTTATGCAACAGCTGGTCATCATGATTTTGATTTATGCAATAGGCCTGCATTTTGTGCAGTGTTTCATTTTTTTATTGGTTTTGTCTTTTTTTTAATGATTAAATTGTGTAAGTTATTTTGTGTGTGAAGCGGGTTTTTCTTCCACCTTGTCTGATTTGTTGTGATTGGCTGTTATTTTTATATGGGCGGGCCCAAGAGTTTCAAAAACATGGCAAGTCTGTCTCTCGCTTAGTAAAAGAGACAGATTTTTGCTTGCCAGTTTGGTGTTTTTTTTTTTAACTAGAGCTAATTAATTATCTGATTGATCCTGCTTTTTAAAGTCTGCAGTTTTTTTTAAGTTGTGGCGAAGTACGCCAAGTTGGAGGAAAGGGACCAAGGAAATGTGAGTGAGCGAGTGTCAGTTGAAGACTGAGGAAGTGGTACTGGATCATAATGTGCAGATTAGGAGTGGAAGACATACAATGTTCTTGTGAGCCACAAAGAAGAGACAGAGCTCAGAACTGAAGGGGAGGATGGGAGTCAGCAGATAGGGAGCAGGTAGGGAGATGGTATTGAGGGTAAGTGAGAGGATGGAGTAACGGTCATTGTCTGCGAATCTGTTACCAGCAAGTAGTGTTGGTGGGCTGGTGGGGGGGTGGATGACGACAGAACTGTATGAATAAATGGGTGACAATGACAGTACTATACAGATAAACTTGTGGTCCACAAGTTCATCTGTATAGTACTGACATCATCAGCATTTTATTCATACAGTTGCCCTGATAAACATGTTTATCAGAATAGTTCAGAGTCTACTCCTATTGCATAAATAATGCTATTACCCCTAATTGATTATGGGGCTCTCATATTTAGTAGGGCTGCAGCTATACATATTGGAAGAGTAGGTTTAGTTTTTAATTGCATGGCAAGGTTTGTGAGAGGTGTGCCATATGGTACCCATAGATGTACATTTTATAGCTAGTTGGAATGGGTTCTCCTTAATGCCAGAAGGAATGCACATTTTAAAATTTCTGTGCACCAGTCTAAAACAGAAGGTACCAAGTTATATATCTGATTTATTGCATATAAGACCTATTATGTTAGGATTAGGGTCTGTAGGGAGAAGTGAGTCTGTGGTCCCTCACACTAAAAGTGTAAAGGGTAGAGGTAATTTCACGGTTAGTGCACCCTGCCTGTGGAATTCATTGCCACAGGTCCTAAGTCTTTACTTTGGGGATCCCATCCCATTTAGCAGGGTTCTTAAAGGGCTGGTAGATAGTGAGTCAAAGTTTTGTTGGTGAAAACATTAATCATTTACTATGTTTATTGTTTAAATTATTTAAATATTATTCTGGTGTGATGAATATTCTGGACGGTGTCTAAACGTGTTGTGTATTTAAGCAATAAGGCATGACAAGGTGTGTGTTATCATATAATAACATCACTCCTGGGGTGGTTGAATCATGAGGTAAAGCCGAGTGCTTCCAACACCCCAGGAGTGATGTTATTATACGATAACACACACCTTGGAGTGCTATTGCAATTATACAATGGCTTGATGTTATACAAAATAACAAATAAAAACCATTTCAAATGTTTTTAGTAGATTTTTAGTGTAGCAGTATATCTTTGTTTCTTAAGAGAAAAGCAAACAATGCAAATCCTTTGGCAACAAATCAATACAGTGATGGAGGTGTCTGAAAGGAAGGAAGGCACTCCCCTAGGTGGAGGGTCAGAGTTGTAGTTGATTGTTTCTGGACGGCATAGGTTTACTCCCTCCCACCCTTCCCTGTACTCCACCTGCCCCAAGCACATAACTTCCTTTATAGCAGGGGTTCTGACATCACTTCCCCAAAATTGCTAACAACATATACCTGTTCATATCCTTAAAGGCACAGCACACTGAATAGGGGTAGAGGCGCTCTCAAGCTTGCACACCCTAAAACAAGAACAAAAAAACAACACAAGAAAAGCATCTGTAACAAGAAGGGAAACAGACATGTGGGGAGTGGTGCAATGTACTGGCTGTGGAGCAGCAGTCTTTCGGGAGACATTCTGGAAACTGCATTGCTGCCCTATTTGCAGGCACTTCTCTGGTCTGAGGGAGGAGGTTGTTCGTCTCCATGCTGACCTGGCAATGACTCAGGAAACCTGCTCCCCCACCCAGGGCCACCCAGGCCACTGCCACTACCTCAGAGGTTGCCAAGAAAGAGGAGTGGTTGGACCATGGTGGGCTCAGGGAGGGTGAGGGTGGTGGAACAGAGGCGCATCCCTCCAGTTGTGCCTCTCCACAATTCATTCGCCACTCTGGTGGAGCATGGGTCCTCTATGGAGGCACCCGCAGTGGAGACCAAGGAGGATGCTGGGAACCTTCACAATGGAGACCCACAGGAGGGTGGCACAGGACCCCACAGGGGAAGGAAACAACTCCTGTTGGGTGACTCAGTTGTTGGGGGGGTAGAACTGGGGGAAGGAAAGGAAAGGGAGGTAAGGTGCCTGCCTGGCGCCATGGCTTGGAGGGACAGGAAATGAATCCTCAGGATCATGGGAGCAACTGCAAGGGGGAGTGAGCTGGATGTCATTATCCACCTAGGAAAGAATGACCTGGCTGAGAATGGGATCAGAGCAGTGCAACAGGAGTTTATGGAGTTGGGGAAGTGCCTTAGAAAAGTAGTACACATAGTAACTTTCTCGGAAGTGCTACCTGTCTACGGCATGGATGAGGCTAGGGTACTCCGCACCATGGGATTCAATGATTGGTTGAAAAACTGGTGCAGAGCTCAGGGATTTGGCTTCACTGGGGACTGGGGTTCCACCTGGAGGGATGCAGGCCTATACAGGCATGATGGTCTGCATCTATCCTGGAGGGGAACCAGAATCCTAGGTGATAGGTTTAAATGCTTCATTTTCAAGCACTTAAACTAGCTAAGGGGGGTGGCACTGAAAAGGAGAAGGGAAATCCTAGTCCCCCCAAAAATCAGGGTAGTTAGTGAGGTAAACACCAAGATAGAGCAGTCTATAGGGATAAGGGCAGGGGTAAATGGAGAAAAAGACAAAGGCAGTAAGGACAGGGATGGGGCAAAAAGAAATAAAGCCATAAAAAAAATAGAGAGTAATGAGTACCAATGCCCATAGTCTAGGTAACAAGCTCCCCGAAATGGTGGCATTGATGGAAGAGGGATGCCTGGATATTGTGGCAGTCACAGAAACATGATACACAGAGAACCATGACTGGGATGTCAACATACCAGGGTACACAATCTACAGGAGGGACAGGGAAGTAAGAAGAGGAGGAGGAGTAGCTCTCTATGTAAGGGAAGAGATCAAAGCAACAGAACTAAAGGGTAAACAGGGAGGAGAGGAGGCACTGTGGGTCACCCTGGAGACTGGAAATGGCACCACAATCCGCACAGGGGTTGTATACAGATCCCTGTCTCAGGGGGAGGAAATGGACAAGGAAATGATAGAAGACATCCTTGGGATGGCAGAGAAAGGTGAGATATTGCTGATGGGGGACCTGAATATGCCAGATGTTAACTGGAGCACCTTTGCTGCAGCCACATCCAAGAGCATGGCCATTCTCGATGCCCTACAGGGGGCATGCCTCAGACAGCTAGTTTTGGAACCCACTCAGGAGGGAGCAATCTTAGACCTGGTACTCTCAAATGGGGACAGAGAGAGGATCTCTGATCGTGAAGTAGGTAGGTAAGTAACCATCTGGGAACAAGCGACTACCAAACAGTGTGGTTCACGATAAACTTAGCTGTAGAGTCAAGCCACACAAAAGTGAAGGTACTGGACTTCAGGAGGGCTGATTTTGTCAAAATGGGAGAGTGCCTCAGAAAAGCAGTAGCAAACAGGCAAAAAGGTGGGGTGGAGCAACAATGGGGAAACATCAAAACTGCCATCACAGAGGCAACAAGCCTTTGTGTGAAGCAAATAAACAAATAAAAACTAAAGAAAAAAATCACTATGGTTCTGAAAAGAAGTGGCAGGGAAGGTAAGGGAGAAAAAGATAGCATTCAGGAAGTATAAAGAAACACAGAAGGAGTTAAAGCAGAAGGAAACAGGGAAGGCAGTCAGAATAGCAAAGGCCCAAACTGAGGAAAACATAGCCAGCTCGGCTAAGAAGGGGGATAAAAACCTTTTATAGGTACATTATGGAGCAAAGAAAGATGAAGACAGGGATACTGAGGCTGAATAAAGAGGAAGGTGGTTGGGCAGAGAGCAACAGTGAAAAAACAGGGATGCTGAACAAATATTTCTGCTCAGTATTCACAATGGAAAAGCAGGGGGTGAGACCTAATCCAGTCAATAGAAGCACTCTGGATAGGGGGTTGATATTAGTCCTTTCACAGAAGAAAGGGTTCTGAAAGAACTTTTAAAACTGAAGGTAGATGAAGCAATGGGGCCTGATGGGATTCACCCCAGAATTCTAAAAGAACTAAGGGAAGAATTAGTAACACCACTGACTACCCTTTTTAATAAATCATGGGAGGATGGTGTGGTACCTGAGGACTGGAGAAGGGTGGATGTGATTCCCTTTCACAAAAGTGGGAGCAAGACAGAGGCAGAAAACTACAGACCTGTCAGTTTGACCTCAGTGGTAGGGAAAATGATGGAATCACTTCTGAAAGAAAGAATTGTTGAGTACCTAGAGGCCAGTGGGGCAGAGGACCCAAGACAGCATGGATTCACAGCAGGAAGGTCAGGTCAGACAAATCTAATTGATTTCTTTGACTGGGTGACCAAAGTAGTAGACCAGGGAGGGGCTGTGGACATGGCCTACCTAGACTTTAGCAAGGCATTTGACACAGACCCGCACAAAGATTAATAGTCAAATTAGCCAGCCTGGGAGTGGGTCCCAGGGTGATAGCCTGGGTAAAACACTGGCTGGACAACAGGACACAGCGGGTAATAGTAAATGGAGTCCACAGTGAAGAAAGGAGGGTTACTAGTGGGGTACCACAGGGTTCAGTACTGGGACTGGTCCTTTTTAATGTCTTTATAAGTGACATTGTGGAGGGACTGGAGGGAAGGTATGTATCTTTGCAGATGACACAAAGATCTGCAACAGGGTTGATATGCAAGGTGGGGTGGAAAGGATGAAAAGGGACTTGGCAAGATTGGAGGAATGGTCAAATGTATGACAGCTTAGATTCAACACAAAGAAGTGCAAAGTAATGCACCTGGGAAACAAAAACCCAGGGCAAGAGTACACAATGGGGGGTGAGATACTGACAACAACAAAAATGGAAAGGGACCTGGGGGTAGTCATATCAGATGACCGAAAGGTGGGCCAGCAATGTGAGAAGGCAGTAAGGAGGGCTGGGAGGATACTGGGATGCACAGGGAGAGGCATCACCAGTAGAAAACAGTTGTTGGCCCTCTGTGCAGACAGTTGGTAAGACCAAAACTGGAGTACTGTGTACAGTTCTGGAGACCCCATCTCTGCAAAGACATAGACAAGGTGGAGGCTGTCCAGAGGAGGGCAACCAAAATTGGTGCAGGATCTGCACCAGAAGACATATGAAGAAAGACTAAAGGAGCTTAAGATGCATAGCCTTGAGGAAAGGAGGGAGAGGGGGGGACATGATAGAAACTTTCAAATACCTCAAGGAAATCAAGAAAGTCCAAGAGGTAGCATCTTTCAAAAAGAGATGTGCAAGAACAAGGGGCACAATTTGAAGATAGAGGGGGGACAGCTCAGAGGTAATGTGAGGAAGTGTTTCTTCACAGAGAGGGTTGTAGATGCATGGAACAGCCTTCCTGAGGAGGTCATAGAGTCAAAAACAGTGGGGGAATTCAAGAATGCATGGAACAGACATAAGGCAATTCTAGTGGGGGGTAGGAAGAAGTAGGCTGTTGGCTAACTGGGATCTGCAGCTTATCCGTTAGGTAGGGAAATGGGCAGACTAGGTGGGCCAAGCGGTCCTTATCTGCCGTCAAATTCTATGTTTCTATGTTTAACAGTATCACTGTCTCAGGCACTCATTGACCAATCAGAATACAGGAAATGTCCTTGCCATTGTATAATTGTATTTAATGAATATACTAAATATTGTAACAAGGATGTTATTGAAAACAAACCTGGTAGGTGACATGATTTACCACCATCCTGTTTATTTTAATAAATATTTTATTGATTTATTTTTGATCAATTGATTGATTAATTTAATTGATTGACTGGTTGAAAACACAAGTACTATAAATGAAAGTCCAAGGGAAAATGAAACATGAATGTGTACACTATAATCATCTTCAGGTATTGGGGTTCTATGTCAGATCTGATGTCCATGAAATTCCATATTTTTCTAACACACACAACTTTAGCTTGCTTTAAACATTGTGTACCATTAATAATAATAATAATACATTTTATTTATAAGGCGCCTTATCCATAATCAAGGCACCTAACAATTTTAAAAACAAATCAGACATCAGTACATTAACATTAAAATAGCAGTATACCATTCATCAAAAGTAAAATCAGTCACTGAATGCCTGGTGCCACAAAAAAGTTTTTCAACCTTGCTTGAATCCCTCCACAGTTGTGCACTCCCGTAACTGACAGAGTAGAGAATTCCAAAGGGTAGGGGCTGCATACATAAATGCTCTCTCCCCTCTGATGATTTCAAACACACCCTTGGAATCTCTAGCAACTCTTCGTCGGCCGAGTGGAGCAATCATCCAGGGCAGTAAGGAACCAGGAGCTCTTTCAGGTAATCCAAGCCATGCCGTGTAGGGCTTTAAAAGTCAGCAAACTGACTTTGAAGTTGATCCGCCACTGTACTGGCAGCTAGTGCAGTTCACGCAGCACTGGCGAAATATGACAGGACTGAGCAGATCCCGTCAAAAGCCGGGCTGCCACATTCTGCACCAGCTGCAGGCAGTGGATTTCCACCCCAGGAAGCACTAGGTAGAGGGTGTTGCAATAATCTAAGCGCAAGAACACAAAGGCATGGACCAAAGTAGGAAGGTCACCAGACAGAACAAGATGCTTAATCCTGGCAATATTCCTAAGATGATAAAAGGAAGATTTGACGACAGCCGACACCTGCAAATGCAGGGTCAGCCCTTCATCAAAACTTACCCCAAGGTTACGCACCCGTTCAGAGGTCGGGAGTAAAATGCCACCAAGAAGAAGTCCCGAGGGTGAACCAATCCCCAACCCCCCTATCCGGTGACCTGGGTCCACAACCAGCACCTCAGTTTTTTCCGAGTTAAACTTCAGCCAGCTGGAATCCATCCACTCCTGGAGTTCTTTCAGACAGTTATTAAAGACCAAGAAAGCTCCATCCTGGTCAGGTGCAAAAGAAAGGTAGATCTGGGTACCATCAGCATAGCAGTGAAACCTCAGCCCATACCTTCTTACAATGTCTCCGAGGGGTAGCATGTACACCACGAACAACATGGGTGACAGCACTGAACCCTGAGGAACCCCACATGACAGTGAAATAGGGCCTGAGGAAAAAAAAACCAGACACCACTCTCTGTGTTCTTCCCATGAGGAACGATGTAAACCACCTGAGGACTGTTCCCGACAGTCCACAGATGTGCCCCAGGTGACCAAGCAGCACCCTGTGGTCCACGGTGTCAAATGCTGATGAGAGATACAGAAGAACCAAGATGGAACGGCTCTTCTGATCTCTAGCCATCAGGAGATCATTGAGCACCCGAACCAGCGCTGTCTCGGTACTATGTCTCTTTCAGAAACTGGACTGGAGCAGTTCATGGATGTCATGGATGGTCAAATGGTCCTCCAGTTGTGTTGCCACTACTTTCTTAATCACCTTCCCTAAGAAGGGAAGGTTAGAGATTGGTCTGTAGTTTGAATGGCAGTCTGGGTCCAAGGTAGCTTTCTTCAAGAGTGGTGTCATCACTGCCTCTTTCAGGGAGCTAGGAAACTCTCCAGATTCCAAGGAGCACCAGACTATCCACGCTAGGACTGGACCGATGACATCAGTATAACCCAACATTTTGGAAGTTGGTCCAGGGTCCAAACTACAGCACATAGGGTGCACACACGATGATCCACATGACATCCATGAACTCCGGTCGTCTGAAGGTACCCCAGGAATGCTGAGGCGCAGTGACCTCATACTGATCAAAGGCAACACCCATAGAGTGTGCCGGTTGGAGTACCGTCCTGATGTCGGCCACCCTATTAGCAAAGAATCGAGCAAGTTCATCGCACTCTAATTGCAAAAAGGCTTTCTGGACATGTAGACAAGCTGGGTTGCACAGTCTGTCCACAGTTTGGAAAAGCTGAGCTGGTCAATTCTGAGCAGCTACAATCTCCCCGGACAGGAATTCTGCCTTCTTATGGGTGATTGCAGATTTGTAGACTTGATAATGGTCCATCAATCTAAGGCAGTCGGTATCAAGGGCAGACTTCCACCAGCAATGCTCTAACCTTCGTTCTAGTCGCCGCATCTCCCTCAAGGTCCCATCAAACCATGGGGGATCAAGGACAAAGGGAAAGAGGATGAACATGAACTGGAACAATGGAATCCAGAGCCACTGAGATGGCCAAATTATAGGCTGTCACGAGGGTCTCTGGGTCACTGCTTGCCAACGAAAGGGATGAAAGTTCAAGCACCGCCGCTAGGCTATGAGAACTTATATCTCATAAAGGACGGTACCTAACCAACTCCACAGGGGTAGGCCTATGAAGGGGGGTGCTAAAACTAAACCCCATGGTGTAGTGATCGGACCACCCAACTGGTTCCACCCCCAATGGTAGTACCTCAGGTATTTAAATGTTTAAGTATAATTATATGTAGTTGTCTAAAAAGAAGATCCTGTTTATAAACGTAATATAATTATTGCACAAAAAATATCCCCCCAGTGTGCCCCACATGCTGGGACTTCCTCGGTGGGGGTGCAATGGACCCCACCTCACAGCCGCAGCCCACAGCTGTCGCCCTTGGGGAGGCCATGTAACAGGCCCCCCACCTTTACGGCTGCCCCGACCTGGCAGAGGCACTGACTTTTGCACCCGGCACTCTGCATGTTCATGCATCCCGCAGAGTGCCAGATCACCCCCTGTGCCTCCCCTAGTCCACCCCTGCATGTAGGTCCACATGCCACCAGGGATCCGGTGTGGGGGGGGCGGACGTCCAGTCGTGCATGCCTCACAGGTGGTGCAGTGGGCATGGGTGAGTGCGGAGTGGGCTACTTGCCAGGGATAAGCCATGCATGCCCACTCAGCACCTTTGTGCATAGGGGCCCAATATTCATACTCACTGCCTTATGAATATGCCTTTCTGGGACCATGTGCTACTTGCATGACTCCAGTGGTTGTTTGTGAATATGGGGGTGTCAATCTCTAACACATGTTTACTGCAAGGTTGGGTGTTCAGCTAGCATGATTGGAAATTTAAAATGTGTTTTAAAAAAAAAAGGTAGTGTACTTAATAAAAATGTTTAAAACACCAACATGAAATAAAACCCAGGCACTAAAGTGATCAGGAGAAAAAGGTACTACTGGGAGGAAAGAGGTATTACTACCTCTATATAGGTCACTGGTGAGACCACACCTAAAGTATTGTGCCCAGTTCTGGAGTCTTCAGCTAAGGACAGACAAGGACAGGCTGGAGCCGGTGCAGCATAAAGTAACCAAAGTGATTAAGGGACAGCAGGGCGGATCCTACGAGGATCAGTTTAGGCACTGAACGTGTGCTCACTTGAGGCCAGATGAGGGAGGGTGATATGATAGAGGCCTTCAAGTTCCTGAAAGGAATTAACAAGGTGAACTGTGAGGAACTATTCAACAAGAGTAGCGAATCTAGAACACAAGATCATGAGTGGAAGCTGGTGGGGGGGAGGGTCTTGAGGGATGTGAGAAAGTTTTATTTTACAGAGGTGTGACTGAGTCATGACACAGTCTGTCAGCAGAGGCAGTTGGCACAAAAACCATTAATGGTCTCAAACACATTGGGACAGAGTTAAAGGGCTTAGTAGTTACTCAGGGAGGTAGTAGTAAATAGAGAGCAATGGGACAGAGAGTGTAGACAGAGACCCCATATTGACAAAAGGTCTTCGAGTGTGATACGTTGTTGCAGGTAGTGGTAGGCTAGACGGCCCATTTGTCTTTTTCTGCCATCGTATCTATATTTCTGTTTTTATCAGAAAACAAGATCCTGCTCTTCAGGTGTATCAGTTATCTAACTTTGCATTCTTTATTTGCTGTTTACTCCAAAGCTATCCCATTTCCCTTTGGAACTGAATTTGAGTTGGAAAAAAAAAAGAAATACTTAATAAAAAGTAAATGTGACTCCAAAGATGTCTCTTGGCTAACCAAGAGCACCCTACTGTAACTTCTAAGGGTTCCAAAACAACTAAGGTTTACTTCTCGGTTCTCGGACCCTAAGAAGTCATGAAGAGACACTCTTGATTAGCCAAGAGACATCTCCTGAGCCCCATTTACTTCTATCATAAAGGAAGTCTGAAATATTTTATTTATGTAACACTACCTACAAAAGCTAGAGAGACCTACAAAAGCTAGAGGAGTAGTCAAAGGTCTGGCAGTTAAAATTCAATGTTAGAAAGTGTAAGGTAATGCACCTAGGAAAAAAAGAACCCCAAGACAGAGTACTGGATGGGAGGAGAGAGTCTTAACACAACAGCTGAGGAACGGGATCTGGGAGTTATCATTAGCAACTCACTTAAGCAATTGAGTCAGAGAAACAAGGCCTATAGCAAGGTTAACAAGATACTGGGATGTATGGGGAGGGGTATTGATTGCAGAAGAAAGGAGGTAATAGTTCACCTCTACATATCCCTTGTAAGGCCTCACCTAGAGTGCTGTGCCCAGTTCTGGAGTCCTCACCTCAGAAAGGATAAGGATAGGTTAGAGACAGTGCAACACAGAGTAATAACAAGCATTTGTCAATGCCGAATGTTTGCTTGCTGGCATTGGCATTGGTAGTGTAGGAGTTAGAGAGATGCATAATAGCAGAGACTGACAGGCATTGGGGTGTGTCTTTGGGTTGTCAGGCATAACGGCCACTCCATTTCACCACACCCTACCCTGCAGACACTGACAAGTGTCACGATGTGCCTTGGGGTCTTTGGGCCTTATGCTCACTCCATTCCATAAAGAAATACAGTGAGATGGGTGCAGTATAGGAGAATGGGGTGAACTTTGGGGCCGAAGAGTCCAAGGCACACCTCAATGCCTGTCACTGGCTGCAGGGTGTGGGTGGGGGTGGAATAGTATGAGTATTACAGGCGACAATCCCAAGTCACACCCCTGATGCCTTTCAGTCTCTACAGGGTGGGGCGTTATGGTCAGAAACCCTAACGCCTCAGGTGTTCGTTGGTATTTTCACTCCAAATTTTCAACATGGGTTTTTTGTGACCCCCGCCTCATTAACAGTGGCAATATCAGTTCATTAGCTGAAAGCTGATTTTGCACAGTGACTACGCCATTTAGCACCACAAAAACACATTTCGAACAGGATGTGAAAAATGACAGCTGTACTGTTCATGGGTAGGTGTAAAAAATGACAATGTTGAAAATCTGGAGTGAAAATATAAAAAAACTGGTGAAGTCACGAGCGTGCATAGAAACTGTGCAACACACACCCGTAATGTAATTAGTTTGGGGATTTTTTACAGCAGATTGTCAACACAGGCATTTTGGGACCTCTGCTCATGAACAGCGTCACTGTGATTTTCTTAATCTGTCCCGAACACTGATTTCTCACAGCGACCACGCATTTCTGCACCAAAAGTGCGAAAACGCATTTCGGCCAGGGTGTGAAAAATGACAGCTGTACTGCTCATAAGGAGGTGTGGCAAAATGGCAATGTTGAAAATCTGGAGTGAAGATAGTACAAATTTGTGAACTTACGAGGGTGCATGGAAACTACGCAATGCACGCTCGTAACACAGTCATTTTATGGACTTTTGTCACCAAATTTTCAACATAGCCAGTTTAAGACCTCTGCTCAAAAACGGTGTCACTGCAATTTTCTTAATCTGTCCTGAACATTGATTTCTCACACCAACTGCGCCATTGCCCGCTAAATGCGCGAAAACACATTTTGAGCACGATGTGAAAAATGACAGCTGTACTGCTCATAAGGAGGTGTGGCAAAATGGCAATGTTGAAAATCTGGAGTGAAAATATTAAAAATTCACGAAGTTACGAGCGTGTGTAGGAACTGCGCAATGCACGCTCGCAAAAGTAATTTTTGGTAGTTTTTTCACCAAATTTTCAACATAGGGTTTTGTGGGGCCTACCTCATGAACAGTGACACTGTTGTTTCATTACTCAGTCCCAAAAGGTGGTTCCGCGCAGTGACCGCAAAATCACCTTTCAGGACCGAATAACAAAATGACAGTGATTGAGTTCATGGGGTGGGGCCCCAAGAACCCCATGTTGAAAATTTGGTGAAAACATTCCCCAAAATGGCCGAGATATGCACCAACGTTGAAAAAAACCCGGTTTATGCCATTATACAGCTTACTGGCATTTCTCCAGCTCGCGGTCGGCTTTGAAGAGTGCAGACGTGTTCCCGGTCCACCGAAGATCGTCGCGCTGGGCTCCGGAGATAAGTATGGGTTCGGGGGGTGTGGGGAGGTGGGTGTGCAGAGTGTGGGCGCGGGTTGGGGGAGGGGGCAAGACAGTCAATGAGGGACCTTTTTTTTTTTTTGTAGGTTTTTTTTCTTATTTAGGAAGACAACAGGACTTTTGTCACGCTGGGGTGGGCTCCCAGCATGGCACCTAGGAGTCTGTGTTTTTTGGTGGAGCCAATGGGGAATTAGGCACCCCGTCAGCCATAAGGACTTTTTGCCATGCTGGGGTGGGCCCCCAACGTGGCACCTAGAAGTCTGTTTGGGGGAGCAGTGAAGCCGACGGGGGATTGGGCACCCCTGTCAGTCATACAGTGTGCGGGGGTGGAGGGGAGCGCATGAGCACACTGGGGTGGGCTCCCAGCATGCTACGTAGTGTTCGGGGGGGGCAACGAACTGTCTATGTCAGCTCAGATGCAGTGCTGATGTACATGTAGGCAATTTGCATACTGCCGACATGCAAATTGCCTACACGTTACCACCACTCATTGTGGCAGTGTTTTCCTCAGAACTGTACGCCACTGCATCTGAATGGCTGTCATAGACAGCTCGGACATTCATTGACACGGTGCAGGCACTCCTGCAAAAGAGAGCAGGGCATTGGAAGTGGGGGAGGCACACCTATGAAAACTCGTATGGTGGCACTATGTTTCTTGCACATGCGTGCAAGCAAACATAAAAATGATTCAGGACTAGCAGGACAGATCCTATGAGGAACACCTCAAGGCACTAAATACAGTATGTACTCACTGGAGACTAGGAGGGAGAGGGGAGATATGACACAGACCTTCAAGTTCCTTACAGGAATTAACAAAATGAACTACAGGGAAATATTTAGCCTGAATACCAATTCACAGTCACGTGGACACGAATGGAAATTAACAGGAGGTAGGTTCAGGAAAGATGTGAGGAAGTACTACTTTACGGAAAGGGTGGTGGAACCTTGGAACAGTCTGCCAGCTGAAGTGTTGGGTGCGAAAACAGTCAGGGGATTTAAGCAGGGCTGGGACATAATGAAGGGAACAGTGGTTACTGGGGGTGACAGGACCAAGGGGGAGAACAGAGAGAGGATGAGGAGGGTTAGTACCCTGGAGAAACAGTGGGTTTATAGGTAACTTGGGTAGACTGGATGAACCTCTGGTCTTTTTCTGCTGTCATTGTCTATGTTTCTATGTAATTCTTTCCTTTGGGCTTGTCAGTATCTTTGGTAATTTATGTTGATTTTGTCAAGAGTAATGTTACCTTTTGTGTGAGTCAGTCGTGCTTCAATTGTGTGGTCTGTGTAGTTGTATAGTCAGTGGATTGTAGCACTGGTTGGAACTTTTTCCTATGCAATTGCACAGCAGGGCATCAGCATGCATGTCCAACACAAACCTGGGAGACCCTGACCAGAATGTCTTCATGTCACTCCCCACTGATTACCATATGCGCACACTCTATTTCTCCACCATTGCTGCTGCCAGAGTAACTTTCTGGGTGTGATGTTTTACCAACCAGGAAAATGTACTGACAACTGAGCCAGGCTATATTTTTTTTTGGGGGGGGCAGTTTAGGTAACTGTCAGACAGGGGAGTTGCTGCACTTGATGGCAATACTAATAAAGGTTCTATGCGGCTGGGAGTTATCACTGCTTGTGGCAATATCAAGAAAACCCTCTGTGAACAGGAGACACCACTTCATAGTGCAACATCAATGAGCATAGCACTACAACTGCACGTGTGTGTGTGTGTGTGTGTGTGTGTGTGTGTGTGTGCATGTATGTGTGAGTGTGTGTATGCAGGTATTTGTGTGAGTGTGTGCGTTTATGGATGTACTGTCATTCAAACCTTGGCGCTACCCAGTACCATTGGTACTTTGATTTAATTTGCTTACACTGATGATAGCCTGTCAAGTGTGTTTATAAGTGTACTGTTATTCAAACCTTGGCACCATCCAGTACCATTGGTGCTTTGCTTTGATTTGATTTGCTTACACAGATGATGTCTTTACAAGCACAGCTGCTTAGCCATCAGTACAGAGGTGTTACAGGAAGAGTATATCCACAACAGATTTGGTATAGGGTACAAGACAGCATTGGAAGAGAGTTTAAGAAGATAGCCTTCAGTATTTAGTTATCATTTATTATTGTTATGAAGACTAATGTACTCTTCCGTGTGATCACAGGAGAGAAACTGACAAAGTCTTAATATTTTTTGTGGAACACAACTAGTGTAGTTTGCAAGAACTGGATGCAGAATTTAATTGCAAGGGAAAAACAACTTATAAAATGAGAGCAGGACTTCCGGTGACATCACCACCATATTGGCTGGTTAACTCTGAGGCTCCGAGCAGCCAGCTTCTAAAATCATTTATAATCCTCCTCAATACAGTGCTAACTCAGAATATAAGCAGTGGGTCTAATTGCCTCGTCACGCTCCAGGCATCCCTCAGAGTTATCTTTCGACTTGGAATATGAGGAAGAGAGCAACTTAACTAGAACGGAGCAAGCACTGCATAAAATTCTTACAACAGTTAACAAAATTGAATTGTCTATCGCTGATCTTTGCATGGACTTAAAAATATAAATAAGAAAGTCTTCACAATAATGAAAAAAATATCACACAGGTCACAGAGACACAAGAAATGAATGAGTGGGTCCTCCTTTACCTTCTCAAGAGAGACATACTAATATACTCTCGCTTAGAGGATGCCGAAAATCGCACTTGGCACAATAACTTTAGGATTTATGGCATCAAGGAGGGGGCAGAGGAGGGTTTCCCAACAGCAATAGACTTTATCCAACACCTGTTAAGAAAATTGCTATCCCTCCCCTCCGACATTACCCTGGATATGGAACACGCCCATAGATCTCTAGGGCAAAAACCAACAAAACCAGATGATAGACCTCGGTCTTGGATTGTGCGGCTGCTGTGCCATCAAGAAAAAGAATTAATTCTTCAGGAAGCATGGAGATAAAGAAATCTGAGGTACGAGGACTTATCGGTCTTTTTTGACCAGGACTATTCAATGGTGCTGCAAACACGCGCAACCAGTTTAAGGCAGCGATCAGGGAATTTCAGGAGAAAACCAACATCAAAGCTCAACTGATGTTCCTTGCCTGTATAAAAATTACTCTAGAATCAGGAACAAAAATCTGTAGCTCCCTGGTAGATGCCATTCCATTTCTGAGGGAACATAAAGTTCAACTTCCAGACCTCACGATGGACGTCCTGAAACAGAAATTGGTGGATGGTGCATGGAGTCTTGTTTCCAGAGGGAAAAAACACGGCCCAGAATGGCAACTACCTAAATACCTGGCTCCAGTCTTGTCCAAACCGATCAAGAGAGCAGATAGGGATGGCACCATTGACTGTGAAGACCTGCAAGCCTCTCAGAATGGCGAGGGGTGATAGGACTTGTTAAATTGGAGACTGGTATAGGACTTGTTAAATTGGAGACTGGTAAACAAGTTTTGAGATACTCTCTTTCATGATTGCCTTATGCTTCCTCTGTTAAATAATATCTGCATTATAAGTGCCTTAACAGTTTTTTGATGGGGGAGGACTTTACCTCTCTCAGTCATATAGTTGATGTGATGCCTTTTACACGCTAATGATGGTGGGGAGGAGGACGGAATGAAAAAAGAAGTAATGTGAAATGGCGTTCAAAAGGAGGTGGCCACCCGGGGAGAAGAAGTGTGTGAATTGCTTTCCACCAGTACCATTTATATATCTTCTCACCTTTATTTTGCCTCTTTACTGACTACATCCAAGGGGCAAGAGGGGGAAGACCTCCCTTATATGGAGGCAAGGGGGAAGCATTCCAAAGGTGACGCAAGCAACCTCACTCAACATGTGGAAGTGCCCAGGGCTATTTTTCCGGTGCAACCCATGATTCCCAATAATCTATTCAGCGAAAAACAACTCTTGCTAAGACCAGGCTGTGGAGGGTTCTACTAGCAGGGTCTTTCCTAGAAAGCAGTTAGAAACTACTGTTTTGTTTATGTGTTGCAGGTTTTGGGTGCCTCATGTTTTCCAGACATCTGATTCCCAAAATGTTGCAGTTACAGGTGATTACCCGGACTATGTTTCAAGTTTAAAAAGTTTGGTTTCATCTGTTAACCCATTGCTGGTTGATAAGGAGCTTATAAATATTTAGTTGGGTCGAGCTGGGGGAAGATGCGGGGAAATTAGATATGATTGGCTGTTACTTATAATCTCAAAAATGGATAGCCTAAAAATAGCATCTTATAAAGTAAAGGGGTGTACTCTCCTGTAAAAAGGACAAAGTTGTTGGCTGAATTAAAGAAAATGCAGTGTGATATCGTTTACCTGCAGAAAACCCATTTAACTAAGCAAGAACATCTCAAATGAAGAAGAGGTTGGGTTGGAAGAAGAAGAAGAATCAGCATTTATATAGTGCTTTTCATACATCCAAAGCACTTTACAAGCAATGCTAGACTGGTAGTGAAGTGACTGAATGTGTGGTGGCAGCCATCATCACCCACAGCCTGGATAATTGCATGAACCGGTTTATGGGAAGAGGAATGTTGGCCAGGACACCGGGAATGTTCCCTACTCTTTGCGAAGAGTGCCCTGAGTTCTTTACTTCCACCTGGACACCCAACAGGACAACACCAGGATGGGTAGAAGGGACTTCGGTTTAACGTCTCATCCGAAGGACGGCACACTCCAGCAGTACAGCACTCCCCAATACTGCACTCAGATGCCAGCGATTTTTAGGTACAAGTCCAATCCTGGTGTGGGACGAGAACCCACGACCTTCTAGTCCAGAGGCAGATGTGCTACCAACTGAGCCATGCTGACACCTGGAAGGGTGGCAGCATCATCATCTACAAACAGAAAAAAGGCTGAAGATGGCAATTCTGCTTAGGAGTGGGTGCTTAGGTTTTGTACAATCAGTGGAGAGAGATTTGGAGGCTGTTTTCTTCAAGTGACCCTTGAGATTCGGGGGGAACTGGTCCATTTGATAAACATATATGCCCCAAACGTACACACTGCTACCTTTCTTAAAAAAAATTGTTTCTAAAATTAGTGTCACTACCAAAAGGGCTGTTGCTCCTGGGGGATTTTAACACCACACCCCAGCCAGGGCTGGATAGATCACTTAGCTCCCAAAAATATAATATGGGTGCAGCTAACACACTGTGTAGCCTGGCAGGGGAGATGGGACTTGAGGATGTCTGGAGAGCTCAACATCCATGAGATAAAGATTTTACCTTTTACTCGGCATCACATAAAACCTATTCAATAATTGATTTATTCTATACTCAAAAAATAAACTTATATCATATAGAAATATCCACTATATCACCCATTACACTCTCCGATCATGCCCCGATACCAATCTCACTCAAAATGCAACACCAGGATAAGAAAACGGTGTGGAGGCTAAATGTCTTGCTGCTCAATGACAAAAATTTGGTAAACAAACTCCAATATACGATAAAGAAGGTTTAGTCTATTAATTGCCAACAGGGCTGCTCTTCCCTATCCACATGGGAGGCGATAAAGGCAGTGGCAAGAGGAGAATTAATATGCCATGCTTCCACTAAGAAAAAAACTTTCAGAGCTGACCAGAAATATACTAACCACCAAAATTACTGAGTTCGAAAAACAATACAAAATAAATCCCGGACAAACAGAAGTGTTAAAAGAACTGAACAAAGTTAGAGAGGAACTGCAGCACATAGAAAAATCAGGCAGCAGAAGGCATTCTCAGGTTCACTAGTCATAAATATCACGATACAGGTGGAAAAGCAATGAGACTTTTGGCTATGCACCTTAGAAAAGATCAAGCAGACAGACATGTGCCTTCCATTGTTAATAAGCATAATCCCACAAGTCCATGGACGGGACCAAGGGATGTGGCTAAACAATTCCAACAGTTTTTTCAACAATTATATACAGAAGAGAAGAAATCCCCAGACATTCTGGTACATACTGAGGCTTTTCTTAAAAAATTAAATCTACCCAAGCTCACATCCCTGTTCACTGAACACCTAAATGTTTTTATTACCGAGCAGGAAGCTAGACAATTAAAACACTGCCACTGGGCAAAACTCCAAGCCCAGACGGTTTCTGTTCTGATCTTTACAAGAAACTCTCTGTTGCTGTGGTACCTAGCCTTAAACAAGTCTTTAATGACTGCCTTAAGGAAGAACAAATTCCAAATACGTGGAAAGACACCGTAATAGCAGTCATTCCTAAGCTGGACAAGCCCAGAAATAAATGTGAGGCATACAGCCCCATATTCTTATTAAATCAGGACATCAAAATTCTCACTAAGATCCTTTCGGTAAGATTACAGAAGTGCATGCAATATATAATACACCCTGATCAAACAGGGTTTATACCCAATAGGTACCTCTCAGATAATAATCGAAAACTTCTGAATGTTCTTAAATATGCCTCCAATACAAACTGCTCAACTGACTCTAGATGCAGAGAAGGCGTTTGATCACCTGAACTGGAAATATCTTAGTGGGGTGATGACTCATATGGGACTGGGGGACCGCTTTCAACAATGGGTGAAGCTATGTTATGACAACCCTACAGCTCAAGTTAGAGTTAACGGGACACTCTCAGAGACATTCAAGATAGAAAGGGGGACCAGACAGGGGTGCCCTTTATCACATTTGCTATTTACTCTCAGTTTAGAGCCATTAGCAGCAGCAATTAGGCTAACACCAGAGATCCAGGGCATATTAGTTGGACACCAGCAGTGTTAAGTATCCTTGTACATGGATGACACTTTAGTTTATCTAGATAACCCTGTAGACTCACTTCATCACCTGCTGCAATTATTAGAACAGTATGGCTCTATATCTGGGTTTAAAATAAACATGGAAAAATCGGAGTTGTTGGTGGGTGGGTCTATTGACAGGATGGTTATATCTTTAGTCCCATTTAAATGAGTGAAAGACAAGGTACGATATTTGGGGTTATGGATCCCAGCTTATTTATCTAGGTTGTACCAATATAATTATAGTAGGCTGTTACACCAAATCTATGAACATTTGAATAGATGGCAATTGTTGCCCCTGTTGATGCCCCACTGCCTCAGCTCCATAAAGATGAATGTCCTTCCTAGGCTGATGTTTTTATTTTCTTCCTTGCCAATATCAGTCCCTCTGTCTGACTGGAAACAGTTAAATAAAAAGGTGGGGCGCTTTATGTGGGCTGGGAAGTGACCTCGTACCAAGAGACAAATTCTGATAGAATTCAAAGAAAAGAAAGAGTGGAGTTCCCCAGACTTTCAAACATATTACCTGGCAGCTCAACTAACTCTCCTAATTCATACACTTAATCCGTCAAGTCCAGGAACATGGGGGTCAATAGAAGATAAGGCACACCCTCGAATTCCCTTGCGATATCTCCCTTGGGCTATTTTAACCAAAGACTTACCAAGCATAACCAACTGCTGGACCAGGCATACGATTACGATGTGGCTAACAGCGAGAGTAAGGTGGGAATTTCTTACATACATGTGGCAGTTTCTGTCTCTTAATTACCTCCCAAACTTTCCAGCACAAAATAATGACATCTGCTCTGGGCGATGGGCTAAGCAAGGGGTAAAATATTTGTACCATCTCTGGAAGGGGGAAGAGATTAAAGATTATTCCTCCATGCAGAGAGAGAGTTTGGTCAGGCCAAACAAGACTTTCATAGATATTTGTAATGTTGCCATTATTTATATAGTAAAGTGGGGCTTATGACCTTGGTGGCATCCCTGCCCAAGGCAGTTGCATTCATTCATGCCAAAGCTATTATGTTGAATACCAAGCAGCTTATTTCTAACCTTTATAGGATTATGCAGGAAGGAGCAGGGACTCTGAGCCTTCAAACTGTGCAAGATAAATGGGAAGCAGAACATGGGGTTACTCTCCCAGAACCTGAATGGGAAAAGATCTGGGAGATATACTCACAAGACCACAGCCTCTGGGATATGGAGATAATTTGGGTGGAAGGTTACGAGTCATTATTTCATTACCCCCACAATATCTAAACATTACCTAAATTCCTCCTCTGACACATGCTTGCGCAAGTTTGGGTTAAGGGGTACACACTACCACATATTTTGGAGTTGCCCTAGGATCCAGAGATACTGGGAGAAAGTGCTTCACACATTTAGTGCTGGGTAACACCACGGAAGAACTTAACACAGCAGCTGGGGTGTACCTGTTTTAAATTTTAACAGTTTCAACATTAAAAGTGATAACACAAAACTGGCTAACCCCAAAATCAAGTAACAGTTGATCATTGGTGGGCTAATATAATATCAATTCAGAACATGGGGGCTCTTATGGCAAAAGTGAGGCTGCAGGTACAATTCTAGATGTCTTCCATACTTTAATTATATAGAAAAGATAAAGGGGGGTTCAGTCTTTGAACAACTGTTACAGTAGGAATAGGGGAGCAGGGAAGGAATTAGCAAACCCACATTGTGTTAGTTTATCAGAGACAATGCAACCATAATATAAGAAGTTGAAGTAAATCATGGAATAGAACCTGCACACCCCTCCTCTTAATTGACCACTAGAGCTCCACATCCATATGATATAATAAGTTAATGTGATATTGATTTATATACTCATAAGGTAATTAAGCAATGGGTCCATGAATTGATTTACTTGTTCTATTAATTAAAGCTTTATTGTTGAATTTAATTATAGCTGATTATATATACAAACATACAAACATACAAAAATGCCAGCAAAAGCAGGCCTTACGGTTTATCAAGTCTGCTCGATTGTGCAGCTAGCCCCTCAACATGGACTACCCACCCACCCCACCCCTGTTCATCATAACTCCCTCACCCTGTTCCAACCCTCTTAAAGCCACCCACCATTCTACTGGATACCACCCCCTAGGGCAGAGCATTCCACCTGTCCACCACCCTTTCCATGAAAAAATGCCTCCTGATTTCCCTCTTGAATCTTTCCCCCTTCAACCTCAAATGATGCCCTCTAATATCCCTCCCTCTTCTAAGATAAAATATCCCTTCCATATTAACCTTATTTATACCCTTGAGGCATTTAAATGTTTCGGTCATATCCCCCCATGCCTCCGCTCCTCCAGGGAGTATATGTTCAGCTCTTTTAATCTCATCCTCATAGGACTTTCCCTCAAATCCCTGGATCATCTTTGTCACCCTACCCTGCACCCCCTCCAACAACTTGATGTCCTTCTTCAGGAACGGGTGACAGTACTGCACGCAGTTCTCCAGGTGAGTCCTGACCAGAGACCTGTACACGGGAAGGATCACCTCCCTATTCCTGGAGGAGATTCCCCTCGCTATACAACCTAGCATCCTATTAGCCTTTGCCACCACCTTCTGCACTGAGCCGTGTTGTTCATGCTGCCTGTTATAATCACCCCCAGATCCTTTTCTTCCTCGTTACTTTCCAGCTGTACCCCTCCTAGCTGATAGCTCCTCACCTGGTTTCTAGCTCCAAAGTGCAGTACCTTGCACTTTCTGGTGCTGAACCCCAGCTGCTGTGTTACTGACCACTCTTGTAGTTTGTTCAGGTCCTCCTGTAGCCCCTTCCAACCTTCAATGTCATCTACCACAGCTCCCATCTTCATATCATCTGCAAACAGACTGATCGTACTCCAGACCCCGTGTGAGATATCAGTTATGAATATCCCAAACAACACAGGTCCCAGCACTGATCCCTGTGGCACCCACTCGTCACTTCCTTTGGTGAAGAGAGCTCCCTCCCACCACCACCCTCTGCTGCCTTCCATTCATCTAGTTAATGATCCAGTTGACTATCTTTGTTCCCACCCCTATGTATTCCAGCTTCCCCCCCAGCCTCCCATGTGGCATGGAATCAAAGGCTTTGCTGAAGTCCAAATACAGGACATCCACCACATGGCCCCTGTCCGGTTCCCCGGTCATCCAGTTATAATACTCAATTAGATTTGTCTGGCAGGATCTGCCAGAGACAAACCCATGTTGGTGACTGTCCTGGAGATCATTGTCCTCCAAGAAAGTCACCAGCCACTCCTTTGGGATTGTCCCCATGAGCTTCCCCACAATTGATGTGAGGTTCACTTGCCTATAGTTGCCTGGCTCATCCCTGGGGCCACTTTTGTGAATGGGCACCACATGGGCCATCCTCCAGTCCTGTGATATGCTTCCTGTGTCCAGGGAGGTATTGAACAGGTCAGTCAGCGGCCCTGCCAGGATCTCCGCCATCTCTCTGAGTACCCTAGGGTGAATGCCATCTGGTCCTGGTGCCTTTCCACCCTTAATGTCCTCAATCCTCCAGAAACCTCTCCTCCGTAGTCCCTACATCAGTCACCCCCCCCTCCACTACCCCCCTACCCCTCCCTTAGGGTATCTGCCCCCTTTCTCCTTCGTGAACACAAAACGGAAGTATTCATTTAATGCCTGTAACAGGGCACTACCTGTTATTAGTATACAGACCCTGGAAGTAAAGAATAAAGAGTCATATGTACCAGTTCTTGTCCCCCTTGTGTTATTTCTCTCACCCTTTTCTATCCTCTCATTTTCCTTCTTTTTCTTTTCTCATTTCTTTGTCAGGGTGGCCAACCTGACAAAACCCTAGCCTTTTCTTTGCTGTCCTCTTTTCAAAAAGACCCCCTTGCTGTGCACAATAGTACTGGAAACACTTGTTTCAATCTCCGAATTGGAGATACTTTTATAGCGCGAGACGCATTATTAGTAAAGCTCCTGAGTGGGAGTATAAAGAATAAAAGCACATATCGCACTGAGGAAAATGCCAAAATGAAAGGCATTATGTTAGCACAGGTTGTGCTTTAATTTAAAGAGCTCTGTTGCCCCTGAGTAATGAATGAAACCGCCATGCAGTGCAGCAGGTATACAAAGAACTTCCTGAATCTGACACTACGGGCAGGAGAATGACAATCCTGTAGTGTCCCCAATATTTAAAAGAATTAAAACAGTGTTGTGACAGCCCCAGTGAGATTGTAAGTGGGGCTGTCTATAAAATAAAGCATATTTGGGCAAAAAGGGCCAAATAAAAAGCCCCTGCATGATAAGGCATGGAATAACTGGAAACTCCCCCTATTATGTAATGTCATGGCCAGTGAGAACTCCCCCACAGAGAGTGATGTAATTCCTAGGGCTATAAATAGGGCTCACTACTAGGGGAGAAGGGTAGAGTCAAGTCAGTTGGTGTGCTGATTGTGCAGGAGAAGGACCTATTTGTGTGCTGATCAATTCACACAGTTCTTTGTATCGGTAAAAGAGGTTTATTACACCAAATTGGCTGGAGTTAAGCCACAGGTTCTGCGAGGGAAGCAGAGACTTGGGATTTTCTTTTGGTTATTGAACTAACACATTTTTTTATGTTGCTTGCACGCATGTGCAAGAAACATAGTGCCATCATGGGAGATTTCGGAGGTGTGTCACCTCCTCCTCCAATTCAGTCAGTGTGCTGGCAGGCGTGGCCCCTGTAAGCCAATGCATTTTGGAGCTGTCTATGGCACGCTCCAAAATGCAGTGGCATACAGTTGAAAGGGGGAGCTACGCTTCAGTGAGCACCGATAAGAGGCTGCTCACGCGCAGCTCCCCCCCGCAGGCATGCGCGCCCCCGCATGCACTGTATAGCTGACAGGGTGCCCAATCCCCATCGGCTGAGCTGCTTCCCCCCCCAGTAGTAGATGCCACGCTGGGAGCCCACCCCAACGTGGCAAGCAGATCTATGGCGTGAGGGTGCCCAATCCCCGTCGGCTGAACGCCCCCAATGTCCTTGTGCCACACTGGGAGCCCACCCCAGCGTGGCAAAGCGTCCCCATGACGTCTTTTTTTTGAAACCTGAAAACAAAAGGTCCTGCGGGCGCCTCCCAGCCCCCACAACCCGCACCCACCACTGCGCTTCCAGCCTTCCACACCCCTCACCCCATACCCACCTCTGGACTCGGGCTAGCGATCTTCGTTGGACCGGAAACACGTCTGCACTCTTCAAAACCGACCGCGAACTGAGGAAATGCGGTAAGCAGTATAATGGGCTAGATAGGGGAGTTCAACTTTATTTGATATCTCAGGCATTTTTGGGAATTTTGCACCAAATTTTCAACATGGGGTTTTGGGACCCCTTCTGAATGATGTCACTGTCATGGCATATCGGGCCCGAAGGGTGATTTTGCACAGTGACTGTGCAGTGACTGCGGAAATCACCCTTCGAGGCCTGAATACCACCATGACAGTGACATCATTCATGAAGGAAAAGTCTAAAAAGCTTCATTGAATCAAAAAGTCAAACATTTCTGACATCGTTGCGCGTTCCTACACAGGCTCGTAAGTTCACGAAATTTCAATATTTTCACTCCAGATTTTCAACTTTACTATTTTACCACACCTTCTTATAAGTAGTACAGCTGTCATTTTTCACATCTCACCCAAAATGTGTTTCCGCCCATGTAGCGTAGAATGGCGCAGTTGGTGTGAAATCAATGTACAGGACAAATTAAGAAAATCACAGTGACACTGTTCATGAGCAGAGGTCTTAAAATGGCTATGTTGAAAATTTGGTGAAAAAATTCCTAAAAATGACTGTTTTACGAGCGTGCGTTGCGCAGTTCCTACGCACGCTCGTAAGTTTATGAATTTTCAATATTTTCACTCCAGATTTTCAACATTGACATTTTATCACACCTCCTCATGAGCAGTACAGCTGTCATTTTTCACATCCTGCCCAAAACATGTTTCCGCCCATATAGTGCACAATGGCGTCGGTGTGCGAACTCAATGTATGGGACACATTAAGAAAATCACAGTGACACTGATCATGAGCAGAGGTCTTAAAATGCCTGTGTTGAAAATGTGGTGAAAAAATTCCTAAAAATGACTGTTTTACGAGTGTGCGTTGCACAGTTCCTACGCATGCTCGTAAGTTTGCGAATTTTCAATATTTTCACTCCAGATTTTCAACATTGCCATTTTACCACACCTCCTCATGAGCAGTACAGCTGTCATTTTTCACATCCTGCCCAAAACATGTTTCCGCCCATGTAGCGCACAATGGCTCAGTCGGTGTGCAAACTCAGTGTATGGGACACATTAACAAAATCACAGTGACACTGTTCATGAGCAGAGGTCTTAAAATGGCTATGTTGAAAATTTGGTGAAAAAATTCCTAAAAATGACTGTTTTACGAGCGTGCATTGCGCAGTTCCTATGCACGCTCGTAAGTTCACAAATTTTCAATATTTGCACTCCAATGACTTCCAAATACCTAAACAGCACACAGAAGCAAGCAACATTCGGCATTGACAAATGCTTTTTTTCCTTTCTGTAAATATTTTGGACTTTTAATAACATGACAGATGCCTTCCAGCGTCTTTTATGCACCTGAACTCTGCCTGCTGTGTCAAGTTTGTATCCCACCATGCTCACAAAGCCTCTGTCTGTCCCCGCCACCCACCCACCCTCCATCCTTCCCAATCCTCACAATCTGGTCTTTGTTCTTCCTTCTTTCTCTAATGTATCTGAAGAAGTCCTTTTCTCCTTCCCAAATACCCTAAATGTGGTTAGTAATATATTAAAGAGCAGTTTTCAGACAAAATGAAAAGAATCATCTAACAAGGACATTCACAACAGCAAAATACAACAAGCATTTGTCAATGCCGAATGTTGTCTTGCTGGTATTGGCATTGGTAGTGCAGGAGTTAGAGAGATGCATAATAGTAATGGCAGTGAAGTATGGAACTGATGACAACCCCACCCACCCTGCAGCGACTGACAGACATTGAGGTGTGCCTTTGGGTTGTCGGCCATAACGCTTATGCCATTTCACCACACCCTACCCTGCAGACCCCAACAAGTGTCGCGTTGTGCCTTGGGGTCATCGGGCTTTGCACTCACCCCATTCAATAAGGAAATATGTTGAGATGGGTGCAGTATAGGAAAACGGGGTGAACTTTGGGGATGAAGAGTCCAAGTCACACATTTATGCCTGTCACTGGCTGAAGGGTGGGGGTGGAATGGCATGAGCATTATAGCCGACAATCCAAAGTCACACCCCTGATGTCTGTCAGTCTCTACAGGGTGGGATGTTATGGCTAGAAACCCTAACACCCCAGTCATTTGTTGATATTTGCACTCCAAATTTTCAACATAGGCTTTTTGTGACCCCACCTCATAAAAGCATTTGGGACCTCCACTCATGAACAGTGGCACTGTGATTTTGTTAATCTGTCCCGAATGTTGATGTCCCACAGCGATGGCGCCATTCTGCGCCAGATGTGTGAAAGCACATTTTGGATAGGATGTGAAAAATGACAGCTGTACCATTCATAAGGAGGTGTGAAGAAATGGCAATGCTGAAAATCTGGAGTTAAAATATTAAAAATTTTCGCAGTTACGAGCGTGCGTGGATACTTTGATTTCCCGCAGCGACCACACCATTGTGTGCCAGTTGTGCGAAAACACATTTTGGGCAGGATGGGAAAATGACAGCTCTAATGTTCCTAAGGAGGTGTGAGAAAAGTTGCAATGTTGAAAATCTGGAGTGAAAATATTAAAAGTTATCGAAGTTACGAGCGTGCATGGAAACTGCACAATGCACGCTCGTAACACAGTCAGTTTGTGGAATTTTTTCACCAAATTTGCAGCATAGGCTTTTTGGGAGCCCACCTCATGAACAGTGACACTGTCATTTCATTAATCGGTCTCAAAAGGTGATTCTGTGCAGTGACCACGAAATCACCTTTCAGGACCAAATAACAAAATGACAGTGACTGAGTTCATGAGGTGGGGTCCCAAGAACCCCATGTTGAAAATATGGAGCCAAAAGTCACAAAAATGGCTGAGATATCCACCTAAGTTGAACCCCCCCCCATTGATGCCATTATACAGCTTACCATGATTTTCTTCAATTCGTGGTCGGTTTTGAAGAGTGCAGACATGTTCCCACTCCACCAAAGATCATCACACTGGGCTCCAGAGGTAAGTATGGGGTGAGACGGTTATGGGGAGGTGGGGTGCACAGAGAGTGGGTGCGAGTTGGGGGAGGGGTGCCACAGACAGCGAGGGACTGTTTTCTTGTTTACAGGTAAAATTAAAAAAACAAAACACCTCAGGGGAAGGTTTTCTTTTTTTCTGGTACTACAGTGGGCACACTGGGGTGGGCTCCCAGTGTGCCACCTGTGTTTTTTGGGGACAGGGGGCTGAAGCTGATGGGGATTGGGTCCCACTTCAGCAAAGAAAGCATGTCTGTGTTTTGGGGGCATTATGCCGAGAGTTAGGCACCCCTCGGCAGAGAAAAGATTTCAGTATGCCCGATGGGGTGGGCTCCCCCGTTGGCCAACAAACTGGGAAGGGGGCATGCTGACAGGGGGGATTAGGACCCCCAATGTCAGCTTTGTAGGGACTGTGAGAGATGGACGGCGGGAGCCGCCACCATGTTTATTGAAATGTGTCGCATGGGGCACATAATGCAGGCGTGTGAGATCTGCCACTGCAATGATGAGCCTGACTCTCATTGAGTGGTGGATTTCTTTCAAGTTGGTGGCACGCTTCTGAACTACTGTCATAGACAGTGTGCTCATTCATTGGTGCCACAGAGACCAGCCCAAAAAAGCAATGTCGCCAACATGGCCACACCACCAAAACCTGCTACTCCAGCAAGCTATCACAAAATGTTGCTTTTGCTGAGTGAGCAAGACAACATAAAAAGAGTCAGTAATCAGATGGACAATTACAGGAGGAAAGACTTTTGGTTAGTGATACATTCTTATCTTCAAAGCTATTTAATTTGAATCCTTGGACATTTTATTATGGACACTGTAGCCCTTTAAAGCTGCTGTTTTAAGCCTGAGTATATCCTTCTGGAAAGATAAATCAAAATGTTTAGTTTGGATAGGAACATGGCTTGGATGAACTTTATAATACTCAGTAACAGTATTCCTTTTATGTATTCTGTGAATAACAGTAGTGATTCTTATTTTTCAAGACTTGAAATTTGTAACGTTATGTATTATTGTTGAATGTATTTACACTACCAGTCAAAAGTTTTAGAACACCCCATTTTTCCAGTTTTTATTGAAATTTAAGCAATTCAAGTCCAGTGAATAACCTGAAATGGTACAAAGGTAAGCGGTAAACTGCTAGAGGTTAAAAAAAGTTTAGGTTAGCAAAAACTGCTGTACAGAAATTGCAAAGAAAGCCAAGGTGTCAGTGAGTACAGTTTCCTACACCATCAAAAGGCACTTGGAAACTGGAGGAAACTCTGACAGGAAGAGGTCTGGCAGACCCAAAGCCACAACCGAATCAGAAGACAAGTTTCTGAGAGTCAACAGCTTGCGTGATAGGCGGCTCACAGGACAACAGCACAGAGTGACTGGCACCCTGAACCAAAGCTACCACAGAATTTTGCAGCGCCATGCAATACCCTCTGGTCTACACCTAGTTGGTCAGGGTTCATCCTACAGCAAGATAATGACCCAAAACACACCTCCAGGCTATGTCAGAACTACCTTGAGGAAAAGAACAAGACGGTAGGCTTCAAATCATGGAATAGCCAGCACAGTCTCCAGACTTAAAACCCATCGAGCTGGTTTGGGATGAACTGGACAGAAGGGTGAAAGCAAAGCAACCTACAAGTGCAACACATTTGTGGGAACTTCTGCAACAGTGTTGGGAAGAACTTCAACAATATTTGATGTCCATTGTAGGAAGAATGCAAAGTGTGTTCGGCGGTTACAGTATATCTGCAAAAGGTGGCTACTTTGATGAGTCAAAAATTTAGATTAAATTTTGTTAAACAAAATGATTCTATGATTTCTTTTTTATCTCCAATTGTTTATTTGTTCTATGCTTTAATTTCAGAGTACATCGAGACATTAACCTGCGTAAATTTCAATAAAAACTGGAAAAATGGGGGTGTTCTAGAACTTTTGACCGGTAGTGTATATGATGATCTGCTCTCAACAAAATACTCAAGTTAAAAAAAAACAAAAAGAGGGCAATGTTTCATTTAGAGATTTAGAGAGCTGGTGTAACCCCCCCCCCCCACACACACACACACCGGCCCCTCTTGTTTAACTAGTAGGGCTTCTCCTCTCACCAAAATATCCAGAGGGTAAAGAGAGGGGTGGGGGTTTACATTTGCAAAGAAGTTTAAAAAAAAAAACACCAAGGCCACCATATACAGGGTGGACTACACTGTTATACAGAACAGCCAACCAAGTGTGGCAACTGCCTGGCACACACCTGATAGTGGCCAATTGCCATGGCCAACAACCCAGGTCCCTGGGAGAAAATGTTTGCTCTGGGCTATGCTAGGTTTGCACTTCTGGACAGGGGCACCCAAGTAACTCCAGACACAAAGAAGCAATAACATTACTGTCCAAACCAGGTTGGGATTCTAGAGTGTGGCTTTTATTCACGTAACAGAGTAGGAATAATCACAAAGCGAAGATGGACCCCCATAGGGCTACACACACTGGTAATGCAGATTACTGAGGTACAGACATTCCTGAATTTCCATTTAGCATAGGATTAAGAAAACACACACTGGTTCCTACTGGAAATTGGCACATACGGTCAGGTACTGGTACATTTCCCATTTCTCACAGGATGATGGTGGTACACACGACCACAAAAGAGCACATACTGGCTCAGAACTTTCAGAACCCACTATACTGGTGTAAACTGGAAGAAAACAACCAACATACAGGGGTAAACACTCTTCTCAGGCATTGGCCAATTGCACTGAAGAAAAAGTAACAGGTGCCCTTCAGAACCCGTAGAGGTAAACTGGTTACTCCAAATGGGGGGTCTCCCACCTTTTGCTTTCAAGCTTATACTCAGCCATTCATATGGTTAATAACACCACACATCTGCAGAAACTGTAGATGTTGTCTCAAATGTATATCACACTTAACATACTACACCCACTCACCACAGAGGTGTCAGAAGTTAAAAGTTCTGTACATGGACAGTCACATATTGGACTCCAAATGTGGGCAGACACTTTTACAGAGAAAATCTCAGGTGACAGGGTTCCTTTGTCAGAGAAATCACCATACAGGAATTGTAGGTATGCCTGGATTTACACAGAAAAACAAGGTACTCACAGAGCAGTTGTCAGAAGGCAGCTTCAAAAGTTCAGAAAGGACCAGGGGATTGCCCCTGAATCCTGGAGTTCACCCCATCCCTCCTGGGATGGAGCACAGGGAAATCCTCTGGCACAGGTCTCCACCACTTCTGCAAAGCTGGAACATTTGTCACACACTAGGGTGAAAACTAAAAGAAAACAAGCAAGTAGCTCTCTGACAGAGCTGACTGAGGAGCTGCCGAACACTGCAGCCTCCTTCACTAGACTCTAGATCACTCTCCCCCGAACATTCTAACTCACTCCCTAGCAGCTGCTGGCCAGTGTGGCTTACGCTGCTGCGACAGTTCTAAATGACATCATCCCTCCAGAGTTAAGCTGAGACTCAGAACAGAGTGACAGAGTGAAACCCGTTTAACTGGCATTTCACTAGCTGCCTTCCCTGCCTACCACTGATTCTAACTGGGATTCTAGTAACCCCTGGGAACAAGGGGGTTGCCCTGGATATTTTAAAGAGACTCTCAAATGAAGGACTTCTGTTTGTTTGAACTGCCTGTATCAAGAGCTATCCTGCACAAATTTATTTTTTGTTGCTAATAATAATAAAATGCTACTTGCAAATTGTATAACTTCTTCTGGTTTGCCTATGTTTCCTGACCTATGCCTCGATGACATGGATGACATGGCAGACAAATTCAAAACTCTGACTGCTTGGTGTCTGAGGTGTTTTGGGTTGGAGATTGAAAAAAATGTACTTATGTCAGACTGCGAACCACTGTTAACCTCTGTATCAACCTTTGCTATGTCACCTGATGATTTATGATTTCTGAACCAAGAAAGTGGATGTGTTAGTGTCTTATTAAAGTGATTTACCAAAATTAAGGTATGGCTTACCTTTCCTGGTAGCTAATGTCTGCAAAAGCCTCTGTAGGTAAACTATGATTTTCAATGCAGTCTTTCTTGATGTGAAAGGGATTGTATTTAGGCCCCACTGAGGTAGCCAGCTGATCCCTTTCACTTCCCTTTTAATGTGATCAGCCCCCATGCTCAGGCACATAATGACGAGTGCCCTGGAAGAGCGTGGGAGCATGCCCCATTAAAGTCAAATGGGGTCATCTTTAATTAAGAACGATTTTATAAATAATAATGGCCATTTTGAGATTAATCAAGGACACTGGTCGACTAACAAGGGCCTTGTTAGTCTATTGGTCTATATGTATAAAATCATCCTTAAAACTAACCCCCATGGGCTTTAATTGAGCACAACCTCATGCTCTTCCTGGGTACATGTCATTACATGCCTGAGCGTTGGGGCAGATTGCATCAACCGGGAAGTGGAAGGGATCAGCTGGCTACCTCGGTAGGGCCAAAATACAATCTTTTCTACTTCAAGAACTGACTACATTCCTATGGAATTGCTTACAGTACTTACATTGTTCTATTTTTGTGCCTGTTAAATTCTGACATGGAACCTTTGTAAACAAGCACTTGTGCTCAAGGTTATCTGAAGTACATAATAAATAAGAAAAACTGCACTGAAAATGATAAAAATTTATTTGCAGAGACTTTCGCTGACAATCAGTAAAAGTGAGACATACCTTAATCTCCAAAACTTGCAGAATCTATTTAAAAGTTGATCTGCCAAGGTTGCCTGCCTGTCTACCTCTACTAATAGAGGCCATACAAAAACAACATATTGCACGCAGACTATTCTTTGGGTCAAGGTGGAAAAAAATCCAAACTGCAGACAATGTTTTTTTGTTTTTTCTCCCTAGCATTGCAACTTTCTAATCTCATCTGGCATGTCTATACTTTCTTCTTCATTATCCACCATGGCTGAATGAGTGTGAGAAGGCTAACCCTCAGCAGAGAGCAAGGAGGTCAGGCATACTTTCCTTATGAATACAGTGACACTAACCTTTCCTCTTATGAACTTTCCTCAGGTTTGCTTGTCTGACCTACTGCTACAACAAGTGGGTTGCCTCAGTGCCCCATAGGAGACTGGTCAGGAATCCTGAGAACCTGGGGGTGGGGATTAAGCTCACGAGTGGGATGGATAAGAAGCTGGTTTCAGGAGAGAAGCCAAAGGGTGGTAGTTGTGGAAGAGTTCTCTGAAGTGAGACCTGTGACCAGCAGAGTCCCACAGGGCTCAGTGCTCACCCCAGTGTTATTTAACATCTTCATAAGTGACATCATGGATCAGATCAAGGGTAACATCTGCCTGTTCGTGGATGACACCAAGCTTTGTGGGAGGGTGGACATGGAGGAGGAGGAGAGACAGGATCTCAGGGAGGAGCTGGCTAGTCTAGAAATGTGGTGTGGCATTTGGCAGCTGGAGTTCAATGCTAAAAATTGCAAGGTTATGTATTTGGGGGGGATGAATCTGGAGACCAAATACTGGTTTGCCGGGGTGCAGGTAACCAGGTCAGAAGAAGAAAAGGACCTGAGAGTAATTTTTTATTTATTTAAAATTTGATAACTGGGAAAGGCACACTGAGCCGAGGCTCATTTTCAGATGTGACCCAGGTACAGTTTGTACAGAAAGTAGCAATAGATTGAGGAATACAGACAGCTTACACAACATTTTTACAAATAATTAAAATATACTGATTCGGTGGTTGAGCAGTAAAAATTGCATGTAGAGTGGGAGAAGGGAGATGAGGTCAGCTAGGACTAGGCAGCTGGGGTAGGTGGGTGGGGACTGTGTGGTGCATTGGCTGCGTGCTGGGACCATTTGAGCATTTAGAGCAGTGAGGAGTGGGTTGGAGCCTGATGAGTCGAGTAAAGGCAGAACAAGAAGGGGCCAGGCGAAGGTTGGAGGGGAGGTTATTCCAGAGAAGGGGGAGGTGGTACGAGAAGGCAGCTTGACCAGTAAGAAAGCGAGGGCAAGGGAGGTGGGAAGTGCTGGGGGTCCCTGTGGTGGAGAGGGTAGCTTAGGGAGGAGGCTGGGGTAAGGCGGGAGGTGAGGTGGGGGGAGGGACCCATACCTTATTTAGCTAGGAAGGAGGAGCCGTGAATGGTTCACCTATGGGAGAGCGGAGCCAGGGATAGGGGAGCGTAGAGCCGGCAGTGGTGAGTGAGTGAGTGGGGGCGAGGTGGTTGTGAAGCAGCAGAAAGAATTGAGAAGGATGTCAAGTCTGGAGAGAGAGGAGGAGGATGGGGCCATTCCATAGACTATGTCGGCATAGTCAATAACTGGCAAGATAGTTTTACGTACAATCTCGCACCAGGTGGAGATTGGTAGGCTCGATTTATGGCGATAGAGGATGGTGAGTTTAGGCTGGAGTTTGGTGCAGGTTGCCTCAATGTGAGTGGAGAAATTGAGATGGCTGTCCAGTCAAACTCCCAGGTATTTGAAGGCTGAGACTTGCTCCAGGGGACAGTCGTCCATGGTGGTGACAACAGGGGGCTGGGAGGGTGCTAGCTTCTGTCTGGAGCCAAAGATAATTGTGACCTTTTTTTGCATTTAGTGAGAGCAGGTTCTCAAGGAACCAGGATCGGACTCTATCGAAATTGTTTTGGAGAGTGGGGAGGACACTGTCATAGGAGGGGCTTGAGGCAAAGATGATAGTGTCATCTGCGTAAAGATGCACATTTGAGGCAAGGCAGGAAGAGGGAAGGTCATTTATCAAGAGAGAGAAGAGGAGGGGGCTAAGAATAGAGCCTTGGTGAATGCCAGATATGATATGAAGTGGAGAGGAGACAGTGTCGCCAACTTGAACTGATTGTTGCCTGTTGTGGAGGCACGAGTGGAACCAGGTGATGGCAGGTTGGCGATACCGAAAGAGCTAAGTTTGCTGAGCAGAAGCAGGTGGAAGACAGAGTTGAACACTTTAGCCAGGTCTATGAATATCGCAGTTGTGACTTGGCTATTGTCCATGGATGTGAGGATGGAATCGGTTACGCTTAGAAGGGTGGTGACGGTGGAGTGGTGTTTTCGGAAGCTGGACTGAACTGATGATAGGTAGTTGTTGGATGAGAGAAAATCAGTTTGGTCAGTATGAGGGACTCCTGGACTTTGGCAAGGGAGGGAAGGAACCGGATAGGCCTATAGTTTTCTGGCTGGAAGGGGTCACCGCCTTTGTGAAGAAGGCCTATTTTGGCTGATTTCCAGGCTTTAGGAACTGTAGCTGTGTTTATGGAAAGGTTCAGAATGTGAGTCAGGGTAGCAACAATGGCTACAGCAGAGATACAGAGCATTTTGGGGTGGATTCCGTCAGGCTAGATTTGGATGAGGTAAGGGAGTGGAGTGCTTTGTAAACCTCCAGAGGTGTAATGGGTGGAAAGGGAAGCCGAGGTCAGGGGAGGATTGATAACCCAGCTTGGGAGAGGGAGGGAGGGAGGGAGGAAGGGGTGGATTTGGGTAAGGCACAGGAGATAAAAAACTTATTGAATAGCTCAGCCATGGAGGCAGGATCCGAGACGGTTTTACCATCTGTAATAAGGGTCGGGCAAGCCTATTTAGTGGGGGGGGTCAAGGAGGGAGTTGATCAATTTCCAGAAAGATGCATAGGGGTTCTGGGATTGAGAGAATTGCGCTTTAAAAATAGGAAGATTTTGATTGCTGGGTGGCCTTGGTGCATTTATTTCTGAGGTATTCATAAGATTGAAGATTGCTTGCTGTGTGGGAGGCTTTATAAAGTCACCAAGCTTTGTCCCCGGAGTGACACAAGGTGATAAGGTCAGCTGTGATCCAGGGGTGGTGGAGGCATTTTACCCTTCCTTTCCTTAGGAGAGCATGCATGTCCCAGATTCTCTGGAATATACTGCATAACTGAGATAGGGCAATGTCCACATTGAACATGGACAGGATGGGTAGCCAGTCTGCATGGGCAAGGTCTTGGAATAAGGCAGGGACGTTGAGGTTGTGAAGGCAGCGGGACCAGATGAATTTGGGAGGGGAGAGTGGTGAGTGGATTTTGTGGATGCAGTAAGTGATACAGTGGTCACTGAGGGTGTCAGAGAAAACACCTGAGGCAGAGATATGGTGGGGATGGGAAGAAAGAATCCAATCCAGAAGGGTGTGGTTTTGGGACCGGTGGTTTAGGTGAGTGGGTTCGCGGATTAGCTGGGAGAGATTTAAGGATTCGAGCCTTAGGATGGAGGGTTTAGCAGAGGGGGAGAGCCAGTCAAGATTGAATTTGCCAAGTAGCATGAGCTCGCCGTTGGATGTCCTGGTGGAGATTGAAGAGATGGCCTTGATGACAGAGTCAGGTGAGGACTTTGGTGGGGCATATAGGGCCCCAATGTAGAGGGGGTGGAGGAGGGGAAGTAGAGATGTGCCACAATTGATTCATGGGAAGACGGGCAGGATTCATTGAAGGTGATGGAACATGAGAAGGAATGCCTAACGTATAGTTCCATGCCTCCACCTCGCTTGCCTCGGTCTTGACGGAATAAGTTGTAGTCAGAAATGGTGACAGAGGAGTTAGGAATTTTGGAGGTTAGCCAGGATTCCGTAATGCAGAGCATGTCAGGGTTGTACTGGGTGACCCAGACTGCTAGGGCATCCATTGTGGGGAGAAGACTCCTGGCGTTGAGAGGGAAAATGCGGAGGCCCATGGGGAGTGAGTTATGGGCTAGGGAAGGTGGCGGTCTGGTAGAGGTGGAGGATGAGGTGGAGGAATGCCTGGGCATAGAAGGACCAGGGTTGGGATGTATGTCAACCACAAGAAGTGAGAGGATAGCGGAGTATATGCGAAGCGGGGAGCATTTGGACATGCTGGAACAGTGCTTAGAGGGTGGCATGTGGAGGTTCAGGTACCAGTTTAGTGCCTCCAGGTTGAGGAGGTAGGAGTGGAGCAGAGAAGGGTGGGTGGAGGGGAGGGGTAGAAAAGGGTGGATGGGGGAGGAGAGCAGAGGTAAAAGGGAGGGGAGAGAGTTGCAGATTAAGCATTGAGGTGGGGTGGGTGGTTCCTGTAGTAATAATTACAAGTGACCTGAAACACTCTGCACATTGAAAGAAGGCAGCAACTAAAGCAATCTGTTTGCTGGGCTGCACAGCCGGGGGAATTACCACCAAGAAGGTTGAGGTCATTCTGTTGCTGTAAAGGTCCCTGGTATGACCACACCTGGAGTACTGTGTGCAGTTTTGGTGCCTGTATCTTTAGAAGGATGTCATCTTGCTGGAGACGGTCCAGAGAAGGGCAATCAAGATGATCCAGGGCCATCAGGGCAACCCCTATGAACAAAGACTCAGGGAGTTTAACATGTGCACTCATGAGGAAAGAAGGGAGAGGGGAGACATGATTGAGACCTTCAAATGCATTAAGGGTATTAACAATGTGAGTACTGAGGGTCTCTTCAATTTAGCAGCAACAAGACCACTAGGGAGCACAGTCTAAAGCTGGGGGGGGGAGGTTCAGGAGGGAGATGAGGAGGCACATTTTCACTGAGATGGTGGTGGCCAAGTGGAATGAGCTGCCAGCAGAAGTGGTATCCCTACAAATTGTGGACAGCTTCAGGAGAGGTTAGGAAAGGAAAGAGTGAGGGGAAAACTTGTGGGTAGAGGGGAACCGAGTAAGGGGAGCGGGGGAATTAGAGGGAGGTCAAAAGGGAAACCAGTAGGGGGCAGTTCCCTTTGTAAATACATTGAGAGCTGCACAATTGAGGAGACTGGATAGACCATAAGACCTTTATCTGCTGGCATGTTCTTATGTTCATATGTTCCTCTCGGACCCCATCATCAGAGTCATCATCATCATCATATTCTGCCTCATGTGCAGGAATTTACTCACTGTCACTGCTATCTTTATTGTCTGACAAGCTCACTGAGGAATGAGAAACAGTAGAATCTTTATACAGAGTTACAGGGGTGGGACGCTGCTGAGCTTGTAAAGGCTACATGGAGTTGCTTGGAGCTTCACAATCTCAACCTGGGTTTTTCTATTTAGAATCACTGTTAATGACTTCCAGTTCCACTCTCCCTCCATGTAGTCATGAGTCTCTCTAGTTCTCTCCCCCTTGGCAATAAATCTAATGCCATCCCTCTCCAGAATTGCTGCAAATGGTGAAAAAAGTCTGCATTACTTTTCTGTGTCACCATGCCAACTAAACTGAAGCTAATGGATCAGCAATCCAAAACAGACAAAACTTGAAAACAAACTCAGGAGGGCCACAATACTCGGGCCTGCAGCCGGATGGCTTCTGTAACATTGGAGTCGGCAAGTCATCACAGTGATGATGATTTCAAAGAACAATTTACATTACTTCTGAAAAACTGTTCTTCAAGCTAACAAAGTTAGGTTCCATGATGGAGCATCAGGAGCAGGCAGTGGGAGACACAAGGAATGGCCTGCATAAAGTGGATCATAAAGTGGAGTAACATACTTCAGACCTTGAGAGCGGCTTAACTGAGATTGCCATGACAGTGGATCAACAAGGGATTGCCATCAATTACCTTTGCTTCTGGGAGCAGCAGCTCAGCAAGAAGCTGTGCAAGCTGGAGCTCCATTCTTGGCAATCTTCATATACACAGACCCCCGAGGGCACGGAACAGGGCTTCAGGGAGACCTACTTAGACTCCATGCTCCAGAAGCTCCTGGATCGGCCAAAAGAGGAGCCAATTAATACTGTGTGAACATATCGAGCACTGGGCCCTAAGCCAAGCTCCCCAAATGCCCACCATTGTTTGACTATGCTCCAATTCCTGGATTACAGAGTTAAAACAAAAGTCCTGCAAGCAGCCTGAACTAAAAAAGAAAACATTTTTGGGAATAAGCATCTCTTCTTCGAACATGATCTCCTCTCCCCCCCCCCACCTTGCTTAAAAGGTGCACCTTACTAGCAATCAAAAAGGGCCTTATGGCAAAGAATATAAAAATGCAAAAAGTAGGCCAGGCACAGTTCAAAATACAGTACCTGAAGTGCAGTGTCACTTGAGACCAATAGATCCAAAAAATCAGAAATCAAATGTAATGCTGAATACGTTGATTTATTGCTGCGATGCAGTGGAAGGTCTGACAGTATTCAGTGCTCCTTCCTGGCCACCCAGCACTTCGACTACTCACAAGTCTACCTCAGGGTTCAGGGAAGAACTGTACAGCCTATTATCCCAAGCTGTACAACATGATGACATCATGGTACATGAATTCCAATACATATGGTGTGAATATCCCATTGTACCAGGATTTTACATTCTCCCTAAAGTACATAAAGACAGAAATGATCCACCAGAGAGACCCATTTTATCAGGTACAGGGAGCTTGACAGAAAATTTAGGCAAATTCATAGACTTCTTTTTGCAACACAGTGTATTGACACTAGATTCCTACATTAAAGACACTAAGGATTTGTTGAACAAACTGAAAGAGGTCACATGGGAAGATGGTATGTGCTGGGTGGGTATCGACATAGAGTCCCTATACACCTCCATACAGCATAACCAAGGGATAGCAGCTGTGCAGCTTTTCTTAGAAGAAATGTTATTAACATAGAGGACAATGGATAGTGATCGGACAGTAGCCACGCTGTTATTACTACGAGAGGTTTCCATGGCAACATGGTAAACCTCAAGAGCGTAGCTCAAGAGGTTTACTGTTGTGATGGAAACCTCAAGAAGTAATAACAGCGAGGTTACTGTCCGATCACCATCTATTATATTTTATAGTGTATAGCACATAGTTTAAAAGGATATATCCTTACTTTTGTTTATCTTACTTTGCGCCTTTAGTTTCCGTTTCTCTTTGTCTCGGCTTTTGCCCGCGAAACACGCATGCTCGAATGGTCCCACAAACTGCACTCCTCCTGAATAGCCACAACGATGTACGCAGGAGATCACTGCCATTAAAACTTCAAGAGTTCGGTGTCGCTGCCTATATGGACAGATCCACCGTAAGTAACAAGGAGGAGAAAAAAAGATTTTTAGCCAAAATAAAAAATCTGGAAAAGGGGACACGCGTGCACAAAGGAGTTAAAGCTGTTATGGTATCATTGTGACATGTCCAAGAGGGGTTAACAACCTCTTGATGTCACAACAATATCATAACAATATTATGAACTTGCCAATTTCAGACAATAATCACGCTCTCCCATACATTATAGAGAAATTACCCAGTGAGTTCATTGTGACTGCTTTAGAATCCATTCTGAGTCATAATTATTTTAAGTTTGAAGAACAATTTTTCTTGCAGAAATCAATCAATCAATCAATCAATCAATCAATCAAATCTTTATTTATCCAGGCGAACATCATTGAGCACAGCTCATTTGCAAGATGGACCTGATAAGGTCAAGGTTCAATTACATGGTTATATACAGTTATACCGTTACACATATGTACAGATTTCAATATCAACATTGTCTAAATCTACATCCTAAGCATAGCAAAATACATAGTTACATATAAATATACAAATGCACACCATCTAAACTAATATATACATTTGAACATCAACACTGTCTAAGTCTACATCCTAATCATAGCATTCAATACTTCATTGTTCAAGCGTAAAATCATAATGGACAAAGGGGGGGAAGCAGGAATAGAATGTCTAGATGATGGGGATCATAGACTGTGGTAGGTGTTTTGATATGATAGTATAAATGTGGCCTGAGCAAGGGCTGGGACCTGCACTGGTGGGTTGATGACAGGGGTATAAGGCTATGATGTATGTCAGGGAGTAATGGGAGATGGTTAAAGGCAGGATGCAAGGAGTCTAAGGGGTAAAGGCTCTTGAGAGGTGGCTTCAAACCAAGAATTGGCTGCCTGAGGAGGGGGAAGGATAGGATTGGGAATATTCTAATGCTTGTGGAAGCAATTACATTTTTCTTGGATAAGCCTCGAATATAAATGTTTAAAGGATGTAACTGTTATATGGTTGTTCAATTTCAGGGTCTACTGTAACACATTCCATAATGTAGATAATACATAGCTGATAGCAGATTTCCTGTGCCGAGTATTGAATTTGGGCACTTTGAGCATGATGAAGTTATGGCTCCTTAGGGCATAATTACTTGCTGTGACTTGTGTGAAGCAGTCTGAGATGTAGTTTGGGAGCATCTTAGATAGTGCTCTGTACATCCATAGTGCGGCATTTCTGTTTCTTCTGAATTGGAGTGATGTCCATCCGACTGCAGCGTAGAGACAGCAGTGGTGAGTGCTGAAGGGAAGATCTGTAATGAACCTCAAGGCTCTATGGTAAAGTGTGTGCAATTTGTTCAGATAGAAAATAGGGCAGCGACTGTAAAGGAAATCTGCATAGTCTAATACTGAGAGAAACGTGGCCTGGACCAGCATCTTTTTAGAATCCCTGATTAGAAAGTGCCTTATTCTGTAAAAGAGTCCAAGCCTCTGACGAAGTTTTTTTAGCAGTTCTTCCAGGTGATCTAGGTAGTCGAGTCTGCAATCTACCCAGACCCCCAAATACTTGAATTTTTTTACATATTCAAGGTTTTCACCAAGAACAGTGGATAGCTGGGGGAGATTGTTTGGTGAGGAGTGACCGGCTTGAGTTTGGGGGGAGAAAAACATTGCCTTTTTTTTTGCATTTAGGAGAAGTTTTTTTTCCAATAGTTGATGTTGTAGTATGTTGAATTCCGCTTGTAGCTCTACACATGCTGTTACAGGTGAGGGGTTACTGACATATAATACAGTGTCATCTGCAAACAGGTGTACAGTGGCTTTGGTGAGATTAATGTCAATGTTATTGTTGTAGATGGCAAAAAGGATTGGGCCCAGGATGGATCCTTGGGGAACTCCTCTTTGCAGAGGTTTGAGTGGAGATAGGTCTCCTTCAGCTTTCACTTGCTGAGTCCTTCCCATGAGGTAGCTTTTAAACCATCTAAGGGAGGATGGATCTAATCCTATGGAGTACAAGGAAGAGAGGAGCAGTTCGTGGGCAACCGTATCAAATGCCTTACTCAGGTCTAAGAATACAGCACATACGCTATTTTTTTTGTCCAGTTCGATTTGCCAGTCTTGTTACTTTAGCCAGGGCTGAGATGGTGCTATGCTTGGTTCTAAATCCAGATTGTGCTGGATTTAAAAGATTAGCCTCTTCAAGATATCCTCTTAGTTGAATGCTCACTATTTTTTCTAGCAGCTTGGATAGCACCGGGAGGATAGAGATTGGCCTGTAGTTGTTGAGGTCCATGGGGTCCCCTGCTTTCAATAGGGGGATAACTTGGGCTGTTTTCCAGATTGAGGGAATACAACCTGACTTTAATGAGAGATTAAAAAGGTGAGTTATTGGAACTGCTACTGCAAGCATGGCAATCTTTAGAAAATAGGGATCAAGGGAGTCTGCACCTGCACTTTTTTTGATATCCATCTGCGAAATTAGATCTTCCACTTATTTCAAAGTGGCTGGTTTGAAGGAGAAGGAAGATTCAGTTATCCGTACTTCAGTGCTCTGAATGCATAGCTGAGAGCGTAGGTGATTAGCCAGAGAGGTGTCGAATGCTAGGCCAGCAGCTGTAAAGTGACTGTTGAATGATTCCAGTATTTCCATTCTATCAGAGATTGTTCCCTTGCTATGGTGTATTTTAGCTGGGAGTGTAGTACTAGGCTCTTGTCCTGTTATGTCCTTTATGGTACTCCAGAACTTGGCAGGATTGTGGTAGGAGGAGTCAAGTTCTGCCATGTAATATGCAGCCTTAGCATCCCGTACTTTCCTGGTACAGCTATTTCTGGCTTTTTTGAACATCATCCAGTCAGTCAGATTCTTAGTTTTCTGTGCCTTTTTCCATAGCTTATCCCTATCAAGAAGGGCAGATTTGAGGTCAGTTGTGAACCAGCTGCAGGTTTTGTTTTTGGTGCTTGAATATTAAGGGCACCTATAACTATGTCGTTTAGTACCTCATGTGCTTTTTCCACTGTATTTGCTAGGTAGAACTCTTGCCATCGTGTTGAATGATTTAATTCTTGCAAATACGCCTCAATGTTGAATTTTTTCTTTGATCTCCTCAATGTGAACTTAGCAGGGGATGATGGCCTGCAAGCTGATCTTATTCCAGCAATAAGGCAATGGTCACTTATATCACTGAATAGCACTCCAGTATGTGAGAAGAGGTGAGGTTTACTCACAATTATGATGTCTAGTAATGTGCTGTTGCTCAGATTCTTTTTATTAATTCTGGTGGGTTCATTTATAAGCTGTGTAAGCCCATGTGTATCGCAGAATGAAATTAAGGGTGCTGCTGCCTTGGATAGCCAGTTTAGGTTTAGATCTCCTATGATTATAGTTTCTTCTATTCCCTTATTGATTAGATCATCCAAATGGGCTAGTAGCTTAAGGTCAGCTGAGGGGGGCCTATAGCAGCCAATTAGCTGTAGTGATATGGTATTGGAGAGGGCCACTTTGAGGGATAGGCATTCAAATTCTTTGTACATGGATGATGAGTCGAGGCAGGTTACAAATAAATTGTCCTTTACATATATAGCTACACCCCCGCCCCTTGTTTGGCGGTCAGCTCTGAATACTTGATAATTGGGTAAATTTATGTCTCTATCTGCTGTGGCTGGTCTGAGCCATGTCTCCAACACAACTAGTACATCTGGCGAGGTATGATTAATCCAGGCTTGTATCATCGTAAGCTTTTTTAGCAGGCTGCATACGTTGATGTGGAGAAAACTTAGCCCTTTGATCGTGGCTAATTCTGCTGGTGTAGTGATACACTCTGGTGGACCTGGATTAAGTTCTACATTTCCAGCACAAATTAATATGAATATCAAGAATTTCACGAGTGCTTCGAGACAGTAAATGAGGATTATATCTCTTGCCCTCTTTTTATTTTTCTGGGGCCTCTGTTTTAATTTATGCCAATCATATAAGGGGTTATGGGTTCTTGTCAGATCACTGAATAGAAGTCTGGTAGACAGGCGTAATGGGGAGCTGTTTACCCAGTAATGAAGCACAGTTCCATATGTTAGTAGATCTGCTTGAGTCCCTTCTTGGTGGTTACCCCACGGGTTGTGTTGCATCATTGGTAGGTCATATATGCAGATCCAGCCCTTTTTGATTGTTGATACAACAGAGTAAGTAGGATAGTACATCGCATCTTCCTGAATTTCATTGACAGGGAGATAACCTTTCTCACTGCTCTCCGTAAATAACAGAGCAAGAAGTATCCAGAGGGTTCCCCCCATTATGAGAGCACTGCTGATAAACATGTGATACTATAATGCAAGCTTTTGTGATGCCCTCAGTGGTATTGTTCACGACTTAGCCAGCTACAGCCTGATGAGAGATCTTAAAATAAGGAGGGGGATTTTTTGCCGGAGGGGGAGGGATTCCAGGAAGGATTCTAAGACTCTCAACTTATCAGCTTAGGGTTGGATGTAAGAGTTTAGCTTACGATGGGGATATACAAAGAGGGGGAGAGATATAATATGATAGAAGGATGCCTGGTTTCCTACTTCATGATGCTACTGTTAAAGAGCAGATATTGGTCAAGCTTTGGTTCAGTAGTGTAGGCAATGTGAGAGAGCAGTAGGGGAGGACTGCTGATTTGGTGGCTATGAGGAGGATGTAGGGCGGATTACAGGTCAGCACGGCGCAGGGGGTGGGAATAGTGTTTCGGCGGGAAGATGCCTATATAAGAAACACACAAAGAGGGGGAAGGGCAGGTGGGCATAAAATTTGCGGCTTTCCCGTACCTTCCCTCGCGGTCCCTCCCAGTCTCGTGGTCCCTTGAGATGGCTAGCGGCTGCTGACCGCCCGCTGGCGGAGCCTGGCCCCGGCACTCAACTGGGGGCTTCAGAAGGGGATCCTCTAGTGAGAAGAGACAGAGAAGGCACCAACAATTAAAGCTTTGCAGTGGCAAGCATTTGTGCTGGGCAGGGGGTCGAGAAATTAGCACAACAAAAGGCTGTGGGGGGGCTGAGGCACCGTAGCGTCTGGCCCAATTCAAAAGGTACACAAAAAGGGATGTAAACACTTTAGCAGAGTTTCCACAATTCACAATTTCCCCAAGTCCACAATAACATGAAAACAGCTCCTTTTTTGCAGTAATTACAATTTTAGACCCATTCAGAGTACGGCTTTTACAATATCAGGCAAATGTTTGAAAATGAAGCAGGGGGACCAACCGGATGCGAGGCCGCGGACAGTGCTTGCCTTCCGATTGGCTGTGGCTTTCCCGTACCTTCCCTCGTGGTCCCTCCCAGTCTAGTGGTCCCTTGAGACGGCTGATGGCTGCCGACCGCCCGCTGGCAGAGCCTGGCCCCGGTGCTCAACTGAGGGCTTCAGAAGGGGATCCTCTAGTGAGAAGAGACAGAGAAGGCACCAACAATTAAAGCTTTGCAGTGGCAAGTGTTTGTGCTGGGCAGGGGGTCAAGAAATTAGCACAACAAAAGGCTGTGGGGGGGCTGAGGTGCTGTAGCGTCTGGCCCAATTCAAAAGGTACACAAAAAGGGCTGTAAACACTTTAGCAGAGTTTCCACAATTCACAATTTCCCCAAGTCCACAATAACATGGAAACAGCTCCTTTTTTGCAGTAATTACAATTTTAGACCCATTCAGAGTACGGCTTTTACAATATCAGGCAAATGTTTGAAAATGAAGCAGGGGGACCAATTGGATGAGAGGTCATGGAGAGCGCTCGCCTTCCAATTGGTTACGGCTTTCTCGTACCTTCCCTCGCAGTCCCTCCCGGTCTCGTGGTTCCTTGAGACAGCTGGCGGCTGCTGCCGACTGCCTGCTGGTGGAGCCTGGCCCCGGCGCTCAACTGAGGGCTTCAGAAGGAAATCCTTCCCTCGCGGTCCCTCCCGGTCTCGTAGTCCCTTGAGATGGCTGGTGGCTGTTGACCGCCCGCTGGCGGAGCCTGGCGCCAGCGCTCAACTGAGGGCTTCAGAAGGGGATCCTCTTCCCTCGCGGTCCCTCCCGGTCTCGTGGTCCCTTGAGATGGCTGGCGGCTGTCGACCGCCCGCTGGCGGAGCCTGGCACCAGCGCTCAACTGAGGGCTTCAGAAGGGGATCCTTCCCTCGCAGTCCCTCCCGGTCTCATGGTCCCTTGAGACGGCTGGCAGCTGCTGACCACCCGCTGGCAGAGCCTGGCCCCGGCACTCAACTGAGGGCTTCAGAAGGGGATCCTCTATGAGAAATGCAGCACTGCCATGCGTGCAGCCAAAGCACCAAGTTATGCAGACTTATTCTTGGGCCATTGGGAACATACCATAGTTCTCAATGCAGATTTAAATCCATACAGGGCACATATTAGGCATTGGTTCCACTTTATTGACAATGTGCTCTGTATATGGCATGGTGACACCATGGCAGTGCCAGCATTTATAGATTGGTTAAATAACAACCTCAATCTGAAATTTACCTATGCAACTAATTGTACCAAACTTAATTTTTTGACTTAACACTGACAGTTGATGACATGCAGAAAGTTGTAGATACTCAGTGTTACAGAAAACCCACAGCAATGAATTCAGTTTTACATGCTAAAAGTGCCCATCCTCAACATTTAAACTACTCAATACCATGTAGTCCATTGCTGAGGATTAGAAGAAATTGTAGCTCAGATTTACTGTTTGAACAACAGGCAGATGAGCTAATTGGGCATTTCAAAGACAAGGGATACAATTTGAATACGCTAAAAGAACAAAAAGTGAAAGCCTTAATGTTAGACAGAACAACTCTCCTGGCTGACCAGCCAACCACATCCCACACACAGCCCTGTACATTCATTACAGAATTTAACCACAAGGCATGCAGGATTGGAAATATTATTCACAAAAATTGTCCAGTCCTATTAAGTGATGATGTGGTAGGGCAAGCAGTAGGCTCATGTCCCAGGGTTTCCTTTAGCAGAGCCAAAAACCTCAAAGACAAGTTGGTATACAGCAGACTTACTACACCTATCAGAGACACCAATACCACCTGGCTCCCACGTAGAACCAATGGGTTCTTTAAATCTGCCAGATGTAGCATCTGCAAATATTGTACCAGGGAAAATATTTGAACACCCTAATTGTCCTAACACTAAGGCAGAGATTACACAATGTATAACTTATGACACGAGTTATGTAGTCTATGCCTTGTGCTGTAGTTGCAACCTTTTGTATGTGGGTAAGACTGTCCACCATTAAAACAGCAGATACAAGAGCACATATGTTTGATTATCAACAACAGACAAGACACCCCGGTGGGGGTACATTTTAGCTTACACCACCAATCAAAACCTGATGCTATTGAATTCATGGGATTAAAATGGGTACCGCTGTTAAAAAATGGAGGTGACAGACCAAACCTATTGTAAGAAAAAGAGAGCATGTGGATCTATAAACTTGATTGTGTCAAACCAAAAGGACTTGATGACAGGTGGGATTTGAAACCTTTTCCAAAACAAAAATAAAATGTACTTTGTTTTGCCTTCTGTTTGCATATATTAACATTTTCTCACTTTATTTTCCATTTTAGGCCTGAAAATTAATTTAGGGATCAGTCTCGTCTCTGGACCAGCGGTTGCCATGGTGGACTATCTCCAGTCTGGTAATTGATCATTTTTATGACCATTACTTAAAAGACTTCATTTGCATTTGGTTGCCTTGATACTATGCATTTGATTTATAGGATAGATTTGGTGAGCTTCACAGAGTGAATTTTGATATGTGTGTACCATATTTGGTACCATATTTTGCATATTTCACTTTTTGAAATATTTTAAATTTGTTGCATGAACATTTTTTTGAATTGCACCAATGCAATGTAGGCACTCATGAATATTAATAAGTGCACCATACTTAAAGTCATGCTTTTCCCTTACCTGGCCACACCCCTGAGGAAGACTCACGAGGAGTAGAAGCGCTGGGTGGCCAGGAAGGAGCACCGAGTATTGTCAGACCTTCCACTGCTATGCAGTAATAAATCAACTTATTCAGCATTACATTTGATTCCTGATTTTTTGGATCTATTGGTCTTGCGTGACCCTGCGCTTCAGGTACTGTTCAACTTCATTTGAGCTGGCAGCCCCTTGCAGTGAGCAGTCTGAGTTGAGGCTGATCGCAGCTAAACCATTTGGAACTCTACACAGTTGAAAATACACAGTGATGAGGAGCCAGCCTTCTTCTGTACCCTGGCTGAAGCTAAACCATTACTAAAAAGGTTGGGTATACCTGGGGATTTGTTTCTAACTCCAGATCCTGATCTAGAGGCCCTCCTGGAGACATCATCATGGGCGACCATTGCCTTAGCCTGCAAGTGGAACCACAAGTAGCAGCCCTTCCCCAAGCCACCACTGGGCTGAGAACTTTTTGCCTCCCCACATGGCCCCATCATTGTCCCAGGGGATATGAAATGAACGCTTGGATAAAGCAGAATAACTAACTCAAATTGATCACCTTTCCCAGTGGGGATAATCCAACACTGAACCTAGAATTCTCATGCAGTTGTGCTGACAGATGATGCATGCTAACTGACTTAGGCCTAAATTGGCCTATCAACCTGCTCTACTCGAATGGACTCATAAGTTCTCAGTAGGTTTTTGATTGGCTTACATTTTCAAATCATTGCAAGTATAGTCTTTTTGCTTTGGGGATTGTTTCATTTGAGGAGTTGTATTTAATGGTATATCACAAAGCGGTGTCAGTGATTATGGGAACTGCTTCCCATGGAGTTAGTTTTCACTGCATGAATTGATTTTACTGACACAAAAAAAACATGGAGTGGTGGTGATGATTCACGAGGTGAGGTTATGGCGCCTTCCATGGGAGACTCTCTGTGGCCTCCAAGCAGCCTCCCAATCACTGGTGGGGTGGGGGTAGTTTGAATGCATTACTCTTGCAGATCAAGTGAAGGTGACTCACTCGAGCTACCACAGGTTTGTGGTAGGGTAGGTCTATGGTGTCAGTGGTCCACCTTGCCAGCCTTGTGCTGGCAACCCATGGCTGACCTCATACCAACTTGTGTTCTGGATGGGTGGTTTCCTGACCAATTGAAGTTAACACTTTCCTCTGTTTAAAATATTTATGTAGTTATTTGGTTGGTTAGTTATGTGTCCTGAGGCTGGCAAATTAAAAGGTATGGGGGAGGAGGGGAGAGGGAAGGGGAACAGCTTGGTGACTACGATATGCTGAAGTTTCCTACTATAGATCAGGTATGGCAGACAGTTTGCATTGTAACTTATAATGTAAGGGGCCTTAACAGCCCATCAAGCAAACACGGGTGCTCCGAGAACTGCAGAGACACAGACTCTCTGGAAGAGAGGGAGCAGCAGGATATCATAAATATCTCATGGGGGTAAATAAGGTACAGGAGTGGAGTATTTTTCAGAAGAAAGGAAGCTCAAGGACGAGGGGATATGCTATGAAGCTGGAGGAGGTAGATTCAGGAGAGATGTGAGGAAGTATTTCTTCACAGAAAGAATGGTGGATTCCCGGAACAGCCTTTCAGTGGAGGTGGGGGTGAAAACAGTATTGTGGTTCAAAAATGCATAGGACAGGCACAAGGGAATCATAGTGAAAAGGAAGGGAGAGGGTGAAAGAGCTGTAGATCAAATACACTCTGCAGTAATAATGTAGGTAGGGAGAAATGGGCAGACTGGGTAGGCCAAGTGGTCCTTATCTGCTGTCAAATTCTGCGTTTCTATATTTCAATGATGGCCTTCCTTCAGGAGATATACCTCTAGTAGATGACACACACCAAGTTGAAGCACTCCTGGGAAGGGACAGTCTAGTTCTCAACTTATGAGGAGCATCCACATTGCAGATGGGTGGCCCTCCTGGTACACAAATCCTGGCCCCCGGAGGTGAAGAAAGTTCTGCAGGATAAGGAATGCAGATACATCTGTGTGAGGGCATATGGAGGCCGATTCCATGTGTCCTCTTTAATGTACATGCCTAAACATGGAAGAGAAGAATATTTCATTTCTCAGACAACTTTTTACCTGGTGGGGGGGAGACTGCAATGGAGTGATGAAACCGGCACTGGATAGATTGGGAATGGGGGGGAGGTCACTCAGGCTGTAAGGTGGGTACCTGCATTTGACAGCTGTCACAGGAATTGCGGCTGGGGGAAATAGTCTGAAACTACACTTGTTGGTCCCCTCTTCGCAAAGCAAACTCACGCTTGGATTTCTTCCTTTTGTCATCTGCAAGGATACATGTGGCAGATTTTTGTGAGATTAAGTCTATTACCTTGTCTGATCCTGCCCCAGTGATTCTAGACTTGACATTGGCCCCAGTGACAAAAAATCCCTGGTTGGAGGCTTAATTTGTCTCTCCTAACTGACTAGAACTACAAGACTCTTGTGGAATCCTGTGTGGAGAAGTACCAAGCACTGAACCCAAAAGGAACACCTCAACCATGGCCTGGTGGGATGGCCTAAAGGCCATTGCTGCAGGGTGCACAATTAACTTTTCACTGAAAGAAAAAGGAAAGACAAACGGAGCAACTGGCATCAAAATCTCAGTTGTTTGATCTAGAGGCTGAGCACAAACTTTTGCTAAATGAAGAAGTTAAACAATGACTGGAATGATGCCAGGCAACCCTTAATAGATTACTAAAGGTGAAAGTCAAGGCAACACAATTATGTTCACAACAGTGATTCTATGAGACAAGGAACAGAGCTGGTAGACTGCTAGCCTGGCAGCTCTCCAGTAAAGCAGCAAGTCGAATGGTGCTTCGCCTCTGAAAATGGGGGGTGCAGATGCAATGTGACACAGATCTCCACAATATAATCAACCAGTTTGGTACATTCATACAGACCTTTGGCAAAGTTATGAGGTAAACAGGGTAGGTACAACCTAGCATCTCAACCCTAGGAAGAGGAGAAAGCCACAATATGACATAATTGGTGGATCTGGGGAGTACTGCACCTCACAGTGGGAAGGGTTAGGGGTTCCAGAGGTTCCCATCTTTTTTGATATCCTCTGCCTTGTAACCCTTTCATTCCTTTTATTGCTGTGCAATAGTTTCCATCTCTTGAGAACACTTTTCCTTCTGGTTAAGGGATGATTTGCACCTCGAAATGTTAATATTTGTTCAGACTAACCAGTAGCTGGATTTCCATTTATAAAATGGAGTAATACATCAGTTCTAGGTTTTATGCTCAGAAGATGGGCCTATGTGAAGTGGTTATGAATTATAACAATAGTATACTAGTAAATGTGCTGTTGCTGGTTTGTATTCATGTCTAAGTTCCTTATGTATGGATATGTGCATTTTTACCTTGCAGTAAAGCTGAGGTATAAAAAAGGAATCATGAGTAACTCATTACAAGTGCCAAAAATTGGGTTATTAGCTTAAGCTCATCAAATAGGCAATCTGGCTCCTCCTTTGAACAATAGTTTTCCCCAAAAAATGACCAGGGAGAGCTCCAAACCACAGGGCCAGCGGGCTTTCTCAAAGGTGCCAGTACTGGAAGCTCTCCTGCAGCAGGCACAGAGGGGAGCTTGAAACCCAAAGTGTCAGCCAGACCTACCTTGTTTTCCATTCATGCACTGCTCACAGACTTTCAAGCTGAAGTTCGTTCATCAATACAAAGGATGGTGACGATGCTTATGGTATTTGGACTCACTGTGCTACAGCTGAATTCACTGTTGAGACCATCATAAAAGCCGTGAAAGCAAATGAAGCTGAACTTCAGTCTATAGCCACAAGTACACTTATAACAGTGAGGGGGCATAAATGTGACCCTGCATAAACAACTGGCACAAGCCTTGAGTCTTGAACAACTTGAAAACAATGTATTTTAGAAACACTTGCACTTAATAGGTTTCCTAGCTTCTACCCCAAACAATGAGCTCAAAGATGAGGTCCAGAATGCTTCAACTTCTTTTTTTTAGTTGCTAATACTTGCTAAAAAGTTTATCGATCAGTGACAAGTCATTACGATATTACCAGACATATATGCGAAGATAAAAAAACAGTAAAAAAAATACACGTGTATGTGCTGTATGCCTTATATATACCTAAACGTTCACAAAGCCAGCTTTCTTGAAGAATTTTGGCCTAAATTCTTCCAGATTACCTACATGAGGGAAAGGCAATTCTGTCATGCAGTTTTATGTTATCCCATTGAAAAGACAAACTCTGGTCAGAGCCAATATGTCTGTGAGATGCCCCTCTGAAACAAGTCACAGAGGTAGCCATGCCCCTTGTGGAATGAGCGTTTACGGCCCCTGGCAACTCTTTGCCATACTTATTCTAACAGAACACAATGCAATTTGCCAGCCATTTAGACAAACATTGCTTAGAAACCTGAATGCCCTCTCTACCTAGGGTAAAAGAAGCAAAAAGCTGCTCCGACTTTCTGCATTCCTTAGTCCGGAGCAGATAATACTTTACAGGTGGTTAAATCCTAGCCACTGTATCCTTTGTAGATACTCATGAGGCAATGTCTGCCCTTTGAGGTAAATATTTGGTATCTGCAGCATGCACATTTCTTTTACAATTTGTTTACAAAGGATATAAGAGTCACTGTACGATGCAACTACCATCAATAACATAACTTTGCAGCCACATAGGATCTGACAAGAACGTGTTTCTAACAGCTTTTGACTGACTTTCTTCAAAGCACAATGGATGAAAACATTTTTTTTTTTTTTATCTTTTTGTTGACCGGGTAAGTGCACTAGACAAATTCTGCCTATTTTCAGGCACAACCCGGGGGAGGGGGATACAGATGAATGCCAACTGACCTTGAACCACATTAAGCTGTTGGTGGTATTTTTAGTGAATGAGGGAAATTTGGCCAGGACACTGGGGAAATTCCCCTACTCTTTTCGATAAGTGCCATGGGATCTTTAACATCCACCTGAACTACCACCAATCCAGGCAGATGGGACCTCAGTTTAACATCTCATCCAAAAGACGGCACCTCAGAAGTGCAGCACCCCTCTCATGCTGCATTACAGTGTCAGTACTGGGATATTAACCCAAGTGCCAGATGTGGGAACTGAACCCACGGCCCTCTGATCTCCCGGCCACAGAAGCAAGTGTGCTACCTACTGAGCCACTGACACTATCATGCCTGATCATTGTATTTTGAGAGGTTTGCTTATTGAGTTGGTTATTTATTTATTTATTTTTTTAACTTTTTTCTACTTTGTTTTTGTGACCACAACCCATGTGGTATATACCTACAAGTATTGTAAACATTGGCCAAATAGAATTTTTGGAACTGTCCCATCTTACTTTCTTGTTATAACCTTTTATTATTCTTATTTTCTTGTGGTTTGTGTTGGCAATGGTGGTAGTGATGATGGCACAGGAAATCCCTGTTCATGTCAATTGGAGTTCCGTGATATTTCCTGATATACCATATATGGAGTGCATCTGGTCACTGGTTACCCCTGTATGCATGATGGAAGTAGTAACTGGTGCCCATAATATGCACGATGGTACTAGTAAATGTTGTCAATAATATGTAGCATGGCAGTAGTAAATGGTGCTATTAGATACAGTACATCAACTCTGATTGGCAGTAAACAGGGAGATGGCAACTAATAAAACTGAATCAGAGGTGAGTCTTGAATGCCGGACTAACAGACACAGCATTTTTTTCTTTATTTTCAAACTGCCTGAGTTGTCATTGATGCTGCTTCTGTCACCATAAGGAACCAACAGGCTCAGAGACAGTTTCTCACCAGTGTGAAATACTGCCTATTTCACACTGGTGAGAGATTGCCCTCGAGCCTGGTGATTCCTCCCTGTGACATTTAAATGTGTTACAGCAGCTCTCAGGAATCTCCGGAACGCACGCGAGCTGCTGTAACTGAAATCAGTTACACTACTAAATGCTGACCCACTGCTTCTTACAGTGACAGAAACTGCATCAATGACAGCTCAGGCAGTTTGAAAATAAAGGGAAAAATGCTGTTTCTGCCAGTCCAGCACTCAGGACTCACCTCTGAGTCAGTGTTAATAGATACCATGCCCCTGTCTGCTGCCAATCACAAATACAAAAACATGTGGCTTTTCTGTGCCCTATCACATTGAAAACTGCTCTTGCTTCCAGGAGCATGCCTGCTCATCCCCTACAACAACAAAGCATCACTGTAACTATGGGGACAAGCACGCAAGTCTGCTGAGACGTGATTTTTGGGTGGCCCCCACTGAATATAAATAATTGCCTGATAATCAAATGTAGGTTGTCCTGTAGAAAAACACACACAAAGTACAGAATAAAAAAGACACCACTTTCATTAGAACAACCACACTTAATTGACACTCAGCATTGAAAATACGATCTTTTCCAGCTGACAGTGCTGCTTTAAAGTTGCTACATTTGTGCACGGACACAGCGAGATTCAACTAAACTCCAGCGGAATGACAGAGCAATCCATAGCTGTGTTGTGCTAGCAGTCATGTGCTACCACTGCCCCACATTCACAGTCACGTGTTTCCAGAGGTCCAATTATGTGCTTTGTTGACAGAGCAACATTCTCTCTGTAATAGCAATGTATCAGCATAGCTCTGCTATACAGCCTAAAAAGGAACACAGCGGGCTGACCAGCCCAGAATGGAACTAAAGCAACAAAAAAAATGGTGAAAAAGAAACCCAGGTTGTGCAACTAAGCAGGACATGACAAAGGGCTCCTGCTTTCTGTACCTTCTGTAGCTGCCCATGAGAGACCATAGCTCCTCTTCAAAAGGAGATGTAGGTAAATCACAGCAGGTTTACCTCACTAGGACCCAGGGTAAGTACACTGGACTATTCTAACTCAGTCAATAAGCCAGCATGGCTTCAGTCCCTTGCCCAGAGGAGATAGTTAACAAAAGTGGCGCAGAAAAGAGTCTGCCTGCCTATAAGTTTCCCAAGTAAACCTATTAAACCTATGAGGGCAAAGACATAATAAACCTATTTGTAGCAGACACAAAGCACCACTTATCAGACTCCACTTAAGAATCTATAGACCAAACTTGCTCCTATACTACTGGACAGAATATCCTGTCCCCTTACACTTAGCAGACGAATCTGAAACCTTGAATTGTCTTGTACAGCCACCATGGTGTGATGGAACCCTTTCTGAGAAACTCGTTGTGGGCACGGCTTCGTTTATGCCAAGCCCTGAACTTTTTATGGCTAGGGTGCTCATCTATGTAACAGTGGGTTCTCTTGGCAGTCACCCTTGTGACTCCCCTAACCTTCATGAACATCGCCACAAATGGGAGCGGATTAGGTACCATAGACTGATTATAGGAGCAATTAAAAAAACTCTTACTGCTCTTACTTTTATGTTCTGGCAATGTTGAGCTGAGCTCTGGCCCATTTGCCGGGCTATCTTCTCCTGCAGACTTAGCCTGTATTAAAGGTGTGAGTTTTCTGCATGTAAATGCCTGTAGCCTCCTTAAGAAGTCTGAATCCATACAGACCTGGATGTGTCATACCAGACCAGATGTTCTAGTAGTCTCTGAGTCTTGGCTCAAGCCTGACACCTTAGACTCGGAGGTTAACATCCCATCTTATAATATTTTCAGAACTGATAGCAGACCAGGGGAGGAGGAGTAGCCATATATGTGCATGACAAACTTGTTCCCTCTGTCTTGGATTCCACCTCAATTCCCAAAGAATTTGACAGTCTGATGCTCAAGATTGAGTCCTCATCCTCTGTTGCATTCTACGTCATAGGCTGCTAGGACTACAGTTACTAAAACATTTAAGTAGCACCTTGGGTGGACTGTCCTCAGAGGTCATTATTATGGATGACCTTAACCTCAATTGATTTTCCAGTGCCTCAAATCCCCTCAAAGACATCTGTGATTCCTTCGGATTATCCCAAATTATCTCCAAAGCAACACACCCAAACAAAAAAAAACCCGAGCAACAACACCCTATTAGACCTTATTTTAGTAAATAGAGCTCACCTATTTACTCATGCCAGTGTCTTCTTCACTGACACCAGTGACCACTGTTACATTGCCTGTTTGCGGACCATAACAAAACCAGTCTCCACCTCCAAATGCAGTATACCTTCAAGAGGAATCGCCAAAATCTGGACCCCCGTTCATTTCTTTTCAACCTGGAGAACTCCTTTAAGTGGCAGCACTTCTATTTAGCCAAAACAGTGTATGCTGGGTATGATGTCTTCCAGGAAATTGTCCTCGAGGTAACTGATAAGCATGCATCCCTGGTTAAAAGCCGAATAAAGAAAAAGTCCTGTACTTGATTTACAGCAGAGTTGAAGGCTTCATTGCTTTGTAGAGATTCACTATGGAAAAAAGCTCGGAGAACCAAAACTTCACCAGACTGGACAGCATTATTAGGAACCGGTGTACGAAGATGGTCCGAGAGGTTAAAACAAATTATTTCCACACCGAACTGGACTTTTCCCTCAGATGTCCTGCCAAATTCTGGACAACGCTCAAGGATATAGAAGGTCATGCATCTTCTAACTCTCTGCCTGGTAAAATCACTTCTGGTTCCACCACGGTGACCAATAAACATACAGTCCTTGACCTTCTCAATATAACCACTTTGCCACTGCAGGCCTTGCATTCGATACTTCTCTGGCCATTACCCTCCACTCTCAACTTGGTCTACAGGATCCAGAAAAACTGGACACTAACGACTCGGTGAATGCCACAGCCTTCGCCTTTCAGCCTGTATCTCTGAAAGAAGCAGAGGATTTAATTTTACAGCTGGATTATAGAAAGAGTGCAGGTGCAGACTTAATTGACCCATACTTCCTAAAACTTAGTCACCACATCCTGGCTGCTCCAATTCCGCACCTCTTCAACCTATCACTTATGCAAGGTGATATCCCACTTATTTGGAAAACTGCCCATGTGATCCCTCTCTACAAATCTGGTGATCCAGGTGATCTGAATAACTATAGACCCATTTCCCTACTCCCTATCCTTTCTAAAATGTTGGAGAAAATAGTTGGTACACAGCTTACGAAGTTCCTGGACTCCTCAAATCTGCTTAATCCTCTGCAATCAGGATTTAGGCCACAACATAGTACAATTTCGGCCCTTGCAAAAGTGACTAATGACTGGCAGGGCACCCTTGATAACAAAAACTTTGTATGTGCAATATTCCTGGACTTAAGCAAGGTGTTCGACACAGTTGACCATAACCTGCTTTTACATACTCTCCGTATGATTGACCTTGACCCCCCCCTTCCATGAGATGGTTCTCAAACTACCTCATAGGTCGTCTTCAGCAGGTAAAAGCAGAAGGGGAATTCTCACCACTGAAACCCTTGCTCAGAGGTGCCCCACAAGGCTCCATATTGAGACCACTGCTCTTCGCACTCTACATTAATAGTATCAACTCAGGAATAAAATCCACAAATATTCATCTTTTCACAGATGATGCGGCCCTTTACATTAGCAGATCTACCCCCGATGCAGACTGCTCTGACTTACAGCAGGAATTCAAGCAGCTCCAATTAAATCTACTGAACAGGAAGCTTCTTTTGAATGCTAAAAAAACTAAGGTGACTCTTCTCTCTCCCCTAATCTATACCCCTAATCCTGTTACCCTAGGATTCATACCAAAGCTTACTACTCTCCTAGGTGAATCACTAGACTTCGTACCCAATTTCAAGTATCTGGGGGTCTGGATTGACCATAATCTCTCCTTCCTTCTTCATATCGAGGAAGTAACAAAAAAGCTTAAGCAGAGACTTGGCCTATTTTATAGGATCAAACACCTGCTGACTCAGGATGCTAAAAAAAGGCTGGTTCAATCCACCTTCCTATCAATTCTGGACTACAGTGACTTCCTTTATGGCCAAGCTCCTGCATCTGCATTAGCCAAACTTGATGTGCTGTACCATAGAGCCATAAGATTTATCTCTGGTGCACCGTATTCTACACATCACTGCTCTCTCTACACCTTAGCTGGCTGGTCATCTCTCACTTTCAGAAGGCAAAGAAATGCTGCCTTCTGAATTTATAGAGAAATCACAAAGAAGTTGCATATGTACATAGCTGACTGTCTACCCCTAAGTACAATAAGCAAGTATGCATTGAGAAGCTCCACTTATATCACCTTATCCATACCTAAAGTCAAATCAAGTTTCGGTAGGTCCTCAATAAGTTTCATTCTACCCCAACTGTGGAATAAATTGCAAAAAACTCTTAAGGTGGCCCACCCTATCTCCCTGGCCTCATTCAAGAAACTTTATTCACGATCTATCAAGGAGGCATGTAAATGCTTCCCCTGATTGTGGCCTGGTATTACCTGTCTGCAGTTGTCTCTCTTGGTGCACTTGACACCATCCTCGCTAAGTAAAGTTGGTGCCTCCCATCGCTTTGTATCTCCTCCTTCTTCCTCATGTCTCGTCTTGCATCCTGCTCATTCCTCCTCCTCCCTCCTACTATGCTTAATGTCCCCACTTCCTCTTCCCTTCCCATATATGAGGCGCTCAATGGGTAACCTACTATTTATTCATATGTTGCCTCAAGGATACTCTTATAGTACTGCCTGCAGGCATTGTATATATTGTAAACTGCAAGTTCCTTGTACATACATGTATTATTTATAGGCTTTTTTTGCCTTCTCAGACTATTGTTCTCCAGATTTCTCTATTGCATAAGCCTCACATCATTATGTATTCATCCTGTGTACACATATTCTGTATTATGTGTACTGTTTCCTTATTGTACCTTATACTTATCTTAACTTCCCAGGTCCAACTTGAAAATGAGTTCACTCAATGGTGTTTCGCCTGGTAAAATAAAGATTGATTGACTTTAGGCCCCTTGTGGGTTCATACTTTAATCTTGCACGATTATGACGTTCCAGAGCAATGACTAAGCATGCACATTAGCCAAAAGAGATGCAGTACAGAGAGGGCCCACTGGGCATTCCTCAGGGGCAACCAGCTACACTAGCCAAACACTACAACGTGCAATGAACCATCACAGAGTCTCACCAGAGGAAGAAATCGAGCCACTATATTTGGACCCTGTAATTGGGCCCAGGGTCAGCTCACAGAGGTACTTTGTCCCAGACTAGAACAGCAGAAAACACAGTCACTAACCCCACTGTAGGTCATCCTATGTTGCCAGTAGAGCCTGCCATCATCAGTGAAAATCCAAAGGCTCCATGCAATGCATGCTGCTCTGTGCCCTTACTATCACCAGTTGATGTAGGAATTATATGCCGACTACAATTTGGAAATGCTGTACAGGTTCCAGCAGACTGTGCATGCTCCTAAATGTCCAGGAATTTTGCCCTACTTTAAGACCCAGTGGTCACTAACTTGCCCAACCATGACTTCCTAATCAGTTCTCTATTACAGCATATGAATGGCTCCCTGCAGAGGTATGGCAGCATATATGCCACTGGAGGTTCACTAGGCTATCCCTTGAGACCTAACCAGTCTTGCCTCTTATTAGCATATTTGTGCATTCCTATGTAAGTTGCCCACAATCAGCAACCAGAGGAAAAAAAGACCCCCAATTTATTTTTACTTTACAGGGCTAGTCAGAAGAAAAGTGCAATTAATAATGTAGAGGAGAATAAGAAACCTCCAAAAACACTACCTACACTATCCACTACTCATTATTTTTCTAAATGGGTACGATATAAAAATTGCATATGGTATCATTATAAAGAACAGTTGTGTAAGAACTTACCATAACAGTAGATCTTCAAGGGGATCTCAGTCATCAGGTCTCACAGATGGAACTTCACCGTTGGTGAAGCAGGATCCACATGGAAGCTTTTCAGCAGTACAACTGGGGCCACCCATGCCATCATCTGCTGACATCACCAACCCTATAAAGGTGTGAGCGGCTCCACTCTCCCCTCAGTTCTTTTCCCTGGAGACAAAGGGAGCATAGCTCAAGCCATGGGGGACTGAGGAGAGAGAGATAGAAGTGCCCAGGCCCATGTATGAAAGGTTGAATACACCAGATAGCCAGTTCTAAGAGAGAGCCCCTCAAAAAGGAGGATGGTGGGAGGGAAGGCAGTCCTGATGACTGAGATTCCCTCGAAGACCTACTGTTATGGTAAGTTCTTACGTAACTGTTCTATCCTCTTCAGGGGTATCTCAGTCATCAGATCCCACAGATGGAATGAGTCCCAAGCAGTTACATATGTACAGAAACAGTCTGGGAGGAAGGCTGCCCCTAAACTTAAGACAGGAGGCCCTGCAGCACAGCACTGACAAAACCTGCAAGGGATCTTGAGGCAATGTCCAGACTGTAGTGCTTGATGAAGGTGTGGATGGTGCTTCAGGTGGCAGCCACACAAATGTCAGTGGCTAATACCCCTCTGAAACAAGTCACAGAGGTAGCCATGTCCCTTGTGGAATGAGCATTCACCGCCCCTAGCAACTCTTTGCCATACTTATTCTAACAGAACACAATGCAATTTGCCAGCCATTTAGACAAACATTGCTTAGAAACCTGAATGCCCTCTCTACCTAGGGTGAAAGAAACAATAAGCTGCTCCGACGTTCTGCATTCCTTAGTCCGGAGCAGATAATACTTTACAGTTCTGTGCACATCTAACATATGGAGCAGTGCTTCTCCTGGATTGGCACACTCAGGAAAATAAACAGGACGGTGGATAGATTGGTTCAGGGTAAATTCAGACACCATCTTAGGATGAAACTTAGGATCCATGTGCAAAGACACCCTGTTTTTGTAAAAAATCAAATAAGGCTCCTTGCACCAGAGGGCCTGAAGCACAGAAATCCTTCGAGCAGAAGCAATAGCAATCAAAAGTAACACTTTCCAAGAAAGGAAGCATAGCTCACAAGTCATGGCTGGCTCAAAAGGTGACAGGGTCAATTTCTCAAAACAAAATTCAAATCCCAAGCCAGGACAGGAGAACGGATTGGAGGTTTCAGATGCAGGGTGCCCCTCAAGAAGGTACAGGAAACATCCAGCTGAGCCATAGTGTGGTCCCCCACAGGCTCATAGAAAGCCAAGATAGCCAAAAGGTGCACCATGAGGGAAGAGTACTGGAGACCTGAGTCCGACAATGATATCTGGTAGTCCAGAATCATGTTCACCAGACAAGTGAAAGGGTCCAAACTGTGTTTAGTAACCCAGATGGCAAACCTCTTCTACCTCATGGCATAAGTGGCTTGAGTGGAGAGTTTCCAAGTGGCCACCAGTACATCTGCCACCCTATGGGAAACCCAAAACCTGGCAATGACTATGTCCTCAGGAGCCAAGCATGTAGATGGAAGGACCTGAGGTTGGGATTTACCAGGGTCCCCTGAGCCTGTGTCAGCAGATTCCTTTAGAGGGGAAGGGGAACCGGAGGTTCCTCCACTAGCTGCTGTAGTAATGGGAATCATATCTGTCGAGGCCAGAATGGAGCTACAAGGATCATGCTGGCCTCCTCCATCTGCAGTTTGATTAGCACCCTCTGAATCAGAGGAAATGGAGGAAAGGTGAAAAGGAACCTCCCACTTCAGGAGAGAGACAACGCGTCTGGCCAGAAAACTCCAGACCCTGAATCGAGTAAGCAGAAACTGGGCAGTTTTACATTGAGTGGGGAAGTAAAATGGTCCATCTCTGGAAGACCCCATCTGTCAAACAGATCTGCGACAGACGAGAAAAGCTTCCACTCATGCATGCTGGACTGCGTCCAGCTGAGGCTGTCCACCAGAGTGTTCAGCTATCCTGGATTGTGGACTACTGGGAGAGTTAGACCACGGTCTAAAGCCCAGTGCCACATTCTCAAGGCTTTCCCTGTACAGGGGATACAAATGTGTCCCCCCCCCCGCTTGTTGATGTAATACATGACACTGAGGTTGTCAGACTGGATCAACAGCTGGTCTGGGAGAAGATGGTTCTGAAAGGCTTGCATGGCATACAGGACTGCTCACAGCTCCAGGACATTGATATGCAGGGAAGTTTCAGTCTGGGACAAAGCCCTGAGTTTGAAAGGGACCCAGGTGAGCCCCACAGCCCAACCTGAAGGCATCTGTGGTAAGGATCTGCTGGGAGGAGGAAATCTGGAAGGGGACCCCTTGCAGCAGGTTTAGGGGTTCCATCCACCACTTTAGCACCCTGCGGACTGGAGAGGAGACCAGCACCAACTGATCCAATTCATCCATGCTCTGGTCCCATTGAACTCAGAGAGTCCACTGGAGGATGTGCATGTGAAGTCTGGCCAACAGAACAGTGGGAATGGCTGTGGCCATCAATCCCAACAGCCTCAAGTACACCCTTGCAGGGACATAACAGCTCTGGGCAACCACTTGAGCCTGGGCAATAAGGCACTCCACTCTGTTCTGAGGCAGCAATGCCTTTTCCTGCACCAAGTCTAGAAACGCACCTATATATTGCAGCCTTTGGGATGGGACTACGACTGACTTGGATAAGTTAACCATAATGCCCAGGGAGAGAAACAGTTGAAGAATTCCCTCCAGAGTCCGCAGGAGCTGTTCCCTGGATGGGGCCTTTAGGAGCCAATCATCCAGATAGGGGAAAACATACAGTCCCTCCCTTCTGAGAGCTGCAGCTACCACTACCAAGCATTTGGCAAAGACCTGTGGCACAGAGGACAAGCCAAAGGGCAATACTTTGAATTGGTAGTGCTCATCCTGGAAAAGAAACCAGAGGAATCTCCTGTGGGGTGGAAACACAAAGACTTGTGCAGGTATATGTCCTGCATGTCCAGAGAACACAGCCAGTCACCCTGCTTGAGGAGAGGCAGCAAGCCTGGCAGAGTCTGAGTTTTAATGCACACCTTGATAAAGTCACTGCAAAAATTCACTTGAAAATTGGTACATTTTATCATATAAAACATTTTTAACACAGGAAACTAGATTGTCTATAGCACAACAAAATATTTTGCCAACTTTAAACTATGCTTTCACTGTCATTGATAATGCACCTTCATATGTTCTTTCAAAGAAAGAGGTACTGCTTCAAAAACTTGGTAAATTTGCACTTTTATTACAAAATAGGACACACCTCTGCTTAATTTTGGATAGCTTTGATTGGCCTTCGGTTTTGAATAACTATGAAATATCTCTAGCATGTCTTACATATAACATAATGAACTCTAGCATTCCTGTCTCCTTACATGAATTATTAAAGAAGCACATCCCTGTATGTGGCTCACGTTCATCTGAAAGCGTACAGTTACCTATACCATTTGTTCGCACTAACACTGGTAAGAGAACTTTTGCATACTGTGCTGCTTCATTAAATTCACTACCAACAAACTTTAAGCCTCTCCCTTCTGTTAGGCTATTCACATCATCTGTTACTCAGTATTTCAAAAACAAATGTACATTCATCTAAGCAATAACAACTGGTTTACCTTTTTGTTTTACTGATTGTTTTACAGTATTTTGTAGTATGTCTTGTATAAGTTTTTTTATAATATATGGGAGAAGGTTATTAAGGATGGAATTCAATAAATTCCTATCATGGTTATGCTATCGTTGTGACAGCAAGAGGTTGTTATACCTTCTTGAGTATGTAACAATTATAGCATAACAACATGAACATCTTTGCACATGCGTGTCTCTCGAACTTCCTGATGGACGATCGGCCCTGGTGGTGAGAGCTGGCCCTGAAGGAGAGCGGGGCAAAACAAAAAAATACGGAAAAGTAAGGATAAATTTTGTTTAACTGGTGCCCATACACTATAAAAGACAATGGATGAGTACTAGTTAACAACAACAGTGGGTTCCCTTTTTGAGTTTGTCATGTCAATGGTAAACCTCTTGAGCTGCACTCTCGAGGTTTACCAGGTTGTCATGACAACCTCTTGAAGGGAACACAGCGTTGTTGTTAACTGGTGCCCACCCATTATCCTCTATGTTCTTGTGTTGATATTATCATGACCTCAAGTCATAATTGAAAATAGAATGTTTTATTCCAGTGTACCTACCTGCAATTCAAATAAATGAAATGAAATGGAAGTTACCATTTGAAACTTCCTGTACTGGACATACAGATTGAGGTTCTTTAGATCTAAGATGACTCTCAGGTGTCCAGTTCTTTTGGGGACCAGGAAGAACCTGTAGTAAAATCCAGTGTTTCTTTGGTGCCTGGGCACTGGCCCTATGGCCTTTTTGCACAGAAGGGACTGTACCTCCTCCTGAAGAATAGACAGATGGGCTGGGGGTAGGTGGGGGGCACTAGAGGGGTCTCTGGTGGTGGCTCGACAAGCTCCAGAGTGCAACTCCTTTCTATGATTTGAAGAATCCAGGCATCTGATGTGATGGCTCTCCATTAATCAAGATGGAGGGAGAACTGACCTCTGACCACCACCTTTTGGTCGGGACCGGAAGAGGGGGGTCTGGCAAGGAGTCAAGCAGAGGCGGATCCAGCCGCTGGGGCTGGTCTGTCACCTCTGGGGTGCTTGGCCATGGCTCCAGCAGAGGAGGGGTGGGCAAGGTGGTGGAGGAGACTGCTGTGGACTTGTGGGACACCTTGCAAAAGGGAGGGCGCTGTCTGCTCTTAGGCTATATATGATACAGCATATGGACAGACTTGATAGCCCTGCCAGATGCCTGCAACTCATTTATGATGTCCTACACATCTGGACCAAACAACCTGGAGCCATTAAAAGGGGCATTAAGCAACTTTTGTTGGACATCAGCAGAAAAAACTGAGACCCTCAGCCAGGAATGCCTATGAAGGCAAATGCCAATGGAAGCAGCCCTGTTACCAGTATCCAAGACATCATAGAGGGCCCACAGGAGGTGCTTGGTAATATTCTCAGCATTTTGCAGGCACTTAAGAACCTCTAGCTTCTGGGTACAATCAGGAAGGGCACAGGCCATGGCCTTGCCCTTCTTCCAAAGGGTAATCTGGTACTTGACCATATGAGAAAGGTAATTCGCAATCCTCAGCCCAAGGGTGGATGAGGCATAGACCCTCTTGCCCCAGAGATTGATCCTACTGAATTCTCTGTGGGGGGGGGAGGGAACCAAGGTGATTGGGCACCTTGGATCTACAGTATCATGGGCTGCTTTTATAACCACAAAATCTGTCTCTAGTTGGGCAGCGTAGGGAGGGACATCCTGGAGGACATGATATAATTTATCAGCCTTGCGGAGCATGGCTGGCACCATGTCAGGCCTGTGCCAGGCTGCAATTGTCACATTCCTTAGTGCAGGAAGGATAGGAGGAATGACTTTAGGAGAAGACTCTGGAATTTCTAGGAAATCCACCAAATCTCACCTGGTGGCATCCTCCTCCTCCTTAGTATGGAAGCCCATGGCTGAGGACAGCTGCTTCATAACATTGAAGAAAGTAGGATCCTCTGGAGGAGACCTAGGACAATGCTTAACAGAGTCCTCACAGACTGAGAAAACTGTGGATCTGCCAGAGCAGAGAGGCTCTTCCTCTTCTTCCTCTTCATTGGGTAGAATAAGATAAGAATGGTACTTCTCCTTGATGTCAACCTGTTCCAATTCCAGGTCTGATGACTGGGATATTGATGACAGCCCATAGGGAGCAGCTCACAGAGGCCGAGGAGGTGTCGATGACGGTGTCGTCAACGGCACAGGTGATGCAGGTATACGTGCCTAACTGGTGGACCAAGACCGTAGTGAATGTGGTCAAAATGTCATTGAGATCGACGACAGTAGATTGTTGCATCGGGGGGGGGGTTGATGGCACAGAAAGTAATGACCTACCAGATGGGCCTTAAGAGCCCGAACAACCCACAGCCCAAGGACCTGAGGAAACATCAGGCCGGTAATGGTCCTGTCTTCAACAAAGAGGGGGCTGATGACCCTGAGGTCGACGGCCAGCCACTTAGAACATCAGGCAAAGGTGCTGTCAGTAGGGGTGTGGTAGGGACAGAGACCTGGACAGCAGGCTTAGGTGTCTGTGCAGTCACAGCCAACAGAATACCCCCAGACAATGAGGAAGAGCCTGTTGGGGAGAGGGCCACCATTGGGGGGAGCAGTCCCAATCTCTGTTCTTTTTATGACTTTTCCCCGAGGACTCGTCATGGGACTTAGTGGCCTGGGAGCTCGACAACCCTGCCCGCAACTGGGAAGAAGGGACCCTGGTGGACCCCTGTTCAGAACTGGCTACCTGTTGCTCCATGAGGAATTTTTTGAGAGCCTTTTTGCATCGCCTGAGGGTGGTTTGCTTAAAACTTCTGGCAGAGCTCACAGTCCAAGGCGCTGTGGTCAGACCCAAGACAGCAGACACAGAGTGAGTGCTCTTCTGAAGAGGCAATCTTCTTTCTGCAGTGGCAGTGACAGAAGACAAAAGTCAAAGGATTATCTCTTGACATAAATGAGGTGAAAGGAATCTTACTAGAAAAATAGACTCTAAAAAAATTAAGTATAGAAAAGCCATAGGCAAAAAATGGTGCAAAACTGCATCGGAGCTTCTACGGAGACCCATGTGATCAAGTCAATGGTGGGAAAGAACTGAGGAGAACTGAGGAGGGAGCGGGGCTGCTCAAGCCTTTATGGGGTTGGTGACATTGGCAGACAATGTCGGTGAGGGCGGCCCCAGTTGTACTGCTAAAAATCTTCCATGTGGATCCTGTTTCACGATGGTGAAGTTCCATCTGTGGGACCTGATGACAGAGATGCCCCCGAAGAAGATCTGGTTATGATCCATACCATTCACGTTGTCATCTGAAATAAAAGTTACTGTTCCATCAGGTTAATAAATACAGTTCTGACAAGAAATAATACATAATAAAACTACTGTACTAGTTAAGCACCTAAAGCAGAAGTATCAGAATATTAGAAAATGTAAACATGAAGGCTAAAGAAAATCAAGGGTTTATGAGCTTAAAGCATCATTTCCAGAAAACACTGAATAAGGGCAAAGCTCCACACAGCATCCCAGCCTGAAGGAAGCCAGAAGAGGATAAGGCTCCACACAACTGGATAGGGACAGGACACCAGGTACATCCAGACCTGCAGTCCTGGGGTAGTATCATGCTTGTAGAAACTGTTCCAGCTGTAGCAGTTAGTCACGATGGTATATAAAGACCCCCAATATTATGGAAAAGTAAAAACAGTACATCTGAGTGAGGAAATTCCTCAATCCGGTTTCCTCAAGTCGTTAAAACCGTATCCATTTCAGAGGGGGCCAAAAAGGGTACGAATGAACTTGACTCCCTAATCTCAGTCTGGGAGTCCATGAATTCCAGAGCAGAGGATCCAGACTGCTTTTCCACCTATGAATCTTCCTGATTTCTTTCCTTATCTCCAGGACTACCAAGTCGCCATCCTCCAGTGGATTCCATTGACAAATATCTGTCCTTCAAGGTGGCAGCATACAGATGTATTCAGGGAATCAAACAAAATAATTGCTTGTCTGAGCATAGTAAATTTAATGCTTCGGTTTTAGTTTAATGACACCCCCCCCCCCCAAGTCCCCAGGCGAAAATAGCATACCTTTTTAAAAGGTCAAAAAGGCATATTAGCACACCGCATCCCTCCTCCTGGCAATTTTCTCCAACACTGAAAGCCAAGATGAATTCCCACTCAAAAAAATCACGCACTGCTCATATTAAAATTCCAATAGATAATGTATTCCAGGGGCCAAGGTTCTAGGTGCTGATATCTGCAAATATCAAGATTTTTCAGTTTAGACAAAGCTTCCTGAAATAATAAGAGTTATTGGCCCCTCACACATGAGCTCCACAGCGTGCACAAATTCAGTAAGGAATCTGTACAATTCATTAGGATCAATACAGCATCACTAAGTGCCACTCTGAGTTAGTTTTAGGTCTTGTGGAATAGCACAAAAGTCAGTGTATGAGCCTGCAAGGGAATGCCAAACTCCTCAAAATTCCTCAAAACCTCTACTGCTCCAAAATGCGGACATTCCACCTGTTCCCTTAAAAGGCTGCAAATGCTTGATACTGGGCTGTAAGGGCTATAACTTATCTCTCAGAGGCTAGAAAACAGCTAAAATGTTTAAATAAAATTTCCCCTGCTAATACTGGACTCTGTATATAGACCCATGGCTCACCATAATAAACAAACAGGGGGGCTGCTACTGATGTAAACCCTTCTAAGTCCTTAGAAGGACCTAGTAAACATGTTTTCTTCACATTTTAATAACTCCCAACAAGACATAAAGTATGCCAGTTGGCAAGGCAGAAAAATAAATGTTACTAGGCTGGTGCAAGATTGCATCTCTTTCCAGATTTTAGTCTTCAGACGCAGAGTAGGAGACAAAGGTTTATGGCAGTACTATCGGAATTCAAGGAAGCAGGAGTTCCAGTGTCTTCTTTTTCCATCACAACTGAAAATAACCTTTCAAGGTAAACTGCAGTATTTTCAAGACCCTGACATTGCAAGAGCTCTTTTTTGCAACCGGTGTTAAGCTCCCAGAAGAAATAGGGTCCGATTTTGATGAGGATGAGGCAGACGTGACGGACTATCACCCTATGCAGATGGCTGGAATGTGATTGTCTTATTAATGTAGTTTTTTTTTAATTCTGTAAGCTTTTCATAAAACATACAACAGTACTCACACCACATCCCTCCTCATGGCCACACACTACCTGTGGTTACATATATACATAACAGAGTCACACATGATTACAGATTTTGTTCTACCTTATGCCTCTCTGTGTTGTAAACATGACATGTTGCTTGGCAACAAGAACAAGACAAAGTAACTTACAACTAACACACAAAACATGTAACTTCAGACAAACATACTAATCACTGGTACAAAACATGGATTTCATTAGTCTCCTGTTTGAATTTGATTTCAACAGACCTGTTATAACCTGATCTTGCTTATCCCTTAGTGCATATAGCCATACTACCACATCACTTCCCTACAGCCTTATCATGGCTGCTTCCATTGGTAAAAGTGATTCTATATAGGGGTCCATGTTGCTCAAATTTATCGCCTAGCCTTTGAGTTCATAAGTCATATGCTCCAGAAGGAAGACTTTCAACATTAATTCTTGCCACATGGCCACTGTCAATGTTATATGGGACACCCAGGTATTTTGCACATACTTCCTAGCCATAAGCAACATACAGTAATTTCCACCACCCTAGGGTATAAATCCCAGTTTTCCTCTGCTTGGTCTTCCACCCCCATCAACATGGAGACTGGGTCACCTCTGATTCAGAGTTTAATAATCTGTGATATTTTCTCTGCTATACTCAACCAAAAGGATCTAAGTTAGGTACACTCCCAGAAATAATGCATACATCTATCCCAGGCCCTCTGACACCATCCGCATATGGGTGAAATACCAGCATTACATTTGCTGGCTATCTTGGAGCATGTACAGTCTGTGTAAGAATTTGTACTGTGCTTCCTTGTATCAGTTTCATATTAGTAACCCCATATGTGACAGAATGACTGTCTCTAACTATAGGCCCATCTTTATCCTCTCTCCCTGCTCTCTAAGGCCTTAGAAAAGATTGTCAGGAACCAACTTGTGTCCTATGTCATGGATCACAATCTCCTAACTGCTAAACAACATGGCGTCTGAAAGCTGCACAGTACAACCACCACCCTAATTGAGCTATGTGAAGAATTCCACAAGGCCCTAGACAAAGGTGAATACATCAGAGCAGCCTTTCTTGATCTTTCCAAGGCCTTTGACTTAGTTAGCCATGACCTCCTAATCATCAAAAAACCAAAAAAGTCTGCACCACGAAACCGTAGTGGTGCTATAGTATAACGCACATGAACAAGAGAGAAGATCACAAAGCACCCACTACAAAAGAAGTCCTCTCAAAAAACTCAATAAGCCAGTGGCAGAAAACCTTCTGAGGAAACGTAGGGTTCACCTGAGCAAAACGTCAGTCCATGGCGTTGTGCATTCTGTGACGTCACACTTTCGTGTTGGTGGTTTTCAGTCACTGGCTTATTTGGATGTTAACTGCACAGTTTTAAATTAAACAGTAAGACTATTTAATCATTTTTTGAGTGGACTTTTTTTGTAGTGGGTGTTTTATAACCTGCTTTATTGTTTACCTCCTAATTATAAAGCTCCGAGTATTGGGACTGTCAGATGAGGCCACAGTATCATTCTCTGGCTACACAGTCCACAGATCACAAATGGCTAGATGTGGAGAGATGTTGTGTACCCCTGGCACCATTATACCAAGGGCTACTACCCCTGCCTGCCACTCTGACTGCAGGTTAAGGGGCCTGGGTTCCTGATCAAAGGTGACCATGGATCCCCTACCAACAGTAATGTAGAGGATAATGGTTGGGTAGGGGGTTATAATGAGGATTTTACACACACCCGAGGGGTGGGATGCCACATAAACCCCCGAAAACGAAGCTCAAGGGGTTTATTCTGGCATCCCACCCCGAGGGGTGTGTAACATCCAAGTTTTACACCCCCTACCCATCCTTTATTTTGTATAATTGCTGGGGATCATTTTTTCACCACAGCAATTGTACAAAATAAATGGGTTTGTTTCAAGCTGTGGACAGTTAAGATTTCAGCACGTGGGTTCCATGACGGCTCCTACTGTTTCGTGTTTGTTTTTTTTTCACACTGTGATTAAGAGTTTGTGCCCAGTGATATTTTAGTTCCTCCTCCTGAAAAAAGAAAAGAACTTACCATTGACTGCTTGTGTCGGGGAATTGGAGCAGGTACCACGCTGAAGAGCAAGACAGCAGGGAACGCCATACAAAACAGGAAGATCACGGTAGGCACATGCGTGGAAGTAGGGAAACTGGGCACATGTTCATCGTTATAACTAGCTGGTTATAACGCTAGAATTATAACCCGGTTTCCCTATGGGAAAAAATGGGAACCAGTTATTATATTACAATTATGGTGCCTCCACCCAGAGTAACACTCATGTGGGTAAATAGTAACACTGGTACAGCACTCTAGGAAGCTGTGACCACCAACAACCTCACCTAGTGGCCCAACCCACAGTTTACCTATGGACACAGTATTCAGACTGCAATAACACATTTAATGACTGGCCCCAATAATATGCTCCCCAACCTTGCGCTTACCCATAGGGTCTGGACTTCTGGGATTTGCCCTGTGTCCCCTGCAAAAGAACAGTTTCAACAATAACACAGCACTTATTGCTGCATCCCTTGACTGACCCAGTAACTGAATACCAAATAATAACATGCTCATAAGCTATAATTGACATAAAACAATAAATCTGGTTTATTAAGGGAACTTGAGCAAGGGCGGGGTGAGAATTTTGCTTAATTATTGCAGCACTATATTCAATCAGAGAGCATTGATTATTTATCACTTTAGTCCCTGAATTAATCAGTTTAACCAGCTGCTGGGTATCCAGAGTGGAAAAGGTAGCAGGTCTGGAGCGTTGCCGTGGGTTGGCCAGCGTTGCAGCTGGCTGGGGTCCTTGATGGAGAGAAGGGTGTTATTAGGCAGATAAAATACTTGCCAACAGTAGGATATTTGTAATCCCAGGCCTGTAACCACAGTTGAGAACCCAAACGAGAAATTATAAGGTAAATCAGATGAAACAGTACAGTTATTTGGTTGTTGCAGGGGGCTACCCTGTTTGTACTCACTGCACCCAGACAGATTAAAGAGATGGCTGGCGACACCATGGACCTTCTGGCTTTCCTGGATTCTGGTGGGGACAGGGGCTGACCGGACTCACTAACACTTCACAGCTTTTCCCTGAAGGTGGCCGTAATCTGCGCCTTGATTCTCTGCAGGGGCTGACTCCCCAAAACTGGTCTCTCACAAGGCTGATTAAAGGGCTGGTGCAGGAAAAGTCTCTGGGCTGAAAACTGGCATAGGCCCGAAACTGGAATTTCTGCTTGCTGAAACAGTTTAGCTTCTTGGCAGCAAACAGTGGTTACTCAAAAGCAGAAGAATACCCACAGCAGTCTCCCCCTCTTGACGCGTGGCAGGACACAATCTCCACAGAAGCAGGCTCCACTCTAATCAGGAGTCCCTGGAGCAATCTTGTCACAGTTGTCAGTCCCTCTGTGGGAGAGTTCAATAACACAATACATTTCTTCTGGTAAACACAGGCATTCCAGATCAGCATTTATTGCTGGAACCACAATTTGTGCTTTCAAACAACATGAAGTCTTGCTATATTATAGACATTAGCAGTTTGATCCAGCTCTAGAACTGTCCCAGAGTGAAATGGTTAAAACCATTCCAAAATAGAATTTTGGCACGAGAGCAGCTCTATCTGTGTCATTTCAAACTTGAACTGTCAGATTCTTTACTCCGCCTCAGTGAACAGTCGCTCCGGAGATTTCTCCTTCTGCTCGGTTCATTTCTCGGTTTAAAGAGTGTTTTCTCGGTTGGATTTAACCGAGAATAGTTTTATTTTAACCGCAAAACCGTTCGGTTCAAGCTCTATCTGTGGTAACTGTAAGTAAATGAAGGTTTTGTCTGTGTGGAACTTGTAAGTTATCGGTTCGGTTTTGAACCGATCAGTGAGTTTAAAACTCATTTAAAACTAAAAATTACTATTTTAGAGTGCGGTTCCCGGTTCTTATCGGTTCTAAAAAAAACGGATTTATTACGTTTTTTCCAATACCATGTGACAGTTAGAACCGATAAAGTGTCTTCTCCTAGCACTGCCGTTAAAAGGGCAAGTTTTTGGTTAGGCTGGCATTATGTCTGAGAAACCCAAAAGAAAACCGCTCATTTCGTTTCAACACTGTGATGTTTGTGGGGGAAGTCTTTGCCAAGGCTGACCCACACACCACATGTGTTTATTGTCTGGGGTTTGACCACCTCCAGTCAGACTGCCAGGTATGTAAGAATTTCCTGCAGCCACCCTGGAAAAAGATTGGGCAGGCTCGAGGAGCGAGAGGCCAAAAGTCCGCTGACCGGATGGCCAGCCTGGTTCGGTGCCAACCGAACCAGAGGAATCCCTCTGACCAGGGCCAGACTTCCTCGGGCAAAAGAAAAGCTGGTTCTGAGAACCAATTCCAGTAAAGAAAACAAGAAAATCAGCAGGTCTGAGTCAAAATTCCTTCTCCAACTGCTGCAGAGATAACAAAAGCCATACAAATTGTCCAGTCACTGTCTCAGGGTCCGTCCGAACCACCACTATCTGGTAAAAGGTCGGTTCGTCCGGTCCCAGTGGTTCAGGATTATGATATTGAGGAATTTTATGAACCAGAGGAGGGGGAGGAGGATTATGAACAGTATGAATGTGGCTGGGAAGGTCTGGGTGTGCCCATTGAACTGGACATCTCCCCAGACAGACCTTTAGAATCTCCCCCTATGCTGTCTGAGTCCCCATCTCATTTTATGTTTTATAAAAAAGTTGCTGAAACCCTCCAGCTTCCTTTAGAAGAGGCTGTGGATGAGCAAGAAAAGCCTGATTTTGTAGAAATGATGGATATTTCAGAGTCTAGGAGATTGTCTATTCCTTTACATAAGTCTTTTAGGAAACAAACAATTAAAATTTTAAAAGCTCCTAATTCTGTGCCTCCTGTAGATAAAAGATGGACAGAAGGTATACATTGTCAGGCCCTGATACAGAATTCCTTTCTCAGCAATGCAGTCATGTTGGGAGTAGTTCAGGCTGCTGTCTGTGATAAAGCTAATATTCCTTGGCTTACATCCTCCTGACAAGGATTCCAGGAAGATTGATGCCATGGCAAAAACAGTATATGGCAGCCTCTCTCTGGGACTCAGGCAAGCAAATTATATGGCTTATGTAGCTAGGTATCAGAAATCTAGATGGGATACTGTTATGCAATTAGCCAAGCAGGCCCATGGCCAGCTGGCTAGTGAACTAGAACAGGTGGCTGCTGATGGCATTGAAGCCTCTAGGTTCAGTTTCATGCTGCTGTGGATGTTAATGATGTTTCCTCTAGGGTCATGGCCACATCTGCTAGCTTTTAGTAGGTTGGCCTGGCTCAGGTGTACTAGTTTGTCACAGGATACCCAGACTAAGGCTATGGATTTCCTGTGGTGGGAAATTCTCTGTTTGGAAGCAGACAGAGAATTACATGAAGAAGATGGATGAATATAGGACTACTTACAAGAGTGCCCAGGCTAAGGAGGCGAAGCCACCCCTCAAAGGCATCCCCCAGGGGTAGGGGTAGGCCTTTTCACAGGCCTTTCTACCAGACTCAGGCCTCCTCTGCCTATGCTCAGAGGGGCTTCTTCAGAGGCAGGGGCAGACGAGGGGTGGGCAGACCTGCTCCCACCCCAGCCCTAAAGCTCCCTGCAGAAACAGAAGCCCTGATGGGGTGCCCAGGGCCGATTCTCCTGTACCAGTGGGGGCAGGCTGGCTTACTTCAATCAGAATTGGGCTTCTTTAACCTCAGACAAGTGGGTTCTGGAAGTAGTAAGCCAGGGTCTGGTTCTCAGCTTCAAAAGTTTCCCAAGTTGAGAAGCAGACTTTTCTACCTGCAAGTGCTTCAGAGACCCTCGCTCTGGAAACAGAGGTCTCATCCCTGTTAGCTCTCAGAGCAGTAGAAAGGGTTCCTCCCCTGCATCAGGGCAGGGGTCTGTATTCCAGATACTTCCTTACCCCAAAAAAGACAGGAGAATGGCGGCCCATTTTAGATCTCAGATATCTGAACAAGCATCTTTTGAAACCAAAGTTCAAAATGGTAACTCTGGCAATGATTTTACCTTCCCTAAGGCCAGGGGACTGGCTAGCCTCCCTGGACCTCAAGGATGCCTATTTCCATGTCCTAATCAGAAGATCCCATCGAAGTACCTCAGATTGAACTGCCCTCAGGCCATTACCAGTTCAGAGCAATGCCCTTGGCCTTACCTCTGCTCCAAGGGTATTCACAAAGTGTCTAGCAGTGGCAGTGGCCCACTTAAGGAGACAGAGGATTGCTGTTTTCCTATCTAGATGACTGGCTCATTGTAGGCCAGTCCCCAGAACAGGTAAAATCTCATCTGCAGGTCACCCAGCAGCTTCTCACCTCCCTGGGTTTTCTCTAAACCTACCAAAGTCGGTTCTGGAACCAGTCCAGGTACTCACCTTTATAGGGGCAGAATTGGACACAAAGCTAGCCAGAGCCTTTCTTCCCCAGAAAGGGTAAGAGAATTTAGTGGCTCTGGCCTCTTCCTTCACTCTGCAGGTCTCTCGACCAGCAAGACACTTTCTGCAGCTCCTGGGGCACATGGCTGCATCCACAGCTGTTGTGCAGGGAGCCAGATTTCAGATGAGAGACATTCAGTTTCACTTGAGAACCTTTGGTCTCAGAAGAGACCCCTTTCCAAGTTGGTCCCAGTGACTGAACCTTGATCCTAGCTCTCCAGTGGTGGCAGGATCAGAGCAATTTAAGGCGGGGTCCCCTTCATTTCCCTTTCTCACGACTTGACTCTACATAGATGCTTCCCTTCTGGGTTGGGAGCCCACATGGGCGACCTTTCCACTCAGGAGTTTGGTCCCCCAGGAATCTCTGTTCCACATCAATTTGCTGGAACTCAGAGCTGTCTTTTAGCTCTTCAAGCTTTTCTGCATCTGTCCACGACAAGGTGATACAAGTCAGAACAGACAACACCACAACAATGTGGTACATCAACAAACATGGGGCACTCGGTCTTCGACCTTGTGCACCGAGGCAATGAAGTTGTGGTCTCTGGCCTATTCCTGAACACTTCCCTTATAGCAGTTCATCTTCCAGGGAAGGACAATGTCTAGCGGATGCCCTCAGCAGGATTTCCCAGGGCCATCACGAATGGTCCCTGGATCCTCAAGTGCTGGGGATAGTTTTTGCCAGGTGGGGCATCCCTCAGATAGATCTTTTGCAGCCCCAGACAATCACAAACTTCCTCTGTTCTTGTTGCAGGCCTCCAGTGTTGGGCTCAGTTCCCTGGATGCCCTTCTTCTGGATTGGGAGGGAAGTTCCTCTATGCTTTCCCCTTTCCTCTCCTATTCAAAGTACTAGTCAAAATCAGATCTCAGCCTTGCAGGGTGATTCTGATTGCCCCGGATTGAGGCCAGGCAGCCCTGGTACCCACTCCTTCTGTCTCGGACAGTCCATCTTCCCTGTGCCTCCCCAGGAATCACAATCTGTTGACTTGTGCCCAGGGAAGGGTTTGGTATCCAGACCTCAAATCCCTCAAACTCAAGGCCTGGCTCTTGAGGAGTTAGAGTTTGCTGATTTACACCTCTCAGGGTGTTCTTGAGATCCTAAAGGCTTCTAGAAAGCCTTCCACTAGGGCTACTTATAGTTCTAAATGGAAAAGGTTTTCCATTTGGTGTGCTGGAAAAATATTTCCCATAACCTGCTGAATTGCCCATTTTGTTAGATTACATGGTACATCTTAATTCCTTGGTCTCAGACCAGCTACCCTGAGAGTTCATTTGGCAGCTGTATCTGCTTTTGTGTCAGCAGGAAAGTCATCCCCTCTTTCCTCTCATCCTGTGTTTTCCAAGTTTTTTAAGGGATTACTCCAAACTAATCCTCCCTTTCAGGAACCGGCCCCTGCTTGCGACCTTAATGTTTGCATTGCCCAGTTAATGCAACCCCCCTTTTGAACCTTTGTCTTCTGCAGAGCTTAAGTACCTAACTTGGAAAATTGTTTTTCTAGTGGCTATCACTTCTGCCAGACGCATAAGTGAATTGCAAGCCTTGTCAATGGAGACTGACTTTATTTCTTTCCACAGGGATAAAGTAGTCCTTAGGACTAATAGGAAGTTTTGCCTAAGGTGGTTTCAGATTTCCATCTTAATCAATTTATCTCCCTTCCAGTATTTTCACTGATCACTCCTCTTGGTGAGAGGAGGTTGCACAGCCCGGATGTTAAGAGAGCTCTTAGTTATTATATAGAAGCGTACTAAAGGTCACAGATTGAATCCTCCAACTTTTCTTACCTATGGTGAAGTTGGAAAGGCAAACCTGCCACTAAGAGGTCAATAGCCAGATGGATTGTCTCTTGTATCCAATTTTGTTATCAGAAAGTGGGCAGACCCCCGGTTTGAGGGCTCATTCTACCAGGGGTACAGCTGCATCTCTAGCTGCTGCCAGAGACATTCCTTTATTGAGATTTGCCAGGCTGCTGCTTGGAAAACGGTACACACTTTTACCAGCATTACTCCCTGGATGTCCAGGCCAGGAGAGATGCTCGGTTTGGCTAAGCTGTTCTTCAGAGCCTATTCCCTAAGTAGGTTCTGCCCTCCTCCATGGAGGTACTGCTGTGTATTCTGTAATGTCTATAATATAGCAAGACTTCATGTTGTTTGAAGAAAAATTACTCACCTTAGTAATGTTGTTTCTTCTAATGGAGTCTTGCTATATTATAGACCTCCCAACCTTCCTCTCAGAACCTCTACTTGGTGGGAGTGGGCAACTTAGTGTGGGCACTGCTTATGTCCTGTTAGCATTTGTCCCTTTGGGACTTTGTGGGTATGTGTATGTGGCGTGTGTGTGTTTATTATACTTATGTTCCATTTTACATTATTAGAATGGTGTTAGTATTTCTGGTCCCCTGACTTGAGTCTTGGGTGTTGGGACCATCAATGGTTGTTATTATTTAGGTAGCCATTTGGCTAGTGTGAGTTACAGCTCCACACAGACCTTAGTGAGTTTGGCTCGTAAAGATCTGACAGTTCAAGTTTGAAATGACACAGATAGAGCTGCTCTCATGCCAAAATTCTATTTTGGAATGGTTTTAACCATTTCACTCCGGGGCAGTTCTACAGCTGGATCAAACTGCTAATGTCTATAATATAGCAAGACTCCATTAGAAGAAACAACTCAAGGTGAGTAATTTTTTCTTTCGGCAGTCCCTAGTTCAATCGACCCCTCAGGAATCGAAGTTGCTCGCAGGAAGGCAAGACAGGCCTTTCCCGGTGAAATGCAGCAGAGCCACACAGACTTCCACTCCTCTTGGAGCGCTCCTTGGAACTGACTCATTCAAACAGTCCCTCTCCAAACTGAAGGCAGAGTTCAGAAATCCAGTTGGCTGCTCAAACTGTAATTCACAGTCCCAGTCTCTCAATGGGTAATAATTTAGGCACCAAGGATTTTTCCCTGTTTTATCTCCCAAAAGTCTCTGCTCATTCCCACAACTCTCTGGCTGAAATCCTGGCTCCCGATTGGCTAGCTGGCTGCCAAAATGGCTGCTGCAGATACAGTTTTTAAACAGTACACACAGTCCCCAGGTTTAAAGTTCTGGAGCAGCCAGTAACAATACTTCTTATTTATCAGCCCCCCCCAGTCATGAAGCCCAAACTGTGCCCTTTCAAATGAGCCCACTCTAAAGCATTTATTCTCCATACTTCTTTTGTTGCTGCTGCTGCAATGCAGTCCCCCCAGGTGGCAGGAATCATCCTCATTAATATTCATGAGTGCTCATTAATATGTATGAGCCCTCGCTATGCCCCAATTTAAAACTTTATTTTCCTCCCAAAGAAGCTTCTCACCACCCTTGCTTTAGTTCCCAGTCCTCATTTAGTACACCAGGGCACCGGGACTGCAGAAACACTCCCTGTTTTGACCACAACGGCATTCAGAAACATCAAAGATGCTTTCCAGCGCATGTGTGATCGCCGCTTGCACCACAGTACAAAAGAAAGTAGTGGAGATCGCGACTTTAAGTTTTAAGCCCGAAATGGGCTAGAATTAAATACTGGCTTGCTCGAGGGACTTGGGGGAATACTGGAGGCACATCAAAGGACCTGGGCTATGGGGTGATAACAATGGGGATCGGGGACACCAGCAGCAGTTGGAAGAAAAATGGGAGACTCGAGACAATTAAGGTAAGCCCCCAAATGGGGGTTACAGTTGTTCAGCTTGCAACTTCTAACCACAGGAGTCCCACAAGACAGAATCCTCGGCCATCTGCTATTCAGTCTGTTCATCAACAAGGTCCCAGAAATTTGTGTAAATGATAAACACAGCCTTAGAGTCAAGCCATACAAAAGCGAGGGTACTGGACTTTAGGAGGGCTGTCTTTGGCAAAATGGGAGAGTGCCTAAGAAATGCACTAGAAAATAGACAGGAAGGAGGGGTGAAGGAACAATGGGGAAAAATCAAAACTGCCATCACAGAGGCAACAAGCATTTGTGTGAAGCAAATAAACAAAACAAAATGAAGGAACAAACCACTATGGTTCTCAAAAGAGGTGGCAGGGAAGGTTAGAGAGAAAAATATACCATTCAGGAAGCATAAGTAATCACAGAAGGACCAGGACATAGAACTGTATCAGTTAAAACAAAAGGAAGCAGGGAAAGCAGTCAGAATAGCAAAGGCCCAAACTGAGGAAAAGATAGCCAACTCAGTTAAGAAAGGGAAAATACCTTTTATAGGTACATTAGGGAGTGAAGAAAGACCAAAGGAGGGATAGTGAGGTGCGGGGTGGGCAGAGGGTGACAGTGAAAAGGCAGAGATACTGCGTGAATACTTTTGCTCAGCATTCACAAAAGAAGAGGAGGGGGAGGTACCTAAATCAGACAGGAGAAGCATTCTGGATAGGGGGGTCAATACCAGTCCATTCACAGAAGAAAGGGTCCTGAAATAACTCCTAAAACTGAAGGTGTAGAAAGTAATGGGGCCTGCCAGGATTCACCTCAGAATTCTAAAAGAACTAAGGGGAGAACTAGTGACACCACTGACTACCCTTTTTAACAAATCATGGGAGGATGGCGTGGTACCTGAGGACTGCAGGAGGGCAGATGTGATTCCCTTTCCCAAAAGTGGGAGCAAGGCAGAGGCAGGAAACTACAGACCTGTTAGTTTGACCTCCGTGGTAGGGAAAATGATGGAATCACTTCTGAAAGAAAGAATTGTTGAGTACCTGGATGCCAGCCAGGCTCAGGACCCAAGGAAGCATGGATTCACAGCGGGCAGGTCATGTCAGACGAATCTAATAGATTTCTTTGACTGGATGACCAAAGTAGTAGACAAGGGAGGGGCTGTGGATATGGCCTACCTAGACTTTAGCAAGGCATTTGACACAGTCCCACACAAAAGATTAATAAACAAGTTAGCCAGCCTTGGAGTGGGTCCCAGGGTGGTGGCCTGGGTCAAAAATTGGCTGGACAACAGGATGCAGAGGGTAATAGTAAACAGAGTCCACTCCGAAGAAAGGGGGGGTTACTAGTGGAGTACCGTAGGGTTCAGTGCTGGGACTGGACCTCTTTAATATCTTTATAGGTGACATTGCGAAGAGGCTGGAAGGAAAAGTATGCCTCTTTGCAGACGACACAAAGATCTGCAACAGGGTTGATACACAAGGGGGGAGTGGAAAGGATGAGAAGGGACTTAGCAAGGTTGGAGGAATGGTCTAATGTATGGCAGCTTAGATTCAATGCAAAGAAGTGCAAAGTAATGCACCTGGGAAACAAAAACCCAGAGGAAGAGTACACATTGGGGGGGGGTACTAACAACAACAAAAATAGAAACGGACCTGGAGGTAGTCATATCAGATTACCTAAAGGTAGGCAAGCAATTTGAGAAGGCAGTAAGGAGGGCTGGGGGGATACCGAGATGCACAGGGAGAGGCATCACCAGTAGAAAACAGGAAGTTGTTATCCCTCTGTACAGACAGTTGGTGAGACCCCATCTGGAGTACTGCATGAAGTTCTGGAGACTTCATCTCCACAAGGACATAGACAGGATGGAGGCGGTCCAGAGGAGGGCAACTAGAATGGTGCAGGGTCTGCACCAGAAGCCATACGAAGAGAGACTAAAAGAGCTTAATATGTATACCCTCGAGCAAAGGAGGGAGAGGGGGGACACGATAGAAACTTTCAAGTGCCTCAAGGGAATCAACAGAGTCCAAGAGGGTATCACCTTTTAGAAAAAGAGATGTGCAAGAACATGGGGGCACAATTTGAAGATAGAGGGGGGGGACGGCTCAGGGGCAACGTGTGGAAGTATTTCTTCACAGAGAGGGTGGTGGATGCGTGGAACGGTCTTCCTGAGGAGGTAGTGGGGTCAAAAACATTGGGAGAATTCCAGAATGTATGGGAGAGACATAAGGCAATTCTAGTGGGATGTAGGAGGAAGTAGGTTGTTGGTTAACTAGGATCTGAAGCTTATCCAGTAGGTCAGAAATGGGCAGACTGGGTGGGCCAAGAGGTCCTTATCTGCCAGCAAAGTCTATGTTTCTATTTTCTGTAAGCATTGCTGTATGCTGATGACACAGTCATCATCACCTCACACCACAACCTGGAGACACTGGAATGCAACCAACAATCTGCCTTCAGCAAAGTCTGCGGCTGATTCATGTCTAACAGGCTGATTATTGATGCCAAGAAAACCAAACCTCTTCTGCTTAGGAGCACCCATGCCCTGAAGGCAACCCTAAGCCGCACATCACAACACCAGCTGGGGACCCTATTGAACAGGTCCAGGTCTTCAAGTACCTGGGCGTACAACTTGACGTGACCCTATTCTTTACATGTTAAGCCAAGTCCCTGGTCAGACATATTCATCAATGCTGGCCTGGTCGTGAAGAGGGCTGAGGTGCCTTGGGCACTTTACCTTTTCCCACACCGGTGACCCAGGTTCGGAAGCAGACTTGGATCATGAGGGGTTGTCTGGAAAGAGAAGTATTGAACATCCAGAGGACTGCTGTCCTCCTCTGGGGCCTCCTCTGTGGAGGGAGGGTTGTTGGGCCTCAGCACTGGTCTGACCCCTAGTGGAGGCTGGGGGCAGTTCAGTGCAATGTCAGAGCTGGAGAGACAGTGGCTGGAGATGCCTCACACACAGTAGCATGTATGGTGCATCTTGTCAACATTGCACATCCATCCATGCCTTCCAGAAAAGTGGAAAATGGCTGGGCACAGTGAGGATGACACCAGCCTTTTCTGGGCTCTGCACTGGACCTTGGGACCCCTCTTAAATACCAGATCTGTGTTATCAGTGGGTGGCACCTGCTGTCAGACCCCCGCCATGGGTGAATTAAGCCATGGAGGATTTAGGGCTGAAGGAGGTCCTCACCAGATCCATTTCCAGTGGCATGGTGCCCCAATGAACCCCACAGGGGGTAAGTCGTAGAGGACACTGGGTTCTGAAGATGGGGATGGGGAGGTCAGTAGAATGGAGGACTGCCACAGCGGGGGGATAATGCATCTAACTGCAAAAACATGTCCACCAGTGCCTTGGCTTGCTATACAGAAACAAGCACAACCTCACACCTGAAGAAAAAAAACTGCTATTATGCAGCCTCGTCATCCCATTCTCAAGGATTGACTACGGTGCGGTGATCTACTCTTCAGCCAATAACACCATACTCAAAACAATCTCAGTAGCTTTCAATCGAGCCTGTAGATTTGTACTCAACATGAAACCAGACTCATTGCTGTGACCTATACCTCTCCACCAACTGACTTCCTTTCCATCTCTGAGTTAACCTCAATGAAGCCTTTCTATACAAGACAGCACTTCTTGGTCAGATGCTACCGGGTGTCTGCAACCTCTTCTCCCCCACATGCTCAAATACAGAACTCAATCGATGGGAGATCAAAAACTCTTGCTCCTCAGGAAAACTACTCTTGGCCAGCGCTCCTTTGCAACTAGAGCAGTCAAGGCCTGGAACTCCCTGCCCACAGCCATCACCACTTTCCCCAACTTCTTCCCCTTTAAGGTCTCAGTCACTGCCCACCATTTCCAGAAACTGCACTGCATGTGTATCTAGATCATATCTCCTAGCTGCATTGGCCTGTGCCTCTTGTTGATGCATTCTGCAATTGCAGAAATCTGTTGTTAACTCACTGCTCCATATAATATGCAAATTCTTGTTATACCTGTTGTGCATTTTATTGTATTGTATTGGTCTGCTGTTGAATGTAACTTGTGCTTCTATTGTATATGACTTGATGGACTTGGACACCTTTGAAAAAGTGCTTTCTGAGCTCAAAGGTTCTTTGAATATGATAGATAGATAGCTAGATAGATAGACAGACAGACAGACAGATTGATTTGGGATTTGGCACTGTAGATCACTTCGTTTCATTTAGTTTGTAGTAGCAAAAAAAAAAGGCAGAAACCCATAAGCTGACTCCTATTAAGACAGTATAGTAGTTTAAATTGCCGCTGCTAGCGATGTATTTATCCAAATTGTGTTGAAGTTATCTTTATTTGTACTTAATATAACATTCATGGGTAGTCTATTCCATAAGTTTGCCTCACGTACTGTAAAATAATATTTCCTTCTATTTGTATTGAATCTACTGAGCATAATTTGCAATGGGTGACCTCTAACACCTAAACTGACATCTTTGTAGGTAATGTATAATTCTGTCATCATTAAAGGGTCATTTAAAATATCATAGTAAAGTAACATGTCCTTTCCCATAGGGTTTTAACTTTTTCAAAAGGTCCAAGGTACTTTCCTTGAGTAGTTGGTAAGCCCATGTCATTACTTCCATGGGGTTTGTTGTAGTTTGGAGGATGTTTAGTTCTAAGCTATGCATGGGGGATTTCCCAGGGCCCAGCCTGTTCTGCCTTTGGGCCCAGTTTCTCAACTGAAAATAGAGTAATCTGTGGGACTGAGGTTTGCCCAGTTCCTCTGTGACCTTAGGGAAAGTTTTGAAACCTATTATATCACATAGATCCCCAAACATTGTATATCCACTTCCTCCTAGTCATGGAACAACACCCTATCTTCTAGTTCCGGAAGGAAGTCAGGATCGGCTGCCACTGGGGCCAATAGTGTGCTGGCCTCGCTCTCCTCCATGTGCCTTCTCATTTTCTCCCAGGCCTCCACGAGTATCATGCTAAGTTGACTGCCTGATGCTGAGTCTCTGAGTCCCCTGCTGCCTCTATTTCTCATATAAGATGTCAGAGGGCAAGTCACTGCCTCCTGTTCTACTGACACTCACCCAACCCCCTTCTTCCCTTTGACTCACTCTAGTAACAACGTGGCCTGGGCTGCCAGGTGATATAATCCAAAATCAGAGAACCTAAGCCCTGCATTCTGTGTGGGGCACTTCAGTTTCGTAAGGCTAATTCTCAGCCTACTGTTAGCCCAGATGTAGTCACAGCATTCCTTCTCCAGCCCCTGAAGGTCAGACTGCCTTAGCCCCATTGGCAACATCTGAATCAGGTATAGGACTCAGGGCAGGACATTCACTTTTATTAGATTAATCTGACCTAGCCATGAAACTTGAACCTTGAAGCCCCTGGCACCTAGCCAGATCTTTCTTAATGGTTGACAAAAGTGGCTGGTAATTGAAATCACAGCAGGAGGTAAATTTAGGGCCCACCTTTATACCCAAGTATTTTATGTGAGTGGTGACCAATTTGTACCTGTGAACAGCAGCTGCCCTGCCATCCATTGCCCCATTCCCATTGGCTCAGACTTCTCATAGTTTCCTTTGCAGCCTGAGACCACTGAGAAGTTCCCAGTACTCTGGGTGACTGCTGGTATAGATGTCTCAGGGTGAGTCAGGAAGAGGAGAACACCATCAGCATATAGACTGATTTTCTTGCTGCCTCCCCATGGTCCCATAACTCACGTTACCTCCCCACACATTCTAATTGTCTCCACCAGAGGCTCAATGGCCAGTGCAAACAAAAATGAGGACCCCTGCCTGGCGCCTCTCTCCAGCCTAACTGCCCTGGATACTTCACTGTCTATCAGAATGTTGGCTCTCGGGCCTGCATAAAGGAGCTTAACCATTTCAGTAAAAGGGTTACTCAGCTCAGGTGCCTCCAGAATTTGGAACAAGTAGTCCCACCCAACTCTATCAAATGCTTTGTCAGTATCCAGGAAGAGTACAGATGCCCCCCCCCCCGAATGCTGGGAACTCCACTGTATCACACTCAAGAGCCTTCTCACATTGTGATATGAGTGCCTAACCATCACAAACCCTTTTTGATCTTCTCCAATCAGGGCTGGCAGGACATTTTCAAGCCACCTTGCCAGCACCTTGGTATCACAACTGAGGAGTGAAACTGGCCTGTAGGCAACATCCTCTGGGTCTTTTACATCCTTATTTATGACAGCAAAAGTGGCCAGATTGCACAACACAGGCAGTTGTCCCACCTCTCCAGCCTCTTTGAACATGGCAAACATACACATCTACACCACACCTACTATTGCTCTATAAAATTCAATAGGCAGTCCATCTGAGCCTGCAGCCTTCCTTCACACAAAATTAGCTGCTGACCCCCCTACACTCCATCTTCTTCCAATGTAATGGGTTTTCTCAATAAGGCCAGTTGCTCCTCTGAGGGTGTGGGCAGTTTTAGTTTCCTCAAAAATCTTCCGCCTCTCCTTCTCTACCCATACACTCCTTGGAGTAGAGTTTGGAGTAGAACTCCACAAAAGCCTCTTGAATCTCCTTTGTTTAGTTTGACCTATAACCATCTTGTCTCTTCAAGGAGATAAGTTTGATTTTCTTCTCCCTCTGGCCAGTCTAGCTAAGATGGGGCTCAGTTTGTTCCCCCATTCATAGAAGCATTGGTTCCCAAAAAAAAGTGCTGCGTTGGCCCCATCTGTTGGCGCCATACTCAACACCTCTCTATCCTCTTTCAACAGCCTATATGTGTCATCAGAGGGTTGTGTAAACGCCTTTATCGCCAGAGTTTTAATTTTCCCCTCCATGTCTTCATAGTATCTTCCTCTTTTTCTTATGTATGACAGCTATATGTATGTATTCACTGGCCCCCCCCCATAAAGGCCTTCCCTGCCTCCCGAAACACTGTCTTTATAAAGGCTGAGCTAGCACTGGCATTTACATATAGTTGCCGCTGTTCTTTCAGAGGTTTCCTAAATTCCTCATTCAACAGCATATATGTGGGGTATCTTCAGCCATTGGTTCCTGGCCTCCCACTCTCTCTAAACAGCAAAAACATAACCTGGGCATGGTCTGAGACCACTGTTGGGCTAATCTGAGTGCTCTCCACTCTGCCGTATCATGCCCTGGGTGCCATGATATAGTCTATACACGATTATGATCTGTGGGGAATGGAACAAAAAAGTATACTCCCTAGCTTCTGCATTGGCCTCCCTCAAAACATCTATGAGGTCAACTTCATGCAACACTTTTCCCCAGAATATCAAGTTCTGGAATTGCTCTTGCTGTATAAGGGCCAGCAACTGGTCAAAAAATACTGAGTCATGTTCAACCGGGGCATAGACATTGCCCAGAGTGATCCTTTCCCCAGAGATCACACCCTGCCCAAACACATATCTCCCACCACTAGGGTCCTCCAGCACTCTTTCTTCCACAGAATCTAGCCACCTATGAAACAGACTAGTGGCACCTCTCCTGTGGCTGTTAAACAAAGTTGAGTAGCATGAGCCCACCCATTCCCCTGCCAGCGCAAGATATTCTCGGCATTAAATGCATCTTTAGAATTTGTGTAGGGCCCTTTCGCTCACATGCAAATCCTGTAGTCCAGCATTACAATGCATACCAACAGAATAGTGCCACAAAGCACATCCCATTTTTCACTATTTATTTCCCAAATTCTCAGAACATATATTTTAAGCGACTGTGAAATCTACAGGAGTGTCAGACTTGCAATCTAACTATTAAAATTTTTTTTATGGCATTACAACATAAAACCACATTTGAGGTTGAAGGGACAGTTCTTATCCACGCTGTTCATCTAAAGGCCTTAAAAAAAGGATTGTTGAAAATTTTGTGAACAAAAAGTAAAAAAAAATTACTGATTTAAGAGTAACAGTGGATTTTAGGTACAAAGTCCAGATTTTATGTCATGAACGAAGATTTCTTTGTTCACACTTTTTTTTTATGCTGCAGAAAAAAATTCTTCGTTCACACTTTTTATGTTGTGAACAAACAATTATTTGTTTGCATTTTTACATTTAGTGGTGGAACTGACAGTTGTCACCCCTGTGTAAGGGCCTTAAAAAATAAGATTTTTGAAAATTCGGTGAAAAAATGTTTTTGAAAAAAGCAGCATTATAAGTAGCAATGGATTTGGGGTACAAAGTCCAAATTTTATGTCACAAAGTATTTGTTGCACTTTTTGTGTTTAAAGAGGGAATCTGGCAGTCGGTATTGCTTCACAGTTTTCAGTAGGTAATCATTCCCTGAATCGCTATTTGTGCTTGTTTTTGTATTTTATTCATCAGTTTCTTACCTTTTTTCAATTGTTTTGTCCAATTTTGCATTGTGCACATCATCGGGCTAATAAAAGTTCCAGTGCGCATGTGCATGCCATTTGACGTCAGCTCCAGAATGGCAGCACTCGCGATTAGCAATGTAGGGCACTAGTTCCAGTGGTGATCTTGACTCTGGCACTGCTCTGACTAAGTGGAGCATGCCGGAGTCAGGGAATGGCAAGCCCTTCTGGGCGAATGGATCCTCCAGGGAACTGCCCACGGTTTGAGCTAAGCACCAAGGTGCAGCTGCCTGTCTGCTCCCCACAGAATCCAGGGGACTGCAAGCCCTCTGGGCGAGTGGATCCTCCAGTGAACTGCCCACTGTTTGAGCTAAGCATCAAGGTGCAGCCACCTGTCTGCTGCGCACAGAATCAAGGGGATAGCAAGCCCCTCCGGGCAAGTGGATCCTCTAGCGAACTGCCCACAGTTCGAGCTAAGCACCAAGGCGCAGCCACTTGTCTACTCCCCACAGAATCCAGGTACGGAGATTTCTTGTACTGAGTCTTTGAATCTGGTGCCTACCCACCCAGGCAGTTCCTGGTTTGCACTCACTCTCACTTAGAGGGGCAGCTCTTCCAGCAGCAGAGCCTGGCTGCCGGCAGGAGTGAATTTTATTTACTTATTTTATTTTGCCAGCAAAACAGGACTCTGCTGAGCTGAATTCAGTTGCCTGAAAACCCAGACTCTGCTCACTTCAGTTGAATTTGATTTGTGTTTAAGTTGAAGCTGTAATCCTCTCTGGCCATTTATTAGCACTCTTTCACCTGACTCTCAGCCTAGAAACATTTGTCTGAACTACGGATAAGGTTGGCTAGGGGAAAAAAATAGAAAGTAAGATTAGTAAGAAAGTAAGATTCAGTTTAAATTTCCCTCTTGCCATATCTTAACAATGTCTGCCTGATTCTCACTCTAGAAATGTGACTGTATTGCAGCTAAGGGTTTGCAAGCATGAAAGCTGAAATTCTCTTCAGCCAGCTAAAGTTTAAATTTCTTTCTTTGTTTCTGCCCCAAATACTGTGCTAATCTGTTTCTGGTCACTCCCATATCAGCCAGCTGCTCTGCCCACACCTAAACTGCCCCAGCTGTTCTGTTAATCTGCCCCCCCCACTCCCTGATTCACTCCAGACCCTCCCTGGTCCTTTTGTCCTCTTTGTTTAGCTGGTACCCTTCCCCTTTCTGTTTGCTTATATGCTATCTGTTTCCCTTCTCTCCCCAGGGAATGGCAAGCCCCTCCGGTGAGTGGATCCTCCAGCGAACTGCCACGGTTCGAGCTAAGCACCAAGGCGCAGCCGCCTGTCCACTCCCCACAGAATCCAGGTATGGAGCCTTCTCGGAGTCTTTGAATCTGGTGCCTACCCGCCCAGGCAGTTCCTGATTGGTGCTCGCTCTCACTTAGAGGGGCAGCCCTTCCAGCAGCAGAGCCTGGCTGCTGGCAGGAGTGAATTTTATTTACTTATTTTATTATGCCAGCAAAACAGGACTCTGCTGACCTGAATTCAGTTGCCTGCAAAAGCAGACTCTGTTCACTTCAGTTGAATTTGCGCCCATCCCCTTCCTGTATTAAATACTCCTGCTGCAGGAAGTGACCTGCCCAACCCCCAGCCAGGTACATGGTATCACTTAAAGAAGCAAGTACCACTTAATGTTAGCAACCCTAAATTGCTAGCGGTCCAAACCTAGAAGCTTCTGTCTAAGGCAAATTAATTATCAGGAACCAGTCCATCACTGGAACAACCTACACCAACTCCCTTGTTCCTCACTGTACTACACAATTGACACATAACTCTCACTGGCTGTTCCAAACTTAAAAGATCAGTCCCAATCCCTAGCCCACCATAAAGTTAGTAATCTCCCTGAAAATGAACTCCAAAGTGAGTCAGTTCTTCGTACCAGGTGGTATACCTACTCAGATACTCTTACTCTTGCTGCTTGCCCTGAAACTAAGACAGCTGATCGTAGCCACATCCACCTGCCACCAGGACTTTCCTATCATACAATGCGGAAATCCTGCTCAGTGGGAGACCAGCCTTACAGTGCTCCTATCTGCCCACTCCATGCAACATCCCTCCTGGACCCCTTCTGTGACCCAGATCTTTGCCCCAGCCATGTGTCTTTTTCCTGGAATTAACATTGCGCTTGGCTCACCACACACTAAATATGACTACCAGGATTCCTGGAGGTCGAATGTAGACTACCTTCCCAGAAATATGTAGGAAACTCATCCTAATCCTGCTGCTGATCTCTGGAAGCATTCACCCTAACCCTGGCCCCATTCCAACCCACACTCAGACCACGATTTCTACGGGGCAATTAAGGATTGTGGCCTTGAACATTGCTATCCTCCTAGCCAAGCTAATGTAATTTGAGGCTTGAGTGGTACATACTCTGCCTGATGTCATTGCTCTGACAGAGACCTGGCTGTCCCTGTGAACAACCGACTCGGTAGTCTCCATCGTCGGATACAACCTCCAAAGACAGGACCACTCCGGAAAAAGAGGTGGTGGCTACCTAATATACACCTGGAACCACCTGCAAAGTCACAGAATTCAACTGGCTACTGTCAACAATGACTGTGAATGCCTAGCAAAAAAAATCCTACTAGGCAAGGGGCAAAAAGGCCTGATTATTACGGCAGTCTATATCCCAGCAGGGTGGCAGCAAGATAGGCTAGAAGCCTTTGCTAGACTTTACACCCAGGCTAGCCAACACAAGGAGACTATTGTACTAGGGGATTTTAACTCCAACTGGCTTGCCAGCTCCAGTGCCACGCACAGAGATCTTGTATCTGGACTCTACCTAACACCGGCTGTCAAGAGCTGCACCAGAACAAACTACCGCCCCGGTACAAGCACTCTGATCAACTGGGTACTAACAGCTCACCCAGAAAGGCTAACTGATGTCAAGCAGTGGCATCACCAGGGTAGTTTGGGAAGGGGTTATAGCCCCCCCAATATAAGTCAAAGCCCCCCCCAATAATTAGGGTTGCTGCCTGTCCTGATTTTGCTGAGATAATCCCATTTCTGTGATAATCTTTAAGTCTTCCTGGAGGGACATTAAAAGTCTCCCTTTTTGACAGTTATGCAAGTTGCATAACTGTCAAAAAGGGAGACTTTTAATGTCCCCACAGGAAGACAACATTGGTGCTATGTGCAGCCTGACACTGTATCACTAGCACTAGCATTGGTCATTTAGTTACATGATGCCACAACACAGCCAATTAGCTGCTGTGCTCCTCTATGCACAATACCACCACAGCATCATGCCATCACGATACTGAGAGCGGCGAGCACGAAGCGTGTGTACTCTGAGGCAAAGGTGGCAGCGACATGTCATCATTTATCATTTAAAATGAACTAACTTTGCACGGGGGCGGGAGGTGAGAGAGACAAGAGTAAAGGTAGCAGATGCCGAAACAGCTACAAATTGGAACATGAGTGGATCCTGAGGGAGATACTAACAAGTGAGCACCGACACACAGCTTTCATAGGACCCACCCTGAGGTAACAACTGATGGACTGAGCACTAAGTGAGCCCTTATGGCAGAGTCTCTGACAGTGAGGGGTGAGCTGTACCTGCTCTGCCCCCCACCGTACATGCCCTTTATTGAGTGAGCAAGTCAGTGAGATCTCAGATTGGAGATGAGTGAAGGTGGTGGGCAAGTTTGTCAAATTCTGGGGCAATTGAATTTCTGAAGTGAGTCAGGTGACCATGAGAGAGGCATTCTGTTGACTAACCAGAACAAGGCCAGTACTATTATTAACTTGTATGTATGATTGACGCCCATCTCACTACACTTAGTCCTCCTGCAAAATAAAAGAGCCCCCGTTCAAGGAGCACTAGTCCATGCAGTAGGAGTGTGACTGTGGCAGGCTGAAGCATCAAAGCAATTAGAAATGATTGACTTTTTATTAAATGTGTGAGGTAGCTCCTGAACCCTGGAGGAAAGTTTCCTGGTCAGTGAATTAACTTAAAATCGATACCTGGTTATTAACATCCTATGAATTCAATTTGCTTTCTCTGTGTTGGTTAAAAAGAGAAGGGTAATTAGTCTAAGCTTTTCATGATACTTGTAACAAAACAAACAAAAAAAAACAGTAACAGTGCATCATGAAACTCCTCCACTATGTAAAATATTCTGCTTCTGCCATTGTTTCTGCCTGGTACTGGTTTTCTTTTCTTGGCTAGGGGATAAGAATGAGCTGATTTCACAAAGGAGGTGTCTGAGTTTAAAAAGACTGAAAGCTCAAGTCCATTATTTCTGCATGTATACTAAAGATGTGCAGCACAGTGAAATGTGGTTCGGGAGGATGAGCTTGTAACTGAGCGAGGGATTGACATACACAGCTGCACTGATGCTTATAACTTAAGTGCTAATTTGTTACTGGGGTAGGGCATATAGTGAGGACCCAGTCATCACAGACCTGGCTATGGGGAAGGAGTCTTCACTGATGCTAAATAACTGCTGGCACTGCCTTTGATCTGAGTTGTGTTGTCTTTCATTAAAATGCAGGTAGCTAGTGTGTTTATTTGACCAGACACTCTGGTATAGGTAGCTTGTCTACTTATTTGGTTTTCCATACATATTCCCTCTGAATTTATTTCCCACCTCACATTGCTAGGAGATACTATCTCAGAACACTTGAAACTAGTGCATTTTTTTAATTTTGTACAAAGTGTAATGTTCAGCAAATCAGTGTCTGAGTATTCTGAATTTCTACTTTAAAGTCTGACTTTGCAGCATCTTCTCTGTGTGGGCAGAACCTTTTCCATATTTTATGTATGTGAAAAGGAGCAGTTCTAAGGGGTGAAATGTGGTCTGTCCTTCTTAATGTGGGGCAGTTCAGAAGTGTCTGTATGTGGAGCTCTTCAGAAAAAAGTATTTTAATGTCAGCTTCTGGGTTGGCCAGGGTAGCTCCTGTTCACCTGTAAAATGCCCATTAAAATGCAGGAAAGGCCACCATTTAAAGGTAAAAATCTCAACATTTTATGGGGGAGCATGCCCCCGGATCCCCCTAGTTGGGTTAAGATTTTAACTATGGGGCATTAGCCCCCCCAACTGTACAACTCTGGTGATGCCCCTGATGTCAAGGTACTCCCAGATACTCTGAGTGACCACTCACCTATCTAATGTGAGTGGTCGACAAAACGGGCCAACCCCCCACCCAAACTGGTGAGGAACAGTTATAAAAAATAGTGCTATGACCAACTTCAGGAATCACCTTTCAAGCATCGACTGGAGCTTCCTTGACTTATGCCCTTCTGTTGACACAACCCTTCAACTCTTCCTCACTCATTTCAACGCAGCTGCGGACAAGTTCTCCCCATACTGTAAGAAGATGATAAAAGGTTATAGTATGGGTCACCCCTGAGCTTCTCAGTATGATGCAGCAACGGGATCTCCTTTGGCACCAGGCCAGGGCAACAGGGACAACTACAGATATCCAAAACTACAAAGTGACCAGAAACAGGTGCACCTGGGCAATATGACTGGCCAAGGCATCATTCCACAAGAACCGGCAATCTCACTGCTGGAGTAATGGGAAGAAGTTCTTGGACTCAATTAAAAGCCTCCTCGGGGGCGCTAATGAGCAGCTAACTGAGTGGTCGCGTTTCCCGCTAGCTCCACCGGATTAGCCAGTAATTAAGTATTAAAATAAGGATTTCCCCACTTCGGAGCAAGTTAAACGGTGGTATCGAGTAGCAGAGGGAGTAATGGACGAATTTCTGATCCCCATGTCCTCCAAACGTCAGCGGGCAACTGGAAAGGCTGGTAAGAAGGGAACGACAGGCCCTGGAGGAGAGAATGCAGGCCTGGTATTGCTCTCGGCGGCTAAGGTGGTGGCCCTGGGAAAGGAGTTAACGGGTCAGGTTATCACGGCCCTAGAGCCACGTCTAGTAAAGTTGGAGGATAAATTAGGTAGCAGACTGCAGGAGGTACTGGAGCAGCAGGTGCAGCAGAGCACCCGGCTGACTGAAGCCGAAGAAAGAATTTCGAGACTGGAGGATGAAGTACTTGCGGTCCCTGGGCAAGTTCGCGTGCTGCAAAGGGAGCTTGAGAAGTTTAAGGAGGCTTATGATTATCAGGAAAACTATCATCGGCGGCTAAATTTGTGTCTCAGGGGGCTCCCTGAGGGCCTGGAGAGGGATGATTCTCTTGATTTCTGTGGCAGAGTACTACCTGAACTATTGGGCCTTAAAGAGAAAATAGGCAAGATCAAGCTGGAGCGTGCACATCGGGCAGTAATGCCGCGGCCACCAGCGGATCAGCCTCGTCGCCAGATAATAATGCGATTTCACAATTTTCAAGACCAAGAAGCATTGCTGATGGCATATAGATCTCAGGGCCCCCTAAGTTTCGAGGGCCATAGATTATTCATCTCACAAGATTATTCAGCTAGATTGCTGAAAAAGCAGAAGGCCTTCAATGGACTGATGGCGCAGCTGAGAAGCCTTAAGGTGGAGAATTTTTTGGTTTACTCCGCTACACTCAAAATTAAGCATGAAGGAGCGATCTATTCCTTTTGGGAGCTCGAGAAAGCAGAGGCGTTTATAAAGGGCCTGAAGAGAAGAGTAAGCTGAACGGCTGTGGAGGAGTTATGAAGTGTTGAAGAGATGGCGGTGGGAAGTTCCTGTATTGTTTCTTATGTTTTTTCTCTCTCTCTATTCCTGTCCATGCAGTTTACTGCCATTTAGTACACAGACTATAAACTGAGTAATGTCGGGTGTGTTCTTGTTGGTGCCGTTGTGCCTTACTTATGGGAAGAGGATACTTACTGGAGGAGGGGAATGATGGCCTAGTCGAGGTGGAAGATTACTGGACTGAGGGGGCCTGAGCGGCTTGGACACTGGCCCATAAGATGCGTTCCCCTCCGTCTTCATGAGGGGCTTCCTCTTTTGGACTGATGAACTGTGGGGAATGCAGAGGAACATGGATTTGAAGGGAGTCCCAACGTTCATGAGGTAGGAGCGGGGAGGGCCTAGCATGTGTTTTTTGAGAGCGTGGCCTAGCCCTCCGCACCTGCATGGATATCGCTATGGTCTGATATATAATAACTGCTTCTGAAGTCTGAATAAGGGGGCAGGGAGAGTTGTCAAAGGGGGAGAAGAAGGGAAGGTGAAATGCACATCTGGGCAGGTTAAAGGGCGGCTGGAGGAACGATTAGCGTAGGGTAGGAAAGCTTAACAGGCCAACCCATAATGGTTAGGGGCTCGGGGGTTATTGGTAGGATCCAGGCCGAGCTGGGTCGATGGAAGTACTGCTGGGAGGTTTAGGAGAAGGTGGCTCTGGGGGCTGAGGTGGGGTAGAGGATAGGTTCTCCACGGGGAGGTGGGTTTGAAGCGTGATATAGCGTGGTACCTGTACCTGGTGAGAGAAGTATTGGGCATAACGCTGCACTTGGGTATTGAGCCACAGGGTGGGAGCAGGAGGACAAGGTTAGGATATAGGGATAGAAGGTGGTGTTAGCAGCTGCTCCACTTAGGAAGTGAAGAGGGGAGTGATATAATGGCCCAGGATGGAGAGTTGGAGGGAGGGGTCTGGGTGGGCAGTATTGGGGGAAGGAGGAATAGGTTGCCTTAAAAGGAATGGCAGAGGGCTGGAGGAGATATAGTGAGGAAAGGCTAGGGCGAGTAAGGTGGGGGATAGGGGGTGGGATGTAGAGGTGGGAAGGTGAGGGGTGAGGTGAGGAGGTGCTCCCAAGTAAGAGTTGAGAGTGGAAGAGAATGTGCAGATCTGAGTTGGATCTCGCAAGGAGATTCGAGGGACAGATCGGAAGGAGGATTCTGGCTGCTGGTGAGGGCAGCGGACGCCAGATCTTAGTTTTGGAGGAGGACTTTCGAACGTTTTTTCTTGTGTTGCGAGGCTACACTTGTGCTATGTTAGCAATTAGTGTAGGCTGCCTGACCGTTGAGAGTTTTAAGTTAGAATTAAAAACTTATTGCAGGCATATGGAGAGTGATTTTATTGTAATTATATTGTTATTTGTTGTTATATGTTATATGTATGTATTTTTAACTATTTTATCTATACAGCGCTTTGGTTTTGAAAAGCGCTTTAAAAATAAATTTTACTTACTTACTTACTTTTTACTAGTAGGAGGAGGTCGGGGAAGGGGAAGTGATAAGGAGAGAGGGAAAGAGAAGGAGGGGAGGAGAGGAGGGGAGGTTTGGAGGGGATGGGATATAAATGTTAGGATAGAAAGATATTTTATTGTCTCAGTTTGTAGTGTAGTTACCTGGTTATATCTGAAGAATAGTAGTCGAGTCTGCAGAAATCAAAAAAGTACATGTGTGGTCTGATAAGGGTTGTGATAAAATGGATGTATACAATGCAATATCATGTAAAAGTACCCCTAAAAATGGAAAGTACTATTAGATGGAATGGGTGATCTGGCTACCCTGAATGTTATATCCTGGAATATGAAAGGCATAGCGAGCCCAGTGAAGAGGACTGCACTCCTAACTGTGCTTAGACGCAAGGGGGGCGCAAGTGGCGCTGCTATAAGAGATACATTTAACAGAGGTGGAGCATGCCAAATTGGCGAGGAATTGGGTTGGGAAGTGTCTGGCGGCCTCTTATTCCTCACACAAAAGGGGGGTTGCGATACTTTTGCATAAAAACCTGCAGTTTGAGGTGAAGAGGGTGGTAAGAGACCCTAAAGAGGGTAGATACATCTTTGCCACTGCGGTATGGCATGGAGAAACACTCACATTTGGATGCGTTTATGCGCCAGCAGTGTATGACCCGCTCTTTTATTCCTCTTTACTGGGCCTGCTTGTCAGAGAGCAATTCCCCGGGCTTATTATGGGAGGAGATTTTAATTGGACAATGGACGCAAGGGTGGATCACTCGACAGGTAAGGGGTAGGTGGCAGAGGCTATGAGCCAGTGGAAAGTTGGAATTGCAGATCTAGACATGGTAGATAGTTGGAGAGCGGTTAACCCCACTGGACGGGAGTATACATTTTACTCCAACCCCCATAAGACTTGGTCTCGGTTAGATTACATTTTCCTACCTAGAAGTTGGATGGGAAGGATTAAGGAGATAAGCCACAGTCCTATTTACATTTCGGATCATGCTATGGTGGTGCTAAGAATTACGAGAGAAGGGGGGGAGAGTAGGCACTCAGCCTGGAGATTTCCCACTTATCTAGTCAAGGATCGAGGATTCAGGGAATACCTGCTAGAGCAATGGAAAACTTATGCAGAGCTGAACGATACGGGTGAGGTTTCCAGTGCTATTCTTTGGGAGGCGGGTAAGGCTTATATGAGGGGGGCTATAATAGCATATGTTGCCAAGATTAAAAAACAGAACAGGGGCAAAAGGGAAGAATTAGAAAGGCAGGTGAAGGAGTTGGAGAAGCGGGTAGGAGGGGGAGAAAGGGGAGAAGCCCCCAAATTGCTGACAACAGCAAGGGAAGCTCTTAATTCCCTCCTGAGGGAAGAAGTGGGGAAAACATGGTTTTGTTGTCAGAGGAGGGTCTTCAAGTGGGGGAATAAGCCCGGGCAATGCTTGTGAGGTTGATGAAAGGGGGCAGATGCCCAACTCGGATCCTGTGGATTAGGGAAGAGGAGGGGCAGGTCACTACAAGTTCAAATGGCATAGCAGAGCGCTTCGGGAGATTTTATGAAAAGTTATACAGGGCAGAGCATGTGGGGCAGGAGGAGCATATAAGGGAGTTTATGAGTGGGGTATTGCTGCAGGGGATCACAGATAAGCAGAGGGAGGAGCTGAGTCAGCCCATCTCAAGAGCAGAAATTCTAAGGGCCATACAGAAACTGCAGGAGGGAAAGGCTTGTGGACCAGACGGATTTCCAGTTGAGTATTATAGGATCTTGGGGGGAGGAAGGAGGTACTGAGAAAAGTATTTGATAGAGAGGAGGAAGGACAGGTCCCAGTGCTTTCTGATTCATGTTACGAAGCCAATATTTGTTTAATACGTAAGGGGGGCCAGGATGAGCTTGAATGTTCAGCTTATAGACCAATCTCCCTTCTTAATGTGGATATGAAAATCTTAGCCAAAATCCTTGCCACGAGACTGGAGAATATCCTACCGGAGGTGATCCACCCAGACCAGACTGGGTTTATTAAGGGGAGGCAGTCCTATCATAATGTTCATAGATTGTTAAATATTGTGTGACGGGCTGGTGCCAGGACGGGGGTGATCTCCTTAGACGCTGAAAAAGCGTTCAACAGGGTAGAATGGGAATACCTTTTTGAGGAAATGACCCGGTTTGGTCTGGGGGATACATTTATAGGGTGGGTCAGGGCCATGTACCTAAGGCTTTGTGCACAGGTGATGGTGAATGGGTGCTTGTCTAGAAAATTTGGGCTAGGTAGGGGGATGAGGCAGGGGTGTCCTCTGTCCCCCCTGCTATTTGCCTTAGCAATTGAACCTCTGGCGGCGGCGATTCGGCAGCATGAGGGCGTGGTAGGGTGGGATGGGGAGGGTAGAGAACATAAGGTGGCGCTTTACGTGACGATATGCTACTCTTCTTAGGAGAGATGCGGGACTCAATGAGGTACCTGATGGATATTATTGAAAAGTTTGCAGGGTTCTCTGGGTATAAGATCAATGTTGAGAAATTGGAAGCCATGGGGTTCCCAGACGTGGACCCAGAGGTGCAGCGGAAGGGATTCAGGATTGTAAGGTCAGATTTTAAATATCTGGGGGTACGGATTGGGTGAAGGTGGGAAGAGCTGTATAAGTTGAACTTCCACCCCTTGATCAAAATGTTGCTGGCAGACCTGGAGAGATGGATGCAACTGCCAATATCTTGGATTGGGAGGATAAATCTTATAAAAATGAATATTATTCCCCGCATTCTTTACCCTATGCAAATGCTGCAGATGAGGCTTACACAAAGGGATGTGAAACGGCTGGAGAAGGGATTCACAGGCTTCATATGGCAGGGGAAAAAGCCCAGAATTAGCTTGGCAAGGCTCAAGGCAGATAGAAGTAGAGGAGGCCTTGGCTTCCCGGACTTAGATGCATATTACAAGGCAGTGCAACTCCGGGGTGTGGCAGACTGGGTACATAGGCCTGCAGTGGCCAGCTGGGTCAGGTTGGAACAAGAGGGTAATCCCGGGAGACTCACAGCATACCTTCATAGTAAGGGGCTGCATGCATTTAGTGACTGGGGTAATGGCAACCTGTTAGTCCGGGAGACATTAGAGGCCTGGGACCACCTTTGGCGGAGAAGGGAATTAGTCCAGAGGGAGACTATTCTACTCCCAATTATGAGGAACCCCTTCTTTGCCCCTGGGATGGAAGATAGGGGATTTCTAGAATGGGAAAGGGGAGGAGTGGTATGTGTAGGGGCCCTATTGGAGAAAGGGGAGTTGCATGAGTTTAATGAAGTCAGGTGAGAGCTAGGGATAGGGGCCACTCATTTATTTCGGTATTTGCAGGTGAAGACATATGTAGGGCGACAGTGCATGGGTGGAAGGGATGGTTTGCTTCCAAGAAGAATTGAGTAGGTGGTATGCCAGGCTAGGAAGGACCAGAAAGGGTTTGTAGGGAAAATAGCTAAACTAGAGAAGCAGAGCTTGCCAGACCTGACAGGCCCCACACAGGCACGTTGGGAAAGGGATTTAGGGCTGCAGATATCGGAAGGGAACTGGGGGCTGGTGCTAGGTATGCCAGAGGGAATTATGATTTGCAATAAATTTAAAGAGGCTTTCTATAAGTTTTTGCATAGAATATACTGGCCACCAGTGGCAGTGCATAGGGTGCACCCCGCTGTCTCACCGAATTGCAGAAGGTGTAGTAGAGGGTTAGGTACCTTTTTTCATTGCTTCTGGACATGTCCCGTCTTGGCTAACTTTTGGGGGAGTGTAGTTCAGGAGGTAAACAAAGGGATGGGGGGCCGACTGACCCGTGACCCTCTAGTTTGTCTATTTGGGGTAGAAAGAATAGAAGGGGAAGTGGATTGGCAATTATCACCTAGGTGGGCAAGAGTGGTGTTTGTGCTGGCCAGGCATTGCATTCAGAACACCTGGGTGGATGGAAAGGGACCCACGTTGGTCGACTGGAGAAGGCTGGTTCTACACTCACTGGCTTTGGAGAGACTCACATGGTTAGTCAGAGATAAGGAGGAGAGGTTCTTAAGAGATTGGGCGCCTTTCTTGGCAACCCTGAGTGTGTCCGAAAACCTAATGCTCCTTACGGGGTTGAATATCTAAGCCTAGAGCAATTGACAGGGCCTGGGATACACCTCCCATGGCTGTGGGTGGGGGGGGGAATTAACAGTTAATCCAGGAGTCAGGGAATGAGGGTAGGCCTGGTCCTCTTGCATAATATAAATGTGCAGTGGGACGGGGGATTGCTCTTGGTGCTTCTTATCAATGGGCATGATTAGCTGGGGGTAGCTAAGTATACATAAGTTAATGGGATATGTTTGCACACTCAACTACACTTTTGTAAGTGGAATATATATGATAAATTAATAATATGACTGGGTTTTGTATGTGTTTGTGTCTATATGTGTTTCTTGCTGTACGTAGTATGTATCAGTCTATGTGTTTGAAAACTTTCAATAAACAGAATATACAAAAAAAAAAAAACCTCCTCGGGTCTGATAACAGGACCCCCTCCACCATGCTCTGCCACAATGACGAAATCATTCTTGATGATGCTGGCATGGCCAATATCTTTAATAAGGCTTTCTCTGACTACAGCTCAGTCCTACCTCCCAGGCCTGCCACACACCATGATGGAATGCCAGCCTTCAGTCAGTTGCCCTCTTCTACCACTGCCAAGCCCAGCCCAAGCTTTTACTTTAGACAGGTGACCGTAAGGAAACAAGAAAATACCTTGCAAGTGTCCTGGGAAAAACAAGGATGGGGGGGTAATGGAATCGATGTGAAATCGAGTTCCATTGCCTTACAAGAAGTTGTCTTTCCCATCACCATGCTGTTTAACCTGTCTCTGTGCCTGTCCGCTTTCCCCTCTACCTGGAAATCTGCTCTTGTCACTTCTTTGCACAAAGGAGGTGACTAGGCACTAGTATCCAACTACTGACCTATCTCAATTCTGTCTTCACTCTCCAAAGCACTGGAAAGAATCATAGCCCACCAACTCACTGACCACCTGCATAAATATAAACTCCTCTGCCCCAACAGCATGGCTTCCACAAGATGCATAGCACTAATAGTGCCCTAATTGCCTTCACAGATTACGTGCACAAGGCACTTGACCAGAGGCAACTGGTCGGAGCAATCTTCATAGACCTAACCAAGGCTTTTGACCTTGTGAATCATCATCTGCTGCTGCACAGACTAAGCTGCCTTGGACTATCCCCAACATGGTCATTCGGTCTCCAGCTACCTGTCTGGATGCTCTCAGCAGGTAAAAATCAAAGGAGCCATCTCCGAGGCCAGTGAAGTCACAGTGGGGGTCCCGCAGGGGTCCATCCTGGGCCCACTCCTGTTCAGCCTCTTTGTGAACAACCTTCCAGAAGCGTGCCCCTCCTCCAAGGTACTTCTCTATGCAGATGACACGGTGGTGTTCTCTCGAGGCTCTTGCCAAGATGCACTTACTAAGAACATGCAGTACAACTTTGACCTCCTACAGGATTGGCTCAAAGATAGCCTGTTAGTGCTCAACAGCAAAAAAAACAAGTCAATGCTCTTTGCCGGAAGCCAAAACAGGAGGTATACCCATCCCTTCTCAATCCTGTGCAACTCCCACTCCACCCTTGAGCAGGTGCCCTCGTTCCGGTACCTAGGCATTACAGTCGATGAGTCCTTCTCCTTCAATGAACACATACGAAATGTTACCACTGCTGCCAATAGGAAGTTAGGGGCCCTATATAGGCTTTGGTTCTGCCTCACAACTGAGGCTAGGGTCCAGGCAGTAAGAGGGACAGTTCTACCCATCCTGGACTAAGGTAATGTGGTATGTGGCACAGCCTCTGAAACCAACCTGCACAGGGTCCATACTACCCTCAACAAAGCATGCCGCTTTGTTTTAGGTGCAGATCACCTTACGCACACATGCAACCTTTATATTGGGACACGATGGCTTCCTCTCATTAACCGAATCAAGCTCCACTCCTGCCTTCTAGGGAAGAATGCCCTTCTAGGTCTTGCACCCCCCCTCCCTACAAGCCTGATTCTGTCCAGTCCTGGCTGAGCACTCCACAAGAAGTGTTACAAGACATGCTCTAGCAATACCTTTCAGAAGAACTGCCTTGGGGAGGTGAGCCTTTGCAGCAAGGGCTCCCACCTGGCTAAATGAGCTCCCCCAGGCCACTACTAGGCTTACTCGCCTTGGCCAGTTCAAATCTGAAATTTGGAAGTCCATCTCCTCTCCAGTACAATGTTGCTGTAAAGAACACCCCAGCCATTTCTAGCCCTCCCGGTGTCCCCTGACACAATATGGCTTGGCTGCAGTGACCCGTGGCTCCTAAGAATCTCCTGCTAATCCCCACCTACCCAACCCTTGGTCCCCATTCCCCCTACCCCCCACCCACTTAGACCTCCTGACCCTCCATACCCCCACCTCTACACCCACTTAGCCCCCCCGACACTTAAGCTATCACCCACCATTGTGCTCTCCCCCTCACCTGTCTAGCCTGTAGCCTACTCTCCCTTAACGGCTGCACTTGTCAGTGGTCACATCAATTAGCTCTATAGCTGCATTCTGGGAATTCTCATACTTTGTACATAGTTGGAATCTGCACTTTATTCACCTACTCTGTTATGGGACTATTTTCCTCTGTATTATGTAATTAAGTGATGGCTTTTGCAATGTATTCTGTCTCTTCCCATCCTTCTGTTTGTAATGCTGTTTAGCCTTTTTAATGATGTGCAACTGACAATGCCTTCTAGCTGCTTCTGTTTTTCTCCACTGTCCATGTACTTGATGTTCCCCCACCCTCTGTTTGATGAGGATCCTTTGTAAATGAGCTTTCGGCTCAAAGTTTGTAATTCCAATTTTACAATAAATAAATAAATAAATCCCTTGCCCCTGCAGCTGGCAGTTCTGAAGAGGAGAATGAACTGTCTGAGAACAGTGTCTTTGAAAGGGAAGTGATAAATGAGGATCTGTATTACTTGGACCCGGTGGTTAGCAATGCATCTAGCAACTCTGACCTTGCGCCAGATGATAGTGGTACAGTGCAGACGGCTCGGACTACCAACTATGACTGGTGAGTGTCACTAAGAATTGCATAGCAGTGGCAAAGGGCAGCGTATTATATTATTGTCACTGTTGATGTATGTATATGTTTATATATCTATTAAACACATGATTGCTCTGCCCCCCCCCCACCACCACCACCACCACAGACCAGGAGAGACATCAGGAAACCTTTATTATAACTGCTGTATGTCACAGATATCATGTGTGATTGTGTAGTTGTGTAATGTCAGGAAGCCCACGCTCTCAGTGTACTCATTGTTTACATGTGTTGATACATGCACCTGATGGCCCTTACTGTGCCCCCTGACAGATGTATACTTGATAGCTGTCAAGGTACCACTGTGTTTGTGACAGGACTGAGTCCCTATTAATGGTGAAAGATTGAACATGTCTCTGGTGTGTGTAAATTTGTAGTTATCCATACAAAAAATACATGTCTCTTTACAGTGATGTCCCCCCCCCCCCATACTGGTTGATATATAAAGGTAGTAATGATTTAATCCTACATTTTGTTATGTATTTATTTATTGAAATGTTTCTCCAGGAAGGCACACTAAACCACAAGTTGCTCGTGTCCAGGTCCAATCTTGGTTGGGGGGGGGGCATGGGAATTCATATAGCATAGCACACACTTCTAATGTATATTGCATTAGATGTGCAGCACTGCAATTCCAAAGGAGTATGCCATTTTGTTATAGCCCATGTTATTATCCTTGTGACTGGTATCCTGTGGTCAGCTTTACGTGTTCTCACTGTGAAAGTGGCCCACATCAGAGTGGTATACTATACATGCCCTGAGTGACCACTATATCTTGTTGACAGGCACTATCGACTGTACTCCAGTGGTAAAGGGTAGCACATTTTTCTGTTGGTTTTTTTTGCACCTCCCCTTCTCCCTGTCTGCCCACTCCTTCGGGCCCCTTATGCCTTTCTGTCTGCCTGCTCGTCCCCAATGCCGAGCTACTCACCTCATAGTGCAGCCCACCAGGTAACCCGGCCAGTCGCCAGACCCGGCCCCCTCCTCCGAGGGGGAAGGCACCAGTGGGCGGCCAGACACTGTCAATTTTGGCCCAGGTGTCACTGAGGTGGGTCGGTCATGGGTTTGGTGGCAGCGGGGGGATTGGAGACCATCATCCGGCCAGCCAGGGAGCATTTCCTGGTTTTCTGTGGAGAGTGACGACCGGACATCAAGGCATACGCCGATGTCTGCCATTCCCCTTGTGCACTGAACCCTGACGTCCTGCTGTGCTCCCAGCCTCCACAAGGTGCCAGCAGGTGCCAGTGAGCATCCCAACCCTCCCCAGAGAAGGAGAGCTGTCCCCGGACACTCCATCCTTCTCCCCCCAGCCGGCCCTCCAGCGACCTGAGTACGTTTCCGAACCCAGGTTACCGTCGTCGCAGACGGAAATCCAAATGTTGCACCAGTGGGCTGGCAGTTCTGTTTTCTCTAATGATATACATAGTTAGTCAATGAACCTTCTTCAGGTCCACCTTGTAAATTACTTCATCTCAAAGGTGTTTCTCCTGGTAAAATGAACATTGATTGACTGGTGATGGTATAATGTTCTTTCTCGCAATAACATCTGCAGTGTCATGTGGTCTTAGCCCTTGTGCCTGATGAACGCATGCACCTTCCTGTCCCATGTAATGTAAGTTGCTTAATCTACAGCCAGACACCTACCCGACATCTAATCTCAGGTCACAGCTAAGAACAATGTCACCCTTGCTGTGCCTTCTCTGTGTAAACATTTGGCAATCTTGCATTGGTTGATAGGGACCTGACATCTCTACCCACACATATTCACACAGTTACTTCATGTGTCCCTAATATATCATAGCTGTCTGTAGGCCATGTTGTTACTGAATACATACTGTTTAATGCTGTCAAGCTGCCATGACAGTGTTGTGCTACAACTGATAGTTACTTATGTAATGAGTTACGCCTTTCTTTTTCCCACAGGTGCCAGTGTGGTCAGTGCAAGGCTATGCCAACCGAGAGAGAGAGTGTGTATGCTGTCATGAGGTGGATAGAGTGCAGGAGAAGATAAATGGGGCAGAGCAGTCACTGGGAGATAGACGTATTCCTGATTGTCTCACATTGCATCCTGGGTTCCTCGATGTCTGCCACAGCCAGTGGGTTTTGGAGATTGTGTATGCGGAATACCGCCAGTATCATGGATGGGACAACTTTCCACTTCATAAGTAGGTATTATTCTGTTCCCCTTACTTATTTGCAGGACTGTTCAGGTCCGGGTTGTGAAATAGTAACGGCAGGAAGTGTGTATGTAACTTGCATACTTTTTTTCACATTGCAAACTCTCCATCACCTTGTTACATGTTGTAGATATTCAGTGAGAAGTTGCATAGTGTGTCCCAACAGCAAACTTATTTTAGGTATGTGTTCTGGCCTGACAAAACTCAAGGCATTGATCTTTTTCGTGTGTATGTTGTGGGCCATATGGTGAGACTGCATATGACGTGCATATGTGAGGCCTCCAATCGCCTCTGTGCCTGAACAGTATACATGCATTGTCAATACTGTTGCGGAAACACACACTTGCCTGTTATCCATCTATGGGAGGATGCAGTGATGTGTTATGTAATGGACTATGTGTATTAGACAGTATGTGTATGGACAGTACTATGTGTGCTTACTACTATGACTTCATCAATGCCACCTACAGGTACGATTACCTTAGAAAACAGAGTGTGGGTTAACATGCAGAAATGGATTCTGTTATATCACAGAAAGGTGAAGGTTTTCTATTTCAGATTGGTGGTCTTTGCTGCAATGTGAACAGGTATTATAGTAGCCCTCGCAAACGGGGATGAACTGTTGGGATGGTGGGGGGGAGCTGGGGCATAAAATAAAAGGATCCATTGTGCGAGCGCTGAAGGAATTTAGCGGGATGTCATCCTGTCCATACACAATAGATGGAGTAATCCAGTATTGTTTTTGTTACATGTGGCAGACAAGGTCGGCTCCAAAATACAATGTTCAGTATATATAAAGTTACCCATAGCCAGGAAGACAGGGATACGTACCTGGGAGTGTGTAACGGAACTGTGCAAGGATCTCAGTAGTGCTAAGGTGTGAACTCAGGAGGTATTCCCGCCGCAGCACAAGTGGGCGTGGAGGGGGTATTGCTCGTAAGGCTCAAAGTGAACAAAGGAAAGTGTACGTTGGGAGACCTACATGAGGCAGGAATACTGAAAAAATACTGTTGTTCAATACTCATTTGTGAAAGGGAGGGTCTGTTACCACCAATGGGAACAAAATATAATGGAGAAGGGAAGGTGGACACCACTCTATTAACACTGGGAGGCAGTCATACAGGACATCACAAAAGTGAATGTGGACAGAGCTATGGGGATAGATGGCATGCACAACAGCATATTGAGGGAGCTGAGAAGATAGCTAGTGTCACATCTGGCACCCATGTTCACCAGTCAGTCAGCACAGGAGTGGTTGCACAGGAGTGTAGAATGGCACATGTACTCCCTCTGCACAAAAGCAGCATTAGGAAAGAGGCGAGGAGTTATAGGCTGGTCGGCATCACCTCCTTGTTTGGGAATATCATGGAGACACTAGTGAAAAGAAAGAATACTGGTACACATGCAATCCAACTGTACCCAGGAAGTCAAGCAGACAGTATTTACAGCTGAACGGTTGTGTCTTACCAATGTGATAACATTTTGTTTGGACTTTGTCAGAAACAAAGTAAATCACGTGGTAGTAGTCGACACCGCACACCTTGTTTTCTGTTATGCCAACTACAGCTTCTCAAATAAGAGGCTGTTAACCAAGATATGCTGTCTTGGCATGGTGCACAAGGTGGTTAGGGGGAAAAGACAGGAGTGAGATAGGTTTGGTAAATGGGGTACAATCGGGTGACCATGGGGTAACAAACAGCATAGCTCAGTGTTCCATCCTTGAGTACTCCTATTCAATGTCTTCATCAGTCACATTGGGGATGTGCTTGTGAGAAAAGTCTGCCTGTTAGCAGATCACACCAGTAGCTGATTCAGTGTGGACACTCAACAGTGGGTGGAGGCATTGAAGCTGGACATGGGGAATGTTGTGAAATAGTCAGAGGTGTGGTAATTGCTATTACATGCAAAAAAGTACTAATGAATCCACATGGAAAGAGGAAACCCTGGGGAGACCTATGGCATGGGTGGACTAGGTGGGGGGATACCACTTCTGAGGACACAGAGGTGTCAAAGCACAGCAAAAATGTTGGAGGGAGGGAGGGATACTGACATGCAAGTGTGCACAGCCACAGGTATCGCTAGCAGGAGGGAGGTGCTGATCCCTACTGGGTCAATATAGTGCACCCAGAATGGTGCATGGATGACAGTGCATGCACCACAGCGTGGAGCCAAAACAGTATATTTATTTTATTTTATTTAGTTTATGGCACAGGGGAGTGCATACCACAATAGCGCAGAGTTGGGGCACATCAGCGCGCATGGCAGGAGTATAGTGCACGTCTGATACAGTGCATGCCAGAATAGCGCATGGCTCCACCACGTAGGGGGAATGGACTCACGGCAACACAGAAAATGGCATGTCGGAGCCAGGAAATGACAGGGAATTCCACCCTGCAAGAGAACACCATAGTTCTTGTGTCTTCTTTCTGGAGGGGGTTCCTCCCCACGTACGCTGTGCACACGCGAAATGCCCCACACACAAGCCACACAAGAGTCGGGACCTCAGCCGAGCACCACCCGCAGCACAATAGGTGTGAGCATGCTGGGGAACCACGATGAGAACCAATGTCAGAAGCTCGAATCTGACAACTGCCGTCTGCCACACACAGCATCATTCCTCGTACACCGTCCACATAGCTGTCGCCCGCCACACCACAACATGACCAACCACCGCCGTGCATGGGAGCCAGAGGACACAGACCCTGCCATGAAACAGAGGACCAGCCAGCACATCCCTCGCACTGCACCCTTGGGGCCATGAGGTACGTGCCAAGTATGCTGTTACAGGTGTACAGAGGGTGAAGTCATCAGGCACAGGTACTGCCACCAGCAGCAACAGAGGGAACGTATGCACAGCACACCCTTTTGGGCACAGTGATGCTGAGGGAGTTAGTAGTTGTACGCTGTTATCAGAATATGCCTTTTTACAGGTAGCCAAGGCAGGCACAGGGGACTGAAGGGGATGCAGGCGACTGGCAAGGGCAATACCACAGACAGGGAGACTCACAAGGAAACTGACTATGTAAAGAGCAGTGCAACACTGCAGAGGGTGGTGCACCTGCAGAAGGCTGCTAGCCTCAAAGCCCACAAACAGAGAAAAGAAATGAGCACTCCAGATGGAACTTTTGTAAACAATATATGCTGAAATAGCTTGTATTACATGCTAGAAATCAGCCAAGACACCACTGTGTATCGGCATTCATGCCTTCAAAGGGGGTACCCCCTTTGAAGGCATGAATGTCAAAGCGCAGGGGTGTCTGGCCTGATTTCTGGCATGTAATAAAAGCTATTGCAAGATATATTGTTTGTAAACCATCCCGTCTGGAGTACACACACAAGGAACCCCGGCCTTGGTGGGGGCCTGCTTGCAACAGAGGGATGGGGGGTTTGCCTGTTGCAGCACAGCGTCCCTGGCAAAGGGCCCAGCTGGGCATGGCAGACATGGGGAATGGTGGTGTATGACCCTATGTGCATGGGTAATATTGGTGGGATGCCTGCTGTCTTGTGCTGTCACACCTCTCGTGTGGACCCACTGACTGTGAGCGCTGCACCTGCACAGGCTGGTGGGCTGGTTGCATGCATGCATGTAGTGCCCCACTGGATTGAGGAGGGCAGGGTGGTACCTGTGCAAGCCCTATATACCCTTTGACATGCCCCATGCACACTCAATGATGTGCACCTGCTCCCTGTTGTGGAACAATGCCGTGCCCCAGTGCCTCTGTGCACACCACCAGGGTCAACAGGCAACAGCTGCTGCAGGGGTGTGTGTGCACAGGTGGGACCACTCAGACACACATTGGGGTCCTTAAAGGGAGTGCATTGGGTGGCCAGATACTCATTCTGTATAGTCAGTCGATGTGAGAAGATGCCTCTGGTGTACATCCGCAGCTAGAAGGGCAAGCCCCTACTGCACCACGCGGGGTATTTAAACCATCTGAAACGAGTGCACCTTGAGCGGATGTACTGGAAGTGCGTGGAATATGAGAAGATGAAGTGTCCTGTGCTTGTGCATACACAGTCCGAGGAGGTGATGCACAGCACGGGTGACCACAACCACATCCTAGACACCACTGACATCGCAGCCAGCGAGGTATTGGTATCGGTGAAAGATCATGCCCAACGAACCAATAAGCCCTGCAGTGCACTGGTGACAGCATGCACATCGGGTGTGCCCACATCCATCATGGGGAAACTACCAGCATTGCCACTGATCAAACGGACCTGTACCAGGGCCAGGACTGTGGCACACAGTCCACCACCACAACCAGTAAGCCTGCAACAGCTTGTGATACCCCCGGAGTACAGTTCGACTGAGATGGGCCTCCCCTTCCTCCTGCATGACAGCGGCCCAGGGGACAACAGGCTGTTGGTCTTTGCAACATGGGCCACAATCACACCTGAAGGGGTGTGCCACCATACTTGTGGATGGGACATTCAGCATCACCCCGCCACTGTTCCAGCAGGTGTATACTATCCATGACCCGCTGGAGGGCACCACTTTTCCAGCTGTCTATCTGCTAATGAGCTACAGAACCACCACAGCATTCACAGCAGCATTCCAGCAGTTGAGGTTACATTGCCCTGGCCTCGCACCTACGGCTGTCCTGACAGACTTTGAACTTGCGGCCATGTGGGCCTTTTCCAGTGTATTCCCCAGCATTTGACAGCAGGGCTGCTTTTTCCACCTGGCCCAGGCCATGTGGTGCCGCTGCCAGCGAATTGACGGCTTTGTGGCCCGCTACACAGAGGACCCTGAGTTTGCCCTCCAGGCCCGTATGGTTGTTGCACTTGCCTTCATGCCACCTGCTGATGTCATTGATGCCTGCACCACTCTGCATGAGATAGACTACATGAAGGCCAACGGTGAGCTGCTATATCAGCTGATGGACTACTTCGAGGACATGTGGGTGGGTAGGCCTGTGGGCCGCTCTGCACAGCGCAGGCTTCTGTATGACATTGCCGTGTGGAACATCCATGATGCCACTCTTGATGGTACACCCCATACCACTAATGCCGTGAGGCCTGGCACAGGGGTTTTGCCACACTCCTGGGGGTGTGCCATCCAAATCTGTGGCATTTCATACGGGCGCTGAGGGCTGAAGAGCAGCTTACCTCTGTGAAGCTGTCCCAGCTGTCCGCTGGGAACACCACGCCCACTGTGATGTGGTGCTATAAGGATGCCGGGAGGAGGATTGCCACCAGTGTTGGGTCCTACGGGCAGCGGTCCACTGTAGAATACCTCCGTGGCATAGCATTCAACCTGTCTCTCCAGGTGTATCGGGACTGTGCTGCTGGGTTCTGTGTTGGGGGGGCGGTTGGAGGTGTGTCTATTTCTACTGTCACTGTTGCACTGTGTAGTTTGCCTTGCTTGCACAAGTAAACACTATTTTCACACATCTGTTGTCCTGCCTCTTGCTTTCTGCCCACAACATATGGTCCTACTTGCACTGTTTCCCTGTGCAGCCATCTGTCTGTTAGCTGTTGTGTTAGCTGTTTTGTATGCACTATTCTGCCATTAACTGTTTCTGCATACGACATTATGATCCCGTGCTGCGATGATCCCACTGTATGAAACGCTAGTGAGGCCTCACCTACAGAACTATGTTCAATCCTGTATGCATGACCTTTGCAATGACATTGACAGGATGTGCTTCCAAGACCAGATGAAAGGAACTATATTTGTACTCGCAGGAGGAGAGGCGGGAGCGTCTGGACATGATGGAAGCATTCACCGAGGTGCCATGATATGAACTTGGATGGATATTTGTTAACAGGAAAAGTGATAAACATTTTCTTCACAGGTTTGAGGACAAATGGAATTGCCTGCCACAGGAGGTGGTGTCCGACACCACACTGGAAGTATTTTAAAATGCCAGGGACAGGCACATTGGAACATTGCAGGTGGGAGAGAAGGACTTTAGCCACTGACCACATAACATCACAGGCCACAATCTAAGAATAGGGGTTATGGCCATTCTGGATTGACACACTGGTCCTTATCAGTGACCATTTTATATGTTTCTATGTCCTGTGATATTACATACTACAGTAGTATATAGTACGTATAACCACCAGTGTTGTGTTGGTGATGTGTAAATGACAGTGCTGACATTACTACTTACACTTGTGTTTTGTCTTCCCACAGGAGAAATTGTTACCTTGCCTGAAGATGCTTTAATTGGTGGTGTTGGGGATGGCTTGGTCACCTTGTGAGGGTTATGGTTCCTGCCTGCACGGTACGGTCAATAAGACAGTGACAGCCATCTGCTGATTACACTTACCCCTCCCCACTTTAATTCCCTTCCCTCTAGCTCCTATTCACCTCTCGGACCCTGTCCTCCTTTTTCACCACAACCTTTCTTAGCCAAGGACAAGGCCTCACTTTGAGGCTGCTTAACCCCCGGGACCTTAAACAAAATGCAAATAGAACTACTCTGTAGAGCAATGTCTGATGTTCTTTATAGGCTAAATAAATGTTGGATAATCTCCTCTCCTTTTAATGTGTAGCACTGTGCTCAGCATGTGTTTATTTTTTTGAGGGGGTGGTTAAAATATCAACCTATATTGCCTGTGTTTCTTGTTCTATGTCATAGTTGTTTGTTTGTATTATGTTACCTGATGTGGAACCTTTGTAAAACAGCCCCAAATCAAAAGTTATATCTGAATCAATCAATAAATAAATAAATAAAATATATGATAAATGACAGGTGTAGTATCTTCACAGGAAATGTTAGTTGATGCCAACTTTACACTAGTCACCAATGTCCCACCCCCTCCCAATGGTCCCGGTGTCCTGTAAGGATGTAAGTGAACTTCCATGATGACAGCATTCTCTACATTTATCAGTAAACAACATAAGAAAGCCATGTTCCTGTGTTTGTGCGAATGTGGACTGTGCAGGCATACTGCCAGCTGTGACAATGCCTGATCAATGAACACAGCACAACTGGGCATGCAGTAGCAGTACTGCCGTGGTACAGCTCACCATACTGAAAGTGCACAACTGGGCATGCAGTAGCAGTACTGCCATGGTACAGCGCACCATTCTGAAACTGCACAACTGGACGTGCAGTAGCAGCACTGGCGTGGTACAGCTCACCCTACTGAAACTGCACAACTGGGCATGCAGTAGCAGTACTGCCGTGGTACAGCACACCATACTGAAAGTGCATAACTGGGCATGCAGTAGCAGTAGTGCCGTGGTACAGCTCACCATACTGAAACCGCACAGCTGGGCATGCAGCAGCAGCACTGGTGTGGTACAGCTCACTCTACCGAAACTGCACAACTGGGGCGGCAGTAGCAGTACTGCCGTGGTAAGCTCACCATACTGAAACAGCACAACTGGGCATGCAGTAGCAGAACTGCCGTGGTACAGCTCACCATACTGAAACTGCACAACTGGGCATGAAGTAGCAATTACTGCCATGGTACAGCTCACCATGCTGAAACTGCACAACTGGGTGTGCGGTAGCAATACTGCCGTGGTACAGCTCACCATACTGAAACTGCACAACTGGGCATGCAGTAGCAGTACTGCCATGGTACAGCTCACCATACTGAAACTGCACAACTGGGCATGCAGTAGCAGTACTGCCGTGGTACAGCTCACCATACTGAAACTGCACAACTGGGCATGCAGTAGCAGTACTGCCGTGGTACAGCTCACCATACTGAAACTGCACAACTGGGCGTGCAGTAGCAGTACTGCCGTGGTACAGCTCACCATACTGAAACTGCACAACTGGGCGTGCAGTAGCAGTACTGCCATGGTACAGCTCACCATACTGAAACTGCACAACTGGGCATGAAGTAGCAGTACTGCCATGGTACAGCTCACCATACTGAAACTGCACAACTGGGTGTGCAGTAGCAGTACTGCCATGGTACAGCTCACCATACTGAAACTGCACAACTGGGCATGCAGTAGCAGTACTGCCATGGTACAGCTCACCATACTGAAACTGCACAACTGGGCATGCAGTAGCAGTACTGCCATGGTACAGCTCACCATACTGAAACTGCACAACTGGGCATGCAGTAGCAGTACTGCCGTGGTACAGCTCACCATATTGAAACTGCTTGCCTAATGAACATACACATTCTTGTCATATGATACCACTGCTTAAGTCTGCTGAAAGTGCATGAAAGGCTAACTAGTAATTCTCATAATGGGACTCCTTATGTGGATTCAGCCACTTCTGTTTGCGTGTATCCTGAGGCAGTGGTCCATGTGCACATGCCGGAAACAGGACATCATTGTGTACATGGATGTCCTGTATGTGGTTGATAATTGACTTCATCTTGGCTGCCATAATTTCACCATTGCCATCAGGGGTTGAGCATGATATCCAATATATCATATTTCTAATGCTCCGAATCCAATCCCTGATATCCTGACATCCTGCCTTTGAAGATGCCACCTCTTGCTTCTTCATCATGGCTGTAGAGTGAGTAGGAGGAGACAAAAGTACACTGTCAGTGTTGCAACATAGTACATGTGGAATGCAAGGTATCGTTTATCCACATGCAAATGTCACTCAGAGCAGACGGATATCGACAAACAATCCGTAGAAATGCCTGGAAGGAGTACTGGTAGGTGATTTCCCGCAGTCTCAAACAGTACTGATGATGAACCAACATGTGTTACTTTAACATGGTGAAGTCATCATTCTAAAAGTGTATGACCGTTACAATTTATGTTCTTCATCCATGTCTATCCTGAACCATGCCGCCAATGTGCCACTGACAAGGTCAACTGCAGAGTGACTGCAAGCAGATGGACGACTAATTGTGGGATACAGAAACACTGAAACGTAAATATTGTCGACAGATAAGTTCAGACCAGAACATGCACTCTGCAGAAAACCACAGCTGTGTTTCTGACACGATAACATAACAGGTCAATGAGTTTTCCACCATGTTGGTACCTGTCAGTTGACTCCATGCCTGTCTGAAGCCACCATGGAAACCACCTCCACCTCCTGTGTTGCTGTATTCCATGTGCCCATCTCAGTATTCCTCAGTACTTACTTATTTTCTCCATCCCTTCTGCATCACACAGCATGTGGCACATCAATGTGTCACCTGCAAACAGGCAGACCTTCATTACCAGCCCTTGCACAGTATTCATAATGAAGACAGTAAGCAGTAGTGTCTCAATGAATGATACCATGGGTACCCTACTGGTTACTACCCCCCACACAACGATTTCATCCTATGTCATGCAGACATACAGTTCATGTCCATTATCCAGTTCATAACCCAATAAGAATGTGTCACGGACTGTAGTGGCATTTTGCACAACGACTGAAACGTGAGGTGAAAGATGCCTCTGCAAACCACTTAGTGAAGTCATCAGCAGTCACACTCTGCCACCCCAGCAAGATTATTGAGATGAATGCCATAAACAATGCTGTGCCATGTAATGCATAAAAAAGTGATGTATCACTGCTCAGAATAGGAGGCAACGGGCAATGCATCATCCAGTTACTTCCATGGCCATGGATATTACACTGTGACACGGCTCAACATGAGTTGCAACCAGCAGTAGGAGGTAGTGAACAGCAAGCAGTTATAGGTGACATGAACAGTTAAAAGTTCTGTGCAGCCATACACACCCACAGGACACGGCCGTAACAGGCATTGTCGGATCAATTACTGTTGATCCACACCAGTTACACACAACAGTGTATTTACCACCATTTCTTACAATTACTACTTCAACATGTGGTAACAGTACACAGGAGGCACCTCAGTACAGTTGTACCTCTCCACAATTTATGCACCATTGGAGCAGGCTGAGGTTACTCTATGGAGGCTCCTCCAGTGGATACCAAGGAGGATACTGTGATCATACACCAAGGAGACCTGCAGGAGGGTGGCACTGGCCCCCATACGAGAAGGAAACAAGTCATTGTGGGCCTGACAATCGCTGTGTTGTTAGAAGTGGGCAAGGGAAGGTAGAGGAGGCAAGGAGACAGTCTGGCACCATGGCCTAAGTCCAAGAAATTGAAAAAAAGCTCAAGTAGTAACCATTCATGACAAACCATGAAAGTTGCCTCAATACATATGGCTAGCAGTATAGCATAGAGGTTAGAGCAACGAGCTGTGAATGAGCTTGAAAGATCTAGTAGACCAGACCTTGGTTTGATTCTCACAACCTCCACTTGCATACTGTGTGACTCTGAGCAAGTCACTTAACCACCCAGTGCTCCCAGGTCACCCCTGAAAACAGGCACTTGTGCCTAGTGGGCCTTACCTGGTTACCAAAGACTGAAAAAAAAACATGCTTATGAAGTCTTGACAGCAAGACTATGGCAGCATACACTCCTAAAACAATGTTACCTGACTTACCTTTGATGAAGTGCCAAACATCGTAAAAGTGCTTGAATTCTGGGTGGTTCTCCTTCACATACTTTTGTATTTGAGGGTGACGATCAGTAACTAAGCATTGCAGTGACAAACCTTCCCTGTGGATGTCCTGCAGGCCACACCTCAATCCTTCAAGCTCCATATGGTAGGCAGAGCGTACCTCATTACTCTGCACAAAGGAAATACTGTACCTGATCATCACAGATGACGCTAGTGACTATTCGTTCACCTATAATGCTGGCCTTATACTTTATCATCACTCAACAGTAATGGATGGGAAAATGATTCTCCAAGCACACACAGTGTAGTGTTTGGCAAGGTAAGGCAAGGACAATTGGATTTCCTATACACCCAATCCAGGATATATAGATACATAGACCGTGTCGGCAGATAAGGGCCTATGACCCACCCAGTCTGCCCATTTGAGCTTGTAAGTTCAGATTATGTTTTCCTAGAAGTCTGTTGCCCCTTACCCCTGACCTCCAGAATTCCTTTATGTCTATTCCATGCATTCTTAAATCCCATGATTGTTTCAGCCCCCACCACTTCCTCTGGCAGGGTGTTCCACTTGTCCACCACCCGTTCTGTGAAGAAATTCTTCCTCATGTTTCCTCTGAATCGTCCTCCCTCCAACTTCATCCCATGCCCTCTAGTCCTGGAACATCTTTTCGCTTAAAAATAGTGTATTCCTGCACCTGTTCCTCCCTGTAAGATACTTGTATGTCTCTATCATATCCCTCTCTCCTTTCTCTCCTCCAGGAGTACATGTTCAGTTCCTTCAACCTGTCTTCATAGGACTTGTGATGCAATCCATGCACCATCTTTGTTGCCCTCCTCTGAACCTTCTCTACCCTGTCTATGTCCTTACGTAGGTATGGTCTCCAGAACTGTACACTGTACTCCAGGTGGGGCCTCACTAGTGTCTTGTATAGCGGAATTATGACCTCCCTTTTCCTGCTGGTGATGCCCCTGTCTATACATCCCAGCATCCTATTTGCTTTACCTGCTGCCTTTTCACACTGTTTCCCTACCTTGAGGTCATCAGAGATGATAACCCCAAGATCCCTTTCCTGCTTGGTGCATGCTATATCCTCACCCCCCAACTGATATATTGTGCCAGGGTTTTTGTGCCCCATATGCATTATCTTGCACTTCCTTGCATTGAATTTCAATTGCCAAACCCCTGACCATTCTTCAAGTTTCTGCAGGTCCTTCTCATTCTGTCTACACCCTCTGTGTGTCTACTCTGTTACAGAGCTTTGTGTCATCAGCGAACAGTGAAATTCTGCCTTCTAGGTCCTGCGCAATGTCACTGATGAAGATGTTGAATAGGACCGGTCCCAGCACTGATCCCTGTGGTACCCCACTGGTCACTCTTCCCTCTGTGGAGTGACAGCCATTTACCACCACCCTCTGTGTCCTGCCACCCAGCCAGTTACCTACCCACCACACTACTGTCCTGCCCACACCCGTATTCCCCAGTTTGTGTAATAGTCTTCTATGTGGCACAGTGTCAAAGGCCTTGCTGAAGTCCAGATAGGCCATGTCCCTGCCCTCCCTGATCCACCTCCTAGTCACCCAGTTAAAATTCAATGAGGTTGGTCTGACATGACCTCCCCTGGTGGAAACCATGCTGCCTTGGGTCCTGTAGTCCATTGACAACTAGATGTTCCACCAATCTCTCCTTCAGTAGTGCTTCCATGATCTTCCCCACTACCGAGGTGAGGCTGACTGGTCTGTAGTTCCCTGCTTCCTCTTTGTTCCCACTTTTGTATAAGGGGACTACGTCTGCTGTCCTCCAGTCTTTGGGTACCTCCCTGTTTCCAGTGATTGGCTAAACAGGATAGCCAGAGGTTCAGCCACCACCTCTCTTAGTTCTTTAAGGACCCTGGGGTGCACCCCATCTGGCCCCATTGCTTTATCAACTCTTATTACTTCCAGTTTCTTCAGGACCCTTTCTCGTGTAAAGGGACTTGTGTCATTCTGCCATTCTCACTCCTTGTACTCCTTCAGACCCATTACCCTCCTCTTCCTCAGTAAGACTGAGCAGAAATACCTGTTCAATATGTCAGCTTTACTGTTGTCATCCTCCACCTATCTCCATCCTCCCCCTTCAGTCTCACTATCCCTCCATTTGTCTTTCTTTTTCCTTATGTACCTGTAAAGGTTTGTCCCCTCTACCCACTGATTTTGCAATGTGTTCTTCTGTCTGAGCTTTGGCTTCCCTTGCAACCTCCTGCCTCCCTTTAGCTTCTCCTGGTACTTCTCCCTATCCCTTCTGCCTGTGTCTTTTTGTATTGCCTGAATGCAATCTTTTTGGCTTTCACTTTCTTTGCTACCTCTTTGGAAAACCATAATGGTCTCCTCTTCCTTTTCCTCTTGCTAACCTGCTTAATGCATAATTCTGTTGTTCTTGTAATCCCCATTTTAAATACTGCCCACTGTTCCTCAACCCCTGATTTCTGTCCCATTCCCCTTAATGTCTCTTTCAAGTATCTCCCCATTGTGCCTAGTGGGCCTTACCTGGTTACCAAAGACTGAAAAAAAAACATGCTTATGAAGACTATGGCACTCCTAAAACAATGTTACCTGACTTACCTTTGATGAAGTGCCAAACATCGTAAAAGTGCTTGAATTCTGGGTGGTTCTCCCTCACATACTTTTGTATTTGAGGGTGACGATCAGTAACAGGATGCTCTGGGCGATGTATATCTTGAAAGAAAAAGTTACTCCAAATACGAACAATACCTAAATACTGTTACAACATGAATAGCATAAACAACAGCCATAACAGAAAAGCATTACCTGCAGAGCATGATCTGATTGCCTGACTGGTTACCTTTACATAGTCAGGTCCCTACAGGGACAGGGGGTGGGTGGCACTAATGAGAACTCCATAGCGCGATGATCAGAGAAACTGAACCGATCAGTCCTGATGTTACGAAACTCAAGCATAAGTGCCAGCACATGGTCCAGCATCTGACCAACCTGGTGTGTCATGGAAGAAGCCAATAGTAACAAGCCCAGAGAGGACATCCTTTCCCTGTTAAATACAGATGAGAAGATATTGACAATCTGAGAATTGCGGTGATGCATGTGCATGTCAGTGTTTATATGGTGCAAGTTACATATCTGCACAATGTGTATCGTTATGATCTTGCACTTTTGAAGGTCCATCAATGTGTACATGCCATATTTGGCACTGTGACCAGGGGTATCACACCGTCCATCACCTCCGAGATGTAATTTTCTGCCATCAGTCTTTACTTCAGCAATAACCTTTGCTCTCTCGTTGGTCCACATGTCATAAATTGCTGGTTGCACAAACTTGCGGCAATGCTCATAAAATGTGGTGCAAGATATTGTCTGCAAATTGATGTAAGTCATCACTCTTAACATTTTTTGGGGGGAAGAACCACAACATGAGATTGCCGCTGAGATCATAACATTTCCTGTGGGGTAACCACCGATGTATGGCTGTAAATGCCAAGTGTTATGAAAGGAACATTTTCTGCATCTCTGTTCAACAATGATGAAGGATCCTTTCACTGTGCTGACAGAGGCATCACATTTCTCTTTAGATTCAGGACATATTGAAAACAAAGACATGAGGCAGCTCTCAAACACATAAATTTTCTCTCACTAGGGGCAGTTGTTCCGGTTGGCATGACTTGATGCTCGTCCCTGCATGGGAAAATGTGAGGCAAATGTTAGGTGTACACTTCTCCATGTCGGACTACAAGGATACTTATGTGTCGATTGCAGGAGGAAAGACATGATAAATCATAAAAAACAAGGCAATACAGATTGATCAACACATGCTGAAATGCATTTCAACAGTCATCACAATGGTTATCACAACCAACAGTGGCAATATTTCTTCACATGGCAGCATTCAACATCATAGTAACATAGTAACAAACTAAGAAGCCAGAAGATTAGGCCCTATGGTCTATCAAGTCTGCTCGATAATCAGTGCCTTCCCCAGGCACCATTGTTTCACCCTCCCCTTCCCTCCTCATCTAGATGACCCTGTGACTTCAGATTCCCCTCCAGCCTCTCCTTCAAGATGACCTCCATCACTTGGCCCACTACCGATGTTGGGATAACCGGCCTATAGTTTCCCGGCTCCTCTTGCAAGCCACCCTTGTGTATAGGCATGATATGGTCCATCCTCCAGTCATGAGGTAGCCATCCTGAATGCAGGGAGGAGTTACATAGGTCCTTCAGGGGGGCAGCCAGGGTATTGGCCATCTACTAAAGCACCCTGGGATGTATCCTGCCTGGACCCGGTACTTTAACTCCCCTTAAGGCCTTGAGGGCTTCCCTCACCCTCCCACTGGGAAGCACAACATCTATTTCCTCTTACTCATCTGCCAGTCTACCCTCCCTCTCCCCTTGCAGTTCATAGGTTCATAGGTAAATTCAAGCTAGTTAGACTTGCGTCCTTAATGCTTACCTTTAGGTTGTGTATTTATCATTTTTCTTTACTCATTTTTTGTAATTTCCCAATATTAATTAGTTAATTTTGCTTTAATTTTATTTTCTCAGAAGAAACCTATCGAGTCTCTATTTGAAGGAGTCCATACTTGTGCTAGTAACCACCTCAACTGGCAGTGAGTTCCACCCAACAACCACTCTCTGGCTAAACCAGTGTTTCCGTGGTAGTGTTTGCCCTCTTTGAGTAGCTAATTGAAATGATGCCCCCTCAATTCATATTTAGATTTTCTCAAGGTCAACTCTGTATTTGCTATTAGATCATTATCTTGTATAATTTGATATAACATACAGTTGTTATCCCTAATCCTTCTGTACTGCAGGGTATACAGGTCCAGTTCCTGCAGTCTTTCAAGATATGACATGTCTTCCAATCCCTCTACAGCCCTAGTTGCTCTGCGTTGGATTCCCTCCGATTTGTGGATATGTTCTTTTTTGTATGGTGCCCACACCTGGGCACAATATTTCAGGTTAGGCCTCACCAGAGCACTGTAACGGGGCATAATCACTTTCCTATCTCTACTAGTTATGTGTCTTAATATGCAATTCAGTATCTGATTATTCTTTTTAGCTAGTTTATTGCAATGGGAACTGAATTGTGATCCCTAGATCTCTCTCCTCAGTTTTTTCCTAAGTTCAGAGTTACCTATTTTATATGGTGATTTACAGGGTTTTTTTTACCCATATGCATAATAGTGCATTTAGCACTGTTCAATTCAAGTTTGCTGTGTTTAGTCCAATTTTGTATGGTGTTAAGTGCGTCTTGTAAGTCAGTGATATTTTTTTGTGTGTTTGTTATGGCTCTAATTCTGCAGTCGTCTGTGAATTTTGTCACCCAGATATCTTTGGCATTTTTAATGATGTTATATAAATATTGAAAAGACAAGGGCCCAACACCGAGCCCTGAGGGACCCCACTAGTCACTCTAGCCCAATCAGACATCTCACCATGTACAACCACTCTCTGTCTTCTCTCACTCAACCAGACTTCTATCCAATTTATTATGTTGGTATCAAATTTGCATTCTTTAAGTGTATTTTTTAATTCCTGATGTGAAGTTTGTTGAAAGCTTTTGAAAAGTCCAGAAAGACAATGTCCACACTGTTGCCCTCATCCAGTGCCTTGCCAACTTTCTCATAAAATACCAACAGATTTGTCTGACATGATCTGTCCCTCCAAAACCCATGCTGTTCTGGATCCTGTAAGTTACTTTTCTCTAGATGTTCCATTATATAATCTTTTAATATAGATCCATTATCTTCCCCATGACAGACGTCAGGCTCACCGGTCTGTAATTATGTGGGTCTGTTCTTGATCCTTTTTTTAAAAATAGGTATTACTAATGCCTCCATCCATCCCTGTGGGTCTACTCCATTATCCAATGAGGTTTGAAAAATGTAAGTCAAGGGTGCAGCTAATTGTTCAGCTAGTTCATAAATTACCCTTGGATGAATTTCATCGGGTCCTTGTGATTTTTTTGTATGTAGTTTTTTAAATTTATCAAGTACATCTTTCTCTTTAATTTGTGTAAGTCCAGGTGCTGAACTGAATTTGTCCACTGTCTTAGATGTAGTAACTGGATTAAAGACTGAACAGGAAAAATCATTTTGAATTTGTGCAGTTTCTCTGTTGTTCAACATACCCCCTTGTTTGTTTTTAAATGGTCCGACACTGTTACTACTTTTCTTTTTGTTATTTATATATGAGTAAAAGGTCTTATTGCTATCTTTGACTTGTGCTGCGAGTTTGAATTCATATTTCTTCTTAGCTTTTTTGATATCACGTTTAACTTTCTTAACCAGATTTCTATATTTCATTATAACTTGTATGTTTTTATGATTTTTGGTTTTTTTGGTACCATCTATTTTTTTTGTTTGATAATTTTTTTTTATTTTTGGGGTTAACCATTTAGGGATACCTTTTTTTATTTGCATACTTCTCATAGGTTGGTATGCCTGTATGTATTGTTGTTTTTAGTTTCTCTACTAACGACTGCCACATTTCATTTACAGGTTTTTTTGCAATTTCATGTTTCCAATCCCACTGCCCGATAACCTTCCTCATAGAGGGAAAGTCTGCCTTAGTAAAGTTTAGTACTGTAGTCTTGCTTGCCCTAGTAATGTTTTCTACTTCCTTGAGTTGAAAAAAAAAACAGTCTGGTGGTCACTATTACCCAATGGACTTCTGATTTGTACCTCATTTACTAAGGTTCTCAAATTTGTTAAGATCAAGTCAAGAGTATTAAGTGCCCTGGTGTTCTCTAACACTACTTGTTCGAGTTGTATCTGATTTATTGTGTCCGAAAACTGCATATCTGTTTTGGTTTTACCTTGTTGTTTTTCCCAATCAATATCTGGCAAATTAAAATCCCGATAAGTATAATTTTATCTGCTGGATCTAAGTTTCTAATGCTGTTTAATAAAACTAAATCATTATCAGGAGTGACCGAGGGTGGTCTATACAATAGTCCCAATATAATTTTAGGTGCTCCTTTTGGTATAAGTTTTACCCATAATACTAAATCATTATCAGGAGTGATCGAGGGTGGTCTATACAATAGTTCCAATATAATTTTAGGTGCTCCTTTTGGTATAAGTTTTACCCATAATACTAAATCATTATCAGGAGTGATCGAGGGTGGTCTATACAATAGTCCCAATATAATTTTAGGTGCTCCTTTTGGTATAAGTTTTACCCATAACAGCTCTAGATCATCCCTATCCCTTTTTATTTCCTCACATTGTATTGATTCTTTAATATAGATAGCGACCGCTCCTCCCTTCCTTTTTTCCCCTTGATAGATAGAATGATTTGTAGCTACTCATATTTTTGTCCCATTTATCCTCCTTTGTCCACCAGGTTTCAGTTATGAATGCAATTTGGATATTTTTTGTATATAGTAAATATTGTAGTTCATCAAACTTATTTACCAAGCTTCTTGCATTAATCAACATGCTGCTCCAACCTTCTTGTAGGTCTTTTACTTTTGGAATTAGATTATAAATTTTCCTCCCCTCTTTATCCAGTTTAAATGAAAAGATATGATATCATTTATTTTGTACTCAATATACGAGTACCAGGTTTGTAAACTGATGATCTAATAAATAAATAAAGAAAAAATTATTTAAGTGTAATCCATCCCATTTAAAAATAATATTTTTTTGAATGTAATTGAATTATCCATAATACCAATATTATTTTGTTTGCAGAAGACGCGTAACCACATGTTGAGCTTCTCTATTGTTGAATTTTTTCATTCGTATTTACCATGTGTTGGGAGTAAGCCTGATATTATTATTTCTCCTCGTTTTTCTCTATTTTTTTTATTATATGTTGATAGTCTTGTATGATGGAATCTACATTATGATTTCCCACATCATTTATACCTACATAGAGTATCAGCAGTGGTTTTTGGAGTCTCTCCATTAATCCATCCAATAAATATGCTATACCCCGATAGTGAACTCACAGTTGTGTACATTTTTCTTCCTTGACATACCAGTGAGTCAATGCCTCTGGTAATAGAATCACCTATTATCAGAATGTCTTTGTTTCTTTCTTTTATCACTTCACTGTTTCCTACTGAGGGGCCTAAGTTCAAAGGTTTAGTTTTGCTCCTACTTCTGGGGCCACTTTCTTGATTATGTACGGCATCTTTTTCTAATGTCTCTTTGTTTTGTTTTGGATTTCTAACTCTGTCTTGTATTTTTAGATCATGTTTTGTATAAATAATCATGCCCTTCGTCCAGGTCCTTTATGTTTTTTAAGTGATCAGGGTCTAATATAGTGTCTCTATTTTTTAAGTCTGGGTGCCCTTTTAATTTTAGTGTCACATCGTTTATTTTAAAAGTTTGCTTCTGTATTGTTTCCCAGTTGTTTTCCTGATCTTCATTTTTGTTCCCTATCTCATACAATGTTTGTGGTAAATGTTCATCATTAGTTTGTGTTGTGTCGTTGTCTACTAAGAATGAGTCTATAAATGCTTCCAATTCTCCTATATTTTTGTGGACCTCCATTTTCCCTGCTTCTCTACTTGCTTCTACCATCTGAAGCAGTTGCTCAATTTGTGATTGTAAGATGCTTATCAACAGACATTTTTCTCATGTGAATTCATCTGTTACCACCTCCTCTGTATACATTTTACAATGTGTACAGGGTTTATGGTTCTTTTTCTTTGCTTTAGGTTTCACCATTTTTAGTTGTTATTTTTATCAGCTCAGTACTTATTTGGTGGTACTTACAAGTCTTCAGCGTGTCCCAAATTTCTCAGTGGTTCCAGTGGTCCCAGCAGACACAGTAGACATGCGCAGATGCCACCCACATCCTCCTTGGTAAAGGCAGAGGCAAAAAAATAATTTAGTACCTCCTCCTTCTCCCCTGCCTCTTCTACCCACCCACCCACTCCCCATCCATAACCTACTAATCTGCCCCTTCTGTTTTCATCTTTCACCACCACCAGGCATCCATGCTCATGCTTGTCCTGATCTCATCTAGATATCTCCTAAGGATCATTTCCATCCCCCTAAATTATGATCCTGTAAAATCAACCACTGTAATTTTGGTATGTTCTACCCCACCTCTTAGGTCAAGGGAGAACCAGTCCATGGCATGGTCACTTCCCGTCAGAGAGTTCACAACCACTAGGTCCATGACAGGACCACATCCAAGACATGCCCTTCCCTTTTGGATCACTCACCAGCTGGGCAAGGAATGCATCCTGGAAGACATTCAGCAGGTACTGCTTTGTGCCCAATGAGGATGCCATAGTTCACCAGTCTGCTCATGGCCTATTCAGGTTTCCCAAGAACACAGTTTTGTACTCTCCCATACCATAGTGATCCCTCAGGCTAGCTGCCAGGCCTTTCTCCTTTTTCTCCCCCTGCCCGGGTGGTCTAAATACTACCCCCATCTTCACCCTCTTCCCTCCCGGAGCCTGCAGGGTGACCCATAAGGCTTCCACCTGATCCCCTGCTTCCTCAACAATGCTTATCCCTATGCCATCCCTAATGATAAAAGCTACCCCACTCCCCTTCCCTCACTCCTATCCCTTCCCTCACTCCTATCCCTTCTACACATGTTGTACCATGATAGGTTTATGTCTCAGTCATGTCTGGAAGTGATCAAAGTCTCTGTGACAGCTACCACATCCAACACCCAGACTGCTAAAAGCACCTGAAGCTCTGGTGACTTGTTTCCCATGCTCCGGGTGTTAATCAGGAACACACTCCAGTGTGCTTCCTTGCCCCCCATCCTGGGGCCTACTTGTCACGTGCCTACAAGGCCCCTCTTGTGCACTATCAGGTGCTCCTGCCCTGTGCCCCTTCCCCCCCAACTGCAGGAGAAGGCCAAACACTTTTTGGCATTGCCTGCCAGGTAGCCCCTCCCTCCCCCACAGTTTAAACCCCACCTGAAGCAGATGAAATCCACCAGTCTAAGCTGCAAGATGCAAGATTATACCCCATTCCCCACCCACCCATACCCCTTGGCACGCACCATTTCCTGAGCCATACATTTACATCACTTATTTTTTTGTTTGTTCTAGACAGTGGCACTAGGCACCGGTAGTATCTCCAAGAAGGAGACCAAGCACCCCACATCCTGACAGACCCTGGCCAGTTTCCTAAACCTTGCCTGAATCTCCAGCTCACTGTTCCCCTCTATATCATTTGTATCCAGGTGCACTAACATGTCAGGGGTTCCACCACACTCCTGCAACAGAAAATACATCAGATGTTTTGTCTTATGCACCGTCAAACCTGGTATACTCCTGGACTTAACACACTGGAATCCCCCCACCACCACCTGATCCCCCTAATCACAGAGTTCCCCAGGAGAAGTACTCTTACCGACTCATGTTCCCTAGACCTGCTCACTACCACAGTTTCCACCCCTTCCTCCTCCCACCACAATGCTTTGCATGACCCCCTCTTCTCCCCCTCATGACTAATTCCTGCCTGTCTCCCCGACCTCAACCCTTACCATACACTGACCTGACCTCCCTTGACTCTTCCTTACCTGCTATAGCACCCTGGTCCAATCCTGCTCTTCTCCTGGGAGCAAGGGACCCCACCTACCCCAGGTCTTCCTCCTCACTGGCCTGTCCACCTCAGCCCCTTCTCTTCCTCCTGCTATGCCCAGGGCCATCCTTGTGTCCCCACCATGCCCCCTTCTCTCATCCCTCTCAGACCTGTCCTCCACCACCACTTCCCCTCCTCCTACTGCACCCAGCCCCAACTCAGTATTTCCCCCTGGAACACGGATATCCCCCTCCACATCAGCCCCTTCCCTTCCCTTCCTACTGCTATACCCAGGACCATCCACGTATCTCCACCCTGCCCCTTCTCTTTTACCTGTTAGATCTGTCCTCCACCACCACTTCCCTTCCTCCTACTGCACCCAATCCCAATGCAGTATTTCCCCTCAGAAAATGGCCCCCTGCCCCCACCAGTGAATGTGCTGGTCCCCTCTTCCCTTCCTCTTCCTTACCTGCCTCTCTTCCTCCCTGCATAACCTCATCCCCCCTTATTGTACCCACTTCCTTTTCCATATCCCTCCCTCCCTCTCTCCCCCCCTCCTGGGCATCCCTACTCTGAGTTACCCCTTCCTTGCCATCCCCTCCCTTTCCTCCTGTGACCTGACTCCCATTTCTCCTGCTGGCCCTCTTGCATCCTCTGTATCCTGTTCCCCCCCGAGACCCTATGCCTGGGAATGTCTCCCACCCCTCCATTGCCCTCTAAGCCCATTTACATCCCCCTCTTACCAGCCCCCATGGGAGCTTCCCCCTCTCCAAATTCACCACCCATGCCTGCCAATGTCAGGAGTATGAATCTGTTATTATGCTATATGCCATTTGTTCGGGCTACCTCTGCTGACCCATTCCCCCTACCAGTTCCCTTTTGCCCATCCCTCTGTACTCTTCTCCTGTCCTCTTGCCATGCCACCTGTTTTTTATTTCTTCTTGTCTCGTGCCACTCCCCCTGGCCTTGTTTTGGTCTGGGCCATCCCAGCTTATGCCCCATGGTGTTTCCCTCCTTCCTCCACGGTCCACTCCCACACCCCTCATTCTGGTTGGACCATCCCCTGCTCTCATGCCATTCTTCTCCTGTCTGTTTCCACCCATTTGGACTGCTTCTCCAGTCCTCAATCCCCTTTTATCATTCTTTCCCAAACTGTCTCCCCCAACTCTCCCTCCCCACAGATCCACCCTCTTTTTCACCCCTTCCCTCCAGCACCCATCCTAGCCACTTGACCTCCTCCCTGAGATGTGCCCATTGTTGGCACACCATACAGCCCCCCCATCCGCCAGGCCATGGCTAGCACTATTGCCGACCAACACCTTACACACCCCCACTACCCTTCCAAAGATACCAGCCCTCTTGCACTGTGTACCCTGCCCTATCTCGCTCCCATTTTGCTTTCCCATCACAAATTGCATGACCATTTACACACCAACTTGAATGCATAATGTGCCTTGTTAAGACCTATATGACTGGTTAGAAACACAACTTGAAAGTTTACTATAGACAGTCGATAATAAGCTTAGGCACAACAACTTCCCAGACAATACCAATCTGATACCAATTGAGGGTTCTCCCATTCCACCTGTGGTATATCGTTTGATGGGATGGGATGGGCAGTGCTGTTATATATAATCTTGTGTCAATGTGGATGGGAAAAACAGATAGAGGAAGAAGTTGTAAGGAATTCAAACTACAGCCATTATACATTACATTAGTCTATGTAATTTTCGGACATAGCATCACAGATACCAAAACATGGCAAATGGGACACTGTCAGCGAACATGGACACGTAGGCACAGGCCATGTGCCATTTTGCACGCTATCAGTTTGTGAACATACAGCTTGAGTGGTCAGTGGGTATTCAGTACAGCTTCCACCCAGCATGGATACCCTATACCTATTGCTGCAATATTGTCCTCCCTGCATCATGCTTGCCCACACCACCTTTAGCAGCACAGCACTGAATATGTGTCAAACAACCTGTCCTTGAAGATAAACCTGCTGACTTTGCAGCAAAATTGGTTGCATTTAAGTGTCATGTCATCCACCCCTGGGTGTCATACAACTTTGCCAAAGGGAGAAGTCAGTGTACTGCACCCTGTGGATGCCCAAAGTGCATCCAAGAGATCACCCATTGATGAAACGAGTCTGAAAGTGATACACTAAACCATGTACCTAACCCTTCAAAATAAGTGTATGAGGCACACAAATTGCCCCATGCAGTCCTCGCCTCATAGTGCAGTGGACTAGTTCACCTGTCACCCCACCCCCCAAGTGGAAAGATCTCTTTTCAACTCCCTTGCTGTCTTTCACTCTGCAGCGTATGACAGCAAGGATTGATCCACCACCACTGCACTGATATCAACCAGTGCTCTCCGCACTGCCAATGGACCACTGGTAATGATAAGTACACCACCTTTTATTTGGTTCAAGAAAACTGGACCATAACCTTTGCCTTGCTTCACAGAGTAGTGATCAGTGACACTTGATCATTATTTGTCTTTCAAAGGTATCTCCTTACATTTTTATGCAGCCACACACAGACACACTGCACCACTACCCTGCCTTTTTCATCGTCTGCATTATATGCAATACATTGTGCTGAGTCTTTTGGCAACATCAACCCTAATGTGGCTTCACAGGTGCGATCCTTGCTGCAACAGCATGTCATGGTTATTCTTAATGTCATATATTTTGTTAGAGCTGAGTGGCTTCATACATATTTTGGTGTCCTAATCTGTTGTGACAACTGTAGTTTTGTAGGCAACATAGTCTGCTAACTATGGAAAACCATATGATGTCCTCCTTCTGTGACCTATGCTGCCACCCTAACACATTGTGTCATCACATGCAGCATGGCTACTTTTATGCTTTATCAGCAGGTCTCAAGTGAACCAACAAGTAGCATCCTGTCCTCGGACTCCGTTTCACAACTTCACCTTTTTATGCAGAGCACCCTTGTGTTGTTAAACATGTGTGCCTTCTTTGGAGTGCAGTGTGCATTACACGTAATGCTGAATTACATTAGGTGGTGGTCGCTGCCTCCAAATGGACCTAACAGCTTCAAATCTGTTATTCTGTACCCACTGGTCAGTAGTAGGTACAGATTCACCATGATAAGAGTAGGATCACTCAGTACCTGTCTGAGCCAAGTCCCCACCCCACAGGGAAGTTATTCAGAAACAGTTCCAGGTTGAAGTCACTGATGGGATGATACAACCCACAAATGGGTGATTTACATCACCCATGAAAAACAACTCGGTGTTTAATGCCAATCCTCATGACTCCCTATTATCAACTATCCCAAGGCTGGAGGTCTGCAAAGTGCCATAGCACAATACACCAATTTATGTGCATGAACACCAACATATTTACATATGTTTAGAAGTATACTGAAGGACTATTGTCATGCATGTATAACCAGTGTAGTAGTGCATGCAAACCTGAAGCAGTACAATATTGAAAGTCTTACATGGTAACTTCCATAACGTTATCATCATCCTCACTGAAGACAGGCAGATATGATGAATCTTTCTCATCATAATGTTCCTAGTCAGAGTCCAATTCTGAATCAGATGAAGGCAACGGTGTTGAGGTGAAATGCTGAAATGTAGATGGATGTGGTTCCACAGCTTCTGTTTGAGTATAGGCATCCACCATTTTCACTGATGCTGTGAGCCCTATGAAACAAATTTGAGTTTTCTTACCTAATGTGTTGACATTATGCAGCAACAAAACATACAGAGTGTATTATTCTGTCGTGTACGTAGGTTTCCATCAGTGAAAATGCAATTCGCGCACCCACAAATAGTACAGTGATTGCAGCCCAATACTGTCAGCTACCCCATGGTGTCACCACCAACTTGAAAGTCACAGTAGTCATACCACTGCACTGTGTGCAAGCACATTATGCATGACATTTCTGTGCTTATGGGCTCATTACATGTGCTGTGTTGCCATGAAAAGCAGGATGATGGCGCAGTGACCCAACTGGAGGAGTAAACAGCATGTGCAACCATCCCCCAAGACACAATGGCACCCAGGCATCAACACTTGAACCTTCAGATGTGGGACTTTTACAAGACATTGGACATGCCGTGTCAGTCAACAAACAGCAATGTTCGCAATGACCATACACCATGTGCAGTAATGGGCATGCAACATGAGGTTAACAGTCTGACAAGTATTCACAATATGCCACAGGCATCATGCTTGATCAGTCTTTTATTGGACTGTGTCAAGGTAATGTCCTGAGTTGATGTTTACATACACCATCACTTATGTTTACCATAGCATGATGCTGCACTGTAATGAACAACAAGGTGGCGTTCAGTGTGTAATGATGTACTGTCAGAGTGGTACATAATACTCATCAGCAATCACACACAAGAAGCAATGAAAGCCATTAAACTGCAGCACCAAATGTTTACTAGTACAGAAAGTGAGTGCCATGCATTGCTGCGCCCCCCCCCCCACCACCAAACATTCAGTTCTGGGAAGGGATACCAAGTCTTCTAACAACATGAGTAGACCATGTGGTGCTGTCGTGTAAGCAGACATACACCATCCAAATGTCTGTGCAAGGGCAACCACACCACATGTGACTCTACAGGTAACCATGGTGTCTCTAAGGACAAATAACGTTCTTGACCTACTGGAATGTATTGCAGTACTAAGTATGGCACAACACATGCAGGTTTCCACCTCGTTATACAGACATATAGATGCACAGGAACATACCATGCAACTGCTGATCACACTGTGCTGTCTTATCAGTGTTATGTCTGACATCACAGTAGTAATCAGCTTGATGTACTGTACACCAAGCTCTCACCTCTGTAACATGTACACAGCTGTCCTGAAGTCACTCGCATCAGAGGACACAGAGGAATGACTAGGCACTATATGGTTGTCACCGTATCATTAACAGCAAAACCATAGGGCACCGGTAATGAAGGACAGCAATAGTAAGAAAGCTTTGTGTCAAAATTGCCTCCATCAGAGTGTGGCAGGGTAACTGTTAGTAGAATATGTACAGTTTCATCTCTGAAGTGTTTGATGGTTGCATAGCAGAACAAACACAAGTGTTGACATGCTAGACAAGCCACCTCCCATGGAACACCACCACAAAATGTGAGTCATGGATCTATCCTCAATGCATACTGATAGAGCGATGATGAATTCTTGGTCCTGAGTACTGTGTAGTCTTAGCCACAAAAGATTTATCACAGAATGTCAATGGTGGCTCTGCAGCACTGATGTCTTCTGACGACAGAAGCAGAGCAGTGCTGTTCATGACTTGGTCAGAATCCATACAATGATCTGAGATGACATGCATGTCAATAGGCAACGTTTCGGAGGTGCCTTCACAGTACTGCTGTATAACCTGTTAAAAAGGAGTATATAGAGAAGTTAGTAAGTACACAAAGGCAGTACATAAAAAAAAGTCCACAAAAAAGCATACAAAAAACTAAAAGTGTGTCTGTCATAATGCATAGTACAGTATTAGATACACAGTTCAGGACAAGTGCAAATGAAAGATGGGGCAGGCACTGATAACGTACAAGTGGCCATTAATCGTGCATAGCACACATGATGAGGTGCACAGTGTCTTCAGTACTTACCTCACTATTGAATTTCTGTTGACCAGAACATAGGCATGAAATAAATAATCATGTTTCGCTCTGGTTGGAGCTCATCAGTGTGGCGCAGACATGCGACCAAGTGGGCAACCACATGGTCATCACATCAAGCCATGGACATGTTCATAAGCTGGTAAAGCACAGTTAGTGAAATGAAGCTGTACAACTTGACAGTTAACAGGCACAGAAGACACACATGAAAACATTTATCTACATTATCTGTTATGTGGCTCAAGTGGGTATTGATAGATTCATAGACATGTGACTGGAGCAAATAACATTTGTGCCCCATTGAGTAAGAGCATTCCCACCCACCATTTTCACCACCCAGGGATGGATTAAGGCATATGCAATATAGGCACAGGCTGGTGCTCATCAGTCATGTTTCTGCAGATTGCATCCCACTAACCACCACACTTTGGCTTCTACCTGTCAGCCAGCTCTCCACCCATGTTATTTTGTGCCCCAACCCTATAGTGACCAACTTATGAACCACTATTCAGGAGGTGGGGAAGTGTGTCAAGGGCCTTCTCAAACTTCAGGTCAGCCAGGTCCATTGCCCAACCCTGATCATCAACCCTCATCACCTCATCAAAGAATGTGATGAGGTTTGTGTGACATAACTGCTCCCAGGCGAAGACATGCCACTGAATGTCATGCAGCCCTCCCCCTTCCAAATTGTTAACCACTCTATCTTTCAAAATTGCCTCCATTATTTTAATCACGAACAATGTGAGACTGACCGGGTGACAATTGACCACCTACTCCCTGCTGCCACTTTTATGAAGTGGTGCCATGTCTGCATTACTCCCCTCCTATGGCACACTCCCTCTATCCACGGAGACGTTAAATGAACCTGCCAGTGAATCCGACAGTCCCCCCACCCCAAATTCACTGAAAACCCTTGGGTGTAGAACATCTGGGCACATGGCCTTCTACACCCTCAACTGTCCTAATTCCTTCCTTATATATTCCACAGGGATACGGCTATGATACACCCCATCTCCCCTTTCTCTTGTCACTTACCACTGGTTCCCTTCCTTACCCATCTTTCATTAAAACAGAGCCAAAGTATACATTCAGCACTTCTGCCTTGTTAAAATCACCTTCCAACTGCAATCACATATCCCTCCCCTTCCTTACCTTTCACCTATCCCCTAACTACTGAAAGAACATCTTGTACCCCCATTTGGACTGCCTAGCAATTCTCTCCTCTGTTTGTGCCTTTGACTTCCTAATCCTGTGCCCTGAAACACTCAGCTTCTCTTTCTAAGTGCCCATATTCCCCTTCACCTGTGTACTGTGATATTCACTGAATGCCCTTTTCTTATACCCTGCTGCCACCTCGACTCCATAGTGAACCACAGTGCCCTCCTCCTCCTCCTTCTTCTTTTGTTCTTCCTCAACCTCCTTACACATCCCTCTGCCTGAGCCACCCACCCCTTGATACTTTTCCAGAGATATACCACCACTCCCTCAATCACTTCACACCCCCTCAATTCCTCCAGGAAGATTTTCCTCATCCTGAGGAAATCTACCTGCATGAAGTCCAGGACCATCATGGTGGTTTTACTTGCCACATATCCTGCAGTGACCTGGAAGCACACTGTACTGTCACCACTATCTACAAGGCTGGCACCTACCCTCAGTCACTTCATGATATCCATGTAGGTTAGTACCACGTCAGGTGTGTTGCCCTCCTTTGTGTGCTCCATAACAAGCTGAAGCAAGAAGTCACACAGGAGTGTCCCTAGAATCTACCCATTCCTAGCCAATCCAGTATTTGTGGAGTTGGGCACTTAGCCACTATCTTGCACACCCAGGAACATTCAAGCAACCTGGTAATGTCAGCATGAGCAGCAGGCATAAGGTGGGCATGAGACGTTCCAGTGATATTTTGCCACCTGCATAACCAGAGTCAAGACACATGATGACACACTGACAATGTTGGAAGATGCCCACAGAGAAACAGGGAGGGCAACACAATGATGTACAGCCACTATGCAGGGCATCAGTTATATACAGGCAACAGTGAGCATAACATCTGTCAGAAAATGTGCACATGGCACAGTACCCATTCCAGCATAATTGTTCTCAGAATGAAACTGTCAAGAATAAATGAAAAACAAATTGCACATACCTCAGCAACTTCTCGCTTGCAGAAGGCACTACCAGATTTCCTCTTCTTGTCAGGATTTTCAAACATATACTCATCTGCAGGGCATTAAGATGTGACATCAGTATCAATGCTAGGCTGGCTGTGAATAGTGGGTACAGCATCTGGTAGTAAACTCAACCCACGTGCCAACTTCATTTTATACATGGCCAAAATGTTCTGATCAAAACATGACTCCAGAAAATGTGTTGAACATAAAACACTAGTATTAGTTGCACCCAGCCAGTCACCACATTTGGTATTAACAAAGCAATCCCACAGCATCCTGTAGTGGGGATTCTTTGGAAATATAAACAAAGAAAACAGCATTTTTGTTGTATTTCCACAATGGGCTGCAACACAACAGGCTGGCATTATTACCACATTATTGGATGCTGATTCATGTCAGAATGTATTGATATACCAATAAATCAGTAACACTCATTTTGCTACAGCCAGTAGTACCACTCTGCCCTAAACAATATATACAGTCACACTGGAGAATTAGTAGACAATCTTCTTCACAGAAAAGGGAATAACAAGGGTGAAGACTGCCTTGATAGATCAGACAACAAGAGAACAGTGCCCTGATATGTCATAAATACAAGCAACACACTCCTCTGAAATAACAACAGCAGCAAAATATCAAATTTATGCATTTGGGAGAAGAAAGAATATACCTAGCTTGCCTACCTAGCCACAACTACCCTGTCTGTCACAGCAAATTCATTGGGCAAGAGTACAAAAAAGCCAGCCCTGTAATCACTCATTCAGATGCACAGCAGCAAGCTTTCATATCTATATATTCCTACCACTACACACTGAAAGCACTGAGTAACAACACAAAATAAAAAGAATGTGCAAAATAAATCCCAAAATCAAGTTATTTGTTATTTATTTATTTTGTTTTTGTTGACCGGGTAAGTGCACTAGACAAATCCTGTCTATTTTCAGGCACGACCTTGGGGAGGGGGATACAGATGAATGCCACCTGACCTTGAACCAGATTAAGCTGTTGAACGATTATCAAGCTGATGCCAAGGCACAAATAGCAATATGCAGACTGACAGCAATGTAAAGAAATACAGCTCCAAAATGACAGCGGCAAAGATCGCGAGATAACATGCCAACAGAAGATCTCGATAAAAGCAGCATACACACTACGATGTCTGAACGCCAGCAAAACTAGATATATATTTGTAATTGAATAGCAATTCCACACAACTCTGTCTGACAGCACGAATGTCAATGGAATTTCCCGCTCCAGTGCAAACACACAATGATTGATGTGTTCTGGAGCTGATGTCATTTCCGGTTTCTCAGGCAAATCGGGGCATAAGTGGAGGTTCACAAACAGAGTTCAAGTTTATTGCAGGAAAGACTCCGTTGAGCAAGCTCATTCACAAGGAGGTCCTGAGACACATACACATACAGTTCGCAATTACATAGACAGAAGATATAAAATGTAGAACAACAAAGAAAAAATATATAATACAAGAGGTATACACAATAGAAGTCCTTATGCTATATATGCAGTACATTCCAGCTTTAACCTTGCCCTAAATTATGCAACACATTTCAGCTTAATAAGTAGAGGGCCAGTTGGTACCTAGGAAGTTGACTTGGTTTGGGGCCTAGTAGCACCTACATATGTCTTTTAATTTAGAGATAGCTAGTGTTTTGTAGGAGTTAATTGATATGATGCTGGTTAGCTTCAGCATGGCTTGTAGTTGGTTCCAAATGTTTGGGAGGGCGTATGAGACAGCTCTTTGGCCAGCTGTGGTACGTGTCCTGGGAACATCTAGTAGGATTAGGTCGGATTTCCTTATGGAGTAGGCGCTATGTGAGATGTGTATGAGAGACGTTAAATAGGCAGTTTGTGGAGTAGTAATTTGAGGGTCCAAATGACAGCATGCAGGAGGCGTCTGGCGGCAAGAGAGATCCACCCAACTGCTGCATAAAGAACACAGTGATTGGTCCTGTACGCAGAGTTAGTAATGAAGCGAAGAGCATGGTGATAGAGTACGTCCAGTTTAGATAGGCTCAAGGTTGAGGAGGAGATAAAGATATTGTCTCCGTAGTCAAGCAAGGGAAGGAATGTTGCTTAGATAAGTCTTTTGCGGGTCGCGAGAGAAAAGAGTGTCCTATTTCAAAGAAGAAACCTAAGCGGTTTTTAAGCCTCTTTGATAGATCCTCGATGTGGTCATTGAAGGAAAGCTTGTTGTCTATCCACATACCTAGATATTTAAATTTAGGTATGACTTCCAAGGGTTCACCTAGGGAGGTAACTATGAAGTTTTTAGGTGGGGTAGGTAGGGCACCAGACAAGGCAAGTCTCGAGAAAATCATTGTCTTGTTTTTTTGGCATTTAAGAGAAGCTTGGCATTGATAAGGTTGCTTTCTAACTGGATAAATTTAGCTTGGAGTGCTTCCCTGATTTCAGTTAAGGACGAGCCTGATGCGTACAAAACCATATCGTCCGCAAAGAAATGTATGCTAGAGTTCTTTATGTGGGAGTCAAGGTTGTTGTTGTACAGGGAAAAAAGGATTGGTCCTAGGATGGAGCCTTGAGGGACTCCCCTGGCAGTTGGAAGGGGGGCAGATAGTAGGCCATCAGCTTTGACTTTTTGTATTCTTCCCGTGAGATAACTGTTAAACCACTGTAAGGTAAGTGGAGTGGCACCTATGTAGGCAAGACAGGTGATTAGGAGGTGATGGTCTACAGTGTCGAAGGCCTTACTAAGGTCTAGTAGCTGGAAAAGAGCTGGAAATAAAATAAAATATCTATGCATCTTTTTAACAAACGGACTTTGCGATTTAGAACAAGGGGGCATCTGCAACATAACAGTAAATGCAAATATGTGTACAAATATCATGGGATTCCCTAATTCTTTGTTCATAATTTTTTGTGTCACTAACACAGAATTCTTTGCACTTTTTTCTGTCACAAAGAATTCTTAGTTTGCCCTTTTTATTGTAACCCCCAGGTGGCGCTATCCCAAGGGCTACTACCCCTGCCTGACTGACTACTGACAGGTTGAGGGGCCTAGGTCCAATGATGGGTGCCTCCACCCAGAGGTCAGGGTTAATACTGTCTGGTATGACTTGGTCACAGCCCTCTGGGACACTGTAACCCCCCTTTCTTCCCACTAGTGGCCCCCACAATAGATCAGAAGTACTTTCACAGTATACACTTACCCCCAGGACTGGTTCAGTCAGCTTGACTCTGGGGACCCCCTGTAAAGCAAGATGATGTAATACAATAGCCACTGTACGATAGTTCAACAACAAACACATATCATAGCCAGTGTAGCTTTGCTGAAACAACCAGATCTGATTTATTTAAGGGATGGCAACAAGGGCAGGGGGAAATCAGGTTAATTAGATCAATCACACTAATATTCACAGACACTGTGCACAATGTTAGAGTCCCTAATTGTCACTTTCACTGGGTACCCAGGATGGTGGGGGGGGGTGGGCTAGCCAGGATTGGTGCAGTTGGTTGGGGCCCTGTAATGGAAAAAACACTTGCACAATACCCAATTTGTAATCTGGAGCTGGTTGGCTCAGTTCATGCATCAAGAAAGAAAATCAGAAGAAACACTTGCAATTCAACGGTACAGCTGGCAGGGAGCTACCCTGATTTTCACTCACTACTTTTGGTTGGGTGCCTTTCACACAGCAGGAAAACACGGTTCTGTGATCAGAACACACCCCACACATTTATATGTAAAAGAAGGTTACCATACCAGGCAGCTGCTCTCACATCCCGTTCACACTTACTGCCAACCCGGGAGTTCGCAATGCAGCTTCACTCTCTTGACAGACCGAGTGCGATGAAGCAGTTTATCCAGTCCTCTACAGGGTAAGCCTGATTCCTGGCTACACAGTCTCTCCTTTCCCTCCAAACACAGCGGATTCAGTCCGAATCACCATGGCAAACATGCTGCCCGACTTTCAGCCTCCACATGCGCCTCCCGCATGAAAACTCAGCAGCGCAGAAGCCCGGAGCTCCTTCCCCAGTCACGGCCACAACAGATCTGCCTTCTCAGCCACTAGGCAGGAGAATTATAGTCGAACGCCACCCGACCCAATTGGTGGGCTTCAGTTGCCAGTCACTCAAAGCTTCTCCCATTGGTGCGAAAAGGCGCCACAGCCCAGAACTTCACCTCCCAGAATTACTGGCTATATCCCCCATTGCTAGCCAGCTCCCGAGTGAGTCCTGATCCTGGTTGGTCACTCAATACTCCATTTTAGGTGCCCCTCCCTCCCTGGTTGGATCTAATCTGCAGTCCAGATCCAAAATAGAGGGGCAAAGCACACAAAGTCCCAGCTGCAAGAAAAGCAGGTTAGACAATCCACATTTTCATCCCCACTCTAACAGATCACTAGCAAACAGTTGCCTTCCTGGGTTGTGCTCACTCTGCCCACTTAGCGACAGCAGAAACAGAGCAACTTGTCAGCAGCTCGAGTGGGACTCAAGCAAGGAACCACCAGCCCCCCTAGGTTCCAGCCCTACCTGTAAGCAGACAGCTCTTAAAGAGGCAGTACCAGAAGCTCTAAAAGCACTCACAAATAGGCGGCTTAAATGCCGAACACCACCCAGGCTGGGGCCTTTAGGCAAGCTATTAGGGGACTTTTGGGAACCCCCATCTGCAGGGGGGGTTACACCATGCTGCACAAAAAAAGAATTCTTTGTTTGCAAGATTCTTTGTTCACACTTTCTTGTGAACAAAGAATGTCACAAACAAAGAATTGTTTGCAAGATTCTTTGTTAGCACTTTCTCATGAACAAAGAAGTCTCGAATTGCAACACAATAACCGCAACCCTCTCTAAACTGGTGACCTAAGATTTCATGGTGCCTAGAAAATGTAAATCTAGCTAATTTTTTGTCAAACAAACCCCCAAAATCTAACTAAATAGGTTCCATTTACCTAGGTTCTGGTGTCTTTTTCAAAAAGGCATCATTTTTATGTGTCTCTATAAAATATGTTACACCTAAAAGAAAAACAAGATGACAGTGGTCATGATCAAAAATCATTTTCTCACAAACATAAAAAACATTTTCTCATAAACCAAAACTCGACTCGCGAACATAAATTCTTTATTCACACTGGATAGCTAGCCTGATAATGCTATTAAGTATACTTAGAAGTCAACTTTTAAAAACCTTATAACTCTTGGGCTGAACCCCTTTTAAAAGTCCAAACCATTTTTGCTCCACAGGTGAGCAAAAAAAAAAAAGTAAAAACAAACTGCATTTTTATTGGCTTTTTCAATTTCTGGAACTCAGAATCTAGATGAGTGTCCCCCAAGTCTTAAAAACATTGCACCTGGACTGCACATTTATTTATTTAGTTTTTTGTTGACCAGGCGGGTGCACTAGGCAAACTAATGCCTATTTTCAGGTATGACCCGGGAGAGTACAGTATACAAAACATTACAGGGAGAGAACAATACATGGTAATGACAATTTTAAGCAGATCAACATCAGAGTTACAGGACAAGAAACAGTATAAAGAAAGTTATAAGCATATGCAGTCAAAAAGGGGGAGGTAACTGGGGAATATACAGTTTGAAACAATGGTTCCTGAAAACCAATTAATTAAGCATTTAGGTACACACACACACTGGGCCTAGATACAAATAACAATAGCTACAAATACCAATGGATACACATCTATGTCTACATGGTAGGCAAAATATTTGATGCCTTAAATGACCACAGTTGTTGAAGGATCAAAGACAGGGTAACACTGTGTTAGGGGCATGTACACTTTGACATCCTGAGAAGATGTTCATGAAACATTCTATGGAAACAGGATGCAGTGGGACATTGCCTAACAAGATTTCATGCAATTTTGTCAAAAAGTGTCAGAGTAATTAAGCTGTATAAATCAGTGTTTAACATTAAAGTGCTGCCTACTCATCCCATGCTCAGTAGCCACATTTTTAAAACCTTGTAATTCCACTATCTGGGAATAGTTCCAATGAAGGATATTAAAAATCTGTTCAAAGTAAATTATTTACCTCTAATGGAAAACAAATACATCTGATCTAGAACAGTGGATCTATCTGCCTTTGACACTGATAGGAAGGGTGTACATAATAAAGAAAAATGTCTTACCAAGGCTTTGGTTTTTGTTTCAGACCCTTCCCATCAGTGTCTCAAACTCTTTTTTTTTTCAGACCTTGAGAGGAAAATCAAAAATTGTATTTGGCAAAATAAAAAATCTAGATTAAAACTAGATAAACTGCTTCAGAAAAATTAGTTGGGATTAATCTCCTGAATTTTTGATATCACTATATTGTTACTCAGCTTGAGGTCTTTTATGATATATATTCCTGGAAGGCACCCTGTACACAATGGATGGATTTGGAACTAAGTACTTCCTTACTTCAAAACATGAGTGCAGTCATGACTATGCCCATTTTCTCAGATCCTCAGTCTGAGCACACCTCATCTTTCATAACAAGATTTTAATAAAACCTAGAAGGTAGCGAAATGACTATTAGATTAGATAACCACAATTTCAAATTATATGCCCATTCATAAAAATTATTATCTAAAATAATAAAACTCCAATTATATAAGGAAATCATGAAATATACAAGGTATATATAAATTTGGAGATATTTACTCCAATCATGGAACTAATGGACTCAATCATCAGGGAAAAAAACCCATCCCAGCTGACGGCATTGCTGGTCCTTCAAACATTCTCCCATGGCTTGCGATCAGCTGACAAATCCTTGCTCTATGTTCCGAGGTGTCGGACGACTGAAGGCACAGGAGCCTTCCAGTTCTCTGCTCCCAGGCTATGGAATGCTCTTCCACTCAACCTCCGGCTGTCTCAGTCTCACTTTGGATTTAAAAGTGAATATCGTCATTATCTATCCTTAGCTGATGCTTGTACATGCTTTGACCCAACCTGAAGCTCCTGAGACTTACCAGTAATGTCGCCCCTGCTCTAATCCAGCTCTAAGACTGTCTCCTCTTCCACTCCCCATATTTTTCTTCTCTTTGTAAATAACTTCTTGACTACTAGCTCTCTTCCTTCTCAAACCTTGTTGCTGACCATCCACTGTTGTTTTGCCAATTACCACTCCTGACCTTCCTTCTGTCAGTCTTTCTTGTTATGTTTGAACATTCCTCACATTTTTCTCTATATAACCTTGCTATCTTATTAACCCTTTCACTCCACAGGTCGGGTCCATGGTTTCTGCACTTATTATATATCTTACTGCCATTATCTGTATAATGCTTGCCATTATTTTTTGTTGTTTCTACCCATTGTATTTTTGTAGCACTGCTGTACTGTTTCTCTATTTGTATTATTGTACCCATGTTGCTGTTGTTCAACTGTTCTCTTTTTGTTGTACTCTCCCAGGTTGTGCCTGAAAATAGTCATTTTATGGCTAGTGCACCTACCCGGTTAACAAAAACTAAATAAAATGATGAGTTTTTTTAGAACTGAAAGAGAAATATGGTCTCACTGACAGAGACTACTTACACTGCTTACAGTTAAGAGATTCACTGGGACCAAAAAAAAATAAATCATGTTAACACCCCTCGAAGAAATCTTTATAAGCAAGGAAAATGATCAAAACAGAACTGAGAAAATATACAATCTACTGAAAGAGAAAAATCAGTCTCTGCCTATTGCATTAAAAGATGCTTGGGAAAAGGACCTAGTACCAAGACAGATCCAAATATATGGGTGGAGACTATGATTTACCCACTAAAAGTATTACATTTGAACAAATACTATACAGCTTGTTATACAGAATTCATTATACTGCCTCAAAATTGCACAAAAATAAATGAAACTATTATTCAGCATTGCCCAAGTGGTCAAATGGGTATTGGGTCCCCATGTTTGTAAATTGTATGTTCTTTTTTTTTAACTTCAAGTTTATTGAGATCATTTCAACAATATACAAATAGGATTGATCATTTAATTATTACATTTATGTACAGTAAGAAAAAGCCATTCTTTAATTGTCCTTCTTTTATAGGAGAAGTTCTTTGTCCATTTACTTCCAAGTTAATGTACCTTCAGCTTCTTAAATGTCAATAATCTTAAACATTACCATTCTTACAAGGAAGTCTCTTCTCCTTACCACTTTAATATAATCTACGCATTCAAGTTCTTATTCACTTCACTCTCTCTTTATTTCCTATTCAATCATTCTCTTATAGTGTATTAGTTACTAACTTAACTAGAACAGAAATGATAATACTAACCATTAACTCAGTTGAAGTGAATTAGTTTAAAAAGCTACCTATCTTATTTGTAGACTGAGAGGGCAAAAATACAATTGTTAAAATTAAAATTTTTAAAAATGAAAACCTCCGTTTTTTAATTTCTGTAAGTCCCTCCCTCATCCCCCCCCCACACATAATCCTGCTGGGGTGGGCAACCAAGGCTCATGAGGCGGCTCATCGGTAAATTAGGATGATTTAATTGTTTTCTTTATTTCAATCTAATGTAAATTGTATGTTCTTAACAATGTTCTGGAAGAAGATAAATGATTTTGTAACATGCACTTTGGATATTGAGATGCCATTTGATCCCAGTGGAATTTTGCAGGGGATACATCAGAATACTCCAAGTGACGATAGTATACAAAATCTTCTTTTTATTGGAATTGCTATCCTTAGTGCAAAAAAATGAATACTGCAAAAATGGAAAAATAGTACACCACCAACCACAGAAACATAGACAATGACAGCAATAAAAGATCACATGTCCATCTAGTATGCACTGTGTTCCCAATTTGCCCTGGAATCTATTGTCCATATGGGGTTTTATCCTTCCCAGTGTACCCCTCTGCAACCCTGTCAACTGCAACCGACCTGAACAACCACTAAATTAGCAATTAATGAAGTAAAAATGGTAGGTTTTTCTTTTTATCCCTTCTAAGTAGTGTTAAAGTTTATTAGTTTATGTCTTATTGTCTAAACTATTATTGAAGAAGGGAATATCCTAGCTAAGAGCATTAGTGCGAAGCAGTTGTGGTTTGTTTTAAATGTTAATTAATAGTAGAAGCTTTGTTATTTGAGTAGGCTAGGCAGATATTTTAGATATAAATTGTGTCTGTTTACAGTCTGATAGTTAAGTATTGTATTAGTTGCTTGGGATGTGCAGGGTCTATATGGGAGGATTTAAGGGGGCCTTGATTATTTATGGAAGCTCACTGTTACATGACTTGTGCCCTTTTATCCCCCTCCCAGTGTCAGACACCACTGTCAGACGCTGTTGGGAAGTGGGGATTGGAAGGGATTGTGCTGGTCGTGGACAGTGGGGTGACCTATGTATGGGTGGTGGTAGGACTGAGGTTGTTAGGTCCAGAAGGTGCCCTGGGTTGCAACTTTTATCTGGGAGAGGCCAGACGTGGTTGGTGCCCATCCCCAGGGAGTCCACCAGACCAAGTGGTCTGGTAACCCGAAGGGCTGCACCACCCTCCAACCCCCTGATGGCAGTGCTTTGCAATGCCAGATCAATCAGAAATAAGATGGCAATTATTGCTGCCTTGATTTCTTCAGTCGATCTGGCTTGCATCACAGAGACCTGGGTGGGAGATGATGCGGGCCCAATTTTTGAGGTCGCAGTCCCTCCTGGATATACCGTGGTGCACTGCCCCAGAGTGGAATGCAAGGGCGGCGGTGTAGCTATTTGTTTTAGATCCAGCCTGACCTTCACCATGAACCCAGTGAGAACTCCAGGTTCCTTTGATTGTGTGGCTATTCATGGAGGACCTGATGCAGGCTGCAGGATCTTCCTCATCTACCGCCCTTCTGGGTCGATGGGGAATTTCCTGCAGGAGATCACAGAATTCATCGCTGACGGAACATTGGGATCCCCCAGATGTGTTTTTCTGGGGGATTTCAATGTTTGGGTCGACGATGAGAATCACAGATGCAGCTGTGATTTTTTGCAGACTATGTCCTCTTTAGGATTGACGCAGGCTGTTACTGCGTCAACTCATCAGGATGGCCATATGTTGGACCTGGTGTTCTCACTGGGGCTTGAGATCAGTGATCTCAGGATTGATCGAGTACATTGGTCCAATCACTGCACAGTGCAGTTCACGCTTGGGGCTCCTGCCATAAGCCCTTCCCCTGCTGAGATGATTAGCTGTCACCCTTTGTGGGGTTTGACCCCTGAGGATTTTTTGGTGGCAGTTAAATTGTCTAGTGTGGGTGCTGCATGCGTCGGAGGTGTTGATGTCGGGGTTTATACCTATAATAGGGTGCTATCTGACACCATCAACTCCCTTGCACCTGTCCATGTACAATCCAGAACTTCATACCTGAGGTCCCAGTGGTTTGACGGGGAGCTCAGGGACATGAAAAAGATGGGTTGGAGATTAGAGCACTGCTGGAGGAGATCCTGCCTGGAGGCAGACAAACTGGTCCTGCGTGCGCACTATAGTGCATACCAGGAGGCAATCAACCATAAGAAGGCAGTGTTCCTGTCTAGGGAGATTGTTGCCAGGAAAAACTGACCAGCTTTACTCTTCCGGACTGTGGACAGGCTTCTTCATCCTGTCTGTCTGCAGCCCGGGAGAGTTTTTTCTAATATAGACTGTGAGGATTTTGCTCATTTTTTTCGGACAGGGTGTCCTCGATCCAGTGGGTGGCTTCTTCAGCTAGTAATACTATAGCTGACAGTGGTTGCCTGATGTGCTCTGAGAGCACTCCGCCTAGTTGGGGAGAGTTTAGACCAGTGGAGGCTAGTGAGGTTATTGAGGTGGCAGCCAACATGAAGCATACCTTTTGTGAACTGGACCCAGTGCCAACGCATTTTTTAATGAGATGCATTGACTCTGTTGGTCCGGTGTTTGCCTTGATTGTACGGTGTTCCCTTTCTGAGGGGGTCTTTCCAGATGCCTTGAAGGAGGCTCTGGTGAGACCACTCTTAAAGAAATCATCTTTGGACCCGGAGATAAAGGCGAATTACCGTCCTATATCCAACCTTCCATTTTTGGGGAAGGTGGTGGAAAAGGTGGTAGCGCTTCAGTTGGAAGAGCATCTCATGACTCACGAGTTGTAAGAACCTTTCCAGTCGGCATTTCGGGCTAGGCATAGCACAGAAACTGCACTTGTTCGGGTGCAGAATGATCTCCTCAGGGCAAGAGATCGGGGGGTACAAGACAATTCTTGTTCTCCTCAATCTTTCTCTTCAGCATTTGACACTGTGTACCATTGTGTGTTGCTTGTCCGCCTTAGGGAGTTATGTGGACTCACTGGTACTGTCATCAACTGGTTTGACTCCTTTCTTACCAACAGAAGGCAACGGGTCATGATGGTGAATTCTTCATCTACACCCAGTCTCCTATTTTGTGGAGTCCCTCAAGGATCGGTACTGGCCCCAATGTTGTTTGCAGTGTACATGCTGTCCCTGGGAGGCATCATTAGGAAGTATGGTTTGAGTTTTCATTGTTATGCCGATGATACTCAGCTATGTTTTTCCTTTGCCCCAGGAACATCCAATGCAGTGGATGTGCTTAACATCTGTCTGGCCGAGATTAACGACTGGATGACCCCCAGCTGGTTGCGACTGAACCCTGACAAGACGGAGGTATTGGTAGTGGAGTCAAACAGAGTTTGTGATAGGATGGCCTCTGACTCAGAAACTGGGCTTGTCCTTGGAGCTGTGTCATTGAAGGCCTCCTCTTGGGTGCGAAATCTGGGAGTGATTCTGGACAGGAACTTAACCATGGAGGCTCAAATATCCTCCACGGTTCATACCTGTTTTTCCATCTCAGAAACATTGCCAGAATTAAGCCCCTTGTTCTGCCTCTGGACCTCCCTACCTTGATACATGCCTTAGTCACATCTAGGCTTGACTATTGCAATGCGCTCTATCTCGGGGTCACAGGAGGATCTCGCTGCAGACTGCAGCTGGTGCAAAACGCAGCTTCCCGGTTGTTGACTGGGCAGCAAAAGTTTTGTCATATTACACCGGTTTTATGCGAATTGCACTGGCTGCCAGTCAGGTGGAGAGTCCTCTTTAAGGTGGGTCTTCTCACCTATAAGACCCTACACGGGCAGGCCCTGGTTACCTGTCAGACCTTCTGTTACCTACCCTCCCCACCCACCCTCTTCGATCTTCTAGTAGTGGCTTCCTGACCATTCCCAGAACGAGGCTAAAATCAGCTGGCGATAGAGCCTTTAGTGTTGCAGCTCCTGTTCTGTGGAATTCTTTGCCAGCTCAGGTCAGGGAAGCCCCCACAGTGGATATTTTTAAGGCCTGCCTGAAGACATTTCTTTTTTCCCAAGCCTTTGATATTTAGATTAGTATATACAGTAAAGGCTGTGATTTTATTAGACTTATTTCTTATTTATTCTTATTCTGTATAAAATTTTGTGTTGTTTCAATTTTGTGCTTTTAAAATTTTGTTTAAAATTTGTACGGCGCCCAGAGCCTCTGAGATTGGGCGTCTTTTAAATAAATTTTGCCTTGCCTTGCCTAAATCTGTCATTCTGTCCCAGCCATGCTTGAAACCATTTACAGTCTTGGCACCCAACCCTTCCCCTGGCAGACTGTTCCATGGCTCCACCACCCTTCCCATAAAATAGAACTTCCTCACATCCCTCTTAAACCTTTCCTCCAACATTTTCCACGCATGACCTCGGATTCTTGACTCTGTACTCCTGCTAAATAGTTCCCTGCAGTTCACCTTGGTTATTCCCTTCAAGAACTTGAAGTTCTCCATCATATCCCCACTCTCTCACCTGGTCTCCAGTCAGTACATATTCAGTGCCTTGAGACAATCTTCATGAGATCTGCCTGTTGGGCCTGAATCATCATGGTCACCCTGCATTTCACTATCTCCAGCCTGTCCTTCCTTAAATGAGGACTCCAGAATTACACACGTTATTCCAGGTGTGGCCTCAGCTATGACCAATATAGAGGTAGTAGTAGTAGTCAACATATATGGAATGGCTTAATCTTATGGTGGAAACTTCCAGATTAGAGAGAATTCTCTTCCAGATTAGAGAGAATTTTCTATAGATGAGGGGGACACAAAAGAATTTGAAAGAATCTGAAATTCTTTCATTGAGAAAATACATGCCTAAACTAATCTCACCCTGTATTTACAACTGTGAAGTAAATTAAATTAAACATGTGGGTTTGTCTCCAGTTAGAAAATGGGAACTAGGAAGGCTAAACTTAAACCGATATGATGTTGGGTGCTGAATACTGAACATAGATTGGACAGCAAAAGTTCAATTGATTCTTGGAGCCGGCCTGTTGGTGCAGTGGTAGCGCTACCACTCATTACACTGGTGACAGAGGTTCAATAGTGAGCCCAAGTTGTTTGGGGCCGGGGGGAGGAGGATCAAGCATACCAGAGGATGCTTGGCATGCTGGTGACCTGGGTTCACTCCCCGAGCCCGGGTCTCAAGAGTGTAGTCTGGCAGGGAGGGATTTCCGAGCGTCCATTGGATGCTTCCCTCCTGGAGGGGGTTGAAGCCTCAGCACCTGGAGGTGGATTTGAGAGATGTATTAAGGGGATGTGCAGCCTTGACACGCCCTCCACACCTCCTGCCTCAGGTTGCCATGTCCATGGCCCGATCAGGGAGGATGGGTGGGGATTAGTGGGGGGGAAGTAGCCACCTGAACTGGCCGGATTATGGCAGCCCCACCTCCCGGCCACGAAGCCAGGACAGCCCTCATGCCACACTCTCGTCTGGTGCAGAAAGTGAAGGGGTGCCTATGAACACCTTAATCTCCCCTCCCTGGTAGCCCAGAATGGGATAGGGCCCCCCCGATGAAGGGATATGTCAGGTAAGCCGGGAATGAGTGGGGCAGATGGCAAGAATGGGAGAGCAGTCAGGATGGCTGGCCACCTGAAGGAGTGGGTGGACAGATGGTGGGATAAAAAGAGTATACAAAAAAAAAGCATACCAGTGGAGCTGGTTCTTGGACAGTAATGAATCCTGATCTGATAAAAAAGCCAAATTTCAAAATCTTATTACTAGAGAACTGATTAATATTTTTTCATGAAACATTTGATGGGCACACCCTTGAGCTGGGCCCCTTCTAAGTTTAAAGTTCCCATACAATATTCTGAACCATTTTTGTTCCACGGGTGAGCAAAATAACAACCAAAAAGGCATTCTTAAAGGCTTTTTAAAATTCCAGATATCAGAATCCAGATGAGTGTTAATCACTAAACTTGGCAAATCTTATGAGCTTGCCACCCAGACTGCACATGGAAAATTTCAGGCAGTTTTGTCAAACAACACAAAAGACATTCATTTTCAAAAATTGGGGGTTAACATAAACCAGCCTGCTTAACAGTGGTCCCCATGGTGCTAAGCGATGGCGTATTGCTCTGGCATGCTGGCGACCTATCTTTAGGCCCCAAGCTTAGACATAAGGAGCAGAGTCTCAGTGATGTGTGTTCGGAACAAGACAAGAATATGATGACACGTCAAGTTGTTCCAGTCAATTGCTCTGCTACAATTCACACTGGACTCTTAGCTCTGGTGTCAATTGGCACCCTGCATATTTTTTTCCTAAACTATGCTCCCCTGGAGTTTATTTTATTAAATTTATATCTGGGGCAAATTGTCCAGGAAGAATTTGTACAGGCAGCCGATTGACTGGAGCTAACAGTATGCTGCGCGTTGTCGCGGAGCACATTGACTGGAGCAAACTGACATGCAGCCCAAGAATACTTTTACTCAGATGGCAATCCAAGGCATGTTTTGGTGAAATTGTAGTGGGGCACCAGAATTCGATTAATGAACTGTATCATTGTCTCTTTGTTTGCCCAGTGATTAATGGAGTGGGTTATGTGCCAGTCACTTGGGAATATGTGTAGGGGATGGCAAGCCATGATTTTCCCTAGGTATATCACTTGCAGTGGTAATATGTCCCCTTCCATTGTATGTACTACCACGACAGAAACTTGTTGTTTGTCCTTTAGACCTGTGACTGCTACCTATTTTGATCCTGTGGCAGCCATAGCCTATTCTGAGCAGGGCAGCATACTAAAACCTGTCTCATCCATACTAACAACGAGATCAGGGGATATCAATTCTTGAGAACAAGCTTTGGCAATGTGAGACAGATACAGTTGCTTTAACTTGGGAAAGTCATTAAGGATTTTTCTGTTGGCCTTAGAGCCCTTTCGTTTACTGAACCCCATTCTATGTAAGAACCCCCAGGCCCACTTCCAGGTGAGGTTCATATGGCCACCGTTCTCAACCAGTAGGTGAGGGGAATTTGCTTTAACAATGCCAAGTGCAACTGCATGCACAACATTGGTGTTTATAACCATGCCAACTGCACAGAGAGATTTTACAATCTTCCTAAGTTTTTCTTCAAGCTCACTGACCAGTATTGTCAGACAGCCACAAGGTTTCTTAGGGAGGGCAGAGGACAGTAGAATGTGTTCTGAGATTTTACAGAGCTCAGTGAGATAGTCAGATTTGAATTTTCTGTGTTCTCATTAATCTTAATGCTGGTTTTGCAATAGTGATAACAAACTTCTGCCATCACCCAATTCTCTGTTGCATACTTGCCAGGCTCAAATCTTGTTTCGGGAGTGTATAATGCATAGAATGAGGGGCAGCTTTTCTTTGGAGCTGGTGAGGTACTGGCAGCTAATTCTTTAGCGATAGACGCTGCCTCCACTATATCAACACCAGAACTAGCAGCCAACACGCTACTATCAATGTCCGAAACATCATATGAATACTTCCTTTTTACTTGTTTTGAGGATTGCATCCATTTCAAAATTGACCTTTTAGAAACACAGCTTAGCACAATTTAGCAACCTCTGCGATTCAGCATTTCCCGATGTGCTGGAACCAAGAGGTGAGAAATCTGTAAACCTTTTTTAAATTACTACCAATTACATGAGATTAGTGACAACTACTGGTACTTTACAAGTGCTTGACAATGCGGAACAGATTGATTGTACAGCTGATTATCAGTGATACTGATGTGCCATATTTCTGTGTGTGCCAGCTGCGCAAATTTTGCCAGACACTAACCTGCATAGCAGGCTGACTGCGCTAAACATTGTGGACACAAATTCAACTTGCCATACAGTATGTTCTGAAGGCAGTTGTGATTTCTGTCAGCCTAGTATGTCTGACTCAGGCAGTAGGATGCATCACCGCTGAGACCATAGAGATTTGATGCTACTTTCGCAGTTGGTAGGCCAGGGGGTGGGAAGCCCTGGCTCCTACTTCATAGTATTTCTGCTTCAGGAACATCAGTGCAAGCTCTGTCTCCTGTACACATAGTGAGTCCAGCTCAGCCTTCTCCTTAGTCAACTGCAAGAGCACCGAATGGTCACCATGGTGATAAGCCTGTTGTAAAAAGTGGAGGGTATCCTTTAACTGCCGTTGTCTCTCTTGTCTAATTCTTTCTTGATGGGCAGTGTATTGGATAATCTTGCCCCATAGGACCTATTTTACCATGTCCCAGCTGATGGCCTGGGTGGGGGCAGTAAGAACATTATCTCTCAGTATTTCTTCCATCTGTTCCTGAAGGAATAATAAGGCCTGAGATGCCATCTCATGTTTGTCATCTCAGGACCCAGCTTCCACTAGCTCTGGATCAGAGCATGGTCAGAAAGTAAAATGTCACCCATTCTGCAATCCTCGAGCAGAGACAGGTGTTCTGTCTGCGTATAGTATTGATCTATCCTTGAATAAGTGCCATGGACTGCTGAGTAGTAAGAGAAATTCCATGTTCATGGGTGAAGAAATCACCATGTATCTGGCCAATCCACCTCCTGGATGAAATGACAAAGCGGTTTATGCTCTGGGGGCTGTCTAATAACCTGGAGTTGGACATATCCTAGTTAGTATTAGGGATAATATTGAAATCCCCAGCCAGCAGTAGGATTCCATGCTTAAAGGTCACTATGTGATCTAGCAGTTGCCTAATCATGGGTGTGCTTCTCCAGGAGGCAGGTTTATATTTGCTAGGATCACTTCCTCCCCATGTCAGAATCCTTAACAATCACCAGGCACCCTTCTGGGTCTACTCAGATACCCTTCTCCTTGAAAACAGTATGTCTGGGGATCAGAATCATTACTCCTGTCCTCCTTTTTTTTATGTTAGAGGAGGAGCACCAAAGAAGAAAAAACGCGCGACAGTGTAGCCCAGGAGAGTGCAGCTAAGGGGTGGCTAACCCTAAATTCTTCAAAACTTGCACACTGCACAGACCAAACTTGCAAAGAAGTGGATAACTTGTATTGAACAATAAATAATTGTAAAACTGGTCAGCAGCCAGTTACTGGGTAACACTCACATCCCAGCACTTCACCCAAAAAGTCTTCATCAGGAGGCGGGGAAACAGAGACCTGATCACACTTAAATAGACCCACATACATGATATCATAGTGAATAAGATTTAAAACAGGTGAATCACATCACATGTGAAAATAGTATTAAAACATATACAGTGCAACATTTCAATAGAAAAAGTCACTTTTGAGATCCCCTTATGAGAGTATAACCTTACTCCGGAACATTTACAATTTCAATTGCAAAAAACCTTTTGCTAAACATCTCCATCCCACGGAGTAATCACATGATCAGTCTTCTATTTTCAAGCTAGTTCCATGGGTATCTGACGTAAAAAAAAAAATCCAGGGAGAAAGGAACATGAGAACAGGTAGCTTCTTTTGGAGACACATCTACAGAAGGAAAACTATAGAAAAACACTGTATTAATTTAATTTAATGTTAACACCCATACAACTTCATGGGAAAATCATTTTTCAAAGAATTGAGCAGCCTAACGTAGTAACAAAAAATTCCTAAAATGTATACAAGGAGATAGGAAAATTAGGGGAAGAGGGGAAGGGGAGGGGAAGAAGAGAAGAAGGCAAGGCTGAATAGCATTATGTACAAATTAATAAATAGAGAGCGCAGTAGTCAGTGCACTCCATGAAGGAAGATACAACATAAGAAAGAAAGGGGAAATGTCGGGGGGGCAGGTGGTTACCCAATATTTTAATATGAAAAATCATCTTAGGAATGGTTTCAAATCCCACATCTTGTTTAGTCTGTTCGGATTCACTGTACCCAAATGGAAAATCCAAAAGCTCTCCCTTTTTAAGAGTGATTTAAGGTAAGCCCTACCCCTTTTAGGAGGCTTTACACAGTCAATCCCCATGCACTTAAAGTGTTTGGTGTCAGAGCCGTAGTGTTCAAAGAAATGTCTTCCTACTGCTTTACCTGCCCTTTTATTAATAATGGAGCATACGTGTTCCTGAACATGCTCCTTCAGTGATCTTACTGTTCTGCCCACATACCTGAACTGCATTTGCAAATCTTTACATGGGTGAGGAAGACTATCTGGGAGAAAGAGAGTAACCCTTTCTTTGATAATCTGGTACTTTTTTATCATTTTAATGATGACATTATCTGTATCTGCTGTGACCCACAGGAGAAAATCATGGGATTCATGGATAATTTAAACACAAATACCATGAATTTATGTTTTATGCATAAAGTGGGGGAATCTGAGATAAATGATCTAGATTTAAAACTGAAGAGAACACCAGAACAGAAGATCATGACTGAAGGTTATAGAAAGGCCGCAGCAGGAAATACACTGCTTCTTGCTAAAAGTCACCATTCGAAAAAACTAAAAGACTTCTATTCCATACAGTCAATTCTTGCGTACTGTATTTTCCAAAACTGTTCTGCAGTTGATACATTTTTACAACAAGCAGAATAACTAATGGCCAGGTTTCAACGGAGGGGTTATGAATATAAGTGCTTAGAAGAAGCACTGGAGAAGGCGAAAAACCTAAAAAGAAAGGACCTACTAGCCCCTAAAATAGGCTAGTAGAACAAAAGGAAAGAGGGTTATAATTTTTGTTACTGATTATAACCCATTATGTGGGCAAGTGGGAAGTCTAGTACAGAGGTTTGGTGTTCCGTAATATGGGTGACTCAATTTGAGAACCTGGGGGAATAGCAAGTGTGCTTTAATAGCGAGCATCACAATAGTGATTAGATAGTGCAAGTGAGCAGAGTCACTATTGTGATGCTTGCTATTCTGCATCTGGACTGTTTTGGGCTTTGGCATTTTGCATTCGCCAAAGTGCTCTTCGCAATTTAATTTTCGCAATTATCACATAGAACCCATAAACTTTGGCCTATTTTAGCCTCGGACTCTATATTGAAGAATACAACTGAAAATACATGAAGGGTCACCTTTCAGAGAACTAAAGGTGTATGGGGACTTTATTACTAGTATCCATTTTGAAAAATCATCATCAGTATAGACTAGCACCTAGCTACCAGAAAAAAACACAGGGCTTTTATAGATGTGGTGTATGTAATGTGTGTAAATTTTGTAATGTGGGTAAAAAAAAATGGAACATAAAAACAAAACATTGGAAATCAGACAGTTAATTACATGCACCATACCTGTTGTAGTGTATATAGGCTGGTGCAACTGTGGTACGCATTATGTGGGGTGACCAATAAGGCCACTTAAGTAAAGAATTCAGGAACATGTCCAGCAATAATCAATAAAGATAGAAACAATGCCCTACAAGAACACGTTGAAATTTGCCGTAACTCAGATAGTAAAGATTTTTAATTTATGGCAATATAACATGTTCCAGCTTGGAAAAGAGATGGGGATTGGACAGGATTGTTGCTGCAACAAGCATCACAATGGATTATGACCATACAACATAGCATCGCTTTAGTTTAAATGAGGACATTGGGCTTGATTCTTAAAGCTTACAGCATGGTGCAAGGGGTTTGTGCCACCAAAAAGGCGTAAAGTGCTGCTTGTGCCAAAAGATGTGCTAGGAGCAATTCACAAAGACAGCCTGCATCAACCCCAGGCTGTGTGCAGCAAAGGGTGCTTGCATCATCCATGTGCCACAAAATGGGCTGCGGCATGGCACTAGTGGGTATGTGGCAGAAGCAAGCTGCCACATCCCCTATATTGGGATTCTCAAACCCTCCCAGAAGGTGAAATTAAAAGTACCCTTAAACCAGCCAAGGCTGGTCTAAGGGTACTTAGAATATCGCCCCCTGGGAGGGTTAGACCCCTTGCACCACTATTGGAACCCTCCCTCACCATGTGCCATGGTTGCCCCAGCCCCAATGTGCCCATAAATTACAATGTAAAACACAATCATTCCCTGGTGATCTATTGGACCCCCCCCAGCCCCAATCTGCCTGACAATTAAAATGTAAAACATAATCATTCCCTAGTGATCAAGTGGCCCCCCACCTCCATCCCAATCGACTGAAAATTAATATGTATCAAACAGTCATTCCCTGGTGATCTACTGGACCCCCAGCCCGATCTGCCCGACAATTAAAATGTGAGCACAATTATTCCCTGGTGATTTGGTAGTTTACCCCACCCAATCTGCCCATAAATTAAATTGTTACTAAAATCATTCCCTGGTGGCCTAGTGGACCCACCCCCACCCTATCAGGAAGTGCCCACCACTCCGCTCCACCCCAGCATAAACCCTGAGCCAGTGACTAGCACAGCTCTCCTCTCACCACCACAGCCGGCAGCTGACTGAACTGTCACTGAGTGCGTACTGTATACAGTATGCACTCATTGATTGACAGGTCACTCTGAGCTGTCAATCAGTGACCATGTACTGTATACAGTATGTGTTCAGTGGCAGCTCATTCTGCAGCTGGCCGTGGTGGTAAGAAGAAGGCTGTTCTGGTTGCTGGCTTGGGGTTTGTGCTGGGGGGGAGCTGGGTGGTGGGCACTACCTGCCGGTGTGGGAGTCCACTAGACCACCAGGGAATGATTTAGGAACAATTTAATTTACGGGCAGATTGGGGCTGGGGAGGACCGCTAGATCACCAAGGAGTGATTGTGTTGTACATTTTAGTTGTTGGGAAGATCAGGGCTGGGGGGTTCTGTTAGATTACCAGGGAATGATTGTTTGATACATATTAATTTTCAGGCAGATTGGGGCTGGCAGGGCCACTAGATCACCAGGGAATGATTAATTTTTACATTTTAATATAGGGGCATAGCAGGGCTGGGGGGGACCACTAGACCACCAGGGAATGATTGCCATGAATAAAATGTAGGATGTGCCAAAGAGGAGATGCATCATATACAACTACATGATGACCATCCATCATAGAAAGGTCGAGAAGATTGGCACCTGCTGATATTGACGATGTTAGGCAACATCTGCAAGATATCTTTTTTTTTCCCAATTGTTTAACCAGGTGAGACACACTAAACTGAAAGCTTGTTTACAGGTGCAGCCTAAGAGCACAGGGAAGTTAAGTGACTTGCTCAGGGTCATACAGTATGCAAGTGGGGGCTGTGGGATTCAAACCCAAGTCTCCAGATTTGCAGCTCAGAGCCTTAAACCACTGTGCTATACTGCCTCCCTCTTTAAGGCAGGAATCATAAAACAAGTCTCTCAGTCCCTATGCTTCACCTGTAGTGGTGGCCCAGAAAAAGAATAGTGCCATAAAATGTGTATTGACTGTCGTACCCTTAACCAACATATAGTGGCCAATCAATACACCATGCCTAGAGTGCAAGATGCCTTAGACAGCCTTACAGGTAGTAGTTGGTTCTCTGTTCTTGACTCGCACAGTGGTTACTACCAAATACTGATGGCTGGGGAAGATAATCAGAAGACTGACCACTGTCCACTTGAATTTGACCAATTTGAGCGTATGCCACAAGGAATATCTGGTGTCCCAGCAACTTTCTAGCACCTGATGGAGAAGGTGGCGGGTGATATGAATCTTGAAAACTGACAGGACCAACCTCGAAAGAGACAAGATGGTGGCTGCACACTATGCATGCTGAGGAGAGCTGCAGAAGCAGGGCTAGAGTTTTGCTAATATTTTATTTTGAACAGGTATGAACAGGTATGCCACTGTTGCCATAACCTCAGCCTTACCAGACTTTCTTGTGTTGAACCATCTTGTTGTGGTGTGCTCCCCATGTTTACTGCTTTTTTCTGGGAGGAAGACATCCTAGTGGTGGAGGTTGTTGGAACTGAGAATAGACGGAGGGCTCTTCGGACAAGCCTCAGCCCAGGAGAAGTATATCACAAGACTGATAGAAGTGATGGATTCAGAACAGCCCAATTCGGAGCTTTAGAGAGCCATTGAGGGGCCTGAGAGATGTGCTGTCTTTTTCTCCCCAAAGGAATCTTGGAAATTGAACTGAACTGACACTGTAACTGGGGGCTTGCACAGTCAAGAAGCTGGGAAACTTTTGCCTGAACTGCTCTGCTCTTGCTTTGCTTTGTATTTGTCTTTTTGTCAGGGGGTCTGTGCAGTTTGTGCATAGTGCACTCTGCTCAATCTGTGTGTAAGGCGAGGCCTGCCATGGTTTGCTAACAGCTGATATCTAATAGCAGAGCTGTTATAATAAATTTTATTTTTTAGGATTTTAGACAGTACCCTTTTTTAAACAGTTTAAAGTTATTCTGTGTGGGTTTTTTACTTGGAAACATAGGGCTTGCACTGCTTATTCACTTCCTGGTCCTGAGCTTTTAAACATGCATAATTTGCTACAGTTACAGTGATAAGCATTGGCAATGGCATTGGCTTTTAAATGTACATTAGATCTACTTAATCCACCCTCATTATCACTTAGATTAAGTTAAAATAAATAATAAATAAAATATAAATTAGAGTTGAAATGTTATACCATTTGACCCACGTGACTAGGGGAGATCTCAATAAGAGCGCATGCACTGGCATTCTTCAGCAGATCAGCCTTGCAGCCTTGAAAGTCAGATGTGCCTTCAGGTTAATGCTGGTTAAGATTGCTCTCTTGATTTGGCTAGAGCTGTTTCAAGAAGTTCTTTTTTCTGAATGTAGAGTTTGCTACTACTAACTGAGGTGCAGAGGTGCAGTTTAATCAACCTAGTTTTGTCGACTGCTTCTTGTTCTCTGGTTAAACACCTAAACACCTGTACAATGAGAACATATTTCTTAACAGTAACTGTGACGCTTGGCCAGCTGGTTATGATTGTTCTATGATATTTGTAATATTGAATGTAGTATGTGATTGTCTCACATGAGACATCCTGTGCTCCTGGGTACCCCAACCCCCCAGATTTTAGTGAAAATAACAGGATATATTAACCTGAAACCAGGAGGTAATTAAAAGACTAGAGACACTTAATTAAAGGTCTCCTGTTTTCCTGTCTTAATTTGACCTGACCAAGCTGTCAGGATATAGGGCACATAAACTTTTATAACATCTTAGAGGAAAAACATGTTACCTACCATGGTGCTAAAAGTTATAAAATCCTTTGATATGCCTTGGGAATAGGAACTGCTCAAGATCAAAGAGTAAATGTTAATTAAGGAGTCATATTGAGAAAGTAGTTTTTGCTGATGTCACCTTATTTAATATACCTCCTGATAGGACATCCTGTTTGTATATTTTTTATATTCTAAAAGGAGGAGCTAGATGACATCATAGGAGGGGTGTGGAAACACAGAGTTTTAAGCTGTATACTGTGGCTGAACTTGTGTGACATTTATTTTTGGGCTCTTAAGAAACAAGATCTCTAACTTAGGTACTTAGAGGTAAATACATTATATTGAAAAGATCTAAATGTACTTTGGTAGGAGTTGTCTGTAGTTTTCTTTGTTTTTCTTTCAAGCGATTGTATGCTCTTTGATATATTGTTCTGTGTTTACATTTTTCATATTGTTATCTATTTTTAGTAAATATATTATTGGAAAGACTGCCTGGGTGTCTGCTCAAGTTCTTTTTTTTTTTGCATGTGACATATAGAGGGTTAAGACTAACAAAAACTGTTCAAAAAGCTTGATGGTGTTACTAAACTGGGAAAAGGTAAAAATATACCTAAGGTCTTTTATAGAGTTTTAAGGATTCATTTTGGATACCTGGTTAGCTGTCCTTAGGTGAAAGATATCTTGCACCCCCTGAAGAGAAGATTATCTGAGCTTGTACATTTGGGTATGCTAGCATAAGGTTCACAGTTTGAATCCCCCCAGAACTTGAGACTAAAGGTGATTCGGACCCACAAGCAGACAGGAGGGTTACCCTATCTGTTACCTGTTCACATTACTGCACTCAGAGGTTGGCACTGTGGGAGCAGAGGGCCTGACCTGCTGAGTGTGTTTGTGACAGTGACAATAACGACAGAAATAAGTAAATGGCTTTACTTCTTTTTAGTGTAAAAAAGAAAAAAGGCCAAAAGTTAACAAAAAGCTTTAAAAAGCTAAAAAGGCTACAAGGCTAACTAAATTAAAAGCTTTAGAGCAAACCTGTGATAAAATATCCATAGAAAATTGACGGTGAATTAAGGATCAATTAAGTGTATGTTTAGTAGTTACGCTGCAAGCTGTGAGTAATTTTAGCTGTTTCTCTGAGAAAGATAATAGTTTGCATCCATGATTAAAAAGGGGATAGTTTTTCTCTTCTCTTCTCCTGATCTTTTCCCTTTCTCTTTTATAAAAGTGTCTTCAGATCCTAAACAGCACATAATTAGGCTACAGACAATTGGCAGAAATCTGTTGACACTTTCTAAAGGGAAGGACTCTTGTGACCTGTATCCTGGAGCATTACTGGTAGACAATTTTGGGACACTTGAAGTTGAATCTTATTGCTTGCAAGCTAAGCTGTTTAACAGACAACATAAGAAATTGATCGAATCGCTAGTTGGGAGTCGGACATTTTGGAACTGTAGCAATTGGAAGAGGAAGAGAAACACAAAAGCAGTAACTGCAAGCAGGAACAAGAAGGAATTCTGAAAACTGAAGTTAACCAGAAGGAAACACCTTATTGTGGAGATGTGAGCCCTGCTTCCTGAACTTCCTATAGGTGCTATTATTCTATGGGTTTTATATAGCCCTTTAGATGAGCTCTGTTTCAAGTTGTGGCTTAAGAACCTGATTTTAGGCACTGTGTATCTATTGTGTATTTATCTTATTATTAAAGTGAATGACTTAATTGTTTAATTTCTGTGTTTTTATAATTTTATTAGTGTTGTACAGTAGGTTAGCAACTATATTTATGATAATATTTATACATCTCTAATTACAACGGTTAGCACATGTGCACAGGCAAAGGGTAATAATAGTTTAATTTATTTAGGCGAACCCAAGATGGACTCTTTAAAGGAGAAAAAATAGAAACCAAAGTAAAACTAAAGATAATGAAAAGCATGTACAAACTAAAATTACAGGACATCTTAAATTAAATGGGAAATGCAAGTTAATTGATGGGCCTTCAATACCTAAGTTGGAAAATATGAAAAAGAGAGTGAAAAAATCTGTAACTGATGTGACCAAAAACGCCAGTCCTAAGGAAAATCAAGGTGATGATGTGAGAAATATATCTGCTTTCTCTTGTGAGTCTACTAAAAGTCAGAGAGAACATGTACTCAGAGAGCCTTCCAGAACTGATTTAATTGATGTTGGTGCTAATGTTGACATTGTGGTTGATGTTGAGGACATAATTGATGTTAATGATATCAATGAGACCCTAACTACTGATGTAAGTAACAATATGAAGGGTAATTATGCAGTATCTGAGGAATGTGGGATCTCACAAGATACACCTTAGGAGAGCAATTTATCTGCTGAGTCTGCTTATTCAGCAGTTCAGCCCAGATGACCGGACACAGATTTGGGATAATATGAATAGGCTAGAAACGGTGAGCATTAATAATGATTCTGCGAAAAGAAATAATGACTATATTCCTATTAGCTTGAGTCAAGATTTAATTGATTCCATGAGAAATCCATTCTCAGCTAGATTAATTATTATGGAACAATGTGTACGTTTAAAGGAAGAAATAGATAACATCAAAGGATATGTAGCTATAAATGGTGCTTGCTTAGATGAAATAAACTATAAACTTGATAAGTTATTGCCACAAGTAGACTCAAGCTCTCTAATTATGAGTAAATGTGATGACACCCACCCTCCAATTAGGCCAGATTTTTCAATTGTTCAGATCCCTGATTCCACAGTAAAGCAGAAACAGAAGCTTAAAGAAAGTAATAATAACAACTTGATTAAGAAACAAAGGGGAAGAAGAGTAAAGGAAAAGTGAAAAAACAAAGATTGAGTGTAGAGAAAGAACAAGTAAAAATAGACGAGCCATCAAAAGGAAAGAAGGGAAATAATGATTATAGGCTGATAAGGGATTCCCAGCAAGATGTATTGATTACTGAACAAGAATGGACAACAGAAATGTTACTGGCCTCTATAGGACAACCTGCAAAAAAAGATCCCCTATTCAGACACATAAAACTGATCTTGACATAGAAAAAGATTTGGAGAGATTAGAGGAACAGGTTATGTTCCTTAGGTAGGCATGTAACTCTGCTCCATCTCAGAAGGATGCAAAGATTCCCACAAAAAGTGTTATGGATAAATGTGCTCAGCCTAAGCGCTCCGAATGTCCAATGACTCATAATCCTACATTAGCACAAAATGAGTCAGATACAAAGGAAAAAACATTCTTAAGATTCTTTGGTTCCCAAGATTGGGAAAAAATATAACATCTGACATATGTACTTTTTTGACTACATTAATCCAAATTGAAAATGACAATACATTTAAGGATGATGAAATAACAGAGATAAAATATACAATGCAAGATACGCTAGACGTGTATTTTAAGGACCCTATAATTGCTAATGCCATATGGTATAATGAGTCTAGGCTCTTGAACAAAGGTTTCCAGATTTTATTCCCCAATAGACATCTCTTTAATAAAGTACATCGGACTGAGCCTAAGGACTCAGAAAATCCTATTTGGATTAGTATGTTTGGGATGAGTAATTTATAGAAAGAGAATCCTACAAAACTTAAAAGGTAAATTTGCAATTTGCTAATAACATTCTCCAGATGTCATTGGGCAGAAATGGAGTTCTGAGGACAGTACACTCTATGGAGGGCAGCCAAATTGATATTTTGGTAGAGAACAGAGAAATAGTAAATAATGTTATGGAAAACCAAAAAATGCTGGATACTATGTGGTTATATATGGTTGAGTTTCCTATGGAAAAAAATGAAAATCCAAGTATTGACGGTATGGGATGGACTAATGAATATAATGTACATGTAACAAATAGATATTTAGCACTTGCTGGATATAATAATTGACTTGGAAAACAGAATAATGCTCAACCTGCTGTAAAAGAGCTGAGCGTAAACTCTGGAACTGAAAACTCACTGTCTGTGGAAGGTTCTCATTGTATTATCTCATGGAATATTATGGGCATCCAGCAAAAATTACTGGATATGGACTGGCAAGATATTGTAAAAAGTGTGGATGTCCTGATTATACAAGCGTATTGGCATACTGAAAATACAAATTGTGCAATAAATGGTTACCAGTCCTTTGATTCCCCGGTATCAAAAATAACAGCTAGGTAGGGCCTCTGGGGGGTTGATTTTGTATTTTAAAATTGGTTCATTTCTCTCCATTCAACTTATCCATGTATCCAGAAACTTCCTTGTAATCCTCTGCAGGAAATGTGGGAGTAGATGTTTAATTATTAATACACACATACCTCCCAAGGGTTAACATTTTTATGATCACAATATTTGGCTCCAGTTTGAGCATATTATCTCAAAATTATATACTTTCCCTGATACAGATATTTTAATACTGGGGGACATGAATGCCAAAATTGGAGACTTTGATGGATTTACAGATAATTCCATCTTATGCAAAGTAAATGAACTTCCTTTAATGCCATCTAGGGCAGCGAAGGATAAAAATATAAATGTGGCTGGTGATCTTTTAATTGATCTATTAAAAAAATTCAACATATGCCCCTTGAATGGTAGGGTTTGGGGAGATCTGCAAGGTAATTATACACATTTAAACACAGCAAGTGCTGCCATTTTGGATTTGGCTGTTTAGTCAGGTGGCTTGGAAGTTTGGACAAGTATGTGGATTATACTGAGGGGAGAGAGTGACCAGCTTCCTGTAATCTTAAATGGTTTGGTTAATTGTACCTCTCCTGGTAAAATGACATCTGCTCCTCTAAGAGAGATCAGAGGCAACAAGAACTGGTTTGCAAATATGACCTGGATGACTCTGTAATTGAAGCCATGAGAATTTCTCTAATGACTTTAATGACTGATGGTTTTGCATCTGGTAAACCCAAGGAAATGTGGATAGGAATTGAGACAATATTATCTTCAATTAAACCTATGGTCTGTAAGCTTACTAGTTGTAAGAATATAAAACAACAAGGTTGGTTTGATAATGAATGCCAGCAAAAATAAGTCAGAAATATTGAAATTAATAAAAAGTGCAGCTAAAAAGAAAAGTGCTCTAGCCTGCAGGAGTCTTAACAAGGAAAAGAAATATTACAAAGTGTCCCTCAAAAAACAAAGAGAAAAAAAAAGAAAATAGAATACTAATATTGTTTATGGGGAAAAATGTGGCAGACGGCAGCATTTAAGGATAACAAACAATTTTGGTACCTGGTAGCCAACGGAACAGATAAAAGTAAGTTGAGAATTGACACTTACATTGCTGAAAAGCAGTAGATAGACCATTTCCAAGGTATTTTATATGATTGCACTATGAATACAGGTTATGAGAAACACTTAAAACAAACTCAAACAGTATATTATATTGTTAGTCCTGGGGAAGTTTACTTTGCAATAAAATCATTGAAAACAAAAAAGCTCCCGGGCCAGATCTAGTACCAACAGAAATTTATAAAGGTTGTACCTCAGCATGGGCTAAACCGCTGACTGAATTCTTTTCTAAAGCTGTACAAGAAAATTATATCCCCAATTCATGGAGAGCTTCGATTGTTGTTCCTGTACATAAGAAAGGAGATTGTCAAGACCCCGCTACATACAGGCCAAAACATTTACTGGCTAGAAATTCAAAAATGTTTACTAAAATTTTACTTAATCATTTAATACAGCAAGTAAACATGACAGGGGGTATTGAAGAAACCCAGGCGGCATTTAGAAAAGGTTATTCAACCTTGGATAATTGTTTCACTTTACTACATCTATTGGAGAAATATGTCAATATTAGGAAACAAAAAGTATATGCCTGTTTTGTAGATTTTTCGTCTGTGTTTGACTCGGTCTCCAGAGAAATTCTGTGGACTATTATGAGGGATAGAGAATAGATCCAATGCTAATAAATATTATTGCTAAGCTATATAAAGACACCTGGGTGAAGGTAAGAATAAATCAAGAAGGATATACTACACCACCTTCCAATACAAACAAGGGCATTAGGCAAGACTGCATCCTTGCCCCAGTGTTATTCAACCTATATAGACACAGTATTAAAACACTTAGATAAGGATCAAGATGACTCCCCAAAGGTTCTGGATATGAAAGTATCTTTGCTCGCATATGCAGATGATTTAGTTATTCTGTCCTTGACCATAGTTGGCTTACAAAGAAAACTTGATGTACTCTATGATGTTACTAAAAGTGTCCAACTTAGAATAAATTTATCTAAAACCAAGTGTATAATGTTTGGGAAAAGTAAAGAAAAAAACAGATGGAGATTGGGGGGCCAGCTTTCGGACAATGCTGACTCCTACACATACCTGGGTATAAGTTTTACAAGTACAGGATCATGGACAAAACATATAAATAAGGTTCTTGACAATGGGAAGAAAATTGCACAAGATATCTATAAATTTAGTTGCTGTACAGTATATGTATGCTGGTTTTTCAATTAGACCTTTAATCAGAGTAATAAAAGATAAATATGACTCACAACTCCTTTATGGATGTGAAACATGGGAGATCAAAAATAAAGAATATTTGATGGGACCTGTCTCAAAGTTATTAGTATTGTGATTTGTATTCCCAAACTTATTTTATATTGATTTATATGAGTATTGCGAAGATTGACATAAGGAGGATTAATTATTGCAGCTCCCTGGCAAAGATGGGCCATACTAGATTGCCAAAAAAATGTCTTATTGAGAAGCAAAAATGGATTAATGATAACCTTACAGAGAACAATTGGTTAAAAAACATAAATAATTTGCCATCTAGGTACAGGTTGAATTTCTTGGGTAACTGTCATCAAAAATGTATAACTTTGTAAGCCCTCAATACAAAAAAATATGTAAAAAAAATGTGATTTTAAAGTGGAACAATTTGGATCTGGAAAGGATTGGGCAGACTAAATATTCTAAATGGTTTGCAAACAATACAGCGAAGTTTAAATATAAAAGTTATCTAGATGTCTTGGAGGAACCCTCTTTGTGTAACTGATATATGAGGGCTAAACTGGAACTATTGGGTAGTAACATATTGAGAGCTAGATATAGCAAACATGAATAGAATCTAACTGTTCATGTTAACAAGTGGGAATTGAAGATTTATCACATATCCTCTGGGACTGCACTTGGTATATTAGCCAAAGAAATTACTGGCTAGGTTGTTTCATAGATAAAAGTGATCAGTGTGACAAAAGGGAATTAACATTAATCCTTATGACTTCTGAAAATGAATGGACCATCAAGAGAATGGCTATGTGCTTCTTAATAATAACAAAAGTCAGAAAAAGAAAATTCGCACAGTTGACTGCCTAGGGGTAGTAAAATACATCTGTCATTAATCTAATGAATGTCCCAATGCCTATGTTTTAAATGTCTATGTATATGCTTATACACTTTTATAGCATGAATTATCACTGTATTAGAGTATATTTATATAAATGCTGACAATGTCTTTATTGTATGTAACCTATTGAAATTGTCTTTCTGTATGTACTGTATTGTGATTTTATATTTTTTTGAAATAGCTTATATAGCGCAACAAAATAAAATTTTACTTGACTTGATATGAATCTCCTAGAAGTGTTGGTCAACCTGGATGACCTGATAATGTTTGGGAGAACACTGGAAGAACATGAAGCCTGACTACTGAAGATACTGGACCGGTTGAAGGAACATGGTCTAAAACTTTCCCTGGACAAATGTCATTTCTGCCAGACATCCATGAAGTATGTGGGACATATTGTTTCCGATCAAACTATCAGCACTGATCCAGAAAAAGTGAAAGCTTTCACTACATGGCTGAGGCCTACCAACTTGAAAACGCTTCAGTCTTTCTTAGGTTTTTGTGGGTACTATAGGAGATTTGTGAAAAACTACTCCTCGGTGGTGAGGCCTTTGCGCAGACTAACTCAGGGATATCCTCCAACCCAGAAGAGCAAACATCTAGTAGCCAAAAAGACATCCCCCAGTTAATATTTCAGGAACAATGAACCTTCTGGGGACCGATGGACTGCTAAATGTGAGAACACTTTTTTAGGAAATTATTCGACTCCTGACTGAAGCTCCTGTATTATCCTTTGCTGACTACACTAAGCCATACACCCTTCACACTGATGCCAGCATGAAAGGATTGGGCACCATACTCTACCAAGAACACAAAAAGGGTATGAGACCAGTCGCCAATGCCAGTCGCAGCTTGACTGCCTCTGAAAAAAAACTATCCAGTCCATAAGTTAGAGTTCCTTGCACTGAAATGCACAATGACTGATCAATTCCATGAGTAGAGCCAGCTTTGTTGTACTGACTGACAATAACCCACTGACATATGTGCAGACAACCATGGATGCCACTGGGCATAGATGGATCTCTGCTCTGCCTGTTTACAACTTTCACTTGCAAGAGCAGCCCTCCTCCTCCTGCTCCTGTCAGGCAATGTCCACCCCAATTCCGGGCCTGGTAGCACTGGTCCTCCCCTGAAATCTTCTGGGCTGTGTATTGCATCTGTGAACATCTGTAACCTCCTGAAAAAACTGGACTCACTACACGGCTGGGTGATGCTTCATAAACCTGATGTTGTTGCCCTGGTTGAAACCTGGCTGTCTCACTCCACTCCCAACTCTCTTGTCTCTCTCCCCGGCTACACTCTCCACCGTTTGGACCGTGTCGGAAGGAGAGGTGGGGGTTGTGCCTTCTATTTGAAGGATTCTCTCATGGGTCTACCCTTCCCCCTACCTGACCTCGACCATAAGGCCCAGGCCCTCACTCTAAAGCTGTCCCCTGACCTTTCTAGAGGCCCTATATTCCTGACCGCAGCCTACATACCCCCCAGGAACCAATCCCAGGATCTGGGCCCACTAATTGACTACCTTACCTCCCTACCCAACCCCTCGGACCAAATCTTGGTGGGTGATTTGAATATAAACTGGCTTTGCCCCTCGTCCTCCTCCCACCGTGAGGCTTTTGATTCAATTGACCTAACTCAACTGGTCATGCAGCCTACTAGAATCAACCCCAGCAGGGGTACAAGCACCCTCCTGGATGTGGTCCTCACCAACAGGCCAAGCCGCATCCATAACATACAAATCCTCCCTGACTGCCTCAGTAACCACTCCCCTGTTCTCTTCAACTGGGAAACCCCTCGGCCCTCATCCTCGGTCAAAACCACCTCTCGGAGGCGGCTTAGACCCGGGGGACTCAAAGGCCTTAAGCGCTTCCTTGCCCATACTGATTGGTCCCCTCTGACGAGCGCAACTAACATTGACTTGGCCCTGGCCTTCTTTGTAAACACCTTCAACTCTGCCTGCAACATCTTTGCTCCCATAACTGCTAGGAAGTCCAAAGTAAGACATGCCCCTTGGATCACCCCTGCCCTGCTGTGGCATCTTAAGCAACGAGACAATCTTTGGCACCTTGCTGTCGCTACTGGCCGTCCAGCTGACAGACAGTCTTATGCTGCCGCCTGCAACCAGTGCACCTGGGCCATCCGCAAAGTGAAGGCGGAATACTACCAAGCCTCTCTTACCTCCTCTTGGGGGACCCCTAGGTGCTTCTGGGACAACATCAAGCAACTGAATGGTCACTCCCGGTCCCCTCTCCTTCGCTTCTCAACATCAATGGTGCTGTCTCCTCTGACCCTGCCTCATTGCCACTCACCTCAATAACTCCTTTGCGACCTTAGCTCAGTACTCCCGTAACTTTTTCAGTCCACCACCTCCTTCTGCCCCACTACCCATCGCTCGCCTCCTCCTTCCACCTGGCGGTCACCATACAAGAAACCAGGCCATACCTGCTAAAGCCCTAAAAGGTAACACCGCCGGTAATGACTCACTTGATCCCTGCTTATTACGTCAGGTCCTGGATCAGGTCCTTTCACCTATCACATGCATTTTCAACAAATCACTCTGTCTCGGACAATTCCCTGCTGCCTGGAAGGTTGCCACAGTTACCCCTGTCCACAAAGGTGGTGACAGGACTCTTCTGGGTAACTACCGGCCCATCTCGATCCTTTCCCTCCTCTCTAAGGCTTTGGAGAAAATTGTGGCATCCCAAGTCTTTGACTACCTCTGTAAGTACAATGTTCTCTGCCCTGAACAACACGGGTTCAGAGCAGGTCATAGTACCAATACAGCTCTCCTGGAATTTTCCAACTTCCTCCATGCCTCCTTGGACTCTGGTGCCCTAGCTGGTGCTATATTCATTGACTTGTCTAAAGCCTTTGATACCATTCGCATCCTCTCCTGCTCTCCACCCTCGACCTAATAGGCTTTGCTTCTGGACCTGTTTCCTGGTGTACCAGCTATCTCTCTGCCCGCTCCCAACGTGTGAAAGTCAATGGTACTCTCTCTGAAACCTGCCCCATTCGCTCTGGAGTGCCGCAGGGCTCAATTCTTGGACCCTTACTATTCTTCCTCTTTCTCAACTCCCTACCCAGCAGTTGTGCGGGTAAGATTCTTCTCTATGCAGATGATGCTGTCCTCATTGCCCCTCACAATAACCCCATGCTGCTACAGAACTCCCTCCAACTAGCTTTTGACTCTACAGCGACCTGGTTCACTGATCACCGACTTGTTATCAACCTAAAGAAAACAAAAACGATGCTCTTCTCCCACCCCCAAAATAAGTACAGCAAGTTCCCCCTAACCATCCACTCCACACCCAATATCTCCATTGACCCTGTTCAGTGCTATAAATATCTTGGAATAACCTTTGACCCTGCACTTTCTTTCCATGGACATATATCTGCCCTAAATTCTGCCGCCAACTCTCGGCTAGGCATTCTCCACCGCACAAGAAATGCCTCCTCCTGATGCCCTCTACCTGGCTGTCACCTCCTCTGTCATATCTCTCATTGACTATGGCCTTCCAGTCTATGGTTCGGCAGATCAGACTGCCCTCAACAAGGTTCGCCTTCCCATTTAACAAGGCCTGCAGACTTATCACCGTGCCCCAGACTCACTCACACATGTGAGCTGTACACCTGGCTACCCTACTCAACCTGGATGAGCGACTCATGTATCAGACCTGCCTGCTCACCTTTAAAGCCCTGCATGGCTCATCCCCATAGGCTCTATCCAACGTAATTCCAACTGCACCTGACCCTAAACACCTGCAGCTCGGCCAAGAACAACCCTAGTCATTCCGCGAGCCAGGACCTCTCAAGGGCAGAGGGCGTTCCCCTACCGTGCACCCCACTGGTATAACTCCCTCCCTGATGGTGTCTCAAACCCACCAACCTTAGCTTGCTTTAAGCCCAGGCTCAGAAACTTCCTGCTTACCTTACGCAAATGCAACTGCCGCTAACCTATAATAATAAAAAAAAAAAACACTACTGACAATGCTCACTGATCGGCTCCCACCCCCCCTTCCTTCCCTAATAATCCTCCTCCTGTCACTCTCCCCTGCTACTCTATCTGCACCCCCCAACCCCAAGTTTTTGCACCCTATGCTATTCTGTTCATGAGTTGTGAGTTCTACTGTAACAAAATTGTAATTGAATTGTAACTTTTGTCTTTGTAATTACAGTGTCCCTTGTACTATTGTTGTTATGTCCTCTTTGTGACGAGGTACCTTAGTAAATGAGCCTCTGGCTCAAAGGTTTCAAAACTGATGTTTAACTAAATAAATAAATAAAACTTTCACTTGCAATATCGTCTTGAACGAAACAATATAGATGCAGATGCACTGTCCAGACGCCCTCATCATATTCTTCCCACAGAGGGGCCCTGGACCTATGTATCGGAAGACAGAGTGAAAGCAGTTTGCCAGATGTTGGTACCTGATGGCCAACTCGCTATCACTAACCCCGACTGAGCTGCAGACCTACTTGGAGTGCATCCTGATGCTATACCAGAAGTGTACACATGTTTCACCACACTACATGACACCTCCTTGCCTCACTTATGTCCTGCAGATTTAAGACAAGCACAACGAACAGATCCTTGTTTGAGGGACATCATCTTAGCCAAAGAAAAGGGCTTGTCATCCTCTCAAATGAAATTGAACCTGCCTGATGTACGCTTCTCCTGAGAGAGTGGGAAAAATTTTCACTAAAGCATGGACTGTTGTATCGAATCACCAAAATGCAAACCCATTTCCCCAAAGAGCAACTAGTGCGTCCCAAAAAGTATCAAAAAATTGGGTTGCAATCATTTCATGAAGACATGGGACACTTGGGAATTGATAAGATTTTGGGCCATGTACAAGCCCTTTTCTACTGGCAACGTATGGCCATGGAGGTGGAAAGATATTGCAAAAGCTGTAATCGGTGCATCACCCGTAAGATTTTACCCAGACGAGCAGCTCCTCTTGTTAACATTACCAGTAGTGGGTCGATGGACTTGGTCTGTATGGACTTCCTGTCCCTTGAAACTGGATCCACAACAGGAGTCCGACAGAAATTCTGTCAAACGCCCCATCAGCGACACCGGCAGGTCGACTGCATTCTGCAGTCAGCTGCCGGTTCACTATTGCTGTCTTTGTTTTCTTGAGGCTTCGCCCCCACCTACTTAAATTCTCAACTCCAGTCAGAGCTGATTGGGGAGGGGTGCAGGACCCCAGACAGACAGCGCCGGGTTCCAGTGGGTCTCCCACCACGGCTAGGTGCTATAGTCGCTGTGGGGGACCTCACTGGCAAAATGTCGCTGCGGGGTGGGTAAACGCTTGAACCTGAATGGAAGGGGACCAGTAACATTCTAGTAGCAACTGACCACAACACTCACTATGCACAGGCTTTCCCAACAAAAGACCAAAAAGCAACCACTGTGGCTAAAGTTTTGTGTAAAGTATTTTGTACATTATGGACTCCCCAAACACCTTCACTCTGATCAAGGGAGAGACTTTGAGAGTTGCCTTATCAAAGAACTCACAAGCATTTTGGGCATCAAGAAGTCTCATACGCTGGCTCGTCGGTGCAGCGGTTGGATTTCCGCTTGCGATGCCGGCGATCCGGGTTCGGGAACGGACTCGGGTCGCTGGAGAGCCGGCCGGGAGTAGGCTTAGTGTCCCACGACTGCTCGCCTACTCCAGGGTGGGGGGATGTAGGCTCGCTGTCTGCGCTCTTCGGCGGAGGCCGGGAGATCAGCAGCAGAGCCTCAACATTGGGGGGGGCATGGTGAACGTCGGCTACGCCTTGACATTTGTGGCACACCACGCCTCAGGAGAAAAGTGGAAATTCCAGCCTCCTGGTTTGCCGGATGATGGCTGCCCACTCCCACTGGCCCGAGATGTCCTGTAGCCTCCGAACCCGCCTCAGCAGCGCTCAAGGACTGATGCCTAGTACGCTGGGGCCCTTCCCTCCTGGTGTCTTCCCCCTCGGAGGAGGGGGACCCACCCGGCAAAGGGATATGCCGGGCCACCCTTGGGTTGGCTGCGATCTGAGGTGAGGGGAGGAGGGACAGGACGAGGGGGTCACGGGTAGCATGAGCAGCCGGAAGGAGTGGCGAACTAGGAGGCGAGAAGGAGGAGAAACACATAACACAAAAAAAAAAGAAGTCTCATACTACTCCATACCGCCCTCAAGGTGACCCACAGCCTGAGAGATTTAATAGAACACTGCTTAATATGCTGGGAACATTGGATCCTAACAAAAAGCCATACTGGAGCCAGCAAGTACCTTTCCTAGTCCATGCCTACAACTGTACTAAAAATGACTCAACTGGGTTCTCACCCTGTTTCCTAATGTTCGGGCAAGAAGCCAGGCTTCCAGTGGACTTATGTTTTCGTGTGTCCACAGACAGCGCCCTACCAGAGACACACTTGTAGTACACCAGGAGGCTACATGCACAACTGACAGAAGCCTACCGGGTGGCCCAAGAAACAGCTGTGAAGCCTGGTTTAGCAAGCAAAACCAGATAGGACAAGAGAGTCTGAAAACAAGCTCTTCAGCCAGGAGGCAGAGTATTGATTCAGAACTTGGGGATCCCAGCCAAACACAAGATTGAAGACTGATGGAAACCTGATCCCAATGTAATTGTGGAACAACTTCCAAACTTGCCAGTATACTGACTAAGAATGGAAAGAGGAAACCTCATGGTTAAAACCCTGCATTGAAACTACCTTTTGCCAACTGGTCAACTGTTGCCTGAATTTGTTAATTCAGTACCTCTCTTACCGCCACGGAGACCTCACTAGAAATGAGACAAGGCAAAGAAGAAACAGACAAGCTCAACCCCATTACCTTTCATCCCACTGGTGACTCAGTCTGATGTGGTCAACAGGAGCTCTGAGGATGAAGAACCTTACATTTGTCCAATACCATGTCAGTATCGACCTGCATCATTTCATTCCCCATGAACTTTCCACTTTCAGCACGTGGAGGAAGTAAGGTGAGTCATTCCAGGCCATTGAATCTGGCTGCAGTACCCTTTGTTCTGAACGATGCTGTGCCCACAGTCACGAACCATGTTCCAAATGCAGGGGATGTTGAGACTCCAGTTATAGAACCAGTCCAGGACACTGAAAGATCTGAACCCACTGTGGCAGAGTATGCAGAACCCATCAATGATCCTAATCAAATCATTGCCGAGAAACTTGCGGTACCCCACCACTCTGGAAGAGAAGTCAAGCACCAAGTAAAATTCACTTATGATGTCCCTGATGTCCCCTCTGATCTCCCTATCAATGTGGTGCATAAAAAGGTTACTCTGCTGTCAAGCCCACTATTGCTGCCCCCCTTGTGCTGCCCTCAAGTCATAATAGGGAGGTGTACTTGTAAACCACAGTGGGGAAGAAATTATACCAGTATGTGCCCTGTGTTTAAGAAATGCAATGCTAATGTTTGTCAGATAGAATGCAGGTGTATTAAATAGAAATGTTTAAACAGGTATCAGGTGTATTAGACAGCCTGTGATGTATTGTATTGCAGTGTTTGATGATTGAGGCTTTAACGAGAACACCAAGGATTTCAGTGGGGAGAGAATGTAACCCCCCTCCCAAGTCGGGAGCTTACCTGCTGCCTCCTGCTGCTTGCAGCAAGTGAGTCGCTGACTTCTTCACTCCCCAGCCCGCTCCTGGACTGCTGCCAGTGCCGGGGAGCAGATAAACTGACTTGCGGCTCCTCCTTGCACCTGTTCCATGTGGCCGGTGAGCCACTTGCCTCCTCACCCCTTCAGCCCTTTTCTGGACTGCTACCATGGCCAGGAATGCTCCAAACTGTTTTTGGCACCCCAGAGCGCCCAATATGAATGTGGCCGGTGAGCCACCAGTGAGTTTGTTTCCCTGCCCCCTCAAACTGCTGCACAGTGGGTTGGGGAGCACAGGGAAGGCTGCAATTGTTTTTCAGCACCCAGAGTGCCCAAGGAAGCCACAGCACAAGTGCTGTTTGTTGAAATCATCTCCCCAGCCCCATCGGATACCAGTGAGGACTAGGGAGAACTAAATAAGCAAAATAATAACATTAAAATGGCTCCCCTACCCGATTCAAACCTCCAGTGAGTTGGGGAGTACTGAGGTCAATATAGCACCCTGGGGCTACAAGTCCAATGATCCTGTGCATCCGGAGTGCCATTTTTTGCAGTACAGCTCCTACTGGGGAGCTCACAGAATGGAGCTTCCGACGGGGCTCCTGTCCCCCCCCCCACACACAGAGGGACTTGTCTTCCCCAGCCTCAGAAGGTAGGCCAGCAATGACAGTGGATCCTCACCCCACAGAGGGAATTGTCTTTGTCCACCTCAGAAGGTGGGCCAGCAATTAGGCAGGCAGTCAGGCAGGACCTCAGAGCTCTGGTCCCCTGTCAGAAATCACATTCTTTTGTGTCAGGATCTGAGAGACAGTGGATTGTTTTCACCTCACAGAAACAAATAATTCTCCAGCAGTCTGTGCTATTTGTTGCTCAATTTCTAGGCAGTTCACAAAGGCTGAGGTAAATCCCCTTGTTTCTGGGATTTACCAGGCAGTTGGCAATCAGTTCCACAGTTCGCAGTTTGTTTTGGCACAAACTAAAAGGTTTTAGGCTGTGATAGCTCACGGAGCTGTCAAAATCAGATGCTTTCTCTTTAGAAACTCACACAGTCTCTCTCAAACTGTCAAATCTAGAATGTTAGATTTGAATACACAACATCCCATTGGCTGAAAGGAGTCTCAAGCTCCACCCCCTGATTGGACAACTGCAGCTACCAATCAGGTCCCTTGCTGTCTTCAGGCAGACCACATCCAACATGGCTGCCCCCATACAGACTTGTGCTATTCAACTAAATGTCTTTTGTGTAAAAACATTGCATCTACACCAGCCTAACTGTTCTACCCAACTGACAGCAAGGGGAGACTTCCCCAAAACCCTGCACCACCTGGCCATCTAAAGGTTGTGAATAATGGATTTTACCAAAACAATTGTTTTTCTAACTGTCCAGCTAGGTAGCTAATTAGTTTACCTCATGGGATTCCTGCGCAACTTTAGCTAAGCCCACAGCAACAGTTACAGCCAGAATCATCTGTGTACTAACATCCACTGGTGTAATTTTGTATTTTGCAACTGCCGCATCCACCCACTACAACGGTGCTGCACCCAGGGTCCACTCGTCACAGGCCTGCAACTCCTCATTGTGTGCACACTAAGGTATTTGGGAGCTCCCACAGGGACCGTGGGGTAAACTGATGCACCAGTGGGGAGAGAGGGAATACAGTGTTGTAATTTGTTACTGTGTATATATTGCCATCTGTTGATTACTGTTTTTGAATGTTTTTACTTCCTTTGTTTCCTTTGTTCCCTACCTTATTTTCCAGACCCCAGAATAAACCCCTTTGGTTATTTTTCTGCAATTGCTGAAGTATTGTGTAGTGTAATATTTGCATGCGTAGAGTGATAAGTTGGGAGTGGATTGTGTTACTAATCTACCTGTCACCGAGGGAGGGGGCTGTATTAATTTCCTATGGGGAAGCACCATGGCAGTTTGCTGCTATAAGGATCCCCATAGGTGAATGCACCATGCCATTTACAAAGCCAGTTCTAACCACGAACCCAGGTGCCAACCTATATCCCTTAGGCAGCACCACTTGCGAGTGGTTGTGCAGATAAAAGGGTAGGGGTGGTTACAGTGACAATAATAGGTTAAAAGATTTCTAAAGTGATTGTGCAGAGTTTATTGTACAGGAGTAACACTTACATTTCCTGGAAGCCTATGTCGGTGAAATTCTTTTCAGCTATATTTTATCTTTTTATTCCACTCCTGTATTAAAGTAGAAGGGATCATAATCAGGGCCCCTAGTTTTCTGCAACACAGTGGGATCAAGTTCTGTAGCAAGACTACCATTTGCCTCAGAACTTCTGCGGCGGTGGTTTGTAATTTCTGCGGAAGTTCTGCGGCAGTAACAAACTACTGCATCACAGTGTCAGCTTGTCATCCTGACTTCACTTTCATGGCAGTGGTTACAGCAGTCAGGATGGTGGAAAGCACAGTAACACTAGTTCAAAAAATAACAGACTTATAAAAATTATTTTATGCCTAAAAAGGCAAAACAAATGTCTCTCCCTTAAAGTCCTAGCCTGTTGCATAAATGACACATACAGAGGGGAGCTTATGTGATAAATAAGGTATTTGTATATGCATGCTATCTATCCGACTAATGAGGTTTCCACTGTCTATCACTTATATATTTGTATGTGCTTTCTACACCACTCATGAGGTTCCCACTGTGTATCACTTATATATTTATTTGCAATCTGTAACATACATACAAATATATATGTGTGTGTGTGTGTGTGTGTGGTGAGACAGAGATACTGTATATGTGTGTGTGTGTGTGTGTGTGTGTGTGTGTGTATGTATGTGTGTGTGTGTTGTGTGTGTATATATATATATATATATATATATATATATATATATATATTTTAATTTCCATGAACTTGCCTCCTCATTCATACAGGTCCCATTGGAAATGGAATAGAGGAGTTATTGCAAAACTCATTTTTCATGTCAACCTGCTTTCCCTGACACACTGCGTAACACCATCAGGCCATGACATGCATGTGAACCGATTGTGAGATAGAGCTCTCCAGCACATCACAATGTGTCCACCATGTGACAGAACACTGCACCATACCTTCCCAGGCTCTGAGCAGTGATGTGTTCCACCAATCCTTGTGCTGCCCAGCCAGCTCCCAGAGCTAATCTCTGAACCTGATTTGCTGGCACGGAAACACAGCATGCTACCCTATGGCCCAACAGCTGTCCCTGCACGCAACATTTCTCCATAACTTTTAGGTGATTCTATCAACCAATGACAATATGTAATCAATAACACTGGCAAAAATGCGTACAGTGCGATTATTTAATTAACAGGTCTATTCTTTCAACAGGTCTACACATTATTATATTCCACTTTTCTGGGCATAATTACTTTATTTTTCTTAAAAATGACAGTTAAATTCATTTTACCAGTTATTGATTTTAGATGGCATCTCTATACCTTAAAGGCAGAAATAGGTTTGCACAAAGTGAGGTATGGACTTAAAAGGTCTGTGCTATTGACAAGGTTTTGTTTAAGTTGGCCCTAGTGCAATAATATAAGACTGAAAACTGTATTAGGCTGTAGTGCAGGTTGAGCAAATATCACCATGCATGATGTGCTGTGCCACGGTCTCTGGCAGTGGGAGCTGTGGTAGATAAGTGGCTGTTCATTTCTGTTGCAGAATGCAGCCATTTCATTAGCTAATGTATGATATAGCAATGATAACATCACATTCTGAGCATATGGGGGGTTTTGGATATAAAAAAAGGGGAAGGGAACAAGATTCTATGGATAAACAGAGATATTAATAAAAAATCACCAAAAGAGTGAGTTCTGCGGTAGATTGCAAGTGCTGCGCAAAATTCTGCAGCCGCAGAATTCTAGGGACCTTGATCATAATTTGGCCCCAGCAAGGCAGTCAGCTGATTCCTTCACTTCCCAGTTACTCAGATCTGCCCATGCACTCAGGTACATAATAATGACATGTGCCAAGGGAGAGCTCGGGGGTGCACCACATTAAAGTCAACACATGTCACTTTAAAAGTCCATTTTTTTCAAATAAAAATGACCAGCTTGACATTAACGAAGGGCACTGCTCGAGTAAAATAGCCCTTGTTTGTCGAGCAGTGCCCTTCATTAATGTCAAACAGGCCATTTATATGTGAAAAAAAAACAGAATAAAAAGAGACCCCCATTGACTTTAATGGGGCAGATCTGAGCAATTGGGAAGTGAAGGGATTGGCTGGCTACCTGGCTGGGGCAAAATTATGATCCCCCCTACTTTAGTATGGGGTGGAATAAAAAGATAAAATACAGTTGAAAATAATTTTATTAGCATGGGCTTCCCGGGGATCTACGATGCCGGTTTGGCAACTATTTTGTCGACTGGCATCACAGCGACAGGCTTCATGTCGACCATGATTTGCAGTTGGCAGGGACAGTGTTTTTTCTTCAGGGGGCTTTGCCCCCGAACCCCCCACATGGGGACTCTGCCCTCACACCCCGGTACTATTAGATTACATCTCCGAGTCAGAGTAGGCTTGGGGAGGGGGTGCAGGATGGGGGAAAGTGTTGCCGGGTCCCTGGTGGACTTCCACAGTGACATATCGATGTCAGCATCGACGTATGTCGCTGTTGAAGTGTCACTGTGTGAAAAGCATTCCCTTCCAGGGTATGTATGGCACTATGAAATCTCCCACAATCACTTTAATTTAATATATTCTTAAAGGCACTGTATTTAAGAACTGCCCACTTGTCTGTTAATTACTCTCCCTGAGGAAGACCCATTTTGTGGTTGAAGCGCCAAGGTTTGTCTCCTCGTCCTGTCAGTGGGTCTTTACTGTATTTAATAAATTAAATTTTTTTGGGATGCAAGAACTTCTGCTCTGAATCTGTTTCCTTACAGTACGGCTCCTAGCTGAGTGCTAGCTTTTTTGTACTGATGACAGAGAGAGGTACCCTCTCCCCCAAACAGTTTTCACATGGGATTCAAACCTATACCAAGTCTGATACAATTGTTTTTCAAAATTTGATTGGTTAACTAAAGAAAAATATTTTGTCTTGCACCCAGGGAACTGGCTAGCAAGACTGCAACTACAAGCCCTTCATTTGCCAGAGGGATATACCCTCTCCCACTAAAAAAGGTTTCACATATGACTCAAGTCAATACCAAGTCTGGTATAGTTTGTTTTGATTGGGCAACAAAAGAAACATATTTTTGCTTGCAAGCAGGTAACTGGCTAGCAAGACTACAAGCTAGGAGGTACAACTGCTGGAGCACTGTCCACTCACCCCCCCCCCAAAAAAAAAGGCTTTACACATGACATACAGTAAGTGAAACTACAAGCTAGGGGCTAAACAACTGACAGAGGGCTACTCAAGGCATACAATTGGTGACACAAGTCTGGCATGATTTTCTTTATGTTTGTTTCAGGGGTGTGCAAATACCTTAATAATTTGAATATTCATATTTGGGGTACCAGATATTCATTATTCGACCCGCCCCAGATAAGTGTTTTTTTTTTTAAAAGACATTGTAACACTGTTAAACTGCACCACTTCCTTCTCTTTTGAAGTACACTAGGTAGTTCTGCCATGAACACTCCTCAACAGCCTTTCAGGCACCCAAAAAGACAACAAACTACTGTACTGGTCAGTGGTCAGGTGACAGACAGTCATCATAGACTGAGCAAAGGCTGCAGATGAGGTGACATCTTGTGTCTTGTCTAGGGCAACTAAAATGACACTAGCATAAGTGCATTGTATGTCCACCCTGGAAGAGAGGAGAGTGAGATGTGCTATGATAGAGACTTATACATGTACCTCATGGGGTGAAGAGGGCACAAAAAGGGAGTCTCTTTTAAATGAGAAAGAACACAAGTACCAGGGGCAATTGGGGCATGTGATGAAGCTGAAGGGGGAGTTCAAGACAGATGTGAAGAAATATTCATGGAAGGCATGGTAGATGACTGACAGAGACTGCAGGGATTAGTGATGGCACCGAAAACAGTGTGGGGCTTCAAGCATACGTGAGATAGATATAGGGCTGGGGTGTATTTGAAAACAGGCAGAGAGGCAGCAGGGTTGCTTTATGGTCTGCAAGTGAGACCGATAAGGCAGGGATGGACAATCTAGACTGATATGTGGGCCAAGCTGTCCTTTTGCAACAGACAATTAGTAACCTAAAGTACACAATAGTAAGGTCACTAAAACATGATACATAATTTAAATGTGTCCAGTTTAACAGGGACCTCATGGTGGTCCTGCAATTATATGCCAGGGACTGGAGATTCACTTACTCTTTTAATTAAATATTTAACGTGATAGAAAAAAGAAAGGGTGAGCCAAAAAAGTAACATTACACTTTCATAACATTAGACAGATTGAGAGCTGTATTGGAGCATCAGTTTTATGTGGGCAGATCATATTTGTAGCCAATTACTGGTAAGTTTAGCTTAAGGAACACAAGCTCTTCAACGTGTTGAAGGACCAGCTTGGAACGATGTGGCTCAACAACGTCACCTGCAGTGCTGAACATCCTCTCGGGTGGCACATTTGTAGGAGGGCAGCTTAGGTATTTTAAAGCAAGTTGTGCCAGACAAGGAGAGGAGTTAATTTTATGAACCCAGTAGCCCAGTGGATCAACATCAAATTGCTCAATTGATTCTGCAAAGTAGCCATTAAGCAAATTTTCTACAGAGAGAGGCTGAGACTGTGAGCATTTGTGTTGCTGTTAATGCAATGATGTGCTGAGTAATACCCAGTCACTCACCTCTACACTGCCACTATGCCGTCTTTCCCAATCTCCACCAGTATCATCCGATTCCAAACCACCAAATGCCTGTCTCTCTCCCTCAGGAACCTGAACTGGAGCATGTTCCTCCCCTTCTGAGTGTCTGACTGCCTGTATGGCACTATTTAACTCTTCACTGAGCTGTTGCCTAAAATGAGTCACCCTGGCACTGTCCATGGCGATATAAAGGATCTTGCATTTGAACCTAGGGTCCAATATGGTAGCAAACACGTGATGGCAGATGTCCATGACTGTGGCGAACCTTGCATCAAGTTCTGTATTGAGATGAATAACAAGGTCAGTGACCTTTTGTGAACTGAGTGTATTGTCAGCCAAAAACCATTGTAACGATCATTTGAGAATATGCACAGCTGTAATAACCTGACTAAGTAAGGCTGTGGAAGCACTTAGATCACATGTACTCCTCTCAAATGGCTCAAGAACCTTCACCATGCCCTCAAGAACTAACCAGTCATGATGTCCTAGGGCCCCTCCAATGTCTGACTCCATAGACATTTCATGTAGTGCCCACTTTTGCTCCAAGGGTCGTGAAAGCAACAGGTATGAAGAATTCCACAGAGTGCTAACATCTTGTATTATACAGTGTTGGGGCAGACCAAGGCATTCCTGAACTGCTTGTAATTTGTTAGTGGCTTTTACAGAGTGATGGAAATTGCTGCAGATGGAACGGGTTGTGGATAATATGTTGTTGGTCCTAGTATTGCTATGCCGTGCATGAGTCACCACTAAATTTAGTGTGTGCAAAGCAACGAATACTCACAAAATGTTGATCATTGATGGCTTTCACCATGTTTGAGCCATTGTCGGTAACAAAAAGCCAACTTTTAAATTGGTGTTAACACCAATCCAGGACCGCAACATGTCTTGCAAGAACGTGAGAATATTATGTGCTCTGTGGTCTTCCTCCATCAGTCCAATGTTCAGCAAAGCTGACCAAATGAGACTACCAGACTGTGTGGGGGGCCAAAGGTGAGCCACAAGGTGAAGCATCAGAAACAGCAGCAGCAGGGTGTTGTACACACCAGTGTGCAGCTAAGGAGATATAGGCATGCAGGGAGTTATCACTAGTCCAGATATATGATGTGCAGTGAAAAATACCACCAACAGCTTCTGCAACCAGAGCAGCAACAGCAGATCACACGCCATCATACAGTCGTGGCAATATGGTTTGAGAAAACATAGTACAAGATGGGATCTGATAATGTGGGTGAAAATAGTTGAGAAGCCGTCAGAAGTCAGTATTTTCCACAACTGACATAGGCTGGAGATCCAACGCCATCATCTCAGCAATCAGCTGTGTGATTTGCTGTGCTGTTGGATGTGAGGCATGTTACTTTGTTCATGCAAGCAGAGCATCCATTATTGGAAATGCCATGGGAGACATCAATGTGGACAACTTCAACAATGGTGGTGTGCGAAGTACTGATGAATGTCACTGCCTTGTAGTATCACTGGAGTAAGAAGTGACCACCAGATTAGAGGCCAGACTCCGTGTTGGTGAGGGAGAAGGAGTGCCGTGACGACTGGGTTGCTCAAAATCAGATCTGTCGGTACAACCACCACTACCAACAGTGCATACCTGTCCACTGGAGAAGAACAAGCAGAATCAGCATTTATATAGCGCTTTTCATACACAGTGTATCCCAAAGCACTTTACAAAGAAATGCCAGACTGGTAGTGAAGTGACTGAATGTGTAGTGGTGGCCATATCGCACATCAACACCCACACGCAGCCTGGACAATTGCATGAACCGGTTTATGGGAAGGGGAATGTTGGCCAGGACACCAAGAATGTCCCCTACTCTTTTGTGAAGAGTGCCCTGGGTTCTTTTACTTCCACCTGGACCCCCACCAGGACAACACCAGGATGGGTAGAAGGGACCTCGGTTTAACGTCTCATCCAAAGGACAGCACACCCCAGCAGTCCAGCAACCCCTAAATACTGCACTCGGATGCCAGCATTTTAGGTGCAAGTCCAAGCCCAGTGTGGGACAAGAACCCACAACCTTCTGGTCCAGAGGCAGATGTGCTACCAACTGAGCCACAGAGGGATTTGGTCTTGGTGAAACCAAGGGTCCGGATTCAGACCCAGATGAGCTTCGATACACTTGAGGGTGTTTAAGCTTCAAGTGGTTCTCTAATGATATTGTGGTTAACTTAGACAGTGATTTCCCTCGGCTTATAGTGGCATTGCAAAAAGAACAGACTGCTTTCCTTGTGTCCTTCTTTAACACAGTGAAAATACAGCCACACAGCACCTTTAACACTGCAGTTACCAGTGATTCTGCTAGCACCACATCCCCCAGCTGTTTTCAACAGATGTGCCTGTCTTGCTGTGATGTTCTTGCCCTGTGACCACTGCCCCTGATGGTGCCATGCCAGTGCTGCCATCACCTGGCTGTCCTTCAGGTTGTGACAGAGCCTGCTGAAGAAACGTTAGTGTTGCTTGTTTGGTCTTCTTAGAGGCCGGGGGACTCTTACTCTTACTGTTACTTCTACTACCCTTGCTACTAGTGCTACACCTAGAGGCTGTTTTGCCAGCCACCTTTTTTTTTCTGCTCTCAAGGTACATAGCATACTCTGCCTCATCTTCAATGTCACTCACATGTGCCTCTGATGAAGAAGATGACATGTCATTGGGCAGTTCATCATGTGGAGGGAAATACTCAGAACCAGATGACTGGTCATCCTCTAAAACTTTTTCAGGAGTACTGAGAAGCAGGAGGCATAACTGTATCAACTGTAGTGCTCATACTGGTAACATGCACCGTGGCAGGGATACCAGACTGTGGTGATAGTGTTATAGTAGTGGCAGGGTTCATAGTATCAGTAGTGGCTGGGGTGACAGTCACAGTTGCAGGACTGGCTGTAGTAGTCATGCTGCCCATTGCTGCGGAAGAGGAAGACAGGGTCTCTGTAGTGGTGGTGGTAGTAAAGACATATGTGATGGCACTGGTGAGAGATGGAGACACATTGGTGGTTGGGGTGGGAGTCGTGATGGTAGTGGTGAGAGATGGGGACACATTGGTGATTGTGGTGGGAGTCGAGAACAGTGTCCTTCTGCTTGTGCTTCTTGTATCACTTTGTCCTGTGCCAGCCACAGTACTACTGTTACTGGAAGATATAGGCTTGGAAGGGGTAAAGAATAATTTTGGGCATCGAATACGGGTTGACAGTTGTTCACATTCAGGTTCACCATCACCAACCTGTTCCTCCATTGTAGATTTGCTTGGGCTGGACCAAGTATGTTTTTTTCCACCTCTATCTATCATTGTCTTTGTCTATGCCAACAAGTTCTAAACACTCTCAAGTACTTGATACTTCATAAATGCACAAAAGTATTGTTTTATTTCGTACAGAAAAATTATTGCAAGCAGCACCTGCTGCAGTACTGCTTTATTTTACCACAGGAAAATTATTGCAAGCCCTCCGATACTGCTGGCTGCGATTGACTTTTGTGAAACCACAGCCCAAACTCAGATTACACCACAACTATTTCTTACACAGAGATTTCTACAGCAGAACTACTGCAATTCACTTTTTTTTTATTTGTAAATGTACAAAAGTTCAGTTGTATTTCAGTACAAAAAAATGGTAGCAAGCAGCAGTACTGCTTTATTTTCACACAGAAAAATTATTGCAAGCAGCACACACGCAGGGCAGGCAAGGGTGTTCGCACACTAAAAGCATCATTGCCGAGTCCTAAACTGTGGGGAGTGGGAGTGCAGTCAGCCAACTGTCTTCTGAAACCACTGGCGGCTATTGACTTTCATGAAACCCCAGCCCAAACGCAGATTACACTACAAATATTTCTTACACAGAGATTTCTACGGCAGAACTACTGCAATTCACCTTTTTTATTTGTAAATGCACAAAAGTTCTGCTGTATTTCAGTACAAAATATGGTTGCAGGCAGCAGTACTGCATTATTTTCGCACAGAAAAATGATTGCAAGCAGCACAAAAGCCTCACACCACTATCAGGCAGGCAGGCACTAAGAAAAGAAGAAGAAACACTGCTCCTTCACTTCCACAGCACAGAGGCCCCTGAAATTAAGGTATACTAGTTTCTCTCTGCAGCTTCTAGCAAAAAAATCACTACACCAGACAATTTATCCATGGAAAACACCCTCCCAGTGCTCCCACTAGTACTAGGCACTAAAGACACATGGTACAGAACAAAAAAATAAAGGTTTTGTGCTGAAAATATTAGTTTTTTGCAACTCCTAATCTCTGCTGACTCAGAGCTCTGTCCACTACGATCTCTCCACTACACACCAGTGTCAAAGTGTCATGTGATCTGGCTTTGGCAAACGTTCAGCGACCAGCAAGCCCTCTTGAGATCTTGAAATCCCATGAGGAACGCGAATACTGAATATCGCGGTATTCAGTTTTTCTGAATAATACCCATTATTTTGTATTCGGGATTTAATATTCAAGTATTCGTGACACCCCCTAGTTTGTTTCTGATTTATTTTCGAGAACAATGTTCTTGCTTACATGCAAGTAAATGACTAGCAAGACTACACTAGGGGCTACTGAACTGCCAGAGCACCTACAGTACAATATCGTGTACACACTCCCCCAAACATCTGACTTCCCAAGCCTACATCTAGTCTGCTTAAATGTATTTTTTTTTTTTTTTGAACTCGCACTTTATTCTCCCCCATGCCAGAGTCCCGCTCAGTCGGGAGACGCTCATGCACCAGCCCCGCTTCTCTGCTCTTACCTAAATCCCTGGTGAACCCCCAAGGAGCCATTGCTATATCCCCCAGGTGGGTACAAGGTGGGGCCCAAACACCCAGAGGCAATAATTTCGTTGGGTCCCCTCCGGTGGTCAGGTAGGCAGGAGCCATTAGAGTCTGTGCTGTGGCACTCCTTCCCCTCAGCACTCCGGCGTCATTTTCCCCTGTTCTTGGGGGAGTGGCATATGCTCTGACGTCAAGGCAACTGCCAACGTCCACCACTCCCCGACCCTCTCTGCTTGCACTGCACTTGCTGTGCCCCAGCTTCCGCCCAGAACACCAGGCAAGTGCTGAGTCTGCACCCTCCCTCCCTCCCAGGAGAAGAGATCTGTCCTCAGATGCTCGATCTTCTCCCTCCCTTCCAACCCCAGCAGCCCGGGCTCATTCCCAAACCTGGGTCCCCGGCACAGCGCGAGGTGTGGCGTCCAGTACCTCAACCCTCAGCACCACCGGGCCACCACTTAAATGTATTTTACTGTACAAGAGCAATATTTCTGTTTGCATACAGGTAAATGACTAGCAAGACTGCACTGTGGGCTACTGAACTGCTACCAGACTGCCTACACCCTCAGTAAAACAGGCTGCCCAAGCCTACACTGTAGGCTAATGAACTGCTACCAGACTGCCTACACCCTCAGTAAAACAGGCTGCCCAAGCCTACACGTAGTCTGGTAAAATAAAAGGCATTTTTTTACTTATTTTGCATACAGTAAGCCTGAGCTGCTGTTTAATGTTCTGTGTCATGTGTTAGAGATCAACAGGGGAGCAGTCCTGCCCTTCCCCCAAATGAGACTCATTCTTTTCTGCCAAGAAGTAGCCCTTTGCCACTTTATTTTATTTATTTATTTTTTCTTATGCATTGTCTCACATTTAGTTTATTTCCTGAGGAGACCTGAGTCCCTGCTTGAACTCTGCTTGTCTTTCATTTTTTGATTTCTTGCTGGTTTTTCTGTTTTCTGCCAGTACTTTTTTGTTTGTTTTCTGACCATGATCATATGGACAATTCCCAACCCACACTGCTCTCCCCCTCCCGTCCCGCTAAGCCTGATTCCCAGCAGTAGGCGAGCAATGAGAGCACATCCTTTCCTCTCTGTGCCCTGCTAGAAATAGCTCTGAGCAGGTGTGGAGTGAGCGCTTTATACTGCTCGCTTGCACATGCCCAGTGCCCAGCAGGGGAGTGTGGAGGAGCAGACGGCATGCCAGTCAGTGTTCTGTGTAACTGATCTAAGCCAAGGAAGTTCGCAATGGCTCACTTTTCCTGGTTGGAGTTCTTCACACCTCTAGTTGGTGCTCAGACACACTCAGCGTGCACCCAACTTGACGTTCCCCGTGTGCAACTTCCCTCAGTGCTGAAAATAGTAGGAAACTTCCCAGCTCAGTGGATGACAGTGCTGGGTCACTCGACACCCTGTCATACTCCTGATGCTAACTGAAGGCTTTCAGGGTGCAACCCCCCCCACTCTCTGTCTCCGGCTGGGGATGTATAACCATGACTACATGGTGGAGTGGCAGCAGGTAGGGTGTTACGAGCAGGGTAGTTGCCTGTGAGGCTACAGCTGCAGACAGGAGGTAAAACCAAAAAGCAAAAAATTAAATAAAATGAACAGTTCTGGATGGAGGATAAACTGAAACGGATACCAATAATTGCCATTTATCTTGTGAGATACTGGAAAATTCTGAACACATTTTTTAAACTAGCTCTAGAAACTTACAACAGTAGTGAAGTTGAAATGAAATGAAACAACAAAGGTGGATTTAAACTAGGTATGGGGAGGCGAGTGGGCAGCAGGTATTCAGGGTCTCCAAAGAGGGGAGCCGAATGAGTTTACCCCCTATACAAACAGGGATGGAACTAGGGAGGGATCACACATGGGGGTTAAGAATGTTGGGAAAAAAGGTAAGGCAGGGAAGGGAACAATTTGGGGGTGGTCTCCCTGAATACAAGGAGCCTGGGGAACAAACTCGCTGAGCTACAGGCACTCTTGGCTGTGGGGGTGGTGGACATAGAGGCCATCACCGAAACATGGGCCACCCAATACCAAGACTGGGACCTAATGATCCCAGAGTATAGGATATACAGAAGGTATAGGGACAAAGGGAAAGGGGAAGGGGCGACAATTTACATGAGGGAAGGGATAAGGTGTGCAAGGGAAGGGGGGAGGAGAGTAAAACAGAGGCATTATGGATGCAATTCCAAGATTCCAAAAATAAGATACTTAGGATGGGTGTGGTGTACAGGCCACCGGCTCAGGTGGAGGACCTGGACAGAGAACTAGCAGAGCATTAGGAGGGTCTGCGGGAAGGGTAACACCGTGATCGTGGGGGACTTCAATCTGCCAGGAGTGGTTTGAAACACCCCAGCCACCTCGAGTACAAGGGAACAGGTCCTCCTGGAGGCCTTCCAGGACAGCTTCCTAACACAGATGGTTAACAAGCCAATTAGGTTGGGAAAAACTCTGGATCTTGTACTGTCTAACGGTGAGGCTGTAAGAGAGTTGGGGCTGGAGGACCCACTGGCAGGGAGTGACCACCACTCAGTGTGGTTTACACTCAACATGGGCAATGAAGCTGTAGGGACAAGAACCAGGGTGGTAAACTTCAGACAGGCTGACTTTGGAAGGATGGGGGAAATTTAAGAGGGTCACCTGGTAAGAATTCATCCACACTTGGATGCAAGCCAAAAATGGGAAATAATCAAACTGGGGATTGTAGAGGCCACTAGGTCCTGTACCAAAACACAGAGCAAAAAGGGCAAGGCTACGAAACCAAGCTGGTTGAGTAGAGAGGTCTTGGTAAAGGTGAGGGCAAAAAAGGCAGCATTCAGGAGCTTCAGGAAATCCAACAGTGGGAGGGCAGGGAAGAGTACTTGAAGAAGTCCAAAGAGGTAACCAGAGTAGTCAGGGCAGCCAATGCTTCCAAAGAGCTAAGGCTGGCTTAGGGCATCAGTGACAGGGAAAAAGACTTCTTCAGGTACATAAGAGAGAGAAGGAGCTGCAAAGACCAAATAGTAAGGATCAGGAAGGACGGGAGGTGGGTGGAGAAAGGGGCAAAGCAGGCAGAAGCACTAAATGAATACTTCTATTCTGTATTTACGAAGGAGAAGGGCGGTCAACTACCTCAGGGGATGGGGAAGGTGGACGGGGGGGGAAGGAGGATGCGGATGAGGCAATCACAGAGGGCAGAGTATTGGAAGATCTAAAGGCACTGAGGGTGGATAAGGAACCAGGACCAGACAGCATACACACCAGGGTGCTGAAAGAGCTGGCGGAGGTCCTGGTGAGGCCACTGGCAGACCTGTTCAATACCTCCCTGGACACAGGAAGCATACTGCAAGACTGGAGGATGGCTCACATGGTGCCCCTCCACAAAAGTGGCCCAAAGGATAAACCCGGCAATTACAGACAAGTAAGCCTCACATCCATTGTGGGGACACTAATGGAAACAATTCTGAAAGAGGCTGGTGACCTTTCTGGAAGTCAATGGAGTCCAGGATGGACAGCAACATGGGTTTGTCTCAGGAAGATTCTGCCAGCCAACCTGGTTGAGTATTATGACTGAGTAATGCGGGAACTGGACAAAGACCATGCAGTGGATGTCCTGTATTTGGACTTCAGCAAGGCTTTTGATTCGGTACCTCTTGGGAGGTTGGGTGGAAAGGAAAGTTGAAATACGTGGGGACAGGGAAACAAATGGTGAACTGGATCGAGAACTGGCTGCAGGGGAAACAGCACAGGGTGGTGGTCGTGGTGGTGGAACTCTTATCTCCAAGGGCTGTAACAAACGGTGTACCACAGGCTCGGTACTGGGCCTGGTGCTGTTTGGGATATTCATTGCACACATCTCACGTGGCATCAGGAATAAGATCAGTCTGTTCACTGATGATAACAAGATAGGGCAGTGGTGGATAACATTGTAGGGTGGCAGGGGCTGCAGGATGACCTGACTAAACTGGAGGAATGGTTGGAAACAAGGCAGTTGGGGTTCAATGTTAAAAAGTGCAAAGTACTGCACTTCGGAGATAGGAACCCAGGGAGGAGCTACTAGTTGGGAGGGGTTCAGTTAGGAACCACCAAGGAGGAAAAGTATCTAAGGGTGGTTATAACGGGGCAAATGAAAAACTCAGCACAGTGCAGGAAGGTGGCAGCTAAAGCCAACAGGATGCTGGGTTATACTGCGAGGGGAATCTCCTCCAGGAGAAGAGAGGTGATCCTGCCTCTATACAGGTCACCAGTGAGGCCACACCTGGAGTACTGTGTGCAGTACTGGCACTCATACTTGAAGAAGGATGTCAAATTGCTTGGAAGGGGTACAGCGCAGAGCAACAAAGATGATCCAGGGATTGGCAAACCCTACGAGGTAAGGCTAAGTGAGTTAAATATGTACTCCCTGGAGGAGAGGAGGGATTGCTGGGATATGGTTGAGACTTTTAAGTACATAAAGGGGACAAACAAGACAGGTACAGAGGGAGTATTTAAGTTGAGTAGGGGGAGGGACACAAGAGGGCATGGTCTCAGATTGGAGGGTGGGAAATACAGGAGAAAAATGGGGAGTCACTTTTTCACGGAGAGGGTTGCGTCTAATGGAACACTCTGCCGAGGAGGTGGTATCCTGCAAGACAGTGGGCAGTTTTAAAAGGGGATGGGAGAGGATGGGGGGGATAATTGCGAGGGGGGAGGGGGCAGCTGCAATGTAAGGGGTGCTAGCTGCACATTCAAGCAGACTTGATAGACCATGTGGCCTGTTTCTGCTGGCAGGTTCGTATGTTCGTTTGAATGAAATGAAAATAAAGCAGCATAAAACTCCACTCTTGCCCCATCCTTATTTTTTTAAAGGTTTACTGGAATTTTATTAATTGTCAAAACTGTGGTTTTTGTGTTTAATCTATTCTAAGTTTGCACATATTTTTGCTCAGTGTTGGAGTGGGGAAGAGGAAAGAGAAATATGCCTATCCCACCTCCTATATCTGGTCAGTAGATGGCCTTCTGCTACTGCTACAAACTCAGCCTGCAGTAACACCTCCATGCAAAACAGCTTGACTTCACAGGCTTGTGGAAGATGCCATTAGGACCCTGGAGTGAAGCTTCATGAGAAATCCCTGTGCTCAAGTTTGATTGAGTGGTCTGTCAGTGTAAGCATGAGATAGAACACGCTCCTCCCTCTCACAGAGCTTTTGTTGTTGGAATTCTCTCTCTCTCTCTCTCTCTTGCTCACTCTCTCTCTCTCTCTCTCTCTCTGTTGGTAAATTATTAATGCAATTGAAAGGCAAAAAAAAAAGAAATAAGAAAAATGACAATAAGAACCTTAAAACCAACCTTGAGCTTATTGGTCTTTACGCTCACAAAAAACAAAAGCTTTTCTGGGATCATTTGAAATCACAGTGAGGAAGTCTGTGATCAGTTTAAGCTTTGCTAATGCATACCTCTCAACATTTCCTTCCTGAAATGTGGGCAACAGACTCTCACAATATAGGAAAACGTGGGACATTGGCCTTCATAATGTGGGACACATTGAAAATGAAGGTACAACCTTAGAACATTGGAAACTAAAAGTCTGAGTTTATGGCATCTTCTCTGGGTGGCAACATCTTTTCAATGTGTGACGGATGTTAGACTGAGCAATTCTGAGGGGTAAAATGAGGGATGTCCCTTGTAATGTGGGGCAGTTGAGTGGTATGTTCTAACGTAAACACTCAATGCTGTGTTGGGGTTATTGCATTTGCAAAATAAATGTTACTTTAAGATGTGATGTAAAGATTCATATGCTTTGGAAACCCCTACTTTTTTATTGTAGTTTCATTACCAGTCCTCTCTAAATAAGCAAATTCCAAGCCTCAGGCCTAAGTTCTATAGTGGCTGGTATTTTGGCAGACTTTTGCTGTACTGCGTTGTCTCCAGCACTGTGCCCTGTTTCAGTAACTGCAAAGGTAGCCCAGGTGTAGGTATCTGTGTATTCGCTTTGTGGATATTTCCTAATACTCTCTAACCTCTGGCCATCTCTCATTACCTGCTCCAAATCCAGGTACATGATAATGTGACACAGCAGGACCCTGAATATCACCACAAACAGGTGATGCATAGCCAGGGCTAATCTGAATCAGTGGTAGTGTGTGTTGTAAACAAGGAGCCAAGTGTTGGCACTGGAGCTATCAGACTTGTTTGTTTTCCTATACAACATACTGCAGGCATAACGATTGGGAATTTCTGCACTGAAGTGAGTGGGAATTTCCGCACAGAGTCAGCAGGCAGTGCTTTTCCTGAGTCACACTATCTGCACTCTCTCTCTCTCTCTCCCTCGCTCTCTCTCTCAGGCGGAAGTAGCAGACAGGAAACAAACATCCATGCTTCTTGTCACTGTAGGACGTAGTCCCATGTCCTGCAAGTGTGCCACAGTTGTCCAGTCCATGTTTTGCTTTTGATTCAGCTTTTTTTTTTTTTACTTTACAACTTTTATTTGTAATCCTGGTGCTAAGCTGCTTTGCCTTCACTGTAGACTTCAGTTCAAACTCCACTGGCTCCTTTTCTAATGCTGCTGCATCTGTAAAAGATCACAAATCTACATGAAAACAGGCACCGGGCCAGAGTTTCAAAACATGAGCACATGCAATTTGGCTGCTCCTGTGAATTGTAATAGTTCACTGGGCCAGCAAGTGTATCAGTAACCAGATGAAGTGGTGCTTGCATAGCACAGTATGTTACTCTGGCAGAATACTTGTAACTGAGAATGCTTGTATGACAAGACTTGTTTGACTGCTTAATGCAGTATAGTAGTGGATGCTTGCATTCTCTGCCTTAGATCAGGACCACCACCCTTTTGGGGTCCAGCAAGGCACAGGGGCCCTCTTGATGATGGTTCTACCCCTAGAAATGCCAGGGGAACAAGGTTCTTTAGGCTAAAGGTATGTTAGGGAAGAAGCCATAAGGAGAGAGGTAAGCCACCGGAGGAGGAGGAGGAGGAGGAGGGAAGGTTGACTGGAGAAAAGAAACTAAGCTTCTGGAGGAAGCATCAGCATGCACCCTTGCAAAGTGCTGGGGGGCATGAAGAAGAGTGTTGCTTACTGCCCCACCGAACCCCATGCTACAACTTTGTATTTATGGGGCTGACAACTGCCTACCAAGAATTCCTAGGGATTTCACCGGAATGTATAACTTGCGTAAATTTTAGTGATGTCCCTAGAAATTTTAAATAGGTAGTCTATAAAGTTTAGCGATATCACTAGAAATTCTGGATAGGCAGTTTTCTGCTGCCCCCCCCCCCCAAAAAAAAATAATGCAGGTGAAAGAGAACACCCCTGCCATATACCTCATTCCAACAGGAAGGAGTCAGAGGTATGATTAATGGTTAACACTGTTGCCACTGGGAAAGTATAGAATGTATGGACCCATATAGGCAGATTTGACCAAAAGATAAATTTATGTGGCACTGCTCCCAAATAGGACACCTCAGTAGAGTCAAATGCACATTCTGCATCTAGGGAAAGTGCTGCTGCTGGGGTATCTGTGGTGCTGCTTGTCCACATCAAGTTGAGGAGCTTGTGAAGAATGTCTGTCCTGTACATGTTACAGACAAAGCCCATCAGTCTCTATACACCAGATAGGGTATGACTGTAATACCACCAGCTCCACTTGAACTGAACTGCCCCAGGGCTGAGCTCCACAGCTTGAGAGGTCTACCTATCCACTGGGGGCCTAGATATTAAACACCTGTTCCCTAAAGACTCCCAGAGGCTTTGGAGGCAGGATGGTGTACAGTGGGGGGACAGAAGGTGGGTTTGAAAAGGGCAGGTCCCAGTCCCGGAAGTGGTGATAGATAAGTAACCAATATCAGTACCTGACATCACCTGAGAGGGTTACCACCCACAGGCTCCAGAGCAACCGTATAGGCCAATCACTGCCTCCAGTTTACGAAGTTCAGTCCATGCAGAAGGAGTCTAGGGGTATGACTTACACTATTCAAGAGGAGCCTGAAAAGAAACAGACTAGAAGAGTCTCAGTGCTGGGGGACTCAATAGTCAAAAGGGACAGGAAGGCTAGTAGAGGGCCTTGCAGATGGAGGTGGAATGTGTCCCAGGTGGGACTTGGCAAGGTTGGAGGAATGGGCAAATGTATGGCAGCTTAGATTCAATGCAAAGAAGTGCAAAGTAATGCACCTGGGAAACAAAAACCCCGGGGAAGAGTACACAATGGGGGGTGAGATACTGACAACAACAAAAATGGAAAGAGACCTGGGGGTAGTCATATCAGATGACCTAAAGGTTTGCCAGCAATGTGATAAGGCAGTAAGGAGGGCTGGGGGGATACTGGGATGCATAGGGAGAGGTATCACTAGCAGAAAACAGGAAGTTGTTGGCCTCTGCAGACGGTTGGTAAGACCACATCTGGAGTACTGTACAGTTCTGGAGACCCCATCTCCACAAAGACATAGACAGGTGGCGGCTGGTCCAGAGGAGGGCAATCCAAATGATGCAGGGTCTGCATCAGAAGACATATGAAGAAAGACTAAAGGAACTAAAGATGTATAGCCTCGAGGAAAGGAGAGAGAGGGGACATGATAGAAACTTTCAAATACCTCAAGGGAATCAACAAAGTCCAAGAGGGTAGCATCTTTCAGAAAAAGAGATGTGCAAAAACAGGAGGGCACAATTTGAAGATAGAGGGGGACGGCTCAGAGGTAATGTGAGGAAGTATTTCTTCACAGAGAGGGTTGTGGATACATGGAACAGCCTTCCTGAGGAGGTTGTAGAGTCAAAAACAGTGGGGGAATTCAAGAATGCATGGGACATACATAAAGCAATTCTAATGGGGGGTAGGAGGAAGTAGGCTGTTGGTTAACTAGATTCTACAGCTTATCCGTTAGGTAGGGAAATGGGCAGACTAGGTGGGCCAAGCGGTCTTTATCTGCCGTCAAATTCTATGTTTCTACGTTTCTAGGTGTGTTAGTAGAGACGATCCTTCCCAAGCTCCAGACCTTCACAAGGAGAAGGTGAGAAGCCAGACATTTGTAATTTACCTGAAAACTAATGATTTGGAGGGGTGGAGGATGTCCAAGAGATATTCAGGTTTCTTGGAGATTTACTTAGGGAAAGTGCAAATTCAGTAGCCTTCTCAGAAGTGCTGCCAATGCCATGAATAAGCCAGGCTAGAAAGTTGAGGATGTTAGAGTTTAATGCACGGCTGACAGGAAGGTGTGTCAGCAGGTGTTTAAATAAGTAGGAAACTGGGGAACCATCTGGAAAGATAAGGTCTTGTAGGTATTGGACTACCTGCATCTCAGCAGAGGGGAAACCAGTGTGTTGGGGAGGAAACTAGAAGACTTCATCAGCCAGAATTTAAACTAGGCATGAGTGAGAGCTGCACCAGGGCAAAGGACCTAAATCAGTCTCAGGGTAGGAGCCATATGCCCCCCCCCCCCACTCCCCAGACTGTAGAGATGGAACACATAGGGAGATGGTGTGAGGTAGTGCTGGAAACATGCACAGACTGCATGCAATAAAGTGGTACAGAAAAAAGTACTGCCAGGCAGCTAAGCCCCAGTGAGCAGCAGATACGGAAGCAAATGAGGGATATAGGCACATACAAAAGTAGAATGAGGTATCAGATCACCTGGAAAGCCATATACATTAACACCAGGAGCCTGGGAAACAGAATGGAGGGTCTTCAGGCACTGGTTGCAGAAGTCCAGCTGGAATTAGTGGCCATTACTGAAACCTGCTCTATACTGCATCATAACTGGGACCTGACATTCCCAGGTTAATTAATCCTTAGAAGGGACAGGGCTGAGGACAATGGGGGAAGAGTGGCCCCGTATGTGAAGGAGGGAATCAGGGTAATCTGGGATAATACCATGGGCACGGCCACAGCATCAAAGTCACTGTAGGTACAGCTGAAAACAGGCAGTGGCTTCAAGAGGAAAATGGGGCTAGTTTACAGGCCACCAAATCAAAAGGATGATGCAGTCAGAGAACCAGAGGAGGAAATTAAAAGGGTAGCATCACAGGGGATGTAATTATCATGAGGAACTTAAGTATTCCCATTGTGGATTGGAGTATACTGGAGACAAGCAGCTCCAGAAGCCAAGCACTCATGGATGTATTCAAGGATGGCTCCATGGTCAAGAACATAAGAACATAAGAATTTGCTGGCAGAAGGAGACCATGCAGTCCATCTAGTCTGCCCAAGATGTCTACCCCTCCCACCCTACTGCTCTTGTTGAGGTCATGGAACCAATGAGATAAGAGGGAAGAACAATTTTGTCAGGGACATAGTAGGGGAACCACTGGATACTAAATGACCACTTTCCAGTATGGTTTGCTATTGAACTAAGCAAAAGGCACAACAACTCCAGAACCAGAGTCCTGGATTTCAGAAGGGCATATTTTGGGGCAATGACGAAGAAGCTTAGAAGCAGGTTGGAGGATGCAGGGCGTTGAGAGAGAAAATGGGGCATCATCAAGAAAAGCTTGCAAGAGGTCACCAGCTCCTGCCAGAGGCAAGTTCAGAAGGGCAAGAAAAAAAGGGAAACTATTTTGGTTTGCAATGGAGTTGGGGGTAGCAGTGAGAAAAGAGTGGTGGCTTTCAAATTTAAAAGGAGCTATATAGAGGCAGACAGAAGCATACTTAGGGAAGTTAAGCAAAGCCAACTGGGTGGTGAGAAAGGTCAAGGCTGAAGCAGAACTGATGACAGCAGAAGGGGTTAGTGAGGGTGATGGGGCCTTCATTTGTTACATTAGGCAAAAGTGACAAACAAAGTTGGATGGTCAAGCTAAGGTAGGATGAAAGGTAGGTGGAAAAAGATAAGGAATGTCCAAAGGTGGAAATACCAAATGACTACTTCTGTTCGGTATTTACAGGGGAGAAGGAAGCTCCACTACCAAAGGGGAAACTCTGGACCAGATGAGGGGTAGAACTGTGCATGGAGCTGATAGCCACAGACAAGGTATTTAAGGGGCTTATGTCTCTAATGGTCAGTAAATCTCTGGATCTAGATAGAATACATGTTGGGGTGCTAAGGGAGATGGCACAAGTGCTGGCAGTGCCCCTAGCTGATCCATACAACTGCTCACTGGAGTCTGGAGAGTTGCCTGCAGACTGGAGTGCAGTAGACATTGTGCCCCTGCAGAAAAGTGATGGAAAGGATAAGCCAAGAAACTACAGATCTGTCAGTTTAACCTCAATAGTGGAAAAACTACTGGAATCTATCATCAAAGAGAGGCTAATGCAGTTCCTGGTAGCAAATGTTCTATAGGACAGGGAACAACATGGGTAAGTGGCAGACATATCTTGCTAACAAACTTGACTGACTTCTTTGAATGGGTGACAAGGGCTGTTGATAAAGGTCAGGTGGCTGATTCTGTATCTGAACTTTAGCAAAGCATTGGACTCAGTCCCACACAGGTGGCTGGTCAAGAAACTAAGGGATCTCTGGGTCGGGAACAGGCTAACTGGGTTAGGAACTGACTATTGCAGAGAACACAGAGGGTAGTGGTAAATAGGGAGGAATGTCGCTAGTGGGGTTTCCCAGGGGTTGGTTCTCAGGTCAGTACTCTTTAAAATCTTCATCAGTGACATACAGGACTATATCAGAGAGAAAACATACCTATGGGAGGATGACATCAAGCTCTGTGGCAGGGTAGATTGCAAGCAGGGTATCCATGAGATGAAGGAGGACATGGGGAAACTAGAGAAAAGATCAAAGCAAGGTCTGACAGCTGATTTTAATGCGAACAAGTGTGAGGTCATGAACGTAAGCATCAGAAACCCTGAGGCTCAATATAGTCTGGGAGGGGTGAAGGTTACTGTGCCTAAAGAGGAATGGGATCTGGTGTGCTGATTTTCAACAACCTCAAATCCTCAACACACTGAAACAAAGTAATTAGGAAAGCAAATAGAATGTTGGGATGCTTCGGGAGGGGATTCAGCAGCAGGAGAAAGGTCATTTTGCCGCAGGGCAGAGCACTGTTATGGCTGCACCTAGAGTAGTGTGTGCAGTTTTGAGACCCCCACCTCAGGAAAGACATAAACAAACTGGAGTCCATGCGGTGGAGAGTGACCAAGGTGATACATTGCCAGCAGGGTTTGAGCAGAGATTGGAGAGCCACTGAATGTACTCTCTGGAGGCCAGGAAGGAGAGGAGAGGAGGGACATGATCAAAAGGTTTAAATACATTCAGGGAATAAACAATGTGGACACATGCAAGCTGTTCAGAGTGGCATTATTAATAGTGTGTTGGGGGGGAACAAGAGAACATTGGTGAGGAGGTAGGTTTAAAAAGGACATTAGAAAGTACTTATTTGTGCTCCAAATTGCTTGTTCCCCTAAGATCTGGTCTGGGACCAGTTTATTTCTTGTACTTTACACTCTTTAGTGTGTATTTACTATTCCAACATCACACCACCATGGAACACCACTCCTGTGAAATTCAAAGTTAGAATAATTTTAGGGGAACTGGAATTCAAACCCAGACCTCCTGGATCACAGCCCTGTACACTAATCGAAAAGCTTTGCTGGTTGCTGATTAGCAAGCTTATAGTTAGACACATCCATGACACTAACTGTTCCTAGACCAGATCAGCTGTGAAAAAGATAAACTGGTCTAAGACCAGTTCTTAGAGGAACAGTCCTTCTAAACCACTACCTCACATAGAGCGGGCAGTGGAAATTGGGATGCACTGCCCACAGAGGTGGTCAGTGTGGAAATGGTTGAGGGATTCAAGAAGGGACGGGACATAAAAGGGATGATTAAGGGAGCTGGTGAGGATGATTCTGTACTGCTAGGGTGCATGTACTGCCTCACAGGGCAGATTGATAGTCTGTGAGGCCTTCTTCTGATGACAATCTTCTCTATTTCAATAGGCAACTGTAAGATGTGTACGTGCTTGTGCAATGTAACATATTTTTTTATTTGGCTTAACTCTTTTTCTTTGGATTTCCACATTTGGTAGAGGTGTCAAGAGCAGTTTCCCGAGGCTTAAAGAAATACGCAGTTAAAAGATCTACACAGGAGAGAGAGGCTGCCGTAGAAGGAAGGCGGGTGGGGCAGGGGGGTGGAGTGTAAAACACTAGGCAAGTATTGTGTAGCAATAGGGGTGCAAGTATGGATGCAGCCTTCCATCAAACCACAGGCTAACGTTTCAATTTTTTTAAACTTTCTTTCTGGTGCTCCTGCCAGGCTAGGGGATGTACCCCATATTTGCTAAAGTTCCCCATTCCACTCCCTCCCAGGCACTTTCCCATGCTGCCCAATCTGGGAGGACCATGACTTACCACTCGTTGTGGGGCTGACCTTAGAAAGAGATCAACATCACCCTTGGGTCCTGGATGAGTCTGACACTGGTGTTGTTTCAGCTCAGGAGTGGCTGAGGATCCCCGGGCATCATCCTGCCTAGCAGGATGGTTTTCCTTTTGAACTTTCCCCGAGGCCCAGACATGCAATGGTGTCAGAGGCATGCCTCACATGCTCGTATGCATGTGCATACCAACACCCACTGAGCCCCAATCCCGCATGTGCACAAGGTGTCAGGTGCACCAATCCTAGTCTCCACGAAGAGTTAGACTATTGCCAACCACCCTGATTCTCCCACCCTGGAGGATGAGAGCAGTCCTCCGGATGATCATCTTCCTCCTCCCCTGGATGACCCTCTGAACATCCATGCTTGTTTCCAAACAAAGGTTGTCAGTGACACAAGCTTTAGTGCTACCACTTGCACCAGTAGGCTGTCCCTAGCTTTTCAATTTAATGGGCAGCTGTCAGACGCATAAGTGTTTGTGTAACATAATATAGATATTTTGCTTAACTCTTTCTCCCTGGATTTCCATCACCTTTGATGGAGGTGCCAGGAGCAATTTTTTGAGGATAAAGGTAATAGGTCACTAAAAGAGTCAAGGACCAAAGTGTGTGTGTAACAGAACCTGCCTCCACCAACTCTTGGAGTAGATCCAGGAACACAGAGTAAAGGAAATCCCCTGTGGAGGAAACCTCTGGGGAACCAAGGTTAATGGGTTAGCCTTCCTCCAGTTCTCTAGGAATTTATGAGGCTAGCTGATGATAAGCTTGGTAGATCCCTGAAGTTGGATCTCTAATATGAAGAAGTTCATCGACCCATGATGAGAATGATTTGAGAAGTAATGTTCTTTCTGGGTCCTGATGTGGCTGCTCCAGCCCTAAAGGAATGGCTGGAGACTTGAGATGCATCATGGTCAGACATGTTAACAAGAGTTTGATGTGACAGATGAACCAGGTTTCAGTTGGGATGGTATCATTGTTTAAAAGTCAGAAAGGAATGCGTAATATCAAGGTGCTTATCCATGGTCTGGAAATGGGGTGAGGATTTTCACAGGATACCATGATAAGTTTGTAGCATAGTATGGTATATGGACTTCTCTATTACTCAGATATGTTTTTGATCTTGATAAAGGAAGAATAAAGTGATCTGAAGATACTTTTTTAAGAATTGCATTGCACAAGTGGACAGCTGAGGAGGAGGAGGAGGATGTCAATTCCCCAGGTCATAGGAATTTAAAGAAGGCCAGGGTCATAGCAGTTAGTAATTGCTAATCAGTTTTGGAACGGAAGACTGTCTTTTAAGTGATCCATAAGTCTGCAGTATAGGGCATGATCTACAGACTTTATTGTGAGCGGTTCTTGCAAAGCCGATTTACAGTGGCTTTGAAGGAACGTGTTAACTTGCGTACAGAATACATTTGAGCTGGTGTAGCTTGGATAGCTGGACATTAAGGAGAACTGGACACCCGTTATGTATTACTTGATAGTAGTGACTAAAAAGTTAAATGTTTAAGAGCAATAAGGTGTGAAAGAGAGGAGTTGAAATGAATATGTCAGGATTTTTAAGGGGGAGGCACAAAAGGTAGAATATTTCTTCGATGTCATTCTATAAGCAGCTTTGTAGAATCTGCAGGTGAATTCCAAATCATTGAGTTAGAGTGGTTGAGGTAGAAGTTAAGTCATTTGCAACTCCTGGAAGGATGAAGGGAGTGTCATGAATTCGCTAACTTGAAGATGGGAAACTCTGAACTGCTGGGACTAAAATGGGTAAGACAGTCAGTGAAAAGTTAGCAGGACCAGGCATATACACACAGTTGATTCTGACTAAGGCATTTGACCTAGTCGACCACTCTCTCCTACACTCTAGTCTCCACCACCTTGGCTGCTCCTTGGAGACTTCCTCATGGTTTTAGAGCTATCTCCTGGACAGGTCCCAGTCAGTTACCATTGGGGCTGCATTCTCCCCTGCCCTGCCTGTCTCTACCAGGGTCCCCCAAGGCTCCATCCTTGGCTCTTTACTGTTTTCCGTATTTATCAATGCAGTCCCGGCAGAGAGTCTCTTCTTTGAGGTATTTCTCTATGCAGATGACCTTATTCTGTACCATAATGACAAGTCACTTGCAAACATCTCCTCCATCCTTACCCTTAATTATGGTGCTGCCTACAATTGGTTTACTTTCAAAAAGCTCCTGATAAATGAAAAAAAAGTCAAAATCAATGTTATTTGGCTCAAAACCATTCCTCACCAAGGTCTCCAAAGTGGAGTTCTCTCTACTTGCACTCACACCTGTTGCCCCCCCTCCTCAAAAATGTCTCTAGTTTCAAATACTTGGGTGTCACCCTGGACCCCTCCCTTACATTCACTGATCATGTTAATATTTCCGTGTATAGAGTTAGCCAGAAATTAGGAGCCACCTACCGGATAAGACAATTCCTGTCCCATGAGGTGCGCCTAGCAATTGTGCAAGGAAACCTTCTACCCTTTATTGATTACTGCTCCCCCATATATTTCCCCGTATCATCAGCCCTGCGCTCTAGGCTGACATCAGTTTACAACAGCTTCTGCCACTTCATCCTCCTTGCACCCTTTTCTACCCATCATTGTGACTTATTCAACTCGCTTGGTTGGCTCCCACTTCAAGGACGCTTTGACTATGCCTTGGGCAGCCTAATACATACTACACTCAGAGATGGTCCCCTGTCCCCTTATTCATCCCTACTCATGGGCAAAGTGGCTACTACATGCCTCCGTGACTCATCAATCCTCCCCCTGGTAGTTCCCAGAATCTTCACTACCATGGACAGCAAAGCCTTTTCCATTTCTGCCCCCTCATTATGGAACAAGCTCCCTATGATGCTCCACTCATCCTCCTCCCACTTATCCTTCAAAAGCCACTTTAAATATTGGCTACTACTGGAAGCCAAATGCCACTGTCCATCTGTGTAAGCTGGGATGATCCTCCCCTCTATCCCCCTCCACCTTTTGTGGGGTCTCCCCACTGTTTTGACACCCCTTTCTCTCCAGCTTCTTTCCCACCCCCACCTGGCCCTCTCACCCCTCCTTACAGTTTACTCCACTGCACTTTGCTTATTGTGGACTGTCACACTGAATTTTGAATATCCACCTGGTTGTTAATTGATTTTGTTATTGGCGTGCCTTTCTGAAATTGCACTTTATATGGTTTACTTGGTAATTTCTCACCTTACTATAATGTTCTTCATGTTCCTGTGATGATGTATATGGACTTGTCACTAGCCTACATCTCCACCTTATACCTTATTGTATTCTCATTTTTGTTAATACCCTCTGTACTGTAACTCCCTGCACCTCATTGTTAATGGCCTGCATTGCAGCCATGTTGCTCCCCCTGTATTCTGTTTTGCTAAATGTGCCACTGTTTATGGCCCGGGTTATGTCTGAGAACAATCCCTTGGATCAGCGCACCTACCTGGTCACCAAATAAATCAATATTCTGAAACTGAGTGATAAAGAAGCCCATGTTAATCTTCTCAGGAATGTTGTTGTGGATGGGGTGGAAAACTGCCCTTTGTTTATGATGGCTATAGGGGCTTGGTTATCAGACTAGAACGTGGCAAACTGATGGTTCCAAAGATGACCCCAGGTGAGAGCTGCTGATACATAAAAACATATTTTGAAAAGGAAAGACATGGACTGGAAATGAGGAATATCTTGGATTTAAGAAGACCATGGACAAACCAAACAAGAGGTGCTGCAAATTGCCACGAACCAAGGCCGAGATGCATCAGTGAAGATTTCAACATTCAAAGCTTAAGAAAGATCATTACAGAACATGGATATGTTATTTCATTCTGACAGGAAGTGAGACCACATGGCAAGATCTGAGTGAGTGGATGCAGTAATGGAAACATGACAGTCTGGGGCAGAGACTGAAGGTGCCAAATCGTCTGCCTTGTGGCACTCTCCAACAGCCCCAAGAATTTCTGGAAAACTATCAGTAGTTTTAACGGCCCCAAAATCTGCAACATCCCTGAGAATCTATTTTTTGGTTCACCCATCTACCATTCACCCCATGACATGACCAATCGCTTAAACACCCACTTCATCACTGCTGCAAATTCTCTTAAAGGATACCTAAACAACATTTTGACAACAAATTATTCAAAAATCTGACTCTGTAGGTGACTAAAGGAAAGGCTGCTGTATTCATTAATGCTAAAACTACATTTATATAATTTACCTAAATGTGGTTCCAGAGCATTTGAAAATTGAAAAATCAGCCTTCTAATTTAAAAAAAACTGTCTTACCTGCTTCCTAAAATGGCCACCAAATGTGTTATGTCATGACATCATTGCAGCCAAAGTCAGAGAGATATATGGCTCTCTATAGTGCTAACTAGTTCTTTTTTCCCTTTGTATAGAATTGTTTCACCCAAATGGTCAAATCCCTGTGCATTATTTTGTATAATACACGTTAGGCTGTGGTTCTGTTAATTTTATTTACTCTAACATGCTGAAATTGTGTTTTAATCCAACCAACTTTCTCTGTGGCAAACCACAGTGAATACAAATCTTGAATAACCTGGTGGTCTAGTGGTTATGGCAGATCCAGGATGCTACAATGGGGGTTCTGGGGTGGTGTGCATGTTTAATATGTACTTTTTAACATTTTTATTAAACCTTTATATTTTCTGCTATTATTTTCTAGTACATTTTTGAGAGAACCTACAAATGTAATCCATAGCTTGACTATAAACATTTGTACAATCAATAAATCAGACTTCTTCAACAAAGTGAAATGCAGCAGCAGTAAGCAAGTATGTTACTATGTGGGGTGTGGGTTGCAGTCACCCCCTTCACCACCCCCTAGAGCCACCACTTTTTTGTAGCAAAGTTCTTGTGCAATCCAATGTTAGAGTTCATACTCTCTTGAAACTCAAATATATGCTTGTCTCATCTTCTTTTTCCATGGGAAATAATAATTCAAAGAAGAAGAATCAGCATTTATATAGTGGTTTTCATACACGCTGTATCCCAAAGTGCTTTACAAGCAACACTAGACTGGTAGTGAAGTGACTGAACATGTAGAGGCAGCCATTTCCTACATTAATATCCACACACAGCCTTGGACAATTGGATGAACTGGTTTTATGGGAAGGGGAATATTGGCCAGGACAATGGGGTCAGGTAGTGATCAAGGTGCTGGCAGCCCACATCTTATTTCTCACAGTAATCTGCTCATATCTCTCTCCTTCTGTCTTCCCCCTTCCCTGAATTATAGCAGTACCTTGCAAGAGTGGCCTTCTCAGTCCTCCTCTGGTATTCATTCTTCATTATTCCTCCTCACACGGAAAACTGGTGAGCTCATCACCCTTCTGCATCATGAATGCAAGTAGTACAGTCCCCGTTTTATTTTGTCATATCAAATATAAACATATATTTCCAGTAAGTCAGGCTGATAGCAGCAGGGAACAAGGGGAATGATGGGCTTTCCTATCCTTACAAGATCTAGGCTACCTTTGATTAGGCACTACTAAACAATGGGTGTGCACATCATTATGCACATAATTTAATAGTGCCGAATCATAGGTGGCTTAGATCTTATATGGGTAGGAAAGCCTATTTTTCCACATGTGCCATGCAGCTGTCAGCCTGGCTTACCAGAAGATCATGTTTATTAATATGTAAAAATAACATGGGAGACTGTACTAACCACATTCATGATGCAGAAGGGTAGTGAACTCACCAATTTTTGGTGTGGGGAGCAAGTGAGAATGAATGCCAGCCAGAGAGGGACTGAAGAGGCCATTCCGGTAGGGTACAGTTATATTCAGGTTAGTTGAAGACATGAAGGAGGACGTTGAGCAGATCACTGTGAGATCTGAAATGTGGGGCTGCCAGCATCATGATCACTACCTGACTGTGGATGACAGTAGTCAGTGATGACAAATAGAGCGGTAGGGATACACCTAATCTGTTACTTGAATTCAGTGTAGGGAGATTATCTGGGGTGGAGGGGGATGTTGACATTTGTTAGGGCAGTACTGAGGGAGTTGTGTATAGCTCATTCAAGATTTGGAAGGGTGGTAGCCAGCCAACTCGCATTGTGGAGTAGAGCACAGAAAAGTGCTGTAGAAGAATTGCTGGGGAACTGTCCTGCGGAGTTCTGCAGATCATAGGTAAAGAAGTAGTCTGACACTGGAAGTCGGGTGGATTCGATCAAGGTATTAGTATGCCTCTCCTGCTAATAATATTGTTATCCATTGTAAGTGCAGCCCTTGTGAGGGCATGAACAGCAGTTTTTCTGGTGGATCATGATGCTTATTGCTTGGCCCTCCAGGAAGACCTACTTGTTGGTTAATGAAGCGGGAAAAAAAAAACACAACAAGGGAACTGTACATACTATCTTCACTGTGCAGAATGGTGGTGATCCACTCAATGTTTACTGTGAGAGTAGGAGTCAAACATTAAGAATGTGGACTGGAGAGTGATTTGGGAGGCATTTTTTAACAGTACCAGCTGATGATGCTTATCGGTATAGGTGTGCACAGCTCTCTGAGATACAAGATTACAATCTGAGGTGTGATAATTCTCTTCACGAGACCGCAAGCTCATATGCAGCCCAAGGCAGTACTAAGGACAGGGTATGGATGGTGGGGTATTCAACAAAAGGCAGGCTAGGTGCAGGGGGTTCACATAGAAAAAGAAAGCCTTATTTGTGGATTAACAAGAGAGCATGAGCTTTAGAACTGAACCAGACAGGTACTTTGCTGTGTGACCCTGAGCAAGTCATTAAACTTCCTTGTGCTCCCAGGCCACACCTGTAAACAAGCTTTCAGCTTAGTGTGTCTCTCCTGGTTAACAAAAAACAAAATTCAGTGCATCACATAACCACTAGATCATCAGGTATTTGAATTGTTGTACTGTAATGCAGTTTGCCAAAGAAAAAGTCAGCTGGATTGCAAAACATTTTCCGCAAGTTAAAGTAAACAAAATGAACAAAATCATAGCGTAATATGTACTGATCAAAATAATCCACGAGTTAATACATGATGTTGATCATTCTGGTACAATTCAAAATAAAGAGGAAAAAAAGAACTAGTTAGCACTATAGAAATATATGTGGGTTTCTGTCTCTGGCTCCAATGATGTCATCATGACTCATCACTTAACACACTTGGCAGACATCTTAGGGAGAAGGCAAGGCTGTTTTTTGAACGTGAAAGGCTGATGTTTACATTTTTCAAAAGCTAAGAAATAGCATTTATGTTATTTACATAAATGCAGTTTTAGCATAAATGTAAACAGCAGCCTTTACTTTACCTCGCAATGAAGTCAGATTTTGGAGTTTGCAGTTTTAAAAAACTGCTTGTTTAGGTACCCTTTAATGTGAACATTCTAAACATCAAAGGAGCCCCACCTGCTAACTGGAATATCCATATCAACTCACCAGATCCCTCTGCCCAAGCTATCCCAGCAACCAGCAGACTCCCTTTGTTATCTAAAATTGAGTCCTCAGAATTCAAGGACAAATTACTCCATGCAAAAGACAGGAAAAGCAGTGGTCCAGATAGTCTGGACACCAGACTGCTGGAACTTGCTGCCCCAGAAATTTTCAGACCACTGACCTACCTCTTCAATCACTAGTTAGAGCTATCTTACGTTCCTTCTGGCAGGAAAACTACCAGAGTGGTCCCTGTCGTGAACCCACTCCTGAGGGCAGAGTCCACTGAGCTCACAGTGCCTGCCCCTAAGTACAATCCAGGATGGGGGAACAGGAATACCCTCCACATGTCCTTCTAGAGTGCTCACTGAGTTCACAACTGAACATTCACCACGAGGTCCCAGGGCTTCCTCTCTAATCTGGGTAAGGGTAAAATACAGTCTTGAGTCTGTGGCCAGGTGAGAACCCTCCTTAGTTGCTGTACTGGGGGAAGACCCAGGTGTTACAAGCTCTTCGGGGCTGTCCTCGTAACCCTGATTGCATCTTCTCCCACGGGTGGTGCAGCAACCTAGTTCCCCCTTTCAGACCCCTCCAGAGACCTATGTATTTCCTCTACTTGGCCCCCAGATTTCCCTTCCAGGATCCTAGTCTTTGGTAGTGATGGTGACACCTTGCATTAAACAGGCTGGTCTCAGATTTGAATAAACCTTCCCACCTTTACACACATACAAATCACTCACAGGCAGTTTTAAAAGCAAGTGCTTTTACTAATTACTTTAATAATTATCACACAAGACTTACAAACAAAAGATTTAGAAATTTGATTACAGAATAACAAAACAAAGTTGGAAAAATATAAATACAAAATGCACTGTAAAATTTAACTGTCTAATTTTCTACCTTGTCTGTGGAGAATCAAAAGTCCAGAAAATAAATGAATTTCTGCAAAAGTTTTCCAAGTCCCAGTTCTTTTTGTAGCCCTGGTCTTCAGTGTAAGTCAGTCTGGCTTTTCCGATGTGTCAGGAACGGTGTCTCATGAAAAAGTGTGCACCAAAAGGCTGTGTTGAGGGTCTTATATACCCTGATTTCTGCAGTCTGTGGTCTTATCTTTTTGGGCCAGCAGGGGTCTCGCTTGCTCTTTCCCAAATTTTAAGTGAACCACAAAAAGAAAAACAGTACCCCTTCTGCCACTTTTATATGGAGATGAATATGACACTTGAAGTGAATTCACAATAGACTTCCAGAGTAGATATCCCCCAAATCCTGTGTCTCAAAGTATTTTGCTTTGAAGTGGAAAGTTTATTACAGCGAGAGAGTTCCTCCCATCTCCTGTCCTACTGGACTTGTCTCCCTTGATTAGTTTATCAGGAAATACCAATTTCCTCCTTTGAAATGGGATTTTAGTTTCCTGTTAAGCAGTCTTTTCTCAGGTCACAGAGGAATAGCAGATATTTGCAATACACATTCTCTCTTTCAAGTACCCCTTTGAAAAAAAGTAACATGGACATCCTCTTGGTAGACCTGCTATCCTGGCCTTTTTGGGAATTTAAACATAAAACGTTTAGAGAAATACGACAGCAGTGTGTCTGCCATATGACTGAATCGGCCAAATCAGCACATCCCTCCCTCCTAAGACTGAATGTATGGGAACACACTCCTATTGTGTGGCAGAGTTTTCATAATTCTGTTACTGTTCTAACTGGTGAGACAGGCCATATGCGTTTGTGTTGACATATCATGACCTGTGTGTAATTTTCATGTCATAGGCCTGCAGGGCAATACTCCATCTGAGGAGCCATCCTTGCTTTGACCATCTGATTTAACCACACCAGTGGGTTGTGATTGATCTGTACCTCAAGGTGTCTCCCATAGAGGTACGGCTTTAATTTCTTCAGGGGTCATACCAGCGCAAGACATTCCTTTTCAACCGTGGAGTATGCCTGCTCCCGGAGAAGTAACTTCTTGCTCAGGTACACTATTGAGTGGTCTCTTCACTGATTAGATGTCTGGCTAAGGACTGCTTCAATCCCCACATCCAAGGCATCTGTTTGTACTACAAACTCCCTTTTAAAACTTTAAAACCACCCTCAGGGAACACCTCCATTCCTTGAGCACATGCGACTGCTACTAACCCACCCACCTAGTATTCCCTCCAACCACAGAATGTATGGCTTCTCCAGACTTGCCTCTTTTCCCCCCACTGTTTCCTCCTCAGTCCCCCCCCACTCACTCCCCTTATGGCATGAACCTGGGCCTTTAACCTAAATCCTTGACTGCTCTTGAGCTATGACAGAGGATCTCCATCCTGCTAACTCTCTGATCATTGCACTCCTACTGTTTTCCTCCCCCAATTTCTGAATACCTGTGTTTTACTTACTGCTTGCTAATGTATAGTTGTTGTATATATGTGTAATTACTGTTCCATCACTGCCTCTATATTGTATCTCTGAACTCTATTTTGTACTGTTTGTAATGTGATGTGGAGCCTTTGTAAATGAGTCTCTGACTCAAAGGTTTGTAATTCCAATACCACTAATAAATAAATTAAAAAATAAATAAACTGCCTAGTGTAATCTGGACTGGCCAACACAGGGACATTGCACAGTGCTGCTTTAGCCATGCAAAGGCTCATTCACAGGCTGGCTCAGTTTACCCTTTTGGGCTGTCTTTTCTTTAGCAAGCCAGATAGGGGAGCTGCCAGTGTACTGTAATTTGGCACAAACTTTCTGTAGTACCCTGCAGCCCCAAGGGAGCTCCTAACCTGCTTCTGGGTTTCAGGCGTGGGCCATGCCTCTACTGCCTCAATCTTTGCTTGATTAGGACAAAGCTGCCCCATGCCCACTAGATGGCCTAGGTATGCCACCTCCATCATAGGCACCTAGCACTTTTTAGCCTTGACAGTGAGCCCTGCCGCCTGTATCCTGCCCACCACTTCCTTCAGATGGGACTTGTGTTCCTTCCAGCTGGTACTGAAGATGGCAATATCATCCAGATAAGCCACTGTGTACTCTTCCACACAGTGTAACACTTGGTTGACCAACCTTTGGAAGGTGGCAGGCGCGTTCTTCATTCCAAAAGGCATTACTCAGAATTTGAATATTCCTATTGGAGTGATGAAGGCTGACCGTTCTCTAGCTCTGGCAGTTAAGTCCACCTGCCAGTATCCTTTTGTCAAATCATTTGTGGTAAGGTATGTCGTCCCTCCCAGTCTGTCTAGTAGTTCATTCATCCATGGGATTGGGTGGGCATCAGACTTCGTGACTGCGTTGAGTCCACGATAATCCACATAAAATTGAGTAGACCCATCCAACTTGGGAATGAGGACTATGGGTGAGGCCCAAGGACTGTGGAATTTCTAGATTACCCCTAAATCCAGCATTTCCTCCATCTCCCTCTTAATGTCCTTTAGGATGGCCTCAGACACCCAGTAGGCTGTTTGCCATATGGGCGCTTGCATACCTGTGTCTACGTCATGAGTCGCTAAGGGAGTTCATCCAGGCTTGGCCCTAAACAAAGGGGTAAAGTCCTCTAAAACCTCCCTCACTTGCTGGGTCTGTTCTGGGGTCAACTGGGGTGACAGCTTGATTGCCTCCACAGAGGACTCCTGTTTTCTTTCCTCTAGCAAGTCCAAGAGGGGGTCTCCCTCCTCTGTCCCCTTCCCAGGACTACACACTGCAAATACCATGTGTGCCCTATTTGCATATGGTTTCATCATAGTGACATGGTACATCCTATGAGTATGTCTCCTGTCAGGCAGTTCCACAATATAGTTCACATCATTGACCTGTTGGACTATTTTATATGGTCCAGCCCACTCAGCCTGCAGCTTGTCCTTCCAGACTGGAATTAGGACCATTACTTCCTGGCCAGTGCTGTATGCGTGAGCTCTGGCTCTGCAATCGTACCAGCTTTTTTGCTTCTGCTGGGAAGCTAACAGGTTGCGTTTGGTCACCCCCATAAGCTCCTTCAGCTTCTCCCTAAACTTAAGAACATACTCCACTATGGGAGTTCCCTGAGTGGCATGCTTACCTTCCCAGTCTTCCCAGATCAAGTCTAGGGGCTCATACACCCTACGTTTGTATAAGAGTTCAAATGGGGAGAATCCTGTCGACTCTTGGGGCACCTCACTGTATGAGAACAACAGGTGGGGAAGGTATTTCTCCCAATCCCTCTCATGCTGTTCAGCAAACACTTGGAGCATCATTTTTAGGGTACCATTAAACCTTTCCATGAGCCCACTGACTTGTGGGTGATAAGGTGTCGTGCATCTCTGCACCACCTCACACTTCTCCCACAAACACTTCATCAGGTCCAACATGAAGCTACCCCCTTGATCAGAAATAACCTCCTGTGGAAACCCGACATGGGAGAACATCCCTAGCATGTCATCTGCCACTTTGTCTGCCCTACGTGAGGAGAGGGTAACTGCCTCTGGGTATCGGGTGTCGTAATCGACCACCGTCAGGATAACTATTTTTCCAGAGGAGCTTTGGGTATTCAAGGGCCCCACAATATCCATTCCTACTCTCTGGAATGGCTCCTCCACAACTGGCAAGGGAATTTCACCAACTTTTGTTTTACTACCTGCCTTCCCTATCTATTGGCACCAGTGTCAAGACCTGCAATATTCCTTCACCTGCTGGGTAAAGTTGGGCCAATAGAAATGTTGGACCAATAGCTGCATGGTGCAAGCAATGCCCAGTTGCCCAAACATGGGGATATCATGGGCGACCTTGAGTAACCGCTTATGGTACCCTGGGGAACAACAAGCTGCCTGCCCATCACACCTCCCTCTGTCCTCACGTACCGTGTATACAACAGTCCATTGTCCCATAATACTCGATGTCTCATGTCACCTCCCTGTGTCCCATCAGATTCTGCACAAGCTTTCAGCCTCTCCAAACTAGCATCAGTCCTCTGAGCGGTGGCAAAATCTTCACATTTTCCCAAAGCATGGGACATGTCCCCCTCAGTTCCTCAACTAGGGTCCATAGCTCTAGAGTCTGGGCATTCAGAGTCACTTCCATCCCTAACCTTCTGACCATTTGTTACCCCACCCTCCTCAGAGTAACCTTCTGTAGCTGTTTGGTGAATGGCTACTTGAGGAAGTCCTACCTCCCTTTCACTCTTCTCCATGCCAGGAGATACAGGCTGGGGAGCCAGCCTCCTATTCTTTTCCACAGGGGCTTCTGTGGGGTTCAGGGAATTACAAGCAGCCTTTGCCATCTGACTGTGGGTAACTGCGCTCACTACCCCCTGCTGTAGATTATTCCCTATAATCACATCCTGGGCAAGGTTATCTGCCACTGCCACTTTTTGCGCCCTCTCTCCTGTCTCACCTTAATCCAGGAGAACACTAGCTAGTGGCAGGGTTTTCTCCTCCACAGCAAATATTTATTTATTTTATTTATTTTTTGTTAACCGGTTAAGGCCCACTAGGCACAAGTGCCTATTTTCAGGGGTGACCCGGGAGCTTTGAGCTGGTTAAGTGACTTGCTCAGAGTCACACAGTATGTAAGTGGAGGCTGTAGGAATCAAACCCAGGTCTGCAGATAGCAAGCTCATTCACAGCTCATTACTCTAACATCTAGGCTATACTACCAGTTATAAACTGATTTGGTATTAGTTGGTCAGGCCCAACCAAATCCCCTTTTACCAGGGTAAGAGATGCTCCCGTGTCTCTTAACCCATGGGTCTGCACCCAATTTACAGTAACCAAGTGTATGTGCTCTCTCATGTTTACAGGAATGCTTTCAGGGATACACAGTGCACCCACCTCCTTCCATGAGGCAATTTGCCCACTCTGTACCTTTTTAGGACACTGTTTAGCAAGATTCCCTGGCTGTTTGCAAAACAAACATTCATCATTTCTTTTATCCAAGAAATCCTTTTTTGGTAACATGGGGCCTCCCCTTTCTGCAGAGGTGGTGAGGGTTTTAGCTGCCCTGAAGGTCTGCTTTTCCCTTTTTGCCCTACAGCAACTGCTCCCCCACTTTCTTTCAGAGCAGGCCTGCTCCTGGCATAGCGATCCGAGAGCTCAGCAGCCTGCTGTGCTGTTTTCGGATCTCGGTCCTCTAGTCAGGTTTTCAACTCCGTTGGGCAAGCCCAAAAGAACTGATCTAGTAACACAACCTCCTCAATTTTCTCTGTAGAGTTTGCTTCCACCTCCTTCCACCGACGTTTCAAAAACTGACATTGCTTTGTGGCGAGTTCCTCAGAGCTCATGTCAGTGCTTTTTTGGAGTTTATGGAATTTAACCCTGTAGGTCTCAGGAGTTAGTTCATACTTTTTAAGTAAAGCAGTTTTAAGTTTCTCATAGTCTCTACTGTCATCATTGCCCATTTGGCATAGCGCCTCATGGCCTTTACCAGTAAGCAGCAGGGATAGCTGAAAGCTCCAGGCTTCCCTGGGTATCTTGGCCTGGATACAGACCTTCTCAAATGAATTCAAAAATGCATCCATATCCTCCCCCTCTTTAAATTCAGCTATTAATTTGGAATTTAATTTATACCCCAGCTCTGGAGTTTCAGGTTTAATCCTGCCACTTACCTCCTCTGGCACTGGTCATTGGAGTCTTAGCCTCTCCAGTTCAAACTCTCTCTGGCACTGCTGTTCTTCAGCCTCTCTTTGGCCTGCTTTTCTTGCATCTCCACTTCAAAACTTCTCTGGCGCTGCTGTTCCTCAGTCTCTCTCTCTCTTGCACTGCTTTTTCTTGACCTCTCTCTGGCACTGCTTTTCCTACATCTCCAGTTCGAACTTTCTCTGCTCAAATTCCCTCTGCATTTGGGCTTCAAACTTTCTCTACTTTAACTCCAGTTTCCTCAGCTCAAATTGTAGCCTGATCCCTTCCAACTCCAGCTTTGTGGTGGCCTTCCCCCGGTGCTGTGGCTCTGGGTTCCCTCTGGTCTTGTTGTCCTCCTCCCTGGAACTAGACACTGCGATAGTCCTTGGCACCCCCACTCCCAAGATCTGGTCCCTTTCAGTTACTGGTCATGACTCAAGGTTCTGGGCAACAGCTTACTCATCGGCTGCCATGAGAGTCTCCACAAGGTTCTTTTTGGTTCGCCCCTCATAATGGACCCCTCTTTCTTGACACAACTGCCTTAACCAGTCTGCAATGCATTTGCTATAGTTAGAAGCCATCTTCTTCTTCCCTAACTACTGCTACACTAGTTTACATCATAAAAAATAAACAAACCAGGTAGGGAACTTTATACTGTAAACAAATTGTTTTGTTTTTTTTCAGATTTCTGCCCTGTTTGTGTATGGATTGTTTACAATTTATCAATCTGATACACTGGCCTTGAATCCAACCGCTATGTCTGTGCCACCAATATCTCTCGGATCCCACCACTATGCCATCAGATCTGTCACAGACCCACTCCTGGGGGCCAGGTCTACTGAGCTCACAGTGCCCACCCCAAGTGCAATCCATGACAGGGGGAAATAGGAATACCCTCCGCATGTCCTTCTGGAGTACAGGCTGAATTCACAACTGAACACTCGCTGTGAGGGCTCTGGGCTCCTTCTCTAATCTGGGTAAGGGTAAAATACAGTCTCAAGTCTGTAGCCAGGTGAGAACCCTCCTTGGTTGCTGTACTGGAGGAAGACCCAGGCATTACGAGCTCTTCGGGGCTGTCCTCATCACCCTGATTGTGTCTTCTCCCACGGGTGGTGCAGCGACCTAGTTCACCCTTACTGGCCCCTCCAGAGACTTATGTATTTCCCCTACTTGGCCCCCAGATTTCCCTTCCAGGATCCTAGTCTTTGGTAGCAATGGTGGCACCTTGCATTGAACAGGCTGGTCTCAGATTTGAATAAACCTTTCCACCTTTACACACATACAAATCACTCACAGGCAGTTTTTAAAACAAGTGCTTTTACTAATTACTTAAATAATTATCATACAAGACTTACAAACAAAAGATTCAGAAATGTGGTTACAGAATAACAAAACAAAGTTGGAAAAATATAAATATTAAATGCACTATAAAATTTAGCTGTCTAATTTTCTACCTTGTCTGTGGAGAGAAGTCCAGAAAATAAATGAATTTCTGCAAAGGTTTTCCAAGTCCCAGTTCTTCTTGTAGCCCTGGTCTTCAGTGTGAGTCAGACAGTTTGACTTCTCCGGTGTGTCAGGAGCCATGTCTCATGAAAAAGTGTGCAACAAAATACTGTGCTGAGGGTCTTATATATCCTGATTTCTGCAGTCTGTGGCCTTATCTTTTTGGGCCAGCAGGGGTCTCTCTTGCTCTTTCCCAAATTTTATGTGAACCACAAAAAGAAAAACAGTATCCCTTCTGCCACGTTTAAATGGAAATGAATATGACACTTGAAGTGAATTCACAATATACTTCCAGAGTAGATATCTCCCAAATTCTGTGTCTCAAAGTATTTTGCCTTGAAGTAGAAAGTTTATTACAGTGAGAGAGTCTCTCCCATCTCATGTCCTACTGGACTTGTCTCCCTTGATTAGTTTATCAGGAAATACCAATTTCCCCCTTTGAAATTTAATTTTAGTTTCCTGTTAAGCAGCCTTTTCTCAGGCCACAAAATACCAACCCCCCCCAATGGAATTTTAGTTTCTTGTTAAGCAGTCTTTTCTCAGGTCACAGAGGAATGTCATACATTTGCAGTATACATTATCTCTCCAAGTACCCCTTTAAAAAAAGAAACATGGGCATCCTTCTGGTAAATCTGCTATCCTGGCCTTTTGGGGAATTTAAACATAAAACTTTTAGAGAAATATGACAGCAATATGTCTGCCATTTGACTGAAGTGGCCAAATCGCCACAGTCCCCATCCATAAAAAAGGTGACCTGGACAACCAAAATTCTTCAGGCATAGCTACCGCTTGCTTGTGGTTTCCAAAGTATTAGAGCACATACTAAACAAACAAATTGTCACATTCCTGAACAAAACCTTGCTGCTCGATGAATACCTGTCAGGTTTTGCAACAGGCCACAGTACAGCCAACCGGGATACTCAATGACATAGATGAAGGAAAATACATTGATGCCATCTTCATCAACCAGTCGAAGGCCTTTGACACAGTTAATATAGAAACATAGACAATGACTGCAGAAAAAAGGCCAATGATCCATCCAGTCTGTCCATATTACCCTATCATACCCCAGAATCTATTGTCTCTGTGGTGTCTTCACTTACACTTCCCCCTTTTGTCATCAGTGTTTTGACCCCAACTTCACGCTGAGTAGCAAATATCCCCTTGGACTCTATCCCAGCTGTTTTTTAAGCCATTTAAGGTTTGGCACCCACCACCTCTGCCAGCAGTTCATTCCATAGCTCAACCACTCTTTCTGTAAAATAATAATAATAATACTGCCTCACATCCTTTTAAACCTCCCCCACCCCACCCCACCTATTAACCTCCATGCCTAACTCCTTGGTCCATCTCCTTTGTTCCTGATAAATAGCTCCTTACAGTCCACCTAGTTAATCCCTTTCAAGAGGAACTTGAAGGTCTTTATAATATTTCCCCTTTCTCGTTAATTCCTTTCAGGAGCATGAAGGTCTCTGTCATATTCCCCTTTTCTTTTCTGATTTCAAGTGTACATGTGTTCAGTGCCTCTAACTGATCCTCATAGGATCTGCCCTCCTGGACCTGAATCATCTTGGTCATCCTATGTTGTATCCTCTCTAGCTTGTCCCTGTCCATTTTTAGGTAGGGACTACAGAACTGGGTACAGTACTCAGGTGTGTTCTCACTAGCGACCTATACAATGGTAACAGTATGTCCTGCCTTCTACTGTCAGACCCTCTCCTGATGCTCCCCTGCATCCTGTTAGCCTTGCTGAAAGACTTGTTACATTGACTGATTTGTTCAAAGGAGTAAATAATGATGGCTCCTAGGTCTTTCCTCTGATGTTGTGTCCAGCTTAAACCGCCCCCCCTTCCCCAGTACTCTTTCTGGGAATTTTGTTCCCTAAGTGAATAACTTTGCACTTTTTGACATTGAATTTCAGCTGCCAAACTTTGGTCCAATTTTCCAGCCTTTGCAGGTCTCTCTGCAACTCCCTTATCCCCTCCATATTGTCAACCCTCCCACAGAGTTTAGTGTCACCTGCAAATAGACACTACCTGCACTGGATTCCCTCTCCCATATCTCTGATGAACATATTAAAGAGGACTGGGCCCAGAACAGATCCCTGTGGTACTCAAGCAGTGACCTCTGTTTCTTCTGATTGGATCCCATTCACCACAATTCTCTGCGGACTCCCCTCCAACCAACTCCCTACCCCCTTACTGTTTCCTAAGCTATTCCCAGATCCCCCATCTTCTTCAGCAGCCTTTGATGTGTCACAGAGTGAAGTACCTTGCTTAAGCTGAAGTAGAGTAAATCTACAGCATGACCCTTATCAACTACCTTGGTTACCAAAAGAATACTCTCAGTTTGGTCTCACAAGACCTCCCTGCCACAAAATTTATACTGCCTGCTATCCTGAAGACCCCTTTTTTCCATGTATTTCACTAGCTCTTCTTTGACTAGTGTCTCCATTAGTTTTTCTACCATGAAGGTAAGGCTGACGCATCTATAGTTTCCTGGCTGCTCCTTGTCCCCAGTTGTGTAACAGAAACACATACACTATCCTCCTGTCCCTGGGAATCAGTTGACCACGGAATACTAATGACCAGACTAGCTGAACAGCACATTAGCTCAGAGGTAACCAGCTGGTTCAGCAGTTCTTTAACTAACTACAGAGTGTCAGGATACATGGCATGGCACCATGTTCAGTCCTCTCCAAGTCTAGAAAGGTGTATCACAAGGCTCAGTACTTGGCCCCATACTCTTCTCTTTATACATAAAAGACCTGTGTCAGCATGTTGAAGGGGAGAACTACTAGCTTACATGGATACCGTATTCTATACCTCTGGAGCCAATATCCCTGCTGCGCAGATCACTCACCAAGAGGGATTTCATTAAGTGCAAATCTTTCTCCTTGACTTGAAACTGTTTGAAAATGTTAGAAAGTGGGAAAGACAAAAGCTGTGGAATTTGGGTATGCCCTCAAGAATGAAGAGCTATGTCGATTTACCCGTTTGGTCATTGCTACCACAGATGGATCCACCCTGGAACTGGTTAGTGAATACAAATGTAGGACCCCATTCCCATGTCTAGAAGTATGCCTGATGGTAAAAATGGGGAGGGTTGTTCACAATGGCAGAAACAGACCCGGCCATTTTCCATAATCCTTACCGGGATCTGGCTGCATTGATAAATCCTTTGTTGCTTGTGGGGAACCATATTTGGTGCTGGGCTGCAAGGGAACTTTTCAAGTTAAACAGCAGAACAATCAAATAACAGAAGGTCCACACCAGAAATAAAGTCAAACAGGGGCTCCCATTTTAATTGATACTTGGGCCAGTCCAAGAACTATGTACAATTACAGTCCTCTGAACCCAGAAGTCCCTCTGGAGTAAAGGTGATGACATTGTGGTTGAGCTGACCCCACCTAGACATTCTTCTTCCCCTGGGCTGGGTGGCCACTTTTGGGTTCAGTGCAGCAGCTTTTAAATCCTAGGGGCTAGTCGACCCCAAATACCAGGCGGTATACCAGGCACCAGTTAAGTTCCCAACATTTCCCTCTCACTTCTCACTCTCCCAGTTTAGGAAAGCAAGGGAAATAGCCTGCTCAGAATAGGGTTACCTTTCTCCTTCCTTCCAGCACTATTCTCACTGATTATCTGTGAACATTCAAGGTGACAGACTAAAGGAAGCAATCTCAGTTTGGGGCCCTTCATTGCACTCCCTCCTTCTAGGGCACTCCCAACTCCCAGTGCAGGCAGGTGAATCCCCCACCACACACACACACACACACACACACTTCACGGGGTGGATGTAACTATCAATAGCCACAACCAGGCTGATCCTTGTGTACGGGATGCTCCCTGCTTCTTTCCTTAGATGCAGCCTGGTCTCAAAAGTCTCCTCGGAGTGGCCACAATAGGTCGGCGGTCACACTCCAAGCTGAGCATCCTCTGATTCTCCCTGGGCATCATTCTACTCTGATCTTTCCCTACAACCTCATTTTAACTTAGAATGGCCACAGATTCAAGACCACCCTTCTCCATGTTGCTGATCAGTCCACTCCAGCCAGAGAATGCAATAGGCCTTATCGAAGGGCTAGCAGATCTCATTGGCTTCACCCATAGAGCCATCATGGAACACTGACTATGTCCGCCGCCAAATCAGACCGCCACCTTCCATACGCCCACCCACCTAGAACCAAATCTCTTCAGGCAGGGCAGGCAATCTCCCCTGCTCCTTCACTCCCACCGTCGCACTACTACCACGGTGAACTTCTTCCTTTGCGCCAAAACCAGTTTATGGCCCCACGCACCTTTGGTGACCTCTGACCTAGTTTAGCTAATTCATGAAGCCCAGAATAGTCCTCAAAAGGGTATGACAAGTACACCCACACCGCAGAGCGGGGGGTCACAAATATTTGGGCTTCTGAGTCAACTCACTTCTAACAGGAAAAACCCATATCAGCGAACTTGTCAAAAGCCTAAGCCCAAAGATTGGCTTCCTGGTCAGAAACAAATTATTTCTGCCTAAGAACTGCAGGGAGACAATAACCAAATGTACAATGCTCCCTCATTTTGACAATATGAACTTCTTCCTCTGTGGTGCCTCCAAGTTCATATTGGCCAAATTAGATGTGCTTTACAACAGGTTAGTCAGGCTGATACTTGACTGCCCTTATAAAACTCACCATTGTAAGCTGTGCTGCACTGCATCAAGATGTCAATCCGTGTCTGACAGTAGGGAATTTCACTTCATTCTGTTCTCCCCAATGTGTCTCAAAGGCACTGTCCCCTCTTATTTGCATGCAAAGCTTACCCCCAAGTCTCATCCTAGATCCTTACAGTTCATGAGATCACTTGCACTATTGGTCCCGCAAATAAGTATTACTTGCGGGTTTGATTTCAGTGTATCCTGCTTCTGCATCCCCCCCCCCCCAGCACTGACATTTATCCAGAGCTGCTCCGATGAATGATGGAGCACTCAAGATAACACTGTAACTGGAAAATAGCATCAAGCTTAAGAAAAAGCACATCAACAATTAATCTTTCATACAGTAACCACTAAAAGCACACAGACATTAACCCAAATAGGTCGGGAGTCCCACAAGGGTCCATTCTGGGTCTTCTGTTCAGTATCTTCCTGAACAGACTCCCTAGCGCCTGCCAGGATTGCATCCTGCTGTATGCAGATGATGCTGTAATCTTCACAAGTCACCATGACCCCAAGCTTCTCGAGATCCAACTTCAGCACAGCTTTGCAAATGTGGAGGAATGGTTTAATAGACACAAGCTCATTCTAAACTACAAGAAGACCAAGGTTATGCTTTTCAATGGCTCCCATAACAAATACAGATCCCACCCTCTTACAATCAGAAATTGTGCAGGCTCTCCCCTGGAGCAGATTCAGCATTTCAAATACCTTGGGGTCACCATAGACAGCACACTATCCTATTCTGAACATATAGAAAACGTTGCCAAAGCTGTCAACATACGAATCGGATTGCTGCACAGGCACAAATGTACCCTGACCACCTATGCATTAAGGTTAGCATCCATCATTGATTATGGGCCTGTTATCTATGGCTCTGCCACTGACACTTCCCTCCGATGATCTCCATGGTGCTGAATAAGGCCTGTGGGCTCCTTGCAGGTGCTGCACGACTCATGCATACCTGCAACGTCTATGCTCAGATAAGCTGGCTTCAGATAAAAGACAGAGTCAAATACCAAACCTGTTTACTTGCAAAGAAAGTAAGCCTAGGACTCACGCCAACAGGGGTTCAGGGAATTCTAAGCCCCTCCTGTAATTCACATCAAACAAGGTGCTCTGAAAACCAGATCCTCCTGGTCCCCCACTGCCGTACTGCCCAAGGACAAAGATCTTTCACCTATAGAGCTCCGCTCTAGCTAAACTCCCTACACTGTGACATTTCTTCAGTAGCCAAGCTTGGCCCATTCAAACATAAACTCCAACAATACCTAATAGCAAACAACAGCTGTGTTTGCATCCACTAAGTAGTTCATATCACCACCACTACCATCTCGCCTTAGCACTTATGACTCTGCCCCACCAAGCGAGCACTGATTTCACCCCCCATCACTCAGAACTACTCTTTCCCTTCTCCCTTCCCATCCCCTATCTCTCTCCCTCTACGCTCCTCTCCACATCCCCCCCGACGTTACCTCCTTCCGCACTACCTCTCTCGCCAATGCTCCTCCTCACATCCCCGTCTTCCTTCCTCACCTCCTTCCCACTTATCTGTTACTGTCTGACAAGGCGTCCTGGCTGATTTACTTTGTTTATACTTACTGTGTGTGCTTATATATCTAATGCTATAACCTGCTTCCTGGCATACACTGTACAATGCCAGCCAAATTTGTTCACCTGTTTTTTGTAATTCCATGTTTTATTGTTCATCCCTTGTCGTGTATTAATACCTTTGTTAATCCTACTGATATGGAACCTATGTAAAAGAGCTCTAGCTCAAAGGTGTTTTAATCCGAGATCTTAATAAATAAATAAATAAAAATAAAAACAAGATTTGGCTGGTGCCAACGAGGCTGGTCTTACATTTCTGTTATCTTTGCTTAGTTTTGTAGCACTAGCAGGACATACTGTCTTAGCAGTCTCACTGTTATAATTGTAGTTATAGGAGGACCACATCCAATGTCAGTTTCACAGATTTTTTGTATACAGTGCCCACAGGAAGCGCTTTGACACAGTGGCACTGCTTTTCAGTAATGCTCCCTATACTGTACACAGTGGTTCAAGTCCACCCAACACCAGAGTTTCATACCTTCAGCACCAAAATCACTTGTAACTCCCCTCCATATCACCATTTTTGTTTACTCTCTAATTTTATAGTAGAACAGCATGCAGTCCAGCACACCAACGAACTGCCACTAGACTCACAAAAAACTGCCATTTCTTCAGTATCATGAGGAAGGGTTCACTTTCAAGTAAGAGTCTCAACTCTCTCACTATAAATGGTCTGTAAAATAAACTGTTCTGTCAGTCTCCTCCTATCTTCTCATCCTCCTATCACTCCCCATAGTTATGTACTGTTTTTTTTTTTAACTTTGTTTATACCCCCTTACACCGGCGACCTGAACTCCGTCCATCGGGACTCTCAGTGCAGTTTGTTCCCACCCACCTGAAGCCCCAGACTCTGCTCCACGGGCATGGGCCCATCTTCTGACCACCACACCTGACCACCCAACCCCCCGGCTCTGAGCATCCCGGGGTGGGACCGCCGACTCCACTGGTGCTTTATCTAGAATCTAGTGGAGTGACCAGGGGTGGAAGGAGTGCCCGGGATGGAGCTGGAGGCCCGGCATTGGGCATGGGGACCGACCACTGGTCCCTCCTTCACCTATCAGGTGCCAGGGATTTTCACTTTTTCTTGTCCCCACCCCGCAGAGCTTGGACGTGCAATGACAGCCAGCATCCACCGAGCTCCGCTCCCCAGTGCCATTTAGCAGCATAGCATTATTCCTGGTTACACCCGGCCATCATCAGGGGTCGCTCAGGAGTGGCGCTGTCCCTACACCCTCCCCGGGAAGGGAGACCAGTCCAGTGGATGCTTGATCCCTCCCCATCCCCGCTGACCCCTGATGGCCCAGGCTCATTCCCAAACCAGGGTCACCGGCGTGGCCCTGAGGTGAGACATCTAATGCCTTAACCCTCAGTGCCACCACGCCGGACAGTTGTGTACTGTTGAAGTGAACTTTTTCATAGTAGCATTAAAACATGAAATGACTGTGTTTACTGTAGATAGGTAAAAAGTGCCAAGCATGTTAATTATTTATACTGTAAGTTAAGGTGACAGGAGCAGACGTTAGACTTTAACAGTGAAAGCATTTGTCAAACAGTGGGAACTCCTTTAGCCAATAGGGAGCCACCATGTCACATTCCATAGCAACACAGATGCAGCCAGCTGAGCAGTCTCCTCTGCTGCGGATGGAACTGTCTCACTCTCGCACATGCGCATGTTGAGAGAAAAAGCATCTCAAGGCGTGGAGCTCGAGGAACACCCTCTGTGATTATGCGGCTCTCTCCATGCAGGAATAAAAGACTCAGTATTCCACTTGAGTCTGCTGCCACCCGCTAAACTACTGAGCGGAGGCCATGTTCCCTTTAATTGAAGTAAAGGCAGATTCACTTACTGGGAACTATCTGGTTCTTGAAACCACGAGTTCCTACCTATTCTGTACTGTGGAAGCAGTCTGTAGCACCTCTAAGCAGGATGTATGAATGATTACAATGGACTGTTTCAGCAGTCGGAAAGGAAGGGGCAGCACAGTAAACCATAAAACTATCCTCCCCTCTACAATACCAATGATAGGGCAGGAGAAATAGATGCTTTGACACACCTGCCCCTGAGCTGGCGGGATAGGTGGACTACATAGACAGTTAGTGCACTTTCACTAACAGGCTTACAACCTCTCTGCAACTCTGCAAGGATAACCTCCCCCCCTCCATACATCCACAAGAATGGCTTGTTACACTTGCTGTGGAAAAAGTCTGGGCCAGTAACAGGACACAAACATGTTAATCTGGTTTCCAAATTACATAATTAAGCACAGCTGAAGCAACTGAACTGCCTCTCTGTTGGACTGGTGGCTTTCTGACTCACAGTACATGGTCAGGACAGAGTGAGGGACCTGAGGGCTACACCTGACACCCTTCTGGCTGTAGGAGAGGTCTGCTGTTCTGGAGGTCAGAGCTGTGGTAGGGGGCTTCTTGCATCTACTGCCCTGAGGAAGTGGTCAGTACAGGGTGAGCTAAACTGTAGGGGGAGATACACTTTTTTGGTTAACACAGTGATACTTGAAGGCTCAGAGATAGCCAGCAACCACAGAGAGGTGCATCAGATCCAGACTGCAGGCTTCTCATGACTATGTTTACAGCCATGGAAAGGGCAGCTGCTGTCCCATCTTTGTCCATCCCCTCCATGAAACACTGCCTAACACTGAACTGAGTGTCAAATTACAACATAAAAGGCAAATTGATTGAAGCAAATTCAAAGTATGGCTTGTCCAGTATTAGGGACCAGAGACAGTGTCGATCACAGGTTATGGTACATAGCAGTGCAGGCTGTATAGACAAAGAGCTTCAAGAAGTCCCACCCTTTCCTACCAAGGGCTCTCAACAGCCAGAATATTTGCTTGTTGCAATAAAAAAGGAGGTGGGTGGGTGGACACTAAGGCAGAACAGGCAGTAGCATTAAATGAGTACTTCTGCTCTGTATTTACCAAAGAAAAAGGGGGGCCAGTACCCAAGGGGGTTGGGGGCGATCACGGGGGGGGGTGAGGAGACAGACAGGGAAATCACAGTGGGCAGGGTACTGGAGGATTTGAAGGCACTGAGGGTGGACAAGGCACCGGGTCTGGATGGCCTACCCCCAGGGTGCTAAGGGAACTGGTGGTTGTCCCGGCTGAACCACTTGCAGACCTGTTCAATGCCTCTCTGGACTCGGGGTCTGTACCACAGAACTGGAGGATGGCACACATGGTGCCCTCCACAAGAGTGGCCCTAAGGACGAGCCAGGGAACTTCAGACCAGTAAGCCTCACATCCATCATGGGAAAGCTGATGAAGACAATCCTGAAGAAGAGGCTGGTTTCCCACCTGGAGGCTAATGGGCTGCAGGACAGCAGGCAGCATGGGTTTGTCTCGGGCAGATCCTGTCAGACTAACCTGGTGGAGTACTATGATTAGGTAACCAGGGAATTGGACAGGGGCAATGCAGTGGATGTCCTGTATCTGGACTTCAGCAAGGCATTCAATAAGGTGCCGCATGGGAGGCTAGATAGTAAGCTGGAGGGCACAGGGGCCATGGCAAAGCTGGTGGGATGGGTAGTGAGCTGGCTGCAAGGGAGACAGCAGAGGGTGGTGGTGGAAGGGGAGCTCTCATCACCCAGGGCCGTGACAAGTGGGGTGTCACAGGGATCTGTGCTGGGGCCGGTGTTATATGGGATCTTCATAGCAGACATTTCGATAGGCATCAAGAGCAAGATCAGTCTGTTTGCAGATGACACCAAGATGGGAGCAGTAGTGGATGACCTAGAAGGGTGGCAGGGGTTACAGGACGATCTAGTGAAATTGGGGGCCTGGTCAGACACTTGGCAGCTGAAGTACAATGCTAAGAAGTGTAAGGTGCAACATTTCAGAGCAAAGAACCCAAGGAGGAGCTACCAGATAGGGGATATTCAGCTGGCCAAGATGGAAGAGGAGAAGAATCTAGGGGTAATCATAACAGGAGCAATGAACAACTCCACGCAGTGTAGAAAGGCAGCTGCCAAGGCTAACAAGATGTTGGGTTGTACTGCCAGAGGCATATCCTGCAGGAGGGTGGAGGTGATTTCTGCCACTGTGCAGGTCACTGGTTAGACCACACCTGGAGTACTGTGTGCAGTTCTGGCAGCCATACCTGAGAAAGGACATTAGACTACTGGAGGCAGTGCAGCACATGGCAACAAAAATTATCCATGGGTTAGGGGACTTGCCCTATGAGAGTAGGCTGAAGGAGCTGAACATGTACTCCCTGGAGGAGAGGAGAGACAGGGGGGACATGATTGAGACCTTCAAATACATGTAGGAGATAAATAGGACAGACACAGAGGGGCTTTTCCAGTTAAGGAGGGGGAGGGACACCCGTGGGCACAATCTGAGACTGGAGTGGGGTAGGTTCAGGAGGGAAATGAGTAGACACTTTTTCACGGAGAGGATGGTGGCAGGTTGGAACGTATTACCAGAGGAAATGGTATCCTGTAATATGGTAGGCTACTTCAAAAGGAGATGGGACAGGGTAAGGGGGAGCGTCACTGGAGGAGGAGGGGAGGGAGGGGCAGCTTCAGTACAAAAGCTGCTAGCTGCACATTCGCGCAGACTCGGTAGACCATATGGCCTTTATCTGCTGGCAGGTTTTTATGTTCATAACTCATGTTTTCAGTTTTGCTGTGTTATTACCTGTTTTCTCTGCATTTTTTCTGAAACTAGTACATATTATGTAATCTCACTACAAAGACATGCGGAGCAGCAAACAGAGAAGCACTCCCATAGAAGTGAAGAACACATACACTGCAATGACTGGGTCATAGCTAAACACTTTAAAGCCCACACACCCCACGCACACTACATGCACTGTGAGGGGCATCAGAGACAAAGGCACATAATACTGCAACATATCCCATACCGAACAAGACATATCTCATGGCCACTGGACTTGTAAAGCTAATTTCTTGGCATGTAAAAGGGATACATTCCCCAGTGAAGAGGCAAAAGATCTTAACACATCTCAGAAAGTTAGGAGCTAGCATAGCTTTCCTTCAGGAGACACATCTCCCAAAACATGAAATCGGCAAACTTAAAACTACCTGGGTAAGGGAAGCACACAGCAGCTCATATGACCCAAAAGCAGGGGAGTGGCAATCCTCATCCGTAAGGGCCTTAGCTTCAAATCAGAGGAGGTTATAAAGGACCTGGATAGACAATTCCTGGTTGTAAAGGATGAACTAACAGGGGAGAAAGTCACCCTTTACAATGTGTATGCACCTAATTCTCTACATTCAGAGTTCTTTCATGCTCTGACCCAGCTCCTTTTGAAGGTCGTGCAGAGAAGACTAATCCTAGGAGGAGGTATGAACATGGTCCGTGGCGATTTCCTAGACTGAAGTAATCCCCCATCGGAGCACAGAACCCCAGCCTCAGGAGCCCTTTATAACTTGCTGGCAGAGCTGGGTCTCACAGACATCTGGAAACTGGCTAATCCAAGCAGTCGGAATTACACCTTTTTTCCCCACCCTGACTAACTCTACATTAGGGTAGATATGTGGCAGATCCCCAGAGACTGCACAGCGGACATAGACAGCGCGGACACTGGGTAAATATTAATCTCGGACCATGCGCTGGTGGGAATCACATGAGTCCCCCTCCCCCGGCCTGGGAGCTCAAAACAGAGAGAGAGAGAGAGAGACCAGTGGCGAGTTACTGTATCTCTACTAAAGGACACCTTTTTCAAACAAAATACTGACAAAGGAGATACATTAGTTCCTGAAGCTGAACCGAGCAGGCGATACCTCAGAGGCAATGAGATGGGATGCACTGAAGGCATTCCTAAGAGGCAGATGCATCAGCTATGACTCCACCTCAAACGAACTAGGGTTAGAGGGGTAGAGGCATTGCAGCTTAAGCTAATAGAGCTTGAGGGAAATTACTGAGCAGTCCCTAGCTCACAATCAGCACTGCTCCCACAAATGTTCTACATGAGATACGGTATCAATGCACACTTACATCACAAAGCCAAATACGCCCTATTTCGGACCAGGCAGAGCTTCTGGAAGTGGGCAAGAAACCAGGATGGCTCCTGGCATACCAGCTTAAAAAGTGGCAGGAACAGTCCAGAATCACAGCCATTCAGAAACAGGATGGCTCCCTGTGTAAAGACAATGCCAGTACTGTATCAATAAAGCATTCCTCACTTTTTACAAGCAACTCAATCGATCTGAAGTCCAGGCCTTGCAGGGCGATACAAATGCTTTCTTATGAAGCTTCACCTCCCTACACTCTCTCAGATGGACAAGGAAACTCTAAGTAAGCCCTTCCAGGAAACCGAGCTTATGGCAGCTTATTTATTTATTTATTTATTTATTTATTTATTTGCGAGTTTAACCAGGAAGGGATACTGAGCAGTTACGACCTGGGGGTCAAGACCCAAGACAACAGAACAAACGCTAGATACATAGTTAGTATAGGCAGTGGGTTAGGATTGAAACCATGCCAAATGGGAAGGCCCCTTGAATGGATGGCTTCCCAGCACAATTTTATAGTGTCTTTCAGCATGAGCTTATACACATTCAAGCTGCTGTATTTGCAGAGGCACAAGTAACATGTGACTTGCGTAAGTCAATGCACACAGCCATGATAACCCTCCTCCCCAAACCAGGTAATGATCCACTATTCCGCAGTAGCTACCAACCAATATCTCTGATTACAGTAGATTGCAAACTTTATGCAAAAATATGGTTGCATAGATTCAAACACATTCTCATGGAACTGATCTCAAAAGATCAAGTAGGCTTCTTTCAAGGCAGAAGAGGCACAGATAACACCACGAGGTTTATCAATCTGATTTGCCAAGCAAACAATAAACAAAGCACAAATTGGAGCAGCTTGGTAGCGCTAGACAAAGAAAAGGCTTTTTTTTTTTGTCCCATTTCTTTATGCTCCTGCCCAGCCCCCTTCTATCCGGCCCCCCCAGCCCTTCACCCCAGCATCCACTGGACTCACCTCTCACCCTAGCAAGGTGCCATCTAGCCAGGTGCGGAGACTGCAAGGGGCCAGCTTTCATCCTGCTGACCATTTTCTCCTCCTTTTGGTGCCCATCCCCTGAGCGCAGCGTGGCGGCATGCAATGACGCCAATGGCCAAGCCGCGCACGCTTCCATACGTGGCATGCCGGGCATCTGCCCTACAACTGCCCCCATGTGTGGGCCTGCTGTGCTAGCCCCAAGTCACCACTAGGGATCAGGCAGGCAGCGGACTCCATCCCCACCCCTCCCTGGGAGAGGAGAGCTGTTCTTCGGACGCTCAATCCTCTCCCTCCCCAGTCAACCCCCGGCAGCCCACTCACACTATGACCATGGTTCACCGGTGTGACAGGAGGTAAGGTATGATGCCAAAAAAAAGGCTTTTGATATGGTGGAATGGTCTTATCTGTTCCAAGCCCATAAAAGATATGGATTTGGGGAAAGCTTCATTAACAGAGCACAGTCCCCATACAATGGGGCATCCGTGACCATCAGCACTAATGGAAAGGCCTCCAAAAACATGCACTTCAAAGAGGAATGTGGCAAGGTCGCCCGCTATTACCTCTTTTTTCATACTGGCATTATACCCACTACTGCAAGCTGTGAAATGACACCTGCACATCCATGGTTTACAAATGGAGGATGCGCAGAAAGTGCAGGCATATGTTGATGATATCCCCTTAACCCTCACAGACCCCCAAGAGTCCATCCCGCTCTGTTGGCCTTAGCCCAAAAGTTTGACATGCTGTTGGGCTACAAATGAAATGTGTCCAAATCTATGATACTGGTCTCACAATGGTCAATGGTAAGCACCCCAAACTATCCCTGGGGCCCCTCCCCAGCAAGAGACCGCATAAGATACTTGGGTATCGAGTTCTGTTGGAATCTGAGTTGCCAAGGAGCCCTGAACTTACCCCATAATCAAACATTTAGGACATAGCGAGATGGAATCACCTATACCTCTCGCACTGGGGCAGGGCACATGAGTATAAAATGATGACAGCACAAAAGATCCAGTACATAGGGGACAATTTACCAATTGTGCTCCCTCAGCACATCTTAACACACTTAAAGAAGTAAATTCAAGGCTTCTTCTGAAAAAAAGATACTCGGAAGGTAAACTGTAAAAAAACTACAATAGAATCAAGCCCAGGTCGGCTTGAACCTTCCAGATTTTGAACTTAAACATAAAGCCCACAGAATCGTACAGCTATGGCAAATAGCACCACAACCCCCCCCCCATTAGCCACCCCTTGTGGGCAGACTGTGAACAACAGCATATTCTAGGGGAGCCCACATATACCATTGTCCTCTTCAAGGCAGTTCTGACACAGTCAAAACAACACCCCAGCATTCAGCACTATCACAAAGTCTGGACCTGGGTGGCAAAAGCTACATCATGGTCACCCTGGCTCTTCCCCCACTTGCCAGTGTGGAACAACTCTAGATTAACTGTTGACACCAAGCCTTTACACTGGTGAACCTGGAAAGAATAAGGACTAAACAACATGGAGGACATACTGGATGCAAACAGCGGTATCCTCAAATCATTCTCACAACTCCAGCCTGCATACGGTATTCCCAATAACTGGCACTGGCAAATTCTCCAGCTTCAGCACGCCCTTAAAGTGGGCCTGGGGCCAGTATATAGGGTTGACAACCACAACCAATTTGGTAAGCTCTTAAGGGGAAGTCAGATAGGTAGCCTCACAAGCAGTAGCGTGTTAAGTTCCTGCATTGCCCAAGGACTGACCCCGCAGTGACCACACTGCTAAAGTGGAATGAGGACCTGGGGACACAACTGACAGAGTAGCAAAGGCAATGCTGGGAACTTCTCAAACAGAAAGTGAAGGATACTAAAAGCAGCTTTACTCAGTTTAAGATTCTTCACTGATGGCACAGGTCACCACAGAAATTATGCAAGTGGGACCTGATACCATTGGACAAATGCTGGCACTGCAACAAGGAGATGGGATAACTAGCACATATACTGTGGTCATTCCACAAGCTCAGTAATTGTTGGGCAGAGGTACAGAGAGCATGTGAAAGGATACTCAGTATGCCAGTCCAGCTCAGCCTGGGTACTTTTGGGAATTAACCCTGTAGATAATGACAATACAGCTATACCCTCTAGACGGTTAACTGGGGCATTGGTTTGTGCCAAAAGGGTGATTTTAAGACAGTGGTAACAAGTGGATCCTCCCCACTTGGAGGAATGGCTCATGGAATTGGGTAAAACAGCCTTTTTTGAAAGTGTACAGTGTGGCATTATCAATGATCTGGGTCAATACTGGGATATATTGGGGGGGGTACCTAGATTCTGAATATTGTAGGATCCGACAAGGATGCTTTCCCAAGACACAATCACACACAGCGTACTCACCTGTGAGCCCATAAAAGTCCCACCTACCTGCACTTAGCACCAGTATAGTCAGCAATCTGCTGTGATCAAAGTACCAGGGTGGGTGTAGGTGGGGGGGCACTACACATGAGATGCCCGGACTAGTAGAAGCAACTCATATCATGCTATCTCTGTCTTGAACTCAGCAAGCTTTGCTAGCAAGACACATACCTGTGTGTAAAGTGAATGTTAACTATCATATTCTGTTACTGTGTTTCCAGAACATAATGCAATTGTTTTGTACTTATAGACAGACAATAGAATGTGACAACTAGAATATGTATAGATACACTCTGTTTAGGAGAATGTATATTTCAAACAGTAATGGAAAGGAATCCAATGCTCATTTCTAGTCCATACTTCCATGGGCTAATACAACGGCCAGGGAATGTTAGTTCAAGTTTATTTGCAGGAAAACTCCACTGAGCACGCTCATTTATAAGGAGGTCCTGGTAGGACAACTTGGTACAAAGTATGCACGATATTACAATATAATACATTGTGATACATCAAATTTGAACAGTGTTGAGACAGGTAAACAATGTACAGTAGGAGAGGAGTTATGGCTAAATTGTATACATACAGACTGCCTCCCCCTCCTCTCTACCCCGCCCATGTCCTCACCCATACCTGCTTAACTCCCCTTCCCTCTAAACTCTTATCTGCCTGTATCCTCCTGTTGTGTTTCCCTGCCTCCGTTCTCCTTCCCTTATCTACCTTGCCCAAGTTTCCCTCCTAGATTCGCCTGCTGTATTCTCACTCCCAATGTGTTGAAATATACCAGTTCTTTTGTTGTTATATTGTATTATTACTTGTACAAACCTCTGTAAGTATTGTCTACCCTTCCCACTGACGTGGAACCTTTGTAAATGAGCTCCTAGCTCAAAGGTGTTTAATCCTAGATTTCAATAAATAAAAATGTTAATTTACCTTGTATTGTATCAACAGTGAAAGTTGAAAACGAATACATTTTGAATTACAAAAAAGGATGCTCCAGTAATAAAAACCTAGGAAAACTGTTTTACATCCTGGCAGGTAGCCAAATGATAGTCGTCATGAGGAGGGGCCTCACAAGGGTTGGGATTGGTAAGACCCTGTGTGACAGGCCAGGTAAGGGAGCCTGTGTTCTTAGGGCCACTAGGGTCATCAGTGCAGTAGCAGGAAAAATGCCATGTATGGCCAGACCAACCAGTCTGAATTAATGTGTGGCTCATCATCTGATCTGCTGTCTGAAGACATGCCATTGCCTGCATTGGAATAGATGCCTAGGATAGTGATCGCCTAGATCAGGGAGGTGCTGCTTCATACCTTTGCAAGTACCAAGGCTCCAGATGTCTAGAATTTAAGTAACAGACACCATATCAGCAAAAGAACTCTATAGCAGAGGCAAGTAATGAGCTGTGTATGGGTACAGCGAGCAAGTACTTATGGAAAACAAAAGATTAGCAAGGGAACGTCCCTGTGTTTGCTGTGTAATATCCATTAGGCAGCAATAATAAAATGCGCTCAGCTTGAGCCCAGCTCCAGTCTGGAACTCCAGCTTGCGTGTGGACTCCGTTAATGGTGCCCCAGTGTGTATTTAAAGCAGCAGTGCATCATAGTGATGGAAATTTTGGCCTATACTTTTAGGGATGCCCCTTATCTCCTGACTTGTATGATATTCTTCTTTCCCTATTTTGAGTTTGCTTTAGCTCTTTTTTACATTTGAAATAATAAAAGGAGCACTTCTTTTACTATGGCTTGGACCAGGTTTTCATTAGTATTCTCAGTTGTTTTTGTACGCCTGCTGTCCTATAAGGTCAGGGAGCAGCGTCCAGTACATGCTAGATCATTAAAGTCAAAAGAAAGGTGATCTTGAACAAATGTTTCTTGAAAATAACAGAGAATAGTGAGGAAAACCTGGTCAGAGCCATATTAAAAGGAGCAGTCTTTTTATTATTTCAGCTGTAAAAAAAAATGGCAATGCAGACTCAAAATGGGAGAAGAAAGGTATACAGTCAGTAGATGAGGGGCAATCTAAAATAGAATAACAGAGGATAGGTCAGAATTATCACTGCTGTCATGCACTGCTGCTTTAAGGGCACCCCTAGCCCCAATGCCCCAGACTCGAGGTGATAAGGTAAATGGTAAAGGTACAGGTTCTTTAACATAAGGCATGTGCTACTCTGGATGAGAGATACCAACTATACCCCAAGAAGCAGGAGGGGTGCCCGTCCTTTACACTTCCAATGTATTAATGTGCATATCCAGTCATGTTTCTTTCTCACCCTTTTTTCTTTAAAGGAAAACTGTCCACAACAGTGGAGGCAATCACCAGGGCTGCCAAAACACCCAATTACAACAACGTACATGGTTTAAAATAAATGCAGCTAACCTTTCTCTAGTTATTTAGCTTCTTAATAGTTCTCCTGGATGCATCATGTCAAAACTGCCTCCGCACCAGAAGAAGGAGGAGTGTGCCCCAGGCATCCTGTCCTGTCCTGTGCCAGAAGGCTCGTACAAATGACGAGCGAGGTGTATCTACACCAGAGAAAAATAACTATTGTGGCATGTAGAGATATGTTAACTGAACCTCTACAGCCAATTCCAAATGAAAACGGAACCGTGTAATGTACTTAAAATCATTCGTAAAGTTGCAACCCTGAGTTTGGTCATGCGCAGTAGCACCTAGCGCTACTGGGCATGCCCGAACTCGGAGCACTAGGTGCTACTGCACATGCCTGAACTTGGGGCTGCAATTTTACAAATGATTTTAAGTACCTTACATGACTCTATTTTCACTGGGAATTGGCTGTAGAGGTTCAGTTAACATACCTCTACATGCCACAATAGTTCTTTTTCTCTGGTGTAGATACACCTCGCTAGTCATTTGTACAAGCCTTCCGGCACAGGACAGGATGCCTGGGGCACACTTCATCTTCCGGTGCGGCGGAAGTTTTGACATTGTGCATCCAGGAGAACTATTAAGAAGCTAAATAACTAGAGAAAGGTTAGCTGCATTTATTTTAAACATGTACATTGTTATAATCGGGCGTTTTGGCAGCCCTGGTGATTGCCTCCACTGTTGTGGACAGTTTTCCTTTAAGTACAAATGTAATAACAGTACATTAATAACATATTTTCATTTGATGTAAGTGTAAGCCCCCTCTAAGGCTTACCAGTTTAGGGCCCTTTAAACTGGGGCTGGCCAGTGTTCAGGTCTGCCTGCTCGCAGGTGTAGCTGGGATTGAGCGTTCCTCTTATAATGAGTGGTTTGGCATGCTTTGAGAGGAGGCAAGGGCCCAGGAGAGGGAGGTAGGGCTCCCAGGCCATAGGTGGAAAATGTTTGGCTGCAGGGCCGAGGTTCAGGGCCAGGATGGGGTGATTGCCATCCCAGTCCACCCCATGTTTCAGTTCACAGCCTGGGCAGGCGAATGGAGCTGTCAGGTGTGGGTCCGTCTTGGACTTCAGTAAGAGGACCCCCCAGGAGGAGGAGATGGGAGACAGGGGCAGGTGTTGCATGGTGCGGCCTACCTCATGATCCCTGGCACCGAGGTATGCCTCGGGGTGGAGTCCTTTGTTCGCGTTGGGTGTGGTGCGGAGTGATATATTGCATCATGGGGGCAGTGGTGGCAGCCTGTCCCTGGTAACCCTGTTTCAGCCCGTATTCAGCAGCCCTGGTGCAGTCAAAGAGGAGGAAGCAGCATTGCAGGTTTATCCCCAGGCTTCTGTGCCAGTGATCGGGGTTACTGTGTGGGGCACGGTGTGCCATGGGATTAACGTTTCTCTGAGAATTAAGTGGGAGTGGGAAGGCCAGGCTGGTGTAGAGAGAGAGAGAACAAGAGCACCTCATACATTCGTGCTGCAGCTGCCATCAGGTGAGAGAGTCTCAGCTCCCAGGAAATCTTTATTAAGACATTGTGCCATGAAGGTCATTTGGTCTGCACAGAAGCTGTACCCGCCTGCTCCATGGAGTTGTGATTGCCTTTTTATTTATTAAATCAGTTTTCGTTTATTCTTTATCTGCACCTGGACAGTGGGTTTATTTAGTGGCTAACCAGCATGCCCCCTAGCTCCCCATCAGGACCTGTTTGCACCCCGCTGCCTTGTGTGACAAGTCAACCTACTGGCTGCACCCCCTGAAGTCGCCTGCTTGGTGGCACCATCTGTACTCAGGTATGAAATTTTATTCTTGTGGACAGTGCTGCTGTGTTGTGGCTTGCCCCCTCCCCATTTTAACACCTGGAATACCCCTAGACGTGGGGGAGGGGGCTTACATAAGATTTTCTGTTACTATAATTTAAAGTAGCGGTGCATGACACCAGAAAAAAGTGTGACCTATATTTTTTTGTTCTATTTTAGATTGACCGTTCTCTCTTGTCTTGTGTGATGCCCCTTTTCCCCACTGTGAGTTTGTTTTAGTATCTTTTTTACATTTCAAATACTACAAGGAGCATTCCTTTCAATATGACCTGGTCCAGGTTATTATCAGTATTCTCTGGTTAATTAAACAAGAAAACAAGTCACAGTATGAGGCCAGTACACAGGACTGTTTCCTTTGTTTCCTTTCTAGACTATGACCACTGTTAAACCTAACTACCATTCAGTTCTTGTTTAAACCATGAGGGATCCCCCATCTGACAGAAACTGGCACAGCAACATTTAAAGAGACAGTTCTTCAACTCAGTTCCAGTCTCATCAGGTGCTATATTGTGAACGAAAAGAATAGAAGACGTCCCGGCTAGCCAATTTAACCTCTTCAGAGCTGCACAAATTGAAGCTGTCCTGACCAATGATGACAGCAGACATCCATCGTAGAGTGACCAGCATCTGAAAAAACAAGAAAGTCAAGCATTTGTCGAAGCCAAATGTTTGCTGCTTGCCCTGCTGTTGTAATGGGTCTTGCTTGTACACATTTTTGCCATGCATTTACCCAGGATAGACCAGATGAGATGCAATGTCTCAGTTTCAGTGGTACCCTGATTTTATACATTTTTAGATTATGTTCACATAGGATAGACCAGCTGAGAGGCAATATCTACTTTTCGGTGGACTCCCCATATTTTGACACCAAATTTCCAAACTAACAATATCATCAAGATCAGTGGAATTGTTTAAATCTCCTCCAAAAGGTGATTTTGCAATGCGACTGTGTAAACAGGTTTAAAAAATGTCACCTATCATGTTCAGGAGGTTGGGTAACACAAGGAATATGTTGACCATCAGGGGCCAAAATCTGCAGAAGTAAAGTTATGAGTAGATGTTAGAACAATTTAACATGTCTTTATAACTTTGTTGTTTTTTTCACATTTTGGACCCCACATTTTCAGTCTTTTTATGACCACTCCTTCTAAACATGACAGTTATCATTTATAAAATAGTGTCTGAAACATCATTTGTGCCACAAGTGTGAAAACACATTTTGGCCAGGATTTGAAGAATGACAGCTATCAGGTTCATAAGGTGGTGTGAAAAAATGGCTGTTGAAAATTTGGGGTCAAAATATTGAAAATTACCAAAGTTACGAGTGTACTTGGAAAAATGTCAATGTACGCTCATAACTTTGCTGTATTTTAATATTTTTACCCACATTTTCAACATAGCCTTCTTATGACCCCACCTCATGAGCACGGGCAGAGAACATTTTGAAATCCTGACGAAAGGGTGAGTTTGCACCACAAGTGCGAAAACACATTTTGGCCAGGACTTGAAAAATGACCACTGTCACATTCATGAGGTGATGTGACAAAATGGTAATCTTGAAAATATTGGGTCCAAATAGTGAAAATGACCGAAGTTATGAGCGTGCATTGAAAAATTTCAATGTATGCTCATAACTTTGTTGTGTTTTAATATTTTATGACCCCACCTCATGAACAAGGGCAGAGAACATTTTGAAATCCTGCCCAAAAGGGTGAGTTTGCACCACAAGTGCGAAAACACATTTTGGCCAGGGCTTGAAAAATGACCACTGTCACATTCATGAGGTGGTGTGACAAAATGGCATTGTTGAAAATATTGGGTCCAAATAGTGAAAATGACCGGAGTTATGAGCGTGCGTTGAAAAATTTCAATGTATTCTCATAACTTTGTTGTGTTTTAATATTTTTACCCACATTTTCAGCATAGCCTTCTTATGACCGCACCTCATGAACAGGGGCAGAGAAACTTTTCAAATCCTGCCTGAAAGATGATTTTGCGCAGTGTCCATGAAATCGCCCTTCAGGACGGATTTGCATAACTTCACCTCCCTTGTCCATTAGCAGGGGTCCCAAAAAGGCCATGTTAAATATTTGGAGAAAAAATATTCAGAAATGAGCAGGCTATGAGGACAAGTTCCAAACATTGAAATATATTGACCCACATACCTGATTTCCTCAGTTCCTAGTCCATCATTGAGGATTGAAGATGTGTCTCTGTTCAAGAGAGGATTATGGTGCTTCACCCGTGGTAGATAAGTAAGGGGTGGGGAGGATGTGGTGTAGTGGATGCTGAGTGGGAGGGTCAGGCATGGGGAGGGTAATGGCAGAGGCAACAGACATCGATGGACGGTTGTCTTTTTTACAGGGAATATAATGGGAGGGCTTTAAGCCCGAGGTTCGATGGGCAGAGCAACAACGTCACTCCCCCATTGGGCTTAAAAGGTCACTCATCCTGGACTCTGTAAGGATTCTTTTTTCGTTGCAGCCGGAGGCACTGCTCTCTGCACCTCTCTCTTTGGATTCTGCTGCATTTTCCCTCAATTCTGCAGCTGCCTCCAGCTGCCCATTCATTCCCATCCGCCCTCTTTGGCTCGTTTCCTCCTGCCTCCTCTCTGTCCCACAGCTCCCACTGCTTCCCTCTGTCCACCTCCTACCTCACTTGTCCTCCCCTCCTCCCCATACCTCTTTCTCCATGGCTGGTTCTCATCTTATCCGAGGCGTGCTCCTGCTGTGGCTGCTTTTTCTTGTGGGCACTTCCATGCACCATCGCTCGCTGGCTGACCTGTTTCTCTAACCTGGACTCATGGGACCTCCAGGAATGGAACCTCCTGTGCTGATGACTCTTGCCATCACTTCCCCCACCCCCACACTCTTGCATTTGGGACGTCTTTCTGCCACTTCCCCTGCTAGCTACTTTAGGATCCTTCCTTCTCTGAAAACTAACCGTGGAATTTTTGCATGACGTGCTCCTTCCTCTGTGCTGCATTTCCTTGGACTTCAGTGCCGCTCTACCAAGACTCTCTGTTTCTTGGGACCACTCCTGTCCTTCCTTCAGAGTGAAACACCTTCTCAGCATTCTCTCAACCGGGCACCTCCAGACACTACTAGTAGCCATCCTACATCGGGGATACAAATACAATACATGCCATATTGAGTATTCAGCTGGCAAATTCATTTCCGTTGATATGCTGCCTCCCGCCTGTGTTTTGCTTCCCCAACGCTGCTGTAACTCACCGACAGGTACTGCCATAGATTAAATTTTTGCTACCTTTCCTCCTGTTGCACTGTTTTGCCAGGGTCTTGGACCTCCATGACGGGCTTGCCTGGGTCTCCGTCCATGTCGGCTTGACAGTGGAGCTGTACTGGCTATGGACATTGGCATACTAGGGGGCCCAGCATCTACAGTGGTGAGAGACTGGAGGGGCTTCAACAGTTGGCATGTGCATGGTGTGGGTGTGTTGCCTGGGTGTCATCTCTGTACCTTTTATTCTATTTCCTTTTAAGTGCTCATATTGGAGGACATTCAGGCATTTGTGCACTGCCATCTGCCACAGAAGTTATGTGAGTAACCAAGATGACACGGTACATATCCTGATTGTGCTGTCCAAAAGTCTATTACAGGGATGACTACCTCTATAATTATTGCTCTTCCAAGGGTTTTCAGTGATTGGTGCTCTCCATGACAAATAGTTCCTCCTGGCTGCACACAATACAAAAAAAAAAAAAAACTCACTTTGCAATGCAATTCTTTATTTCACTCAGCGCATTTGATGTAACAGTAGTACTTGTCTGATGCCTGATTAAGGTACTGAGAGCTATGTTCTTTCCCAGAGACTGACTATCTTTCCACCACTGCTGTTTCCTCAGACAGTAATTATATGTTTTCTCACTGGCTCTTAGTTTTGATTCCCACTGAGGTTACTCCTGGGCTCTCCCCCTATTTCTTGCATCTCTCCCTCTCCAGGTTGACTTTCGTAGACCTGGCCTCTCACCTCCTCCTTTTCTGGTTTGCTTCCAGTGTCTACCTGCTCTCATCGCTCCCTGGAGCTTGACCATCTCTAGCTGCCTCCGTCTGGCCCTGCCCTCTTCATCCAAATCAATTTACTGCAGTTCTCATCCCATACTTTTCAAACCACTGCAGGCCCTCTCGGGTCCATGGTACCTTGCCTCGGCCTACTCATCTTTCGTTCACTCTCTTCGTATGCCTCGGCTGACTCCGTCTGGCCTGCCATCAGTATTTCTTTTGGGAATGCCTCTCATGACTCATACACTGGCTTGTTCAATCTGCCTCTTCGAGTCCCTTCCTTCGTTCCTCCCTCTAGTGGGTTCTCTCCCTCCTTCCTTGTCAAGTACCTTCTTTTGGGGTTTCTCCTATCCTGTATCTCGCTACCTATCATTAATCATATGCCATCTCATCAACCCGCAGCTCTCCTGCCACATGTATCAGGTTCATGACTCCGATCCTCATTCACTACTTATTATTTCATACCGGCTGTCAAGGGTTTACTCCAATCATGGCTTCATTCCATCATCATCCATCCATCTTCAGCCATCAAGGATTTGCTCCAGTCCTGGCTTCCATCTTTCCTCATGCTTCCATCTCTCATCCTGAACCTCGATTCTACTATATCTCCACTCAAGTGCCAAGCCTTCCTGTCCATCACCCTTCGCTGGAGGCTTTCTGCCATGTTTCAAGTTCCTTTTCAAGTTCATTTCCGACTCTACCTCCTTTCAATGAGCCTACTTATTCACATCGCTCTATTCATTTCTAAATCTACCACTTTTCAAGGAGTCTACTTAGTCACATTGCTCTATCGAGCATATCTCCGTCGTCCACATTAGCATGCCTCATTGGTCTCAGAGTCTACTTACTCACATCGATCAATAGCTTGCCTTATCGGCCTGAGCATCTACACACTCACTCAATCATCGCTCAATCAGGCTTACCGCTCATTGAGTCCTATGCTACCTCATTGACATGCCTATCTCCTGTGGTGATCATCATCAGTCTTCGTCATTGCCTCATGTTCCTTCTTCAATCTGTGCTTTCTTTTAGGGTGTTTTCCCCTATCCCGTCATCATCTTCCCTACTCATATCCTTCTCCTTAACGAATCCTTCTCTTTAGTGACATACATCCTCAAATCGAACGTCGTCAGCCTGGAGGGAAGGTAACCTAGGACTTGGATCCCCAGAGATTTCCTCCTCAAAGGGGGTTTTTCCTCTCCTCCATGCCAATTGTCATAATACTAGTTGAGTTAGTGCTTTCTTAAGTTAGTTAGTTAGGTTCCTCTGTTGGATTGAGGTGGATGGTGGATCCGGCTTCCCCCTCTCTCATTAGGAAGTCAGCCCTTATCATCTTCTCAGAATTCATTCATTCATCATCCTCGCCTCTTTGATGTTTGACACTTTTGGGTATTCTTTTTGGGCTTCTTCCTAACCTACCTTTAGCTGACGCAATCATTCCCACTTCACCTGTAAGGGGGGAATCCTCCTCTAGGGTTCCTTGCGTCGTGCCCCTATAGGGTGGTATATCCCATGGATAGAGAGGCGGAAAGCCACAAACTAGATCAAGTTACAGAAGCATCATCTCATATCTCATCCGGTTGTGTAAGCACATCGAATGGGAGGGCTTTAAGCCCGAGGTTCGATGGGCGGAGCAACAATGTCATTCCCCCATCGGGCTTAAAAGTTCACTCATCCTGGACTCTGTAAGGATTCTTTTTCATTGCTCACCATCCACCCCTCCTCCTCCAGTGGCTCATCTCTCTTCCCTGTGGGCTTCTTCCTAACCTAGCTTTAGCCGACGCAATCATTCCTGCAGCACCTGTGGGGGGACCTTCCTCTAGGGGTTCCTTGTATCGTACCCCTGCAGAAGTATATCTTATAGTGGTGAATCCTACAAAATAAATCAAGTTACACAAGCATCATCTCATATCTCATCCGGTTGTGTAAGCACATCGAACAATAAAAAAGAGACTACAAGAGATGGTTTTCTTTATTTCAGGTACTGACACTAAGGACTGGGCACTCCAATGTTGGTGTTATGTGTGGTAGCTCTGCTCTGACACAGTCAAAATGGGTGGGGTGGAGGGTACTAGCCGGCACCAGGGATTGGGCACCCTGATATCAGAAAATTAAGAATGGGGAAGTGATGGGAGGTGAGAGGGATACCTGGCAGCGGGTGGGAGGGATTGTTTTTACATTTAAGGGGAGGACCACAGCTGGCTGATCATAACGCTGATCAGCTCTGCTTGCTGGATGGTTTATTCAGATCAAAGGAAAGAACTGCCCTATGATTTGGAGAGCTCTTTTCTTTGAACTACACAAAGTTTCCATCCCAGCAAGACCTGAAGAGTGTCATGATCAGCTTGACTGATGATTGGTCTGTCACTGATAAGCCCCTTGCAGACTGCCCTGCATTAGACTAACAGTGACACGCCTCTCAAAATCCACTATCTTACTAACATAATCACCCATGCGCAAGTGCAAGGGAGAACATAAAAAAAGCAGTGAACACTCGATATTTGTCTCCCTCCTCAGGGGCTATAGACAAACTAGAGTTTCAAAAAGATGGAAAAAATCCCACAAAAAAATACAATGTGGTCAGTAAGTGTTCAGTGACTGGGCGTCCCAAAGTAAAACAGAGTTTCAGTGGGAGATGGTGGCTGACACCAGAGATACTTTGAAGATTTTATGCTGAAGTCCATATCACAGCTGAAAAAGAGTATTCCATGGCTAGGTTCAGTGGGTTGTGTGGACATCTAAACCAACACATTAATAGTCCTGCTGTGGAATGCACCTTAAATATTGTCACTGGCACCACCTTTAAGCATGCAAACAATGTCTTTAAATCTGTGGTGAAAAAATACAGAAAGGAAAATCAAGATGTGTCAGTGCACCATTACACAATAACTCCTGATCTCAAAGAACTATGCTTGTCTGATGCACTGTCACCCAGTGCCACACCAGACATAGTCAAAAGAGTCTAGTTTGAAATTTAACTTTACATGGGCCAGACATGGGTGAGAGGGACGAGAATTATGCCAGACTTGTTTGTAGTGAAAACTGATGATGCAGGACCACCACCACTCTGACTGTAGAAGATGTGGAAGGCTTCAGCTGCTGATTCCAGCCCTCCCTCAACACGGTTTGCCACGCTTGTCCCTCGATGACCTTACACCAGCCTGCCTCCCCAGCCAATCAGGAGGCTAGGCTCCTTATAAAGGGCAGCTCCCCCTAAGTGGTCCTTGCACTGCGGTCCTCATGTAAAGGACCTAGCACAAAGGAAATCGACTGGCGTCTTCCCAGAGTCAGCCCATTGTCTGCCGTCTGCCAGCCACTCTGCTCTGCCTCCCCTCTCACAGCCTGTGCATCCTAATTCTGTCTTCTGTAAAACACTCCTGCAAGGTACTATACTCTAAGTCTCTAATGAGGAACTTCTGACTGTGATTGTTTCCTCCCATCTGTTCATTACTGGCTTTGTGTGTCATACCTGGACCTGACTTGTGGGGCTACCTTGAACAAAGCTTTATTGTTATCGCCCTGTGTCACCTAGTTCCCTTGGTGTTGGCCCCAAACTATGTTATGTACTGCCTCCTCCTAGCTGGATCACCTTGCAGTTTGGAATCTCTATATCCACTGCCTTTACAAATTGCTGCTTAGTTTACTTCACTCATGACAATGCTACCTCACTAGCTGTTGATTACTACCTACTGCACAAATACTATGCTATAGCCCCACTGCCATTGCTAAGTACTGTGTACCTCCTACTGGTCTCATCTTGTATTTATGTTGTTTATCCTTTGTCATTACAAAGTGCTGCTCAGTTATCTCACTAGCCTAGACTCTGACTACTGCACTAGCACTAGCCTTTAGACCAACTGCCACTGTTTAATTAACTGTACCCTCCCTATCGGGGTCACCTTGTATTTGTGTTTGCATATTTATAGCCTTTACTAACTTACGTCTTAGTCCACTGTGCTTCAGCTCACTAGTCATTGATTCTGCCTACAGTACTAGTACTAGCCTTTTGATATTCCGCTTTTGCTAACTATACTGTTTGCGTGTTGCCCTGGTTACCAGGGACTAATCTGCCCATTTGTCTCATTTTCCCTCACTGCTAACGCAACTGCCTTCTGTTTTGTCTAATTACTACCCTTCTCACCATGCTTCATACCCTTCCTTTCTAGCCCTCTTATTATTTAATTTGCTGTATTTAGTTTTAATGAACTGTTACTGTTATATTTATTCATGTCTGTTTTATTCTTGTGTTTGTTATCATCTCTGTTAGGCGCCCAGAGCCTCCGGGATTGGGCACCCTACAAATAAAATTGCCTTGCCTTGCCTTACCCTTCTCCCCCTCCTATCCCTGACACCCCCAGCCCACTCATATACCTCCTATCCCCCCCTCACTTCTCCTCCCCATCCTCTACTTCCAACTCTCCTCCTCACCACTCCCTCCTCCACCCTGTTCTCCTCCTCCTCCTCTCCTTGTCTCCTCCAACACTTCCATCCACCTTGGACCTCTACATACCCTCTCCCTAAGCCTTAAATTTCTTCATCAAACCTGTCCCTCTTCTCCACTCTCCCCTCCTTCTCACTCCTTCCCCCCCCATTCAAGAGGGCAGAAGTCTCACTTCATTCTCCTTGTCCTTCTTGTCCTCCTACTTTTTGCCTGCAACATTGAACCCAAACCTGCCCCCCTCTTCCTCTCCCCCTACTTTACCCACAGGCCTCAGCTCCTTCCACCTCAATGCAAGAAGCCTCCTCCCCAAGCTTGACTCCCTTAAAGTATAACCCTCCCTGCACTCTCCTGACCTCTTGAGTATTACTGAAATCTGGCTTTCCTCTACGATACCTGACTCCAGCTTAGCTCTCCCTGACTTCCACCTCTTTCATCAGTATCAAGGCTAGCATGGTGGTGGGGTTGCCTTATATGTCCATCAAACCCTATCCTGCTCCATCACTTTCTGTGAGGCAATCTCTTCCTCTCACTAGCTCCTGCTAGCAAAGCTATCCCTCCCTTCCACTTTCCCCATCTTTTTGGTGTTTTCTATGCCTCTCCTAAGATCTCTCCCTCCTCCCTGGTCAACTCCCTCCCTTCTCTCATCTCCCACTCAGCCTCCAGTGATGGCAGTGACTCATCCTCACTGGAGACTTCAACCTAAATTGGGTTTCGCTTCCAGGCCCACATTCCATAGGATCAAGTCCTTGAATCTCTCACAATTAATCACAGAATCCACCTGACTCAATCTGCACTCCCCTAACCACTTCCTCCTGGACTGGGTACTCGCCTCCCTCCCCCACTACATCATTGTTGCAGGTATTCTTCCAGATGCCTTCAATCACCACTGTCTAACCTATTGCATCAGGAAAGTGCATCCCCCCAGTCTGCCCCAGATACCTCTGGTATAGGCCTCTGATTGATACTGATGCCCTTCTAATTACCTTGCTTACTCCGATTGGTCCCCTATCTACTCAGCCCTGGACATTGATACGGCCCTCTCACTCTTCATTGCCATTTTTAACAACACCTGGTATACTGATGCCCCCCCCTTAGAAAGACAAAGGTTAAACATACCCACCACCATAGATACATAGATATTGACGGCAGAAGGGGACTGCATGATCCATCTAGTCTGCCCAAGATTCCATCCCCCCACCCTTACCTGCTATTCGGTGTTATGATGCCTTTGTGTTTATCCCAAGCATTCTTAAAAGCCCTGACCATTTTTGCCTGCACCACTCCTTGGGAGAGGCTGTTCCATGCATCAACAACCCTCTCCATAAAAAAGAACTTTCATGTATCGCCTCTGAACCTGCCCCCCCCAGCTTCAAATGTTCTTGTGCAGCTCTTGATCTGAAATAGGTCTTGAACCTATACCCTATTTTTTCCTTTCATGTACTTGAAGGTTTCAGTCATGTCTCCCTTTCCTCTCTCTTGTTCCAAGGAATACATGTTGAGCTCCCTCAGCCTTTCATCATATGGTTTGTGGTGCAGTCTTTGTACCGTCTTTGTTGCTCTCCTTTGCACCATCTCCAATCTCTGCTACTACCCCTGAATTACATCTGACCTTATCGACTTGTGCAAGTCACAGACCTTGCAAGGGCACATTACATGTCCTCCCAATCCTTGTCTGACCTCCAATACTACAGGTCACCAGGAACTCCTGTATAAAGGCTGTCTGCATTGCGAAGGCCCACTACTTCAAGTCCAACCTCCAGTCCAATCTAAACTTTCCATCAGTATTCTGGACTGTTATCCACTCCCTATTCAATCTCCCAGCCCAGTCTACCACCACCCCATCCTCCTGGTAGATGGCTCACTGGCCTCCATCCCCCCCCCCATTGCTGCTCATTTTAACAAATTCTTCACAACTTGTGCACTACCCTGTCATCCATCTCCTGATCATACTGTCTCTCCTACACCCCACTCATCAAAAGGCTTCCACTTCCCTTCTGCCTCCCCCAGGAAGTCTCCCTTGCCCTTATAACACAATCCTTCCAAGTCAACCCCTAATGGTTTGGATCCCAGACTCCTACAGATCTCTGTGCCAGCCATTTCCCTCCAACTCTCTCATCTTCTCCCTCAGTGCTGTCCCTCAGGCCTGGAAAGTTGCTGAGGTTCTGTCTCTGCATAAATGAGGGCGATCCCACCTCCCCAGGCAATGACAGGCTGATTTCACTCCTCCTTTCTTTTGCTAATCTCCAACAAACCATTGTGTGCTCTAGGCTTGCTGACTTCCTTGACTCCTCAACTTTCCTCTCACCCTAAAAGTCTGGTTTTAGGAAGAACAACTCTACTGTCTCATCCTTGCTGCATGTAACTGACTCCCTTACTGGAATGGATCAGGGACATATCACCACAGCCATATTCATCAATCTAGCCAAAGCTTTGACTCAGTGTCCCACCTACTCCTCCAGGACAAGCTGAACTCTGCTGGCCTTTCAGCATCTGCTGTGCACTGGTCCCATTCATACCTTATGAACAACTGACAATCAGTTCTAGTGGGTGGTGTCCTATCCACCCCCCCCCCACACACACAGGGCTACATCCAGGGTCTGATCCCATTCTTAATTTTCCTAAGAGACCTGCCATCTGCCTGTGTCTCCTTGCATGTCCACATGTATGCAGATGACATGGTCATCTATACTTCTGGCCCTTCAACCTCAGCTGTGGAGGACCCACTCCAGCACAACTTCCACAATGTGCTACACTGGATTCATGCCAACCAGCCCAGGGTCAATACCAAGAAGATTAAGTCCTTGGCCTTTGACACTAGCCAGAAACTGGCAAGGCTCTGGCCTTCCTCTGTCTTCTTCATGTTGGACGGCACCCAGCTGTCCCTGCTTTCAAGTATCTTGGTGTGTGGCTAGATAGATAGCTTGAGTTCTCTGCCCACATTGACACCATCCATGCCAAACTTCGTCCCAAGCTTTGCGCCGTGTACTGCAACAAGGACTGCCTCTCCCCCTAGGTCTGCCAGGAGCTGGTAACCAAAATTGTCTGCCAACTACTGGTTTGGATCCCTTCCCTCCTACCTCTCCTCGCTCCTCTCCCCGGCCCTCTCCTCCTCTCATTCTCAACACTCCAGTGATTCCTGCTCCTTCTCCATTCCCCATCCTCACTCATGTTCTGGGTAAACTGCTTTCTCCTACTGTCTCCCCTCTCTCTGGAGCCTACTCCCCTGTTCCCTTCGTCTCTCCTCCTCTCTCCATACCGTTAGATGCTTGCAGCTGCATATTCCTGCTCCCCCTATACCTGTCACTCCCCATCTTGAACCTTCCCACCTTTTTCTCACAGTTTCTCATGTCCCCCTGCCTGCCTATGACTCCCTAAAATCTGGGCTAACTGTGATCTTGGTCCTCAATTTGCTCTCCAGTCAGAGTGGAGCATAATTTATGCACTCTAGCATGCATTTTTCAGTGAAACTATGTATATGTCCACACATTGTCATTTTATTCAATATAAGATTACAAACTGTTGTTATTTCATGTGGGACTTCTCAGTTGGACTACCTTTGTATTTTGTATTTTGTGTTTTTGTATTTTGTATTTTTGGATTTTGAATTTTGTATGTTTGCACTTCAGATGTTTGTAATGATTTTATGTCTGTACACCCATTCCCTTCCCCCAGTTCACACCTGGAAACAAGCCTTGGCTCAGTGTGCCTTTCCCAGGTACTAAAAATGTTAAATAAATAAATATTTAACAATATAATGTACATCCTGTAACCAACCTCTATCCTTTGCTGGCTCCAGGCAGGTTCCCACAGAGTACTCAAGGGGTTAAGCCAGATCCCGAGAGCTGTTCTCCTAGTAGGGAGAAGAACTGACCAGAGACAGGATGTCTGGATGTTTGTGCTGGGAGTAGCCTGACTTAGCTAAGAGTGAGAAACTAGAGCATGACTAGGCATGGGTCTGCCCTTCTCCCAAAAAGCTATGTAAGGGGAAGTCAGCAGGGCATTGGCAGTAGGGCTGGAGCCTAGGTGCAAAGACAGAGAGAGAGGAGCAGTCCAGTCTCTCTTGCTGTGACTAGGCTGGGGTGAGGCCTGTAGTCCCAGGGATGGTGGCAAGGTCCCTAGGATTGCATGGCACTGGTTCCCTCATGCCTGCTCTTCAGGGAAATATACCATCTGGAGCAGCAGGAGGGTTGGAGAAGGTCAGCCCAGTGGCACTGAGGGTTGAGGTGCTGAATGCCACACTTCGCTGCAGCGGGGACCCGGGTTCAAGGATGAGCATGGGTCAGTGGGGGGAGGGAGCTGGATTGAGCCACCATGAGGCAACTCTCCTCTTCAAGGGAGGATTGGGCACCAGTCCGACTAGCGGACAGTGTCGGGAGGGGAGGGCACTGTTAGGCGCTTGGTGGAAAGCTGTATCTCCACACAGCTTCCTGCCTGGACACTGTTTCTTCATGCCAGTGCTCTTGGAGGGGTTAGGGCTTCCCACAATTACTACTACAGTAACTATGAAAAAAAAATACCCCCTTCCGTGCACTGTGATCCCCATAAGCGGAGACGGAATGGATGCTCGGTACACTGCCACCAAGCCTCGCCGGCAGTCAGTAGTAAAATGTTCCAATAAAAAAATAAAAGGAGGGCTGGAGAAACAAGGAACTCACCTAAAGAGGAGTGGATGCCATCAGCACTGCAAAATCATATTGGGAGAGTAGTGGGCCACCTCTCAGGGGGGGTTTCCGCAACCATTGCAGGTGCATTCTTACCAACAGTAGGATAAAATGGGAAAAGTCAGTCAGTTTTTGGAACAAACTGTAAGTGGGACTTCTGATAAAGTAGCTGATGGCAGCAGTCACACATGGTGAGCTCTATGGTGGCTCACAGAAAATTCTCTTTGAAAGTTTGCAAAACCCCTTCAGTTTTCAAAGCAAATGAGTGCAACCATCCTCAGGAGATATTATTACATTGCAGTTTGTTTGGTTTCTTGACTGTGAGGATGGCGGAGACTGGTTCTGAGGAGGTGACACAGCTGGTTTCCCCACTGCTGAGCCTGGAGCAGCATCAATCCTCCCAAATGCCACAAACTGGACTTTGGAGTGGGATGACTCCCTCCATCCTCATTGTTTACTGTACAAAAGGATGCACATTTTACCTCTGCATTTAGGAATTGAGTACTGTGCTGCTGTTTTTATGTTTGCTTGCACGCATGTGCAAAAAACATAGTGCCATCATCCAAGTTTTCAGAGGTGTGGCAGCCCTCTTCCAATTCAGTCAGTGTGTTTGCAGGCACGGCCGCAGTTCTCCAATGCCTGCTGGAGCTGTCTATGACAGCAGTCCAGCAGTGCAAAATGCAGTGGCATTACAGGTTGAAAGGGGAGCTACACTTCAGTGAGCAGCGATAAGATATCGCCTGCCTGGCGCCCCTCACACACAACACACACACACACACACACACACGCATGCATACTGCGTGCTCACTACGCACACTGTATGGCAGGCCGGGGTGCCCAATCCCCATTGGCTGTGCTGTGCTCCCCCAAAAGCGTTCCACATGCCACGCTTGGTGCCCACCCAGCGTGGCTACACATGTATAGCCGATGGGGTGCTCAATCCCCATCGGCTCCACTGTCTCTCCCCAGAGTACAGGATGCCACGCTGGGAGCCCACCCAGTGTGGCAACAGATGCTGTCACCGACGGGTGCCCAATCCCCGCGGCTCCATCGCCCTCCAAAGCAAATTTGTGCCACGCTGAGAGCCCACCCAGCGTGGCAAACGTCCCGTCATTCTGTCCTTTGTTTTAAAAACAAACAAACCTGAAATTGAAAACGGTTCCTCGGTGTCTCTGCCCCACCAGCGCCCACCCACTGTGCACCTGCTTCCCCACACACCCCACCCCATACTTACCTCAGGACTCTGGCGCGACAATCTTCTGTGGACTGGAACACGTCTGCACTCTTCAAAGCCGACTGCGAACTGAGGAAATGCCGGTAAGCTGTATAATGGGATAGATAGGGTTTTTTCAACTTTGCTGCATATCTCAGGCATTTTTGGAATTTTGCACAAATTTTCAACATGGGGTGTTTGGGACCTTCTCTTGAATGCTCTCACTGTCATGGTAGAATCGGTTCAAGGGTGATTGTAGGTCACTGCAAGAAATCATTCCTTCGGACCAAGTAATGAAATGACACTGGCACTGTTCATAAGGTGGGCTCAAAAGCCTATGTTGAAATTTTGGGAAAATTCCTAAAATGACTGTTTTATTTAGTGTGCATTGCGTAGTTCCCACGCGACGCCATAAGTTCGCGAAATTTCAATATTTTACTCCAGATTTTCAACATTGCCATTTTACCACACCTCCTTATGAGCAGTACAGCTGTCATTTTTCACATCTTGCCCAAAACGTGTTTCCGCCCATAGGAAGCGTATAATGGCGTAGTCGGTGTGTGAAATCAATTTATGGGACACATTAAGAAAATCACAGTGATACTGTTCATGAGCAGAGATCTTAAAATGGCTATGTTGAAAATTTAGTGAAAATTCCTAAAATTACTGTTTTACGAAAGGCAGCTAAGAACCTTCCTACACACGCCGTAAGTTTGTGAATTTTCAATATTTTCACTCCAGATTTTCAACATTGCCATTTTATTACACTTCCTTATGAACAGTACAGTGGCCATTTTTTCAATGTCACCCAAATGTGTTTCAACATGTAAGCGTATAATGGTGCAGTCGGTGTGCAAAGCAATGTTTGGGACAGATTAAGAAAATCACAGTGACACTGTTCATGATTGGAGGTCCCAAATGCCTGTGTTGACAATCTGCTGTAAAAATCCCAAACTAATTACATTACAGGTGTACGCTGCACAGTTTCCATGTACGCCGTTACTTCACCAGTTTTTTTATTATTTTTATCTGTAGATTTGCAACATTGCCATTTTTCCACCTCCCCATGAACAGTACAGATGTAATTTTTCACATCCTGTTCGAATGTTTTGCACCTGTGGTGCTAAATGCCAGAGTCGCTGTGCATAAGCAGCATTCGCCTAACAAACTGATATTGTCACTGTTCATGAGGTGGGGGTCACAAAAAAACCATGTTGAAAATTTGGAGTGAAAATACCAACGAATGCCTGAGGTATTAGGGTTTCCAACCATAATGCCCCACCCTGTAGAGAATGACAGGCATCAGGGGTGTGACTTAGGATTCTTGCCTGTAATGCTCATACCATTCCACACCCTGGAGCCAGTGAGGGGCATCGAGGTATGCCTTGGACTCTTCGGCCCCAAAGTTCACCCCATTCTCCTATACCGCACCCATCTCACCATATTTCCTGATGGAATGGGTTGCACATAAGGGCCAAAGACCCCAAGGCACACCGTGTCACTTGTCAGTGTCTGCAGGGTGGGGTGTGGTGAAATGGCGTGGCTGTTATGCCTGACGACCCAAAGGCACAGCCCAATGCCTGTCACTCTCTGCAGGGTGGTGGGGTTGGCTTCAGTTCAATACTTCACTGCCATTCCTATTATGCAGCTCTGTAACTTCTACACTACCACTGCCAATGCCAGCAAGCAAACATTCGGCATTGATGAATGCTTGTTTCATTTAGGGATTTCCAAAGTTCAACTCCACATTCCCTTTGTGAAAAATGTTCACAAAATTTATATTCTTATCAAACAAGGAACAAAACAGATACCCTTTTTTCTCTTTACACTCCCAAACTGGCCTTAAAGAGTTACTGATGCCTCAAAGAAAACTTTGAAAAACATAATAATTAGGTCAAATTCTGCTTGTATTCCATATATATTCTAGATTTCTCCTCCCCATTATTTATTACCGAGAAAATGTGCATGACTACATGATTTTTATCCCTTTTAGTCACTTTAAAGTTAATCTGCCTCTATAGTTTACTTCCTACTTCAAGTCAGAATGCTCTCTTGTGACATCACAATCTGTTGCCATGACAGTAACTGTGATGTCACAAGCAGTGCATTTCGACCTCAGGTAGGGAGACAGCAACAGAAATAGATGAATTCTTTGGGTGCAAAAAGCCTGTTTTCATGCAATGACCTCAGCAATAAATAATGGGGAGGAGGAATAAAGAACTAATGTGAAATACAAGCTGAACTTTATCTAAATATTATGTTTTGTTAAAGTTCTTTTGAAGGTGTCAGCTGCTCTTTAAGCAAAAAGTCTTTCACCTGGTATGCTCCTTTCTTTACAAACAGTTTGTCAGCACTGGTCAAAACTGCAAACAATATTAAGCACTTTAAAAACTTGCTGAAGAAATTTTCTGAAAATATGAAAGGAAAACTACATCCGTGTATCTTAGTAGACAACTCTTTTCCTATAGCTGTTAGGGATATACAGTATGTGATTGCGTTGGTTTATTTTCACTGTTCATACTAATCCCTGTAACTATCCTGGGAGTCCCCATTTTCTGACTGTTGAAATCTCATTGTCCCTGAAAGCTGCATTAGCATATGAGAAGATGATGTGTCAGCACTCTTTAAACTCCACAGTATTTTGTCTGCTTAATTAGATTTCAACAAATAAGTTGCAGCTAGATATGAAAAAACACATTTACCTTCAGATAGCTTTGCAGACTGTCTGAGTTGTAACACAACTTACATTGCCGAGTCGGCACATAAACCATCCATCCATAACATGAACCTGTCTGTAAAGATCAGTCCAGAGATGCAAGAGGTATAAAACAAATACCTTTATTGGTTCCAGTAATACAGTAAGAAATCCACAGGTAAAACAAACAACTGCACCACATCAAACGTTTTCGTGCAATAGTGCTTCCTCAAGACTGGTGAGACTGAGAATGACAGTTCATTTTAAAGTGACACTGTTAAAAAAAGGCTCAAGGTGCAATTAAGTGCTGCATTGATAATATGCACAGGAAAAAAATTGTGTGCAAAATCAGGTAAAGTAAAGTGTAAGTGTAATTAAGCAATAATGCACGACAGGGTGTGTGTTGTGCTGGGATAACGTCACGCCTGGGGTGATTAGGCACGAGGCCACAGGCTGAGTGCGACTAATCACCCCAGAAGTGACATTATCCCAGCACAACACACACCCTGGAGTGCATTATTGCTATTATACAATGGCTCGTTTGTAAAATTTAATAAAAAATAGATTGAAAATATGTTTAAAATGTGTTTTATTACTGATTTTTTCCATTGAGTAGGAATACATAATGGAAAAGAAGTGCAGTTCTATTGTTTTATCATTAGGTGGTGGTGCTGCATTTGATTCTTGACCTTAACGCCCCCCCGCCACACCACACACACAGAGACACACTCATTAGGACTGTGCACTTTCGGTTTTGTAGTTATATTGCGTGTCTCTGTTGTTTATCTCCGTTTCCCGCTTTTGTCCCTTTGAAGTTGTAGATTGCCCACACACACACAAAATGGTCTCAGAATTGCAGCTTTTTCTTTTTCCGCTCCATGGCTTCTCTGATCTGGCAGTCCCCGTCTCCGCTCTCATCCTCGCTGCTGTGTTAATTCTTCTCCGGTACAGGGTTTTAATACAAAAAGCAACTGAAAACAGCAATCGAGTAAGAAGTGAAGCACAGTATGCTTCTTGTAATGTGTCGCTGGCCACTCTTTTGAGGTGAAGTGTGGGCAATGCTGTTGAAGGCAGTTTGATTTAAAGTTTGTGGTCGCGAATGCTGTTGAAGGAGTTTTCCATTTAAGTCGGCGGGGTCGTCGTTCACATTGAGCCCCCGTATCCTGTTCATCTGTTTCCTGTCTCATTTTGGCTTCTAGATGGTGAGTTTATAGCGAGAGAAAATTGCAGAAAAAAGCGGTGAATGGGTAATGGCCAGTACGGACTCATAGCATTTGTAGGCAGAGCACCAACTGCGAACAGTGGAAGCCGATCGCTTTTAGCGGCTTCATGTGACATTGTTTTGTTTTTTGTTTGTTGAAGAGATCACGGGAATAATTGTGTTAGGTTTTGTGGGGCTTTATCTTGTGCCATTTGTTAGGGGTTTTGGTGAGTTTGTAAGCTTCTGAGAAGGTTGGATTTAAAAAAAATGATGAAGTACAGTACTGGCAAACTTCACTTCTGACATGCCAAGTGTGGGCAACTTGTAAATGGCCATCGGAGTGATTTTTTTGACATTTGATGTGGCCATGTGTGTGCTGGGACTAGAACCGTGATGTTGTACTGGGATAACATCACGGGTCCAGTCCCAGTCTGACCAATCAGAGTTCAGGAATTTTTGCCATTGTATAATTAAGGAATAGCATGACGGATGTATAATGCGATAACGTCATGCCTGGGTGATTAGGCACGAGGCCGCGGCCGAGTGCGACTAATCACCCCAGAAGTGACGTTATCCCAGCACGCACACACCCCTGGAGTACGTTATTCCTATTATACAATGGCTCATTTGTAATATTAAAAAAAAAGGTATGAAAAAGTTAATTTAAAATTGATTTTTGGTCATTTTTGTATATGCCTAGGATTATTTTATTGGAAAATAGTGCTGATTTACACTTCCAGCCAACAGGTGGAGCTGTGTTTCTGCAGTCCTCCTAGTAACTAAGCAACTCTTCTCAGCATAGCACCTTAGAGGCTGGTGCTTGATTTGTTACTGTACCCTATCGTTTTTTTAAAATTCAGGTTTTCATTTTGTGTCTTATCTGTGTAGTGAGTAAATGGCGGTGGTAACTTGGGAATCGTAAGCCCTCCACGCCCCACGTGTTTTGTTCGCCGGCTCGCTCTCTGTAGAACATTTCTCCGAGAAGGAGACGAGGTAGGGAAATGGCAAGGAGATTGTTTTATTTTCTGTAGTGGATGGTGTCATTGAAAAAAAGAAGCAAGAAGAGTGGTTTGAAAGCGGCTGAGGAGCAGTTTGAAGACAGACATGCAGTGTCTGTGTATCTCGCTCGCTCACTGACCAAGCGCATTGTTCAGAGGGAATCGGGTTGCCGAGTGGGGATCGGGCTGGGTTGTGAAGCGCTTCACGGAATTACACAGATTTCAAGGCGGTGGATTTAAAAAATAAGAACGTTTTTTTTGGGGATGGGGGTGGGCTTGGATATGTGTCACAGTTGTGTGCTGGCTTTTGGCTGTTTTTGTGTAAGAGAGGAATTTATAGCACGATGAAGAAGCACCAGGTGGTTTTCTGCAGTGTGGTAACGGAAATGAAAGTAATAGCTGCGCAGTGATTTTTCCCCTTTGTTTACATTTCATGCGGTCAGTGTGTGTGCTGGGACTAGAGCCGTGATGTTATGCCAGGATAACATCACGGGTCCAGTGCCAGCCTGACGAATCAGAGCACAGGATTCTTTCTTGCCATTGTATAATAAATATTAATGTGGTGAACATGGATCAAATAAATATTTAACCTGTCTAAAACCTCCTCCAAGGTGGTGTTTGTTTGAATATGTCATATGAATGTTGGTGTGAACTATTAAAGTGATAAAAAGATTTCTAAAAAAGCTAAAGCAATAATAGATGTGCATAAGTAACTGCGCAGATCAGATCAATGTGATAAAAAAGACCTAGTCCACAATTCTGCATAGTATGTGATAGCTTTTGATAAATTATTTATTTTATGTGATGCTAAAATTGAAGCCGGGGATAAACATCAAAGATAGAAATATTCAAAAAATATATCAAAATGAAGAAAATGACTGTATAAGTAATGACATTACTGATGGAGCAAATTCTTGATGATCTCAATATAAGGAAAACACTGCTATATGACTGTGTATATTTCATACTACAAATATTCTTAATATCAGATATTATGGTTGTTACTACAGTGAGAAAAGCATGGAAATGTGGTGTTAGGGTTTCCAACCCAACACCCCACCCCATTCTGCAGAGACTGACAGGTGTCGGGTGCCTTGGAGTCATCAGCCCTAATGCCCCACCGTTATTCTCAGAGACCGACAGCTAGGTTCGAGTTCTCAGCCCCAACTCTCACCCCATTCCTCGATACTGTACCCATCTCAGCTTATTTGCTTATGGAATGGGGTGAGAGTTAGGGCTGACAACTCCAAGGCACCCTCGACACCTGTCTGTCTCTGTAGAGTAGGGGTGGGGTGTTAGGGTTGGAAACCCTAACACCACATTTCCCTGATTTTCTCCCTGTAGTAACAACCATAACTGATACATTAACTAAATTTTTTGCAATGAATTTCCTTACTTTTTGAGATTCTGTAAGTGGGTAGCCAAATTGCAATGAATGCTCATAACTTCATCATTTTTTCACATTGTGACCCCAAATTTTCAACATAGTCTTCTTATCACCCCACCTCATAAACCCCATAGGTGTACATTTCTTAATCTGTAGCAAAGTGCCATTCCACACCACAGCTGTAGAAACACATTCCAGGCAGGACGTGAGAAATGAGAGTTGTAGTGTTCATGAGGTGCTGTGAAAAAATGGCTATGTTCAATCTTTGGAGTGAAAATATTAAAAATTGGCAAAGATACATGCATGCATAAGAAAATTTCAATGAGCGCACGTACCTCATGCATATTTTGGTTATTTTTGCTCCAAATTTTCAATATGGGCTTTTTGGGACCCTACCTCATGAACACTGGCACTGGCATTTCATTACTCGATCACAAAAGGTGATTTTGCACAGCATCCATGCCGTTCCATGCCACAGGTGCAAAAACAAATTTTTGGCAGGATGTGAGAAATGACAGCTGTACTGTTCATGAGGTGGTGTGAAAAAATGGCTATGTTAAAAATTTGGAGTGAAAATATTATAAATTGGCAAAGCTACACACATGCACAGAAACATTTCAACGACTGCATGTAACTCAGGCATTTTTTGGTATTTTTGCAACAAATTTTCAACATGGCCTTTTTAGGACCCCACCTCATGAACACTAGCACTGTTGTTTCATTACTCTGTCCCACAAGGTGATTCCACACCAGCCACCATGAAATCACCTTTCGGCACTGAGTAATGAAATGACAGTGCCAGTGTTCATGAGGCGGGGTCCCAGAAAAGCCCATGTTGAAAATTTGATGCAAAAATACCTAAACATGGCTGAGATATCAACATATGTTTAAAACACCATTGGCAGCCATTATACATCACTTACCTTTATTCTTCAGTTCACGGTTCTGCTTTGAAGAGTTCAGATGTGTCCCGGTCCGCATAAGATGACAGCCACTGACCTCCATTGGTAAGTATAGAGTAAGGGGAGGTGGGGTAGTGGGTTGCTCAGTGGCAGGGTCAGGATGGGGAAGGGGGACAGGGAGATGATGAGAGACTGTTATCTTTTTTATAGGAGCTTAAAAAACAGATTTTGGGGGACTGTTTTCTTTCTTCACAGGAACAGTAGAACCATTTCATGAACACTGGAGGTGGGCTCCCCAGTGTCCCACAGTACTGGGGAGGGGTAGGACATAGCTGGGGACACTGGGAGTGGGCTCCTCAATGTCCCACACTGGCAGGGGTCTAGTGCCAACATGGGGATTGGGCACCCTGCTGTCGGCAAAACAGTGACATAAATATTTCAGGACACTGAAAGTTGGCTTCCCAGTGTCCCATAGTGGGGGAGGAGAGGTGTTTCTATCTGGGACACTGAGAGTGGGCTCCCCAGTGTCCTACAGTGGTTTGGAGGCTGTTTGAATGCCAACACAGAGATTGGGCACCCCAATGCCAGCAATTATTTTAAAAGAAGGGTGGGTGGGAGGCATCCAACACTGGAAGTGCGCATCCCATTGTCAGATTATTATTACAAAGACAAAGTCATGCAGACCACCCCAGAGAGGAGATTATGGTTTAAAAAAAACTGTAGTGGGTTTATGCAGCCTGGGGTGGGGCTCCCAGGGGCTGTGGAACAGGCAGAGTTGGTTGACTATTGGTTCCGGTTCCTCCGCTGTGTTGCCTCTGTCTGCGAAAAGGGATTCTGTAATGCGGCATAGAATCCTTATTCGGTACAGAATCCCTTTCCATAGGGCTTCTGTGAAACAGAATCCTATTTCATCTCTGACATCTATTTTTTTTTCCTATGGGAAATAATGGGAAATTCAACATTTCAAAACTTTGGAGCAAATTAATAGTTTTCCACCACATCTACAAAGGGCACATCTGTGAGGCCCAGGCTTTCTACCCTGAACATTTCAGCCAAGAACCTAAAGCCATTTCTGAGATACAAGTGAGCAAAAAAACAGCCAAAAAACACAAAACCTGTATTTTCAACACTCTGTATCTCAAGAACAACAAAAGCAAGTCAAACAAAATGTGCCACATTAACAGACCTTCCCCCAGCGGTTCTATGTTCCAAATTTCATGCAAATCCATTAAACCATTACCAAGTTATTATTAAGCTGCACCTCATCAACCCTAACTATACTGGAGTGTATATTATACTGGCACGGTAGTGCTACTATAGTTAGGGTCGAGTACCCCGCTTTAAGGTTAAAGTGTGAAAATTTGCACTTTAATAACTTTGCCACCATATGACAGACTTACCTGAAATTTGGCAGGCACAGAGCAGTGGTAGATATCTTATGATCTGCCAAGTTTTGTACCAGTCAGTTATACGGTTGTGGAGTTATAAAGTGACATTCTGTAGCGCATTTACGCTTTTTTGCACATTCTCTGCTCATGCCTACAGGTCGCACGGTTTGTGTGACCAGTCCAAATACTTCAGGGAAGATGTGGCCAAGGTCCCTGATGCGTCTTTCAAAGATTTTGTGAAAAAATATTGAACGGTTCAAAGGTTATTCAAAAAACAAGTTTCCCATGATAGTTAATGGGAAAAGTTAACCAAAAGTTCGACAGTGTCGCAAATGCAGTTTTTAGTGTCGCAAATGACCCCTGTAGTGTCATTAGTCAGCCATTGTTTTTCAGTTACTGATCACAAAAATGCTTGGCATTTAAAATTGGGACCCTCTAGGGACACAATTTTTCTTTTGTGTTTATCTAGTCGAGCCCTGAGGATGTTAGCCATGTCTTTCTTTGGGGGGTTAAACACCCCAGAAATATGTTTTTGAAATTTTTGGGAAAAGTAGTGTCGCAAAGTAGTGTCACACCTGCAACATTTTTGTGTTGTTTTTTGTGAAAGTGTCATGTTTTGTGACACTACTTTGCGACACTTTGGCCAAAATAACAGGAAGTCTTTGCCACCCTGCTGCAAAACACTGGTTTGCTCCATTGGGCTGAAATTTGAAGGGAAGAAAGCCAACATCCCACAGATGTGCCTTTTGTGGTTTGGTGACAAAATGTTGCAGGGATGCAAAGTTATGGTACTCTGAAGTTGACACTTTTTCCCATAGACTAACACTGCGGCGCTCGCTGCGCCTTTCGGGGCCCATATTTTGGAAACGGTTCAAGATACGGACTTTTCATCAGAAAAATGCTTAGCCGCCCACTAGAGGGCTAAGTGCAAAACTAACTAGGAAAGTAATAAATAATATGAAATTAATTTTTTTTCCTACGTCGCACGGTTCCTGAGATATAAGCAATTTAGTATTCCAAGTGCTCATTTTCTGCTTCAAGGCCTATTGTTATGCATACATTCTTTGTACTCACTGTGTTTCTCTATGGTGCTGTTGGGGAAAACCAGGGTGTGCGCCGTTACTGTTACAGTTAGCATTTCCTTTCATGCTTGTACCCATTTGTGTTAGCATTCTCGGTATGCCACTGTGTGCGTTACCCTTTGCATTTTCATTTGTGCTTGCATTTGCGTTACTGGTACATTTACATTTCCACTACTATTTCTGTTTGCATTTCAATTTGCATCACCGTGTGCATTTCCATTTGTGTTTGCAACAGCCCGTCTGTTTGTGTTTGTATTTCTCTTTTGTTTGGCATCATCGTTGCTGTTACCATTACCATTTGCGTTTCCAATTGCGTTACCATCACCATGCGCATTATGGTTTGCATTTCCATACACACTTGCATTTGCATTTCCATTTCTGATTCCTTTGGCGTTATTGATGCTCTTACCATTAGCATTTGCATCTGCAATTGCGGTACTCTGACAGCGTGCGTTACCATTTGCGTTTCCGTATGCACTTGTGTTTCCATTTCTGTTTGCATTACTGTTTGCTTTGCCGTCATCGTTGCTGTTACTGTAACTGTTTGCATTTCCAATTTTGTTACCATTACTGTTTGCTTCTTTGTCACCATTTACGTTTCTGTTGCCCTTAACGTTTGCATTTTCGATTGCGTTTCTATTGTCAATTGCATTACTGTTCCCTTCTCTAGTGCCGTAGCCTTAACCATTTGCATTTCTGTTTGCCTTGCTGCTACCGTTTGCATTTCTTTTACCATTTGCATTTCCATTGGCGTTACCATTTATGTTACTGTTTTCGTTAACATTTGTGTTTCTGTCGCTGTTAACGTTTGCGTTACCATTTGCGTTGCCATTTCTGTTTTCATTAATGTTTGCGCTTGCGTTTCTCTTACTGTTTACATTGCCATTTATGTTTGCATCACCATGTGTTACCATTTGTGCTTGCGTTTGCATTACAGTTACCATTACTATGCGAGAAAAAAATCACATGGTGGGAGCATGAGGCCCACAGGGCCTGCGCTCCCACCACCACATTCCATTCACTATTTATAGTCCTCAATCTCAAAAAGAAAGGAAATTCATGGCAAAAAACTCTATTTAATGCATCAGTTAGGGTTGTTCCACAGCGACAAAAGCAATGACATTCGATGTTAGGGTTGCCACCCCCCCTTGCACCCCACCCCCACCAACAGGCATCAGGGTGTGAATTGGGGTCATCAGTCTTAACTCTCACCCCATTCTCCTACACTGCACCACCTCAGCTTGTTTGCACATGGGATGGGGTGAGAGGTACGACCCCAATGCACACCCGATGCCTGTTGGTGGGGCTGGGGTGGGATGCAAGGGGTGGCAACCCTAACATCAAGTTCTCACTTTTGTCACTGTGGAACAACCCTAACTGATGCATTAAACAGAGTTTTTTATATTAATATACATATATATATATATATATATGTGTGTGTGTGTGTGTGTATATATATATATATATATATATATATATATATATACATACATTACATACACACACATGTGTGTGTGTGTGTGTATATATATATATATATATATATATATATATATGTATATATATATATATATATATATATATATATTTTATAGGGTGCAGTTGTGCCTCTAGTTAGTGTTGAGTAGGCATTTTAATGTTAAACCTCAAATTTTGCGCATTAATAACTGTAACCGTTCAACAGATTTACACGAAATTTGGAATGCTCAGTCTGGTATGGTAGAGCTCTTGATCTGCCGAGTTGCATTTCAGTCAGACATATGGTTTCTGTGCAGCAAAATGCCAAAAAATGCACTTTTTGCCAGTTTTGATGCATTTTTTGTCCATGGTGCTGTGACCACACCATGTGGTCTTTTGGCCTGAAACTTGTAACATAGAAAGAGGATGGGTCAAGGAATAATCCAGCATTGGTTTGGTAAAAAAAAATTAATCCATTCCAAAGTTATCACATTTTTATTTTTTGCATTCTGAGCATGCTCAGTTCACTCAAAAATTTATATGTATATTTTGCAAAAAATAAATGGTCTCATAGTCAAAGATTTCGTCAGCTCGCAAAAGAAAAATCCTAGTCCGTCAGAAAAATTATTTGTTCATGAGCCACCATCTTGTTTTTAGTTTTCCAGTCAAACAAAATGTTGTATCTTTCTCCATGGGTGACTTTAGGGCCAAATGAGGCATGGGTTTTGTTCAGGGTGACCCCCTCTACAAAGCCATGCCTTTGGTTTGCTTCATTTATGTCAAAAAATAGGTTTTTAAAAATTAAAAATTCTTCTTTCGTGACTCATTAACGATCTTCTTTCACGAGCCTACAAATCCTGGTCCACGAGACAATCCTAAACCACCAGCTTTTTTCATGAGGAGATAACCAGATAGCCAGAATTTCATGACCAGATGTCCCTAGGGATGACCAGGTGGCCCAGACTGGCGTGACCAGATGTCCACTCATGGACTAGGATTTTGTTAGGTCGTGAACTAGGATTTATCTCGCAGCTGAGGATTTTGCTATCTGATGACTGAAAAATTTTTAAAGGTGTAAAAATTTTAAAATTACATAGCTCATTAATGGTTTGGCCTTTTTACTTGAAATTTACAGGGTGTTGAGGGGATGCCCTACAGGTGTGAATTATGCTGTTTAGGTGTTGGAGAATTAAGTGGTTGCATAGATATGCCATGACAAAGTTTACATTTTCCCCATTGGATTACACTGCAGTGTATGTCACGCCTTTCAGTGCTGTTATCTCAAAAACGAAGCGAGATACAGAGTTTTCGCTACTGGTGGCATGGATCACCTTTACTGTAGCATGTAAACCTGCTTACACATAAATTGGGGTGAAAGCTGGGCCTCACGACCCCATAGCACACCCTGGCATCTGTCAGTCTGCGGAGGATGGGTGTGTGGGTTGTGGGAGGGTTAGGTGCTCAACCCTAACGTTTCATTTCTTCACATTTGTCGCTTTAACCCTAGCTGAGGCATTAAACACAGTTTTTTGATGTGTATATATATATATATATATATACACACAGTCAGACCTGTTTAATCTGTGCCTCATTAGACCGTATGTCTGACATTCTGAATGAAAAACACTGCAAACTGATTTTTTTTCCTCAGGTTAATGACCTCTTTGAAACATAAACTTGAGATTCCGAATCTATTTGCAGGTCTCTGTAACAAGGCTTATTAGTTCCCATTGTTTGTGGCCTCTCTAATCCATTTTTAATTAGTTCAGGTGGAGGTGCTAACATTTCTTAATGAAGTGATAATTGGAAGTGTTCTTATTCCCTCACTAATCCTCTGGCGTGTTACTTCAGCTAAATGCAACACCTCTTAACTGCCCAAGTGTATTCTCTTGCTGCTGCTGCCCTTTAGGTAAAGTAGAATACATTTTGAATAAAGTTTTTTTTGTTTAATAATCTTTTAATTGAATACAAAGATTACAGTGCTGTCTCCATAGTCCTGCTGCCAGACTGTACCCTTGCCCCTTGTTCTGCTCCCAGGTCCACTTATTCAGCTCCCCAGTAGTAGTAGTAGTAGTAGTAAAAAATTTATTTTTATACAGGAATAATACATGTCAGTTGGATAATACAATCCAGTTTTCAAAACAGTCCTGTGCAAATATTCCAAGTTCCACATAATCACACACCCGTTCCTGTTAAAAATAAGTGTTCCTCAGTCCTGAAGAGCTACAATCCAGCCCGATCTGCTCTGCCCGTTCCTGTAAAAAAAAAAAATGCTCCTCATCCTGAAGTGCTCAGACCCAGCTGTACCCCTCGCACAAATTACATTGCTGTCCCACATACAGTCCTGAACCTTCTTGATCCTGACCGACATATTGGTTTTGCTTCCCAGCTTTCCCCCTTACCCATCGTTCTGCTCACAGGTCCATTCGTTCTGCTCCCAGGTCCACTTGTTCTGCTCCCCGATCTACTCTGCCCAATTCTGACCAACCCCATGGTTCTGCTACCCAGCCTTACCCCTTAGCCCTCACCCCTTATTCTGCTCCCAGGTCCTGAAAAAAAAAGGATTAAGGTGCACAGCAAGCCATAGCTCTATCCTGATGTGCCCATCATTCTGCTCCTCAGCAAACTCTAGCTCTGCCCAATCCTGTAAAAAAAAAAGGAAAAAAATATTACAGTTCTGTCCCACATACAATCCCAATCCTTCTCCTCGATCCTGACTGACCCCATGGTTCTGCTACCCAGCCAAGCTGTCAAGCTTGTTCCCATCTGCTTATGCTAATGCTCTGTGACTGCTTATTTATTTATTTATTAGCTTTTGGTAACTGGGTAAGTGCGCTAGGCAACAACCCTGCCTATTTTCAGGCACAACCCAGGAGAGTACAAAAAGACAATACAGTAATGGCAAACAGTAATGTACAGCAAATAACAACAATTAGGCAAGTAAAGAACATAACAGACAGGGAACAATATAGCAAAAACTTAAATAAAACAAAATGGAGATAATAGTAAGCAGTAGCACCTGAAAAGGGAAGGATACAATATTTGCATAACAGTCATGAAGGCCTAGCTAGGGGAGAGAAAAGAATACAGAAAACACATCAAACTAGCCAAAATATGTACTTTAGGTCATTATCCACCAAAGGACTAAACACCACCTAGGACAATACAGTGGTCACAAACAGATGCAATTCCCAAGAGCATAGAGGTGAGAAAACAGCAAACACATAAATGTGAGGTGAGATGAGTTACTCTTAATATACTGGAGAAGTGAGTTCCAAAACCTTGGAGCAAAATAGGCAAATGCTTGCTCGCCCATTTAAATGAGCAGGGCTGAACGGCTAGCATTGGGAAGATGGAGGATCTAAGAGATCGGGAGTGCGAGAATGGAGAAAGCATGCCACCCAGTATGGTAGGACTAGGGGTTCTGGTAAGGGAGTCAATAAAACACCCTAGCAAATAAGAACAGAGGGCAGTGGGAGACAGCCAGTGTAAAGCAGAATAGAGTAGACAGTGATGTGTTAGGTGCGGAGCCGATAAGGCAAATCTACAGATATTGTTATAAGAAATGTCCCACTTGTGAAGAACCCCAGCATTAGCATGAGAAAATACAGGGAGGGCATATAGGAGTTGAGGGAGTAAAACACCACGTGCAGCCAAGATCCTAGTAGCCGTGGTGAGTAAGTGGCGCACTCTATAGACTGCACCAATCTTAGCATTAACAGAGCGAAATATTTCATTGATATGTGCACCAAAATCAAGTACCAGGTCAAGCGTAACCCTGAAGTATTTGAAGGTTAATGAGTTAGAGACACCAGTACCATCATGGATGTGGACCAAAAGCTTAGGAGACTCCATGGGCACTTTTTTAGCCAACCCGAAAAGCATGGCCTGGGTCTTAGCTATGTTTAGGACTTGATGGTTAGACAAAAACCAGGATTGAAGAGAGTACATCGAAAGATTCTGATTTATATCCACCATAGACTTGGAGCCAGAGTAAAGTACTAGGTCATCTGCATACAACAGTAGACTGCTATAATGATGTTTTTAATGTTTTTGAACAGTGATGAATAGTGATGACATTTGCTGCCTAATGCTGTGACTGCTTATCTTATCATTTAAATTTAGCTCAATGTAACATTTTATAAGTCACTGCTTATGTGCACCTTTTCCTTTAATCATCTTAGATTATTTTAAATATAATTGAAGCACATTTTTTATTGAAAAAGTAATGTACTGTAGTACTGGAATGTACATTTAACACCTGCACTGTACTGTATTCTAAATTGTTTGTTTTTCTACAGTAATAAATCTTGAAAAAATCCATTATCTGGTCGCTGTCTGGTTACTACGTAGATTTGTATTACGTAACAAATTTGGGAATCACAAATGCGTATGGATTAATCAGATTTGACTGTATATATTATACAGGCACAATAGTGTCTGTATATTAGGATTGAGTAAGCACTTCTATGTTAAACTCAAATGTTTCACCTTAATAACTTGGCCCCCTTCCAACCGATTTACATGGAATTTGGAAAGCACAACTTCTGTGCCAGGGCCTCTTGCTCCTGTAAATTTCATATAGATCGGTTCAGGGGAGGCGAAGTTACAGAGGTGCAAAAAAACGCAAACGTTTCCGTTTTTGAAAATATTCAAGACTTCCTTTTGCCACCTGACAACTAAAAAAATATGAGGCTTTGAAACCTGAAACTGTCAGGTTTGATAGAGGTTGATCCAATGTGTGCGTTTTTGTGATTTTTAGGACCCTCAGTTAAGTAGTTTTTAAAACATTTAGTAAAAATGTTCAGTTTTTGAGCATGCACAGTTCAAAAATCAACATTCTATTTATAACTGGATTTTTTCGAAAGTAGCAGTTTGCACTATACGGCACAGCTGTCTTTAATATATGACACCTGTGTTGTATAGTGCAATCCCTGCTGCTGTTGCCACTCATAGGTCAGGAGCTACTGTCACTGTAGCCTAGCCTGACTGTGCCTTCCAACTGTAATCCACACACCGGGGCCCCAATCCCTGGTGGCAGTTACTGTGTGTATGTATTTATTTATTTTCTAATATTTTTGTATTGTTTATTTATTAGTAGACTCCAACAACAAGGTGCCCACCCCCGATGTCAGATGCTCCCACAGCCCCTTGTTTCTTGTAAACTCCCCCAAACACACACACATATACAGAGCTGAGTGGAACACTGGGTAGCCCACTCCCAGTGTCCCAATAGACTGCTTTTCTATGTATAGCTGCAAAAAAGAAAACCGTCCCTCTATGACATTTTTTTAAAATTTAAACCTGAAAGAAAGAAAACAGTCCCTCATGGTTGCTGCTCACCCCCCCTCTTCCTATCCCGACCCTCCCACTGAGCACCCACCACCCCACACCTCCCCCTTACCCTATACTTACCTCATAGATCGAGACACATTTGACACATCTGCCTTTAATGAATGACAGCTGTGTCAAACAGCACAAGTACTATCAAATATTATACGACACAGTTGTCTTTAGTAAATGACAGCTGTGCCGTATAGTACTTGCACTATATGACACAGCTGTCGTTCATTATAGACAGCTGTGTTGTATAGTGCAGGCCCCTGCTGTCGTGACTTGGGTCAGGGTTGGGTCTACTGTCATTGTAGCCTTGCCAGCTTGACTGTAACTGATCCATGAAACCAAGTGTCATCTGCACACTGGGTGTCCCAATCCCTAGTGTCAGTGTATTGTTTGTAATATAATCCGACACCGGGATTCCCACACCCGTGTCTGACCCTCTCCCCTGCAGACCCTTATTTAATTTTATGACCGACATTGGGTGCCCCAATCCCCATGTCATAATGAAGTGCATGTCCTTCCCCCCCTGCAGTAGGGAACACTGGGGAGCCCACCCCCAGTGTCCCAACAAAGTGTGCCTGTAAAAAAAGAAAACAGTCCCCCAATGTTTTTTTTTTGAGAACCTGCAAAAAAAAAGAAAACTATCCCTCGTTGTCCTCACCATCCCCCTCCCTCCATTCCAACCCTCCACTGAGCACCCACCACCCCACACCCCCCCTTACCCTATACTTACCTCCAGAGATCAGGCAATGTCATCTTCTATGGATTGAGATATGTCTACACTCTTCAAAGCTGAACTGTGAACTGAGAAGTCAAGGTAGATGCCGTATAATGTATTTCAATGGTGTTTTGAACTTATGTTCATAACTTTGCCATTTTTAGGAATTTTTTCACCAAATTTTCAACATGGTCTTTTTAGGACCCCACCTCATGAACACTGGCACTGTCATCTCATTAGTCAGGCCTGGAAGGTGATTTCACGGTCTCTGTGCAAAATCACCTTTCGAGACCGAATAACTAAATTTCACCTTTAGCAGATTTAGCCTTCTTATTACACTTCCTCATGTATATCACAGCTGTCATTTACCAAATCTTGCCCAAAAAGTGTGTTTGCACCTGTGGCATGGAATGGCATTGCAGCTGGGCAGAATTATGTTTTGGTGGGTATTTGAAAAGTTTCTGTATTGGGTACATGAGGTGGGGTAATAAGATGGCCATCCTGACAATTTGATCACTGTTGTCCTATAAATGGAAGCACAGAGCCTGGAGGGCCCTGTGCTTCCACAGCTACATACATATACACATCTAAGGAGGGATGGGAGTGCAAGGCCCAGGGGGCCCTGCACTCCCACATACAAATAAGGATATGATTATACTATCTGAAAAAGTAAGGAAATTAATTTCAAAAAACTTTCGTTAATGCAGCAGTTAGGGTTGGGGTTGGTTACTAAAGGAACAAAAGCAGGGAAATGTGGTGTTAGGGTTTCCAGTCCTAACAGTATTCCTATATTCAGGAGTTTTCCTCCATCAACTCGATCCTCACAGAATTGGTGGCAGATATTAAAACTATCAGACTTTCCATGGAATCCCTTACAAACCCAGGCTGGTGATGTAGAGGCATGGGTCAGCTTCCTGGAAGATCGGCCCCAGGTGGAGGAAGGGGATTTGATAGCCTTTTGGCAGAGAGTGGCAAAATTAGATGAGAAGGTGGACGACCTCGAAAACAGAAGCAGGAGGAACCACCTGCTCCTGACTGGGGTGCCGGAGGGTGTGGAGGGCTCAAATCCAGTGAAATATGTGAGCAATCTCTTCTGTCAGCTAGCAGGCCCACCAGAGAGTGGGCACAGCTACGCCATAGAATGAGCCCACAGAGCTGTTTGCCTGGCATTGCAGCCTGAGAAGAGACCCCGAGCCATCATCTGTCATCTCCTCAATTTTCAAGACAACCTAAAAATTCAGAAGGCAGCAAGGGAACACCCAGCCCTCTATTGGCAGCAACACTGCTATTTTATTTTTAATGATCTTAGTCAGCCAGTAAGGGAGAAACAAAAGGCATGTAAAGAAATAAAATGCCGGCTCCACCAGGGAGGTATAAAATTCAGATCCAGTTCCCTGCTAAGCTACTTTAACTGCTCCCTCATGACACCTTTAGTTTTGATTCAGCGGACTTGGCAAAGTATCCTCTCCCCAGTGTTCTGCCTGAATTCTTTGCCAAACCACTCTCTAGAGTGCCAACAGTAAGGATGGACCAGTGACTTTTGCAAAGGACTTAGTAGTGGTACGCTGTGGTAGTTGGGAGCCACTATTGTTACATTTTGCTCCGGTATATGATTTGTTTGCCTAATGTGTCGGCAAGCTTGAAGGGGCGCATATTGCCAGTAGTTTACTTACACTGACCCAGCACTTATAAAGGGAGAGAACAATATTGTTTGTACAGTTTGGTTTGCTTTTTTATTAGAAGCCAATTTCCAGGTTGGCTTTAATTGGAGCATCTGTTCTGGGGGGACATTGCTGTTAATTTGGACTTCATGGTTCTTTTAGAGATGGGCTTTAATTTTTTATGGTTTGGTAATATAGTGTGCATCACAAGCGACTCTGGAAGGTTCAGCGAGCTTTGTGCCACTTGACTTAAAGAGAATGGCTTAGAATTGTGTTACATGCTCATTTGTTTTCAATGTATGGTTTTTGAGTTATTCTATCTCCTCAACAGAGACATGGCTTTTATCTGCGACACAAGACTTAGAGAACACAAATGTTACTACATGAATAGGACTATCCTGGGAAGATTATTCAAAGAAATTATTCTACTGCTTACTAGAATACATATCGTGCTATGTGCTATTTTGTTAAGAAGTTACCCTGATGAAGTTTTGAGATTGCCTCCTCATCTAACACGTTGGGCTCATCTAGAGCACAGTTGCTCTAGTGTTACATTGATCCTCCAAGCGTGTTACTGTTAATTTTGTTTGGAGAAGGGGCTGTATACAAACAGTTTTGATACAGTGGGGCTACTCTGTGGTGTTTACATATATGTTTTAATATTTTTAATTCATATGCAGTCTTTTTCAGGGGGAATACCTTGCTTTCAGAAGTCACCCGTCTGACAAAATATATATTCTGCCATCCACAACAGGGGATGGGAGACAGTCTAGGATGGCGGGGTTCTGCCTGATTGACGCTCTGGGGTTTTACATAGGTCTTTTTCATTGTGACACTAAATGGACCGTAGTTGTGATGGCCTTCTGATGGCTCTACCCCGGTAACAGCCTGGGGGGGTATTACCCCAAGATTTTGTGCCCATTCAGAGGTCAGCAACTGGGCACCCTCAAGCCAAAGCCCTGAGGAACATCCCACCACTGACCCCTCTATCCAGAGGCAAGGATCCACAACCAACACCTCAGTCTTGTCAGAATTTAGTTTCAACCAGCTGGTGTTCATCCAGTCCTGGATTTCCATGAGGCAGTTGTTAATCACTGAGAGTGCACTATCCTGGTCAGGCACGAAGGACAGGTAGAGCTGAGTATCATCTGTGTAGCAGTGAAAATCCAGCCCATACCACTTCACAATGTCTCCTAATGGCAGCATGTACACCACGAACAACATGGGGACAGCATGGAACCCTGGGGCACCCCACATGGCAGAGGTAATGACTCAGAGGAACAAGTCCCTGAAACCACTCTCTGTAATCTGCCAGTAAGGAAAGAATGAAACCATCTGAGGACCATACCAGACAGGCCACAGATGACTCACAGACATTTCAGCAGCACCCCATGGTCCACGGTGTCAAAAGCTGAAGAGAGATCTAACAGTACCAAGATGGAACAGCACTTTTGAGCTCTCGTAATCAGGAGATCTTTGAGTACCCAAATCAGAGTCATCTCTGTGCTATGCCTCTTATGAAATCCAGACTGGAGAGGATCGTAGATGTCATGGATGGTAAGATGGCTGTCCAGCTGCAACACAATGACTTTCTCAATAATCTTTCCCACAAAGGGGAGGTTAGAGACAGCTCTGTAGTTAGCAGGGCAGTCTGGGTCACATGAAGGTTTCTTGAGAAGGGGAGTTACCACTGCTTCCTTCAGGGAGTTCGGAAACTCACCCGATTCTAGTGAACACCAGACTATCTCCGCAAGGACAGGGCCGATGACATCAATACAACCTATTAAAAGGCAGGTTGGATCCAGGTCCAAACTACAGTAAGTCAGCCGCATACTTTGGAGAATCCTCATGACATCCACAATCTCTGGCCGATCAAACTCCATCCAACAGAACCGAGGAGTAGTGATACCACATTGACCACCACCACCCCCCATAGAGCTTGCTAAGCAGATCTCAGACCTGATGTCAGCAACCTTATCAGCAAAGAAGTGAGCAAACTCCTCACACTTATCTTGAGAAAACGCTCTTCGAACTTGCAGACAGGCTGGATTGCACAGTCTGTCCACAGTTCAAAAGAGCTGAGCTGGTCAATTCTGAGCTGCAGCAATCTCCCCGGACAGGAATTCTGCCTTCTTATGGGAGATTGCCAACTGAGAGTCTCTATAATGTTCCATCAGTCTAAGTCTGTCGGCATCCCAGCCAGATCTCCACCAGCATCGCTCTAACCTTTTCCCTACTCGCCTCAGCTCCCTCAAGGCTCCATCAAACCAAGGGGACTGAGGGTGAAGGGTGCGAGGACGAACATGGACTGGAGTCAAGGTGTCCAGAGCCCCCAACACTTCTTGATTATAAGCCTGTAGCAGGTTCTCGGGACCCTTGTTTGCACACAGTAATCCTGATAGGTCCAACACCACCAGAAGACCTTCTAGGGTCACTCCCCATAAAGGGCAGTATCGGACCATCTCCACTTATGAAGGCATTGTTGGGTGGGCCATGTCTTCAAAGTGGTTGTCGATAAAAAAAGGGCAGGAGTGGCTATACTGATAGCCAGAAACAGATTTCCTGATGCATCAAGTAATAACTGACCCACAAGGCAGGTATATATTAGTAAGAGGCACCCTGGATCATACAGACCTAATTTTGGCCTTTTTCCATGGACCCAGTAAAGATGACCCTCAAATTTTCATCAACCTTTCGCTGTATTTGGCCACCTGGCTAGAGCTGCCACTTATAATAGCAGGTAACTAGAATGTTCCCCATGAAGGTGATATAGATAGATCAAGCCTGCAAGTATATTCCCTTACTCCAAACCAGAAAGCCTTGAGAGAGTTAATTGATACACATGCCTTGATTGAACCCTGGAGGACACTCCACTCCTTTTTCTTTACCCAAGGGGATGCAATTGAAAATGGATTATTTTCTTTTAATTCAACCGCTCCTACCAAGGTTGGAGATAACGAAAATCCTCCCTAAAGTTATTTCCAATCACTCTCCAGTGCACATTACCATGTCTTTGGATATAAATTTATAACTGGATAAAACTTGGAGGATGAATGATTCCCTACTCAGTGATATCCAGACAGTTCCCCACCTGAGGGAGTTCACAGTTCGTTTTTTTTTTTTTCAAGAAAAACATGATTCTGTCTCTAGGGGGCTACTTTATGGGGGGCCTATAAGTTTGCTATCATTGGAGAGATTATATGGCTGGCTACTAAGGCTAAGAAAAGGAGACAAGCCAAGGCAACAGAGCTGTTACAACAAATAAGGTCTTTGGAACAACTGGCACTGGGTCCCTCAGACCAGGTTGACTTAAAGCTAAACTCAGCTAGGGAACAGTACCATGAATTAAACTGCACTCAGGCCAAACTGGCCTTGTTTAAGGCAAAAGTTTCCTATATATCCTCAGGGGAATGGGCTAGTAAGTTACTAGCCTTGTGGCTTAAAAAACTAGAGGCATCACGTTCCATTAAACACCTCTGTAAGACAGGAAGTCCAGAAGCAGTAGCTCAACCTAGGCAGATAGCTGAAGCATTTAAGAACTATTACAGTACTTTACATGGCAAGGGGGATCAAGATATTGGCCTAGGAAATATAGATACATTCCTTGGTCAAGTACATCTTCCTCAGTTAGATGACAGTGCCCAGGATCTGTTAATGCAGCCTCTTACAGTTGCAGAGCTCCAGGCCACCCTGAAAATGATGGCCTCAGACAAGACCCCAAGCCCTGATAATTTCTCTGTCTCTTTCTACAAGGCTGATTCAGGAGAAACTCTCCCCCATCTGTCATGTGTTCATAGGGAGGCTTATGAGGAGGGCGAGCTAGAAGCCTCCATGCAGAAGGCCTTCATTTCGGTACTCCCCAAGCCCAGTCGAGAACCCATTAAGGTTTCTGATTACCGACCCATTTCCTTGTTAAATGTGGATCTCAAGATCCTTGCTAAGGCCTTAGCTCTTAGGTTTCAGCAGGTGTGTTCAGATTTAATCAGTTCAGAACAAGTAGGGTTTATGCCAGGTCATCTCTCATCAGATCACTTGCATAAGCTCCAGCACATTATTTCTGTATCCAGGGAGGACAAGGCACCAGCTGTTTTGGCCTCCCTGAATGCAGAAATAACATTAAGCAGGGTCTTATAGAAGTATATTTTCAAGGTTCTGTGTAAGTTTGGTATTCCTGATTAATTTTTCCTGTGGGTAAAACTACAGTACTCATACCCTACTGTACGAGTACGCTATAATAAGGTTCTTTCCTCAAGTTTTCCCCTAAAGAACAGGACCCATCAGGGCTGCCCGCCTCCCCTTTCTTTTTAATTTATATTTGTAATCCCTTGTGCAGCACATTAAGCTTAATCCTTTCATAGTAGGTATTCTGCTAGGGATGCATCAATATAAGATATCCGTTTATGCTGACAACATTCTTTTGTATCTTAAAATCCTGCAATTTCACTTAAAACAGCTTTGGAAGAGATACATCAATCCTGCTTAATTTTCATGTATAAATTAAACATAGAGAAAACGATTGTCTTACCACTCAATAATTATGCTAGAAAGGGAGATATAGATGATATGGGGCTCAGCTGGGTAACTAGGGAAATTACCTATTTAGGTATCAAATTTACTATGACCACTATCAGGTTGATAGAAAAGAACTTTACAGACCTGCTTCGCATGGTTAAATCTGACTTAGATCGATGGAAAGGGCTACCTTTATCACTGTGGGGCCAAGTTAGTATACTCAAAATGAACATTCTACCTCATCTGCTTTATCCTATGAATATGCTGATGGTTATGCTCCCTATGCAATGGTTTCAAGAGCTTCATGCTTTGCTCTGTACCTTCCTATGGAAGGGGCAAAAGCCTAAGCCCTGATATCTTAAACTGGCAGCACCTGAATATGGAGTGGGCTTGAATGTACTGGATTTCCAGGGTTACTTTCATGTGGCAGAGGCTGCTAAGTTATTTTCAGTGGACACATTCAGGTGGGAGCAGTCTCCTTCCTACGTTCCACTATGGTGGACCATAGAAGAGGAGTTATGTCATCAACAGGGCATTAGCTTGCAGCCACGTTTTTGTAGTATGCATGCAAATCTTTCCAAATCCCTGAGAGACAATTAAGTGGGTACCTTAGTTATAATTTACAATCAACTGACACGGATTCTAAACTCTTCTTTGGTCAAATCCCGATTTCACAATCATGGGCAAACCACTTTGCAAAGTTAGCTGGCAGAGTAAGGGCATAGTCAAGGTCTCCCATCTGCGACAGGGTCAAGGTTGGGCCTCCTTCTTAATTCTCCAGCAAACTTATGCTTTGGATATTGAAGATATCTTTTTTTATTACCAAGTTCATCACTTACTCCAGCAAAATCTGGAGAATGTACTCCAGTGAAAAACCTGTGTATTACCTTGGCAGATTTGGGGGAGCTAAGTATCAACAAACATGCCATTTCTGTGATTTACCATGTGCTTACACAGGCTTGGTCTCACAGATATGGCCCACCCCCTAAATACTGGCCCGAGGTACTAGAACGGAGACCAGATGCACAACGGCGGGAAAAAGTATGGTGAAATATTTATCATTATATTAAGTATGATGGATATTGATTCACTCAGTTCAAAATAATCCATGCCATTTATAATACTCCTTAGAAATTACATAGGTGGGAGTTCTTGAATTTGTTGAAATGTACTAAATGTGACACTGGGGAAGGTATGCTCCTACACATTCTATGAGACTGCTCTAAGGCCCACCCTTTCTGGGAGAGGATAAAGGAGGCATTGGATCCCAATTTTGGTTTGAACGAGACATTTATGAGAGATGTATCCTGGGGTTGGACATCCAGACCCTAATGGGTGCCAGGTATTATCACCTCGTTTTGATTACCATGGTAACTAAGAAGATTTTATTGCGACATTGGATGGATCTGGCCATTCCCTCATTTGTTGAATGACATAAGGAAATTCTAGAGATATTGCAAATAGAGTGCACATTGGCTTCTGTGAGGAACCTTTATCAAATGTTTGTCAGGCTCTGGGGCCCTTTGGATGTCTGGCTGTCCACCCTAGTAGTCTACTTGCATTATACGAGACATGTGATTCTGTCTATTTCTCAGGATGTATGTTTCATTCCTGTGCTGTAAGGCTTGAATATAGGTTGGGGGGTGCTTTATATGTGTAGGTGTTCAGTGCTTTTCACACTGTTGTGTGTCTCTGTATTACAGTGTGTACACATTTTTTCAATAATGTTTATTAAATTAAAAAAGGAACAAACTGTAAGTTCACCTTGCTAAATGAAATACTCTCGGTGTGTGTGAAATGTCCTAGACAGTTCAAACAGAAACCCTTGGCAGGTAGCTGAATGAATGGGTGTCAGGTAGGAGGGGCCCTGGCAAAGGTTGTGGTCGGTAAGTCCCCGGTAATGGGACCAGATATGGGAGTCTGTCTTTTGGACCACTAAGGCTATCAGTGTAATGTTAATGGGAGACACACAAGGGCAGACCAACCATGCTTTATGCACTTAGTGATATCATGTGCTGATATGCTTTCATAGTTATTGTCCTTCTGGGCATATTTGAGACATATGCCAGCAGAGCTTGTCCTTGGGGTATTGCTTGCCCTGTCAGGGGAGAGTACCACTGCACAACAGGTCATCAGAGCACCAGGGCTCCAGGGACACTGAAACAGAGGTTAGTGATCTGTAGGGTTGAATGAGTCCCAGTGCTTTATACAAAATGTAACTGTGGGTCTAGACTATTATAACTGAGAGTGACACACAGAAAGGCACCAACACCTTGACTGAATTGTTATGTGAACACTTGGAAGGGGATTGTGTGATTCCTGTTATTGCAACAAATACTAAAATGCTGCCTGCAATGGAAAACGGGTGAGACATTCCTTATTTATAATGGACAATAGTAATGTGACTGTATTAGTACCTATAGAGGACAATATACCAAAAATTCCCCATTGTTAGCACATTTCAGAAACTTTGTGAAATGGACTTAAAGAGCACTTTTTCTCGTGCTCCTCAAAAAACCCAGGAGGAGCCTTACCTGCCCCAAAGGCACCCCACAGGCTTGTATTGGGCCAGTTTTAAAATGCCTTTTTGCAATACTTTAGAGTGACAATTTGGAAAAATCAAGGCCACTGCTCAACTAACAAGGCCCTTGTTAGTTGAGCAGTGGCCTTGATTTTTCTAAATTGGCACTCTAAAGTATTGCAAAAAGACATTTTAAAACTGGCCCTATACAAGCCCAGTTTGTGTTATATACAATCTTGAAGAAAATTTGTATTATATCCTACAGGTTCATATGGGGCTGCAAAGAAATGTTTTCAGGAGAGGGCCGAGGTTCAACCTCTGCTTTTGGGCAGCTACACCTGAAGGCTTTCATAAACCTACCAGAAATACCCAGTACAACATACATTCTACTAGCTACACAGAGGGCTCAACAACCTTCAAAAATGTGGTGGCGAGCCTAATAAATCTTGAAACCAAGATCCAGCAAAGCACAAAATCCTGCCTGAACTGAGACCCAGCCCACCCTCAGAGAAACTCGTGTTTCCATCCACCATTCAGCCCCTCTCCCAAGCCACCAATCAACCCATGTCAGACATGAAGCAAAGGCCACCTAGTAGGACCAACAAGATTCAAGAAAGTGAGAAAACAGATTATAAACCCAGCTCCAGTCATTAACTTACTTCTTCAAATGGTGGGGAGCTCCAGATACACACAAACAGAATACAGAGCTCCAGATATGTGGGCCTGATTCTCAAAAGTTGGCGCAAGCTCTGCCAAAGGCAGCTTGCACCAATGGCAAAGTCCTGTGGCTTGCGGCAAACTTGGCCCTGTGCCAAACAGACGATGTATCAGGAAGGTTTGCTGCAAGCTGTGGATTGGCTGTGTGGCAATAGCACCATGGACAGGTGCCTGGTTGCTAGAACCCCCCCCCAGCCTTGATCCCCAATTGTACAAAAAACTCTTCCCTGGTAGTCTAGTGCTCCTACAACCCCCATCACTTCATGCTTTTGTTGTGTCTCCTGGTGTTCTGCACTTCAAGCCTCGATCTCCCATTATAAAATTAAAATACCTGATGGTTCAGTGACTTTCAGCCCTGATCCCACTAGTGAGACTCTGTAGCCTTGGTGGCCCTTTGCGGGATTTCACTAGCACGCTCCATCCTCTCAGCCTGAGTCGGCACCGGCACAGCTCATCATTCACCACTCATGGCCAGCTTCAACAAAGCTCTGAATCAGTGCATAGTGTATACAGTACACACTCAGTGATTGACAGATGCTGTCAATCACTGAGCATGTACTATATACAGTACACCCTCATTCAAAGCTCAGTCAGCAGCTAGCAGTGGTGGTGAGAGGTGGGCAGTGCCAGTCGCCAACTCGGTTAGGGGATGGGGGAGTGGGGTGGTAGGGCACTGTGGGGTGGGGGATCCACTAGACCACTAAGAATTGCAAAATGTCACTTAATGGGGGATCAGGGCTGGAGCGGTTCACTAGAACACCAGGGATATTTTCATTTTTATAACAGGAGATCAGGGCTTGGGGGACACTAGACTATGAGGGATTTTGTGAAAATAATGATTGGCTTATCAAAGCTGGGGGTACTTAGATTACTAGGGATACCAGGATTTTGTAATACTAATGATGGGAGATTAGGGCTGGGGCCACTAGACTATCATGGATTTTGTAAAATAATGATGGGCAATCGGCTTGGGGCACTAGACTACTAGGGTTTTGTAAAAATAGTGAGGGGCAATTGGGGCTGGGGGCACTAGATTGAATAGTGAGGGGCAATTGGGGCTGGGGGGGCACTAGATTACCAGGGATACCAGGGATTTTTTGACAACAATAATGGGAGATTGGGGCTTGGGGGGTGGCACATTGGCACACCCAGCAAGAGTATTTCTGAGTACCATTAGACCAGCTCTTGGCTGGTCTAATGGTACTTAGACCTTTGCCCTCTGGGAGGGATTTGAGAATAGCAACCAAGGGGATATGACAGCCTGCATCTGCTGCAAGCCCCCTACTGCCAAGCCACAGCCCATTTTTGTGGCACAAGGCTGGCACATGCCCCCTTTAGCACAAGCAGCCTGCGATTGGTGCAGACTGCTTTTGAGGATACCTTAGGGTGCAATTTTTGATGCAAGGTGCCACTTGTGTCATTTGTGTTTGATGCAGACACCTTTCATCCATCTAAGGGGTTTGAGAATTGGGCCCACACATTCAAACTAGGTCCTGTTCTAGGCTCCACTGGATGGTGTTTCCTTGAGTTCAGTATTTCAAACCAATATGTAAAGAGGGGGTCCAATTCCAAAATCATATTTAGGAAAAGCCAACAAAAAAAAAGCAGAATGGAAACAAAATGAGAAAATGAGTTGTTGCTGGTCAGTAAACTTCAACCTGGATGAGGTCATTGGTTTAAAAATAAAAGGATGGTTTCAATTGAAACTGAGCCCACTGACTGAACTCAGCTTTCAGAGAGAGAACAGACAAGGATTTAATTTCTTCCAAAAAGAAAATCACCACGAAAAAACACTTTTTGTTGTGCTCAAAATAGGTTGCTGTTTGGACAGTATTCAGAAACTTCCGGTGTAAACACTTACAGTGTACCTCCAGTGTAACAATCCAAAACTGACCTGCTCACTCATTCACTCACTGACTGTCACTTTTCCTAAACTTTTTTCCTACTTCTTTCCCTTTAGAGGATTAACCTGTTAACCCTTTAATTGCTCAAAGACAAATGGATTAAGTAGCACTGAATCACAACAGACTCAGTAGTAGAATTTTGGTTTTATAATATAAAAATGTACTGCTTTCTCTTACAGAACATGGCAAGTTCAGCAACATGAAATTCATGTTTTATTTTCACTTTCCATGGGTATTTGGGAAAAATCCATCTCATCTGGTCTGTCTTGGGTTAATATACAGGACCCGGTACAAATGCACTGCAAGCGGCATTAGCAAGTGTTTTTTTTTTCACTTTCAGTTTAAGTTATGTTTAAATAAATTAAAATTTATTTAAACTTTAACAAATGTCAGTGTTTCATTGGTATCCTTGATACATTTTCTGAGCGCAATAAGACCCTTCAAGGTGTGGGGTATTGGTGGATACCCGCACTTTCAGAGGCATCAAGATCCTCTGCCTGTGGCATTGGGCTTTATCAAGTCCCTGGACATGCAGGAATCCACCAGTACACTACACCACATCGAGTCTTATTGCTTACATAAACATACAATGCCTTGTAAGTTATACTCTGCATCTAACACTATTTATGTTTGTAACATGGTCACTTGTCATCAGAAGTTCTGCCTTAACAGGACACCATTGTAAATGAACACTGCTCAATCATTTTTATCCTGAATAAAACTGAATTGAATTATCCTCATTGCAAAGGTAAGGTATCTAATAATGACAGAAGCTCTCATTTTGCACAGAATCGTTTGGATGAGAAGGACGAGTCCAGCCAGAAATGCAAAGCAATTTGTCTTTTAGAAATGGGCTTTCATCTAAAACAAAGTCTACCTCACTGCCTAAAAATGTCAAAGTCATAAGTGGTCTTTTAGTTTTGTTGTCTGCTATGGGAATAGACAAAAAAAGGCAACCAATATAGGAGGCAAGATATACTGGCAGCAGGAGGAGGTCCTGCAGGGTCCTGGAGGAGAAACTCATCAAGGAGATATAAGTCAAATACTCAGCAGGATCCAGCAGCAGGTACTTGAACCTGTATCAAATAGTTTGGGGGCTGCTTTTACATCCAAAGGTGAGGAGGGCTGCAAAATACTATTGACTTTTCCCAGATACCCCATAGACATACCATAAAGATGGATGGATGGGCAATAGTTTAAAGGCATCCTTGATGTTGGCCTTAATTAACCAGGCTACGAGGCCTGCAAGTTTAATTAACTTTATTGCATAGTCAATGCGTGTGTAGGCAAATGAGTAGTCTTCCAAAGGAATCAGAGAGTTGGTGCTTGAGCCAGTAGTTGATTGAGGGGATGACAAGTCTGTAATCAGCCGTTTTTCCTTCTGGAAAATATTTGCGTTGCATTCTTGTTAGTTTTTTTGCACGCGATGTACCTACATCATCTGGATCTGTAGCGGAGGTGGATGGAAAGGAATGAAGTCCTAAATGGAAGCCTTTGGGAGGCCTTCAAAAGGAAATGAACTAGAGTCAGGTGGATGGGTAGATATTTAATAACTGCTGGAGATGAGAAATTAACTGGCGTCAAAGGATAGGCTAAGTTTATTTGCGGCCTTAGTTATGAAAGAAACAGGTTTGTGATGGTAGACCAGCTTAAAGTGGTCTTCCCTGCAGTGGCTGCAAATGTGCAGCAGCATGTATGGTAGTGAAAAGCAAGTGGGCTTGTTTAAACTGTTGCATGCTGCTTGACTGGAAGAAAATACAGTCTGTCCTCTTTTATCCAGAAGAGTTTTTGTACATAAAGTACTTGCTAAGATGTTGATATTCAAGATGAATGAGAGTTTGGAGATCGATGAAAGCTGTGCACTGTGAGAGGACATCAGGCTATGCTATGATTAAATGACCCATATATGGAACAGGTTAGGGCATGTTGTCCAGCAAAGTGCCTTCAAAATAACTCATTATCTGGAGCAGCCCAGTTACATTTCATTAGAAAAGCAGCAGTTTTGGCAGAGAATGACCGGTGGTAATCACAGAAGTAAATGTCACCAAATCTGAAGCAAGATCAAGTTGTAATGGCATAGGCAAGTTGCTGGCAGTGGTGCTGTTTGTTGCTGAATCAGCTCAGGAGGTTGAGCCAGAGAAGGCAACAATGGCTGTTGGGATGGCACCAGGGAAACTGAGGGTGAAGGCAGAGTTGATATTAGAACAGGAGTACTGCTAGGAAGAACTGCAAGCTGATTTGGAAGGACCTGGACCCAACAGTTGATTGGAAGACTGGACCACTTGAAGGATCCTGTAACTCCTCAAACTGAGATGAAGAAGGAGTGGTAGTAGGAGTAGGTACTGGTGGTGAAATAGAAGCTGGGCTGGACATCAGTGCTGCGACATACACATAAAATAGTTCCTGCTTCCTGTCAGAAGAAGAAAAGAGAGACCTTCAATGCTCAGAGAACCGATATCAGTTTGCATTTTATTTATTTTATTTTATTATTTTGTTGACCAGGAAAGGCGGGCTAAGCAATTCTGCCTATTTTCAGCCTGATCCCAAGGAAGGGGGAGATACAGATGGTAACCAACTGAACCTGAATCATATTAGGCTGTTGGTGGTATTTTTAGTGAATGGGAGAAATTTGGCCAGGGCACTGGGGAAATTCCCCTACTCTGCCTGCAGGGGTGCTGTCACTTCCTCCTGGTGGGATGGAGGGACACAGTTCACAGCCGAACACAGGAGGAGGAGGAAGTGATGATTGGTCAGGAGAACCAGCTGTGCTGCAAGGAGGAGGCCCGATTTCAAGGCCTACATTCTCTTTACTTGTAAGGAAGGTGGACAGGGAGCTGGTCAGTGTGGAGGAAGAACTTATGGACATGGAAGTTACTGCAGAGAATCAAAAAACAATGTTGGAAACTGGAAAGAGTGCTACAGAAATACTGAAAACAGGTACAATGGAATTTCATACTGATGAACTTATAAATACGGTCAACATACCTGATTTACCGAGTGATACTGAATCATTGCTAAGTGAAACAGAAAAAGATATAGATACAGAAAATGTACCTGATATTATTTCAGTGGAGGAACAAGCTTTAAGGCAGCCATTTGAATCAGAGGAGTGCTCTATTTTCTGGAAAAAAGCACAGCTAGAAACTAAAATAAGAGCCTTAAGATCTGACAGCAGGGGGCCTTCTGCCAAATATACTCAGCTGGCTACTGATGGCACAGTAGTATGAAAGAGGAAATCTAAAAGCTGGGCCTCTATCGTAGAGCAGACAGAGCATGCAGGAGAGTTCATGCCTAAGTCGACAGTGCTTTTGGAGAACAATTCATCAGAATTCGCATCCGGAATGGCACAAACAGGAACAGATATACCTGGCCTAAGACACTATGAGTAGGGCAGTAATTAATTCATGGAGAGCACGGAATTCACGGAAACCGTGAAAATCACCTCATGCCGTGAATTTTGTCATTTTCCTGAAACCACCCCTAGCTCATCTAAAATGAATATTTTTTTAATCACCTGCTAGTACAGCAGTCATTTTAAAATGATAGCTGTACTAGCAGACGATTAAAAAGCATTAACTGCAGTACAGACCTCAAAGATTGTGCAATTGACAGCAGTGTGGAGCAATTGACAAGTGCTAGTGTCGTGATTGCCATGCTTAGCCAAGCAATTAAATAATTACAATATCAGTTAAAAACCTACTCTTTCTTCCCCTGTTCACACACTAGTCTGCCAGCAGTCCACGCCATGTCGATGCCTCAGAATCCAACCTCTGCATCAAAACTCGGCAAGACATTCAAAGCAGCGCAGTAGTAAGCCCTGAACTAGAACAAGACGTGGTGCAGTACTGGGTTGGTTGGCTGGACAGATTCCCTACTGTCTCCAGAATTGCTTTTAGCTTGAAAACTTAAAAGTATATTCCATGCTGCAGCAAAATTTTTAATTTTCCTACTTTATGCAGTCTGTTTTTGCACTTTATATTAATTATCTTGTTGTGCAATGTGATTCAAAGATGTTTTTATCTGTTTCATCTGTTTTTATTATGTTGGAGTTCAGTAAAGAATTGACACATAACCGAAAATGAATGTGTGTATAATTTGCCATGAAAATGGCTGTTTTTTCCACGCAGAAGCCGTGAGTTTATTCATTTTTTACCGTGAATTACTTACAGCCCTAACTATGAGAAACAGCCAGCTGAATCAGGCAAGCAACAGCCTTGGACAGTTAAAAATGCTCCGGAGAATGCAGGTTGGCAACAGGACTCCACAACAGGTCAATGGGTTTCAGGAGGCTCACCGATTAAAATACTTGCAGAACCAGCTGCACAGACAAATAATAATATAAATGTTGAACCTATTGATCTAGAACTGCTATCAGAATTGACTTTAACGCAAAATCCAAAGTTGCACTTTTCAGGAAATGTGTCATATAAACAAGCTCAAGGGGGACGCCCCGCAGTAACTGAAAATGCACCAGAAAGGCCCTTGAATATAATTAACAAGGAAACCCCAAAAACATTTGCTTCACTTTTTAAAGCACCAATTTTTCCTGCCAAAAGGCACAACGCAGTGCGTTTGACTTACATAGGGGAATGTCAGAACAACCAGACAGACTTTTTGTTGCAAGAATACTTCTAAAAGACTCAACGAAATTCTTTTTGGCAAAAATTTATGCATTGATTCATATATCCGGAGAGACAGTATTTGATGTTAGTTTTAAAACAGCAAATGGTCTGGAAAGGTTTTGGGTAAAATATAATGCATTGAAAAAGTCTTCTCTATGGTCCCCCTTTATTGCAACCCCCTTAACCAGGCCAGCGCACAAAGTAATTACTGTACTATTCAGAAATGGGGGGGTTAGTGTTCATGATCTATTGTTTTGGTTAAAACAGTGATGTACAGTAATTGATGATCCAGAGGCGATTTTAGATGCAGAAAACATTTGGACGGAAGGCTGGAAAGTTAAAATTATGTTAAAAACATCAGATACAGGGGTTAACCACTTGCCAAATTCCTTTTATTTAGGGAGAGACAGAGGAATCTTATTCTATGCCAGGCAGCCAAAGATGTGCTACAAATGTGGCTCCTTGGAACACCTGAGTAGTGTTTGTGACAGGTTAAGATGCACAGTGTGTGGGAAGCTGGGACATGTAAGGACTGATTGCCTGAATGAAAGTCAATGTAACCTGTGCAGGAAGTATGGACACACTTTTCAGAACTGCAAAAAAGCATCACATAGCATCCCTGACCGAGCAGATGGGGAGGAGCAAAGATTGATGGTGGCTATGGCACAAAAAAATAAATCTGGGAAAACACACTTGCAGCCTTCATCAGAAAGACAAAACCCAGATGCCCAGGTTAAGGAAGTCCCCCCTCTCCAGCCTGCCCTAGTTCCTGAAGTAATTGAAGTACAGACTGTGGAGCAGCAGAAAATAGGTATTAGGGTAAGTGTGCCTAGTCCCCCCAGGCAGGAAGTGATAGTTCAGGAAGCTGGGCTTTCAGATAAAAGGATGCCCCTTCCCCCCCTCCCAGGGAGCAACATCAGAGGGAGAACTACTAGACAATCAAAGAAAGAAAGTATGGAGAAAGTGCAAATAGTACAAGCCATGGTTCATACATCAAACATGTTTGATGTATTGCAAACAGATCAAACAGAAGATTCAGACCTTTTTTTCCATAGACTCTTCAGTGCCTGAAGGCACTACGGACACTGAAGTGCATGAAAAACCAAGGGGAACACAAAAACGGAAAGCGAGAGTAAAATTGAAAAACATGGATAAGTATAGCAGGAAGGGCTGCGCTAAATAACTGTTCCACTATTAGAACCCTTTTCCTTTCATACTGTTAACATAAACAGTATAAAAAGATTAGATAAGAGGAAATTGTTTTTTTCCGTTCTCACTGGTTTACATTTGGGGGTAATAGTTCTCCAAGATAGTAGATTACACTCCTAAGGTGAGGTAAGAGAAGCTACAAAATCCTGGTACTTAGGTCCTTCTTACTGGTCTGTAGGGCAAGAAATTTGTGAAGGTTTAGGAATCCTGTTTAAATATCCAGAAGTACAAATCTTGAAACTATATGACATAATATCAGGCAGAATTTTGATTTTTGATGTACTATTACAAAATGTCCCTTACCGGCTAATAAATATTTATGCACCACAATCAAAAGCTTTAAGATGTGACTTCTTCAACTTAGTTCAACCTTATTTACAAACCACACATACAGTAATATTTGCAGGTGACTTCAATTGTCCATTGAAAGCAAAAATGACCAGACAATATTGTGATTCAAACCTTCTTGTACAAATCATTCACAGAAATAAACTTAAGGATGCAGCAGGACAACAAAGCAACACAGAAACGCCTACATTTCAGAAAGGAAACCTGGGGTCTAGAATAGATTATATCTTTGTGACCAATTAATTAAGGATAAATAATGCTGCAGTATTGGCCATGGAATTTTCAGACCATAAAGTAGTTTCAATAACCATCGGGGCAAAAGAGAGATGGCAGAAAGGGCCAGGATCATGGAGGATGAATACATCAGTACTATCTGACTTAGATTTACAGCAGACCTTCAACGACTTTATACTGGCAAGAAAGTCAGTAATTATCCTTTTTGAGGACCCCATTTTATGGTGGGAAGACACACAAAATTACTTACAAAAATTATGTAAGCATATCTGTAGACATAGAAACAGAACAGCATATTTTGCGTATCCACAACATAGGAAAATTCTGCAGCAATTACTATTTCTTATGAAAAGGGACAAAATTTAACATAACAGATTACAACAATAAAAGGGAAGATGAAAGATTTTCATAATAAAAAAGCAACTAATTTACAATACCAACACAAGTTTGGTACTAAAGGGAAAACGGAAATAATTTGTCCATATGAATATTGGCAATCACAAGCAAAAAATATTTAGAAGATTAAGATGAACAGGGAAAGGAACATATGGACCCACATAAAATTCTAGAAATAGTGTCATAATACACCAGGACACTATATGCTCAGCTTCCTACCAAACAAGAAGAGGAGGGAAACTTTATGGATAATTCAGAAATACCCTTATTAGAGGAGGTAGAAAAACAGGATTTAGTGAAGCCTATACAAGTGGAGGAATTACAGCAAGCAATATCCACATTAGCAGGGAATAAATCTCCGAGTCCAGATGGTTTGCCCAATTAGGTATATAAAATGATGGGTCCAAGCTGGATGGAAGAATTAGTACTTGTCTTTAATGCGATGTTAAAAACTAAACATATACCTCTGTCCATAAATATGGGAAATTTAACCTACATTTTTGAAAAAGGGGATAGATTGGACTTGAACAATTGGAGACCAATCTTGTTGCTAAATTCTGACTTTAAAATTTTAACAAAAATATTAGCTAACAGATTCGCTAGGGTAGCTACAAAATTAATATCCAAAGCCCAGCCATATGCAATACCAGGACAGACAGTACAAAATCATATAATCTTACTCAGAGAACTTGTGGAGCAAGGAAAGATGGGAAATGCAGAGGGTTATTTAATCTCGTTGGATCAACATAAAGCATTTGATCAAATAAACCATGATTTTTATGGAAAGTATTGAGTTGTTACAGGATCCCGACTGATTTGATTAACTGGTTGGAATGTTTGCATAAAACTGCAACAATATGGGCTTTAGTCTATGGATGGAAGGGCCCAATGATTCCAATAAAAAGGGGCATCAGACAAGGATGCCCACTTAGACCGATATTACATGTTTTTTTTTTTTATAGATATCCTGTTAAGGAAAATCAGCAACTCAGTGGGAATACACAATGTGTCTTTAGGCACACAAATATTTCCATACAGAGCCTTAGCATACACGGATGACATGACAATTATAGTGCAAAATGCAGACTCACTTTTAAAAGTAGTGGAGATTAGTGACTCTTTTGGCAGGGTATCATGAGCATCTCTGAATTATGCTAAACATATAGGACAATGTTTAGATTACACACAGAAACTAAAAGGGCATATTGGCAGAATAAAAATAACAGTGGAATGCATTAACATTCTGGGGTTATAGAGATGGACCTAGTAAACTGGGAAGAAAAAATGAATGTGGGCAAACAGAAAGTAGCAAAATGGAACACCTGGAAATTGAGCAAAATGAAAAGGATATCCCTAATAAAAAAATATTTAGTGCCGGTGTTTCTTTTTATTAGTTATATTTTTCCACCTGCTAAAACATTAGAGACATCAATTCTTAGTATATTCTTTCAAACCTGTTGGGGGAGTAGACCGAACCCTGTAAAGAGGAATGTATGTTATTTGCCTTTCAAATCAGGGGGTTTAAATATGCCTAACCCGATACTTTTCTTTAACAGTTTTTTCCTTTATTGTAATATAAGACTGTTGTTGAGGGAAATGAATATGGGATGGGAGACCTTTTTATCATCTAAGTGTAATTCTTGGTTACAAGCATGGTAACTACAATCATTTAAAATTTTTAGAAAATCAGCGGAAATACCGGAGTACATTTGATGTACATTTCTTAGAATTAAACAATGGAGGATCACACAAAGACAGATGTTGGATTGTACTAGGAAGCAATTGTATTTTCTTCTACTTGAAACAATCTGTATGGTGGAAATGGTATTTGAAAAATGTCCAGTACTACGTAAGGAAAACTTAGCTACATTATTGAACAATAAACGTATATGGGACTTACACTGGTTGGCTTCCACAAGAAGATAAACATGAAATCCAACCAGAAACATAAACCCCAGCAAGAAAGAATCTGCTCCAGATTAAAATGCATCCATTAGAGAAAACCATAGACCATTTATTATTTTCCTGTTCTTTTATTAAGGGATTTTGGTCCTTTTTAGATGAACAGTGGGGAATAAAGGTTGTTAGTACATTAACTTATGAGAACATTATGTATGGAACACTTAATAGTGATTGGAAATCTTGGCATACAGGTACCCTACAGGTATTAATGGCTATATTAAAATGGCATTTATGGTTAATGAGGTGCAACTTTGTTTTACAACAGAAAGAAGGTAGCCATGTGGAATTATTGAATAAAATCACACAAGAGTTATTGATCTTATATCAGAAAGAGGGAAAACGTTGCCTAAGAGACAATTGTTAGAATTTTGGAAAGGTTTTCTGTGGATTACAAATAGTGATGCACCTATTACCTAAGTTTAAAAAAAAGAGACAAATATTTTTCTTTCCTCTCTGTATAAGTATGTAAATAGACTAAGAACACAAGGGTAGGGTAAAGGGTATTGGAGAAGGATATATGGGGATAATGACAGACCTGTTTCTATACTATGTACAGTAACAATCTGGGTTGTCATTATGAAATTATGAAATGTATTATGGAAATGTTGTGTGTATGTATAAGTTGTGTTTCTTTATGCATGTTTTTGTTTTAATAAAAAAATTCCTCTACTCTTTTTGAAAATTCCATGGGATCTTTAATGTCCATCTGAACAACCACAAAAACAGGCAAATGAGACCTTGATTTAATGCCTCACCTGAAAGATGACACCTCAGGAGTGCAGCATCCCCCTCATGCTGCACTTCAGTGTCATTATTGGTTTTTACTCCAAGTTCCTGGTGTGGGGCTAGAACCCATTTCACAACATTCTGATCTTCCGGCTTCAGAGGCGACCGTACAACCTGCTAGGGAACAGTCTATTCCTTAATGTGGAACTGAGATTTTGAGAGGCTGTTTTGGAGGGAATCAGGTTGCAAGGGTCCACATCCTCTGGGTCTGTATGAACTGAATGTGTGTCTTAAAGGTTCAACATGCTGACAGCTGGGAAGAATTAGAAGGAAGAGCAGATGAGTTCAAGTGACACTCAGCATGTAGATCCTGTTCTGGGGATATAATCATTATCGGATGACCACTAGCATCTTAAGTGATGCTCTGGGGTTGGGACTAGAGTTGCTCAGATTTCAGATGACAAATTTGAAATCACTGGATTCTCATCCATTTTTAGGATTTTGTTTTTTCCAATAGTTATGGTAAAAAAAAATTCTGAAAAACACTTTTTGGATGCATAGTCCGAGTCCAGTTCTGCACCCGAATGTAGTTCAATGGTAAAAGACAGTATCTCCCCCCTCGATACTGTATGACTGCTGGTGTTAGGGTCTGTCTGGTTGTCATCTCCTGGCTAAAAGGGGCTCTCAGGCTGTGGCTGGAGGTGGCAGTTTGGGTCAGTTGGCCATTGGTCCATCAGGCAGATGATGCCCAATTCAACTGCGAAGTCCATCAGTGTCAGTCAATATCAAGCAATCAATCAATCAAATCTTTATTTATATAGCACACTTCTCAACTGTGACTCAGTGCACTTCACAACAACATCTTAAAAGTCTTAAAATACAATACAAAAACACAAAACAAATATCAAATGCATATAATTTCAGTAAAATACTCCTAACTTCTGTTAAAAGCTTGACCAAACTGGAAGGCCTTCAGCTCCTATTTAAAAATGTCCACTGTTGGACTGTCATGCATATGATGTGGGAGGGAGTTGAACAGGATTGGGGCTGCATACAAAAAAGCACGGGCCCCCAATATTTTTAAATGGATCCTGGGAACTTCTGACAAACCCATGTCCATGGAATAAAGGGAGTGAATGGGCTAGTAGGGGACTCCCAAGTTCCCAGCCTCCAAGGTGTCCAGACCCCCCCCATATAGCCCTAAGACACCCCTGGTCAGCACTGGCACCCTTAGCCTGACTTCTCCACTACTCTGACTCTGATCCCCCATAAGTAAAGAAAGTTCTCTTAGCAGTATAGAAGTGTACTGTGTTGCAGTCCTAACAGTCTCCCCCCCCACCCAATCTTAATAACCTGAGGTCTCCCTGAAGCCCTTGGTTTCCCCTCAGTGACTTCATGTGGGTGACGTAATGAAAGCCCTGAGAGTAGCTCTACACAGACACATAAGTAATAAGCATCTGAGTAGAGGTACTCCCATGGCTTGCTCTACATAGGTCACCTGAGGTCAGTGAAAGAGAACTGATGGCTTCTGCGAGTCCTCCAGTTATTATGATGGGGCAGGAGAGGTAGTGAGAATGTGGCTCAAGAGGACAGTGGCATAGTGCACTTCTGTCTTAAGAGGAGGACTATTTAAAGGAAAACTACACCCTCATATCTTTTATTTGTTTCCATGTCAACAGACAACTCTTTTCCTCCAGCTGATACATGTGTTTTCTTAAGCTTGTCTTCACTGTTCATGCAAGTCCCCTATAACTATCTGGGTGGGGGTGGGGGCTCCATTTTATGGTCATTCAAATCTCATTATCCATGAGACCTGTATTAACTCATGAGAACATGATGTCACATCACCCATTTATACCATGTATCTCTATGCTGAAAGTACAAATATACTGAAAAAACTCTCTGGAAACACACAAAGTGAATTAGGGATAGGCAGACCAGAAAAGGTTCTGACCCTTATCATCAGGATTTTTTTTAGAACTTATCACTAATGGTGTATGTCACTTTAAAAATGATCAAATAAATGTTCCTAATATCTATATGCACTTCAGATACATTCCATAAGAAAGACCCAGATTAGGGTCAAAGCACAGGGGCAATAGTATTTTGCTGGGCAACTTGCTGAATAAACTAAGCACTTTTGGCTTTATAATCGTGAACTTTTTAGTGCAGGAGCATTTTTTCTCTATTTCCAATTGAGCTGGCAGCTCCAAGCTCCTGCACCACAAGCTCCTATGTGTACTTTGTTCTTTATACACAACTGCCTTTCAAAAGTGCTGCTGGAGGAATACACCCTGTGTATTCATTGTGGAGTTCATAAGGACTTTTCTCATTCAGCAAGAAATTACTACTTCTCCTGCCCTGAATTGAGCACATTGAGGAAGCTGATCTTCAAACGAATTGGTGACCAAAAAGAAATAATGACTAACTTAAGTGCTACTCCTGTCCTACAATTTGAGAGTAGCCCAGATCTCAACATAAGTTCAGAGGAGGAAGAAGCAACGGACTGCCTTGCAAATCCAGAAGACATCAACAGATGCTGGGAGAAATTCAAAATTTGCATTTTTGGTGATGGAGAAGGAAAGGACAAACAGTCGTCTCTGAAGGACTTATTTTTTGAACTTGAAAACTTACAAACAAAAGAGCTTAATCATTACTACAAGAAGGTGACTTTGGAGAGATATTTGGAACTGAATATCACACTACGCGGTCTAAGAATAGACAAGACACCATCCAATAGATTTGATGATGATGAATTAAAAAATGCTTGGGAGGCTGCTGCCACAATTTGTACAGTAAGTTGGATTAAAGCATTAATAAAAAGAGATACTTGTATCCAAGAAGAAACTATTAATGAAATCAAACTAGAGCAAGCTAAGCTAGCTGAACCTAAAGGGGAAAAAGTGTTTGAAAGCTTTAACAAATCTTATAGCAAGAAAATAAATAAACATGAGAAGGATTTGATTTCTAGAAAAAGGACACAAATAAGCCATGATATTGGTGACTATCAAAGAAAAGAGGTCTTTGCCTGGGAAAGACGTGATAGATCAAATAGTAGAGGGCACTCCAGATCACGTTGGAGGTTCTGGAATAAAAACCAAAGAAGAGACAAAAGTAAGAAAAGTATAAGTTTTCAAGAAGATAGCAATATACCCCCAGAACATACTCAAGAAAACGATGCACAGGAAGGTCCCACTAACATTCCCAGTGTACCACAGGTTTTTTTAGTACAAGGACAATCAGCAGATGAGCTAAAAAAGACACGGAGAAACAAACATACAGGAAAAGGTACTATACCAAAAAAGCGAGGAGGGGATGGTGAGGTAAATGAAAACCTCAATACACAGAGAACGCTGAGGAACAAAAAGAGGGAGAAAGAATGGAAGTCATAAACTTAACTGACACTATTCTGACTGACATACAATTGTCAGTGTTACAGAGAAGCTTAACTTTTGTATCAACATCTTCTCCTGATTTTTTCTGAACAAGGATTGACATCTTCAAGCTGGTGAGGAAACTTACTTCTTTGGGAAAAAACATGAACAGTTGCCTGCCACTTTAAACATGTGTGGCCCATAAAATGAGGTGGTTTCAGAAGTAGCAGACCAGAGTAAAATCCTCATACCAACTTAGATGTCCAGGAAACCTTTACTGAGGGTAAATGGGAACTTTCTGAATGGGACTACAATGTAATAGACAACATTGATGTTACTGCCCTGCTGGAAGAAGCAGGTAACCAGATTGCAAGCTATGAGCCTTGCAGGGCTAGATACTTAAATCAATAATTTAAACCGAAGTCAACATTTTGCCCCCAAGTATTTTGTCCTGCTATTTTTGTTTTTGAAAAATATGTAATAAATGAAAGTATGAAACTTTATTCAGAGAATATAGCACATTACATCAGGAATTTAAAACAGGAAGAATTCCAGGCCCTAAAGGAATTAGAAAACTTGCAGGGAATAGTCTTCGAAAAGTCAGACAAAGAGGGCAACATAGTAATGATGAAGGAAAGCATGTATACTGAAAAATGCATGCAACTACTAAATGACCAAAACAACTACAAAAAATTAAAAGGGGATCCTACCATGAAACTTCAAGCAGAACTCTATGAGTTTCTGAACTGGGGACTTAATTGTGAGTGGCTGACCAAAACTGAGGCAGATTATATAAAAACTAACTACTCTATCATTCCAACTTTTTACATTCTGCCCAAGGTGTACAAGAATATGAGGGACCCTCCTGGAAGTCCCATCATGTCGGGGATTGGGTCCCTCATATACAATTTGTGCACCTTCATTGATAGTTTTCTTCAACCTAAAGTGACCAAACTTGGCTCTTACCTGAGAGATAGTATGGATCCCCTCAATAAACTGCAGAGTAAAATATGGGATGCAAACTTGTGTTGGATTACAGTAGATGTGAATAATTTATACACATCTATATGTCATGAAGTGGGCTTACATGCAGTTGATTTCTTTCTTAGGAATGATGAGGTTATCTCATCACACTTTCTAAAATGGGCCATTGATTTTGCCTTAATGCATAACTATTTTCTATACAATAAGGAATTCTTTTTACAAACTTGTGGCAAAGCAATGGGGGCAGCATTCACCCCCTCATATGTAAATTTGGTAATGGGGTATTTTGAAGAACTGAGTCTCAAAGATATTACTAGAAATAATTTTCTCAACCAGATGGAGTGCTGGTATCGATTTATTGATGACATAATTATCATATGGAGAGGAGATGAAATCAAAATACCTGAACTTATTGCATACATCAAAAACTTAGGCCTCACTTTTGCATATGAGTATAACAAGACAAACATTAAATTCCTAGATCTAGAATTACTAGGTATAGAAGGGCAGATAATTAAAACCAAAGGGTACAGAAAAGAGAGAGCTGCCAATACTATCCTGCATGCAGCAAGTGCACATCCTAAAAAATTAATCTCCTCAATACCCTATGTGGAGATGTTAAGGTTGAAGAAACATTGTAGCAATGATGCAGTATTTTTACAACAAGGTGAGCAACTTACAGACTTAGAAACAGGGGATACACTGAGGCAACTTTAAGCGATGCATTTAGGAAGGTGCAAATACTAGAAAGAAATGACCTATTGACCCCCAAAAAAGAAAGACAAGTGAATACTAACACTGAAAATCAAACAGTCCAGGAATCTGAAAATAAAACTGTTACCTTTGTGACTGAATATAACTCACTGGCAGGTAGACTTGCAGGTGTGATCCATAAGTTCTGGCCTCTATTGCTGTCTGACCTGGTACTTAAAAACCAGATACATGAAAAACCAAGAGTGACATCCTCCAAAGGGAGAAATATAGGTGGTGGGATCACCAGGAGTCAGTTGTTCTGACCTCACAAACCCAAAGTAGTGCTAACTGGCTAACAAAACCAAAAGGGGTATTTAAATGTGGCAATTGTAATATTTGTCAGTATATACAGACTGGTACAAATTTTACTAAACATGAAAAAATCTTCAGAATATATCAATTTCTGACATGCTCAACACCATTTGTAGTATATGTATGCTGGTGTACTCACCCCATTTATTAAGTTGGTTGTACTACTAGACCTACAAAGCAATGAGTACAGGAGCACATCAGAGCTTTAATAAATGAAAATGGATACAATGCAATAGGGGACCATTACTCATGGGTCCACCAAAATAATCCACATGGAACACGTTGAAAGGCACCATAGAGGAGGAAATAGAGTAAACACATTGTTTCAAAACGAGACAAAATGGGTATTGATGCTGGATACAGCTATATCATTGGGACTTAATGAGGATGTGGATTTCACACCTTATCTGTAATAAAGAGCTGTTATCTGTAAAAAAAAAATTGATTTCCATATCCCTAAAAATGAGTCTTTCTCTGCCAATTTGCTTTTAGGAACCTCGCCCAGGAGAACCCCTTACCTCTTTTAAATGCATAGTGAGAGCTACATATACATGCATGCCCACAGAGCATAGAAGAAGTTCAGCACTTGTTTTGGACTTGGGGATTCCTTACCCTGTACCAGGTTTCTTTAGCAACCACAATAATAATATATTTACTAGAAATATCCATGTTTACCGCTCCTGTGCTTGTTGAGCAGCTTGTGTTAATGGTACGGATCAAATTGATAGCATGCTCCCATCATATGGACGCTGGAATTCCTGCTTGAGTCTCCCCGCACAAATGTTGTTTTGGTTGCCCACATAAACCAGTTAAATAAGTTACTTAGTCCTTATAAACAGAATTCTTTGTTATTTGTGTTAACTAAAAATAAAAGAACAAAATATAAGGTGACCTTCCTATTTACATTGGATCTCCTATAATGAATTGTTGGAACGGTTGGAAAATGTGAATTTGAGAGTGATAACTCAAGTTCTGGATGTTTGGCAGGTCACCTTTTGTGTAATATAAAGCATAATTCCTCCCTAGCCTATAATAGGTTCAACAACATATAAGGAGCCAATCAAAAAGCTGTATTACTAGCATAACTGATTAAATGAATACTTAACTTTGAAAATCATGAATTCAGCTATTGGTTACCTAATTGAACAGTTTTTGTAAAGTTGTTTTTGATGTGTTTTTAGAACTTCTCACTAATGGTGTATGTCACTTTAAAAGTGATCAAATAAATGTTCCTAATGAAGACTCGGATTAGGGTTGAAACGCAGGGGCAATGGTATTTTGCTGGGCAACTTGCTGAATAAACTAAGCACTTTTGGCTTTATAATCATAAACTCTCAAGTGCAAGAGCATCATTTTTCTTATTATCAGGAACAGGATCCAGGCCAAAGTCCTGATTAGTTCTGAACAGACCTGATTTAAATCAGAACTTTATGTAAAACATGAGGAAAACTGAAAATCTGCCATAAAACTGCATAAAACAGCACTGAGATTTATGACACATACATGGAATTGTAAACAGCATTTCAGGAAATGAAAACTGAGCTTATGGTACTGACGTGTTCATGGTCAGTTGAATACATGGCAGTTATGTAGCTGTCCTCTGTTCCCTGCCTCTGTAGCGGTGTAACTATAAATTGGCCTCCTTGATCTTTCAAAGCTCTCTCCCACTCTCTAACTAAGTATCATTGGCCCTTCCTTCCCCACCTGCCAGGTTGATCTGTTTTTTTCTTTTATTCCCCTTAGCCCTTTCGTTCTTTCTAGTTGCTTTTTTCAATAAAATTAAGGCACTCTTGCACCTGGAATTGCACTGCATGCTCTAGAGCAACAACAGAAGGCGCTGGCAGAGCAGAGGTTTGAAAACCACCATGAGATGCAACATGAGTTCAGGCAGGCTACAAATACTGAGTGAGCACTGAAGCTCTGTCCATTTGCCTTCCCTCCCCCCGCCACATTTTTTTTCTTTTATCACCTTTTTTATTGCTTTTTTAGCTGCTTGTTGTTAGTTTTTAATAGAAGGTAAGTTGCTGCTGCTGCAGGCTTTACAGAAGGCTGAAAAATGCGATGACACGAGGAAATCACATCAGGCAGGTTAAGTCAGTGAGCTCCATCCATACTGAAATCCTCTCAGCCACACACTGACTGATTCCCACCACACACAACCTTATATACGTCAGTATCACTTGACCAGTTTAGTACAGTAGCAACTCCCAACTTGAGCTGTGGCACTAAGGAACAGCAAAAGAAAACCAAACCAATAAGTTCAATGGGCTACTGCAGCAGCAGCTGATATACAAGACAAATCCTCAAACAAGATGTTGACTTAATGGCTCTGCCAGTTTGTATCCCTATTCTAGGCACTGGCAACTGTGGAAAGTTAACTTGGCAACTGGTGAAAAAATGACAGTGCGCAGGCACCTCTGAGCTGTGGTGGGAGTCAAACATGGAAGTATAGCAGTACACTGAGTGAGACAGAGTCTTCTGCAGGGCAAGAGAGAGAGAGAGAGAATGGTTCAGTGGCAAGTCTCTCTCTCTCTCTCTCTCTCTGCTCGCTCTTCAGAAGACTCCGTCTCACTCAGTGTGCTGCTGTGCTCCCAAGTTCGACTCCCACCATGGCTCAGAGGTGCGCCCTCCCTGTCCTTCTTCCTCCAGTTGCTATGCCAACTTGCCAGACAGTGCCTAGAATAGGGATGGGCAGCAGAACGTGATGAAAAGACTGTGCATGCAAATGCAATTCTTTTTTTTTTTGTTACAGGCTGCCAGACCAAGTTACCCTGGGTAAGCACTGCAGTCCCCTCAGAATCTCAGATCTGCCTTTCTGTTTCCAATTAAATCCCATTCTCTGCCTCCTAACTGGTGGCTGACTGGCCATTGTGGTGTTGATAGGTGGTTCACTTGGGTACATACAGGCAAAGACTGAATAAATGCACCTAAGTCACTGCATTTAACTTAGCAGCGGCCCATGTTTCTTTCTGCACTCGTTTTGCTTTTTTTTTTTTGCTTTTTTCTTTTTTTTTTTTGCTTGTAGCATATTTAAATAGCCACACATGGCTGACCCAGACTCAGTACTATTATGCCATGGGTTCTTATTTCCAGGTCCACTGGGCTGCATTGAATCGGGGGAATTTTGATTTTAGGCAGGTTGCTCTGTCCATCCCTAAATTGAATGCAATTTGAGGGGAAAAAACCTGCATTACAATTCAGGCAGTGTGCAAAGTCAACTGAAGATAAATGTGGTTATTTTACACCTTGTTACAACTTGTTTTGTTGAACTGTAAGTAAGCAGACAGGCATACTGTGGAGTCTAAAGGGTGTTGACACATCAGGTTCTCACATGCTAATGCAGGTCTCAGGCACAATGAGATTTCAACAACCAGAAAATGGAGCCCCCCAGGATAGTTACAGGGACTAGTACGGACAGTGAAAATAAACTAAAGCAATCCCATATATCCCCAGCAGTTACAGGAAAAGAGTTGTCAGTTGACATGGAAACAAATACAATTTACAAGATATGTGGGAGTAGTTTTTTTCTTTAAACAACTGAAATCTTATTTTCCCCTCTTCTGGATTGCATGAATGGGTTGGACAATTAAGGGAGTCAGGCTAAGGGTGCCAGCTATCAACTGGAAGAGTCTCAGGGCTATACAGGTGGACTTCTGGGCACCTTGGAGGCTGGGGACCCGGGGGGGGGGGGTGTTATTTGTTATGAACTGACACTGGCAGACATTACAAGTTGGATGGATATCATCTACTAGATGGACCTGCCAACCCAAATTGCCACCTCAAGCCACAGTCTGAGAGCCCGTTCTAGCTAGGAGATGACAGCCAGAGGGACCACAGTACCAGCAGTCATGATGGTTCTTGGGTGACCTTTTTTCCTAGGCTGTTTTCCTGGGCTGGGGAGGTTATTGTTAATGTGTTGTTGGAGTCAGATGCAGAATCAGAACTTCCTGTTCTGTCTCTGATCCCATTCCTATTCCTTAATTGGAGTTGGAACAGAATCATACTCAGAATTGGAATCTCTGAAAATGATGACTCCATGGTGAATGGAAATTATTCCAGGCAATTTGAGCAAGCCTACTAGGGAGCCAATTCCAAGTACAGGCTAGGCTTCACACATAACTGCATGACTATGCTTCATCTATGGGCCACTACACTGCCACTACGTTGCTTATCCCAGGAGTGAGATGAAAGTAAGGAGGACGCTACAAATCCGGCACCCACCAGTGCATGTCATCAGAGTTCAAGAGGGAGAGTAATGGGTGTTACAAGTGTAGGCTGCAAGACAGGCACCCAAGAGATGCAGCAACTGAGAGCAAGAAGGCTGTAGTGCAACACAGCTAGACCTCCTAGGAAAAGGAGACTGTTGGCCAGCAGAGAAAAGCAGGACACCAGTAACTAGAATGGGAGAGGAGAACTGAAAGAAGCACCAGCAACCAGACCCCAAAAACCCACCAGACAGGGACACATGAGCAGCAGTGAATAATGCACAGTCAGCCTTATGACCTATAAACACATTGTTGTTGTAATTTAAATTCACTATTTCCCCTGAGCAACCCTGGCTCCAGAGCTTTGAGTTTTTATATTGTCTTTCTAGGTCTCTCATTTGGGATCATTTGCCATTTAACTCTTCCAGTCTGAGTTTTTTATGCTAGCCACATATGCTATTATTTTGTCTCTAATAAAAGCTTTATAGGCTACCAGATAGGGTAAGAACCCCAAAGGCTGGGGCTTACATTTTATAGCTGGGAGCACCAGTGTCCAGAAGCTTCACTTTCTGGTCCCCTGATCCTGACATCTGCAGCTGGGGGATTGACAGGCTGCATCGGGAGTTTGTGGTGGGAGTTGAACTCTGGATTCCACAAGTCTTCAGCACCAGAGTGCCAACATAAATCCAAGCAGTCACTGGCAAAGTGCTAACTTCAGGTGAACAGGATGAATACAGCACTCATGGGTGCTGGGTTGGGTGCAAACTGAGGGTCGTGCTGACTCAACAGACAAACAGCAAGAACAGTTCAAAGTGCACTCTGGAGTGATGTATGGTTCTGTGAGGTAAAAATGTGCCACTGACACAAAAGTTCATGATTTCACTAAGTTTAATGGTCAAAATACAGCCATTGATAACCACAATAATACAGAAATAGATTGGAGCCATTATGCCTCTTGCCCAGATGCCCCGGCACTTTGTTCGTTAGAGCTTCCTCAGGGGGTCACTATCTGATTGGCTGACTATCTTTAAATACCAAATTAACAATGATGTCATTGTGAGCATATGTTTTGTATCATGTTAAATTACATAGTTACACATAACTCAGGGAATCATATGTCAGTCTTTTACATCAGATTTCATCAATCCTTATATACATATATAAATGCAACCAAAAGAGTGAAAAAAACTTTCATTCATTATACAAAAATATTTTTAACACAAATAGAAAATAATGATAACTGTAAGGAGTCCAAATCCATCCTGCCATGATGCTGCCTAAATGCACCTCTCAAGCCAGCGAGTGACGGAGATGCATACAGGAGTCGGGAGCTTCAGTCATAAAATGCTGTTAAAGGGAAGACCTGCTCTCTATAAATCTCCCTGGAAAAATAAAGAGAAACAATTCCAAAACAATATACATGTCTATACATATATCATACAAAACTAAATAGTATATTACAAACTGAACCATGGTTGACAGGGCTATCTTATTTTAAAGATACTCACATTTCATGATGAGCTTCTTAAATAAAACTACTGACAATTGACAAAATCAAATCCAGGCATAGGAAACTTAAAGGGGGTGGGGGATGTGGGGGGGTCCCTATTTTATTTCATTATATCCTAACTAGTTTATAATAAGATCTATTCTACCCCCTAGGTGAAAAACATATAATACAAATTAAAGAAACAATATGAAGTCAGTCTCCATATTGAGACCATCAGGGGTGAGGGCTTTAAGTGGAAAGACACAGAAGCTCTCTTTTTGAAGTAGCCTCTGTAGTCTGTTTCCCCCTCTGCAGCCAGCTTCCACCTGTTCAGTCTCCGTGAATTTGAGTTGAGTGATGTGACTGTTGTGGTGAGTTGCAAAATGCTCAGTCACAGGGTTCTCAGAATTGACGTTTCTAATGTCTCTGACCTGCTCCTGGATTCTTTGTTTAACCTGTATGACTGTGCGACCTATGTACAGTGAATTGCAGGGGCTCCAGATAGCATATACAACAAACATTGTGATACATGAAATGAATTGCTTAATTTCAATAGGTTTTTTATAGTTTGGCTTTTGAAAAATGGAACCTTGTGGGCACAAGACACATACACTACAATTGCCACATTTATGCATGCCTTTTGGCTTAACCAGCATCCAAGTAGTAGCTGCTGGCAATGAAAGAATAAAATGAGAAATATCTTGCTACATTTAAACAAACAGATAGCAGTTCCCTTTAAGACCAAGCTGGCCCTTCATCCTCCCAGCATAAGCAACAAGGGAGAAAATGATGCTAGCTGCAGTGCTGCTCGGAGTAGCCCAATATGACTCTCCAGTTATGCAACCAGAATCCCCATGCCCTAAGAAATGGAGCTGAATCAACCAAGCTCCAGTGTGGAGCATAACAGAACAGGAGCAATGCGGCTGCAGTGCAAGTGATGCACCAATGCCCAAAGGACAACAGGGAAGTGGCTGGGAGGCTAACACAGCCCTGAGGGAAGGACAGCAGGAGCCGAAGAAGGAGACAGGAAGACTCCAGGGTGCAAGCCGCATGATGGTTAGGTATGAGAGGGAAGGAGACAGAGAGACAGAGAACAGCTGCTTGGCAGTACCAACCAAAAATTCAGAGCATCCAAGGGATGGTTGGACATCCATTGTTTTGTACCACACAGAAGAAGGTATGACATGTCTCCCACTGCCCCTCAGAAACACCGGCAAAGCCTTTTAAATACAACAGGGCCCAGATATTCAAAAGGGTTGTGCATGGCGCAACAGTGTTGGCCATGCATAACCCACTGATCTGACAGTGCAATATTTAAAAGGAAAATACGCCGCAAATCCTGATCGCGGAGCGCATCAGTAGTTGTCTGAACACACAGGGAGGGCGTGCCCATGAGCAACCTGCACAGCCCGATATTCAGCCCGGGCTGTGCAGAGTCATGCATGTGCAACCCCTACCTGCACCTGCACAAAGTTACGCCCCCAAAAAAAGGAACAAGTGAAGGCCACCCACAGGTGAGCTGCCACATTGCAGGGCACAACACAGCAGCTGCCACCTGTGGGTGGCCATCACTTGTTCCTGCTGCAACTGGCGGCGCCCCCCATGCCCCAATCGCGGGCATCACTGAAGTCCCCCCCCAAGTCCGATATCCCTGGTGGTCAGTGGACCGCATGGAGCCTGATCGCGGGCATCATTCATCCCCAAGTCCGATATCCCTGGTGATCTAGTGTATTCTTCATTCCATATCTGGACGCTAGTACAGTATGGGCTGCCGCCATTGGCTCATGCTCTGAACAAAAAGCGTGCAGCCCTAATTACTGTCAGTCGGCGGGCGGCGGGGCGGCAGGTGGGTGGGATGCTGCCGCCCGCTGGCTGATGGGGGCAGCAGGTGGGTCAGTGGGCGGGTGGGTGGGGGTACACTGATCACCAGGATATTGGACTTGGGGTGATGAATGATGCCCGCGATCGGGCTCCATGCAGTCCACTGACCACCAGGGATATCGGACTTGGGGACTTTCAGTGATGCCCGTGATCGGGCACATAGAGGTCCACTGGACCACCAGGGATATTAGCCATTTTTATTCACTTACGGACTTCCCGTGATCGGGCTGCAGAGGGCACCGTCCCGCGACTGCGCTGGCAGGGCACCAGGCCAGTCGCCGGGATCGGCGCACCTGCATGCTAATGGCATGCAAATGGGGCCGTAATGAGATGCAAATGGCCCCCTGTGTGCCTTGCATAAATTATGGCCCCATTTGCATGTCCCCATTTGAATATCGCAGGTGCTGTGCATAGCGTAATGGCACTTGCGCCACCGCATCTCCATGCTCCACTCTGACCACTTGCGCTGGTGCAGTGGGTGTGGCCAGGGTGCGATATTCAAAGCAGTTGCGCCATAGCACAGCTCTGTTGAATCTCACCCTGGCCACACCCATGTGCAGCAAAGTTGGGCTGCGCCCAGGCTTGCGCCACAGCCTGGCGCAGTTTGAATATCCAGGCCCAGGTGTTTAGGGGGAAACAGGAAAAACTTACAAAATGAAAAAAAGTATGAAACATAAATTGTGTGTCAACCAAACAGTCAACAAATAAATGGCATTTCTCATGTGAGAATATATTTCTGAGTGTGTTCAGTGTGGCCAGAATGATCGATATAAATTCTGAGCATGCTCAGTGACCAACTTCATTTATTTTGCTCATGTTGGGTTAAGATAATGCTTTTTATCTTGTTAATTGTTAGTGCACGTGTTGTATAAACTAGAAATAGCACAGTGCCTCTACCCATGGAAAGATTTAAGTGGTCAGTATACCTGCTTGGATACTGTACCTGCCAACCTCCACCACTGTTCTTACCCCTCCCTGCGGGCACAAAACAGTAGCAAGCAGTTCCCCCAACTGACATGCACATATACTTTAGGTAGACAATAATGAACAGTAGTTTTAACAAACACAATTGAAAGGCTTAGCCTGTGGTTTGGTGGGCTGAAGCAACCAGCCATGCCCCCTGCCTGATCTATTTAACGCCATCCTTCCTGCTTCACTCAGAAGCATTTTTTCTTTGTAGTCAGAGGGTCTGCTGGACCCTGCCTTCACCAGCCAGGTGCCCCCCGCTTCAGCGTTTGTCTCCCTCCTCTAGTGTTTTGGATTTTCTGCTTGGTTTGTGCTGTCTTTCTGCTTGGTTTGTGCTGTCTTTCTGCTGGTTTGTGCTGTCTTTCTGCTGGTTTGCACTTCTCTTACCTTTCTGGGTCAGTATTTTGCTTTTGCCTCCAGCTGCTATGTGTGCTTATCTTTGTTGCCTGTGACTGCTCTCCTGTTCTCCTGTACTTGTGTTTCTTCAGTTAAACTTTTTTTGGAGTTTCTAGTTTTCCTAGTATCCTGCTGCCCCCCTCTGCTTGCATTGTGCTATCCAGGCTCCCATTTACTTTATTATACTTTTAGCACTTATCTGTATGCTTTTCAGCTCCACTTGTTGTTTTCCCTGCATGGAGCAGTCGCCTATGCACATCCACCCTTCATTGTTTGCACCTGGACCTGGCTTCACTCAGTGCCTGGCTCCACTCTACAGCTATAACGCTCAACTTTTCAATTTTCATGTGCTTGCTTCTCTAGCAAATTCACTGTTGTTCTACTGCGGTGTAGGTCTAGCATGTTGTCTGTTTGGAACTGTCATGCTATTCAGTTTTGCTGCCATCTCAAGTGTTCATGTGTAAAACTTATGAATTTGAATAGTACTGAGAAACCTTTATCTCACAATAATTTTGGCTTAGTACATATCACTAAATTATCAGTTTTACCGAGCAATTTTGGAGTAACTACTACTAATCTCCCTAGTTATGAGACGCCATTCAAGAGTTTCTGTGCAAGCTTCTGAATTTGAACAGTAATGAAAATGTTATTTAACAATAATTTGGCTTGTCTAATAATGGACCATCTAATTTACTACATTGGCTAATAATGTGCAGTACTGAGAATTCTGAATTTCACAAATAATTTGGCTTCCCTAGTGGAACTGGTGGCATGCATTCCCTGGATGTTACAGGAATTCATGTTCTGCTCAGTCTCTCAGACTCACGTGAGGGTTTGATGATTGTTTAGGCTAACCTATAAGGAGGTTTAGTCTTCTTTTGTGTTGGATGATTAGTTTGCATGACCTACATGAGGGTACACAAATGCTTCACAGTTCAATTTATGCTCCCCTTCATAAATCGGAGGCATGCCAACCATGACCATTAAATACTATGGCTCAGGGCCTGCCCTGCAGCTGACAGTCTCACTCTGCACCCACAAAGTCTGTATGTTGAGCATGCAAAATTCAGGGTGGTGTCCTTCTTATCTGGCCTATAGTGGGAATGATCTCACTCCGGGCAGAGCTTTAACCATGCAGATGTATTGATGGCACCACCTGATGTAGAATTTAAGACTTCAGTTGTGAGGGATGGGGCCTTTAAGCCCAAGGGGGCTCCATTAGCTCACTGAGTGGGTTCAGTGACACCTTCTAAGCTATTCTCCCTATGACCACCTCTGGTTCACCTGGTCAGTTCTTAGGCTCGTGTAGGCCAGCTGAGTGCCTCAGCAGTTGTTGCTCTCCTCCTCCTACCTTGGGGATGGTACTCCTGTGTGGGAGTACCCTGCTGCAGCAGAGTGCGCTCGCAGTCCTTCATGGTATTCCCGTTAGAAGGATAGAGTGACAACCTTCCTCCAAATTGAATATCCCCTGAATTGGGTTTCTAAATTGCAACAGTAGAGCCGTCACTAAACAAAATATCCCAAGCCTGGACAGAAGGCAACCTAGGCCTTAGATCCCCTGAGGTTTCCTCCTCAAAGGGTTTTTTTCCTCTCTTCTGTGTTAAAGACCATAATATCTAGTTAGTTGTATAACAGTATATTCCTTAGATTGCTTAGGTAGGTTTCCACTGTTGTATGGAGATGGATGGTGGCCCGCCTTTGTCATTCTCTCTCACCTTAGGAAGTCATGCCTTCTTGCTATCTAGTCATTCAGACCTATCTGAAGGTCACTACACTTTACCTGCTGTCTCCTGCTGACCTACGTGAATGGTCCTAAATACATGATACCTACGCGTTAACCTTCTGCAATGCTTTCTGCTCTACATTCTTTTGGGGGCTCCTTCCTAAGGTACCTTTAGCCTAAGGGAATTCTTCCCGTGGCACCTCTAGAGGTGGAACCCTCCTCCAGGGTTCCTTACCTTCCGTGTCCCTACAGGGTGGTATTCCCGAGGAACAGAGAAGTGAACAGCCACAAAGGTTTATTCAATAAGTTGCATATGCACAACACTACACCAAGTTGTGTAAGCACATTGAACTGAAAGGCTTAGCCTGTGGTTCAGTGGGCTGAAGCAACCAGTCATGCCCCAACCTGACCTATTTAACACCATCCTTCCTGCTTCACTCAGAAGCACTTTTTCTTTGCACCACCATCCTTCCCTCCTCCTACAGTAGTTCAGCTTACTCATCGGGGTTCCTTCCTAAGGTATCTTTAGCCTAAGGGAATCCTTCCCACAGCACCTCTGAGGTGGAACTCTCCTCCAGGGTTCCTTGCCTTTGGCATCCTTACAGGGCGGTATTCCCGAGGAACAGAGAGGTAAATGACCACAAAGATTTATTCAACAAGTTGCATAAGCACAACACTACACCAAATTACATAAGCACATTGAACTTTATTTAGGGAATGGCCCCTAAAATTAGAGCTGTGCAAACCTCCCAAAGTTCAACCGCGTGAACTGTTACTATCAAACCATGGAAAGTTTGCCAAAGTTCTCTTACCTGTAAACTAGTTTGACACAGTTCACCCATTAAAAGCTTTAGGGATGGGTATGCTTTACTAAGCAATACATCAGGAAATGGGATTAAAAAAACTTGCCTGAGCAAAAGGCTTTTTGGGGGTGGATCAGAGTAGCTCGTAGCTGGAAAAAGGATGGAGACAGCAAAAGTGACTCCATGTAGCAAGAACATTTTTTTTTCCTGGTGCGAATGCAAGTATTGAAGAATTTAAGGACCATTTCCCTTCTGGATTAACACCCACCTGAGCCATGGAAGAAAGGAGCAGTAGCTGCCAAACAAAGCTTCAGCCAACCTTGTCCTGGTCCTGAACCCTCTTCCTATTGGTACTGCTGCCGACCACTAACCAGCCACTCATTTCTGCTGCTATCCCCTTTGTCAGATGATGGATGCCTTTACTTTAAGATGGACAACCCTATCTATCCCCTTGTCCACTGATACCATGGGCCTGATTCCAGAACGAATGTCGCAACTCCCAGGTGTATATGAGTTGCGATATTTGCTGCTATGCCAGGGACTCTGCACCCTATTCCAAGACAGGCAGGGTCCCCTTCACTTACGCCCTGTGACTTGCAGCAGCCACAGGATTGTACCATGGGAACAGCGCAACAAACCTGGCCACCATGAGATGCAGCCTGCAACAAACTGCCCCCACGCCCCCCTGCCTGACACATGCCCACAATCCCCTGGGGGCCCTGGGGAGGGTTGGGCATGTGGCACAAGTGCAAGGGGGCACATAAGTGTACAATCTTGGGGGCACCCCAAAATTCAGGGGTTGGGGGGCATCACAGGGCTCGAGGGGATCCATGGGGCATGGCCATGTGCATTTTGCAGCACTGTGGGGGGGCAACCATCCTTTTGCCAGGACGTATGCTCCTTAGACCAGCTCCATGCTGGTCTAACCCCACAGCACCATAGTGGGCAGCTGCCCTTTCGGAAAAGGGCGCAGGTGCTGCTGTAACCCACCCTTGCACCATGCCACAGCAGGTTGCAGGCATAGTCGGTGGCATAGCCCACCTTTGGTGCAACCCACATGTGGCATGGCACAAGCCACAACTTGGAATCACACCTAGTATATCGCATGGCGCAAGGTACGATTTGCGCCATAGGGTTTGGCATATATCTCCTTGTGCCATGCAGAAGGCATCTTGGAATCGGGCCCCATGTGTTGTTGCATTTTTTTGCACACTTAGGTTTTTGAGTGGTGGAATTCCTTTGAAATGGGGTCCATTCTGATGCAACTGAGCCAATGCACTGAAGCATTGCTTACGCATGTGCCTACAATAAGTGGTGAGTGCAGGGTTTTGCTCTGCATACTACTAAAATCACCTAACCTTTGCACCCAGTTCCTAATGTCACTGATTCCTGGTGATAGAATCCACTGACTTTTGCTTGCCAGATCACAAGGGGTGAACAACTTGACTTCTGTTTTTTTTTACAGGGTTGGGATACACTTACATCAGAAAACCGAGTCAGGTGAGAACTTGTGCCCTAAGTGTGAACTGCAGTTTACAGTTTGACTTGTTCTACCTGGTCTGCACCATTTGGACCAGGTTGAACCAGTCAAACCAAAAGCCATCTATTTTCACTAAGTGTTTACTACCGCCCAAAAAAAACGAATACCTGAACTTCGAGATGTTCAATTCTTTTGGAGAACTAACCTTTCAGCCCTACTTCAGATAGAAAAAAGGGTTAGATGACTAAACTGAGGTGAATGTTTGCATACTGCATTATGCAGGCCCAGCCCAAAACCTGTATATGTGGCCATTCTTAAATGCCCTGAGCAGGCATGGCTAGAAGCAACACATGCATGGTCTGCCCCCAGAAAAGCCCTTCAGAGTGCAGCCCTAACATGTAGCCCACCCCCACACCACAATGCACAGTACTGTGAGTGTGTGTGCACACTTCTGTACTGGAGGCACTAGCCTCTCCTGCCTGGCACCATTACCACCCCTTAAAACACTCTAGGGAGATCTTTGACAGTTACTGGGTATTCTGTGACTGAATTGGTATACAGTAGGCCCAGTGCACTTTAAACAGATGTTTGCTGCTCAACAGAAACCCCTACACCCAAAGGCCATGCAATTGCAAAAATGGCAGAGCACAAAACTCAACCCTGAAGTATTTGTAAATTCCTGGCCCAAAGGCCAAATTCAGTGAAACAGTCTGCTATTATTGTACGCTTCCTTTGTAGCAGGGACAAATCCTAATCATACTCACAGCTGCAGCACCTGATGGGTTCTTCCTCATGATGCTGAGCCTCGGGACACAGATCTGGGTGACCTCACTCACTCAATCCTGCCATCTCACTGGTCTCCAGCTTCCATTTACTCTGGCATCTGCAACAGCAGTGCAATCTGAAGGTTCAGCTGTCCGTTCGTCTGGCCACTGCATGTCCACCTCCACCCCCACACACATCTAGGCTTCTGCACTCTAAGGGCAGTAGTAGCCTGACACCAGACGGTGGTGCCTGCTACCAGACCATGCCACAGTCTTGGGCTGCAGCTCTTTCTGTCTCTCTCTCTCCACTGCACCTACAGTTCATCTCTCTCTCTCTCTCTCTCTCTCTCTCCTCCTCTCTCTCTCACTCTCTCTCTCTCTCTCTCACTGCACTCACAGTTCATTCTCTCTCTCTCTCTCTCTCTCTCTCTCTCTCTCCCTCTCTCTCTCTCTCTCTCTCTCTCTCTGCACTGCACTGACAGTTGTCTCTCTCTCTTAACTGAGAAATTGGGTTTTATTCACAGTTCATACTTTATAGACACCTAGACTGACACAATTGAGCTCAAGTCCTCTAAAACAGCATTCCCACTCAGATGAGATGACCACCAGAGCTGGCTGAGAGCCAACTCGACCCCTGCTCTTCTCTGAACAAATCACAAATCCCATTAGTCATCATTTGTGACCTCTCTTCTCACGCCTGTAAATGCCCTTGACCGCACTGTGACCTTGCATCCTCACCCCTATGATCTCCCTTTTAGACACCCACTCATCTGGGTTTGTGCACATGGTCCATGCCAAATCTATGTCAATACTTCTGTCAGTTTGGTTATTCTATACTTATGTCCAACTCATTTATGAACTGTATCTTACTATTTTAAATATTTTTATATTAGTTGTCTTATTTACTCATATTGTAGTCAAGTCTTATTGTACTCCACTTCTCCTGCCCATCAGGACTCATTTGGAAATGAGCTATTTTCAGTTCAGTATGTCATTCCTTCTAAAGCATGTGAAAATTATAAATTAATTAATTGGCACGCAGGGTTGTCAATCAGATTAGGCAGTCCAGGATATCTGATCCACGATAGGCAATAAAGAGTTCCTTGTGTCCTGTAGCAGGTGGTAAAAGCAGTTGACATTAACTTGTATTAGGTATATCCCCTGATGATGTAATACTAGGAAGTGGCTCTCATTTATCCTTGTTTTGAGACAACCTGTATATCTCTGAATGTATCTTCCACTGAGATTTCTGTAATGTATGGTTTGTCATGAAAAATCAATAAATACAGTTTGAAAAAAATAGACTGGTGAAAGGGCATCTGAATTAAGTAGGTCTAGCTCATGAGCCTCTGCAGCCCCCATTCCAGGTTTGGTAACCCGATTGGCTGCTAGTGTAACCCCTGACCTTTGATGCTGTGGAGAATGGGCCAGACAGCACCACCATGGCAGTGTCCATTCTGTCTCGAGGGACACTGGCCCCAAATATATGTTTTGAACAAGTCTCCTGCCCTGAATAGTAAGCAAGCAAGCAACTTCTATTTCATATAGTGCCTCATCCCTAAGGTTCGAAGTGCTTTACATTAAACAAAAGCAATTCATTATTTAAAATGTACATCAGAAGCCTAAACTGGAGCACAACAGCAATCTTTCCCTGCATGGATCAAACAGAACATTTTATAGTAAAAAGAGCCCTCAAATGCCAAGAAAAAGAGTTAAGTTTTTAAGATTCTTTTACAACTTTACCCATGTAATATGCTAGTTTTATTTTGCACTTGTTAGTTCCTTGTACTTCTATACACCTGTATATATAATGTACTTCTATACACCTGTATATATAATGTATTTACTTCATTGTATGTCATAGGTAGTGCATTGTATGTCCTGTGTATTCCATTGGCCTTTGTATTTGTTCATCTGTTGTATTTCCTATACTGCACATTTGTGAAAATGGGCATTTTTGCTCACATACCTTCCAGTATACAAATAAAATTGATTGATTGATTGATTGATTGAAAAGCTCCAGCAGAGGGGATCTATTGCAACTGGTTTCACAAAGAGTTCCACAAATGCAGGACAACCACAGAAAATGCCCTGTCTCCTGAGGATTTCAGGTGAGCCCATGGATCAACCAACAGATTCGCATCTGCTGATCAGAATGACGAACTCACAGTGTATGGGAGCAGGAAGTTGTTATGTAGTTAGGACCCAACCCAGGTAGGATATTGAGAACCATCAAGCAAATCTTGAAGGGGGTGTGCCATCTAACCTCTAACCCGTGCAGTTCATGCAGCACTAGTGTGATATGATTGAAAATGCTTGTACCAGATATTAGTCGGGCTGCCACATTGTGCATCAACTGGAGACAATGCATCAAACCACCAGAAAGCCTTAAACAAAGAGCATTTTAATAGTCTAGACAGGATGCAACAAATGTGTGGAAGACAGTCTCCAGGTCATCATATCGTAGAAAGAGCTTCACCTGGACGATGTTCCATAAATGGAAAAAAAACATAATGGATGACATTTGACACATGGTGTTCAAAGTTCAGTATGCTGTCAATTATGACCCCCAGGGGCAAGCCTGATGAGGAGAGCTGAGGTACTCAGCTCATTTACTTCTGCCATACCAGCGACCCGTGTCGGGAACGGATGCAAGTCATTTGGGGGCTGGCTGGGGGAGGGAGGGAGGATCGAGCATTTAGGAGGACAGCTCTCCTCCCTTGAGGAGGTTTATGTGACCTGCTATCGACTGCCGCCAGGAGATATCTGAGTGGCAGTGCAGGTCTAGCCACATTGCATAGATGGACCAGCTCAGGCATTTGAGGATGTCTCCATGGAGGTGGAGCTTGTCACTATGCCATTGCATGGATCAGGTCCAGGAGGAGCCTAACTCAGGAGGAAGAAACCCGTCTGGGCACAGGATGATGTCCAGTCCCTCGCAGACTCTGCACCAGTGATTGAGCTTCTGCCACAGTCCAGCCAGGATGTCGGCAAGAAGTAAGTCCCAGGGAAGCCGGGCAATGAGGCTGGGGAGACAAAGCAGAAGGGGGCATGCCAGGGGCAACCAGAGGATAAAAATTTCTATGGAAAAAAATTATGACCCCCAGGTTTTTAGTCCTATCCACAGCTTGGAGGAAGTGCCATCAACAGATAGTAGTGTGAGGCAGCCCTCTTCATTGCTGACTTCTGAGATCCTGGTTCTATAATCAACATTTCCATTTTTTCTGGATTAGAACTCAACCAGCTAGCAGTCATCCAATCATTTAGGTTAGACACACATCAGTTTGGTCTGAAGGAGAAGTAAAGCTGGGTAGCATCTGCATAGCAGTGAAAAACTAAGCCATACAGTACTGTCTGACAGTCTCTGCCAGTGGCAGCATGTACAGTGAGAATAACATAGAGGACAGGATCGAAACTTGCGGTACATCACAGGAAACAGCTGAGGCTCTTAAAGAGAAAGCTCCCAGAGTTACACGCTGACATCTGTCAGGCAGAAAAGACTCAGACCGGTGCAGCACCAATCTACTGAGTCCCACATAGCACCTAAAGTGATCTGTCAAGACCCCATGTTCCATGGTGTCAAATGCAGATGAAAGGTCAAAGAGAATAAGAAAAGAACTTTCTCCTCGATCCCTTGCCAGGAAAAGATTGTCCAACACTTTCACCAGTGCAGTCTCTGTACTGCACCAAGGTCTGAAACTTGATTGGAATGGCTAGAATATATCATGTTGCATCAGATGAGTCTCCAGTTGTGATGCTACTAGCTTTTCAGTCACCTTACCTAAAAAAGGAAGGTTTAAGACAGACCTGTAGCTGGATAAAATCTCCTGGGTCCAATTATGTTTTGTTGGAGTAAGGGCTTCACCCCTGCATTCTTCAATGTGGAAAGAAATAACACCTCACTCAAGGAACACTAGAAGATTTCAGTCACAACAGGCGCCTGAGCCTCCTGACAAGCCACTGCCAGATGGGTAGGCCCCGGGTTCAGAACACAGTAGGTAGGTCTGTTATGCCTGGGTTATATACCACCTACTGGCCCACACGTAACCATAACATTATACACTTACAAGTATTAGTGCCTTATCATAGTCTTATAATGTTTTATTTTGTTTTATTACTTATGTTAGTGTTCATTATATTTGCTATGCTTATATTTGTCTGTAACGCATTTAGCTATATGATATGTTTCTGCCATATATTCTGCTATACTTATAATCACTCATATGCTGGAGTTTTCCACTATTGTGACACATTGTGTGCTTTTATGATTACGCTGCAAACATTTTTGGACTAACTGTCTGGAAATAACAGATAACACATATTCCTGCTGAATATGAGTTTCCTTTGTTCAGAGATTCTTACTTCATTTCCTATGTAATTGCACAAGGTAGCTACCTTATTTACATGCCTTATCCAATGCTGTATGTTTATCATATCTGTACCTGTACTCTTATCAGTCATATATAATTGTATGTACACCAGCTCCTTGGAGAGAAAGAGACCACCCTCGAGGAATGGTGGGAAATCGGCTCCCTTGTGATTGCTTTGCTTCACTCGTTATGGTATGAGTATGTAATACATTTATTTTATTACTTCTGCTTGTTGTTACTTTCTTTGTCCAGCATACCATGCAAAGAACCTAAGGTGTGATCTTTTCACGTTTGTAACAATGGCGAGCCAGTCTGTCATAGTTTTGTCTGGCAAAGAATAACACTCATTTTACTTAGAGATTTGAGTTCTGAGATGTGTCTTTCCTGAGAGGCAGGTAGCTATGAGTTTGGCAGCTTAGGGACTCCGTGCGTGGACTGCTACTCGTTGTTTTGTGAATTCCTCCTTCAGAGGAGTTCACAGATGCCATCCGTCTGTGTGTGTTTGAGTGCTGTGGTTGCAAACATGGCAGTTAACCCACAGAATGGTTTAAAGATTTCCCTACTTATTGACATGTCTAAAATATGCACGGGGTTGGAAGAAGACATCTCAGCTTATCTCACTGCACTAGGTGCATGGGACATGCTTAAATAAGAAATAGTTAACTATAAATGTTTTGGATCCAATTATATTGATCTGTGTGCAGTATATTGAACTGAGACAGTCAACTACAATGCAATCCAATAGAGGGCTGCTTTGGAGGCTTTTAAGCCTGATAGGGTTAATGGCTACTGATCAATCGGTGGCTGAACCATCTAATAATTTTATTATAGACTTCCATGAGGAATCCTCCTCACTAATGTGATTCACAGACCAAACATTTGTCTGTTCTGACCCTGGAGATATTTTTTGTTTCTTTTAATGAAAAGTATGTCTAGCAGGGTGTTGCCCTGTCCTTGTGTTTCGAGTTTGTGGTGAGTACACTTTAATTATATCTGTTGATTGATCCACCTTTCATTGCATTCTATAACGAATCTAAGTGTGAACACTTTTGTCTATACAGCTGTTCCTTGCTACTCACTTTAGGAGAAGCACTGCCTTTCATAGTAGGACATATCTTGTTATGTATTCCCTGAATGCTTAGTTTACTCTTTTAAATTGCAGATAGCATACTCAAGGTCATGCTGTTCTCTGCAGTTCTGATAATGACTAGTTGGAGAATGTTTTGAAAAATAACCCAGAAACATTACTGTATTCGTTAATGAATGTTAAAGTTCAATGATATCAGCTTCATTAACTATAAATGATGTGTTTGATTTTTGGCTGTTGTGGAATCAGTAATTGGTGTTGGCTGGGATGCAAGAGTTAAGTCTGTCTTCTATTCTGATTGCATCACTTGGTTTTATTCACTTGAGCTAATTTTTTTTTTACATTATAAGAATTTTAGTTTGTTTTTTCCAGGTTAACCTTCATCGGTGACGTAGTGTTGCAGAATATGTTTTTGAATGTGCCGTCTTGGATTTTGATGTGTGGAAATATTTGTCGTTGGGAAACACTGTGCCTAATTCAGCATATGCTACGTCTAGTTGTCACCGTTCCCAGTTATCAGAGTCATTAACTGTGTTTTTTGACACTACACTAGTTCTTTTTGTCATTTGTAATGAAGTAAATCTGCTCATAAACTGACCGACACCTTTGGCTTGTTATCGGTCACATGTTCAGGTTTGCAGTGTTGGCACATTGTCGGCAAACTTTCTTTCAGATAAGTGGTTGGTTTAATGTTGAAGTATGTGGACTGGTGTCCTTAGTATTGATTCAAGATAATCATAGTTTGTTGAAAAAACAAGAAAATAGAAGCATGACACAAATACTTGCAAAGGTTTTCTATGTTTTTTTTTTCCAATATGGCCTCTCCATCTGCCGTCATAGAAATTGTGATGGTTCATCAGTTTTGTTTTTGATACTTCAGCCAGTGGCTAGACAATATCCTTTTATCTGTCAAGACCTCTTATTCAGTGTGGTGTTCAAGGCCACTGCAGCTACGTCTGGGTTTGGTCACAGGAAACATCTTTTGCACAGTGTGTGACCTTTTGCAAGTTCACTTGACCTCCTTGTGTTTTTGAGCTGTATCTGCTTTTCCAGCTTGCAATTGATGTACCTCCCTAATTAAGTCAGTATTTCAATCTCAAATATAACTATAATGGGGTGTACACATCAAGAGTACTTTTGTTAAAAGTTTTTTTTCCAGTCCTTCTCATCTGTACGTGACGTTAGGACTGCAATTTATTTTTTCTCTCTGGGCTTGCAGCCCTGAAGCTACTTGCTATCTACACACACACACCCATTCCTACATATGGCTTCCTTTATGGAAGATTTCAGGGCTTCTTTGTCCTTGTCCTGTATTACTTATCCCAATGCATCACACGGCGATCAGAAGGGGGGGCTGTTCATCCCCAGCATTTGTAATAAGCCATTTACTTTATCTTTCACAGGATAGCTACACAAGGTACACTGCCACAGAGAGTATTATGTCTGTTTTGGAAGGTTTTAACCTTTTATGTTGCAGACCTAATTTAACACCCTTTTAACAATCTTGTACATACAAAATACCAGTATTATAACTTGTGTTATTTATCAGACTGTTTGTGTTAATGACATGGTTCTAATGTCAAATTCAGAGAATTAGGGATGCCTAATACTCTGACATTGATAATTTATTTCATTTTCAGGAATTCTTCGGCGTGTGCTAGTAGCTACAATAGAAAGATCCTACTCCCACGGGGGGGTCGAAAGCATGCATCTTTATTTGGGTTAATATCAGTTTTAGCATATAGAGAACCAATGCTAACCTTCCACAACACTCTGAGTAGATGAGATGTTCCCTTTCGTAGCTTGTGTTTTTTTTTTCTCTTCTCTTTTACAGGGATAAGACTAACTTTCACAAGTAACCACTAGTAATGTATAAGTCTATTTTAACCAGTGGCCCAATTTCATTATAATTGCAGGGAGTAGCCTGGGATTATGTGGGGGAAGACCCCCTCCCCCACAGCCTATTTAAACGAAGCAGCTGTCTCCCGCTCTGCTTGGAGTGAGTCGCATTCACTGTTCGGTCGATGCTGGTCCGTGGCTGCCTGTGAGCCTGTCCTCCCATCAGTCCTGTCATTTGTTTTTCCTGTCTCCGGCCCCCCAGTTTGTTCTTTTCCCTTTTACGTTTGTTTTGGATCGCTTCTCTCCTCCTGTCAGTCTGTTTCCCTGCTCCATTTCTACTGCATTTCCTGCTTCTTCTCGCCCCCCCTCTTCATTTGTTTCCTTCCCTGTGGGTGTTCTATTTGTCTAGCTCCGTTCTACATTGCTGTGTTTGCTCTACCTGCCTCCACATTCTCTTGTTTTCATCCTCTGGTCATCTCCCTTCAGGCAGCCCGGCTCCATGCCTAGTCCGTCGCTGCTTATTATTTACCTCCTGTTGTTTTGGGTTTTCCCTTGCCGCTGCACTGGATGCCTGCTCCGCTGCTTGCACCCACCTACTCTACCTCGCTCTCTAGATTCCGTGCACAACCGCCGCTATTGCAGTACAGGGCATATCATTCAGCGGCTGCCTCGGACGTGCTTCCCTTCAGCACTGCCTGCCTGATTAGCCACATGTTTGGCTTCCAAGGTGCCTGCTTTGTTTGTTGCTCGGCTTTCTTCCAATCCGCTCCACTTGTGCAGCCTGCATGATCCTGTGGGGCACCCTTCCTCAGCTCGTTCTGCTTCTATCTCAACCCTTGCCTGTAGATTGGACCTGCCAGTTGGTCGCTCGTCCTGGGCAGCTTCATGGACTTGGCTCAAGTGAATACATGCCGCTGCTAGCTCTGCCTGCATGATAGCTCATGTTTCCTTGTGCTCCAGCTTGTTCAATTACCAACATTATGCATACTAAGTACTGCTGCTGTACCACCTGCCCATGCTGGCCTGCTTGGAGCTTGCTCTCCCTCTCCTTATCTTGCAGCTGCCCTATGACAGGCTCAACTGCCTATGCTAGCTTCCGTGGACTAACATTTGCCTTGCTCATTTCCCGAATGTCTTGAGTGGGGTCTTGCTATTCATATTTGCATCCTTCTATGTCATGCTCCACCCTTCAGATTACAGGTACGCTATTTTACTCTGCTCATTACTTCAGAGCTTACTGATTCATTTCTCCTCCTACATGCCTCCCTACTGCCGCAGCTGACATCCCTGGAGCTCCTCACTCTGGATTTTCACGTTGGTATGTCACCATTCCTCATCTCTTCTTTGGACACTGGCTCAGCTTCCCTGCTCCTATGTCTACATTGTGTAGCATGCTTCCTATTGTGACTCGCCCACCAAGAATTGGGGTCCTCATGACTAAACTGCATTACATTCTACTGCGCTCCTCCTGACCTGGCATCAGTCTACCTCTGTTTCCATATTTACTGCGACCACTCCATGTCGGACGATGACCCTCTGCATTACTTACAGTTCAATGTTTCCATTGGATTATGTACGATTGCTCTGCTACCTGCCTTGTCCATCAGGCTGGGAACGTTGTCTACTGATTCCTGCTTCTACAACCTTCCTTCGCCCGTCAGGCTGGGAGGTTTCCCTACTACTCGCCTGTTCCTACATCTTGCCTTCTCCTTCAAGCTGGGAGATTTACCTTGTACTCCTCTGCCTCTATGTCCTGCTTTCGCCCATTGGGCTGGGAGGATTGCCTACTATTCACTTGCTTCTCTGGCCTGCCTTCGCCCTTCGGGCTGGGAGGTTCATCTACTTATGTTCTACTTCTGCCTCGCCCAGCTCGGGGCCTGGAGATTTCCATTCTACTTTATGCATACCTGCTCATGCTGCCTCAAACTATGGAATTTTGCTGCTTTCCTTTTCAGAACACTCAGTTAGCATCTTGACTCCTGCTCTCCCTGCCTGCCAGTAGCTCCTACTTCTACGAATAGTGACTGGTCCTCGCACTCCACCTGTCAGACTATCTCAGTGCTCATTCAGCAGCATCCGGGGCTGCTCTCTTGTATGTTTTGCCCTGTTACCTCTGTCATGGAATTGCTGCTGCTTCCTTCCAGGACTCTGTTGATGTCTCCTGCAGATTTTCATTATCCTGCTTGTGCTCTACCACATTCAGGCCGTGACTTCGCTACTTTCCTGCCTCAAACTTTGCATATCTCAGCTCTCATTATTATTCCTCACACAGTTGCCATATTTCAACATCAGTCTCTTCCATGCATTTTGTACCTCTCCAGCTGATGGATTCCTGCACATCGAAGGACTTCCTCGCTCGAATTCTGCCAGCAGACGTTTCTGGATCTAGCTGTGCTTCTCATGCTGGAATCAGCCACCTCTCACCTATTTCATCTGCTGTTGGTTCATATACGCTTCCTCAGGGGCTGGTTGCCACATCCTGTTCCTTCTCATTTCCTTCGTTGCTGCACTCCTGCTCCTACTACCTTGCTCCGGATTCACAGTCCAATCGACTTCTTGATTTTTGGGCTCATATTCTACTCCTTGGATGCTTCATAACCTTGCATCAGTGTCTCCGATTATCCTATACAGCCTGCCAGTACTCCACCTCAACTCTCCAGCCACTGCTTTCATTCAATACCTAAGACTACACTTTTATCAGAACTGGATTCGTCACTCGATAGCCTGGCCTCAAGCCTTCTCTCATGCCTCGTATCATACAAGCCCTCTATTATTAGAAAACCTGGAAATCGTACTACTTATATTTGTCTTGCCTCATTGACTTCAAAGCTTGGATGCAACTATCTTCTGGTATCCTGTATTGAGTTTGCCAGTCATCAACTTCATCCACCTTCATTCAATTCCATGGATTATGCCCTCTATCAACAGAAGTATGGAAGATGGTTCCTCAATATATCTACTCTCCATCATTCCAAATTATCCATGGATTCTTGGACTCAGACTTTATTAAAAGGAAATTTCTTCACTAGACATTTACAATTCAGTTTTTCTTAAGCTCCGTTCATATGGATTGAATTCTATAAATTAGAATTCAGATTTAGCTGATTAATTAATTTAATTAGGAACTCTCTTCTTTAGTATGCCCAGAAGGACGGGCAGGTCAGTAGCCATGGGTCCTCAGAGGTTCCCCCCAAGGGGGTTTTTCCTCTCCTGAGTGCTACTGGTCACACTCTCTGGAGTTGGAGGAGGTGATCGTCTATTCTTATCATTAAATGCATGACTTCTTCAGCATTCAGTTATAGAACAATCATTGATATTTATTCCTTTTTGGGGGCTTTATAATTCTAATCCAAGCTTCCTTCCTTCCTACAGATGGGATACAGAAAAAGGCCAAAACCATCAAAGATTATCTAAACGATTTATTTCAAGCATCCAAGTACCTAAGCACAATACATTCTATACTATTACCTAGTAAACGTTGTCTTCTCTATACTGGCCTCTGTATCCAACAATCATATTCATCATTCAGCTATATGTTACAAAAGCACTGAGCTATGAACCACACATAATGTTATTATAGTTTGAATCCTAGTAGGATACTGTATTGCCCTTATTTGTTTTTGCAAGTTGGGTCAGACCCATCTGTATTTATTCAGCATACAACCTTAAAGGTGATGACTGATTGGCAAAGACAGTTTGCCAATATTTTTGTGGATAAATATCCACACCTCTGTTGGGAAAAAAATGTTCTCTAACATTTATGCAAACACCTGTTACTAGTCAATTTGATAGTATTTACTGTTGTATGGTTGGGCATCAGCTCATGGTCCTACAGTATCCTATTATCTCCGTGCTACCTCTTTCGCAGAAGAAGGAGCTCGGGGGGGAGGGAGGCATGATCTGTATATTTGCCCACCCCTAGTAACTGATCACTTGCATTAACAGCTGTTTTAACAACTGGTGTGCCCATAAGGGGCAAATAATTGTTAAAACTGTTAATAACACAGTTAACTACTAGCACAACATTGCATGCCTATTTGTTTAACAAATAACAGTCTGTGGATGGTGTCAGCTGTATATATACTATTTCATACAGGCTGTACTCACTCATAGAAGGGTTTTACGGTTCATCAGTGATGAGTATTTATAATGCTGCAGCTGCTACCATTCTTCATCTTATTCACCATGTCTATGACATTTCCATAGATATGATATGCTGTAAGGCTAGCCTCCTTAACTATACAGGGAGCTCAAGGAGGGGATTGACCCATGCCACCTTACAGTAAACCTACACTGGTTGCAAATAAATGAAATTACTTCTGTACCTGACTGAGCTACAGGTAGCAGATCCAGATATGGAGGAGGTAAACCCACTGTCCCTCCAGTAAGAGCACACAAGAAGAAAAATGTGTGTTTGCTAATAACCCATTTGCTGGTTACAAGTTAAAAATAAAATATGTAATGTACTCTAACATTATAAACCAGCTCAGCCACTCTGCCTTCGTGTGGTTTAGAACAACTGTAAACAATCTATTAGCAAGTGGCTTTATGCCAACAATCAGCACCGGCCAGGTGCAAGGGTCTTGGCCCTCAACTAGTATTCTGCTGAGCTGGGGGGGCGGGGAGAGAACTGTGTACATTCCCATATTCTTTCACATATCCTTTTTGTCTTTTTAGCTCCTGTAAAAGACAATATTATTTCAATAGTCATTCCTGGACTCTAACAACCAACTTCACTTTAAATGTGATCAATGTTTAAAATGTATTTTCTGCAATGTGCTTAAAATTACTATTATGTCATTGTCATTATGTTTTCACAAAATGTTGCAAATTATCAAGTATAAGTTCAGTAAACTGTTCCACATCCGTGGATATTTTAGGGTCTGGGTGACATCTGTCAGACCCACATGGGGGGTACCAAGTACCAACCACATACACAACAAATGAGTTGTTTTCACAAGCTGAAATGTCCCAACAACACCCCCATGAATGAGTATCTCTTTATCATAGGTTATGTGCCACCATTCATACTCCCAAACAAAAGGGATCAGCATTGCTGTCCCATCCAGATTCATTACAACATGATCACCATGCACACCTGGGCACCATAGTGGTGGCCTCTAACCAATCTCACTTACAGACTAAATAGCAGACTGCTAGCAATTGACAACAAATCCCTAAGGCCCACCTAGCTAATGACACACTTCAAGGTAGGCCCTACACCAGAAGGTCACACACTGGCATCTTGTCTATATGCCAGACCCAAGCACAACACACAGGTTTCTACACCTGTACTGTACTCATGCATCCATAGTATTGTACACCTCATTCCATTGCTGGCACTGCCATGTTTCCAACTGTTGTTACTCCAACAGAGAATAAGCCTACCCAATGTTCCAAGCATTATCCCAGACTGACTAGTGGTCTGATTGCTTCATCATTCCTAGGTACCCTCGTATATAATGTGTAATGCACAAATATGGCAGAATGTAAATTCTGCTTCTATACAAACACTTTTAGGTTTCATAGCATCATGTTATGAGACCCCTTTTGCAATAGAACTAATACATGCTCAAGACCCAGTATCAGAACACAACACTACTGACTACCTAGGAGTATTTCACCCAAGACAATGGACCCTACAAAGGGGACATTTTCAAATCCCATAGGTGCAACAGGTGCTATTGTATACCCCTGTGTTACATATTGTAAATGGCATATTGCCATACAATAAAGGTTCAAAGTGCATATAACAAGCATAATATCGCACTTTTCATTTCATGAGCTAGGCCTAAACTAGGCCAAACATCAACTCATAAGCAAGGAAACTGTGTTTTTTCTTTCCTTACTGTCATAGCCTCTTCTGAGATTTGGAAACAGGGTGCATTCACAGATGAATAAATGGTATATTCTTATTATTGGACCTCGACCTGCACCTCCAAGTGTATAGCTGATGCCATCACTTGTCTGTGTCACACCACACCATAACTAAAGACATTGCTAATAACCATGCCATTTTCCTTTTACTAACAGCTATATGTGTGTTTGAAAACTGAGTTTTTATTTATTTGTTTAGTTTTTGTTTACCGGGTAAGTGCACTAGCCAGCTAGTGACTATTTTCAGGCATGCCCCGGGAGAGTACAAGACAATACATACTGTGTGTGTTTTTACATAGACAATACAATAAGCAAGGCAATACAATGTTTAGACAGTAGAGCAGAGGTTATGTGGCTTTAGATAACAGTGGCACTGATCTAGGCAAGATATCTCTGGTCAGTACATACATACAGCATTGTTCAGATTCGTGTATAACAAGCAGTGTGGTTAACAGTATCAGAGATAGGGTTAGTCAATATTAACCAGGCAGAGTAAGAAGTGCAGACAAGCACATTGGTGGGGGGGGGAATAAGTAAGAGGGTGAGTATGGTGAGATGCTAGGGAAGGGGCAATCCGAGGCCACAAGGGCTAAGAGGGAAAGGACCTAACAGTGATTACGGCTTTGGCGGCTCCAGGTACCAGCAAGCGACTGGGCTCATGGTTTTGCTTCTTGGGTGCTAGCATGGCAGGCAGCCCCTGAAACAGCAGGCTTCTTGGGAGGGGCAAGGTGCAGTCTATAGTGTTAGTTAAGAGGTGATAGGTTCCACGGGCAGGTCTTTTTAGGCTGTGGCAGTGGTTCCATGGCAGCATTGGGTACAAGGAGGAGAGAATCCTAAGCTCAGAAATTAATTCAGAGGGAAAATTACCGCTGTTACAACTTTAGCGGCACCAGGTACTCACAAGCATCCAGGCTCCTGGTACTGTTTCTGGGCGTGAGTGTGGCGGGTGGCCCTGAGACTAGGGTGCATATAGGGTAAGAGCGCAGTCTTCCCCTGGATACCGCTTGGCCAGCAGTTCCAGAGGTGGGTTTCAGGGACTATCGAGGTGGGTCAGCGAGAGAGCTGGGAGCAGGGAGGAGCAATCCTAAGCCCCGGAGGGCTTGGAAGAAATTATCAATAGATTCGGCTTTAGCGGCTCTAGGTATCAACTTGCGGCCGGGCTCCTGGTACTGCAACTGTGCTTGAGCACGGCGGGCTGTCCCTGTCACCCTGCTACTTGGAGGTACAGAGGCAGGTTTTTGGAGACTAACGAGGTGGGTCAGTGGTAGTGCTGGGAGCTGGGAGGAGCGATCCTAGGCCCTGGGGGGTTGGGAGGATTTATTGACAAAATACGGCTATAGCGACTCTAGGTGCCAACTTGCGGCCGGGCTCATGGTACTACAACTGGGCTTGGGCACGGCGGACTATCCCAGTCATCCGGCTACTTGGAGGTGCAGTACGCTATTTATGGTGGAAACCGCTTGGGAAGCGGTTTGAGAGGCAGGTCCCTTAGGCTACAGAGGTGTGTCCACAGCAGCTCAGGGGATCGTGGAGGAGCGATCCTTGGCTCCAGCAGGCTTGGAGTGACCCTCAAGCACTGGGAGCACAGAGGAGCAATCTGAAGTCCCAGCGGGCTTGGAGTGACCTAACGGCAGGTTACAATTTAGGCGGTTTAGGGACAAATATGAAGCAGATGCCGCACGGGGGGCCCAGGTAGGGGAAGGGTGCCGGGAATAGAGGTGAAAGACCTGACTGTAGTATTACACAAAGAATTTGCATCAGACTAGTTATGATAGCAGTGCAGGCCTGTTCTTATTAACGACACCTCTGGTCAGCACCTAGTACAGCATTGATTCAGTGTCGTATATGGCACATAGCTTAGTGGTTACATATAACATTCAGGCACATTCTAAGTAAAACAGCACTGTTCAGTGCATAAATAACAGCTTTGTTTTTAACAAAGTTTTACGAGTTTTTAGGTTTCCACAGAGAGGTACTGGTAAGATCTTTAAGCAACACTTGCAACTTTTCTTAATGCCTGGCTTTCCATATCTGGCTGGCACCTCATACAAACTGATTGTTCTTATATGGACTGTGCTCTTGGTTGCTCTTTCATGAATTGTGTTCTTTATGAACTGTCGATATGTGTGCAAAATTTGCTCTTTTTACAAAAAGCTATGCATGTGTGGGTGTGGCTATTCCACTGAAACATTCAGTGGGCAATCTCATGCAACCCTTGCCAAGGCCTTTGCAAATCCAGCCAACCAGCAACCAGCTACATGAACATTACCTTTATTACCGTGCTGGTACACGTCTGCACAACCCCATGTGCCATGTATGCCCCATGGGTTACAAACTTTTGACGAATGACATTTCCAATATAACTACACTACTTTGTGGTTGCGAACTCAAACCTTATGGACTGGTTCCTCTTTAAAGACATTGTTATTAGATTATTCAATCAATAACATATGCCGCTGTCTCGTACACTGCTCTTCTCTTCCTTTTCAACTATCAATATGGACTGTTCTTTATGAATGGACAATGACTTTAACGCTATGTTTACAAACAATGTTCAGTGATAATAAACATCAACAATGTTTCTTATACACATATCCACTGTGGTGTTGCCATACCTAGTTTCTGTTTTGTATTTTATGATCTGACCATCTTCCATCTGTGATTACCCCTGTGTCACCTCCTGAATAGGTCTACTTTCACAATCGCCCTATCTGTATGCTATAGAAATGTATTTAAATTACATTACGAGTTTTATGTGCTTTGAAAAGCAGCTGTTCAAATCAATGTTTTATAGCTTGATAGTAATTTATATCCAGATGTTTATAGTAATACAAGGTTTACTAACATTTTCCCCTTACAATTACATTTTGTTGTTTAAGGAAAACCCTAAAATACCACCATGACCAACTAAAATTCCTATATCATGCTCAGGCCAGTAGACAAATGGTGCCTAACTATCATCTTTTTGTTATGTTGCCACATTTGCAATTAGGGCAACAAAGAAGGGAGTGTTATTCCTGGTTATATATCATCTACTGGCCCACACGTAACCATAACATTATACACTTACAAGTATTAGTGCCTTACCACAGTCTTATAATGTTTTATCTTGTTTTATTACTTATGTTAGTGTTCTTTATTATATTTGCTATGTTTATATTTGTCTGGGAACGCATTTAGCTATATGACATGTTTCTGCCATATATTCTACTATACTTATAATCACTCATATTCTGTAGTTTTCCACTACTGTGACACATTGTGTGCTTTCATAATTATGTTGCAAACATTTCCAGATCAACTGTCTGGAAATAACAGATAACACATATTCCTGCTGAATATGAGTTTCCTTTGTTCAGAGATTCTTACTTCATTTCCTGTGTAATTGCATAAGGGAGCCACCTTATTTACATGCCTTATCCAATGCTGTATGTTTATCATATCTGTAACTGTACTCTTAACAGTCATATATAATTGTATGCACAACACCTCCTCAGAGAGAAAGAGACAATCCTCGAGGAATGGTGGGAAATCGGCCCCCTTGTGATTGATTTGCTTCACTTGATATGGTGTGAGTATGTAATAAACTTATTTTATGACTCCTGCTTGTTGTTACTTTCTTTGTCCAGCATACCATGCAAAGAACCTAAGGTGTGATCTTTTCACATTTGTAACAGGTCACAACCAGACAGCATGTGATATCTAAGTGATAGCTGAGACTGGCTGAAATTTGATCCAATGAATCAGTTGCTCAATCTGTCCTTGTCACTGCTAGGGACCATACCCCCTGGTAGATCCCTGCTCTAATGGAGGACACCTTGGCAAGGAAGAAAGATCCAGAAAGCTCACATATTTCTGATGAAACCTCTTCCTCTGACTGTAGACAGGCCAGATGTAAAAGCCCGTCCACGGTCCAGAAAAGTTGAGCTGGTCTTGTCCTCCTTGCAGCAATCCACCCTGACAGGAACTCCGTCTTCTTTTGGAGATTGCCCTCTGATAGACCTCATAATGAGCCCTCAGAGTCAGTTTGTCCTCCAGAGAGCATAATCTCAACCAGGAATGCTCCAATCTCCACCCCATGGTCTTAACCTGTCTCAACTCATCATTGTACCAAGGTAAACAGGGCCAGGTATACACAGATAGGTGCGAGGATGTCATTTGCCAATGAGAGAACCAAGTTATAGCCCTCTACAGCACCCTCCACACCCCCAACACAGGCAGCTACCATGCTCAAGATGTCCAACTTTTCCAGGAACCTCTCAGTAACCAGGTCCATTTAGGTCAGTACTGGATCATCTCCATAGGGCAGAACTTATCCCAGGGGTCTCAAATTGAAATTTCACCACAAAATTATCTAACCAAGCTATCGGATCAACCTTGGCATCAAATATGTGGAGTCATGAGGTGAAGACAAAGTTCAATATGTGACTCTGTTCATGGCTAGAAGAGGAAACTACGTATTCGAGGTCAAGTGCTGATGTAGTCTAGCAGAATCTGGTTGCAAATGATGACTCTTCATCATTGACACATCTGTTAAAAGTACCCAGCACCAACAGTCTGGGTGATTCCAGAGCTAGGTCAATGATGAAGTCTGCAAATTCCTGCAAGAATTCAGCCTCACCCATCAGAGGATGGTAGATGAGGAGAATCCTGCAACTCAAACCTGCTTTCTCACAAACAGTCACACACTCAAAGCACCCCACCTCTGCCACCAGGAATATGGTAAATCCCAGCTTGGATCTAAATAGCTGGCCACCCCCTACCCCATGCTCCCACCTCAGGCAGTGTACCATAGAGAACCCATCTTGGACCGTGCCTCAAGCACTGGGCCCGAATCATGGCCTAGCCAGGTCTCTATGATGCACACTGATGCAGCGCCTTGTTTTATTTTGCTCACAGTTACTTTTCAAGTCCGTCAAATAGGTGAAAGACAGAAGGGAAACAGCAAGATGCAAACCCCCCCAGCTCACCAGTCAATTCCATATATAATTTTCAAGACAAGGTGCAGCACTCGAGTAGACTTAAGGCACACAAGATATATCAAAATGCAAAATGGTTTTTAATGTGTGCTCAGCTGTATGACAGTAACAAGCTGCTTTGAACACAGCAAAGAGCAAAAAAGTGCAAGTATCACAATCACGGCAAATGCCACAGTCCCAAACAGTTGAAATCTTGTTCTGCTATGAGCTGCTCACTCTACTGGAGCTATTCAGTCAAATTTCCCTGGTGCTTCAGCTATCCCAGCCTTCCTTGGGTGGAGGGGGTGTCCAGAGGGGCTGCCTTTGTCCATTAAATAGCCAGGTAGTTAATGATGTCATTTCTTACAGCTCACCAGTCAATTCCATGTATAGCCTTGATGGGATGGGCGTGCCCAGGGTGGGGATATAAAGATGTACAGCTTGGTGGGAGCCCAGTCATAGCAATTACAGTACAACTGCTGTACTCACTCCTGATTCTCTGCGAGACAGGTACTGATGACATGGGAGAAATTATCACTAAACACTCAGAGTGGCAATTCATTTCCGGCCTTTACTGGGGTAACATCAAAGTATCTAATTTCAGTGCATACTAATTTTTTTAACATTAAGCCCAGGGACTCAGCATTTCATTGTCAGAAACATCTTTCATTACAGCACTTCATGAGGTCCATGGTATGCTGCTACCTTGGGGTCCTTGACACCCATGCATCTTTATGAACTCTCCCATCTCTGCTTTGAGAATGGCACACTAGCCCAAAAGAGGGACTCCCTATTTTCCCTAAGCACTGCATGGCTAATCTGATTGGCTCAAGCCTGAACTTACCATAGACTTCATAACTCTTTTCATGAACTAGGGTAGTAAGTCATGCCGGCAAAATGCCCTATTGTCCAGAATTCTTGCTTCTTCTCTATGAACCCCCAGGCTGGTATCTCCAAACCATGCTCTGACACCCTAGGGATCCTCCCTGTGAGCATGCTGAGATGTCCCCATAACTGGCTAATTGGCATCATTGGGAGTACCCAGTCAATTGTTGCTGTAACTGGCAGGGGAGCCTGTGCTGCTTGAATAATGTGAACTGTGAGTACTGTGTCTTCCTGAGTCATACTAAGGTTCATACTAAGGAAGAGAAAGAGCAAGGAGGTTATAAAGCCCATATATGCTCTTATACTTTAATTATTATAGTAAAACTAATCTGTGCCCTGAAAGTAAGAATTTTTTGAGTTTGTTTTTAAATTTCTTTTTAGTTTTACTAATGATTAAATCTAAGGGTAAGATATTCCAAGGATTAATAGTTCTCAAGGTAAAGAAATATTTTCTACTAAGATGATTGAACCTTTTGTCTATCGATTGTAGCCGGTGGCCTCGAGAATTATGAATGGAATCCTTAAATTCTAGACCTAGTTCCACCATTAAATATGGATCCTGGATAATATCAAAGAGAAAAAGCAGATCACCTTTCAACCTTCTGGTCTCGAGTGTCATAAGGTTAAGAATATTTAATCTATACTCATATGATTCTTTTTCAAGACCAGCTATGTGCTTAGTAAATCTATGTTGCATGTATTCTAAGTTTTTACAGTTGGTTTTCTTGTATAGGCACCACAACTGTGAGGCATGCTCAATGTATGGTCTTACGTAGGCTCGGAACAGAGGCATTATAACCTTACAGTCCTTTGATTTGATGTTCCGCTTTATAGACCATAGTACTCTATTAGATTTCTTGACTGATTCCAGAATTTGTTTCAAGTTATTGAAGTCATTAGTGATAATTACACCTAGGTCTTTCTCGTTCAATGTTGGATTCAAGGTGGTGTTCCCTATTGTATAACTGAGCATTCTATTTGATTTCCCAAGATGCATAACCTTACACTTTGTAGCATTAAGTTTCATGCCCCATGTATTGACCCTGAAATATATTTTGTCCAGATCATCTTGTATGGCTCATGATTGTGAGTCACATGGGCTGCCAAGCCTAATATCATCTGCATACTTTATCGTGGGAGTAAGGCATTTATTGGTCATATCCGAGACGAAGATTTGAAACAAGCATAGTCCCAAAACAGATCCCTGTGGTACTCCACTAGTAACCATTCTTGATTTTGAGTAATCACCATCTATTACAACCCTTTGTGATCTACCTGTCAACCAATTAGCTATCCAGTTAGTGATATGAGGATTAATGTTTAATTTCTGAAGTTTGGCTATTAGGCCCTTATGTGGTAAACCATCAAAAGCCTTACTGAAATCAAGAAAAATTATGTTGTAAGGGGTGTTATTATCAAGATGGTAGCTGATAGTCTCATAGAAACACATTAGATTCAAGAGACATCCCTGCCTTTTTTGAAGCCATGCTGTTACAGGTCCTGGGCATCTACAACTGTGGTTATCAACTCTTTGATTAAGGTTTCTAATATCTTACAAACAGTAGAAGTTAGACTAATCAGCCTGTAATTTTCCTAAGATGATTTAGTTCATTTTTTATGAATTGGAGTGACATATACTTTTTTTCAATCCTCTGGTACCTAACCAGTGGAAAGGCAGCCTTCAGAGAGTAATTTTAATGGATAAACTATGGCGTCTGCTAATGAGAATAGGTAGTGACCAGCTATATTATCAGGGCCATGACAGCTTTTGTTTTTTGAGTCTTTAATTTTTACAATGTAAGTTCTTCTGATAGTGTGATGAAAGGGGTGTTTCTATTATTGGATGGTATAGAGAGATCTTGGGCCTTACCAAATATCTTGCAAAATTTGTTGTTAAATAAATTGGCCATATTTTGGGGGGAGGAGATGGTGTCATTGTCATATAGCAAAGGCCCTACTTGACATACAGGTTTTTTAAGAGAGTTTATATAAAAGTATTTACTATTGAATTTATTGGCTGAGTTTGCTAAGTAGTATTCTCAATGCGTTTTTCCTTTTTTTATAGTGGATTTGCATTTTTTTGCATATTTTTAAATAAGGAAAAATTTTCAGAAGTATTGTTTTTTAAATATGAAGCACAGAGTCTATTTTTCTTTTTAATAAGTGTAGTTGAAAAGTGTATTTGGACACTAAGTTGAACATTTTTTACTATTACAGTATCTGGACTGTGAGAGAGCCATATTACTGGTCAGAGAGACTGTTCATCCATCAGCAAAACTGGGAAGTGAGAGTGCCTGGAAACTGGACAGATTGTATATTGGGCAGTAAAAGCCCTATGTTATTTAATGAGAGCAAATTAGTTACAAACTGATAGTGCACAGCGGACTTTTTCTTTGTTTCTTTATAAGTTTGAGATGTGGGGTATTATCGTGTTTGGATTTGGAGGGGTTGGGGGGTTTAGAGAAAATTGATATTATATGAATGATGTTATGTATGTTTATGGGTAGAGGTGGTTGTGTTAGTTTCCCTGTTTTTTAGAACATTCTGATTATTATTTGGTGTGAGTGTAGTTTAGCTTTATTGGGAGTTTAGGGGTGGTTACTGGGATTGGCAGTCAGTATTTGTTGGGGCTATGGGCCAGTAAGGCACACCTACTTGGAGGCCCAGCTGTGCGGCCTCCATCCCTTTGAGCTTTCCCCATTGCCTGCAGAAGCTTATGGTAGATGCAGGGCATTGGGGATAGCTTGTGGAAGGGGGTCGAGGTGGGGGGCTGCACAAGTGTGTGCCAGGGAGTCATTAATTCAGGTGGTGAGGTTCAGGGATGCCCTGGGGTGAAATGGAAATTGGAGAGCGCTCCTCCCTGTCTGATTCCCATACCCAAGGGATCCACCTTTGAGAGTGGGCAGGAGGCTGCTCCAGTAGTCTTCCCTCATCCTACTTGGGCTGTGTTATGCACTTGAGGAACATTGTCCGGATCCAAGCCTTGATACCATCTGCTGACCTGCCCACCCTGGTGTATGCCTTCATCACATCCAGGTTGGATTACTGCAATGCCCTGTACCTGGGGCTATCCAGAGGCATCCTTTGCCAGCTGCAGTTGGTACAAAACATGGTGACAAGGTTGTTGACTGGTATTTCAAAATTTGACATCACACCTGTCCTCTGCGAACTGCACTGGCTCCCAGTGAGGTGGAGGATTGCCTTCAGGTTTGGGTTGCTGACCTATAAAGCCCTGCTGCATGGGGGGGTGAACCAGCCTACCTGCAAGACCTTCTGATTCCTCAGCGCCCATCTCTCCGTTCCTCCGAGAATTGCCTCCTAGTGGTTCCCAGGACTAGACTTCAGCTATCTGGGGACCGCACCAACCCTGTGGAACTCCTTACCTCGACACCTGCAGGAGGTACCCTCGGTGGAAGCCTTTAAAAGGGGCACAAAAACACTGCTTTTTGAGTGAGCATTTAATCTGATCTGATAATAACTATTATTGCCTGCTGATTTATTAATTTTTTTTGAACTACTGACTACTACTTTGTGTCTGGATTTGTGGTTTATTATTTTATTATCTTGTTTTACTGGAATACTTTTTTTTGTTGAGTGTGGGATAGATAGAACTGTATTAGTACTGTATTGTATTGGCCTTCATCAAGAGAGGATTTTACCATCTCCAGAATATCACCCGAATCCAAGCCCTGATCCCTCCTGAGGACCTGACCACGCTGATGCATGCTTTCATCACTTCCAGGCTGGACTGCTGCAATGCCGTGTACCTAGGGTTATCTGGAGGCAACCTCCGCAGGCTATAGCTGGTGCAGAATGCAGCGGCAAGGCTGTTGACTGGGGTGAGACGGTGTGAGCATATCACCCCAGTCCTCCACACACTGTACTGGCTGCCGGTCAGGTGGAGGATTGTCTTCAAGGTAGGGCTCCTGACCTACAATACCCTGCATGAAAGGGGACCTGTCTATCTGCAAGATCTCCTTGTCTCCTACCATTTGCCCTGGGCACTCCGTTCTGCCGGGGGAGGCCTCCTTGGAGTTCCCAGGGTTAGGTTGCAGCATTCTGGGGACAGGGCTTTCTCGGTGGCCTCGCCTACCCTGTGGAACTTCTTTCCTGCTTATTTAAAGGAGGCTTCCTCAGTAGAAGCCTTTAAAAAGGGCCTAAAAACTTACTTGTTCCAGCAAGCTTTTATTGACTGATTAATTGTGTATTGTAACAGGTTAGGTAGATGAATTTTAAATCCGCTCTCAGCTGAATTGTTGTGTACATTTTTTCTGCATAGTATTTTATATTGTTGTTTTTTACTGCACAGCACCCAGAGTCCCTGGAAATGGGTGCTTTTATAAATAAAATATCTGTCTCTCTATCTAGTCTCTGCCTCATATGCTATTTTTGAGTATGTGTGTTTTTATTATTGTTAAGTGCTCCGAGTTTTTGGGAAGGAGCGCCATGTAAATAAGGTTCCTATCCTCTCTTATCCTGGGTCCCAACCCCACCTATTGGGGCACAATAGCCAGTCCCTCCCAAGTTGGGACCAGACTCTGCAGATACACACCCCAGGGTCACTGGCCTGACATAACATCACAGACAGCCTGTCCCATGTCCCAGAAAAGACCCACATTCTTGAATCACACTTTTTTAACTTAGCCTTGGACATAATAGGAAGTTGTCACCTTCATCTTCTCCATTGGCGTTCACAGCATCCACCTTTATGGAATTCCTTCAGGCCTGAAAGCCATCACCTCACATTCCTTGAGAGGGTACCCACCTGGGATTCCTACTTTCTTCCAATCTACCTTGTTCTTTCCTAGGAAGAGGGCCACCAATTCCCTGTCCCTCAGAACCTGTGAAGCCCTGATCAAGGGTGAAAATCCTGTGCATCAGAAAACCATGCCATCCTGGGCCAAGTCCTGGAGCCAGCCACCTAATGGGACATGACCTGTGTCCACTTTTCTGGTGCAAGCCAGCTCCCCAGGCACCCAGCACTTAAGCTGATGATACCTGCACAAGAACCCCCTCACAACACCGCTCCTCCATGGGGCACTGAGTAGACCCATCTCCGGCCCAAACAGGGCTCTGAGTCACACACCCCCATGAGAACTCACATAAACCCCCCTGAACAAGTCACAAAGTGAGTCCCTCTTCCCAACTTTACAGGCAGATAGCACCTTTAGGTTCCTGTTCCACCCCAGACTTGGGACCCTGCCACCACCCTAGGTCTAGCATGCTCCTGCCATCTGTCACTTAATGTGAACTAGCTAGGCCTCAACAGCTCCTGAACTTTCAATCCTGACACTAGATCTTAGAACTCAGACCTTGGATCTGACTGAACTCACCCCCAATCCTCATTTTATTCTAGTCAGTAGACTCCTCCCTCTTCTACTAAGGACAGAGTGGCAGTGCTAAGGCTCTCAGTGGTCTGATGAGCACTACTAGTAATAACTCTGACCCCTACTGTAGGGAGAGGGTTATTACACTCCCCCTCCCCCTGGTTTAATGTTTCTGCCCTTGGAAACAAAAGGGAGGGGGCTAATGGTATGGACACCATCATATTGTACAAGGGAGCTGATCAGGCCACCCATTGCCTGACATCCAGCATGGGCACCTACAACACAACTCCTCTGTCCAAAGAGAATCTCTTCCAAACAAACAGAAGACATGAAAACAACTCCACTATTCTTGCACTACCAGAGGGGGGTGCACCCCCATGTGTGACCCCCATCCCCTCCCCCACCCATCACAAAGCCATGGTGCCGCAGGTACCCGTTCTCACTTGTACACACATAGACATCCAGTCATGCAGACTGACATACTAAAGGCTGCACTCTACCCTTCTGGCCCTATAGGCCATGCATGGGGCTCTGTCCACCACACCTGCTTAACCAAGTCAAGCTCACCACCTGGGCCACCCCCAGTTGCTATGGCTCCCAACCAAGATCTTGCCTCTCATCCCCAATGGTAGATTAGAATGTCCCAGCCTTCCCAACCAGGAATGGATCCTTCCTGTAAATAAAAACATGGGCTATTCTAAAAGGATCCAACACCTGTCACTGCCCCCTAACCACTAGAGGCTACTACCTGCCTATTCTAGGCATCCCCCCTGATCACTGATCCCAAAAGATTTACCTGTAACTCCTATTCCTTTCCTCCCAGGAAAGAATCACACAGGACTTGCTTTTTTAATGAAAAATCATACTTCCATCCTGCATGCTCATAATACTGTATATGGCACTGCAAAATTTGACACCAACATTTCAGAGGTGGAATACAGCAATTTAACATGCACTCCCATTGTGCAGTCCAAAAGGGTCCCAAACAAGGAAAGTTACTGTCCATTAGTGATCTATTACATCAAAGACTAGTTTGTTGTTCTTGTTTCTTGGTACAGCATCTCTCCTCTGCTGGAACTGTACAACCAGTGGAGGGAAAACAATAATTATCATGCATGAAGTCTATATTATGTTAATTATAGTAAATGTCCTGAACTGCACCGTGTTATCTAATCATGATGTCAACCAGGCAGATATTTCCAAAATGGGTGTCTTCTGCCTGTGCTTCCCACAAGTCCAGCATAGTAGATCAGTCTTTTACACAGCAATACCATTTATGGCCACTTGTTGGAGCTTCAATATTGGTTCTGGGATGGCTTTGTAAGCAGACGGTCACCAGCTCAGTGTTCCCTTTGACACCGGGTTTGGTGTCCATGTACTCTACCCAGTGCATCTAGATGCTCTGTCCCACTTACACTAAGAAATCACCTCCTTCAGTTTGACTTCTTTGAACTCAGAGGTTGAGAAAGCCATGCACTGAATGCAGCCTCCAACAACTAAGCAACCCTGTTGGTCTCCACAGTCTGTGCACCACAGCCACATCAAATAGTATGGGAACCTGAAGTGCTACCTAACAGATACATTGCAAGCAATGTTCCCGTTGGACTGGCAGAGCCGCATCTAGTTTGAAGGCCCCCTGCCCAGGTCCAGACAGATCTCATTGTCTATCAGGCTGTGGGGAATCAGGGCCACTGGTTTGCAGCTGTCCAGAAATCTCCTTCTGTGTACAGGAGGTATAAGTGGCATCCCAGGCATAGAATAAACTGGTGGCAGGAATGGTGACTCCTATTCATACACTGTATGTGGCTATGTCAGGATCCCTGACCCTGTGCAACAATATGAACTCTTCCATCCCTGTTTTGAACATGGCTCAATAAACCAAAGAAGGGTCTCCCTGTTTCCCTTAAGCACTGCATGGCTACCCTGCTATGGCTTGGGCATGAGCTTAGACTGTATAACTCTTTTTGCCAAAAACATCAAGGAAGTCATGGATTACAACATAATTGGAAAGGGGGTGGCATTCTGGGCCCTGCAAACTACACAAGTAAATGGAAAAACAGGCTGTTGGAACCTTTCCTTTAAAGTGATCGTGCTCTTTCACTTTGTCAAACTATCTTGTTTATTATCCCATTGTGTTAAATAATTAATAATAAGCTTTATTTTGTTGGTTTTACTAGCTTCTACTAGTTCAGTAAACTGTTTTTAATTTCTTATTTTTCAGATCACAGTACTAATGCTTCAGGGAAGTTGTTGTCTGTTACTGCTAGTTAGTTGTGTAAGCCCCCTGTAAATGCAGGGCTTATATTCCCACTGTTAGGCATCCCTTTCCCCTCCCCGAGCTAGTTAATGGGTTTAATGCTCTGGGGGATATTGCTCTGGATGCCTCAAGGTGGCAGCAGAGAGTAGTGAAAGGGTATAAAAAGGGTCTGACAGGAAGTAACGGGGCCTTTCCAGCCTGGGCATTAGGCCCGGGGCTGGGGGGGGAGGCTGGTAAAGTAGCATCAGGAACAGATAAGGTGGGCAAATGTGGGAGCTCAGTGGTCCAGGAGGGCCAGTGGGGCCCCCCCAAAAGAGTGCAGTCAGGATGGTTTGTCATGCACAGTGGACGATGAGGAGTGAGGGTATGGAACTCCGTGGGGACACAGGTAGCCAGGTCCTGCGTCGTTGGGGCCTAGGGTGTTAGGAGGCTTTAGCAAGCCTAAAAGAGTAGAGTAGAAGCCCATAGGAAGCCCGTTTGTGTATTCCCAGGGTGCCAGGGCTGGGAGGGCTGTGGCAGGGCCCTCTCAGAGGGAACGGTGGCAGAGGTTCCCCTCTCACCCGTGTGGCAGGGGGTGGGCTGGGGTCGAGGGAGATGGGGAGCCTTTCACCCACAAAAGGGGGCCTGTTTGGAGGGACAGGTCCTGGAGCACCAGTCCATTAAAATCCAGGCAGGTCACAAGCCAAGAAATGGCAGGCCTCGGAGGGTGGTTCCCACACTGGAGCTTAACTCAAGCCCAGAAGCAGAAATAGAGATGTAGGCCTGGCAGGGATTCCCCCGTAGGAAGTAAGTACCAGCAGAACCCCCTGGGGTGAATTGGGGCCATGGAGTGCTGAGGCAGAGCGAAGTGACCATGGCAGGTGTGACCTTAGCACTGTGAATAGTGCCAGCTGTTTAAAGGTGGGTCAGGGCCTGGGTCATCAGGAAAATTCCTGAATACCCTTGTGTTTGGACCAGCATCCCGGGATCCAGATGGGGAAGGCAGCTCGCTTTCCCATGCCAGTGTAAGGGGGGATGACCAGTGCAAAAGTGAAAGGGACCCATGAGGTGAGATAAGAAAGGTTGGCTTACCGGATCCAATATATGCCAGGAGATTGCAGGGATCTGTGTTCCAATAAATCATGGGTAGAGCACCTGAGAGAGTGACACGGTAGGCAGTGGAGAATCCTTGCTGTGCCTGCTAAATCCATGGTTTCTGCTGTTTATCTTGTCCAGCCAGAATTGTAAAAAGGTTAAAGCCCCATGGAGCTGTTTATTTATTTATTAGAAAAGAATGGTTAGTTTCTTTGTTTATTTATTGTTTATACTGAATGGTGACCCCTGTATCGCTGGAATCATTTGCCATGCAGGTGAAAAATAAAAGTCAGTTAGGGAGAAACTGTGGTTTGTGCCTTATTTGACTGTAGGGGGGATGCTAATGAAATGAAGTAATGTTTTCCCTCTCATATTTGCAGTCTAATAAATTTCTCATGAGTTGCATTCCTGGGGCAGAATCTAGCCTGTTGGGGCTGCAGAGGCTTCTGAGACCTCAAGAAGTGAAGAGGGAGGTCTCGGTCCTGTGGTTGGCTCGGGGAAATCAGATGCTGAGAGGGAGGAGATAAAGTGCACTGCTATAAAGACAGTATGCAGATAGGAGACAACTGTTTTCCCTGCTTTACTAGTGTGCAAAAGGTCTCGAATGTTAGCGTTTTGAGTGCTCCCTTCTTTCTGCCTGTATGACCTGCGATGTTAAAAGTATGCCTCTAGATGGGCGGGGAGGGGTTCACTGGTACTACAGGCTTTCGTAAAAAAATTTTGTCACAGTGTTCTAAATCTAAATATTAAAAAATGACTGGGAAGAGACACTCTACTAAAGAGAGAGGTGCCAGGGAGGTGGGAAAGAAGTGTGAAAGTTCTGTGGGGCAAAAAGGGTGTTGCAGCCTAAAAACTATGTCTGCAACAGCATCTTCTATGTGCTCTGGGGCTAGTAGTTGTAGCAAAGGAGTAGCTGATGGCAGTGGTGGTAGCATTCATGTGGCCAATGTTTTCTCTGCCACATCTGTGGCATCCATGCTGGTGGGGGCCGGGGAGGCACTGACAAGAGCAGCAGTAGAAGAGGTAGAAAATACCTGGCTCAGGCACAGTGGTCAAGGAGGAAGTTGTTGGTGCCCCCGTGACTGGTGGTGATGGTGGTGGTACTGAGCCTGATCTTGTTCTTGAACACCTTTTTTCTGAATCTTATTTACCCCGTGAGGTATTTAAAGGTCTCTCTTATATCCCCCCCTCCCTCCTCTGTTCCAGGGTGTACATATTAGTCTCGGCTCATAGGACTTTTGATACAGGCTTCCCACTATTTTAGTTGCCCTACTCTGTACCATCTACAATCTGTCTATGTCCTTTCAGAGATGTGGTCTCCAGAACTGTGCACAGTATTCTAGGTGAGGTCTTACCAGAGGTCTATACAAAGGCAGCACCACCTCCCTCCTTCTGCTGGTGATACCTCTCCCTATACACCCCAACATCCCACTATCCCTCCCAACTACCTTGTTACACTGCCTGGCCACCTTTAGGTCATCGGAGATGATTACACCCAAGTCTGTCTCCTGCATGGTGGCTGTCAGTAACCCCCCACCCCCCATTTTGTACTTCACCCTGGGTTCCTGTGCCCAAGATAATTATTTTGCTCTTTTGCATTGAAACCCAGCTGCCATACCTTGGCACTCCTAGAGTTTTCTCAGGTCTCCACCCATTCTTTCCACCCCACCCCCACCCCGGTGTTTACCCTATTGCAGATTTTGGTGTCGTCCACAAAGAGGCAAACCATCCCTTGCAACTCCTCTGCAATGTCACTTACAAAGACATTAAAGAAGATTAGTTCCAGCATTGATCACTGAGGAATCCTGCTGGTCACCCTCCCTTCCTCATAGTGAACATCATTTACCACTACCCTCTGGTGCCTATCCCCTAACCAGTATCTTACCCAGTTTACCACATACAGACCCACTCCTAAGCTACTCAGTTTGCTTAATGTGGAACGGTGTTGAATGCCTTACTAAAATCTAGGTAGGAAACATCCACTGCTCCACCCTGATCTATATGCCTTGGCCACCCAATCAAAGAAATCAATCAGATTGATTTGACATGACCTCCTTCCTGTGAATCCATGCTGTCTCGGGTCTTGTAACCCATTAGATTTAAGATATTCCACTATCCTCTCTTTCAGTAGTGATTCCATTAGCTTTCCCACCACTAATGTCAGGCCAACTGACCTATAATTGACATTCTCCTCCCTGCTACCACTTTTGTGATGTGGGACTACATCTGCCCTCCTCCAGTCCTCTGGAACCACTCCTGTTTCCAGTGAGTTGTTAAATATGACTGTCAGAGCTGCAGCCAGTACCTCCCTGAGCTCCCTCAATACTCTAGGATGTACCCCGTCTGGTCCCATTGCTTTGTTCACTTTCAGATTAATGAGTCCCTTTAGGACTCTCTCCTCTGAAATGGACTAGTGTCTACCCTCCTCCCTCCCTCCCTTCAGCATTCCTGTTACTTTTTGTGACTCCTCCTTCTCTTTCCACTGTGAACTCCGAACAAAAGTATTTGTTCAGGAGGTCTGCATTTTTCTGGTTCCCCTGTGCACAGTCTCCCATCCCTTTTTAACCTTCCAATCCCTCCCCTAGTCTTCCTCTTTTCACTTACATACCTAAAAATGTCCTGTCCCCTTTCGTTACCACATGGGACATTCTCTTTTCAGATTGTGCCTTCATACTCCTTACTGCTTTCCCTGCTTTTCTTTTTTACTCCTGATACACCTCCCTATCCTCCGCTCTCTGCATCTATTTATATCTTCTGAATGTTACCCTTTTAGCCTTTACCTTTTCAGCCACCTCTTTTGAGAACCATAGCAGCCTCTTTTTCATCTTACTTCTATTCACTTGCTTCTTTTTAGCTTCACCCACTGTTTTTCCTGCCTGCCTAGGTCCTCCCCCCTGCCAGGTCATCTCTGAGGTATTCACCCATCTTTATAAAATTTGCACTTCTGAAGTCCAAGACCTTCACCCTTGTGTGGTTCAATTCCACAGCCATCCTTATTTGAACCACACTGTACAATGATCATTTCTCCCCAACTGGCCTCCCACCTTGATGTCTGCAACACTGTCCCTGTTGGTGAGTACCATGTCCAGTACTGCCCCATCGTGAGTGGATTCACTGACAAGTTGCCTAAGGAAAGTCCCCTGTAGGGAGTCCTGAATGTCTCTGCTTCTAGCTAAAGCCACAGCTAGGAGGCTCCAATCTACATCTGGCAGATTGAGTCCCTCACCAGCAGCACCTCCTCCTTTTCTGACATCTTTCCAATGGCTTCCACCAGTACTTTATCTAACTCCTCCCCCTGTGCTGGAGGTCTATAGATCACATCAGTGCATACAGTGGCTCCATTTCTCTTCTCAAGTGTGACTGACTTGTACCTCTACCCCCCTGTATTCCCTGTATTTCTGTTGCTCTTATGCATCCCTTCACATAAGGTACCACACCACCTCCTTTTCTTATCACCTGTCCTTCCTGAACAGAGTATAGCCTGCTATGGGTATGGCCATGTCCAAATCATGGTTTTCAGTGCACCATGACTCGGTAAAGGCCACAATATCCAGGTCGGCCTCTGCCATGATGGCCTATAGGTCCAAATCTTATTTCCTAGACTTTTAGCATTTGCACACATAGCCTTCCAGATTTTGTTAGCACTCTGATTATTACCTCTTTTTCCTTTTTGCCTCTCTCCTTCACCCCCCGTTTTTAATGCTCCGGCTTCCATTCCTCTTCTTTTCTACCACCCTACTTCTTTTTTAATTAGCACCCTGAAGTACTTCTTTTCCGTCAAATTCTCCATACTTCTTATTTTAGTCTGTGGTGGGGGCAGTTCTTCCTCCCCAATTCCTACTGCCACCCACCTCAACTAGTTATAAATGTTCATCGAAGTAACATTTAAACCATCATTTAAACCATCCACTAAGGACTGCCATTCCTCTCCTGGATGGATGCAGGCTGCATCCCTGTAAATGCTCTTATCCTTCCAGGTTGGACCCCAGACCCCAGTACAGCTGAACCAATCCTTCCCGCTTTGCACCATTGCTTCAACCATGAGTTGAAGCTCCTGGTTCAGGACCACACACACACACACACACATATCCTGCTGTGGTTATTGGATGTGTGTGCTACTTGGATTTAAAAGGAGCAGTCTTCAACACATTTATTTTACAGGACTGCAGCTTCTCACCACTGAGAGTGGACTTCTGGGATTGGACTGGTGTTATTATCCTGGTCTAGGGCTCCTGTGTCACTACCTTCCTGAGCTGGAAACTGTATGATTAACCCTCCCACCCTCCGTCCCATTTTCTGCCCTTTTATTTAATTAGTTTCCAAAGATGATTGACATCAGCTGTTGGTATTCATACTGGGAGCTGGGGTGACATATATGAGTTGGCGGGCTGTGATGTGCTATGACTGCAATGTTATAGCCTTAAGTAATTTACTCTGCTTAGTACCATTGTTGCCTGGTAGTGTCCTAATTTAGTGTGCTTTTACAAGTCTCTTTTGACAGTTATTACTGATACAGCTTTGCATTTTTGTCTTTACTTGCCTGTTCCACAATTTGCATTAATATAATGATGTTCCCTAGAAGTACTTAATTGTTTTAGAGTTAAAAGACTGTTTGCATTTTTCACTTTTACTACTACTGTACTTATCGCCGCTATTGAATATTTACTTGCCTATTGCATTGTATATCATTTATATTGTCCACTGCTAGTGTTTTATTACTGCTGCCTCAATGGAATCTAATGGAATGGAAAGAGATTTCCAAAGACTATAAGTTTAAAGTAGGATTCTTCCTACTGACTTCTCCTAACCTTTACCTATCTGCCACCTTTCACTCTCCCACTATGTTAACTTCTCTTGTCTTTCTTTTCCCCTTTCTTCCACTCTTCACTTTTCCTCAAACCACTGTTTCTTTGTCCATCTACTCTTTTACTTTTTCCCTCTCCTCTTCTCCTACTCTTCCCTCTTCCTCTACCCCTTCTGTCCCTCACTCTCCCTGGTGACCCTTGTGTCAATTTCTTACTGCTTCTTGGCTTCATTTTGAAACTCTTTGGCACCTTCTGTCCCTTTTCTCCTCTTTTTCTTTCTCAAGTTCTTCCTCTCTTCCAGGCAGCATAATTATGTTTTAAAACTCTTTGTTAGCCTACTACATTTGTTACCAGGTGACATTGAAATTAATCCTTGCCCTTATATTCCTTCACCTTTGCAACTTCCCAAGGGTTTGAGGATAGCTCATTTAAACATTCGTAGACTTCTCCCAAAAATTGTCCAATTATTTACCGGTTATGCTTAACCTGCGGTTGGCTATACTAGTGATATCTGAAACCTGTCTCTCCTCTAAGGTCCAGAATTCTGATGTAACTATACTTGGCTCTACCTTAGCTAGGTAAGATCGCTCTAAGAAGGGTGGTGGTGCTGCAGCCTACATATTCACCAGAATTCAATTTGCGACTGTTTTTACTGTCTGTTCTCCATCTTCCCATGAGCTACTCCTTCGTAAACTTTCCCTTCCCTTTTCTATTCCCATCTTTATTGCTGGTGTTTTCTGCTGCCATGTTACATCCTCTGCTTTAGTTACTGAGCGTCTTTCTTCTGTCTGTTCTAACTCCTTCTGTGGTGAGCTACTTATACTTGGTCACTTTAATATAAATAGGCTCTCCCCTAACACAAATAAATTTTCACAAAATGTAAAGTCGCTGCAGCTAACCCAATTGATTTCTGAACCCACTTGTTTAAATTTGAAATCCTTAAACTACTCCCTACTTGATTGGGTCCTGACTTTTCATCCCCACTGTGTAGTGGATGCAGGTATCCTTCCTGATGCCCTCAGTGATCATCACATGGTTTACTGCATGTGCAAATTACATCATCCTAAAGCCCCCCCCCCAAATTCATATATCTCACGTCTTTTAAGTCTCTTGACTTGGCCTCCCTCTTCGCTGAACTTTGGTCTATCGATTGGTCCCCCATCTCTGCAGCCAGTAATATAAATTCTGCCCTACTTTATTTCCAGTCTAAATTTTTGGTTGTTGGGATCGTCATGCACCTCTGAGAAAAAATAGAGTGGGATGTTTTCATCTTCCCTGGATATTGGCTGAGGTACTTGTCTCTGTAACAGAGACCTTGCCTTGTGTACTTTTTTTTTTTTTTTTAATTTTACCTTTTTTCCTGGCAGGACCACCGGCTACATCCTCTGCCCTGGTCACAGCCCCCGGAGACCTCTACCACCACCTATAGCTGCCAAGGACCCTCGGTCACCCCCGGCTTGCTCCCTGGAGGGTGGGGCGCTGGCCACCTTCGTGACCCTGGAACTGTGACTGGTTGGGGTCCCGAGCAGCTGTGGCGATCATGCAGGTTTCCAGGAGGCTTCATCCATCAGTGGTTCTGCCCCGCCATCTTTTTCCTCCTTATTTTCTCCCCAGAGGAGGCGGGGACGTGCAATGACACCAGCATCTGCCCCGCCTCCTCCCCACGTCAAGCGTCGGCTACGTGAGAAATCCCGGCCTCCGCCAGGAGTCCCCAGCACACCGAGTGCTACCCACACCCTCTCCCTGGAGAAGGAGAGCTGTCCAGCGGATGCTCGATCCTACTTCCTCCGGTTAAGCTCCTCTGACGACCCGGTCCGCTCTCGAACTCGGTCGCCGCGCCACAAGTGGAAATCCCATCACGCGCCGACGGGCCACCTGGTGTACTTTTTAAATCTCTGGCTCAATCTTCATTGGCCAACTATAGATGCCTTCACAACACCTGTACCAAAGCCGTCAGACTTGTGAAGTCTGAGTATTTTGCTTCCACACTGCAAAATAATATTAATAACCCCTCCAAATTCTGGAAGATTATCCATTCCCTTTTCACTCCACAGACCCAGTCTCACTCTTCTATTCTCAAGGTTAGTGACTCCCTTATCTCTGACCCTTCTGCTGTTGCTATATCTTTTAATGCCTAGTTTACTACCTGTGCCCTTTCTCTTATCCACTCTTTCTCTACCTCCATCCCTCCCTTTCTCTGCCTTTCTGTCCTCTGTCTTTTTCCTTCTCTCCTATCACTCCCTCCTGTCTCCCTAAAGACTCTGCTTGCCCTTAATCCTGTGAAGGGAGATAGTCCAGAGGGCTTTGACCCTACATTTCTTCTTCTCTCTACACCTGTCAAATGCTCTGCTCATTACTCTACTCCTCAATCTTTCCTTTACCTCTGCTACTGTTCCTGATGTTTTGAAACATGCCGTTGTCATACCTCTTCACAAAGGTAGTGATTTCATCATTCCTGGTAACTTCCATCCTATATCTCTGCTTTATATTTTGGCTAAGTTACAGGAACACATTGTTCTTTCTCAGCTCACTTCCTTTCTTGGTAACTCTTCCTTTTTCACACCTTTCCAGTCTGGCTTTAGGAAATCCCACTCCACTTCCAGCTCCCTCCTTCATCTCACTGACTCCATACTCACAGGTTTGGATAAAGGACTGATTACTTCTGCCATTTTTGTTGATCTTGCTAAAGCTTTTGACGCTGTGACACATCCCCTCCTTCTGGACAAACTTAAAGAAGCAGGCTTCTCTGACTCTTCAATCAGTTTGTTTCGTTCTTACACTGGCGGAAGATCTTAAGCTGTCCAGGTAGGAAAATCCATTCATCTCCACTTCCCATTAGCTCAGGTGTCCTTCAACAGTCTGTCCTGGGTCCTACTCTCTTTTCCATTTTCTTAAATGACCTCCCCACTGTCTGTTCCTCTGCATCCATTCATATGTATGCTGATGATACAGTTCTTTTTGCTTCTGGCCCCTCTTTCCATGACCTAACCTCCCAGCTGCAGTTGGATTTTGTCAACATTCAGCATTGGTTCAAGTCTAAGCAATTGTCCCTCAATGCTAAAAAGAAGTCTCCTTGACTTTTGGCACCCATCAGAGGCTTGCCAGACTTACTTCTCTCCCATTAGTTAATACCCTTAATGGTACTAAGATAGAAGATGTTTCCTCCTTTAAGAATCTTGGGGTCTACCTTCACCGGCATCTTGATTTCCCAGTGCATATTGAAGCAATTCACTATAAACTACACCCAAAGTTTGAAGCATTGTACTGGAATAAAGTGAGTATGCCACTTCCTGCCCACTGAGAAATTGAATAAAAAATGATTCTCCCTATCTATAGCTACAGCAGTGGCTTTGTCTATAGCAGTGCCCCTAAATCTTCCCTTGCCAGACTGGACCCTCTTTTCCATTCTTTCTGTTGTTTTGCTTTAGATTGCTCCCCTTGGTACTCACCACTGCTGTCTTTACTCAACACTTTCTCTCCCCTCTCATGATGCTAGGCACCTTTCCCATTGTGCATCTTTTATATCCAAATTCTGGTTCAGCTCCCTTCTCTCCTATCTTAAATCCCTTCTGTCCTCTCCTCCTTTTTCTTCCTACCTTCTACGCAACACTAATTCCCCTTCCTTTCTACTCCTTCTAGAAAATCTACTGTTGGACAATCTGCTTTTTCTTAACAATTTCCTAAACTTTGGTCCCCCATCACCGTTCTATTCATTCTGCCTCTTCATTTTCCTCCCTAAAGACTCTTCTTTATGACTTTTGTTCTCCAACTTCCAACTGTCTATAACCCTCTCTTCTTCTTATTCCCTTTCTCTATACATATGAATGTGTTTTATTTTCTGCTTGCATTCATTTATTAATTTGCCTCAAATGATTTATAATTTATGCTTTGTGTATTACTATATTACTGTAAATGACTTCTTATTTTCATCAGAAACTGTTTAGCTATTTCCTTCTCCCCTTTCCCTCAGGACATATCTGGAAACAAGCTGTTATCAGCTCAGTATGTTTTTTCTGGTTAAACTATTAAATAAATTGATAAATAATAAAATATTTCTCCTTAATCTGAAATGGAATATACCTGGAAACAAGTATCACTGCACCTCGTGTTTTTCCCTTTTGAAAAGTAGGAGTCACCATCTGTGGAAACCCAGCCATTCCAATTTCCCATGTTTCTCCTCACTAAGATGTGTTTCCTGCAGGAACACAAACGTGGGGTGTTGTTTTTTGATGAATGATAGGATCTTCACCCTTTTGACTGGATTATTTAGGTCATTAACATTTTGTGAATATATAACTAACTTATCCTGTGATGCCGTAAAACAAATTTGCACTAACCCTTGTTCTCCTGCAGACGATTCTATTACAAGAAAATTTTATGTTAATAAAGAGAACGCTATACCATTTACCATCTCCCTCTGTGCAGCATAAACAGAACACCAAATGGCAACAAATAAATAAACAAACTTAGGGCTATGCCCAGCATTGAACACACTGAAGAACAAATAAACAAATCTGTGATTGTCAAGGTAAGAAGGTAGAACAGAAGATCCTCTAGATGGCTGCCAAAGGAGAAACTGTGCACTCCTCTAAACCACTTGGATGGTGAGTGCCTCCAAAATGGGGGTCAGACCTCCAATGTCCCAGAAAATGTCATGCATCTGGGGAATCGAAAATCAAGATATGATGGAGCATAGAAGCCCCGTGAGCAGCCAGGGTACTAAATTACAGATCCACGACAGGAGTCCAACAGAAATTCTGTCGAACACCCTGTCAGCAACACTGGCAGGTCGACCACATTCTGCAGTCGGCTGCCAGTTCGCTATTGATTTCTTTGTTTTCTTTGGGGGACTTCACCCCCAAAACCCACACATGGGGGCTGCATCCCCACCCCCCACTTAATGATTCTCAACTACAGTCGGAGCTGATTGGGGGGGTGCAGGACCCCCGACAGGCAGCGCCAGGTTTCAGTAGGTCTCTCACTGCGACTAGGTGCTGTAGTCGCTGTGGGGGACCTTGCTGGTGAACTGTCACTGCAATGGGGGGTTAAGAGCTAAATTATCCATAAATAGCATAATTAAAGTTTCTCTCCCTCCTCCCTCCACTGACTTGGGAGTATGACCCAGTCAGGATGAGGAAGGCCGCTCGGCATGACATACAATTAACCAAGCAGAATGCCTGGGGGCAGTGGATAAAGATTAGCACAAAGTATAAGGGAAGAGGAACTGCCTCCTCTGCTATGAATAGCATAGGAAAAGTAATGGCTTCCGCCAGCTTACTCTGAACTGATACCAGGCACATTGCAGCTGGCCCCTCCCTCAGTTTTTGGATTACTACATAATTGTTGTCCCCTATGATATACTGCAAATATCACAAACAGTACTCAAGAGTGGCCAAGGTGTAAAATGGAGGTATAAGACTGTGTGCTCAGGGAGGCTGGCAGCAGGGCGTCGACAGCGCGGGTGCTCAGGTGCTTGAGCACCCACAAAGTTAAACTGGGCACCCGCAAAAAATGGACTGTTCGTCATATTAGCTGAGAATATGAGCGGTCCGATTTTAATTCATTCCATTCCACCATAAAACAGCTGAAAGCAGCAGTGCAGTGGCTCATTTCTGTATTTTACATTACAGTACTTCTTGCACTGCTTCTCCTTTAACTGTGAACACACCTGGCTGTCCCGTTCTACTTCAGTCTGGCAGCGAGCCGTCTGTGTTTGGGTGTGTATACAAATCGGGAGGATTCTCCTTTAAAAGTTTCACTGTTCTGCATCACATGATCCTGTCCCTGGGAGTCTCAGAGACGTGCCATGTGGCTATAATTTACGGTCTCACAATCTCAGCTACACTACTTGAGTGAGATTCCCTCCCGCGCTGCAGAAGGTCAGTGAGAATTTGAAACTGTTTATGTCTCGCTCTCGTCTGGAACGAACAATTTAGAAACTAAACTAAAAGGGAAAAAAAGATCTGCACAGAGCAGGTCAGACAGAGAGAGTATTTGAGTGTTTCTGTTAGGAATAGGGATGGTGAATGTGTGTTTTGAAAACAGGAAAGCGAAGTAGACATGTTGTTGCACAGCAGAGGAAGGATCCAGGAATCATTCATTTCTTATTTTTGCTCAACTTCCTGCCTGAATAAGCTCATCAAAATTAAAAAAAAGGGTCTGTTTTGGAGACAGTAAATTAAGCCAGCAGAGATGCACAGCTGAGTAAATAGTTACCCAGTTTTTGATTTCTGCTTGGCTTGATTGAATGTGAATGGATATGGACTAACATAAAAATATAGAAATAAGTTTTGTAATCTGGTTACTGTAACAGGAAACAAGAAGAAGAGACACTGCAATTAGATTTTACACTGTGTGTCTGTGCGTACGAGTCCTCTCCTGTTTATCCAGATACTGTTAGTGCCCCAGCCCCAATGTTATGTGTCCCCTTGTCCACAGTCTTGTGTCCCCTCTACTCTGCCCTCAGATTTGTGCTCTTTGTCCCACGTTCTGTGTACCCTGCCCTTATATTTGTGCTCTGTCTCAAGTTCTGTGTACCTTGCCCTCAGATTTCTGCTCTTTGTCCCAGGTTCTGCATATCCAGTTCCTAGCCCTGTGTCCTCGCTGCCCCTCGGATTAGGTGTCTCCCTATCCATAGCCCTGTGTCCCCTTTTCCCCAGCCCTACTCTATTTACTGGCACTGGGTCCCGCTGTCCCCAAACCCTATCTCCAGGGCCCAGTCCCAAGCTGTGTTGGAATTAAACTTTGAGTTTTGGGAGCTGGGAGAGGGACACAGAGGTCCATATCTGTAAATTGAGCCCCATTCCTATTATTATAAGTCAGTGGCAGTGAATCATGAGCTACCAGGGCTGTCTTCAGAGCTGGGGGGGTGACCCCTGACAAGCCCCCTGTAATTCCAACACTGGTCCCAGGACCCAAGTCCTGTACCCTCCAGTTCTGTGTTCACTGTTTCAGTCCCTGTCACCTGGCCCTGCTGTCAAGAGCTCATTAGTGGTCAAAGACACATCATGGTTTGCCACAGTATTGACTCAGATGCTTAGGGAGCAGCACCACAGGTAATCTGATTAAAGAGGTGCAGGTTCTTTAAAGTGTGATACATGCATTTTTGTGCCACTGATGTGTTGGTACTAACAGTAGGGTTAATAATCAAGGATGCTTTTTGATGGCTTAATTTAATCTGATTTGTTGCAGCTTCTGCTGTTGGTTAGCCCTATTTAGCCCAAGGGAGCAGGGCCACTACACCCTCCCCCTCTGTGAGAAGAACGTATTAGGATATAAGTTCCTCGTCTGATCAGTGCTGAAAGATCAGGGATGATAAATATTCTTCTAATTGCAAATGACTCCATTCAGCTTCCCTTCTCTTTGATCCGTTGAAAATATAACCTCTCAACTGACCCTTATTTTCAGGGATGTCCCTGATTTTTGCCTCAAAATGTTCCTGTCCCTTATAAAATTTGGCCCAGATATTCAAAAGTGTTGCACATGGCGCAACCCACTGATGGGCCCCGGCGTGATATTCAAAAGGGAAAAGTGCGGGGCACAAATCCCGATGCGCCGGAGCACATCAGTAATGTATGCAGGTGCAGGTGGGCATGCCCATGCATACCCTGCACAGTCCAACATTCAGCCCAGGATGTGCAGAGCCATGCATGCTCAACCCCTACCTGTGCCAGCACAAAGCTGATACAAAAAAAAAGGAACAACTGATGGCCACCCACAGGTGAGCTGCTGCATTGCAAGGCGCACGACGGCAGCTGCCACCTGTGGGTGGCCACCAGAGTTCCAGCTGCACCTGGCGGCGCCCCCCCATGCCCAATCGCGAGCATTTGTAAACAAAAGATTAATGCCCAATATCTCTGGTGGTCCAGTGGACCACTGTCTGCCCGATCACGGGAATCTGTATAAAAAAAGAACATGTCTTATATCCCTGGTGGTCCAGTGGACCACTATCTGCCCGACCATGGGCATCTGTATAAAAAATAGACTTCATCCAATATCTCTGGTGGTCCAGTGGGCCGCTGTCTGCCCAATTGTGGGCATCTGTATAAAAAATAGACTTCGTCCAATATCCCTGGTGGTCCAGCAGACCGCTAACTGCCCAATCGCAGGCATTTGTAAAACAAAAATAATTCCAATATCCCTGGTGGTCTAGTGGTACCTCCCACCTGCCCACTGAGCCCCACCTCCCCGCTCCCCCCGGTCAGCTGGCGGGCGGCAGCACCCCACCGCCTGCCACCCCGCCACCCACCGACTGACACCTCAGTGAGGCTGTACACCATTGGTTCTGGCGTGAGCCAATGGGCATGCAGCCATACCGTGCCACATTCCAGATATGTGAATGGGATCATGGCACAATGGGATCATTCACATTTCTGGAATGTGTAGTACGGTATGGTCTGCACGCCCATTGGCTCACGCTGTGGACCAATGGGTGTACAGCACTACCGAGGTGTCAGTCGGTATGTGGAGGGGTGGCAGGCGGTTGGGGTGCTGCTGCCCACTGGCTGACTGGGTGGGAGTGGGGCGGTGGGGCTCAGTGGGTGAGTGGGGGGGTGTACCACTAGACCACCAGGGATATTGGAATTATTTTTGTTTTACAAATGCCCACAATTGGGCAGATAGCGGTACACTGGACCACCAGGGATATTGGATGAAGTCTGTTTTTTATACAGATGCCCACGATCAGGCAGGTAGCGGTCCACTGGACCACCAGGGATATTGGACGAAGTCTATTTTTTATACAGATGCCCACGATCGGGCAGATAACAGTCCACTGGACCACCAGAGATATTGAACAAAGTCTATTTTTTTACAAATGCCCGCAATCAGGCAGATAGCAGTCCACTGGACCACCAGGGATATAGGACATGTTCTTTTTTTATACAGATGCCCGCAATCGGGCTGTGGAGCACATTGCCAGCTGTGGGGGGTGTCGGTCCCTGAAGGCTGCTGCCTGGCAGGGCACCAGGCGCAAGTCATCAGGGATCGGCACACCTGCATGCAAATGGGGCCATAATGACATGCAAATGGCCCCATGTGCACCTTGCATACATTATGGCCCCATTTGCTTGTTAACTTTTGAATATCGCAGTTGCTGTGCATGGCACAATGGAACTTGCGCTAGCGCATCCCCATGCTCCACTCTGGCCACTTGTGCTGGCACAGTGCCACTGCGCCATGCACACTGGGGGTGGCCAGGGTGCGATATTCAAAGCTGCTGAACCATGGTGCAGCTCCGTTGATTATCGCCCAGTCCACACCCCTGCGCAGCCAAGTTGAGCTGCACCCAAGCTTGTGCCACAGCCTGGTGCAGTTTGAATATCTGGGCCTTTGTGTTTTTGTGACTGAACTGTGGGGCTGGTAAGCACAAAATAATGTTAAACATTAAAATTACAAACTTGTTCTTCAGAAAATGCATCTTACACAAATCCCCTTATTCTACCAGCTTTATGAGTAAATATTACTAAATTTTAAGATGTGTCCCTGATTCTGGCACTTTGTCCCTAATTTTTGAGGCAAGAGCTTGAGTGTCATGGCAGGAAAAAAGAGACATTGCACTATGAAGTATGTATGTCTATGTGTGTGTGTTTTTACACTTTGGAATACTTAGAGAAACATGTCCATGCAGCATACCTCTCAGTGTTTCATCACTGAAATGCATAGCACTGACCTTCCAAATCCAGAGGAAGTGGCCAGAATGTGAATCACTTTCTAATTTTAAAGAATAATATCTCTAAAAATTGTGGGCCCCAAATGTTTAGTGTTAGGAATGTTTTATCAATTGAATTCAAAAATGTGACTGAAGTAACAATAGTGCTATGTGACTTTCATAACAGTTGAGAGGTATGTAGTGCAGGTGTGTGTTAGGAGGATCTTCACACACCTCTGAAGTGTGTGATAAGCACAAAAAAAAACTTGCCTGAGGGGTCTATTAGATTATCACACACCTAGGGTGTGTGAAAAATCTTCATAGCCCAAATCTTGCACAGGCATTATTTTCTTTCATAATAACTGGTACAATTTCTTGAGACAGTGTATAGAGTGCTCCAGGGAACACTTACATCTCACGGGGTGGTGGCACTGTTACCTGAAATCTAAATCAGCATGCTTGCAACGCCTGGAGGCATCAAAGATCTCCAGAGCAGCCTGCTATTGGTCTTAGCACCTTGCCAGGCATCCAAGAGCCCACAAAGGCACTCTTACATCCTTTGCAGAGGAGTAGAGGTGGTGGTGCATATACATTCTAAAATGTATTAAAATAACCACCAAAATGCACCACAAAGCATGAAAAATCCTATAGCTTCTGGGGGGCTAGGTGGACCCCAAACCCCCGGCCTTTTATAATTACCCTGAGCACCCACAAAATTTTTCAAAACTTGGCACTCCTGGCTGGGAGAGATGCAGTTGAGCATCCTCCCCAGAGGAGGCCCCCAAGGGTTCCCCAGCCACCAAGGTAAATCCCAGTCTTGGGGAAAGAGCCTCAGTAGAAAACATACCTCTGTTCCAACCACCAGAGCCAGCCCAGCCCCTTTATTCAGGCAAAGTGAAAATATAATATTCAGATAAGGTGGATTAACATACAATAGCAGGATAAAAGACACTGTAGGTAAAACAATGGAACCAAATAGAGTCCATGCGATGTCTAGACACAGGTTCAAGGCTTGGGGCCAAAAAAAGATGAAATGATCCCCACCTGGGCAAAACAGGTTTTAGAAATATACAGACAGAAAGATAAGTCTTACCCATGTGGTCAGGTAGGTGTACAGTCCCTGAAAGTGCGCCTGGGGATACCCATTTTAAAATTCTCCAGAATTGGGCTGAATGTCCTTCATTGTGGCTGGTGCTGCCTTTTTTCCTCTGGCTTTGTAGGTTTTTCAGTTGAATTTACATTTTTTCTGGCAGGAGTAAAGCCACCCCTGATCTCTCCTGGGGTTGTACGGTTCATCCCCTTTCCTCCAGTGCCTTCATAGCCTCTTCTGGTGTGGAATATAGCATTGTGCCTGAGTCCCAGAAAACCTGAAGCTTGGCAGGATATGGCACCTGGAATTTCACATGATGAAGTTTCAAAGTTTTCAGGACCCCACATATGTCTGTCTGTGCCTCATAATCTCTGGAAGATAATCTTGATGAAAAAGAAACTGTTTAGCTGAGTTATGGTGATGTCCTTATGACCCCAGACAATTCTCAGAAGTTCTTCTTTGTCTCATCATCACTTGATCTTGGCCTGGCTTTCGACTCCATTGGCTTCAGTGTTAGTGCTATGTGGGCTCTTTCAGTTCTGAAATGCAGCATAGCTATGAAGGCCAAGGCATCCCTAAGAGGTCTTCCAAAAACTCCATCATGCAGCCTGTCTCAGAAGCCTCTGGTATCCCATATAAACAGAGATGATCCCTTTGGGATCTGGCTTCCAAATCCTGCCATTTGTCTTTAAACTCTGTATTTTGGGCTAGCAACTATTTGATAGCTATGTAGCTGCAAGATGTCTTTTACATGGCCAACCCACTCTTCAGCTTCCCTCACTCAATTTTATAATGTGGTCAGTTTAGCATGCAAAGCCTTAAACTCCTTCTTATTTTCTCTCTGAGAGCCCCACATTTCTGTCAGTAACATTTCAAAATGTGATTGTGTAAGCTGCTCAGTCTCTACAGTAGTATTGACATTGGGGTCTGTTGTGCTGGCCAGAGAGGGGCTCCTGCTCCTAGTACTGTCATCTTGACTCAATCCCCTACCATCCTTCTGCATATTGCAGTGGAGAGTCTTTGATCTCCTTTGCTTTTCACCCCATTCATCATATTTGGCTGTTTATTATGTGTGGTTCATAGCTCAGTGCTTATGTAACATATATATTGAAATGATGTAGATGGTTGATGGATACAGAGGCCAGCATAGAATGATGTGTGCTTAGGTACTTGGATGCTTGAATTGAGTCATTTGATAATATTTGATGGTTTGGGCCTTTCTCTGTATCCCACCTGTAGGAAGGAAGGAGGCTTGGTTTAGAATTATGGAGCCCCAAAAAGAAGAATAAATATCAACAATTGTTCAGAAACTGAATGCTGAAGTAGTCATGCATAACAACTTAAGATAGGAATAGACGATCACCTCCTCCAACTCCAGAGAGTGTGACCAGTAACACGCAGGACAGGAAAAAAACCCATGGGGGGAACCTCTGAGGACCCATGGCTACTGACCTCCCCGTCCTTCTGGGCATACTAAAGGAGAGAGATCCTAATTAAACTAATTAATCAGCTAATCTGAATTCTAATAGTAGAATTTAATCCAGATAATTGGAGCTTGAGCAAGAACTGAATTGTAAATGTCTAGTGAAGTAATTTCCTCCTAATAAACTCTGAGTCAGAGTCCATGTACAATTGAATGATGGAGAGTGGATATTTTGAAGGACCGTCCTCCGTACTTCAGTTGATAGAGGGCATAATCCATGAAATTGTATGATAGTGGAGATGAAGTTGATGACTGATGAATTTAATACAGAATACCTGAAAGATAGTTGAATCCAAGTTTTGATGTCAACGAGGCAGGACGAATAGAAGTAATACGACTTCCAGTTGTCTAATAATAGAGGGTTTGTAAAGTACGAGGAATGAGAGACGGTTTGAGGCTAGGTTATCGAGTAATGAATCCAGTTCTGATAAGTACGTATAGTCTTTAGGAATTGATATGAAAACAATGGCTGTACAGCTGAGCTGGAATAATGGCAGGCTGTATAGTAATCGGAGATACTGATGCAAAGCTATGAGCATCCAAGTAGTATAATAGGGAGCCCAAAAGTATGTAAGCCAGGTGAACTGCCAATCCGAAAGGAGAGGTAGAAAGAGCAGAATTACACCGATGTAGGCAGAGAGAAGGAACAGGACGTGGCAACCAGCCCCTGAAGAAGGTATAGCTGAATCGATAGCAGGTGAGGTAGGAGAGAGGTGGCTGATTCCAGGTAAGGGAAGCATAGTCAGACCCATGGAAGCCTGCTGGAGAATAGAACTAGACAGTTTGTCCCTCGACGAAAGCACAGCTTGGTCAGCAGCTGGAGAGGTAAGTAGAGAGGCGAGGAGCTCCAGGGAACAGGATATGGCAGCCAGACCAATGGAGGGCAGCCAGCAGGAATAGTGCATGGTATACATGCTCCAGAGACGTAGCTTGAGTCAGTTTAGAGCAGAGTAATACTGCAGTTGTAAGGCAGACATATAGAACGGAATGGTGTTGAGGACTGACAGATCCATTAGATCAAGGATGGCAGGGATCGCCTTGAAGAGACCATGGCATAGAGATGGCAACTTGATGAGGAATAGCAGTCAAAACTGTAGGTATGCAATGTTCGAGGCATCAATAACATGACAAGACCCAAATAGTCGAGCATAAGAGTCCTGGATGGAGACAACTGAAGAGGCTGAGTCAATTGGAGTAGCGATGTAACAGATCTAAAGATGGTAGAGCATAATCAGGACAAGGTCTTCATGAGAGGTGCAACTAAGCATCTTGGAAAAGGTGAAGCAGTAGCAATTCCACACGGCTGAAGCAGCAGGGCAAAGCATCCAAGAATAAAGGAGGAACGAAGAAACGGCCATGTGCAAATCCATAATAAAGAGCATCTGGCTGGCCGACATAGCAGCAAGTATGCACATAGTAGAATGAGCCAGAGCTGGGCAAGGCAGAAGTAGGAAACCCCCCAGCCCGATGGGCAAAGGCAGGTCGTAGAAGCATACGATTAGTAGGTAAACCTCCCAGCCCAATGGCGAAGGCAGGTCAGAGAAGCAGACGATTAGTACGTAATCCTCCCAGCCCGAAGGGCAAAGGCAGGTCATAAAGCAGGTGAGTAGCATGTAATCCTCCCAGCCCGATGGGCGAAGGCAGGGCGTAGAATGGAGAACCTCCATGCTCTGAGCTGAATGAGGCAGGCATAGAGTAGAAGGAGGGAAACCTCCCAGCCCAATGGGTGAAGGCAGGTCATAGAAGCAGGCGATTATGTTGCAATAATACAAATAAACAAAGGATCTCCCAGCCCATAGGGGCATAGGTCTGACGAAATGTGACAGCTAACCTCCGGCCTTGCGGGCGAGGCAGGTAGCAGCAGTGGTAGATAATGCCATGGAGATATTGAACTGCATGCAATGTAGAGGGCCACATCCTGGTAGGAAAAGATCACAGGAAATACAGAAACATAGGGCAGAAGGATGCCAGTTCATGAGGAGCACAGTAGATGGAATGGTAGGTTAGACGTGATGACCTCTAAGCCCCAGGAGCGAAGCAGGAAACATGAGCAAGTAAGGTAAATTGAACCTGCATAAGTTGTAGTAGTAAGCAAGGTGCATGAAGCAGATGTAGGAGCAGGAGAGCAGGAAAGCAGGCAAAACTTTCCAAAGAATAGAAGAGTAATGTCAAGACATCAAATGCGAATCCATAGTAAGGAGCTCCTGGGCCGGCTGCCATGGCAGCAGGCAGGCGTATAGAGAAAAAGCAAACCTTTAGGCCCCGAGCTGGCAAGGCGGGAGGAGGAGAAGTAGCATACCCCTGGCCCGAAGGTGAATCAGGACATAGAAATAGGCAAATATATTGTGGCCGGACACCACGAAAGTCAGCAGGTAATCTAATAATAGTGGCAGCTAAGCCCCAGAGGTGAGGAATATACCTGGTGCAAGGAAAATCTGATCAAGCTTCCAGTCCCACAGAAGCAGCAGACAGAATGGCTATGGAGCTGGCATGCCCACCCAAGTTATGCAGAGGAATATGGAGAAATGCCAGGTTGACCTGAAGCTTGGGCAAGAAATAAGCCTAGTAGTCAAATAAACCACAGCGTCCGTATCCTGGAGTAGCTGGCAGAAACCACCGATGAAGCCTGTAGACAGGAATGCCAACTTGTATGAATCTGTGCGGGTGCTCATTGCCAGTATTTGTCCTGTGACCAAGTTCCCTAGGAATCCGTGTTGCAGGTGGCCCTGGAAAAATTGAGGGTGCTGTTGTCAATTCTGTGAGTGCTTGAGCACTCAAGCACCCATGGAGTCAGCTCCTATGCCTGTAGAGGGATGCGAGTTGCACAGAAGAGAAGCAGCACATGGAGTCAAATCAGAAGCAGAATGATCTGCCCCAGCAAAAACGATAGTACGGAGAAAGGAGAGCTCATCTGCAGCAGCAGCAGGATGCTGAATGCATGGCACGTCCGCCGAGGAGGCTGAGCTAGTGGAGAAACGGGGAACTGAAGTAGGCAATGCAGCAGAGGAGCCGGCAGCGGGCATGCCGGCAATCACAGCAACTGGAGGACGAAGCCTTGCAGCAGCAAAAATGGAAGAGGCATAGGAGCAAAGCTAGGAGCAGTAAGGGAGAAACCCCACAGGCTGAAGCAGGAGGTCGATGATGCGTCGGAGAATGGAGTGGCGACGTACTGGAGTGGACACGGGGCTGCTCAAAGAAGAGGGGGAAGAATAAGGTAGGAGCAGGAAAAGCAGGCAGAATGAAGAGAAAGCACAGGCAGTGAGGGAGAACCACTCTTCCAACAGACAGGAGCAACGGAGGAAGCGCAGGGCAAAGGAGAAGGAGGAAGGGAAGCAGCAACAAAGAAAAAAAAAACGAAGACGGGTTGGGAGCTCCGGACCCACAGCGAAATGACGGCGAGTGCGACTCGCTCTAAGTAGAGCGGGAGTTAGCTGCTCCACTTAAATAGGCAGTGGGGGAGGAGTTCTTCCCCCACATAATCCCAGGAATCCCTTTAATATCTTACAAATCACATATTATGGGGAGATTTCACTGCAGAGAGTGTGAAGCCAGAAATCTAGCTGGGCATCTGGCCGCTGATGTCACTGGAAGTACTTTTAATTGTTTATTTTACATTTTTCTTTTATAGGTATACAGTGGCCAGCTGAGGCAAAATCATTTCTTCTTCACAGCTGACAGGTATTCATATAACTCCAGACTGGAAGTGGATAATGGATATACCATGTGGCCAACAGAGGCAAAATCATTTCTCTTTTTTCTTCACAGGTGACAGGAATAGAAAGACTGGAAGTGGTAGACGACAATGAATATACTATGCAGTCCCTCCAGTGGATACGTGAGTAGACTCTAAATAATTTTCTCTTGTCTTCACAGGTCTCATGTCCTGCTGTCTCCTCCTTCAGCAAGCAATCCTCCTCTGTCTGGGTGCCTTTATGCCAGTTCACAGCATTGCCATCACCAATGTGACAGTAAGTATCCTTGTCCAAAAGTTATTTTCCTTTTCACATTTTATTTTTTGTTTCACTTCACAGGTGCAACACAACAGGGAGTGTACTGGAGTCTAAATAATTGATGTCTCATATTCACAGGTCTCTTTCCATCCTGTCATCAATGCCTCCTCCTCCAGCAAACAAGCAAGCCATCATCATCTTCTCCACCAGATCATGGATGTGGTCAACATTTCAGCAGACAAATCAACAAAACACTAGCAGTTAATATTGTACCTCCTTATCTGACACCTACCTCTGCCAATCAGATTATCATTGCCTGCCACTGCATGCAATAACAACAGCCTCCTCAACCTTGCTACAACCAGGCATTTAATTTCTGGTAGTGGGGGAAAATTCTGGGAGTACTGGATTTTGGTATATTGTGCTTTTTTGCACACAGTTTTCATTAAAGTGGATTTCAAGGTCTGTGGTGGGAGACTGACACACAGCCCAGCACCATGTAGCAGCATCTAGCAGCCTGATATATTTAGTCTGGTAGTTGAGAAAAATTCTGGGAGTACCAAATTTCTGTATATTGTGTTTTCACACACAATTTGCATTAAAGTACCTTATAAGGACTGTGGCAGGTGGGCTGACACACAATGCAGCATCATGTAACAGCCAGACATATATTTTTTGGTTATTGAGAAAAATTCTGGGAGTACAGAATTTCTCTATATTTAGCTTTTGACACATAATTTCCATTAAAGTGCTTTACAAGGACTCTGGCAGGTAGAAATGACACACAGCGCACCATGTTGCAGCCTAACATATAAATTCTAGTAGTTGAGAAAAATTGTAGGAATATGGTGACCTGCGAGGCACTGCAGCAGCAGCAGTAGTACATTATCATCATTAATAATTTCAGGTTTGGGAGAAAATTTCAAGAAGTGAGAAATTTGTATAGTGTGCTTGTGCACTTGTTCATACTACAGTGCTTCACAATACAGACTGTCTGAGCTGGCAACTTGAACCGCACAGCAGCACCATTACTGCATTACCACCATTGATAATTTCTGGTTCAAGAGAAAATTTCAGGAAGTGAAAAAAGTGGCTGTGGAGGGAGGGAATCAGTCCAAGAGGGCAAGTGGGCAACTGATACAGTGTAGCACCAACTGTAGGACTGGAAAAAACTTGTGGACTAGACAATTTTTCATATGATGCTTTTCAAATGCACTGTATATGTTAACAGTCCTTTACAACAACAGTAGTGAGAGAGAAGATAATTATATGCTGCATAAACTGTGCAGTTACAGAAAATATAGATAGGAAATAGATTTTTTTACAGAAGGATAGCACTCAGACAAAAATCAAGACAAGAAAGTATTGATTCAAACAGTAAGAGGCAAAGACAGGGAAAAAGTTTTACTTTTTTTGTATTGTTTTAAACTTTTTTTTGTTTTCTCGTAAACAAAGAAGAGTGAAGAAAGACGAAGATGAGACAGGAGGGAGTGTTTTATTTTTATAGCTAGGGACAGGGCGGGACAGAGGGAGCATCAGTGAGGAGGACTGGAGAAGACAGGCTGGAATGAAACAATATTTGTAGCATATTTTTAGAGACCAGGTGGAACAGAAGGAAGACCACCAACACCACCATGATGGAGCTGTGATATACCCTCACGAAGACATTTCTGATTTGCCAGCAGCGTCTGCAGTGTTTCCTCCATCGACACAGTTCGGCAGCATAGGTCCCCCCCTCTCCATGCAGAGCTGTGTCAGTTCCCCTCTTGTGGTTGTCAGTGTCAGTGCTGGTGCTGTTCCCTGGCCCTGCTCCTGAGTCTGGCTGCTGGTCGCAGGCACAGACCCATGTGTGCCCTCCTCCAGCAACTGCCCACGTGAGCATTATGATCTCTTAATGTGCTGCCTCCTTAGGGGTACAGAAGAACCACAGCAACCACCACTCTCCACCACCTTCTTTCTCACCTCTCAGGTGCCTGCTTTTCAAGTGGGTCTGCTGCCCGCTGGTGCACAAATGGCTGCCCCTCTTCCCACGCCATACCAGGGTGTTGCTCAGGTTGCATGTAACCATGCTGTTGTCATTGAGCTTGATGGTGAAAACCTCCCACACAAGGGAGGATTGTGGCTGCTCCCTGGATCAGGAAGAGCCAGAAGAGGATGATCTTGTACATGGCTGCTCATGGGGATCAGGTCATGACAGTGGTGGTACCACAGAGAGGGAGCACAGGGGCTCAGGATGTGGCAGTAAAGCAGGGGGAGCTGGAAGCTGCTGTTGCTGCTGTGGAACTGGGGACTGATGCTGTGGAACTGGTGGCAGCTTCAGCTGTGGCACTGTTGGGGGTGGCTGCTGGATCACCCCTCCTTGCTCCTGCACCTGGGTCCAGTGCTGTCCAGCAAAGACATATGGCTCCTTCGTGGCTTCTCCTCTCCTCCATCTCTCCTCGGGTCTCCAAAGATCCCTTCCAAATGGCCATGCTGTCTCCTCCTCCTCACTCCTTTTTTTTTAATTGTAAACAAAATTTAAGAAAATATATACGGACTAAAGACCAAACAAGAGTAAGAAAAAGGAACAGTCAGAAAAAACAAAGGGAAATAAAAATAGAGATCTCTAACTACAAGTACTAACTATCGAAATAGAGACAAAACAATGCAGAAACAAAAAACAAAGTACTATTCATAAGTCAAAGAATTAAATGAGAATGAGAAAAGAATAAAAAAATAAGCTGTTAAAATACTGAAAACTGAAGATTTATCTCCTCTGTCTAGCTCTGAAAGATATCAGTCTCCTAACTTCTCCACTGACTAGCTCACACTGCAAAATCGAAAGTGAAGCAGACTCACTGTATGGAGATGTACCATATGACCTGTAATGGTTCTTCCATATGACCTTGAGGCACTTGTTTACCAGTAACCTCAGTTTGGCAAAACATATCCCAGATGTACCCTAAAGACAAAGTTACAAGCAAAGTTGCAAGACAAAGTTACTAAGGGCGAATTTCCTAATACAGTAAATGGTAAAAATGTGCAAATTGACTCACAAAGGCAAAGTTTGTGAATTACAGCATAAAGCTTCACAGCATCTCTAGTCTGGGCCTCAATCTGAATTACCTCACCAACCTCTGAAAAAAAACAAAAGGGGTCCACAGTCAGACTTGCTGTAAGTGCCCAGAGTCTGCAAAGCAACCAGAGATAAGACCTTATCCTTGGCATCCCCCATCACCTGGCACTCAATACCTGATAACATAAAGGAAGCAAGGAATTTATCGTACTTTGAAAGATCCATGTTTGGTCACCTACACACACCCTGCTCTTGTTTCTAATCACTCTACATGAACTGTAGTCCCTTTTCCCTCACTTAGCGCCTTCCTCCCTCCCTCCTCTCCTCTCACCTCCAGCAGGGACAGGAAAAGACACGAAGGGTCCCATTTCAGTTTGGTGTAGCAGAGCCCCTATAAATGGAGCAGAGTCGGGGGGCCACCAAGGCCTCAAGAAACATCAGTATTTTAAATGAGCTGTGATGCAATCTGAGCAATTTTCTGCCATGTTTAATGCCATAGTAACAGTTCTTAGGAACACTAAAATAATGTATTTCAAGACACTAATGCCGGTTTTTTGTCTTAAAGTTGAATAGCCGGTACTAATAACCCCATATCAAAGTGTGAGGCTGGTCCCAATTTGCAGTTTGTGTGCAAAAACATTCGTTTACTTACTGTTTACTGCAGTATAGTAGATTATATAAGGGTGACTCTGCTGACTCTCAAGCTGACATTTGCTGTAACCTGAAATCCCAGAATCCCCTGCAGCTGGCAGAGCTGGGCTGCAGCAGTAGGAGATTCAGTAGCCTACAGTACATGCTAGAGTTCTTATAAGCTCTCATATATTGTTTGTTGGTTCTGCTGTCCTCCTGGGGCTATCAATAGTCATAGAGGACTGTACTTAGCCTCAAGAGAACAGCAGGACCAGCAAACATCTGATATGAGCTTATGAAAGCTCTAACATGCACTGAAGGCAATTTAATCTCTCACTGCTGTAGCCCAGCTCTGGCAGCTGCAGGGGATTCTGGGACTTCCAGTTACAACAAATGTCAACTTGTGAGTCAGCTGAATCAGCCCGATCCAACTACTATGCTGCAGTAAACAGCAAGTAAAAACAGTTTGCATGAAATCTGCAAATTGGGACCAACCCCACAGTTGGATGTGGGGATCTTAGTGCTGACTGTTCCTCTTTAAGTTATATTGCATTTTTCCATGGTTTCCCAGACAGCAAAAAACTTTGCAGCTTTTGTCTTGGTCCCTCCAAATACAACACTGTAGACTAACACTGTACTGATGTTTCTGCTATTCCAAAAAGGATGTCAAGCCCTTTTCCCATGCCAAAATGTGGAACTACTTTTTTTTTTAAATGTGGAACTTCTTAATAACAAGTTGATTGATTAGTCAACTTAGGACAGCAATATCTCTGTAACAAACATACCCCCACCAGAAATAACAATTGGGAGTCCATCTTTTGGAATAGTAGAATTTAACATTTTAATAATTGTATGTCATATTTGTGTTTTGCCGGGACTTAGAGCAGTATAAATCTACCACATAAATTCATCAAAATGCCAAAGTTTTCTGCCTAAATCTGATCAGTTTAGACTGTGGATGCTGCAAATCAGACCAGATATGGTCATTATTTTTGAATCCTGGCTCTCCTCTAGAATTGGTAACACCACTATTGTTGTGTCTTGTTATGCAGTCCTCAGGTTGGACAAAGGTGAGAGGGGCAGGGGAGTGGATGTGCTAGGTCTGTGACCCTTGACCTTAGGTTTGAGGGGGTTCATTGCTCCTTTGTGCCCTCCTCATACCCGTCCTAACTGGACAATTAACTTTCGTCTGGTTCCACCTGTCATCATTGCTGAGATAAACTGCTGCCATAGCCCTATGACACCCTTAGTGACAACCTTTCCTCCCTTTCTTTTTTAGCCTCTTCTGTCAAACTCCTGGTCCTGGGTGACTTCAGTACTAACTGGTCCGCTAAGACTTATTCAAAAAGGTTAAGCTCTCTGCCTCACATAGCACGTTACTGAGCTAAACAGGCTTAACCAATCTACATTCAATGACCCGCTTATTGACTGTGTTCTTTCCTCTCACCTCCACCATATCTTGGAAGCTGGTATATTCCTAGACTTACTCAGTGATCATATGATCTACTGTGTATGTAAAATCCATCTCCTCAAAGTCTTCTTTAAGGTCATCCTCCATTCGCTTATGTCACAAAACCTGTTCTCCTTGTTGGCTGACCTCCACAATATGTAGCAGCTGGCCACATCCCTTGAGAAAGGGTCACGATTTAGACCCAAAGCACTGAGAGTAGTAGCCACGGGCTCCTTTACATTTATGCAATTATCTTATGCTTGACTTGCTTTATTGCTTTATTACTTCCACCAGTATTGCTGCTTGGTTTCTGTGTTTTTGTTCAGCTCTTTTTCAAGCTAGCACCCGTTACAGCTGTGCACTTCCTTTTTTGTGTTTTTTCCTCCACAGTACAGACTGGTCCCTCATTTCAGCATCCTCAAATGTTGATGATGTGGTGTGCCATTTTCTCTTCAAATTCACATCTGTCTGGAATAAGCATGCCCTTTTAGGCTAGTGAGGGTGGAATGCCCTCCCCCCCTCAGGTCTCAACCAAGCTGATTGGCAGCATCAAGGCTCAAGATGCTGCTTGACACATACATAAAGCCTTTGGATCCCAGGAGGATTCATCATGGAACCATCAGCACCAAATTTGCCTGCACCAAAGCTATCAGGCAAGCCAAGGCAGATGATTTTGCTTCCACCTTCAAGAACAATATAACAGTCCATCAGAATTCTGGAAGGTCCCCAATCCATGTTCAGCACCCTCTCCCAGTCAGCTTCTCCAGTCCTCATACTAGGCAGTCCTATCATCTCAGACCTCCCTGAGGTTTCTTCAGCTTTCAATGAATTCATCTCATTCTGTGCCCTCTGCCTCCCTCCTAACTCCACCTTCACACTCTCTGCAACTTCCGCTTTCCTAAACTCTGGAATTCTTTCCCCCAACCATTCACTCTGCTTCCTCCAAATGCTCTCTATCCTCTCTACTCCAAGTCCACACTATTCCCTCCTGTAACAGTCCCTAGTTAATTGCCTAACCCCCTCCCCCAACTTTTCCTTTTTTCATGCTTCCACCTACTCTTGGTCTTTCCCAACCCCTTTCCCTTACATCCCTCCCCCTCATACTAGTCCCCTCCAATGACCCCTTACGTCCTGGCTCAGTTTAAACTATTATTAACGTCCTGTGTGTCCATAGCACATTCATCCACTGTTAATAATTAGTCTCTTATGACCTTCCATCTTATTTGTGAATTATGTATAATTATATATATTTATAGTACTGTTGTAAAACACTGTGTAACTACTGTTTTATTGTATTATTGTATATGCAATTTAATCTCTGTACTTCTTCCTCTCCCCTCTTCCTCCAGGACACATCTGAAAACTAGCTGTTTTAAAACTCAGTATGTTTTTCCTGGTGAAACTCTTTGAATAAATAAATTAACTGGCCCCTCATATTTTTCTCTCTCCCCAACCTCCCCAGTTGCCATTCTGTCTGCACAATGGTCTGCCATTCTTTCACTTGATCCTACTGAAGGTACTAGCCCTGACAGTCTGGGCACCAAGCTGCTCAGTATCACTGCCCCACTACTGCTGTACCAATCACTTCCTTAATAACCTTTCCTGCTGTACTAGTGAAGTCCTGGGTATCTTGAAGTGGACCAGGGTCCTCCAAATTTACAAAGATGGTGACCCTTCGTCCTTGAAAATTACCAGACTCTCTCTTTCATCCCTACTTTTGCTAGGAGAAGCTAATACTCTCCCATCTCTTCCCCTTGCTTGACTCATCATATGTATGCTGATGACACAGTGCTCTTCCCAAGTGCATCCTTGGCCTCTGAGTTGGAAGCAGACTTTCAACAACACATAATACAGGCTCTACTTGAAACTGCTCTCCCTGAATGCTGACAAAATGGTCTCCATGACCTTTACAAGCATACAGAGGTTGGTCAGGATTCTTAATACCCTGATCTTCAGAACCCTGAATGGCTGTGTTTGAGGATGTGCCCACCTTTAAATATTTTGGTCTAGTTAGAGCAACACCTTTATTTCAATAGACACATATGGTAGATATATGGACAAGCTCCTCCCCAAGCTCAGGGGCACTGTGCTGGAACAAATCTTATATCCTTCTCCCTGCGCATTGAGAGAATGTGTTCAAAGGGATCCCCCTGGCATTTGATTACAGAGCTGTGGTGTACGATGCACTCTCTGAGTCCGCCATATACTGTTTTGCCCTAAACAGCCCATCTACACCTGCCACTTCTCCCTCTACTCTGAGTTACCCCTTCCCTCCCTTGAAGACAGATGCATTTTCCACTCTGCCACCCTAGTATCCAAATCCTGGTTCTCTGACCTCCCCTGCTATATTTCCTCCCTCCTCTTCCCTACCTACTCACTCAGGAGTTTTGACTCCTGAACTTTCAAATCTCCCCTTTTCAGAACCTCTGCTAGGTAGGCCTCCTTTTTAGGGCTGCAGTGGGCAGAGCCCTACAGACCTCCTGCGATCAGAAAAGGGAGATTTTTTCCAACTGAACAACAATGTGGAGTTGCCTCACAGTTCCCACCCCATCTGTGAAGCCCTCCATGCTGTCCATTAGGAGTTGCACAGCACTATTTTCCTGTAGCCAGAGGTCACGGCGGAACACGGCACAGTCCACCATGTCCAAGATGGCTGACAACCTGTATTGCACATGCATGACTACTTTGCCATGCACAATAGAGGTTGTTGACCATCTTGGTCATGGCAGACTGTGCCATCTTCCACTGTGACCTCCGCCAGCAAGACCATGTACCCAACTGTTTCTTATTTTTTTGTTTTTCCTTCCACCCACCTGACCCTCCCTCTCAGCACCCACCACCTCACCCCCCCCCAGAAATGTTACAGTCACAGTGGGGGTGCCCAGTCCCTCAGTGCAGGAATCCTTTGTCCTTTTTTTCCTCCCGCCCACCCGACCCTCCCTCTCATCACCCACCACACACTCCCTCCCCAAGAAATGTTACACAGTGACACTAGGGGTGCCCAGTCCCCAGTGCAGAATCCTCGGTTATTTTTATTTTTTATTTCACCCTGTAAAGAAACTGTCCATCGACGTTGTATGTGACCATTACAGTCCCCCACCCAACCTCCCACTCAGCACCCACCACCCCACCTCCCCAAACCTTTACTTACCCATCGAGGGTCCAATACATAATCCTGTCTGGACCACAGACACGTCTTCACTCTTCAAAGCCAGACCATGAACTGAAGAAACAGGTATGCAGTTCAATGCATTTCAATGGTGTTTTGAACTTAGTAGCATAACTTGGCCATTTTTTCATATTTTTGCCCAAATTTTCAACATGCCTTTTTAGGGACCCCGCCTCATGAACAGTTGCACTGACATTAGACAAATCTGTCCCAAAAGGAGATTTTGTGGTCCCTGCATGAAATCACTTTTTGGGCATGAGTTGAAAATTTTCTCTGCCGTTGTTCATGAGGTGGGGTCATAAAAAGGCTATGATGAAAATTTGGTGTAAAGATATTAAAAAACAACAAAGTTATGAGCCTATGTTGTATTTTGCTAATGCAGGCTCGTAACTTTGGTAATTTTCAATATTATAACCCCAGATTTACAACATAGCCATATCTTTACAGCACTTCATGAACGTGACAGCTGTCATTTATCAAATCCTGGCCAAAATGTTTTTCTACATCCTGAAAGGTGAATTTGCAGTCCCTAAACAAAATAAATCACCTTTCAAACAGAAGTTGAACATTTTCTCTGCCGTTGTTCATGAGGCAGGGTCATAAGAAGGCTATGTTATAAATTTGGTGTAAAATATTTAAAAAAAAAACAAATTTATGAGGCTATGTTAAATTTTGCAAATGCAGGCTCATACGTTTGGTAATATTCAATATTTGTACCCAAATTTTCAGCATAGCCATTTCTTTACAGCACCTTATGAATGTGACAGCTGTCATTTTTCAGCTCCTGCCCAAAATGTGTTTTTATGTTCCAAAAGGTGATTTCACAGTCCCTGGGCAAAATCACCTTTAGGCCAGGAGATGGACATTTTCTCTGCCCTTCTTCATGAGGCAGGGTCAGAACAAGGCTATGTTGAAAATTTGGTGTAAAAATATTAAAAACAACAAATGTATGAGCCTACGTTACATTGTGTGAACACAGGCTTGTAACTTTGGTAATTTTCAATATTTTACCCCAAATTCCTCGGCTGTAGCCCTATCAGCTCTGGCCAGAGTTTGTTTCTTCAGGCTCCATTCTTTGAAATAACCTCTGTCCCTCTTTTGTTTTCTGTGCCTCTCCTTTCTCCATGAAGGTCTTGCTCACTGAGTTCACAGTTAACCCCTGTTTTTGAACATAGCTCCCTTTCTTCATGGTTGTTCTTTGCCTGACGTCTTCCTGCCTGGTGTTGCTGCAGGTATCTACCACTGAACCCTCACCGTTTTGCTACTGACCATGGCACCCTATCCTGGTCTATGTGGGTCGGTGTGGGTGAGTGTCAGTGTCATCTACCCTTGTTTTTACAATGCTGCTATATTTCTTGTTTCACTATTGCACTATTTGCACCTGTGGCACTTAGGTATCTAAATGTTCTAAACACTTTACATACCCATATATTGCCTAATCTGTACTTCTGTTTATTGCCTAATTTGTAGCTGTATATTATCAAAACTGTATTTCTGTAATTTGTATTCCATGCCTCTTTTCCCCAGGGTCACACCTCAAGATAAGCTTAAGTCCAGTGGGGTTTTCCTGACCAAAAATTCTTTCAATAATATTAAATAAAATATACATGCCCTGACACTACCTGACTGAATTTGTCGATGGTGCTTAGCATAATAGCCCAGTTGCCGGTACCCTTTGAAAAGTTCATTAAGTAGTTAGAGAAAACGAGTGACAATCAGACCACTGAAGGCAAGGAGTGGAAGAAAAATGATATAAATGTTAGTACTGTGTGTTGTAATGGTAATGGTAAAAAAAAGACATGGTCACTTCTGCCACCACTGTTTGTTTTGTTTTTTTTCTCAGTCTGATCACTTCTCCCAGCTATGCTGATATCAGTTACTCATGCCACACTGCAACAGTGACCCTGTTAAATGCTAGTACTGCAGAATCCTAGGTAATGCCTCACTCCAGAAATGGAGGGAAACTCAGTGGCAAAACAGGTAGAATAAAAGCAAAACCTTTATAAAATAAGAATGATAAATCCCACAAAACAAAATACCTGTTTATTCTCTGGCATGTAACTAGACAGTCCATCATCTTACAAAACATGTTTGAAAGTATTAAACATTGTCTCTGATGATGTTATTTGGTTAGTAACACATCCTTAACAAGTTTGAGAAATTAATTCAATTCCACTTTTTGTACAAATCCCAGTGCCTCTGTCTGTAAGACCAAAGAGTGTAGCTCTGTGGAGGAAATGGATTCTCAGAAGATTAATGTTTTTTTTGTACACTAAATGCCATACTACCATAGGCATCTTTCATCCTGGCCCGATGTCGCACATTAGGCTTACTGCAGCAACCTCCCAGCTCCAACAGCTCTCTTTTAACATAGTAACATGATAAGTTAAGGTCAGAGGGACTCCAAATTCACCATGTCACCCCCCCAACTTCATAAGCAGGGCAAATGGATATGCTGTTCTATCATGTACTAATTTACAGGAATTTCCTGTTACCTGCTCCATGGTCCTATACAGCTTGCCCCATGGTACAGTCTTCAGGGAGTTTCTCCACCCTGCTGAAGTATTATCTGTTGTGGAAGTGACAGAGAGGGTGTAGAGCCTGAGACCCCCCCCCCCAGCATACCCAAGGTAGGGGAGCCAACTCTGTGGCCCTCCACTGGAGGTTGTTGCAATGGTGGAGTGTGGCACTATACAGTTCAGAAAGTGGACGCACATGCTGGAAACAGAATCAAATGCACAATGCTTTAAAGTTGCTGCATCAAGTGAAATTTATTCACAAAAGTGACAGTGCATAATAAACTTTGGCTCTTCTGTTCACTTTATCCCACACTTCACCCAAATAGTTTCCACAGGGAGCTGTGCTTAACACAACTCTGCTAAAACAATAATAGCCTTTCACTGCAAATCACAGAAGTTGTATCTGCAACTGGAATAATATAAGGAGAAATCTGGCAGATAGTAGGCAATGAAGCTCCCACTCATTTCCTCAGCAAAGCCTTCCATTATAACATTAATATGAACAGGATCACCACCAGTCAGTACATAAATTGGAGGTGTAATGTGTAACTGGAAATACTTAGGAGAAGAAGCTTCCAAATCTAGGAGGTGTAACTCCCCTGTAACAGTCAATGAAGAAAGTGGCAGATTAACAAGCACTCTTAGAATATGTACTGTGAGAGACAGGGAACTGAGATCCTGTGACTTCCTTCCCAGTTTAACCCCTACAGAGGTGGGTGCTGAATCACCAGTCCTTACAGTTTAGAAGAGGGTGTCCCAAAACTAAATAATGTATTTCTTTTGTAAAGAAAATTATTTGTGTACAGGCAGTAATTTCCGGTGTGCTTGAACTTCAGTTATTGGGCATTCGCTAGCTTAGTAGCATGAAGCAGCACTGGTATAGGCTGTGAAGGATCCAGGGCTGAGTGCGTCATACCTGAAGGGGGGCCTTTCACTACTATCTGGGAGAGTAAGGTTCGTAAGAAAGCCCTGGAATTCCATGTTGGAGCAGATGGGGGATGCATTGCAGAGGTGAAGCATTTGGCCTCCAGGGAGAGAGTATGCAGGCTGCTCCATACCCCCCATCGTCCAACCACTGAGCAGCATTAATGTGAGCTGTAAAGGCAGCTGCTCACCTGCTCTCCCATCTGGAGAAATGGTACACCTGGGGGTGGGGGCTGTTATGGAGGTGGGGACAGGGGAGCAATAGGATAAATCAGTGTCTTGGAGGGAGACAACCACAGGGTTGGGAACCCTTCCAGCCAGCAGGACACAGCGCACCTGCAGTACATATCTATGCCTCCCATAAAGTTTTGGAAGCAATATTTCTGGCAGCCATGTGTGACCCCCACCCCTGTCAGCTGTGGCGACTGGGTTCACACCCCTGCCTGGTGACTGTAATAGGGCACTCCTGGTTGAGGGAGTTGGGTTTGTTCATTCTCCTGTAGTAGGGAGTTCATCCCAAAATAGTAAATAGCACAGCGCCTCCACCCAGAGGAAATAAGTGGGCCAGATGTTGTGTGCAGTACTGCCCTTTGGGATGCAGTATCTACCTCCCTCCCAATGCTGCACAAGTCCACCCCCTGGGGACCACCAGCAGCTGTTATTCTTACCCAATAATAGTTCAAACAGAATATACAAATTGAAACCCACACGGTGATCACATTCAACAAATGAAAAGTGCTTTGTTTTCTGACACAGCCTGGGGTAGCTGGAAATGGAAAAATGGGTTAAGTACTTGCACATTACCATTGAACGCTTCCCCCTTGATCAGTATACCATACACAGCACACCTGCCCAAGCAAGGGGCCCATTGAGATAAATAGGTCACACAGGGTGTGAAACACTCCATGACTCGTACCAGTAGAAGAACTACAGATATGACTGTAAACCCTTCTATCAAATAGATTCTGGGTACCCAAGAGATATATCAGAGTCCCAGTGCAGGTCTGGATGCTATGTTTCCCAGATCTTTCAGTGGTGCACATGAAGAAAATGTTAGCAAGCTCGCAAGTTACTCCTCAACAGGCCACAGGTGCTAGCAGAAAATTGTAAAACATGAACTTCAAATGGATAAATCAACCATTCCAATGCAAATATTTGTAATCCAAACATCAAAAATTGTAATCCAAAAAGCAATAAATGTAATCCAACTAGGAACTGGAAAAACTCAACCATTAATGCGGCACTCATGTGAACCATGGATCCAGAAGAACATCTCTAGATGGGATCAGCACAAGGCAGCAGTTGAAGCAGCACTCATGATCTTCTCATGTGGACCAAGCACCCAAGAGTAACCCTTCTGTCTCTTCTTCTCACTATTCACAGGAACATACACACATTGGTTTCACAGTTCCTGAGGAACCCAGGCCACCAGGTTTGAGAGTACACCTGTACTCTGGGCACGGGCCCCTGACTCCCCATTCACCAATTCACCCCAGTTGGTGAAGGCTAACAGGCCCCCTACAGCAGCTCAGGGAAGGTGCAGATCTACAACTCCACAAGCTTGCTTCAGCAGTCTCACAGGCTTCGCACTTCTCAGAAGTCAATGAGGTGGCAACTGGATAGGCACAGTATCTTCCCTCACAGGTGCTAAACAAACCCTGGAGAGGGCTTTCCAGAACTGGGCCTGGCTGGACTAAGAACACAACCCACCCACAGCAGGTCTGCACTCCTCAGAGTGTCTGTACTCTGGCCATTGGCTCCCCCAAAGTCCAGCAATCTCTCCCCTTTTCTTGTTTCTCATTGGGCAGACAGGCATGTCTGGCAGTCCTTCTAACCTGTCCTACCCTCTCATTGGCCCAGAAAAACCCACCAGTCCAATTGGGAGGGACCTGTGGCATCATCCTCCCACAATCCTTAGTTCTATCTTTCTGCCCTCTGATTGGCGGTTGTACAGGTTGTGGGTCACAAAGATGGTGGCCCGGGCAGCCCCTGTACTTGAATGGAGTCATGTGCGCCAAAGGTCTTTATATTACTTTATTTATTTTGCCCCTCAACATGTGCTGGTTCCGAACTTCTGTTGCAGCCCCCCTGGGCTGCTGTCTGGTTATGCCGGAGCACACTAGGGGGAGGTGTAGTGGTGGCTGTTGAGGCAGCTTTCAGGGCTCCTTGACAGTGGGCACTTCCTGCACTGATGACCATTCGAGCCAACTGCAACTCAAACCTGTGCACACCACAGTGTGCAAATGCAGTGGTCCTTTATCCTGACTGCTCCTCTGGTCCCTTTTCCAGCTGCAGTCCTGAGCCTGGGGCTGGGTCATGAATTGTCATCTCAACAATTGCATGAATTCCATCCAGGGCATATCTGAAAAGACAAAAGAGGCAACCACACACTAACAGTGCTGGTTCCGAATTTCTGTTGCAACCTCCCTGGGCTGCTGTCCAGTTGTGGCATGGAGTCAAATTGGCTTCCATGCTCCCCATCGGGAGCTCCGTTCTCTGCTTCCCCCCGGATAGCTGGCAGTCAGTATATGCAGTGGCAGGGCACCACTCTGTTAAAGATGCAGCATGCAAAAAATGTCCCAATCTTTCCATTTCTTCCCCCCAGTGCCTCCAAGCCTCCTGACACCTTCTGATGACCCTGGGGCTGGAGCACACTAAGGGAAGTATAGTGGCAGCTGCGAGGCAGCTTTCAGGCCTCTTTGATGGCAGGTGCGTCCAGTGCTGAAGACCATTCGAGCTGACCATGGCTTGAACCTGCGCACACCATGGTGTACAAATGTGGCGGTACTTCTTCTTGACTGCTCCTCCAGTCCCATTTCCAGATTCAGTTCTGGGGCTGGAGCAAGTGAGAAGATGGCAACAAGACTCCAAGGGAGTTCAGGGCGGCACCAACAGTGTCCAGGTAAGTCCCTCTCCTGAGGAGTGGGCTACACTCTTTCCTGGGTCATGAATTGTCATCTCAACAATTGCACAAATTCCATCCAGTGCATATCTGACAAGACAAAAGAGGCAACCACACACTATCAGTTCTATCTAGACAAATGCTTCCTAGCTATAATAACTTCAAATTGCAATGCCACATATTACCAGAAGCAGAATTAACAACATTTCCACAAACAGGTCTAGACAGACATTTGGTTCCTGTCTAACCAACATGCCCAGTACTTTGCATCCCCACCTTACACCTCATGATTATTGAATACAATATGGGGTGGTGAGTGGCATAGATTCCACAGTTCACAACTTAAAGAGGTAAGTCAGTGGGGGCACCAGGGAAATCATAACTAAGTTTCAAGAGGGGCTTGTTAGGCCTTTTGGACCATCTCAATGGGACTTCTTTGCTTCTATGGGCAACTAAAGATGTGCAATCCTCCTCTCTGGTAGAAGAACAGGGCTCTTCAGAATGAGTTGGTTCAAGTACAATGCCTGGTTCCTGGTCAATCTCTATAGGATCTACCACATGCTCTAGCTCAGGGGAGGGTTCAAAAGGCTCTGCTTCATGGTTTGGTGGTGTGGGTGGAGTATTTGGCCTCCACCGCTCATCAGAATTGTTCAACAGCTGGGGAATGTCCACCGTGGAATAATACTTCACAAGGTCATCATCCTCATCAGAAGAGTCTATTTTATTTGGTGCTGGGTCTGATGCACGCTGGTCAGGAAACCCGAGTAGACAGTTATCTTGTTTGGAGTCAGGCTGCGTAGTCAGGTTGTTGTATCAGTGAGAACCCCTGGTTTTCATTCTTTGAGGGTGTATTGGGCAATATTCTAGCTCTGGCACATCTAACTGTCCAATGGGGAGCAAATGGTTGAGATGCAAAGCCTTACTTCTCTGAGGTTCCCTGTCTGGACAAACTCTACACTGGCAAGTCCACACGCTTTTCAGTAACCAAATAGGGGTGTTGCCCCACTGGTGTACAATTTTTAGCTTTCCAGGCAGCCCCAAGTTCCAGACTAAATTTCTGTCCCCAGGGAATAACTCATGGGCTCTGACACATTTGTCATAACCAGTTTTATTTGCTATGTTTTGTTTGTTAGACAACTCTGTGCCTAACCAGCAAGCATCATCCAACTGTTGTTTTAGTCTTTGGACATATTTGGTGTAAGTCTCTAAGTTGTCCCCATCAGATGACACTCCAAATGCAAGGTCTATCGGAAGCCTGGCATCTCTTCCAGACATCAGCAAATATGGGGATTGCCCTGTGGCATCATTGCAAGTTCAATTGCAGGCATGGACCAGGATACTCACTTGCTGACTCCAGTTTGCTTTTTTACGAGAGTCCAATGTGCCCAACATATTTAATAGCGTCCGATTGAATCTTTCAGGTTGAGGGTCACCCTGGGGGTGGTAGGGAGTGGTAGGGAGTGGTTCGAACCTTTCTAATTCCCTACAGTGACAGCAACTCTTTCAAAATCCTGACCTTGGTCAGAATGGATGCTCTTGAAAAGTCCATAATGAACAAAGTATTTTTCAACCAGAAGCTTAGTTACAGTGGTGGCACCTTGGTGTTTGGCTGGAAAGGCTTGGACATAATAGGAATAGTAGCCAGTCACTACCAGGATATTAGCTATGTTCTTTTTATCTGGTTCTGACCTCAAAAAGTCAATACAAACTAAGTCCATGGGGACACTTGTGGTAATGTTCACCAAAGGAGCCGCTCAAGTGGGTAGTGTTTCATGCTGGATACATCTCATACACTGTTTGCAATAGTTCTCCACCTCTGTACTTATTCTGGGCCAAAAGAACCTTCTTCTGACTTGGTCCAGCATTCTGTCCACCCCCTAATGTCCCATCTCATTGTGCAGGGCTTTGAGGGCCATCTTTCTGAACTTTGCTGGTAGTAAAAACTGGTTTAGAGTTGATCCATCACTGCTCTGGGGTTCTCTGTCAATCACACCATTATGCACTTTCAATTTACTCCATTCTCTCAGTAGCAGGGAGATGTCTGGATGATTTGCTTTGATGGAGTCTCAGCCACCCCCTTATTGGAGAGGACTGACAATATCTTGGATTACAGGATCTTCCCTCTGTTCTTTCTCCCACTCCTGAGAGCTCATCTGTGGCAGTGTAGGTTTACTGAGAGACACAACATTGCAATAGACCATTGGCATGCAATCTGAGGGAGCACCCAAACTATCTACTAGGTGAAGTGTAGCACTGAGTCTAACACCTCTTCTATATCATATCTTTTACACAAAGCTCTGACAGCAGTCTCAGGATTCCGGACCCATTCTTACCCTGCCACCTCTGGGTGGGGACATCTGGAAAGCACATCCACATCAGTGTTGCTCCTCCCTCTATGATACTCCACACAGTAGTCATATGTCGAAAGGGCTGACAACCAGCAATGGCCTGCAGAGTCCAACTTTGCTGTTGTCTGCACGAATGTGAGGGGGTTGTTATCAGTGCAGACAGTGGTGTGGGCCCCATACAAGTATTCATGGAACTGATCAACAGTTGCGCATTTAAGTGCTAAAACTTCCAGCTTTTGGACAGGGTAGCTCTTTTCTGAGGGTGACAGACTGCAACTGGCATACACTATTGGCCACAGACCTTGTGGATGTTTTTGGTACAACACTACTCCCAGCCCACTGAGGTTGTCATCCATATGCAGCACATATGGCTTACAGGGATCTGCATAGGCCAACATGGGCGCAGTGGTCAATTGTCTTATTATCTCTTCAAAAGCTTAATCAGAAGCTTTCATCCATCAGGGCCCAAAATGGTTCATGCACCCTATAATAAACTTTTCCAGGAGCAGACTGTGATACCCACTTGGTCTTTTGATGGGCAGGGGGATACCCTGGGGTTAGGTCTTGCAAAGGCTTGATGATGTTAGTGTAATCTTTAATAAACCTGTGGTAATAACTGGCAAATCCCAAGAAACTCTACAGTTTTCTCAGCCAGGTGGGTTTAGGCATAAGAGCGACAGCCTGGACATATTCCGAATTGGTACAGATGCCATCTTGTGACATGGTGTGACCCACATACTTGACCGAGGTCCTGAAGAACTTACACTCATCACAAGAGAGCTTAAGACCATACTCCTCCAGCTCAAGCACTTTAAAACTGGGCCTCATGCTCTTCCAGGACTTTCCAAACTTGATAATATCATACAAATATTCTAGGCAATCTAATAAATTCATGTCACCCACGGCTCTCTCAATCAGCCATTGGACAGTGGTAGGCACCCCTGAAATGCCTTGCAGCATTCAGAGGAACTCATAGAATCCCAGGGGCAAATAAATGCAGCCTTTTCTTGGTCTTGCTCAGCCATGGGAATCTGATAGCTCAAGTCCATAACACTGAACCATTGAGTAACATTCAGGAAGTCTAGAGCATCTTGCACTCGCAGCATAGGGTATTGGTCAGGTAGAGTTTTTTTGTTTAGAATTTGATAAACCGCACATATCCTGATAGCCCCATTCTTCCTTCTGCCAACTACAATAGGGGACGTGTAGGGGCTCCTGCATTCTTGAATAATGCCTGCAGCCAGCATCTCCTGCAAGTGTTTGTGAACATCATCTATGTCAGCCATGGCTAGCCATCTCAACATTTCCCAAAAAGGCCTCTCATCCAGGACCCAAATGTGATGCTTCACACCCTTGGCACACCCCACACCCCATTCCTTCAAGGAGAAAACCTTTGTTCATGTCGACAACTCTTTTTGGATTCTATTCCACAATTCTATAGGCAAAGAAGGGTCTCCAGTCTAGAACAATGAAGGATCTACTTGTCCAAGAACCTGGCCCTCTCTCTTGTGTGGCTGTACTGCCAGGTCAGCAAAGAAGACCCTGGCAAGTGTCCACCCCTTTTGGATGGTCACTTAGTCACATTTGTCATATTTTTTTTTTTTTTTTTATTTAATATTTAATCACCGGTTAAAAACCCAAGGACATCAAATGCCCGTTTTCATGGGTGACCCAGAACAGAAACAGCAATATAATGCAATACAATAGACAAAACAAATTAATAATGACAAGAACATATCTGAAGGGTAAGACTATGCTGCTTCAGGGATTCCTTAAAAGTACACAGTGTATTCTAAAATATCATTGGGCAAATCACATGTACATCTACTCTTCTGACATAAGCATGGGCTTTAGCTGGCAGTATACTAAGTTTAACTACTAGCCCCTCTGGCAAACCAGCTTTCTCTGGGCTAGCCAACATCAGGAGCTGATTGTGGTGGGGTCTCTTGAAGTGCACTACTGCAGTGACAGCACACTCAGATTTGGGGGGTAGCACCACTGCAGAAGTTTCTTGATGCCACACAGACCCTACAGCCTCATCCTCAGGTTGGACACTGGTTTTACGTTTGTAGGCTTGTCTAACCAGACCATGGAGCGACACTGATGTTTTCCCTTGTTGTGTTTCAAACCCCTTGCACAGCTGACCCAAATGGTGGAGCATATGGGCATTGGTTCCTACGATAATTGGGGTTTCTTTGTACATGCTTCTTTATAGGCACTCCAGGGCACACGTCTCCACAGCAATAGGAGTTCCAGCAACATTCACTGGGAAGGAGATCCAGATACAAATCAACCCCAAATGAGGGTATGAAGCTTCACTGAGCCCCCCACACATCCAAGCCTTCCCGAGCCCCCCACACATCCAAGCCTTCCAAAGGCTCCAACTTTTTGAGAGAGATATTCATCATAATAGTCCTTGAACACTACCGTGACTTGGGAGCCACTATCCAGCAGCACCCGCGTGCACAGCCCAGTCACCTGGGCTTTCACATCAGCAGTAGGACCCACAATCTCGACCCAATCTCTCGACATGTGAGCTTTAGTGTCCGACGCTTTTGCTTTGACACTAACATTAGTTTTGCGCCGATGGTGGGTGAGCAACTTGTTTCCATGGCCCCAGAGCACTCTTCCACTGGGGCCCGCTGAGGTTTAATGGTTTAGTGATGCTGGTGGCCAGTTTCTCTCACATTAATCAGTCTGTGACCCTCTGAAACTTGCTTTTGGATTGACATTGATGTTGGACATGCTCATCCTCTACACACCAGTAACAGTAGATATCAGTTTGACATACTAGTTATCAAAAGGGCACAGCTGGAGAGTTGCATGGACTCCCCCCCCCCCCAAGCAGGAGTCATAAATGATTGCAGGGTTTGGTGGTTCATGGAGTCTCCTACCATTTTCTTTAACTAAATAAAACATAAATGTGTGCATAATGCTGACGGTGCTCTGGATAAATTCAGTAGTCACAAACAGCAAGAATCCGGCATGCATAGGGTTGCCACCTTTGAATGAGGCAAAAACCGGATCTAAGCTCCTCCCCTAGCCCCAACCCTTTTCATGACTCATCATGCACTGTTCCTCCAATAAAAGACAACACTTAAAGCAGAAGTGAAATAAAAATGTTAAAATACTGTACTGTGCCTGTTAAAGTTACTTTCCTAGGTTCTTCTTAATTATTTATGTATTTATTTATTGACATTGGTTTACCAGATAAACATACAGAGATAAAAGAAATCTCATTTACAGATATGATCTGGGGGAGAGACAAGGGAAATACTGTAAATAGCATACAACAGTATACATACTTTATATATTTTTCTGCTTCCATTTCCTGTTCTTTTCCACAGTACTATTTCAAAGCCAAAGAAGTGACCATACTTTTTTCTTGTGGGAAAAATAATTTAAAACATTTAAAAATGCCTAAATTCTGTTAGAGATGAAAATGTTTACCAGCAAATGAAAACAGAGGACAACTGGTTATGTTACTGTTATGAAAGGTGGGGGCAGCTGTGCTGCTATGCCACTTTAAGATGCAGATTAGGTTAAGTAAGTGCTAATGGTGTTAATGGCCATACCTTACACCTCCCAGAGTGACTGCATTCACAAACAAAAGGCTACACTGACAACAGAACTTGTTTGTAACCTGGACATGTAGCTGAAACAATGAGTGATATGACAAAATCTGTTTCAAAAGTATGTGAGCACTCAAAATGGCTCAAAAACCTGACCAGCATAGAGGAAAACCGGATTACCTGATAGGGACCCTGAAAACCTGATCACCAGGTAAAAAATCTGACAGGTGGCAACCCTAGGCATGCACCATCTCATTTATGAAGGACACCACAAAGCTCCAGAAGTCAATTTAAAACATTTTATTGTAGCAGGGAGCACTTGCTCGCCTGATGCATTTCGGACCAAATAGTCCTTTTTCAAAGGCTGAGGTAAACGTCCAAAAACAGTGAATAAATATCCAAAATACCATGACGTCATAGTGACATACACTCAACACTCCAAATTCATTAGTCAGGTGTAAACATGTGACATTCATTTAAAAACCAGAATATAACTTTTAATAAATATCAATGCTTACTGTGTTAAACATCTGTTTTAAAGATCAACATACAGACAAACTAATACATCTTATAGAATCAAATTAAAACCATAGGGAAATCTGAGGGGGAGTGAGGGAAAGGCCAGCCAAGATTTAAAAGCAGGATCATTTAAACTTTAGTTAATAAAGTATGGCTCCAACTATTTAAAATCGATGCCAGAATTTTTTACCTTTACTAATATATTTCATCCAGTTGGATTACATTTTAAAGTGCATTTATTATAATCACCCAAAGGACTTATGTACTGTGTTTTCGCACCAGGGGAGCAGGCGGCTCGTGCCCCCTGCACCGCTAAAGTTTGAAATTACCTCAGGGTCGAGGCGCCGGGAAACCGGGTGGACCTCCCTTGAAGAAAAGACAAGGAGTCAACGGGACAGCAGAAGCCGAAAAGATTCTCGAAGGGGCTGGGCGGAAGCTGCACAAGAAGCAGCTTACATTGTGCTTGATTTTACCAGAGACTTTTCCTTGCCTACCCTTTGTTCCCAAATGGAGCTCAAGCTGAAACCGCTTTGGCGCCAAACTGCCATTTGAAAGAGGCAGCAGCGCCAATTGGCCATAGGAACTGTGACGCCCAGGCAGCCTAGGTTTAAAGGCTGTCCAGACATCTCTAACTCTGGACTGTATGTTTGCACCGGGGGAGCGGGTGGCTCATGTCCCCTGCACCGCTGAAGTTTAAAATTACCTCAGGGTTGAGGCGCCGGGAAACCGGGCGGACCTCCCCCAAAGAAAAGCCAAGGAGTCGATGGGACAGCAGAAGCTGAAAAGATTCTCGGAGGGGCTGGCGGCAGCTGCACAAGAAGCAGGTTACATTCTACTTGATTTTTGTCCAACCCTGTTCCCTCCTCCCCTTAAATGCCCGGTAGCCAAGCCCTTCAGCTGACCAGGACCAATTGGAGCTGGGTTAAGGCGGGAACCTAGTAGCTGTCAAGATCGCATTGTTGCATCTGTTTCACCCTAGGGCTCCCTTGCAGTGTCTATCTCTCAGACTGCTTGTGCATGGGCATATAGCTCTGGGGAGATCTGACCATGTTAATGACCTATTTGCCAGCATAATTAATCCTGTCTGCCTGACTTTTGCCAGCATAATTAATCCTGTCTGCCTTACGTTATAGCCACCGGCTACCGAGTCTGATAGCAGTGTGCTCACTTTTTCACGGAAGAGTGCTCTGTTTACTCGATTTGTCTTCGTGTGAGCCTAACTTAATATTGGTTTAAGGGTAGGACAACTGCCAACTGCCTTGAAATTGCTCGTTTCCCAGTGATAAATTAGTCACTTATCTAGGAAGGGTGTACTGTTTTTCCGACCTGTCTGCTTGTCAGCTTAACCTTGTATGGTCTATGTGTATGATGACTGCCTTATGATTACTACCTGCTCTAGTGCCTGAACTTGTCTGTTTACCAGTGCAATTTAATATTACCTATTAGTGGTTCTTGACAGGCTAACTAAAACTTTCTACTGCACTGCCCCACAACCTACCTGTCCTGTGATACCAGTACAGCATAGCTAGCTGTCACTTGCAGTAGAGTGGGCTCATAAGCTCGAGTAATTGCGGACGGTAGCTGCTGGACACCCAGCCGTACCCAGTTCTCACGTGGTTGGGTGTATAGGCTAGGCAATTAGTCAGATTACCAACTTAACTTATATTATCTACTGACCAGTTTCCAGCCTAATTAATACCAGTACGGTTCTGTCCGGCATCCCACCTGCCCTGTGTTGCGTGCTTTGCATATTCACTTGTCACATGTACCGAGTGGGCTTGTGATCTCGTGCAAGACGGTAGCCGCTATAAACCAGCAGCACCCAGCTATTTTCCCATCCATGGGAGGCCCCACTGTCAGCCACTGGTGACCCGTGGTCATAATTTTTTTCTCTGTCGCTCTTCTGACATCTGCCTTGGTGTTGACATGGGGCACCCCGAGCTTCTACCTAAGCTATTGTCACTCCAGTTGCTCATGTGTGCAATCGCCCTTGTGACCCTTACTGTCCCTTGCATCCCCTGATTCACAGAAGCTGGTGCTCCTTCGAGGGGAGAATGCTGGGGTACATGTACCCAGCCGGTGGAGACTGATTACACCTTCTCCAACCTTCTAGCAGTAAGCACGCCCCCTCCCTGGGTTCTCTGTAGTCTTGACCTGAGTTGCTTTCTGAGTCCTGCCTGTATGGTCAGACACTACGGCCACAAGCCACTGGCCAAGGTTGGATCCCCTCCCTTAAGGCATCTCCTCTGGCTCCTACTGGTGACTCTTGTGCTAGCGGGTGACATAGAGCTAAACCCTGGACCACCATGTCAAACCACCCCCTCAGTGATGGGCTGGTCAGCGGTAAAAGGGCTAACAATAGCTCATCTTAATATCAGAAGCCTCCTGCCTAATTTGATGGAACTTCATGTCTGGGTAACACGCCACAGCCCAGACATCCTTGGCATTACAGAAACTTGGCTTAAACCCGCTATACCAAATTCTGTATGCGCCCTCCCTGAGTATGACCTCAGACTCGATCGACCGGGGGAAAAAAGGGGGGGTGGCATCCTGGTCTATTACAGGAGCCACCTCAACCTATCGGCTCTACCCGGTCAACGGACAGTGCATTCCCCCTGTGAATCACTGCACACGGTACTGTTGCTAGGAATGTCCAAAAAGATACATATTATTTACACCTACAATCCTCCCAAGGGAGGCCTAGAGGGACTATCTGTCCTCCTCAACACAGTTGGCGCTGTGACACGGCATAACGGACTAATCATCCTGGGTGATCTTAACCTGAATTGGCTGGGCAGTAACACCAAAGCATTTGAGCCTCTACTTGCAGGACTCTCTCTGACGCAGCTTGTCAAGGATCCTACCAGGTGCTCAGCTAATGGTGGTGTGAGCTCTCTCCTGGACTGGATCCTGACTAACAGACCAGAAAGGATCAGCTCATCGGGCATCCTTCCTGACTCAGTCTCTGATCATTCCCCTGTGTACTGTGTGTGGAGGATCCCACCCCTGAAAATTCCGCATAAAATCATTCAGGTCAGAGACTACTCTAGGTTTGATCTTGCCTCCTTCCATAACGATATTCAGCACACCGACTGGTCAGCTGTATGGAATGCTCAGGACTCCACATCTGCTGTCAGTCACTTCCTTATCTCTCTTAGGGCCTACAGGATAAGCATGCCCCCCTCATCAGATGGAGGGTCAGGGGATCGGCTACAAAATGGCTTCATGGCAGCCTCCTAGCCCTCCTGAAGAATAGAGATAAGTGCTGGGCTAATTTTAAGGCCACGGCAGACCAGGCTGTTTTTCAGAAATACAGGAAACTCAGAAATGAGTGCAAAAAGAGCATAAGGGCAGCCAAAAGTGAGTTCTGCAAATCTGCATTGCTGAACTCGGCCAGGGACCCACAGAGGTTCTGGAGAAACATTAAACACATAGTGAGTGGTACCCAGAGTGCGGAGACCTCTGATATGATTACTGATGGTACCAGCTGTAATAATTCAGTAACCATTGCCAATACTTCTAATCTTTATTTTTCTGATCTGTCTGATTTCACCTCGTCATTCCCCCCTGGTGGAGGTGACAACGGTGATCAGCCCTCAGCACTATCGCCATCCCGCCCGCCCTTTCATTTCAGGGCGGTGGTGGTACAAGAGGTGCAGAGACTGCTCTCGGGACTCTTCCCCTTTTCGAGTGCTGGCCAAGATGGCTTGGAACCGAAGCTCTTCAGTCTTGGTGCCCCTTGGCTTGCCCCACTGGTAGCGCACATCTTCAATCTGTCCCTGTCATCTGGTGTTATTCCAGACATATGGAAGGTCGCCAAGGTGGTCCCGATTCTTAAACAGGGGAACCCTAAACTAATAGAGAACTACCGCCCGAAATCCATTTTATCTGCAGCCAGCAAACTTCTTGAGAAAGTTGTGGCAGGGCAACTCTCTGAGTACTTGCAATCACATGATCTACTGTCTCCTGTGCTGCACGGATTCAGGAAAGGGCACAGCACATCCTCTTCCCCTGTCACTGTCTCATCATGGATCAGGGAGGCTATGGGCCAAGGCAAACTCTCCAGGGCCATCTTTACAGATCTCTCTAAGGCCTTCGACCTGGTTGATCATGCCATGCTCTCCACTCAGCTAAGATCCCTTGGCCTATCTTCTGCCGTACTCAGTTGGTTCTCCAACTATCTACACAGTAGAATGCAGCGGGTTAAATATGGCAAGGAGCTCTCTGGCCCTATTCCTGTAACCATGGGGGTCCCTCAAGGCTCTGTCCTGGGGCCCCTGCTCTTCTCCATTTTTGTAAATGATCTCCCTGCATCCGCTGCTCACTGTAAACCAATCCTCTATGCAGATGATCTGGTCATCCTGACTCACCCCCAGAGATGGGGGTCATTAACCGCCACCTGAGTGAGGACCTGATGAACATTCAGTCATGGATCTTGTCCCATAAGCTGGTTCTTCATGTAAAAAAAACCCAGGCCATGCTCTTTGGGTCTCTGGCCAAGATTAAGGCCTCCCCTGAGCTGTTCTGTGTCTCTGGTACCAACGGTGTCCCGATCCCTGTCACTGACAACTTTAAGTACCTTGGGGTGACGCTGGACCCACAGCTTGACCTAGGCCACCATATCCAGAATACATGCAAGGCTGTCAACTGCAAACTGGGTCTGGCCTACAGAGCAAAAAGCAACCTCACTCCAGCTGCACATATTGCTCTTGCCAGAGGTGTGCTCCTCCCTTTGCTATGTTATGGGCTCCTTCTGTTTGCCCATACCACCAAAGCCCATCTCTCTAGGTGGTCTACTGCCTACTTCAATGTCTGCCGCTTCGCCCTGGTGGCCCCCCGTCTCACACACCATTGTGACCTCTACAGCAAGCTAAACTGGCTCTCCTCCTCAAAGCACATTGACTTTGTCTTTGGGTGCTTCACGGGAAAGGTCCTTGGCACTGGCAACCCCCCTCCCAGGGGTTGGCGAAATTCCTTGTCCCAGCTGCCCCCTCATCCTACCACCTCAGGTCTCAGGGGCCTGCCACTCTTAAGGTACCTGTTACTCGGACTCAAATGGGTGGTAGGGACTTTGCAGCATGTGCTCCCAAACTATGGAACACCTTCCCAGACCAGGTCCGTGTCGCCCCATCACAGGGCTGCCTGCATTCCTCCCTGTGGAACTACCTAAAACTCTCTTCGGCCTGTGGCTGCCCAAACCCCCTGTGACCCAATCATTGCACTCCGCCCTTCTGGACATAACCCCGGACAAAAGTGGCCCTATGTTGTATATAGTTAAGTACCTGCTGATTCTCAACTGTACCTTTTGTACTGCTCCTAGTTGCTACTTATCTTATTCTGTTGTGTTTATGCTTAACAAAAGTATGCCTCACAAGACCTGTAACTTGTTGTTATTCTGTATTATGTTGTTCTCACGTGACTTGTAAGCTGTTTCTAATCTGTACCATGTCGTCCTATGTATTTAAGTCTGTAATTTCCTGTACTCTCCCGGGTCATACCTGAAAATAGGCAATTGTCTTGTCTAGTGTACTTACCTGGTTAACAAAAGCTAAATAAATAAATAAATGATGTTACTTGTTATTTAGAATCTAACGTTTATCACTTTTATTGTAAAAATAAAGTTCCCATGATAAATCAAAGCAGTATTTAAAAAAATACTTGGATCCGTGCTTTATTAACTTAAGATTAAAGGGTCCTGCTTTTAAATCTTGGCTGGCTTTTCGCTTGCCTCCCACCCCAAAAAAATGTCCCTATGGTTTTAATTTGATTCTATAAGATGTATTAGTTAGTCTGTATGTTGATCTTTGAAACAGATGTTTAACACAACAAGTATTGCTGATCACGTGATGGCAGCCTGAGCGAAGACAGTCTCCTCTCGGAGCTCCGCTCTCAATCTCCTGATTTTAACTTTATACAGCGGTATTTGCACACAAAAACCTGTCCTAACTAGGCGGAGTATCTGTGGATTTCTCTCCGGCGCTAGTGTCTGGCGGTTTAATGGAAGTTTATATGAAGAGCGCCCTGAGGCACCCTCCATGGACACCGAAAGAAAAAGGTCGCAGCGGGCCAAGCAGCAGGCCGCCAGCTCCCAAGATGCCCACACCAGAAGCTGCCTTGTCGGAAACCAGGTTTCTGGAGATCATGCAACCTCTCCAAACGGCTATCACGTCAATCTCTGAGGATTTACAGGAAATTAAAGGTGCAGTGGATGTACTGTCGAGAAGGGTTGGGGATTTGGAGGCTAAGATCACATCGATGGAGAGGAAACAAGAAAGGAGTGAGACCGAGTTAACCAATATGAAGCGTAGAATGAAGAAGCTAGAAGACAAGCTGGAGGATTTAGAAGGCCGCAGTAGAAGGAATAATTTGATAATTGTCGGGTTGCAGAAAAGGAAGAAGGAGTGCCATAATTACTTTCTTGCAAAGTTCTGTGGTAAAATAGCTGGCTCCTCCTGGGAGTATGTTATGTAGAGAGAGCCAGCGGCATCGCCACCGCCACCCAGGGCCAACCACCCAGGCCAACAATTTTGAAATTCTTGAACTATCTGGACAAGCAACACGTCCTTTCTAAGGCGAGGGAAGCGCGAGCTGACATGGGAAGGCAAGAAGATACGATTATTACTGGACTTGCCCCACTTCGGTGAGGGTTCGAAGACAAGAGTTGCACCCGATTGTGTCTAAATTAGTGGCGGCTTCTAAACCATTCAGGGTCAAGTATCCCGCCATATTGATGATAAAGCACAAGGACAAATGGTTGGCATTCGAATCCCCTGCGCAAGCTACACAAGAGCTGAAAGTTATCTTCCCAGATCTCTACAAATGATTAGCGAAAGGATGATCCTCCGACAGGGGGACTGCAAATGGTGATATAATAGCCTAAATCGAGGGTCCAGTAGGTAATTTTGATCATGGACAGACCTATCTGTGAGAAGTAACAGAGGAATATTGTCTTTGACACTTTGAGGTGATTTGTCGCCATGTGATAATAGACCCCTGCTGGCGGTCTTAGGTTATGCAGAGTTGGACAGACCTGTCTGCAACTGAGGCTCTAGGAGTGGATTGTAGCTGATCTAAGTAGTTAATCGCTACATGGACAATGGTCTGCATGATCTCTGGCACTCCGATTTAAATCAGACCCCTTGTCCTGGGTCACTCAGATTTATGTCTAGGAGGCGAATTTGATCCGCATTGCTTGATGGCATGGACCTGCCTGCTTCCTGAGGATGGATTTGTTTATGATGATGCAACGTGTTGTAGTGCTCTGTCCCTTGGGGGAGGTTGCATCCTGGGTGTGCTGGCATAGTCAGTCGAAAGAGTGATGGCACCAGGAAACTGATTAATTGAGACTGTGGTGGCTGAATGGAGAATCGCGGGGCTCTATTCTGATCTCTCTTTATAGAGTCTGAGGATCGAGTTATGCAATGTGCATCGGACTTGTTTACAGGACCTAATTACGAAGGATTTCCTCCCCCCCTTTTTTTTTTTTTTTATACATATAGGAACCAGTGGTTACTTGGGGGCTATTAATTTTAGCACTGGCTTATTAAAGCTGACTAGTTGAGGATAGCTGATGATTCAAAACGCTTACTGGTAATGGTCAGCTCAAGCCCATTGGGAGAGCATCTACAGAGTTAGAGTTAAGATCCTTCAACAAGGTTTGTCTGTTGTTATAGTGTAGTCTTTGCAGGGATTATTGGAGAGGGGCTCCGGGAGGTTGAGTGGTTGGGCCGCTTAGAAGTGAATCACGTGGTGTTGAATATATAGGAGGCAGTTTTTGGAACTGGGGTATGTGTGTGTATTGGGGCAGGGGTTTTAGTTGGGTGATATTGGTATTGGGGGTGGAAGGGCTGTGGGTCAGAAGAAGTCAGGTTGGGCTCCAGGGAGTGAGTGAGGGTTCCAAGGCTGCACATCGTCAGGATTCTTCAAGGATTTCTAAGTCAGGGGTTTGTAAATACCTAAAAGAGAAGCGGTAGTACAATCTACTGATATATTGTTTTTATGCATTTGTGTCTAGAGATTAATGGTAGGGCAACATAGAGTAATTCATATAAAGTTTATTGAGTTGGAATGTCAAAGGAGCCAAGGATAGGTTAAGAAACAAATTATATTAAGGCACCTCGGTCAATTGGGAGTACAAATTGTCTTTCTACAAGAGACATCTAAGAGAAGTGACATTCATTACTTTAGAAGGGCATGGGTAGGGCAGGAGTTTTTGGGGCAGGGACATCCACGAATAGGGGAGGGGTAGCTATCCTCATAGCAAGGAGCACTCCTTTTAAATTGGTGGAAGAGATTTGGGACCCGGAAGGTCGAAACATTATAATACATGGCCTGCTAGAGTCACACCCGATATTATTGGGCTCAATATACGGCCCCAATTGCGATTCCCCAGCCTTTTTTATGAGATTAATAAATATGGTAGTGTCCAACCCTGAGAAGCTTACGGTATTAGGGGGGGACTGGAATCTAGTTCCTCAAAATGATCTGGATAGATCATGTAAGGAGAGGCGAGGCCTATCACCAGCACAAAGCACTGAAGGATCTCATTAGTAAAGGCTGCCCTAAGGTCGATGTTTGGCGTGTAATTAACCTATGTACGGCAATACACTTTTTCTCCGCCGTACACAAGACATATTCACGAATAGATTATATCTTAGTTAGTTCATTCAGAATGTCCGGGGTAACACAGGCGGATATATCTGCCAAGAGTAATATCTGATCATGCGCGGTCAGTCTGGATTTTCAGCTCAGCCGTGGGAGTAAGCGGTCTCCACAATGGAGATTAAATTGTCAGATGTTGAAAGAGGAATCTTCACTGAGGCACATTGTAGATTTCATCAAGGGTTTCCTGGAAGGTAATCAAGGCTCAGTGGTTAAAAGGACCTAATTTGGGCTGCCTTAAAGTGCTCCTTGAGGGAATTGATTAAGATGGCCTCTAAAAAGCGTATGCAGGAGGTACAATTAGACTCCCTGCTAGCTTCTATTAGGATTATAGAAGGTAATCTATCCGTGCCTCGACCGAGGCAAATTGAGACAAGACTTTACTAGTTGCAGGCCCAATACTTTGGTCCTAATGTCACAGAAAGCTGGAACTGGCCCTGTTGAGGACCAGGCTCCAATACCTAGACACAGGGGAGAAGGCGGGGAAATTACTCGCCATGCATATCCGTCACTTAGACTCAACCCATTTTATAGCTGGAATTCGTAAGGGGCAGGGGGAGCAGGTCTGTACGGACCCAGGGGAAATGGCGAATGCCTTTGGATCGTATTTCCAGGCGTTATATGCGGTAGATCCGGAGACAAAACCTTCTGTAGATGACATTAATCTATTTCTTAGGTTAGTGGTGCTGCCAAAAGTAACTGAGGGAGAAGCGGCCTCTTTGAGTGCTCCAATCTTGGTCCTAGAAATTCAGCAGACCATTCAACAAATGCCCTTAGACAGGTCCCCTGGTCCAGACGGGTTTCCCAGTAATTTTTACAAGGCATGCCATTTGTTAATATCCCCAATTTTAAAGGAGGTCTTTCAGTATTGGTTCGATTACAGGTTATCAGATCCTAGCTTCCAAGAAGCGATGATCTCTTTAATCCTGAAACAAGGGAAGGACCCTCTCAGTATGGATAGTTACCGCCCTATCTCCCTTCTAAACACGGACATTAAAATTCTAGCTAAAATCTTAGCTAACAGGTTGTCCAAAGTTATGGATAAGCTAGTTAGTCGGAAACAAGTGGGCTTTATGATGGGGAGATCGCCCCAAGATCACATGAGGAAATGATTACACCTTATTACTATTGCTAAGGATGCCAATACCCCAGCAATACTTATGTCATTGGATGCGAAAAGGCATTCGATAGGGTATCCTGGGATTACCTATTTGCCACTCTGTCCGCCTTTGGTTTGCCTGATGTTTTCCTGAGATGGGTTCAAATCTTATACTCCTTTCCTTCTGCCAGAGTAAAGTGTAACGGATACTGTCACGGTAGTAAAGTTAGAGCAAGGCACGAGGCAAGGATGTCCCTTGTCCCCTTACTATTCAATCTATACTTAGAGCCATTATTGCATAGATTGGCAGGAAACACTCTTATTAAGGGTATACAGGTGGGGAGGCCAGCTATATATACCGGTATATGCAGATGATGTGTTGCTACATATCAAGACCCTGAGACCTCGGTTCCAGCTATCCTTGGAAATCGATTCCTTTCCAAAATATCTTACTACAAGTTAAATCGAGTGAAGACGAAGATTCTCCTAAATAACAAGTTACTGAAGGCAGATTTGATGTCGTTTGGCCTCTGTTGGGAGGCAAAGTCTCTTACGCATCCTTACATAAATATCTGCACAGAACTGAATCACATGATCAAAATAATCTGGGTAGTCTAGTTAAAACCATAATGGGGATATGGATAGGTGATTGCTCTCTTTGTCACTTTGGGAAGGTTGAATATTATGAAAATTAATATTTTGCCTAGATTATTATATCCCTGGGTATGTTGGGTGTACACCTCCAAAGGGTAGTTCTCCAATTTACAGAGGGCATTTAACCTCTTTATATGGAATGGGAAAAGAGTTCTCAGAGCCTATATTAAACTGACAGCTCCGAAATTAAAGGGAGGATTAGCTGCTCCCTCTCTTTTTCTATATTATACCGCGCAGCACGTAAGCAAGTTGGGTCATTGGAGTGAAGGGAGCAGTCAATTAACTTACTTACCTTTATGGGTAGACATAGAGCGATGTTTGGCGAAGAGGGTGAACTGCTCGCTGCGGGCCCTGCTATGTGTTTCCCTGTCAGCTATTCCTAAACCCTTGAAGAACAACCCTATGGGATGGTCATTAAAGACCTTTCACCAGCTACAAAATTACCTTGCAATTAAATGATACCTATCAGCCAACCAACCTATTTTTGAAAATCCTCATATCAGGGTTGGGGGTGCGACATTGTCCACTGCATTTTGGCCCCAGATAAGTCACCTTAGAGTCTCGGACCTTTGGGTGAATGGGAGACCTCTGCCCTTTGATCAGTTGGCGAGGTCTTTTGGAGTTGCGGGTCAGGACTTGTTTAAGTGGCTACAAGTCAGTAAGGCCCTAACTTTTGTCTTTTCTCGGATGACTCCAGTTGACCATGGGGTCAGAGATATTGACACACTTTATCTATAGCCTCTCAACAGCGTCCAGTCTCTAAGATATACAAAACACTTCAGGAATGGGACTTTGGAGCTTCCCTCAGGGTGTGTTTTACTGGACGAGGAGTTAAGAATACCTGATGTGCCCAGTCTCTGGAAGAAGCTTTGGCTTACAATGTATAAATACATTAAGCAAGACAGGCTGAGGATGGTACACTTTAATATAATGCATTATTTGTACCTAACTCCATCCCGATTACGTAAATATGGGGCAAAGGATACTTCTTTGCGGTGCAGGAAGGACGATGTACTCGAAAACATGGTACATGGTCATGCCCTTCAATGCAGGCCTTTCATGGCCATCAATAATCTCTTAGATCCTATCCTTGGCTTAACAAATATGTTCACCTCTGAGGTATGTTTGATGAGCCTTTTCCCAGTAGGTACTTCTAAGATTAAAAGGCCCAAATGTAAACTTGTTTCAGCTGTTCTGAAACTGATAATTTTAAGACATTGGGCTAGCGATAATTCCCCTCCTTGATGGAGTGGTACAGAGAGTGTATCCTGGCGTTGCAGCTGGAAAAGCATATTGCTTATATGCAGGTAGACTGAAAGTATATCACGTCAGCTTTGGAGCTCTTTAGAAACGTTTCTTATGGCGTGGAAGCCTGGTGATCAGAGTACCTCAGGGCTGATAAATTAGGGTTTGTTTATGTGTGTAGCCTTGGAAGGGGTGGGGAGGGAGGGGCTTAACTTCTCAGTTGAAAGTGCGAGTTAATATTTGGTTGTTTTATGTTGTTCCATTTCGTACTTTCAACTCTGTTTACTAGGTCATGTTTGTATTGAGGTGATGTTGTTGAAAACAATAAAAATGATTTAATTACAAAAAAAACAATAAGTATTGCTATTTATTAAAGGTTATATTCTGTTTTTTAAATGGATGTCACATGGTTACACCTGACCAATGAATTTGAAGTGCTGAGTGTATGTCACTATGACATCATGGTATTTTGGATATTTAGTCACTGTTTTTGGACATTTACCTCAGCCTTTGATAAAGGACTATTTGGTCCGAATTGCGTCAGGCGAGCAAGTGCTCCCTGCTATAATAAAATGTTTTAAACCGACTTCTGGAGCTTTGTGGTGTCCTTCATAAATGAGGTGGTGCGTGCTGGATTCTTGCTGTTTGTCATTTTCTTTACCTCCATCAGCTGAGTGTAGACCTCCTCCAGTGAAACTGCATTTGAAGCACCTCCACCAGGTCCCGGGGACAGTGACACAACATTACTGAACACAGGCATGCTGGAAACTGAAGGTTCAGATTCACAGGGGGGTTAGGCCTGGCTAGCTCACTTAACACAACACTTTTCATTTCTTGACTCAGTCTCTGAAGCTGTGTGACCTCAAGGGAGCCCCCATGGTCAGACACTTGGGTGCTGGCAGTGGCAGCTGACGAGTGTCCTCACTGCTTGCCTTGTTCCTCCATTTCTCTAACCTCCTACAGCAGGGCTCATGGATGGAGGGATCAGCCAGCCTCTCTTTTTTTTATTCATTTTTTTTCCTCCTCTGTCGGAGCTGGTATATGGCTCTGGCCCCTCCCTCGAAAGGGACACGTCTCTCCAGCAAGCTTTCCCTGCCCCCCTGGCCATCCCCCACAGGTTGCCCCCTCCATGACAGGGCCAGTAGCGAGGGGCGCTGGCCTACCCCCACCCCCGGAAGTCAACATCTAGATTGCTGGTGGGGAGGTGCAGGCACAGCCCTCCATCATAGAGCCTGCCAGCTCCGACCTTTTTTCTGTTTTCTCCCCGGACCCACATATGTGCAATGGGCAGGTGACTGTCTCCACCTCTACGGAGGCAGTCTTACACCCTGTGCATGGGTCCACCCCATTCTAGCGTCGCGCCTGTGCTGGCACCCAGCTTCCACTGGCTGTCATGGACACTCAATTCTTCCTTGCCCCAGCTGACCCCCGAGCAACCCGAGTCCATTCCCAAAACCAGGTCGCCAGCATAGTGTGAGGGGAAGGCATCCAGCATCTCAGCCAGAGGAGGTCGTGGTGTCAAAAGCAGTGGGGGAATTTAAGAATGCATGGGACAGACATAACGCAATTCTGGTGGGGGCTACAAAGAAGTAGGCTGTTGGTTAACTAGGATCTGCAGCTTATCCAATGGGTAGGGAAATGGGCAGACTAAGTGGGCCAAGTGGTCCTTATCTGCCAGCAAAGTCTATGTTTCTGTTTCTAAGCTCTCTGCGCCACTGGGCCGGCCAACCAGCCTCTCTTCTAAGCATTACTTTAACAACAGTAATTTTGAGAATTGGGCAGCCTTCAACACTTGTTCTCACTGCACTTTGTTTAAGTCTTTGGACTCTATCCTACCGTTCTGATAAACTTTCTGCAAAGCCCTCTTCAGTCTATGTAGGTAAGCCAAGAGGGACTCCCCCCAGTGTTGTTTGATTGTCTCAAACTTCCAGTACAAATCATCACAGGATTTTGTGCTCCCAAAAACACTGTCCAAAGCAACTAGGTATTCATCTACTTTGGTCTCTGGATCAGTGGCACACAAGAACTGGATAGCATCCAAAGTGGGCCCTTTCAAACTCTCTACTAACCTCCCACGTTTCTCTGCCTTGGGACATTGCCATTCCTGTAGCATGGGGACTGCATAATCAATCCAAGTTTCATAATTATCTTCTCCAACAGGCATGGGGAGGATCCCAGAGAAAACTCTTAGGTGTCTGTAATAGTCTGAGCTAGCAGGGCGGCCTAGCCCAGGTTTTTTAGAGGTTGCCCCGAGAGGCAACAAGGTCTGCATATCCTGGAAAGTCTTTCCTTCACTAGCCAGCAACAGCTCTAGTTTAGTCTTGAAATCCCAGCCAGAGTTTGATTGGGGGGAAGAAGGTTTCTGGCTGGTGGATTCCCTTTACTTATCACCATCCAGATCTCTCGGACCCCTCAAGTGTCACTGTTGTGGGCACATTTATAGTGCTTAAGTTCTCACTTTCTACAACTAGGTTCCTAAACTGGCAGCCTGGTTCTCTATGCACTCTTTGAATCTTCATGCTCCCACAATCCTTCAGGGCCCCATCCAGCACTTCCAAAATAAACTCCTTGTCTTGATCTTCAGCCATATTCTTTATCAAAAGCCCTCTCTAGGGGTCCAATCCCTCAAACATGCATCAGTCCTCTACCTCTTGAAAAGCCATTTTCCCTTTTGCAACAATTCAGTGGAAGAGAGGCTCAGTGGCAAGAGTATCTGACAAAGCACAGGGGTACGCAGATGTGCAACAGGAGATCCCAGAGGTGCCTCCAGTGTGTGATCCCCCACCCCCCTGGTCGACTATGGTGACCGGGTTCACACCCCTGCCTGGTGACTGTAATGGGGCACACTTGGTTGAGGGGGTCGGGGTCATTCGTTCTCCTGTAGTAGGGGGGTTATCCCAAAATAGTAAATATCTTGTACCAGCTACTAAATGAAATGTTTAGAATCTTGATATATGCAGGACCACTTTCTCTTGATAAAGCCGGGGTGAACCAGCGAAATGCCGTCAGGAAGTAGTACAGTGGCCAAAGCTCAATAAGCACAAATCTGATGAAATAAAGAGATTTTATTTTGGAAGAAACTTTCTTGCTGTTATGAATCATGGACCATAAGAGCCCCATTAACAGTACATACAAACTTGTGTTAGCAGCTGTTGGGTCATAAATGAAGCGCCTGTGGGAGAGTTTGACGTCTCTGTCTAGGGTCTCCTGATGTTAACCGAAGGAGATGAGAGCAAAAACTGGCTTTGGGATATGTGAGCTTCTGTACTGTTGCAAAATGTGCTGTCAGAAGTTATAATATTTTTGCCTGCGACTTTGTCGAATGATTGACACGGTACTGATGTAATTTTTCCAGTAGTTTATACTGAAGGTTGTGTGAAATGAAAGCTGACTTGCAGCAGTAGGGAAAGAAATTGCAGCCTTGATGTCTTGTAGTTATATTTAGCTATAGGCACTATATCTTTACTCCTAGGAAGTCAAGCTTAAAAGCACTGGATACCAGGTCTATGGAGGAAATGCCAGAGAGAATGTCCCCTTGCCTCATTCTCCTGATGTTTGCTGGGTTTATTTTCACAGTAGGAAGATGTCTACTTGCTGCTGCTGGAACAGATCCTAGTAATACCTGTGCTGATGATTAGCCATCAGAGAATTAAAAATCTTGTTCTGCGTGTCCTGTTTTTTTTTTTTATTTGAATGACACATACCAGCAATTAAAAGATACTGTATAGTATACATGTTGCACAGTGTAAGGGAGGGTATGAGCTGTGCATCAATCATCTGAGAATAACTTGGTGGTGGTCATGTCTCATGTTTGTATATGAACATTTGGGACACCATTTTCTGTGTGTTACCCTACACTTATACCACGCTTTAAAAGGTTCAGTTACTGCACAATACATGTGCAATAATGAGAAATGTAGTGCTTCTTCATCAGACAGTGAAGAGCTGACTAGGGCCATTAATGGCCTGAGGCAAAGTCAAGAGTATATAACGAGCAACCAGTCCACAGCAGACTACTACTACAGAAGTCCTCACTACTATTATAAACCTCCTGATTTTATTTATTTTTATTACAATTCATTCAGACAGATATGTATGTGGTCAAGCTGGATGCATTAGTGGCATTATACACTTGATACATGTAACCCCCCCACACACACACACACACATACACACTCACACACACACACACACACACACACACACAGGTGGGGCTTACCATGATTTCCCCTGGGAGCTCCATTCCTGCTCCCGCACCTCCCGCTGCCAGTCTTGGGTTCAGCGAGTGTTTCCCATGTGTGTCTGTCCAGCCCCGAAGTGCATTTGGATACTTAAAGGGGCCAAGAGGAGCAAGTTCAGCAGCCACACATGCACGATAGCACAGAGCCATTTTCTCGCCACTGTAGTGGCTCAATTGATGCCTCCCTGGTGCTCTTGACTTCCTGAATAAGCTAATCGGGGGTCAGACACCTGGAAGGGGAGGCTGAGAAGTGGCAGCATTAGTTTATTTAGGAGCGCCAATAGCGCTCAGGAATTGAGACCAGCTCATGCATATTAATGAGCTGACCTGAATATTGATGAGCTGGATTACTGCTTCAAGGGGGAATGTACAAATTGGAGGCAGCAACCCACAAATGGGGAGGTTTAAGTATATAAATGCATGGTCGCTTGATAGAGGGCAGCATCAGCCATCAGACAGTGGAGTCCTTGTGTTCTAAAACTGTGTATCTTGTCTGTAGCTTACATTTAAAGCTGACTGTATGTTAGCAGCCATCTTGAGAACCATGACCTTTTAATCCAGCCAATCACTAACTTGGGCATGTAAAACACTGTTGAAATGGCTTATGGGAGGAGTGTGAACTAATTCTAGGCACCAAAGACCCCTTACCAATCAATAATCTAATGAGGTTAATGACTATTAATATCATTGATGGATAGCAAGGATCAGCCAGTCAGAGTCTGGGATTTTTTGAGTGAAGCTCCAGAGATTTTGGGCAGCTGGTCAGTCTGTTCTGGGCTCTGCTCGAGTCAAGAGGGACTCAGTGATGTGCGTTGGAAAGACAAGAGGCCTTTGACAGGACTCAACTGACTGAAAGGTTAATAGTTTGAGGACTGGAATAAGGGATTTTCGCGGACAGAAAGAACTGTGGTGTTGCAGCTGAATGGCCAAGTTACATGGTGAAAGCTCCTGGTGTTATTGGAGATACAGTGTCACAGTGAGCCTGCATCAGTATGGAAGGAGAAATCCCTGAGCCAGTGAAAAGGGTGGTTTTGAAATTAGGGGCCCAATTCCAGAAGGAGCCCTTGGAGGATTGCAAGTTGCACTGCTCCAAGGGCTATGGCAATGCCGGGTGCGCCAGGAACCCTGCACCATATTCTGAAAAGAAAGCGGGGCTCCGTGCAATCGCCCTCATCAATGCCGCAAGTGCGGGACTGCGCCTGACCAATGGCGCACCAGAAGCACATACCACAAGGCGGTGGCACCCCTTACATTGGCGCAGCAAGGTACGGGCTCCACTGGTGGTGATGGTGTGGGGGGACACAGGTGCCCAGTGGGGGTGGGGGTGTGGGGGCGTGTAGGGTCCTAGGGAGGGTCAGTGTGCCAGCAGAGTGGTTGGGTAATGTTTCAGCACCCGGCAAGGTGCAAATGTCCATGACATAGTGATACAGGGGTATTTGCACCCCCAGGTGCAACAGCAATCCCATACATCCTGGCTGCCACACCAACCCTCCCTATGCCCCTCTGTGTCCTTCCTGCCCATGGACCCCACTAGTAGCCCTCAACTGACAGTGTGCCAGTCAGTCACAAGGGGCTTAGACCATCTCCTTGCAGGTCTAAGTGTAGCCCCTTGCAACATCCATAGTGGGGCTCTTGGAATCAGAATTGTGAACCCCGCCATGGTGCAAGCCCCCTTGCGACCTGGTGTACCCAGTTGCAGGTCGCAAGGGTGGAACAGTGCCCGTTCGGCTCAGCAGAATCCCCATTTGGCACAGCCAGCATTCTGGAATAGGGACTGCTGCAACGGGGGTGTAAGGTGCGACTTGCGACATTGCTCTTTGTCGCAAGCACCTTGCGTCTGCCATACAGGCTTCTGGAATCGGGCCCTACGTGTGTACCAGAGCTAAAGGTTGGTACTGTACCTGAATCTGAGGACTTTGGAAAGAAAAGGTTTGCAGGTGTCCAGTGTTCAGGAGCCTGTTGTTTTGCTGAAAGCCAGCTGTAGAAAGGCAGAGGTTTGATCCAGAGACTGCAAGTCACTAGCCAAAAGCCACTGAAAGGGTGGAAATTCTGAGAACTTGTTTGCTGCATACTGAAGCTGTTTTCCCTGCCCAAGAGAAAAATGAGAGCTGAAAGTTGTTCACAGCTGCAACTGGGAGCCAGGTAGGGAACCTACCAACCCCTACCGAGTGAGGTAGACTTGGCTGCAGGGGGCCATGGCACATGCCTGAGCACTAGGGCACTTTGGACTCATTAGGAGAGCTGGACCATGGGATCACTCCTGGGTCTGGGTTCCTTGTGGCCTTGTAGGCCTTGCATCTGGGCTCCATAATCTGGCCCATGGGGTGGGTCAAAGGAGACAAGCTGCAAAAGTCTTCAAGCAAGTCATAAGGTGACAAGCTGCAAGAGTCTTCAAGCAAGCCAGATGGTGACAAGCTGCAAGAATCTTCAAGCAAGTCCAAGGTCGACCTGATTCTAGCTGCTGCATCATTTTCCAGACCAGCCATCCCTACCTCTTTGCTTGCTGCTCGAGCAGTAAATCCTGAGTTGCCTGAACCCACTGTGCCAGTAGCCGAGTTCCAGCCTGCAGGACCGTGAGTTACCCAGGGCTTGCCCTGTCAAAAGGGGAATAAGATTTCAAGTGTTAGCACCCTACACAGAGCTACTGCAAGGGCCCCAATGCTGGCCAACCCATGGTATCTAGCAGGCTTGCGTTAAGTCTGGTTACCCAGTTAGGACTGACAGGACTTAAAGGGTTTGCACTGGTACCAGTGGGCTTGGGCACTGTGTTGTTCTGGCCTATGGGTCCTGTTAACCACATTAACCTAATCTTCTCTTCAACAGCAATCCTTTTCCTGATACCCTGTTCCCTAGCCCTCCCTTTAAAATAAAGCGGTGGTTTGTTTGTTGCAATTCCTGTGTTGTTGGCATTTTATTGGTATTAGCTGTTAAGTATATGTGTTTTACGGTATTGGTGAACAACGTGGTATCCAGTGTGTGGGTTGACTGGAAGGGGAGGTGGGTAGGTACAGCATCCCACGGGGTTGTACCAATCAGACATCTGGCCTCCTGGTACTTTACTCTGGATGGAGGCACCACACTACTTTCTTTTCATTCTAGGATAGAACCCCCAAACACCGTCACAACAGAACCCAGGCCCCTTAACCTGTGTGGTAGTCAACAGGCAGGGGTAGTAGCCATCTGGCACATAGCGCCTGGGTGCCATGCAGTTTTTATGATAAGGCACCAAGACTCTTTACATATTATGTTTTCAAAAATCAAAGCAGGTCCAGAGCACCGACCTCCCTGACATACAAGGTAACATGCACCATGGTCATCATGCACTATTTTGGTCCGGGTATGTGTAATATGTGAGCACCAGGCCCGTGCAGCTCTGCACCTGTGGACACGTGCACGATGGCCAACAGTCACAAATGCCGGTCACTGCAGGGTGCATGTCTACAGACCCACCCCCTGGTGTGCTGGGGTGTGGGGGTGGAACAGAGGACACAGGCAGGCATCTGGTCAAATGACCACTCTGGTCCCAGAGTAGCTGCTGCACATGGAGCAGGGGATTGTAGTGCAGCAGGAGTCCCATGGTGGGAAATGGAACAAGTGAGTGCCTGAATTGCCACCTCTAGACCTCCCTTCCTGACCACAAAGCTGGGGCAGCATAGCTTGTTGTATGATTCTTCCTGCTGCGACCAGTGGGTGTTGTCCATGGGGGCATGTAGAGGATACAGTGGGGGTGCCTGCTGCTGTGTTTGCAGCCCCCTCACCCAGCACATCATGTTGTACTGAATGGCAAGGAGTGTGGAAACACCCCTTGGGCCTCCCCGGACCGTTCATGTGCATAGCTGCACGAATGGCATGGGGATCTAGCATAGAGGGGCATGCATCCTTTCCATGAATGCTGCCGGGGATCCATGGGTGCCCAGGTGCATGGCAGTCTAACTTAGGGTTGCCTATGCACCAAAGATTCACAGTGCATAGGCAATCCTTATTTTTGTGCATAGGGGCCCATGTGCACTATTAACAGACATCAGCAACTCACTTAGAAAATACTGGTACAAAAAATGTACTGGCATCAATGTGAGCTAATACATATATTATATGCCAGTTAAGACACGCTAACATGAGTGCTGACATACTTCAGAAGTCCTGTGACATCAGAGTGAAACGTCAGTTCCTGTTCACCATGATTACTCCTGGCATTGTTTCAGAATGGTCTGCACCTTAAAGCAATTTTTTTAATATGCACGTCTGCACTCCATGTTAGTGTGTCTTCATCAGCACAAAACGTTTGTATTATCTTGATACGTCAAATAATTTTTGTACCAGTATTTTCTGGGTGAGTTGCTGATGTTTATGAACAGTGCGTATGATGCGCGTTTGCTTGTGTGAGAGGAATGTGGGTGCTCTGGACCTGGTTTGATTTTTGTAGACATAATATCCCACATAGCACCACCATGTCTCTTATGGTGGAGCGGCTACTTCATTGGCAGCATATCGCATTACTGAATTTTGTAGTATATGATCAAATTAGTTTAGAACTTTTCTTTTATATAACAACAGATCAAGTAGGTTCAACATGAACCGTTTAACAACATGAAAAAAGAACATCACATAAACGGCCATCACGATAAAGACATTAATCCAATATAAATGTGTCTCTTGCTTGTGCTGCTTTTTCATTTTAGCACTTGCAGGTCCTATCAGCCACACCCAGGTGAATCAGAGTTGCCTCTGGTGGGGGCAGAGATTGTATAAAGGGGCCCCACTGTCTCTCAAATTTGTCCACCCAGCCTCTGAGCTCATACGTAAGCTTCTGAAGGAGCAGTGTTCTCACTACTAAGGCGTGCCCCCTTTTCATGGTGGGCTGTTGTTTAGATAGACAGGAACTCTGGATACACCTCCTCACAAAGAGGAGCAGACTGCATATTACTCATAGGTAGCGGTCCCGTCCCAGTCATTATCATCCATAGCCTCTACTCCCAGCAGGTAGGGGACTGCTTCATCCTTTATTGAGATTCCCATTATTTGTCTTATTTTAACACCCACCTCTAACTAGAAGAGCCTTGGGGTCAGACATGACCAAAGTAGTGCAGGTATGTACCTCTGGAACATGGTGTTCAAGAAACTCACCAGACAAAGCAACTAGAAGGTTTTGAGCACACATTTAATCCACTAGAGGGACACAAAAATAATTTAAATCACATAAAATTTATTGTTCCATATCAAAAATTGGACAAACAACCAGGACTTCGCCTGACATGTTTTGGACCTCCAAACAGTCCTCTTTCACAGGCTGAGGTAACAATTGCAAGCAGGATAATTTATACAAAAATTTAACATCACATGTCCAATAGCCCCTTGATTGAACACAACATATCATTAGTCAGGTTTAATTCAGACATGAGGAACAGGTCTTGAATATATTAACCCCTTCGGTGATCACAGTATCCAAGGACTACTAGAAGAAAAAACATGTATAGGCCTATGCACCAAATAACACATAGAAATCTCTATGGACTCTGAGTCAGTCATTGGGAAAGGGCAGGACAATGTGATGGCACCAAAGGGAACAAGTGTACCAGGAGAGGTGATGGAGGGTGTCACAAACACGCTCCACAGGTCAGGCCCTCTGCTCCCACAGTGCCAATCTCAAAGTGCGATTGTGTGAACAGGGGACAGACAGAGTAACCCCCTTGTCTGTTTTGGGTCTGAATCCCCTACTAGCCTCAAGTCCTGGGGGTCAAAGTGTGAACCTTATGCTAGCATACCCAGTTAACCGGCTCAGATATGTACCCTCTTCAGGAATGCAGTACAATCCTTCACCCAGTGGCACCCAGCCAGGTTTACAAAATGTTCCCTTATGACTCAATATGAGATCTAGATATATTCTTACCTTTAGCAAGATTAGTAACACATTCAAGCCCTTAACATCTATCAGAATTAAACACTGGTTTAGCATTCACACGCAAAAGAAAACTGAGAAGCCACAGACAGTATTTCAAGGAAAATTTTGTTTACTAAAAATTGTAAAGTAGATTAAATCTCAAACACAGAACAAATATATCAATAACTTACAGTCACATAAAATAAATGGGAAGTTACAGAACACAAATACGCCTACCACAAATACTTAAAAGTTCTTGCCTAGCTTGATGTTACCATAAAATGCCTTCTTAAGTCCAGAGAACGAAGTCTCTCTTGAGTCCAGACTAAAAAGCCATATTTTCCTCAGATGCTTGCCCATTTCAAAATCCATCTCCCAACCCCTTTTGGTGAGGTTACAGTTAGATACTCCTTTAACTTTAACTTCTTAACATAACTATCCACAAGGATGTATGTTATTACTGTGGAAATCAGCAATTAGCCACTTCCCAAAATATGACAGTCTTTGATCAAAACATCCCCTTTGATTTTTCACAATCCCACAATCATGTCACTAGTTCTCTGCTAGGTGAGAAAAACATAAAGGACCAGCCAGATGGCTTCCCTTCCTGCTAAGGTCATAAACTTCATATTTAGTTTCCAACTTCAAAAGCAGGAGCAGGTTATAAGAGGTAATAAACTGTCCCTCTGGAAAGAAGGCTTTTAATTAGGTATTTCCCTGGTCAGTTTAACATAATGCTACTTCAGCAACACTGACACCTTGGAGGTCAAAGATCACTTCTCTCTCACTCACTACCAACCTTAAGCAGACAGTCACATGCCATACACATTTTATTTATAACACAAATATTATATAATATAACAATAAGCAGATGGCAGAGCATCACAGGGGGGGTTAGAAGGGAGGGAGATGGTCTAGTGCCTTCCTGGGGCATCAGCCATCTGGGATTTAGATAGGATGGGGAGGATGATAGGGAGGGAGCAGGGGGAGCTGGGGATACTGGTACACCTTTGTATCAATGAACTGGTGAACCAATCATTGGAAATGGTGAAATGGAACTTCCATAGACTGTGAGAGAGACTGGTGGCATACTCAGCCTCCCTGGCCTTTTCCGAAGTCCTCCTTATCTGGGGCAGGAAAGGGAAGGTGGATAGGATAACAAGAGATGTGATAGAAGAGTCTAATTGATGGCTTAAGGGATGGTGTCAGGAAAATGGGTATCACTTTTTGGGAGATTGTGGGCACTTCTGGGACAGCACACTCTTCAAGGATGATGGACTTCACCTGACAAGAGAGGGGGTCTGTGCATTGGGGAAGACGTTTGACATGGCAGGTGAGAGGAAGAGGTTCCTAGCTAGTACTCCTCCACATCTGGGGGGGCTTGAAGCAGCACAGTGGGTACAAACAGAGCTTCTGACCCTTACTTGACTGAGGGAAGGGACATCAGAGGGAGGAATGCAAAGAAGATGAGAAGACAAGTGTAAGCCCCCCCTCCCAGTGTCTAGGGGTATCCTGATGGTAAACTTGGTGGGAGGGGGCAGCTGTACAACCAAGAAAACACAGTCCACAATAAAACAGGACAACAGTACCTGAGTTCCAATGGGTGGTGCTGGTGATGGATGAGCTCCATCAAGGTGCCCTTAGACCTAATGGGTGATAAACTGGAGCACTGGAGAGAGGAAGACCACTGACTCTTCACCTGCCTGGCTTTGCCCACTTTGCCTGAAGGTCTTTGTAGATGATCTTCACCAGGCAGGCCTCTCAATGACTTCCTCCTTGATGGGGATGCATAGGTTCTTTGGGATCAACCCTGGAACACACTGGAAACAAGCTGTGGAGGCAAACTTCATTTAGCAGCAAACTGTTCTTCCAGAAAACAGGAGGCAAACACCAAAACTGCAGAAAACAAGGGATCCCATTTAACAAACAGTCAATCAAACAGGAACAGTTACTCCATGGAGCAGTAGATCACAAATTGGTTACTTCGGACTGTGCAGGTCACACCATAAGCTAGTGGTGCTCTGTACCAAGGAGGTCACAAACATGAGCAAGTTAGTTCAGACAGCAGCCCATAGCCTAGGTAGCTGAAGTCCAAATTCAGGCAGCAAAACTATTGGCCAAATCAGGCCCTTGAAAACAGCAGGCAGCAAAATCCCTTTCCTTTCCTCCCAATCCTCTCACAGTTCCCAGTGAGGAGCACGGACCTCCAGGGGATGGGCCCATCTGGCAAAGGCAACCCTCTTTGTCTGCTCCTCACCAGAAGTCCACAGGTCCAAAAGTTCAGAGGGACAGCTGCCCCAGCCCCACAACTGCCTTCAGTTCAGGTTCCTTTAGATCACAGAGCCCAGAAATAGAAAGTCCTAGAAAGAGGGGCAGAATAGGACCGGGGGAGTCCAGGACCCTGGGCCCCCCCCTACTATACACCCTCAACTTATGTCTCGGTCCCTTTCTCTGTGCTCCCTTGCAGGCAGCAAACTTTTCTTTTGTCCCTTCCAAGGGACCAGATGAGCAGGCTAGCCCCCAAACAGGGCTCACAAATTAATAGTCACCACCATGTCCTTGTCCTGACTTAACTGCATGGCTCAATAAAACAATAACAGCCAGCCATGTGGCCTAGTAGATGGATGGCCCACTCTGATCTCCTCCTTCCACTTCTCTTCCCCTAGTCTCCCACTCAAGGTGCCAAGTCAACCCCTTATATTTGCTCCCCAAACAGGCGACAAAAATACCTGAGGTCCAATCACAGACTGATCCTTCAGGCACCAGCTCATTGTGTTCCTCAATGACTTCTGGGCCCTGAAGTCCCCTATAAGTATTTACACTGTCCCTAATCATGGCACCAGCCAACACCGCAAACTACACTCCCTAAATGATGCTTCTACTCCTTTAAATCTTGTACCTCAGCGGCAGCGCAAGCCCAGTAGTGCAGCCTGCTGAAAAACTATTTACAGTAATAACTATTTATTATTTTATCCTTCTCTTTCTCTATGAAGCTACCTGAGCCTGGCCGACCCCAGAAAACCAGACCCAGGACTGGAGCAGCTGCTCCATTAAGTTTCCTTTTTTCAAGGTGGCCGCGCATGCCCAGAAAGATGTGGCAAACACTTTTATTTACAAACTGCAGTCTCATTGCCACAGCAACCCCCCAGTACTGAACACCACCCCCAAAACAAGCCCAGGGGCACAGAAACACTAGCACAGGACCTAACACCCCCATCCCAAAGGCCAGGAACCACAACAGCATGGCCAGAGCTGTGAAGAGCCACCTGGGGGCCAAACAAGTCTAAATCCTTCTGGAACCACTGTCTCTGACCCCAAAAACACAGACGGGAGCCATGGAGCAGGAGCTCCCATAAGGCAAGCCCATTTTGGGGGCTTACACTCTCCCCCCACTTAAATGCTCACCTTCCTCTGTGAGCCAAGACTCACCCTATCCTATTTACACTACACTTACTGTAAACCAAAACTATTGCTACCTATTCAAACACTAACCCAGCTCACTAAACCACCCATGAATTATTGTCCAACTGGGCTACTCACCAGCCAGATCTACAAAAAATCTCAAAAAAACTCAGCCTGACTGATGGTGTTCCCAGTCCCTTAACCAATCCCTACCTGGCCACCTGCCAACCAAGCCTATGAGGTACCCAGGAGCTCGGTCTGGCAGACAGTATTACAGGTCCTACCCCCATGGCGACCCACCCACTGAACCTATAGACCCCTGCTTTCAGTTCACACAACAGCATCCCAAGGTTCCCATACTCTACACACTTTACCCTTACTCAGTCATTGCTGCCAGCTACCTGCATCAGACTGCCTGAAAAATTTTAAGAGAAGCACACTTATAGCATAAGAAACATTTTAGCAATAGTTACACCACCTTAAAGTAGCATCACTTTAACATTTGATCACTTTGAAACATTCTATCAAAACTATTAAAGCTAGGGAAAAAAAACAGTTTAACTGACTGGCACCATTTTCACTCAGCACATTACTCTAAATTCCCAGAATAAAATCCTCCCAGAACAATAAAATGCATTTTAAACAGTGAGCACTATTCTTAATAAGGTGTTTCAGCAGTGCAGCAATTAAACCATTAAAATTCACTATACCAATGGTGCATAAACATTTAGTCACACACATTCCTTTTTTTTTTCAAGGTACAATTTCCCCCCAAATGCCCACTGTCTGAAAGCAATGCAAAAGTCTCTGCTAAGGGGCTGCTTTTCAATCCAGGCTTATAGAGCTCTTATGTAACCAGAGGCAAACCACCCACTAGACCTGGTTCTAGGTCAACTCGGGCATCCCCAGACTATAGTCTCTGATGAAAACTGCATTGTCAGTTCATATTCTTGGGGTGCTGAATTTCCATTGGGCAAACCTCCCCATACCTAGAACACTGTCCCCAAAGGCCATCGGACAAAGTTGGAAGGGAGGTAAAAGAGGCAATGCTCACAATATAGTCTCTGCTCCCACCAAGTCCATCCATGCTCCCCATCTAGGCACCACAGACGGAAGCAGATGACAACAGCAGCTTTTCAGAAAAAGGCATGAAATGTCCATGTCCACATGCGCCATGTTGTTTGCACAGTCAAATAGTCCAGCAGATGGGGGACTTCCAAAGCTTGTCCAGCACCAATGTTTTTTAGTCCACCATGGCCAGACACCCCAAAACTCAAGATCCTGGACAAGCCCCCACATTGTAAGCTTCCCCTCCCAATGTCTAGGAGTATCCTGATGGTAAACTTGGTGGGAGGGGGCAGCTGTACAACCAAAAAAACACAGTCCACAATAAAACAAGAAAACAGTACCTAAGTCCCAATGCGTGGTGCTGGTGATGGATGAGCTCCATCAGGGTACCCTCAGATCTACTGGGTGATGAACTGGAGCACTGGAAAGATGAAGACCACTGACTCCTCACCTGCCTGGCCTTGCCCACTTTGCCCGAAGGCCTTTATAGATGGTCTTCACCAGGCAGGCCTCTCGGTGACTTCCTCTTCGAAGGGGGTGGGCACATTCTTGGGGATCAACCCTGGAACAAATTGGAAACAGGCTGTGGAGAAAACTTCATTTAGCAGAAAACAGTTCTTCCAGAAAACAGGAGGCAAACACCAAAACTGCAGAAAACAGGGGATCCCATTTAATGAACAGTCAATCGAACAGGAACAGTTACTCCATAGAGCTGTAGATCACAAATTAGTTACTTTGAACCATGCAGGTCACATCATAAGCTACTGGTGCTCTGTACCGAATAGGTCACAAATGTGAGCAAGTTACTTCAGGCAGCTACCCATAGCCTAGGTAATTGAAGTCAAAACACAGGCAGCAAAACTATTGGCCAGATCAAGCCCTTGAAAACAACAGGGAGCAAAGCCCCTTTCCTTTCCTCCCAGTCCTCTCACAGCTGCCAGGGAAGAGCACGAACCTCAAGGGGATGGCCCCATGTGGCAAAGATCACCCTCTTTCTCCACTCTTCCCCAAAAGTCCACAGAGTCCAAAATGTTAGAGACATGGCTATCCCAGCCCCATAGCTGCCCTCAGCTCAGGCTCCTTTAGGGCACAGAGCCCAGAAACAGAAAGTCCCAGACTGTGCTATGGCAAACCCCAGGACTAAACACCACCCCAAAACATGCCCGAGGGCATGGAAACACTAGCGCAGTGCCTGACCCCCCTGGCCCAAAGGCCAGGAACCAAAACAGGGTGGCCAGAGCCATGAAGAGTCACCCAGGGATCAAACAAGTCCAAATCCCTCTGGAGACACTGTCTGACCCCCAAAAACACAGAGGGGAGCCATGGAGCAGGAGCTACCATAAGGTAAGCCCATTTTGTGGGGCTAATACTAGGAAAACACAAAGGTAGTAGCTAAGTTGGATCAGGAATCAGATGGAAGGGGTGTGCCTTAATGACAGGAGCCTAGGTAGCAAAAGCAGAGAGCTCCAGGCACTGATGGCAGACATTGAGGTGGACCTTGTGGCTATCATGAAAACATGGGCTTCGGAAAATGACTGGAAACTGACAACTGACAATCCCTGGGTACTCACTGTGCAAGAGGGATAGTAGAACAGGTAGAGGGGGAGGAGTTGCTCTTTTTGTCAAGGAGAGCCTGAAGGTGGCAGAGGCTGGGTGCATCAGTGGTAGTAATGGGGAGACAGAGTCACAGTGGGTGCAACTCACAGCAGCCTCAAGCAACAAAATGCACTTGGGGATGATCTATAGACCTCCAGGACAAGAGAGGAAAGGGACAGAGAGCGCAGAGAAGAACTTGAAAGAGAGGTAGTAAAAAGGGAAGTTGTGGTGGTAGTGGTGATCTGAACCTGCCAGACATAGATTGGGATATTCCAGAGGCCAGGAGTGCCAGAAGTCAGGTCTCGCTGGACATCTTCCAAGACTGTCTACAGGTACAGCTAGTTAAGGAACCCATAGGCAGAACACAAATCTCAATGTGGTACTCACCAGAGGTGGAAAGAGAAACAGGAGTAGGGGAGCCACCGTGGGACAGTGACCATAACTCTGTGTGGTTTAAGCTGGCCCTTGGGTCTAGAAAACCACAATTAAGAGCTGAAGTCCTTGATTTTAGAAGGACAGACTTCAATAGGCTGAGGGAACTGATCAAGGATACGTTAGTAGGGGTGGATGACACAGGTGGGGTTGAATAGAGATGGGGTGCAATTAAGGGGGCCATTCTTGAGGCTTCCAAGCTATGCATAAAAATAGTAACCAAAAAGAACAGGTTCAAGAGACCTTTATAGCAGAACTAGTTGAACCCTTTGAAGGTCTATTCAACAGCTCACTAAGGACAGGGAAATTTCTGAAGAATTGGAGGGTGATGGACATAGTTCCGCTCCAAAAAAGGGGGACAAGGAATGAGCAAGGAACTACAGGCCTGTCAGTCTCGCATTGAAGGGAAGCTGATGGAGTCACTGGTCAAAGAGGACCTGATGGACTTCTTGGAAAGCAATGATTTCCAGAATAGTAAACAACACAGATTCAGGGCAGGGAGGTCTTGTCAGAGTAACCTGATAATTTTCTTTGACTGAGTGATGAGAGAATTAGATAGGGGCCATGCTGTGGATTTACTGTACTTCGACTTCAGCAAGGCTTCCCACTTTGTAACTCATAGATGTTTGCAGAAGAAGATGAAGGATCTTGGTGCAGTTAAAATCATGGTAAACTGGGTAGGTAACTGGCTTAAGGGGAAGCAGCAAAGGGTTGTGGTCAACAAGGTTAAATTTATGAGCAGGGTTCCAAAGGGATCTGTCCTGGGTTCCATACTCTTCAACATGTTCAGCAGTGGCATTGGTGAGAGGATCCAGGGCAGGCTGTGTTTCTTCACAGATGACACTAAGCTCCGTGGGAGGGTGAATAATGACAAGGGAATAAAGGAAATGCAGAGACTTACAGAAGTTAGAGGGGTGGTCAAGGGGTTGGCAGTTGAAATTCAATACCAAAAAGTGCAAGGTAATGCACCTAGGGTACATGAACCCAATTATGGAGTCCTGGATAGGAGGGGTGAGACATAGTACTACAGCTGAGGTGTGAGATCTTGGCGTTATCATCAGTGACTCCCTAAAGCATTCAAGTCAATGCAACAAGGCTTACAGCAAGGCAAGTGGAATGCTGGATGTATCGGGAGGGGTACTGATAACAGAAAGGGAGAGGTAATACTTCCCCTATATAGATCCTTGAGGACACAGCTGGAGTACTGTGCCCAGTTCTGCAATTCTCCCCTCAGGAAAGATAGGGATAGGCTGGAGATCGTGTAGCGCAGAGTGGCAAAAATGATTCAGGGCCAGCAGGGCAGGTCCTAGGAGGAATGCCTCAAGGTAATGAACATATACTTGTTGGACACCAGGAGGGAAAGGAGAGGTGCGATACAGACTTTCAAGTTCCTAAAAGAAATTAACAAGGTGAATTGTGGCTGGCCCAGCAGTGCTGTGAGTTGAGGCACTGGATGCCACACCTCATGCCACGCTGATGACCCAAGTTCGGGAGCGAGCTCGCGTTGCTGTGGGTCAGCTGGGGGGGGGGTGAGGAGCTGGATTGAGCTGCTGACAGGCTGCTCTCCTCTCCTGAGGAGGGATCTGGAGTCTCCCAGGCTCTTGACTGCCACCAAGTGGAGGCTTGGTGGTAGTGCCAAGCCCAATGGGAGACAGCATTAGGCCGGGTGGGGGAAAGGGTCCGGTACCAGAGTCACAGAGTGCATGCTTGCCTCCACAGGCACATACAATTGTGTACAATCATGTTCTTGGGTCCCAGATTAGGAGGGAGAAAACCAAGCAAAAATACCTATGTCTTCCCATTGCCAAAGTATGGCAAGAGGTGCCCATAGGGAGCAAAAAGCTATATAAACAAAAAAAAAACACAAGGTGAACTGTGGGGAACTATTTAGCTTGAATACTAACAGTCACATGGACATGAGTGGAAACTAAGAGGTGGGAGATTCAGGAGGGACATGATGATGTACTATTTTACAGAAAGGGTGGTGGAACTATGGAACAGTCTGCCAGTCACGGTGGTGGGTTCAGAAATCATTGGTGGCTTTAAACATGGTTGGGACAGAGTGAAAGTTACAGTGGTTGCTTAGGGTGACAGAAACAGGGAGGAGAATGAGGGGATGGTGAGGGCTAGGACCATGGATGATCAGTAGTTCCCAGGGCTCAATAGGGAACTCGGGCAAACAAGATGGATCACTGGCCTTTTTCTGCTGACATTGTCTATGTTTCTATGTTTCTAATAAGCTGTTCCATTTCTGCTATGGGGGATTCATGCAGTTTCAACCTACACCATTATTGGGTAATATTCCTGGCCTGCAGGTATCTGAACATTTGTGATTGGGAGATGTTGAGTTCTTCCGTCGGTACTTGGAAAGTTCTAAATCCTTCCTCACACTAAGACCTGCTCTGAGAACTAGGTGCCAGTGACAATAACATTACAGTCTGCAAACTAAAGTCACGGCACTCACTGCTCAATTAAACAAGGTAGTCCATACATAGGTTCTCTTTTTACCTCATTTTATTACAGGACGTGCAGAACATAAAACGCAGCACAGCAGGGATAGTCTTTTTTATAGCAGGTTTCCAGCAGTACCCTATTACACACGTTTAAAAATGTAAAGTGACATTGTGCTTAAATACTTAACAAAAAAACAGTTAAAAAACTCCAGCATGCCCAATGTACTACATAAATACACACATAATTCATATTCCAGCACATTTTTTTTTTTTTACTCATTATTTTTTTGCGCCTCCACTGTCCCCCAACCTCCACTCCTTCGGGCCTCGGGCAGCGTCACCCCCCCAACCCTACCAACCATCAGGGTCTGCCCCTAGAGTGCCACACTCACTTCCCTTGGGGCCCTTGATGGCCCGGATTACCCCCCAGGCAGGGTGAGGAGAGATCCCCCCTTACCTCCCTCTTATCTCTGAGAGTGAGCTGCACAGTGGGGTCTGCCCTGTTCTGTCGGCGGGTGGTGAGGATGTCTCCAGAGGTCGTCATCTAGGAGGATTGGAAGGACGTTTTTCCTCCATGTATGGATCCCCGATGCTGGTATGCAATGAGGAGCAAGGCTGCCGGCGTGCATAGAGATGCACATGGACTCCAGTCCTCTGCCAGCATCAACCCTTACATCGAGGCATCCCCCAGCCACACCAACAACCCTGAGTTCCCCCAACAGGTGGCAATATCGTGGCAGAGAGCGCAATCCCTCCCACCCCGGAGAAGGAGAGCAGCCATTGGGCACTCAATCCTTCTCCCTCCCGGCCGACCCCCGTCGACCCGAGTCTGCTCCCGAACTCAGGTTGCTGGTGTGGTTCGAGGTGTGGCGTCCAGCACCTCAACCCTCAGCGCCACCGGGCTGGCCTTGATTCCAGCACATTTGATCATTATTTATCCTCCACCTAAAAGCTGCCATTAATTTTTATATATTCCATACTAGTATCATTGTACTTATTTAGTATCTGTATGGCAATACAAGTGGATGGACCAGAAAGCATCTAGAAATAAATACAAGCAAAAACTTAAGAATTTTTTTTCTATTGTCCCATAAGTAAAGGGTTGTCAATAACAGCAAATCTAGTGTGTGTGTGTGTGTGTGTGTGTGTGTGTGTGTGTTGTTGTGGGGGCCCAAGGGATATGAACCAGAACTGTACCACATGAATTAGACCTTCCGCCTATGGAAAAAATGGGAGGCCAAGACAAATGAGAGGTCAAAAAACTGGGAGTTTAAAAAAAACTGGGAGGTCAAAACAATCCCCAGGAGGTTAAAAATCATAACCACGATAATTTTATGTATATTGGTACCAGTCAGAGAAACAAAAAGGATTTTTTTGACAGCTAAGGAGAATTTATAAAAGGGAATTTTTGACATCTAAGGGAAATTTATAAAAATGTCTAAGAGAGAGTATACCACTTCTTCAATTTAAATGAACAGATTGAGTTGCTTCCTTTTCTGATTGAAAGCCAGTAAATGTGTTATTTCTGAAATTTTGTGATTCTTATCATGCTTTTTCCTCTTCTTTCTTTTATTAGGCCACGGTTAAAAAAAAGTGCCCCTAAGCCTTGGAGAAGGAGCTGGCTTTTGATAAGGCCATGTGAGACCAGTTAATATGACTTGAAGAAGTGGTATACTCTGTCTCTTAGATATTTTTATAAATTTCCCTTACATGTCAAAAATTCCTTCTTATAAATTTCCCTTAGCTGTCAAAAAAAATCCTTTATGTTTCCCTGATCGGTACCGAAGGTTTAACACATGTGATACAATTTTGGTTCATATCCCTTTTGTGTCCCCCCCCACTAGATTGGCTATTATTGACAACCTTTTACTTATGGGGCAATATAAGAAAATAAATGAAAAATTGAATATATATAACAAGCATTTGTCAATGCTAAATGTTGTCTCACTGGCATTGGTAGTGCAGGAGTTAGAGACGCATAATAGGAATGGCAGTGAAGTATTGAAGTGATGCCAACCCCTCCCCCCCCGCAGAGACTGACAGGCATTGGGGTGTGCCTTTGGGTCGTCAGCTATAATGCTCATGCCATTTTACCTCACCCTACCCTGTAGACACCAAGTGTCGTGGTGTGCTTTGGGGTCTTTGGGCATTATACTTACCCCATTCCATAAGGAAATACACTGAGGTGGATGCAGTATAGGAGAATGGGGGTGAACTTTGTGGCCAAACACTGCAAGGCACACCACGATGCCTGTCACTGGCTGCAGAGTGGGGGTGAAATGGCGTGAGCATTACAGCCGATGATCCCAAGTCACACCCCTGTTGCTGTCAGTCTCTATAGGGTGGGGTGCTACAGTTGGAACCCTAACACTGTAGATGTGTGTTGGTATTTTCACTCCAAATTTTCAGCATGGGCTTTTTGTGACCCCACCTCAATCAGTTTCTTAGCTGAAAGGTGGTTTTGCACAGCGGCTATGCCATTTGGTGACACAGGAACGAAAACACATTTTGGGCAGGATGTGCAAAATGACAACTATATTGTTCATGAGGAGGCATAAAAAAATGGCAACGTTGAAAATCTGGAGTGAAAATATGAAAAATTGGTGAAGTTATGAGCATGCATAGAAACTGGCGCAACACACGTCCAGAACTCCAATTATTTTTGGGAGTTTTTACCACATTTTCAACATAGGTATTTGGGACCTCCTCATGAACAGTGGTACTGTGATTTTGTTAATCTGTCCCAAAAGTTGATTTCCCACAGCGACCACGCCATTGTGCGCCACAGCTGCGGAAACACATTTTGGGCAGGCTGTGAAAAATGACAGCTGTACTGTTGATAAGGAGGTGTGAAAAAATGCCAGTGTTGAAAATCTGTCCTGAAAATATTGCAAATTTGCGAAGTTACAAGGGTGTGGGGAAACTGCGCAATGCATGCTTGCAACACAGTCATTTTATGGACTTTCGGCACCAAATTTTAAACACAGGCATTTTAGGACCTCTGCTCATGAACAGTGTCACCGTCATTTTCTCAAACTGTCCCGAAAACTGGTTTCACACAGTGACCACGCTATTCTGCTCTGGACGTGCGAAAACACATTTCAGCCAGGATATGTAAAATAACAGCTGTACTGTTCATCAGGAGGTGTGGAAAAATGGCAATTTTGAAAATCTGGAGTGAAAATATTACAAATTCACGAAGTTACAAGCATGAGTGCAAACAGTGCAATGCGCGCTCATAAAACAGCCATTTTTGGAATTTTTTCACCGAATTTGCAACATAGGCTTTTTGAGAGCCCCCCTCATGAACAGTGGCACTGTCATTTCGTTACTCAGTCCTGAAAGGTGATTCCGTGCAGTGACAGCGAAATCACCTTTCAGGACCGAATAATGCCATGACAGTGACTGAATTCATGAGGAGGGGTCCCAATAACCCCATGTTGAAAATTTGGTGCAAACATTCCAAAAAATGCCCGAGATATGCACCAAAGTTGAAAAAACCCTATTTATGCCATTATACAGCTTACTGGCATTTCTTCAGTTCGCGGTCCGCTTTGAAGAGTGCAGATGTGTTCCCAGTCCACTGAAGATCATTGTGCCAGACTACAGAGGTAAGTATATGGGGTGAGGGGGTGTGGGGAGGCAGAGTGCCGAGGGTGGGCGCTGGTTGTGGGGGGTAGGGAGACGCGAGGGACCATTTTCTTCTTTCAGGGTTAAAAATAAAAATAAAAACATTGCGGGACAGTTTTCTTTTCAGGATTTGCACGCTAGGGTGGGCTCCCAGCATGCCATAAGTGTTTTTTGGGGGATGCTGTAGCCCGATGGGGATTGGGCACCCCATCGGCACTAGCAACTAGCAGGGAGCAAGAGCCAAGAGGACTGGGCACCCCTCAGCACATAACAAATGGGGGTGCATTATGCTGACAAGTGGGCTCCCCCGTTGGCACATACATTGGGCCAGGGCATGCCGACAGGGGGTTTGGGCACCCCCAAAGTCAGCATTATGGCAGGCAGTGTGCCGCCATGTTAATTTTTTTTTCTCACCAGGGAAAGCACGTCGGGAGGTTTGCTGCATATGACGAATTTTGCTCGCATTACAGCGGACCTTTCCTTAGATGTGCTCACCAAATTATGTATGCATGGTGTGGCACCAGCATGCAGGCTTATTGGGGAATGAGGGGCGCACCTACTGATGCGTGCCCTGCATTCGCCCAACAGTGACCACACCTCCAAATCTGCTACTACCACAGTATGTTGGCTGCGCATGTGCAAGCCAACATAGAAATTAATTGCAGCTCTTAGGTGGAGGATAAATAATGATCAAATGTGCTAGAATGTTATGAATGATGTGTGCATTTCTTGTAGTACATTGGGCGTGGTGAAGGTTTTTAACTGTTTTGTTTTTTTTGTTAAGTATTTAGGCGCAGTTTCACTTTAAATTTTTAAATGTGTGTAATGGAGTACAGCTGGAAACCTGCTATAAAAAAGACTATGCCCTAGAGGGCACTATTCCTTTGACAAAGCCACAAGGTGAAACGTTAGGGTTTTCTGCTCCCTGCTGTGCTGTGTTTTATGTTCTGCACATCCTGCAATAAAATTAGGTAAAAAGATAACCTGTGTATGGACTACCTTATTTAATCGAGTAGTGAGGTGCGTGATGTTTGTTTGCCGAAAGTTTCAAATCCAGTACCCCCACAAATAAGTCTCCCATACATTGTATATCATTCTTCTACCATGGGAGAAATCCTGCATCTTACATTCCTGGCAGAAACTCTGGATAAGCATGCAGAGGGAGCAATAGAGACCTCACTTTTTTCTCCTAGTTTTGCTTAATTCCCTCCCATGCTTCAAGCACACGCAACACCAATTCCAGTTTATGTGGTCATGCCTTATAAGTCTTTACGCCCCCTGGATTAAGGGAGGATGTCAGAGCAGGTGCTCCTTCTCCACACTCCAGTGACACCCAGATGGCCGCCTTCCTGCCCTGCACCCACTCCTTGATGTGACTTACCTGGGCTGCCAGGTGATAGTGGCCCCTATCTGGAAACTTTACACCCCCTTTGGCTGTGGTCCCCTTCAGGTGAAACAACATAGAAACATAGAAACATAGAATCTGATGGCAGATAAGGACTGCTTGGCCCACCTAGTCTGCCCATTTTCCTACCTAACAGATAAGTTGCAGATCCTAGTTAACTAACAACTTACTTCCTCCTACCCCCCACTAGGACTGCCTTATGTCTGTCCCATGCATTTTTGAATTCTCCGCCTGTTCTTGACTCCACGACCTCCTCAGGGAGGCTGTTCCATGCATCCACAACCCTCTCTGTGAAAAAATACTTCCTCACATTACCTCTAAGCCGTCCCCCCTCTATCTTCAAATTGTGCCCCCTTGTTCTTGCACATCTCTTTTTCTGAAAGATGCCACCCTCTTGGACTTTGTTGATTCTCTTGAGGTACTTGAAAGTTTCTATTATGTCCCCTCTCTCCCTCCTTTCCTCAAGGGTATACATATAAAGCTCCTTTAGTCTTTCTCCTTATGTGTCTTCTGGTGCAGACCCTGCACCATTTTAGTTCCCTCTTCTGGACAGCCTCCTCTGTCTATGTCTTTCGGAGATGGGGTCTCCAGAACTGCACAGTACTCAGATGAGGGTCTCACCAACTGTCTGTACAGAGGGATAACAACTTCCTGTTTTCTACTATTGATTCCTCTCCCTATGCATCCCAGTATCCCCCAGCCTTCTTTACTTGCCTTCTCACATTGCTTGCCCACCTTTAGGTCAACTGATATAATTACCCCAGGTCCCTTTCCATTTTTACTGTTGTCAGTATCTCACCCCCCCATTGTGTACTCTTCCCTTGGGTTTTTGTTTCCCAGGTGCATTACCTTGCACTTCTTTGCATTAAATCTGAGCTGCCATACATCTGACCATTCCTCCAACCTTGTCAAGTCCCTTCTCATCCTTTACACTCCATCTGATGTATCAACCCTGTTGCAGATCTTTGTGTCATCTGCAAAGAGACATACTTTTCCTTCCAGTATCTCTGAAATGTCACTTATAAAGACATTAAAAAGGGCCGGTCCCAGTACTGAACCCTGCGGTACCCCACTAGTAACCCTCCTTTCTTTACTGTGGACTCCATTTACTACTACCCTTTGCCTCCTGTTGTCTAGCCAATTTTTTATCCAGGGTACCACCTTGGGACCCACTCCAAGGCTGGCTAACTTGTGTATTAATCTTTTTGTGTGGGACTATATCAAATGCCTTGCTAAAATCTAGGTAAGCCATGTCCACAGCCCCTCCCTGGTCTACTACTTTGGTCACCCAGTCAAAGAAATCTATTAGATTCATCTGACATGACCTTCCCATCGTGAATCCATGCTGCCTTGGGTCCTGTGCCCCACTGACCTCTAGGTACTCAACAGTTCTTTCCTTCAGAAGTGATTCCATCATTTTTCCTACCACTGAGGTCAAACTAACTGGTCTGTAGTTTCCTGCCTCTGCCCTGCTCCCACTTTTGTGAAGAGGAATCACATCCACTCTCCTCCAGTCCTTAGGTACCACCCCATCCTCCCATGATTTGTTAAAGAGAGTAGTCAGTGGTGTCATTAGTTCTACCTTTAGTTCTTTTAGAATTCTTGGGTGAATCCCATCAGGCCCCATTGCTTTGTCCACCTTCAATTTTATTAGTTCTTTCAGAACCCTTTCTTCTGTAAATGGACTGGTATCGACCCCCATCTTCAGAGTGTTTCTTTTGTTTGGTTAGGTACTTCCCCTCTCCTTTCCTGGTAATACTGAGCAGAAATATTCATTCAGTATCCCTGCTTTTCACTGTCACCTCTACCCACATTCCCTCCCTTTATTAAGCCTCAATATCCTCCTTTAGTCTTTCTTCACTCCCTAATGTACCTATAAAGGTCTTATCCCCTTCTTAACAGAGTTGGCTATCCTTTCCTCGGTTTGAGCCTTTGCTATTCTGACTACCTTCCCAGCCTCTTTCTGCTTTAACTGATAAAGTTCTCTGTCCTGCTCCTTCTGTATTTCCTTATATTTCCTGAATGCTATCCTTTTCTCTTAACCTTCCTGCTACCTCTTTTGAGAACCATAGCATTTTTTCTTCATTGTGTTTTGTTGATTTGCTTTTACACAAAGGCTTGTTGCCTCTGTGATGGCTGTTTTGATTACTCCCCATTGTTCCTCCACCCTCCTTCTTGCCTGTTTGCTAGTGCTTTTCTGAGGCACTCTCTCATTTTACCAAAGTCAACCCTCCTAAAGTCCAATACTCTTGCTTTTGTATGGCTTGATTGTATGGCTGTGTTTATCGTGAACCACACTGTTTGGTGGCCGCTTCTTCCCAGATGGCTACCCACTTCTAAATCTGAGATTCTTTCTCCATCCCCATTTGAGAGTACCAGGTCTAAGACTGCTCCCTCCCAAGTGGGTTCCAATACTAGCTGCCTGAGGCATGCCCCCTGTAGGGCATCAAGAATGACCCTGCTCTTGGATTTTCCTGCAGTAAAGGTGCTCCAGTTAACATCTGGCATATTCAGGTCCCCCATCAACAATATCTCCCCTTTTTCTGCCATTCTAAGGAAGCCTTCTATCATTTCCTTGTCCATTCCCTCCCCCTGAGATGGGGGTCTCTATACAACCCCTATGCGGATTGTGGTGCCATTTCCTGTCTCCAGGGTGACCCAGAGTGTCTCACCTGCTCCCTGTTTACTCTTTAGTTCTGTTGCTTTGATCCCTTCCTTTACATAGAGAGCTACTCCTCCTCCTCTTTACCTCCTGTCCCTCCTAGATTGTGTACCCTGGTATGTTGTGTCCCAGTCATGGTTCTCTGTGTACTATGTTTCTGTGACTGCCACAATATCCAGGCAACCCTCTTCCATCAAGGCCACTAGTTCAGGGGCTTGTTACACAGACTACGGGCATTGGTACTCATCACCCTCCACTTTTGATGGCTTTACCACTTTTAGCCCCATTCCTGTCCCACTGCCTTTGCCTTTTTTACATTTACCTCTGTCCTGCTCTCTAATGACTTCTCTACCCGGTGTTTACTCTCACTAACTACCGTGTTTTGTGGGGAGGCTGGGATTTCCCTGCTCCTTTCAGTGCCTCCCCTTGGCTAGTTTAAATGCTTGCCAATGAAGCATTTAAACCTTCTCACCTAGGATCCTGGTTCCTCCGACAGATGCAGACCATCGCACCAGTATAGGTCTGCATCCTCCAGGTGGCTCCCCAGTCCCCAATGAAGCCAAAACCCTGAGCTCCACACCAGTTTTTCAACCATTCATTGAATTCCCTGGTGAGGAGTACCCTAGCATCACCCTGTTCCAGAGACAGGCAGCACCTCCCGAGAAGGTTACTGTATGCGCCTACTTGTCCAAGGCCCCTCCCAACTCTACAAACCCTCTTGCACTGCTCTGATCCCATTCCTAGCCAGGTCATTTGTCCCTAGGTGGACAATGACATCCAGCTCCCTCCCTCTGTAGCTGCTCCCATGATCCTGAGGATTCGTTTCTTGTCTCTCCAAGCCATGGTGCCAGGCAGGCACCTTACCTCCCTCTCCCCTTCCTCCCCTATTTCTACCCCCCAATGATTGAGACCCCCACCAGGAGTTGTTTCCTTCCTCTGTGGGGTCTCATGCCACCCTCCTGTGGGTCTCCTTTGTGAAGGTTCCCAGCATCCTCCTTGGTCTCCACTGCAGGTGTCTCCATAGAGGAATCACTATCCACCAGAAGAGCGAATGAATTGTAGAGAGGTACAGCTGGAGAGATGCAACTCTGTTCCACCACTCTCTCCCTTCCTGAGCCCACCCTGGTCCAGCCTCTCCTCTTTCTTGGCAACCTCTGAGGTAGTGGCATTGGCCCTAGTGGTCCCTGGGTGGGGGAGGAGGTTTCACAAATCCTAGCCAGGTCAGCCTGGAGATGAGCAACCTCTTCCCTCAGAGCAGAGAGGTGCCTGCAAATAGGGCAGCATTGCAGCCTCCAGAATGTCTTCCGGAACACTGCCGCCCCACAGCCATTGCACTGTACCACTCCTAGCATGTCTTATTTTGTGTCCCTCTCTCCTGTTTCTCTGTATGCTTACTCTCGCCTCTCCTTACAGCTCTCACCCTTCCTGTTCTTGGACAGAAACTTCCTATATTCTTCAGTAGCCTCCTTCTTCCTTGCTCAGTGTCAGACCACCAGCAGCTGGGGGGGGGAGTGAGCTACTTTTAACCTTTAGGGTTGACAAAACCAATTTTTCTTTATGATCCTTTCCTTCCTACTGCCAAACAGGAAGTTCCTGTTGACAGTCAAATCCAGTGGCTATAAAAGTAGAACTGGCTTAGGGTGGGATGGGCAATTAGTAAGAAGAAAGGCTAGCAACAGGAAGTTGTAATTTGAGTCACCTGCTTTTATAGTGTATAAGCCACACCCCCAATTAAGCTCTCTCTCCTCCTACTGGTTTAGCAAAGTAAACTGATACAGTACCCTTCCCAGCACAGAACACACACTGACTTTCTTTCTTTTCTTTCTTTTTTTAACCCTAAATAAGACCCCTTCTACTTCTAATAAAGTATCTGTTTGCTTAATCTTAACAGACACTGACTCCTGCCGAGATATAAGTGTTAAATTAATAAGAAATTGTAGCTTCTTTTAGTTAGCTGCTTTCTGCTCTACAATTCAAGGCTAGCAACAAACTAGCCCTTGGTCTTTTCGTATTCTACAGGAACTCAGTTCAACCTCTTTCTAAATGCAACAAGTCTGTTTTGGTCAAGTCCATAGGGAACATTTCCATTGGCTATAAAATTCTGGCCAAGAGGTTCATTTTAATTAAGTACACACCTCCAAGCTAGGAAATGGGAAGGGTTTGCCATTTCATTAGGTCATCTTTCAGTGTTGCCAAGATAATTAAGGTCATATAATGAAGTCAGGGATCCCTCCTACATTAATGCCCAAATAAGTATTGTGTGATGAGAGCCTCCTATATCCTGAGTTTATTAGTACTGGTGCTCCCCCCCTTCCAATTTGCATTAGCTCTGACTTTACAACACTGATTTTATACCAAAGAATTGAGCAGACTGCTTGATAATATTGGTGAGTGCAGGGATCGACCTGTTTGGCTGCATAAAGAGCAACAAGATGTCAATTGCATATGATGCCATCTTATGTTGCAGACCCCATGGCCCCTGAATGCCTACCACATCCTTGCAAGTTCTGATCTTTTCTGCTAGGGGCTCTACAACCAGAGCAAATAGCGGTGGGGATAATGTGCACACCCTGCCAGGTTCCCCTACCCAAGGTAAACCCACCCAACACCTCCCCCCATACATAAGAACATAAGAAAAGCATCAGCAGATAGAGACCATGTGGTCTATCTTGTCTGCCCAAGGTGGTTACCCCCCAATTATATTTGTTTTCTAAGTTGTCCACATTGCCTGTCCCAAGCAATTTTGAATTCCCTTACTGTCTTTGATGCCACCACTTCTAGTAGCAGGCTGTTCCATGGATCTATCACTCTCTCAGTGAAAAAGTACTTTCTAGAGTTGCTTTTAAACTTGCCTCCCACCAGATGCAAGTTGTGCCCTCTTGTACATGCCACCCTGTTTTCCTGGAAGAGGTTTTCTTTCTGAGTTGTGTTAATTCCATTGACGTACTTAAATGTTTCTATCATGTCCCCCGTTTCTTCTCTGTTCCAGAGAGAATAAATTCAACTCTTTGAGTCTTGCCTCATATGGCTTATGATGCAGCCCCTGCACCATCTTTGTGGCCCTTCTCAGCACCGTCTCCAGATGGTCGATGTCCTTTTTTAGGTGAGGCCTCCAGAACTGGACACAGTACTCGATGTGAGACCTCACCAAGGATCTGTAGAGAGGCATGATAACTTCCTTCTTTCTGCTCATAATACATCTTCCTATGCATCCGAGGATACCACTTGCCTTCTGTGCTGCTTTTTCATATTGTTTTCCTACCTTTAAGTCATTGGTAATGATCATGCCCAGATCCCATTCCATCTTTGTCTCCTCCAATTTCATTTCATTTTTATTTTATACTGAAGAATCTGTGGGCTAAAAAAAATTTTCACAGATGTCCAGTGTAACAAATACATACAATATACAAAATACAAAAGACACATAAATACAATAATTTAAAAATCAATTGTAGCACTTACATACAGAGTTTGTCAACATATAACTCCTTAAATGTATCTTAAAACTAGACATTTTAGGACAGCCAATATTGGTGCTGGGTAGTTTGTTATAAAGAATAATAGGTGAAAAAGTTATGGAATTCTGAGCAAACTTTGTATGATATAATGGAACTGCATATGAATATCTATTTTGCATTCTTGTATTTACTGAATGGTCACTTCTGGAAAATAAAATAGTAATACTGTTGGGGAGCAAACCAAGTTGAATTTTATGCAGAAACAATAAAGAATGAAAATTAAAACACTGAACGAAAGATAAGTAATTAAATTAATTATATAATAAACAGTGGTGTGTGGACCTGGGAAAACCTGTGGCAAATTGAATAATACTGTGATAAGTTGACCTTAATTTAGCTAGCATTCTTTCAGAAGTGTAAGAATAAATCACTGAGCCACAGTCCAACACTGATAATAATAGGCTATGAGTTATCATGTGTCTCACTTCAATTGTAAGATTTGTTAGTATTCTAAAAAGGTAGTCCAATCTCTTATGCAACTTATTAATTAACTCGAGAATATGATACTCGTGTGAAAGGTGTGAGTCTAATAACAAGTCAAGATACTTAAAGACCGTTACTTGCTCAATTTGGTTACCAAAATTATCACATAACAATAATTTAGAGGCCGGATATTTCTTGCCACTAGAAAAAAACATTGCATTTGTTTTGGCAGAATTTAATATTAATTTATGGGATTAAAACCATGAATGAAAAAGGCTAAATTCAGATTGCAATATTGTTTCAAGCGAAGGTAGATTATGACCAGAACAAAAAAAAAACACATTATCTTCGTATAAAATAAGTTCTGTGTGTTTAAATAAATCTGAAAGTGAGTTAACAAAAAGGGAAAAAGGTAACAGTCCCAGTACTGAGCTGTGTGGGACTCCACAACTTAAAATAGCTTCATTGGAGGTTGCCCCACCAATAGAAGTTCTCTGATTCCTACCTGAAAAGTAGTTTCCAAACAAGGCGATCATATCTTCTGAGAAATGGACAGCAGGCAACAATTTCAGTAGCTCAGCATGGTCTACCAAGTCAAATGACTTGGTGAGGTCCACAAAGGCTGAGGCAACAAGCTTTCCTTCATCAATTACCCTGCTGACCCGGCCTGTGAACCTCACCAAGGTAGTCTCAGTGTTGTGTTTAGGGCAGAAACCATGCTGTGACTCCGACCATAGTCCACATTTCTCAAAATGCTTGGTCACCTGATTGGAAACCACCCTCTCCAATACCTTTGACGGTGGAGCCAGAAGTGAGATAGGGTGATAATTGTTTAAATTTGTTTTACTCCCAGTTTTAAATATAGGCTTCACTAAAGCACACTTCCACTTATTTGTAAATACACCATAACACAATGGAAAACTAAAAGGTTTAGTAAGTAATGGGACAATTTGATAACCAACTATCTTTAATATCCTATAGTCTAAACTATTAAAACCAAGACTGGGTTTGGGATTCATTTTATGAATATATTTGTAAACATCACTAGATGTAAGATAATGAAAATAAAAACTAGTAATAGTAATATCAGCCCTAGTTTGTGAGTCACTTCCAAAGGCGATGGAGGCTCCATTTAATGCTGCACCACCAGGTCTAAATCTCTCCCGATTAGAGAAATGAGTATTAAATGCTTCAGCTATTTTAATGGGGTCTGAAATTATTGAACCATCAACTTCAATAGTATAGATATCAGTACCCTTTGATTTACCCAAGATTGTATTAAGAGTATTCTAAGCAGCTTTTGAATTACCATTGACTTTGATCAGTTTCTCTTTACAAAGCTCAGACTTACCAGCATGAATTGTAGATTGACACTTGCTTCACAATTCTTTATATTTTTGTTGGTGATGTAACTGTTCAGTCTTTCTGAACAACTTCCAAGCCTTGTTGTGTGATCAAATAAGTGCATGCAGCTTGGGAGTTATCCAGACCTTGTTATCACTCCTAATTCCAACAGTTTTTAGAGGGAGCAGCCTATCACAAATTAAGAGAAATCTATTACAAAAATGTCATAGGCCAAATCTATTTTCTGCATGTTATCTAGAAAAGACCAATCAGTAAGTGATATTTCTGCAGAAAACTTTTGCTCATCCAGAGATTTTAGTTGTCGATATGTAATAGTTTTATGAATTACCTTGGGAGATTTAACAGACCAATCACAGTATACAGCACAGTGGTCACTGATTCCATCCAGAAGAACACCAGAATTAACAATATGCTGTGGGTTGTTGGTAATTATCCAATCTATTAAAGACTCATAACCTGTTTTATAGTTGATCTGAGTGGAATCAGAGATCAATTGCTGCCACCCTAAATTCATAACAATACTCTTAGTGTCCAAGGCTTTACTTGATGTCCAATTCAAATTAAAATCACTTAAAATAATGACCTCCCCTTTAATTTGTGTTGCTGAGAATCTGTTAAAAAACAGGGGTGTGCCAAGGTTGGAATCATCTGGGGGAACATAAACTGTACAGATAGTTAAACTTTTGCAAGGACTAAATTTAACAAGGATGGTTAATGATTCATAATGAGTGTCACCTGGCATAAATGATAGCTTAGTAACATTTAGATGATCAGAAACATAAAAAAGACAACCCCACCCCTCTTACCAACCATATCCTTTCTAAAAGTAGTATATTCTTGTATTTGAATTTCTTGGTTGGAAAATGTATCGGTAAGCCAAGTTTCAGCCAAGGATAAAACATTAATTTTATGCTTAAAAATCCAGCATTCAATTAATGATTTTTTAGCCACCAGACTGTATACATTTAAATGAGCTACACGAAAAAAGGAAGAGTTAGGATTGATGCCCTTCTAGTGTGTACTTTTTTCCTGGGTGCCGCTTCCCCAGGTGCATTACCTTACACTTCTTGGCATTAAATTTTAACTGCCAATTTCTGGACCATTCTTCCAGTCTCCTTAGGTCAGCTTCCATACGTAATGCCCCCACTAGTGTATCCACCCTGTTGCAAAGCTTTGTATCATCTGCGAACAGGCAAACCTTCCCTTCCAGTTCATCAGTGATGTCATAGATGAATATGTTGAAAAGGATTGGACCCAGCACCGATCCCTGTGGAACACCACTGGTCACACCTCCTTCTCTTGATAATGCCTATTGACCAAAACTCTCTGGGTCCTATTCTGCAGCCAGTTTCTAATCCAGTTTACTATTTTCTGTCCAACTCCTGTGTGTTCTAGTTTGTTAGCAAGTCTCCTGTGGGGAACGGTGTCAAAGGCTTTGCTGAAGTCTAGCTACACCACGTCCCACCACCTAACCCTGGTCCACTGCTCTGGTAACTTAATCAAAGAAATCAATCATGTTTGGCACAAGCGCCCTGCTGTGAAGCCATGTTGTCTGGGGTTGAGTTTTCCAGTTTCCTTTACTGTAGGTAGTCATCTGTTCTCTCCTTTAGCAATGTCTCCATAATTGTTCCCACTATAGAAGTCAGGCTGACTGAGTGGTAGTTTCCTGCCCCTTCCTTGCTTCCACTTCAGTGCAAGGTCACAGCTGTTGTCCTTTTCCCAGTCTTGAGGTACTCTGCCACTTTCCAGGGATAGATTGAACAGCTCAGCTAGTGGTGCAGCTATTTATTCTGGAAGCTCTTTTAGTATTCTGGGGTAGATACCATCTGGCCCCATGGCTTTATCCACCTTAAGTTTGCTTATTCTTCTAAGACCCCCTCTCGTGAGTGGGCTTGTATCTGCCCCTCCACTGTCCTGCTCTATCTTACTTAGTGTAGGTCGTTTGCCAATATCTTCTATTGTGAAAACTGAGCAGAAGAATGTGTTTAACTACTCTGCTTTGTCTTTATCTTTGTCTTCAACTTTCTCTAGCAGCTGGCCCTCCCTTGTTGCTAGTCAGACTATTCCCCCTTTACTCTTCCTTTTTTCTCTTATGTATGTATAGAAAGTTTTATCTTCCTGCCTAACCCCCTGCTCTATTCTTTCCTCTGTTTGGGCTTCAGCTATCTGATTTGCTTTTCTTGCCTCCGTGAGTTTGTTCCTATATTCCTCCCTGTCCATTTCTCCTTTCGTTTCCTTGTACTGCTTAAAAGCCCTCTTTTTTTTCCTTGATTTTGGTTACTACCTCTTTGGAGAACCAGAGAGGGTTCTTCCTTCTTTTGGCTTTGTTGATTTATCTTGCACATTGCTCAGTGACTATATTTAAGGTATTCTTTAAGTTCTCCCAGCAGTGTTCTGCATCCCCCTTGTTACTGGTGTCAACCATGGTCTTGATCCTGGATTACATTTTGGAAAACTTTGCTTTCCTGAAATCAAGTATCTTGATTTTTGTGTGACTTTTACCTTCCTCTTTATTTACTGATAACAAGGCTGACCTGTGGTCACTGGTCCCCAGACTGATACCCACATGAACGTCTGAAATCCTGTTGCTGTTTGTGAGCACCAGGCACAGGGTTGCTTTGTCTCTGGTGGGTGAGTCTACCAGCTGATTTAGACCTGTCCCCACCGCAGCGTGAATAGGAATTCTCTGCTCCGCTCTGTGGCTGCTGTGTATGAGGTCCAATCCACATCTGGCAGACTGAAGTCCCCAACAAGCAACAACTCACCCCTGTCCACCACCACTGAGATGGCTTCCAGGAGCTCTTTGTCAATTTCACTTTCCTGGGTTGGAGGTCTATAGATAACTCCCACCCAGTTATTTTTTCCTGCTCCCAGGGTGACCCATAGGGCCACTACTTTACTGTGCTTCCCCTGGATCTCTGTTGCACACATTCTCTCCCTTACATACAAAGCCACCCCCCCCTTTCCCTCCTGATCTTTTCTGAGGAGTGTGCAACCTGGGATAGTAGCATTCCAGGTGTGATTGGTGGTGAACCAAGTTTCTGTAACCGCAACCCAGTCCAGTTGTGCCTCTGCCACCAAGGCTGTGAGTTCAGAGATTTTGTTTGGTAGACTACAAGCAGTGATGCACATAGCCTTCCACCCCTGGTAGTCATTTTGTTGTGTACAGTTTTCTTGTTCTGATCTAAATTTTTTGTGTCTTAATTGCTTTGTGCCTCTCCCTAATGGATCAAGCTGGGCAGTGCTTTTACTATCACTGCTGCTGGTATCTTTGTGGTATCAAGGTGCTGCGGTAGCTGATGCTGTGGGAGGGGTAGTTGGCAACTCTTGTGATGTGAGGGTTGCCTGCAGCTCCTCCTCCTCCTCCACTATTTTAAATGATTGATATAGACATTGAATTTCTGTCCTCCCGCATGTCCTGTTCCACACTGTGTACAATATTCTCGATGCACTCCATGTCCCTCCATGCTGATGTGCAAGGGAGGCACCAGACCTCAACTTTGGCCTGGTCATAATGCTGAAGTTGAGACTCTACTCCCCTTATCATGGAGTCTCTGACTATCAGTACTGGATTTTCAATGTCTTTTTTAGTGATCTTTTTGGTGGAGCACACATTCTTGTGCTGCATTGGGCTCCTACAGCCCTCCACACCTGCTGTTTTGGTAGTCCTGGAGGATAGTGGTGTGTATTTATTGGATGTGTATGTATGTGTGCTTCCCTCCTTTGTTATGTGTTTAGGATTTGTCCTACGAGTTCCCACTATTTGCCAGCCCTCCAGCCAGTTTGTCCTTTGGGGTTGGGATAGCTGTGAGAGTGGTTTTCAGATTGTTGATGTTATGTTGTTGCCCTTTGAGGACTGACAGAGTTTTTGGCAGAGGTAGTGTAGTATCTCAGTCCATGCTGCCTGGAGCTGAGACATTAGGTCCTTCAGGGTGAAGCATGTAGGACAGTGCCCCACCCTCAGGACAAATGCTCTGGCAAAAAATGTTCTACAGTTGTTGCAGTTTACAAGGTCCATAACTGGTGGGAATTAACCTTAATTATGCAAAGACTCCCAGACAAGCAATATGCGGATGAAAGTTGGTGAAGAGAAAAGAAGATCAATGTTTTTTTTTTTTTCTGAGATGTGCAGTAAGTCCCACACCTTCCTTACTTCCACAGAAAGGATATGAGTGGGTCAGGGGCTAATTAGAGGATGAGCATGGGGTGGGTGGGTACGTCACCTGCAGAAAATCAGTAGAGGTACCTGTAGAGAAAAACAATCAACTTTTGGCTGTGGCTCCAACAAACACCACCAATCACAGCACCCTTGGACGAAAGTAAAGGTAACCTGACCTTTTAAATCTTCCTTCTGTCTGGAAGGTACTAAGCCTTTGTCAGCTCCAGCCCCACTCCCACCCCACCCCAGCTACACTCCTAATCCACTGGAAGAGCTGTGGAAGAAAAAAATTAGCTCCTGCAATGTAAGAAAGAGACTGCAAAACCTGTAAGCCCAAAACAAAACCTGTAAGCACATAAAATTGTAACAAAACAGCAACTCTACTTAGGCTAAAGAGAGATCAAACTGTAAAACCTGTCAGCACAGCACACAACAAAACAGTAACAAAACCTGTAAGCACAACCTGTAAGCACAAAACAAAATAGCAACAAGAGATTAACTCTGCTTAGCCAAAAGAAGCCTTAATGTTTCTCCTTGCTCTGTTAATGTGTTCCTTGCTCTGTCCTTTCAAGCAAACTTATCAGACAAAAAGCTCATGTAAAGTCGGTGCTTTTGGTCAGCAAACTTAAGTCTTCCATCTCAACACACCAACTAACCTGACTTTTTAAATCTTCCTTCTGTTGGAAGGTACTAAGCCTTTGTCAGTTCCACCCCCCAGTTACACTCCTAATCCCCTGGAAGAGATGTGGAAGAAAAACAATTCGCTCCTTCAATGTGAGAAAGAGACTGCAAAACCTGTAAGCACAAAACTAAACCTATAAGCACAACCTGTATGCACAAAACAAAATAGTAACAAAACAGTATCTCTGCTTAGCCTAAAGAGAGATCAAACTGTAAAACCTGTGAGCACAAAACAAAACAGTAACAAAACCTGTAAGCACAAAACAAAATAGTAACAAGACAGTAACTCTGCTTAGCCAAAAGAAGCCTTAATGTTTCTCGTTGCTCTGTTAACGTTGCTCGTTTCTCTGTTCTTTTGTGCAAACTCCGAAGACAAAAAGCTCAGATAAACCTATGTGCTTTTAGTCAGCAAACTTTAGTCTTCCACCGCAACACACCAACTAACCTGACCTTTTAAATCTTCCTTCTGTTGGAAGGTTCTACGTCTTTGTCAGCCCCCCCCAGTTACACTCCCAATCCCCTGTAAGAGATGTGGAAGAAACACAGTTAGCTCCTTCAATGTGAGAAAGAGACTGCAAAACCTGTAAGCCCAAAACAAAACATGTAAGCACAACCTGTAAGCACAAAACAAAATAGTAACACAACATTAACTCTGCTTAACCTAAAGAGAGATCAAACTGTAAAACCTGTAAGCATGAAACAAAACTGTAACAAAACCTGTAAGCACAACATGTAAACACAAAACAAAATAGTAATAAGACAGTAGCTCTGCCTAGCCAAAAGAAGCCTTAATGTGTTTCCTGGCTCTGTTAATGTTGCTCATTGCTCTGTCCTTTCAATCAAACTTAGAAGACAAAATGCTCACGTAAAGCTAGGTGTTCTTTGTCAGCAAACTTTAGTCTTCCACCTCAACACACCACCTAACCTGACCTTTTAAATCTTCCTTCTATTGGGAGGTACTAAGCCTTTGTCAGTGCAGCCCTTCAATTACAGTCCTAATTCACTGGAAGAGCTGTGGAAGAAAAACAATTAGCTCCTTCAATGTGAGAAAGAGACTGCAAAACCTGTAAGCCCAAAACAAAACTGTAAGCACAAAACAAAATAGTAACAAAACTGTAACTCTGCTTAGCCTAAAGAGAGAGAAAACTGTGAAACCTGTAAGCACAAAACAAAACACTAACAAAACCTGTATACACAAAACAAAATAGTAACAAGAAGAGTAATTCTGCTTAGCCAAACAAAGCCTTAATGTTTCTCCTTGTTCTGTTAATTTTGCTCCTTGCTCTATCCTTTCGATCAAACTTAGAAGACAAAAAGCTCAGGAAAAGCTAGGTGCTTTTTGTCAGTAAACTTTAGTCTTCCACCGTAGCCATAATATTCCACCATAGCCATAATATTCACTCTGGGGTCTTTATACAGCAGCTTGACCAGGTTTACAAACTTTTTCCCCAGGCCAAATTTAGACAACTGTGAAAAAGTGTCTCACTCTACTCTCTCAAAGGTTTTTTCAGCATCCAGGTAGAGCAGAGAAAGCCTTTCTGTGACCTTCTCCAGCCCACACCTAATGGCATTAAGTGGCCTTCTAACATTGTGGAAAGAGTCGTGGCCTTTGATAAAGCCAGTCTGGTCTGGTTTAATCATTTCTGGTAGGATACTCTGGAGCTGAGTGGCTAATATCTTTACAATGATTTAAATGTCACAATTCAACAACGATGTTGGACAATATGACATACACTCCATTGGGTCTTTCCCTGCCTTTTGGAGTACTGTTATCGAGGCTTTGTTACTGCCCCCCGCATAGTTCCCCCACCTCCCGTGCCTCCAGTAGGATCTGATACAAGCTTTTTAAGCAGGTTTCAACTAGTGTTCTGTAGAATTCAATAGAAACAGAAACATAAAAACGTAGAAATTGATGGCAGATAAGGACTGCAAGGCACATACAGTCTGTCCATTTTTTTTCTACCTTATGAATGTGTCATAGGCCTTTGCTCTGTCAATGGCCTATCTATTCATACTCATCTGTATTGCTCCCTTATGCCTATCCCATGCCTGTTTGAAACCCTGCACTATATTCAAGGCCCCTACTTTTCTGCGGCACAGTGGTACCAAGTTCTGCAGCATGACTACCATTTGCCGCAGAACTTCTGCGGCAGTGGTTTGTAATTTCTGCAGAAGTTCTATGCACTAACAAACTGCCACATCAGAGTGTCAGCTTGTCATCCTGACTTCACTTTCATGGCAGCGGTTAGAGCAATCAGGATGGTGGAAAGTACAGTAACACTAGTTCAAAAATTAACAGACTTATAGAAATAATTTTATGCCTAAAAAAGTAAAACAAATGTCTCTCCCTTAAGGTCCTAGCCTATTGCATAAATGGCATATGCAGAGGGGACCTTATGTGATAAATAAGGTATTTCTATATGCACATTATCTATCCCACTAATGAGGTCTTTACTGTCTATCACTTATATACTTGTATGTGCTTTCTACACCACTCATGAGGTTCCCACTGTGCATCACTTATATATTTGTATGCAATCTGTAACATACATACAAATGTGTGTGTGTGTGTGTGTGTGTGTGTGTGTGAGACAGAGATACTATATGTGTGTGTGCATATATATACATACATATATATATATATATATAATATGTATATATGTATCTTTTTTTTTTAATTTCCATGAAATTGCATCCTCATTCATACATGTCCCATTGGAAATGGCATAAACTGAATAGAGGAGTTATTGCAAAACTAATTTTCTTGTCAACCTGCTTCCCCTGACACACGACGTAACATCAGGCCATGACATGCATGTGAACTGATTGTGAGATAGAGCTCTCCAGCCCATCGCAATGTGTCCACCTTGTAACAGAACACTGCACCATACCTTCCCAGACTCCGGGCAGTGATGTGTTCCACCAATCCTTGTGCAGCCCAGCCAGCTCCCAGAGCTAATCTCTGAACCTGAGTTGCCAGCACGGAAACACAGCATACTACCCTCTGGCCCAACAGCTGTCCCAGCATACAACATTTCTCCATAACCTTCAGGTGATTCTATCAACCAATGACAATATGTAATCAATATCCCTGGCAAAAATGTGTATAGTGCAATTATTTAACAGGTCTGTTCTTTCAACAGGGTCTACACATTATTATATTCCACTTTTCTGGGCATAATTATTTTATTTTTCTTAAAATTTACAGTTAAATTCATTTTACCAATTATTCATATCAGATGGCATCACTATACCTTAAAGGCACAAATAAGTTTACACAAAATGAGGTATGGACTTAACAGGTCTGTGCTATTGACAAGGTTTTGTTTAGTTGGCCCTAGTGCAATAATATAAGACTAGAAAATTGTATTAGGCTGTAGTGCAGGTTGAGCAAATATCACCATGCCTGATGTGCTGTGTCACCATCTCTGACAGTGGGAGCTGTGGTAGACAAGTGACAGCCATTTCATTAGCTAATGTATGATGTTATGGTAATGATAACATCACATTCTGAGCATATTGGTGGGTTTTGGATATTAAAAAAGGGGAAGGGAACCAGATTCTATGGATAAACAGAAATATTAATAAAAAATCACCAAGAAGAGTGAATTCTGCGGCACCGCAGAAGTTCTGCGGTAGATTGCAAGTTCCGCACAAAATTCTGTGACCGCAGAATTCTAGGGGCCTTGACTATATTCATATCCACCACTTCCTGAGGTAGGTCATTCTATGCATCCACCACCCTTTCTGTGAAAAAGAACTTCCTCACATTGCCCCTTAATCGGCCTCCCTCTAATCTCATGCTGTGTCCTCTTGTCCTGCTATTTTCTTATATCGAAACGTGTTAGACTCTTTCACCTTGTTAATGACCTTAAGGTGTTTGAATGTTTCATCATATCCCTCTCTCCCTCCTTTGCTCAAGGTATACATATTGAGCTCTGTTAATCTGTCCTCATATGTGTTCTGATGCAGTCCCTGCCATTTTGGTTGCCCTTCTCTGAACTGCCTCAATTTGTTTAATGTCCTTGTGAAGGTGTGGCCTCGGTACTTGCATGCAGTGCTCAGATGGGAGCCTAACCAGTGTCTTGTAAGAGGGATTATTACTCTCCTCTTATGACTCATGATACCCCTACTAATACACCCTAACATCCCTTAGCCTTACTCTACTGCTTTAGTGGTCTGCTTAGATGATTTCATGTCATCTGTGATGATGATGCCCAAGTCTCTTTCTTCCTGTGACTGCCAGCAACTCCCTCCTAACCTATAGGTGAGCTTAGGGTTTCTCTTCCCTATGTGCATGATCTTGCACTTCTTTGCATTAAACCCCAGTTGCCACTCTTCCGACCATTTTGCCAGTTTATCCAGATCTCTTCTCATTCTGCCCACCTCATCTGGATCATCTACTCTGTTGCAGATCTTGGTGTCATCTGCAAACAGACAAACCTTACCCTCCAGTTCATCTGCAATGTCACTGATGCAGCTATTGAAGAGAACTGGCCATAGGACTAATCCCTGAGGTACCCTACTTGTGATTTGCATCTCTTCTGACTGTGTACCATTTACCACCACTCTCTGTTTTCTGCCCATCAACCAGTTTGCCACCCAGTTGACCAACTTCTGACCAACCCCGAGCCTACCCAGTTTATTATTCAATCTTCAATGTGGAACAGTATTGAAAGCTTTGCTGAAGTCAAGGTAGGCGACATCAACTGCTCCCCCTTGGTCCAACACTCTGGTTACCCAGTCAAAGAAATCTAAGAGATTAGTTTGACAGGACCTTCCTGTTTTAAGCCTATTCTGTCTTGGATCCTGTGCTCCTATGGATTCCAGGTGTTGCACTATCCTTTCCTTAAGGAGTGCCTCCATAATCTTGCCCACTACTGAGGTAAGACTGACAGGTCTGTAGTTCCCTGCCTCCTCCCTGCTACCACTCCTGTGGAGCGGGATCACATGAGTCCTTCTCCAGTCTTCTGGGACCTCTCCTGTGCTCAGAGACTCACTAAACAGTTCTGATAATGGCTCTGCTAGTTCCACCCTTAGTTCCTTTAGTACCCTGGGATGTATGCCATCAGGTCCCATTGCCTTGTCCACCCTTGAGCTTATTGAGCTCTTATAGGACCTTTCTTTCGTGAGACTGACTGGTGCACACCTCCCTCCCCCTGTGTCCATGATGTGAGCTGTGGGCCCTGCCCTACCTTCTCTTCTGAGTAAATACTGAGCAGAAGTATCTATTTAGGATAGATGCTTTTACATGGTCCTCCTCCCTGCGCCCCTTATTCCCCTTTGATCTTAGTATTACCCCTCCTAGACTTTCTCCTTTCACTAATGTATCTATAGAAAGTCTTGTCACCCTCTTTTACTGTTCGTGCTAGTGTTTCCTCAGTTTGGGCCTTTGTCTGCCTTACTGCCTTCCCTACTTCCCTTAGGGAAGTTTGGTATGCCTCTGTATCTTCATCCCGCTGCATTCCCTTATATTTCCTGAAGGCCAGCCTTTTGGCGCTGACCTTTTCTGCTACTGTTTTTGAGAACCAAAGTGGTTTTGTTCTTCTTTTGCGCTTCCTTTTCTGTCTAACACAATGGGATGTTGCTTGAAGTATTGCATCCTTAATGCTTGCCCACTTTGCCTGTAGCCCCTCACCTGTATTTCTTTTTGCCGGGGTTAGCTTAACTCTGTTGGCCATCTTATCAAAGTCAGCTCCTCTGAAGTCCCATACGTTTGTCTTGGAATGGGATGATTTAGTTCTAGTGGCCCAAATGGAATCATACCATGTGATGGTCACTTACCCCCAGGTGACCTTCTACCTGGAGATCTGTGATCCTTTCCCTGTTAGTCAGTACTAGATCTAGGATAGCCCTGTCTCTTGTGGGTTGTTGTACCAGTTGTTTGAGGCCCTTCCCCTGCAGGGAATCCACTGTGTGTCTAGTTCTGGCAGATGTTTCTGCTGGTATAGACCAATCTGTATCTGGCATGTTGAAGTCTCCCATTATCAGAACCTCCCCTTTAGCTGTCATGTTTTGTATATCTTCTAACAGTAATGTGTCTATGTCCTCTGGCTGGTCTGGAGGCCTGTAGACAACCCCAGTTCATATGGCTGTCCCATTTCCTGTTTCCAGGGTGATCCACAGCTCTTCTGGCTCCTTCTATGTATTCTGAATTTCTGTAGCTTTGATATTTTCATTGACATAAAGGGCCACTCCACCACCCCCCCTTGCACCTCGGTCTCTTCTGAACATTACATAGCCAGGTACTGAAGTCTTCCAAGTGTGGTTACTGGTGACTTATGGCTCGCTAATGGCTACTATGTCCAGTTTAGCCTCTGTCATTATTGCCTGCAGGTCTGGGATCTTGTTTCCCAGACTGTGAGCATTTGTGTACATGATTTTCCATTTGCCAGATTTCAGTGTGTTAGTTGTTGGGCGAGGTCTGGCATTTCCCTGTGCATCGTATGGGGAGCTGGACCTTTTTCCTTACCTGGTGATGCAAATGAACTACAAACATGCTGAACTCCTGTTTGACCACTAGCTGAGGGGAGGGTGTTCTTTCCTATTCTTATTATCAGGTGCTGCACCTCCCCATTTGCTAGTTTAAATATTCTGCAAAGACATCAAACTTCTGCCCCAATGCACTGATTCCCTCCTTAGTCAGATGCAGTCCATCAAATTTAAAGAACTTTTGCTCCCAAAACTGTTGCCAGTTCTCTACAAATCTGTCCTTTTTTCCTGGCACCAGCCCTTGAGCCACATGTTTAGCTCCCCTATCTCCTCTTCTCTGACCTTCCATCCATCTGCCCCCTACTCCCAGACTGGCAGGATCTCAGAGAAGATGATGCCAGATGAAATGGATGATAGTTTGTCACCAAGCCTCGTCAGGAGTTCCTTGGTCTCCACAACTGACCGGCTGGTGAGATTGTTAGTCCCTATGTGTACCAGGACATCAATGTTTTCTCCTGCTTCCTGTACAATTTTAGCAATACAAACATAGAAATTGACGGTAGATAAGGACCACAAGGCCCATCCAGTCTGCCCATTTCTTTTTCTACCTTATAAATGTGCATCTGCCTTTGCTCTGTCAGTGGCCTATCTATATCATACTCATCTGCATTGCTCCCTTATGCCTATCCCATGCCTGTTTGAAGCCCTGCACTGTATTCATATCCACCACTTCCTGAGGTAGGCCGTTCCATGCATCCACCACCCTTTCTGTGAAAAAGAACTTCCTCACATTACCCCTTAATTGGTCTCCTTCTAATCTCATGCTGTGTCCTCTTGTCCTGCTATTTTTCTTATATTGAAACATGTTAGACTCTTTCACCTTGTTAATGCCCTTAAGGTGTTTGAATGTTTCAATGATATCACCTCCTCCTCCTTTGCTCAAGGGTATACATATTGAGCTCCATTAATCTGTCTCATATGTCTTCTGATGCAGTCCCTGCACCTTTTTGGTTGCTCTTCTCTGACTGCCTCAATTTGGTTAATGTCCTTGTGAAGGTGTGGCCTCCAGTACTGCATGCAGTACTCCAGATGGGGCCTAACTAGTGTCTAGTAAAGAGGGATTATTACTCCTCTGTCAGACTTGTGATACCTCTACTAATACACCCTAACATCCCCTAGCCTTACCTACTGCTTTAGAGGTCTGTTTGGATGATTTCAGGTCATCGGTGATGATGATGCCCAAGTCTCTTTCTTCCCTTGTGACTGCCGGCTGATGTACCTGGGAGACATATGACCATTACCCTGGCTGGAGATAGGTATCAACTCCCCAATTATGGAGTCTCCTATGATCAGAAGTTTTTGGATTTTTTTTGCTTTTTTTGTTTTGGTTCCTGTTTTGACTGTTTTGTTGCATAGTTCTGTGCTGCAGTGTCCTGCTCTGCAGTGTCCTCTGCCCCTTTGTTTGATTTTGGAGATAGAGGCAGATACCTGTTTGTAGTTTTTATATGGTTTGTGGAGGTGATATGTTGGAGAGCACTGAGTGATGGGGCACCTGATTTGCCCCTCCTAACTACCTGCCAACCTTCCGGACCAACTACCCTCTGCGGTTGAGGTGCTTCTGTTGGATGTTGGGGAAATGGTGGGCGGTTCTTATAATATATTTCCTCCTGAATATATGATTTGAGATGTGCAATCTCTGCCCATGCTGCCTGGAGCTGAGCCTTTAGATTTCCAATAGCCCAGCACGTATGACAGTGTCCTAACTCCTGTATAACTGCCCTTTTGAAAAGTGTCCCGCAGTACCCGCAGTTAATAATATCCATTCCAGATAAGTTGCTGGGTTTATAACCTGGTCAGAGTAATTAGAAGGAGGAAAATGAAAGCAAAAGTTTGATTTTGTGGTTTGTTTGTTTTTGTATAACTTGTTATAACAAGTTAAATTACTTGTGCCCCTGTAACTGAGGTCACTGTATGGATACCACTCTGATCGTCTCCTTCCTGCTTTGCTACAGGAAATGTCACGACTGTGCTACCCTATAAAAGAAGTGCAGTGTGAGGTGGTTGGGGATGGGGTGGTGGGGGTTGGCCTTTCCTGCCGAAAAAGAAGAACCATGGATGAAAGAAACAGGAGGTAAGAGCAGAAACAATCAGCCAGCAACAAATGCAGTAGCCCTGAAAGCTTAGCCTAATGATAGCTAAAACTGTAAAGCCTGTAAAGCACCACCTGTAATAATTTCACAGAAGATATAACCTGTAAGAAACAATTTGCTACAGAGAAAAACAAAGTAGTAACTGAAGATATACCTTGCAAAAGACTATTTGAATCAGAAGATTACAGCAGTAATCTGTAAGCACACACCTGTAGGCACACCCCATAATAATGCAGTAGAAGGTATACCCAGCAACAACAATTTGAATCACAGAAAAATAATGCCATAAAATGTTAGCAACAAACAGTATCAATCCCTGTGAGTACAAAAGAAAATAATAACACACAGTAAATCTGCCTAGCCAAAAGAAGCCTTAATCCTTTTCCTTACTCTGGTAAGGTTCGTTGCTCTGTCCTTACAAGCAACCTAAAAGAAAAGAGCTCAGGTGAAACTAGGTGCCTTTGCCCCATAAAAAATTCATTCAAAAATTCACAAATCCTAATGAAAAGTGGTAAAAAGTGTAAAAAAATACCTTAATAGAAAAGTAGTCCTTGTTGTTCAATGAAAATAGGCAGCCCATTGTGGCTTACCTCTTGCAAAGCTGACTACAACTGCACTAACCTCTGCAAGGGTGATGGAACCTCCAAGTTTCTCTACCTGTTCTATGGTGGGCTGCAGTAGGTTCCACTTTTCTAAAAACAGCTCAATTTGTCCTACAGCCTGTGTGCACTCCCCTTAATACTTTAGATAATACTTTGTATTTAGAGATAGGATCAGATATATTTGTCCATGCATTGCCTATCTATTAATTAAATAATAAAACTAATGTAATCTTGCTTTTCCATCCAGATGTCAATGTATTTTCTGAACTATATGTTATTTGTACTATTTGCTAATTCTTTTGGTAAATTTTTCCACAGTTTCACTACCCTCTATGTGAAGAAATGCTTCCAGGTGTTTGTCTTGAATAGTTCTATTTTAATCTATTTAGTATGCTTTCTAAGCATATAAATTTCCTGACCTCTTGTTAGATTTATGTCCTTCATCAGAGTCTCATCATTGTGAATGTTAAATAACAGCGAGAGAGCCACTCGTGCATTTTCTTTTTAATGCAAGTAGACCCATGTATGTCAGTTTCTACTCCTATGTTTTATTCTCCAAACCCTTTATTATTTTGTGGCTGTATGTCGTATCCTTTCCATAAGGAATAAGACATGACTAGGTGTGTTTTATGGGCTCATAAGAGTATGCACCTGGTGTGTAATGAGGCAGGAGGCATTTGCATCAAGTGCCTTTAGCACCTGGGAATTGCTTTTATCAGCCCATAAGCCACACCTTGAAGTGTCATATTCCACTTATAAAATGGGACCCCATAAAAAAATTCATAAAAAAATTCACAAATCCTAATAAAAAGTGGTAAAATGTGTAAAAAACTACCTTAATAGAAAAGTAGTCCTTGTTGTTGTCTGTCTGCCCCCACTACACACACACACACACACACACACACACCCCTGCAAATGCATTTCTTTTATGTGTTCCCCTCATTCTCACACACACAAACACTCCTGAGTGTTTATTTCTTTCAAATTTTTTTTTTTTAAGGTTGTTTCGGTGATTGCGAGCAAGTCCCTTTGGAGTCATCTTACTTAGCACTTTCCCAGTATCCGCATCATATGAGTGACTGGCTGACAGCACTTTGTAAGAGTGTCTGATCGGTGTCACATAACAGAAAATCCAGAATGTTTTACACTATTTAACTGTTATTTAAGAAAGGATGTTTAAACCATCTGGCAGAGGAATGTGTCTTGGCTCAGATTTGAAAGCCATCTCCCTGTAGCATGTGCAACAGTCACTGGATCAGCTCTTTGTCAACCATAGGAAGTCAGACTTCTGTTTTAAAATGTTTTAGCCAAGTTATCCAGATAATAATGCCATGCATTTGACTACAGTGAGAGTGTGTGTGTGTGTGTGGGGAGGGGGGGTCCTGCAGCTTGACCAGAAGAGCACAGGAAAAAAATTGGCTGCCAGTTCCACTTTCAGAAATCTAGAGATTAGCACAATGATCTCTATTGTGGTGAGCCCTGAGTGGCTGAACAGGTAACAGTTGGCATAATATGTACTGATAGGGACATGGCCAAGGGTACTTCTCAGCCAATCTGGAGGCAGAAAACTCCTGACTCATTTTATAAACTTTAATATTCTCCCCTACTGATAGACCTCCCCAAACTTGGGATCCATAGTCTATTAAATGGCTAACAGTTTCTTTAAAGTGGCAGTATTACTTCTTCAGCTCTATGGCTAAAGTGTTGTCTAATGATGTTTAACATGTTATGGTGAAACATTTTGCAAATAAATAAATAAAATAAATAAATATTTTATTTACTTGTTTCTTATTTCATAGATCATTTGTAACATGTATACCTAGATCCTTTTCACAGATGGTTTCCTCCAGTTTCTTTTTCCTTTAATGCACTAGTCATGCCCACCATTGTTTCTTCCTAAGTGCATTACCTTGCATTTCTCACTATTAACACTCATACTCCATTCCTCTGTCTCTTCAATCATTCTACTCAAATCTAGTTGTAGTGCTTTTGCATCAGTGTGTGTGTTAAGCATCCATCCCAATTTTGTATCATCTGTAAATTTATTGCAGAAACTCATGAAGTTGGCTCCTAGATCACCTATAAAGATTCCAAAGAGAACCGGTCCAAGGACTGAACCCTGTGGCACTCCACTTGCCACACTTCCTTCTTCTGATAAATTTCCTTTCACTCTCATGATTTGGTTATTATCTTTCAACCAAATGTATTCCCATTCTACTAGACTTCCATTTATATCAAATTTTGACATTTGATCTACTAACTTTGTGTGTGACACCATATCAAAAGCTATACTGAAGTCGAGCAAAATTACATCCACAGAATTTTCATTATCCAGCTTTTTGCTCACTTTTTCATAGACATTTAGCAGGTTTGTAACACATGACCTTCCAGGTCTAAATCCATGCTGTAACTTGTCCTGTATACCCTTTAATAGACAGTCTTCTAACCTTTCCCTAATACACTTTTTCATCATTTTTCCCACTACTGATGTGGGGTTTATAGGTCTATGGATGTTTCTGAGCTGTTTACTACCCTTCTTATGTAGTGGTATCACTGCCGCTGTTTTCTAAACACTTGGGCTCTCACAGGTATTTAGGGAAAGATGAACTGTGTGTGAGCACTGGGGAGATAACGTTAGCTATCTCCTTTACTAGTCTTGGTGTTTTTCCATCTGGCCCTGCTGCCTTATCCACCTGTAGTTTATTGAGTAATGCCAGTTCCTCTTCATCAATTACTTTCTCTACTCATTCTTTATTAGTTAGTACCAGTCTTTTATTGTCTTTTGTTGTAATACCAAACAAAATATTTGGTTAGTTAGCCTGCTATCTCTTTGATATTACAGATGCTCTTCTCTGTTAGGATAGGCCCAATGTCCATCTCCCCTCTCTTTGCATTAATACATGCACAGAAAGATTCGGATTCTGTTTATTGTTAGCTGATTTAACATTCTATTTCTTTTTCTCCTTCCTAAGTTTCCTGTTTTAGTTTCTTTGTGGTTTGTTTTATTCTCTGTGTGTTTCCTTCACAAGGGTAGTTCTCAGCAAGCTTACACGTCCTCCTCTTTTTCCTCCCTATTTTTTCCAGTTTTTTATTAAACCAATGTGCACTTTTTCTGTATTTATTATAAATACTTTTCCCTGGCATGTATTTCTTCCTCAGTTCTTTTCATTTATTTTGAAAGATGTTCCAACAATTGCTGTGTTGTTTTATTTTCCATTCATGCCTCCCAGTCCCATTTAAGTATTTCTTCCCTCATGTTGTTATACAGTAGTCCCCTGCCTTGTACTGTAGTTATATACAGTGTTTTTTCATTATTAGTCCAGACATTTGTATCTATCTCTAACACAGTTACAGAGTGGTCACTGCTTTCTACAGGTTCTATCATTCTGTGATTAATATTGCATGAACAGTTTATTAGAACTAAATCCAGTACATTTTAGCCTCTTGTTGGTGTTTTAATTAGTTGGCTAAGACTGCATTCTCATATCATATCTAGAAGGAGATTTCCATCGGTTCCTGCCCCCTCTTTATTCTCCCAGTTTATTTCTGGTAGACTGAAGTCCCAAGTACTAATACATGTCCTTTCTCTGTCTGATTTTGAATTTCCTTTACATATTGGACACATTTTTCTCTATTAGTATTTGGGGCTATGTAACAGTTACTGTACTTATTACTAGGTTATGAGGATTTAAACTAGTCATGTTAGTCCAGATTCATTATACTCGGTAGTGACCTCGGTTATATTTAGATGGTCATTAATAAATAGCACCACTACTACTCCTCTCTTCCCTTTTCTGTCCTTGAGGACCAGATTGAAGCCCTCCAGATGCCTTTTGCCAGCAATCTGCTTAGTCCCTCCAAGTCTCAGTTATGGCAGCAGTGTCTTTTTTTTCTTTAGTTAACAACATTTTAAACTCATCCATTTCATTTACCAGACCATGTGCATTAATTAATATGGTTTTGAGTTTTCTAGTTTTTTCTCCACCCTATTGGAAGTTTTTTCTGGACCTTCACCCCTCACCCCTTACTTCCAGTTTAAAATTTTCAGTACAGCTACCTTAAATCTCCCTTTATAGAGATTATTATAGAATGTCACAAATTGTTTTTGTATGCCTTCTGTTTGACTCACTAGCCTACCCTGTAAATTCCTTGCTGTGGCTATAATGTGAGACTTCCTATGCCTTCTGGCAAGTGTGACAAGCAGAGGCCCTGGCCTGTTGCCCCATTTAAAATTAAAAAAAAACTTTGCTGTGCAAAAAATAACAAACAACTTGCCCGCTGAGTTCATAGCAAGATACCAGGTCATAGATTTGAGGAGGGCAGATTTGAGGAAAATGGAAGAGGATCTCCAAGACAAACTGAGGTGGAAGGGACAGAGGTGGTGGAGGAAATGTGGAGATTCATTAAAGGGAGTCTATTGGAAATTACTAAAACCAGCCTGGAGTAGATATGTGAAAATAAAAAACACAAGATTTGGCTGGTACCAGCAAGGCTGGTCTTTTGCTTTTATGTTGTTATGCTTGTTTATTTTTGTAGCAGGCCTTGCTGTCCCACCAGTCTCACTGTGATAATTGTTGTTATATGAGGACCATATCCATGGTCAGTTTTACATATCTTTTTGTATACAGTGCCCACAGGGAGGGCTTTGATGTGGTGGCATTGTTTTTCAGTAATGCTCCCTACACTGTACACAGTGGTTCAACCTACCCAGCACCAGACAATTAGTTTCATCCCCAAAGCACCAAACTTACTTATAGCCCCCCTCCATATCACCATTTTTTTTTCAGTTCTCTGATTGTCCTGGTTGTGTGCCAGATCTGTCAGGCAGCACTGGCTCTAGCTATCTGAGGGCCTGTGCAAACCTCCTTGCTGGGACCCCATATCGGAAGTGATGAAGCCCCCAAAGAACATCCTGATCCCTACCATGGCCTCCCTATAGCTTCATTTTCAGCTAGTCTGTGTTATTTTTTCACTTCACTTTATTTAGAACATAGAGGACCAGGAAGAAAGGGGGCCAACTGGATCGCTGAGACGTTTGGGGGGCCCCTCTTTTCTTGGGGGTCTGAGTGAATGCACAGTTTGCACCATGCTGTCGGGTAGTTGGGGGAAGGGACAGGCTTTTTTTTAATTCTCCGATGGTCTGGATTGGGCACCAGACCTGTCAGGTAGTTGGGAGGATAGGGCCAGCTGTTTTTATTCCCTGATTAGCTGGGTTGGGCACCAGACCTGTCAGGTAGCTAGGAGAAACATACAAGGAAGGCGGTTGCCAGACAATCAAGGACTGGAGCCAAAAAGCAAAAAGGGTACTCACTGGCACAGACAAACAGGCTCGGCTTCCCAGTTTCCATTTGATGAAAAATCCACAGCAGTGTTGCATAAGGATAAACAACTTTATTCCAAAACTAGCAGCAGAGAATCACCATGCCCCTCCCTGATAAGCCAGGTTGAGGTATGGACATTCTGCTGCATAGCATGTTGGATTGTAGCGTGTATGACAGTGTGATCCCAGTAAGTATGTTGGTAAGAGTGCAGAGCTGAGATTGAGCACCAAGAGGAGGAAAGAGTGAGAGAGGTAGAGTCAGGCGATAGAGCCAGGATTACTAGCACTTGGGGTTACAGCCTCAGAAGTGTACACCATTGGTCACCCTCGGCCCAGTCTCCCATGCTAGTGTTCTGCAGTGTAGAAGAGGTGGAGATGCCTAAGCAAGCTGGTGGGAGCAGCAGTGCAGCAGTAGCCCCAAGCCACCCATGCAGTGTTTGAGCACCTCACTGTGACCTGAGTGGATGGATATGGGGAAAGCTGTGTTTTACTTTCCCACCTATTCCACCTTCTGTTCACTGCTTTGCTGCTGCTACTTCTTGTCTCTGTTTGACTTAGTACACACGCCAGACTGGGCATGGGACACATCAGATTGCTGGGGGGAGCAGATTATTTTTAATTTCCTGATGGGCCAGGTCAGGCAATGGACTGGTAAGGTAGTTATGGGGAAGACAGCTAGATTGTTTTTTATTCCTTGACAGTTGGGGTTGGGCACCGAACCTGATAGGTTGTTGGACAGATTATTTTTTTTATTCCCTGATGGGCTGGGTTAAACACTGGACCTGTCAGGTTGTTGGGGAAGGGGGACAGTTTTTTTTATTCCCTGATAGACTGAGTTGAGCACTGGACCTGACAAACAATTTCAGGGAGGGGGACAGTATTTTTATTCCTTGACAGGCTGCATTGGGCACTGTATCTGTCAGGTAATTGGGGGGAGGGGAACATATGTTTCATTCCCTGACAGGCTGGGTTTCATACTGAACCATTCAGGTAGTTTGGAAGAGAGGAACATATTTTTTTTAATTCCCTGATGGGCCAGGTTGTGTATCAGACCAGCCAGGTGGTTGGAGGGGAGTCACTTTTTTTGAGGGGGCCACTTATTTTTAATTCCCTGATGGGTCAGGTTGGATACAGAATCTGTCAAAGTGCTGGGGAGGTGAGCAGATTTGTTTTATTATATAATGGGTTGGGCTGAGCATTGTACCAGTCAGGTACCTGACAGGCCAGGCTGGCCACCGGAAATTTCATCCTAGTCTACATTCCCTGCACTACCAGTATGAAACTCTTGTTCCTTGTAAAACACTTTGGGATGCAGGGTGTATGAAAGTCACTATACTGTATATAGTATTGGAAGGGATAATTAAGGAGGTGCTTGAAACAACTATTAAGGAGAAAGACATGCAGGATGTGAAACAGCATGGCTTTAGACAGAGTAGATCCTGTCAAACTAACCTGCTGCAATGTTATGACTGAGTAAGCTGGGCACTAGATAAAGGTATGCCAGTGAATGTTGTGTATATGGACTTCAGCAGGGCTTTTGATAGGGTCTCTCATGAGGAACTGGTTAGGGTTCTACAGAAGGCTGGGATACATCATAACCTAGTGGCTTGGATAAGTTCTTGGTTTACGAATAGGAGACAACAGATAAACATCAGGGGTAGTACATCAAGGTGGACAGAGGTGACAAGTGCAGTTCCACAGGGCTCAGTGCTTAAGCCATGTCTATTTACTTTTTATGTAACATTAATTCCCAGTGGGGATGGTGTCTGGATGGCAAAATTTGTGGATGATATGAAAACTAGAACGGTAGTGCAAAGCACAGAGGATGTCGAAAAATTACAAGGGGAACTATCCAAATTAGACACCTGAACAAGCACATACAAGTTGGACTTTAATTGAAACAAGTGTTCGGTGATGCATTTTGGAGAAAGGAAATAGAAGAGTGAGATATAGCATTAATGGGTACACACTGAAAGAAACAAGTAAGGAAAGGGACCTGGGCTTGGTCATAACCGATGACCTTAAAGTAAAAAGGAATTGCGAGGTTATGGCAAAGAGATCAGGTGGAATGCTGGGGTGTATCTTGCACCACATTGAAAGTAGGGAGAGTGCAGTGGTAGTACCCTTGTTTATGTCCCTGGTGAGTCCACTTTTATAATATTGTCTGCAATTAATGGCACCTAGCCCAAAATCCGATTTAAAGTTACTCGAAGGAGTACAGAGGAGAGGCCCTCCTTACTGGATTCTACCCTCACATCTTGGTATACCCAATGCTGCACTTTTTACCCTCTCCCCACCCTACCTACATTCCTTCTCCTCCCCCCCCCATGGCTCTGGCACTTCTTATCTCTTGTCTGTTTTCTCTGACAAATGCAGCTGGCTGCCTTGCTTACAATGTTACCCTTGAACTGTATTAATCTGTAATCTGTTTGCAATGTCCACATTGTTGTAATATCTGTCTTGATGCTCCCCATAATTTGCATTTCTCTGACATGGAACCTTTGTAAAACAGCATTGGCTCAAAGGTATTTGTAATCCTAGACTTGATAAATAAATAAATTAATAAATAAAAATAAAAATTATTAGGGTGGTAAAGCATTTGGGTTATGGCAAGAGACTGGAATGCCTGGGAATGTACACTTTGGAGTACAGGAGAATGAGAGGGGATATGTGCCTGGTATATGGTGCACTTGAAAATTGTGATTTATAGGAGTGTGTGGAACTGGAGCAAAGGGAGAGAAATCATAATATGAGATCACACTTGTACAACTAAGAGATGAATTGTACCATACACGGAAAAGGACTGGATGACTTAATCAGAGGGTGGTGGACAGATGGAATGGGCTGCCATTGGAGGTGGTGGGAAGTAGAAATATGGAGGAATTCAAGATCAGATTGGATGAGTATTGCTTGTGGAATAAGATACATGGCTACTCCCTATGAACAAAGGGTGAGCTTCCAATGGGCGAAAGCCTAAGTTGACTCATAATAAACCTATGAAACCAAATGGCGCCATAGCTCTGCTGTTCTCTGTCCTTTTGTATTGAAATAATTTAGTAGCACAAAAACTATCAATTTTAAATAGGCAGTTTCATTTTTTTCAGAAAAAAATAATGGTTAACTTTCTATTTACGTAGTTGTGGCAAACAGTTTATAAGTACTTCCTCTGTAAACTCATTCTACGCAACCTAAGGACTTCTGCAGAGTATCACCTTAGTCAACAGCACATTCACGTGAGATTTCCTACATGCTCATTAGGCTCTCATGCACTTTTTTCTTTGCAGCCAGTAGAAAGTTAGCAAAGCGTTACAGGTGGCTACAAGGAACAATAGCCAGGTACACCACTCACTCATTGACAGACATAAAAAAATCATGTCTCAGCCCCCAATGTATTTCAGTGGGACAGCTGAAAAACACTTCCTTAGGTAGAGCTGGCTCTATCAAGAAGCCCTGCTGGTTCTCCAGGGAAATGAGAACAGCAGTCAGGGCATAGAGGGTTGCATTCAAAAAGTACAAGGTCGCTGGCCCGGTGGCCCTGAGGGTTGAGGCACTGGACGCCACACCTCGTGCATACTGGCAGCCGAGGTTCAGGAACAAACTCGGGTCATCGGGAGTCGGCAGGGGAGGGAAGGGATCAAGCGTCCAGAGGACTGCTCTCCCTTCCCAGGGAGGGATCCAGGGTTTGCTTCACTCCTTACTGGCTCCTGACAGAAGTCAGGGACAGCGCAAGGAACATGCAGTAGCCACAACGTGGAGCTGAGCTGCAGCAGAAGTCGGCACACTTGTCCCATGGATGTCATTGCACATTTGAGCTCCAGAGGTGGAAATGATGCAGAAAACCCCCAGGCACTAGGGAGGTGATGAGGGCACCAGGAATCCACACCTACTTCCCCAATGTTGGACCTTTCCCCCGACGGCTTCCTGGGCTCCCCACCAGATGGACCCTTTAATCTTCAGATAGGTCACCAGGTAGGTGAGGTAGGCCGCTCTCTCGGGGTGATCCGGGGGCTAAAGTCCTGTGGGGAAAGCCAGAGGAGGAGGGTCACAGGTGGGGAGTAGAGGCAGTAAGGTCAAGAGTGCATCTCTGAGAGATACCCTGGCATCTGGAAGAATAAATTGATTGTTAAAAAAAAATACAAGGTGTGTCAATAAGTACAAGGGGTGCCAATCTCTGAGGAGGGACTATAGCATAGTGGTTAAGAGCACTGAGCTGCAAACCTGGGATTTAAATCCCACAGCCACCACTTGCATACTGTGTGACCATGAGCAAGTCATTTAACTTCCATGTGCTCCCAGGACACAGCTGGAAACAAGCCTCGACTTAGTGTGTTTCCTGACCAAAATAGTAAAACAAATAAATAAATCTGAGGGCAATAAAGAGGTATACTTAGAAAACAAATGATGGAGGCAGGCAGTGGCATAAGGAGGGCAAAGGCAGTGACAGAATTGAGGATAGCTGATGGAGTAAAGGAACATGACAATACCTTCTTTAGATAGAGACAAGACAAAAAACATGGATGTATAGTGAGGCAGTAGAGGCTGGGGGCCAACTCCATGATTGTGAAGAGTAGGCTGGGGGGGGACTGAAACTGAGACAGGTGCTGGAGGATTGGGCACATAAGTGACTAAGGGCACTCAAGAAGGATAAGGTTCCAGGACCAGACGGTTTGCCCCCAGACTGCTGAGGAAATTGGGGCAGGAATTTGCAGGGCCTCTGATGACCCTGTTCAACTGCTCCCTGGAGACTGGAGTAGTCCCAGTGGATCTGAGAAGGAGGGGATGCAGTTCCCCTGGAACCTATCATCAAGGAAGCACTGGTGTAATTTCTTGAAGCAAACATGTTCTATGACAGGAAGCAGCACAACTTCATAAAGGAAAGGTCATGCCAGATTAACCTGATCGAGTTCTTAACTGTGTAACGAGAGCAGTGGCTTACAGTCAGGCAGTCGATGTGCTGTATCTAGATTTCAGTAAGACCTTTGACTTGCTACTGCTTATAAGACTGATTTAGAAGCTGGCATATCTAGAGGTGGTGTGAAGCTAACAAGGTGGGTAGTGAACTGAGTAGAAAGAAAGACCCAAAGGGTGGTAGTACGTGAGGAACACTCAGAGGTCTTGGAGGTCACAAGTGGAGTACCAGTAGGTATCAGTGCTGGAACCAGTGCTGTTTAATGTGGACATCTGCAACATAGGCAAAGGGATCAAGGGAAAAATATGCATCTATGTATAGGATGCTAAATTCTGTGACAGAGTAGACCTCCAGAAGGGGGTTAGGGACAGGAAAAGGGACATGGAAAAGCTGGAAGGGTGGTTTTGATGTTTAATGCTAAAAGGTCAAGTTATAGACATATGCAAGAGAAACATGAAGATGGGTTATTGGTTCAAGGGTGAAACAATCAGTCTGACCACTGAGAAAAGGGACTTAGGGATCATTATAAGTGACAGCCCACAAGTCAATGGCCCAGTGGACCAGGGCACTTAATAAGGAAAACTGGATTCTGGGATATACAGGGAGCATGTTCTCTAGCATGAGAAAAGATATACAGTTGCTGCACTATGGGTCCTTGAGGAGGCCACACCTTGAGTACTGTGTCCTGTTCTGGAGACCACACCTGAAAAAGGCTAAGGACTGTATAGAATCTGTCCAAAGACGTGCTTCAAAGATGACATGGGATCATAAGGAAAATCATATAAGGAGCATCTGGTCAGTCTGTGCATGTACTCACTGGAGGCCAGAACAGAAAGCAGACATGACATGAACCTTTAAATCTCTGAGGGGAACAAACAGGATACAGTGACTTGACCTGTTCTAGCATACTGAGGGGTCAGCAACTAGGGGGCACAGGTATAAACTGTTGGGGGGGTTAGATTCAGGAAGGACATAAGCCTTACCTCTTCACTGACAGGGTGGTGCATAGCTGGAATAGTCTGCCTGTTGGTTACAGCAAAAGCAGGAAAGGGTTTAGAGGGTATAGGGAAGGACTAAACTGCCTCTGGGCATTTGGCCTTGGCACAGCTAAGAGTAGGTTAATATGGCTCTGATTGGAAAATGGGAAGACAGGCTATGAATCCTTTTCTGCTGACACCTTTCTGTGTTTCTATCTGGATGCCATGGGGCTCAGTACCAGAACCGGTCCTCTTAAATGTCTTCATAAGTGATATTGAAGAACTGGAAGGGAAACCTTTTTGCAGACGACACCAAAATTTGTGATAGGGTGGACACTCAGGAGGGGTGGAGAGAATACGTAAGGTCCCTAGGAAACTCGAGGAGTGGTCAAGAGCATGACAGTTAGGGTTCAATCTAAATTCTGATTTGGTTGCCTTCCCTCCTACCTTACCTCCCTTTTATCCTGTATGAGTAATTTCCCCCTGCCTATCAAAGCTCAGTTTTTATCTAGTAAATGTATTTGTTGTACTGATTGCCTTACAGTGTTTTTGATAATGATCCTTTGATATACTATGTTGCTGTATATGATTTCTATTTTTGCATTGCTGTTAATATTTGCTTTTTTTCTCTCCTCTTGATTTATCGCTCTTACCCCTCACCCCCAGAATGAATCTGGAAATGAGCTGTTATCAGCTCAGTATGTCTATCCTGGTGAAATTTTTGAAATAAATACATACATACATGCATACATAGATACATACATACATACATACATAACGGCCAAAAGTACAAAATCATGCACCTGGGGCATTGGAATCCAGGAGCTGAGTATAGGAAGGGGGAGAGGTACTGACAGTCACCAAGCAGGAAAGGAACCTTGTGGTTATCATATCTGATTACCTCAAAGTGGCAGAGCAGTTGAAAAAGTGGCAGGTAGGGCCAGTGGGGTGCTAGGATGCATAGGGAGTCGTATCTCTAGCTAGAGGAGGGAAGTGGTGTTGCCACTGTATTGCTCGTTTGTGAGACCCCACCTGAAGTATTGTGCCCAGTTCTGTAGGTGCAACTCAGAAAGGGCATAGATGGGGTGGAGGCAGTCTAGAGGAGGGCAACTAAAATAGTGCAAGGGTTGGATCAAAAGCCTTATAAGGAAAGACTGAAGAATCTCAGCATGTGCACCCTTGAAGAGAGAAGAGTGAAGGGGACATGATAGAGACCTAGAAGTACCTCACAGAGGTGAACAAGGTGCAGGAGGGAAGTCTCTTTCAAATGAGAATGAGCACTAGGACCAGAGGGTATGTGATGAAGCTGGGGGGGGGTAGTTTAACACCAATGTGAGGACATACTACTTCACTGAAAGAATGGTAGACACCTGGAACAGACTGCAAGCAGAAGTAGTGAAGGTGAAAACAGTGGTGGACTTATAGCATGTATGGGATAGACAAAAGGAATATTAGTAAATAGGCAAGGAGGCAGGAGGGTTGCCAGAGACCAGTTAAAGTCTGCAGAGAGAGAGACTAGTCAGGGACCATCAGGGTAGACTGGTTGGACCAAGTGGTCCTTTTCTGCTGACAGATTCTATGTTATAGGCAATCAGAAATGGTTTTCCTTGGTCTACAAGGAAGATAAGTGGACCCTGACTTTGATCAACTCCTATTGGAAATAACTAGGATACAACAAGAGAATGAGACAAAGGTAGTTGAAATACCTGAAAATGAAGTACTGGAAGAAATGAATGTGGTTAAATCCATACATATCAACCATTAATGAGGAACTAGGAGAAACAACACTATTAAACAGCATGAGGCAGACCTAGAAACATTGGAGAAACCGTTGGATGAGAGCCTGAGGAATAATGTAGAGCAACACATTGTTGGAGACGGTGGTGAGACAATGAACATTGAGACAAACATAGACAATGATGGCAGAAAGAGACTCGTGGTCCATCCAGTCTGCCTGAGTTCCTGATTTAGGGATATACTGGCAAAAAGAAAAAGCATGAAGGCAAAAGGAAAACAACTTTTTAAGTCAAAATCTAACTTTTGCCCCTCCCCTCCCAATAACTAATGTGACTATACAAGGTTATGAGAGGACTGTCAGACAACAGATTAATGAACTATTGAAAAATGACAGCCCAATGAATGATCTCAATTTACTCCCAATGGAACAAAAAGCACTGAAAGAACTGGCTGACAATGACGAAACTGTAATTAAACCCAGAGATAATGGGGGTAATGTGGTCATTTTAGACTGAGACCATTACAGAGATATTGCAGTGAAACTTTTGGGGATGAGACTAGTTATAAGAAAAAAAACCTTAGTGGGAATCCATTGCAAGTTTAAAAAAAAAAAGAAGAAGAATTGAATGCATTATTGTAAACTGGGATTTATTTATTGGCTTTTATTGACCGGGTAACTACACTAGACACCTTTGTGCTTATTTTCAGATATGACACGGGATGCAACACCACAAGTATATATCCAAAAATATAGATAGAACAAAATGAATGCAAAGACAGCAATACCGATACAGAAGCACTTTCAGGTCATAATCAAACAAGCACAAAATTGAGAACAATGTATCCAGTTATACTAGGCAAACAAGGAGCGATGAGGGCAAGTGAAGGAAAAAAGATAAACATCATAATAGCAAAGGTAGGGCAGGAAAGAAGGCATTAGAGTAGAAATATATAAGTAACAGAACAAGAACAAGTAACGTGATTTAGGTCAGATGCGGGTACAGTTCCAACAAACTTTTAGTTAGTCCCAGAGGGATCATTTGAACTGCATGTATGAGAGAGAACATCAGATAAAGGAAGGTGGAGAATTCCACACCTCGGAGTGGTAAAAGAGAAGGCTTGCTCCCCCACGCTAGTAGAGCTTTTAAGGACAGTCAACTGGAAATTGTCATTTGATCTAAGGGTGTATGAGAGGCATAAGAAAAACTAGGTGGGCTACAAAGAGAGATTGGCAACAAGTCCTAATTATCTTGTCAGTAAAAGACCTCAGCCCAACCATGCAATTCTCTGATGGGGCTAGCCATCCAAGATAGCTATAAAGGTCACAGCTGCCCGTTAGTCAGTTGAGAGGGAGGGCAAATCCCTAGGCATTGTTGTAATCAATATCTCATTTTGATAAAAGGGATTTTGGGGGCTATGGAGGAATCAAAAACCCCATAGCAAAGGGTAGGGAAAAGGACACCTCTAGCAAGGGCTAGATGGGCAGTTGTCATTAGGCAGTGTTTGTCAATATGCCACACCAAGTTTAGCATTTACTGCTCATCAAGTACCTAGGATGTGAGTGGAGAAATCAAGGTGTCAGTCCAAGGTGACTCCGAGACATTTAAAAGAGGGCATAACACTTAAGGTACTCCCATCAAGCCAACAAATGGAGTGTGGATCCAGGCAGGGTCTGATTTTGGCAGGTAATCCTAAGAGCGTGGTTTGCATTTTCTTAGTATTTAAAAGAAACCTATTTTCAGAGAGCCAGGTTTGTCACTTGTGGAAGCAAGAATGAGTTTCGAGTTTATGCAGCTCATACTTTTTGCACCTGAGAGGAGTAACAGATCATCTATGTAAATGGTAGTGCTGCATGAGATTATGGAACTAGATAAGTTATTTATAAAAAGGGAGAAAAGGATTGGTCCAAGTATGGGGGATGCCAGACTTAACAGGGCTGGGTCGGAGATAGATCTATTAAATTTGATGACTTGCTGCCAATTTGAAAGGTGATGTTTATTCCATGCAACTGCATGCACAAATAGGCCAAGGGCATGTAGTTTGTGACAAGAAGGGTATGATCAACCAGGCCAAACTCTTTAGACAGGTCAACAAATATGCCACCAGTGAGTAAGCCCTGGTCCATGGATGTTTAATTTCACTTAACAACTTTGTAAGGACTGTGGATGTGTTGTGATCCCAACAAAAGCCATGCCATTACACAGAAACTTAGAAAATTGTCAGCAGAAAAGGACCAGTAGGCCCAACTAGTGGAGGTGTGAGTATATTATGCTCACAGTCACAGAGGTAGTCAGTAAGCTGGTTTGCGACAACACGTTTGAGCAGCTTACTGAGTGCAGGCAGTTTAATACCAAAGCAATTACTGATGATGAATATATATTCCTGAGGCCAGCCTTCTCAATTCATCCCACTTTCTTCATTTTACCAAAGACTCACAAGAATCTAAAGAATCTGCCCAGACAACCTATAGTGTCCAGAGACTCATCTTTATCTGAAAAAATGGTAATTTTTCATTCATTTCTTCCTTCAGAAACAGGTTCCAAGACTAGAATACTATTTAAAGGGAAGGCCCCCTCAGCCTTTTATTCTGTTTACCTGTGTGTAGGCATGAACAATGATTGCATCCATTGCACCCTCCTAATTTAATCAGGATTTAAATGTAAATGAAGGTACTTACGTCTGTTATGAAAACCTGCTTGACACCATTGCAAAGTTCATGACCCAACTCATGTAAGGCATCCTGGAATTTTATGATGTTTTGGTGCTATAGCTTGCAGTAGTTACACTGTATTTATCAGTGCTGTTGCTGTCCTCTGCAGTCCCTATGTTCTTGTCTTACGTTGCCCATGAAGGCATAAGTGCCCTGCTGTTTTCTCTAGTTTAAAGTGTACCTGAGATAGAAAATAAAATGTTTTTAGAGAATACAGGGATTTCACAAAACATGTAACAGAACTGACTGACAGTATAACTTTTTCTGGCTTGTGCATGTACGCATCAGTTCCCATAACACCTTGCATGAGTGGAGTCATGACTTTTGCAATGGACAAAAACAGGTTTTCACATCAGGGCAAAACAGAGTGAAGCAAGCTCATTTATATTTAATTAGGATGAAATTAGGGAGATGCAAGAGAGGGAATCATTGTTCATGCCTACAAACTACACAGGTATACAGAAAAACAGGTTATGGGGACTTTCCCTTTAAAAGGTACAAGGCATGTTTTGAGCAAATTTAAAGATTTAGGGCAGGATTCACAAAGGGGATGCACCGACATCCAATCGCTCTCAATTCCCGACTTGTGTACTGATGTGATTCTGGCAGGGGGTGATGTGCCAGTGCATCCTTGTTGCGCCAACGCATCGTAGATGCACCGCATACCACCCATAATGATATGCGGCACATCTGGAGGGGCTGTGAAGGGGCATGCCCATGCATATGGAGCGCAGCCCCAGTCACAGCCCAACTTGGAGGCACATCCCTGGGGCAAGTCCGGAGATGTGCCTCCCAAAGATAAGTCTAAAGAGAATAGATTTATGTGGACTGCCACCCACAGGCAGGCTGCCATACCGCAGATAGCAGCATGGCAGCCTGCCCACCCTAGCAGTCCAGTGTGCCCCCTCCACATCTCCGGTACAATGCCACTTCCTGCAGCAAGACAGGTGTAGGGATAGACCCCTCTCCCTGTCCACATCTTCGATAAATCGCTGCTCCCTGCAACAAGTAAAGGCATCAGGATAGACCCCCTCTCCCTGCCCACATCTCCAAAAAAACTTCCGCTGACGGCGGTGATCCAGTGCAGAGTACTGAGCCCCCCTGCCCTCCCCAAGCCAAACACATCTGCAATGGTACCACAGGACCCCCGCGATAGCTCAGTAGACATCCCACCACTCACCCCATCCATCCAGGTACCCCTACCAACCCTCCCCCATCCTTGCATTCCTACATTGGTGGGCAGTGTAACCACCACAGCCGCCATGGCTGCTCATCAACGCAGCTGTTCGTGATCTGACAGCTACTGTACAGGGTGCAGTTCCACAGGACTCTGTCGCACCAATGGGCTTGTAGTGTGTACTGTACACTGTCAGTCACAGAGTTGTGAATGACAGTGTACAGTATACACTGCAAGCCCATTGGTCGACAGGGTCCACCAATGGGTTGCAGGTTGTACAGTTTCTGTCAGTCACAGACAGCTCTGTCGGTGGGCATCCATGGCAGTCTGAGAGTGGGTTACACTGCCCACCGATGCGGAGGGAGTGCAGGGACGGGGAGCAGGGTTGGTAGGGGGTGCCTGAGTGGCTGGGGTGGTGGGATGTCTGCCGAGCTACGGGAGGGGTCCTGTGGACTACCGGCGCAGGTGCGTTTGGCTCAGGGAGGGCAGGCGGGGTTCAGTACTCTGCACTGTATTGTCACAGGCAGTAGCAGTTTACCGGAGATGTGGGCGGGGGGGTATACTGAACTGCCAGGGAATCATCTAGGTGCGTGTGGGATGTGGTCACCCTTGGAGGGCAGGGGAGCCTCTGGACTGGATGCGGGTATTACTGTGGACCTCAACCACTGCAGGGTGCCTGGCGCATTTGGCTGGGCGCATCCCTGCATGGCACATGCAAATGGCCCCATTGCACCTTGCATGCCTAATGGCTCCATTTGCATATTGTTGTCTCTGAATGGTGATTCTGGGTGCAGCACATCATGAGATGCACTGCCCCATTCATTTTCCAGCCCAACGAGGGGGTTGTGCCAGCACATCCAGGACTGGGTGCAACTGTGGTATTCACAGAGGGGATGCATCGGGGGCATTCCCCAGCGCATCTTCTGTGAATACCACAGTTGGCGCTCGGCGCATCTTATCTGCACCAGGGAATCCGAGATGTGCCGAGTGCAACTCCTTCGTGAATCCTGCCCTCAGTTTTCTTTTACTTTTTATTTATTGGAGTTTCAATATCTTTTATAATGTGTATTGACAGAAGTACTTCTATAATGTCAGGACTGTTCCTATACAAAGAAATAACATTGAAATAAAAATTCAGGCATAAAGACTTCATTCACAACCCATAGAAAGTCCTTAAAGTGACTAGGCTGAAGGAAAGAAATGTCAGGCTAAGACAAAAATAAATTGAAAATGAATAATAATAATAATACAGTAGGAGACTAGTAGTTGACAGTACTTCCACTAGTCAGAAAAATAAATATGAACATTGATCTGCATTTAGCCCTAAATTTGATATGCACAGCATCTTAAGTACGTTAAAAAGAAAACGTGATCTCCCAGTCTAAAAACACTCCCCCAAGGAACAATTATATGTAAGCAATTCATTAAAGCTTGACAAAGTGGTGATAGTCTGGATTTCCAGCCAGTATTCCTTAGCCTATTCATTTCTTTACGTGATAGCCAAGTGTGACTGTATCAGCTATGATCTGTGATTTAAAGATGTGTATTATTATAGTCATTCCTCAAAGTTAAGAATGTTTTTAAGGTAGTGCCCAGGACTTTCAGATATAACGCTGTAATGTCCAATGAAAATCAGATATGAAAAAGTCAATTGGCCATCACTATAATAACATTGTATTACCAGGCTACATACACTCACTGATGGTCAGCTACTGTGTCCTCACTAGGCGAGCTATCAGCTACAGCATCAGTATCAGGTTCTTCAGGCTCTTGGGATGTTGACTGCTTTTGTGGCTGTCTTCCAAAGGCACAGTTCTTTAGAAATTCAGCCATGTGAAGAGTGAATCTGTACATATGTAGTCAAAGCATGCTGGTAATCTGTTCACAATGGCTTACGTTAGCATAATCACTCTCAGTGTACTGTATTCTAGGCCTTAAATAAAGCTGAGTTTCAAAAAAATTAATTCAGCCAGCTTGTCCGTATTGGAAAATAGGTACTGATTTGAATTCACAATTACTCTGGCCTTGCATGGGTGAACAAGGAGAATCAGTCACTGATCTTCTGCACCTCTGCTCTAAACATACTGTACTACACAGGCCTGATATGTGAATGAACGTGTTCATTCATATATCGGGCCTGTGTAGTACAATATCTGCTCTTCGATTGGCCCAGTGCAACCAACTGGGTGACGGACAGTACTGTATGCTGTCAGTCGGCGGGCGGCCGGGCATGCATGGTGGAGTGCTGCCACCGCCGCTGACTGGGGGTTGTGCTGGGTGGCGGGGACAATAGTGGGCGGGTGGGGAGGGGTACCACTGGACCACCAGGAGTGCATTTACGATTTCTGCCCGTGATTGGGCACTGGGGGTCTCCACTGGACCACCAGGGATTTTTGTAACATATGCCCATGATTGGGCGATACAGAGCAGTCCATTGGACCACCAGGGATGATATTAACATATGCCCATGATCGGGCGATGGAGAGCGGTCCATTGGACCACCAGGGATGATCTTAACTGTTTACCTACCTGACAATGACAGTTCGACAGCGAGGTCCCCTACAGCGACTACAGCACCATGCCACTGTAGGGGACTCGCTGGAACCGGACACTGTCTGTTGGTGGTCTTGCACCCCCTTCCCCGAATCAACTCCAACTCAGAGTTGATAATCCTTAAGTAGGGGGGTGCGGGTGGTGCAACTCCTCAGCATGGGTGTCCGGAGGGGAAGCTCCCCAAAGAAAAACATAGCCAGCACATAGAAACTGGCAGCCGACTGCAAATGCAGTTGACCTGCCGGTTTCGCTTATTGAGGTGTTGATGGAAATTTGTCAACCACCTGTCGTGGAGCTATCGTAACATATGCCCGCAATCGGGCATATGGGTGTCGGGTCCGCCAATGGACTGCAGGGTATCAGTCCCTAACAGATGCAGCCTGGCAGGGCGCCAGGTGCAATTCACCGGGGATCGGCACACCGCATGCAAATGGGGCCATAATGATAAGCAAATGGCCCCATTTGTGCCTTGTGTGCATAATTGCCTCATTTGCACGGCTAGTGCTGAATATCACAGTTGATATACCTAGCACAACCGCACCTGTGCTGGCGCATCCCCCAGCTCCCCTCCTGCCACTGCGCTGTGCACAGTGCATGCACCCTCAGTGCCATATTCAACGGTGCTGATCCATGGTGCAGCACCATTGAATATCACCAGGTCCATGCCCTGGCGCAGCCCAGTTGTGCTGCACCCCTGCCCGGCGCAGTCTGAATATCCTACCCAGTAAATACAATCATAAAAAATTGCATAATACAGCTAGAAATTAAATCAAAGCATAATGTGCAAAATGCAATGCATTTATTTATTTATTTATTTAGTTTTGGTTGACCAGGAAGAAGGACTAGACAACTTTATGGCTATTTTCAGCCTCATCCTGGGAAGGGGGCTACAGATGGATGCCAACTGAAATTGAACCAGATTTTAAGCTGATGGTGGTTATTTTAGTGAAATTTAGTCACTCAGCAGCAAACACATAATTTACTTCTTTTTCTTGAGAAAAAGCTTCAGTTAACTGGGTAACTGGGTAACCAGAGTGGTGGACTAAGTGGGTGTAGTTGATGTCTCCTACCTTGACTTCAGCAAAGCTTTCAATACTGTTCCACATAGAAGATTGATTAATAAGCTGGATAGGCTTAGGGTGGGTCAGAAATTGGTCAACTGGGTAGAAAACTGGTTGGCGGGCAGAAAACAGAGAGTGGTGGTAAATGGTATACAGTCAGAAGAGATGCAAGTTACAAGTGGGGTACCTCAGGGATCAGTCCTGGGGCCAGTCCTCTTCAATATCTTCATCAGTGACATTACAGATGGACTGGAGAGTAAGGTTTGTCTGTTTGTAGATAACACCAAGATCTGCAACAGAGTAGATGATCCAGATGGGGTGGGCAGAAGGAGAAGAGATCAGGATAAACTGGCAAAATGTTTGAAAGAGTGGCAACTGAGGTTGAATGCAAAGAAGTGCAAGATCATGCATATAGGGAAGAGAAAGCCTTAAGCTACCTATAGGTTGGGAGGGGAGTTGCTGGCAATCACAAGGGAAGAAAGATGACCTGAAATCATCCAAGCAGACCGCTAAAGCAGTAGGTAAGGCTAGAGGGATGTTGGGGTTTATTAGTAGGAGTATCACAAGTCGTAAGGGGGAGGTAATAATCCCTCTTTACAAGACACTGGTTAGGCCCCATCTGGAGTACTGCGTGCAGTACTGGAGGCCACACCTGCACAAGGACATTATCAAAATGGAGGCAGTCCAGAGAAGGGCAACCAAAATGATGCATAGACTGCTTCAGAAAACATATGAGGGCAGATTAATGGAGCTCAATATGTGTACCCTAGAGCAAATGAGGGAGAGAGGTGATATGATCGAAACATTCAAACATCTTAAGAGCATTAAAAAGGTAAAAGAGTCTAGCATGTTTCAATATAAGAAAAATAGCAGGACAAGAGGACACAGCATGAGATTAGAGGGAGGCTGATTAAGGGGTAATGTGAGAAAGTTCTTTTTCTCAGAAAGGGTGGTGGATGGATGGAACGGCCTACCTCAGGAAGTGGTGGATATGAAGACAGGGCAGGGCTTCAAATGGGCATGGGATAGGCATAACAAAACCAAACCAAACCAAACTTTATTTCTGAAACACTATTCCACAGCAGATCATACCGTTTTACATAACATAGTCAAATAATATAAAAACACACATTTCTAAAAACATGGCAGGAATTCAAATATTAGAAAAAAAATGCCAGTTTGAACAAATAAGTCTTCAAGGTAGATTTAAAGGCCTCAATGGACAGGCATTCCCTTACCCAACGAGGTAGAGAATTCCACAGGGTTGGAGCAGCAAAAGCAAGTGACCTAGCTCCAGACATTGTCAGACAGACCCTGGGAAGCTCCAGCAATCCTTCATCAGTGGAGCAGAGAGGGCAAAGGGAGTGGTAGGAACAAAGGAGCTCTTGCAGGTATTGCAGTCCAAGTACATGTAGGGCCTTATAGATCAGTAATCTGACCTTGAATGTGATCCTCCACTGTACCAGTAGCCAGTGCAGAGCACGGAGCACAGGCGTGACCTGGTCAGATCTACGTAAACCTGTCATCAGTCTGGCAGCTGCATTCTGCACCAACTGCAGGTGGTGGAGGTCCACCCCCAGTAGCCCTAGGTATAGGGCATTGCAGTAATCAAGGTGTGAGGTCACCAAGGCGTGGACCAATGTCAGAAGATCATCAGATGGTACCAGGTGCTTTATCCGAGTGACATTCCTCAGATGGTAAAATGAGGACTTGACACCGGCTGACACCTGCGTCTTAAGTGTCAACCCACTATCAAGCATGACACCCAGATTTCGCACCCGATCAGAGGTCATCAGCTGGTCACCCCCCAACCAAAGCCCAGATGGTTGCCCAGCCGATAAGCCCTCTACCCGCTGACCTGGGTTCACAACCACAACCACAACCAACATCCCAGTCTTTTCTGGATTCAGCCTAAGCCAGCTGGCACTCATCCAATCCTGGATCTCAGACAGACAGTTGTTAAATACTGTAACAGCATCACCTTGCTCAAGCACAAAGGACAAGTACAGTTGAGTATCATGTGCATAACAGTGAAAACTCAACGTGTACCACCTAATAATGTCTCCCAACGGCAGCATATACACCGCGAACAAAATGGAGGAAAGCACAGAGCCTTGTGGCACCCCACATGGCAGGGAAAGAGGGTCAGAGGAAAATACTCCAGACTCCACTCTCTGTGTCCAGTCAGTGAGGAATGAATGGAACCATCTGAGGACTGTGCCACTCAGCCCACAGAAAAGCCGCAAGCGCTCTAGCAACATCCCATGGTCCACAATGTCAAATGTTGCAGAGAGATCAAGGAGGACCAAGATGGAATGGCTCCTCCGATCTCTCACTATCAGGAGATCATTTAGTACCTGGACCAGTGCCATCTCAGTATTATGTCTCTTCCTGAAACCAGACTGGAGAGGATCGTAGATGTCGTGGGTGGTCAGATGATCCATGAGCTGCAACGCGACTGCTTTCTCAATAACCTTTCCTACAAAAGGCAGGTTAGAGATAGGCCTGTAGTTTGCAAGACAGTCAGTGTCCAGAGAAGATTTTTTCAGGAGGGGGTGTCCAGAAACACTCTGGTCTCTAAAGAATACCTAACTATCTCAGCAAGGACTGGTCCTGTTACCTTTATCACCCCACCAGGAGGCGCATTGGACCCGGATCCAAACTACAGCAAGTCAGTCGCAAGCCCTGGACCATTGTCACAACATCATCGATTGCCAACTGAGCAAAGTCCAACCAGACAAACTGGGTGCTAGTGGTCTCATACCGATCTCTACTCTGCCCACCTGAGTGAGCTGCACAGATCTCTGACCTGATGGTTCCAATCTTATCTGTGAAAAATTAAGCAAACTCCTCATGCTTCTCCTGTGAAAAGGCTCTCCGATTCTGGAGACAGGCTGGATTGCACAGCCTGTCCACAGTACAGAAGAGCTCAGCGAGTCAATTTTGTGCTGCTGCAATCTCCCCAGACAGGAATTCTGCCTTTCTTATGGGAAAGCACAGATTGATATACCTTATAATGGGATATCAGTCTAAGTTTGTCATCATTCAGGCCCGATTTCTGCCAGCAGTGCTCCAACCTTCTACCCACTCTCCTCAACTCCCTTAAGGTCCCATCAAACCACGGGGACCAAGGGCGAAGGGTGAGCGGGTGAAGACGGACCAGAGCAATGACATCCAGGGCCTCCCTCAGTGCCTTATTAAAGGCTTGTAGCAAACTCTCTGGATCCCTGCTAACACTCGCACTACCCAATAGGTCCAGAACAGCCATCAGACCATCTGGGGTTACTCCCCATAAAGGGCGGTACCGGACCATCTCCGTAGGGGCAGGTCTAATTGGGGGGGGGCCGTGAAACTGAACCCAATAGTTTGGTGATCGGACCATCCAACAGGTTCCAGCACCACGTCCGAGATCCCAATCCCCAGTAGAAACACCAGCTCCAATGAATGACCCTGTATGAGGGTCGCAGAGGTAATCACCTGTGTGAGCCCCAACAAAGATATCAGTTGAAAGAAGTCTTGTCCAAATTGTGAGAGTTCATTTTTGACCCAGGCATTGAAGTCCCCCAGCACCAACCACCTGGGGGCCTCCAATTCCATCTCGGCGATGAAGTCCACGACCTCCCACAGGAACTCCTTCCCACTCTCAGGTGGACAGTAAATGAGAAGTATCCTGCAACCTACACCTGCGCTCACGATATATTCAAAGGATCTTGTGACCCCCAACTGGCACATCTACCAAGTCCATAAGGGAGCAATACAGATGAGTATGAATAGATTGGTCATTGACAGAGTAAAGGCCTATGGCACATTCATAAGGTAGAAAAAATGGGCAGACTGGATGGGCCTTGAGGTCCTTATCTGCCATCATCTTCTATGTTTCTATGTAGTTCAAACCCCTGGTTTAAACCCTGGTCTTTATCAGCACTCTAATTATTCAGAAAGCTTCTTGAGTAAGAAGTAGATCATTAAGATTTCCACCTCCAGTTTTCGGATGCACCTTATCCATACCCATAAAACTACCCATAAAACTACAGGTATGCTCATGTGGATTCTGGGAGTTAGCAACATGTGCTGTGGTTGTATAGGTTAGATCTCGCTTATTTATGGCTCTAACATGTTCAACAGTTCTAGTACAGAGACTCCATTTTGTTTTCCCAACATATAGTTTACCGCAGCTGCATGTTGCCAAGTATATCAAGCCCTCAGAATCACATGTAATCAGTTGTCTGATTTCATAGTTTCTGCCAGTGACACTATTAACAAAATTGTCACCATTTCATTACTGTGCAGACATTGCATCTCTTACAGGGATGACATCCTTTGATTTTATTCTGCAGCCAGGTATCATTACTGCTGTTTTGGTTCACAAAATGGCTATTGACTATTTTATCCCCTGTAGTGGGCACTCTCTTAAAGGCCATTTGTGGTGGTACTATAGACATTTCTTTTAATCCTGGATCACTATGTAAAACCTTCCAGTTTTTTTTAGTAATCATCTCAATCTCCCTAGCTTGTGTGGAATATGATAAAACAAAGTTATATCTCACACTGTCAGCGTCTTGTGCAACCTCAGTAGCTTGGGTATCCAATAGACTATTTCTATCTTTGTTACCTGCAAATTCAAAGCCACTAACAGTGTCTCTCTCACTATAATCACGTTCCCTAAGGTGGCTCCTCAGAGCTGCTGCACTCTGTTCAACCTTTTCATCAGTATTGCAATTTCTACAGGTGCTTAGGAACTGCCCTTTCAGGATATTTCTAATAATATGTTTGGGGTGACAGCTATTGATTCCCAATAAAACATTACCATCAGTACTCTTTCTATACAAATCAGTACTAATTCCATTATATCTTTCCTTTTTTATTTTTAGATCCAAAAAACATATTTATGTCTGATGACTGGTATGTGAATCGAATCCGTTTTCCTTTCCCCCCTCCTCCCCAACACCCTTTCGTCCAACCCACCCAAACCTCACCCCCTCCCATCTCCCTCTAATTATTCAGAAGATGGATTTAAATGAATTTCTATTACTGTGATTATTTGTGTGTGTGTATATGTATATATATATATATATATATGTTTTACTTTTAGATACACATGTTGGTGTTGAATTATGTATTTTGAGGGACAATCTTTGATGGGGAAGTGGTTTTAGCTACTCAAATTGCATGCTTCCGTGTGATGTTTTCTGAATTTGGTATTTAATTGCCTTGTCAATCTGTGATGATTAGCCTCTGGGAAAGGGTGGTTTGCCATCTGAAACACATCAGGCATATGTATTTGTTCAAAGTTCAAAGTTTATTATTAATACAAAAGATGTATAAAACAATACATTTTGTCACATGCATATACAGCATATACAATATAATTTAGCCATCAAAGAACAGACTGAATCATTTTACAGCAACATAAATAAATATGTAAAAACATATCAATACATAGAGATCACTTTTTCATCTTATTAGCAAAATTAGCAGTACCAAACATTATCCTGATATGCTCCAGACCAAGCAGGAGTTTCATACGCATATCCTTACTTTCTAAATGTTTTTCCATAATTAAAGGGGTAATCCATTTATCTCTTTCATGATTCATGTCATCACAATGTAATAACTTATGACACAATCTTTCAACATCCTCATTTTTGCAATTACCTTTCTTCTTATTCCCAAACTGACCCCACCATTTGTTATACTGTAGATTTGGGATACCCAAACTTTCTTATCTCATATTGCACAATATATTCCTATGTTTTTTATTTTCACAGTATGCTAAATATGCTTCCATTTTCACATTTAATTTTAAATCCGAATAATATCCTTCTCTATCTAACGCATGTATTTTAGCCAGATCAACTTGAACCGCCACATCAAAAAATATTTGAACAGCAATTTTTGAAAACATGTTTGCATCATTCAAGGCTTTATTAGACCATAATATATGTATTTGTATATGTTTTATCTGAATTAATTCTGTACAGCGCCTTGGAATTTTGAAAGGCGCTTTATTAAATAAATTTTATTATTATTATTATTATTTTATGGAATGAAAATGTTCCTTTTGTAACAGCCCTTGTAATTCTATGAGGTTTTGGTGAGTGCTCGATTTTTTAAGTTGGCATATTTTTTATTATTTTGTAGCACCACCTATCCTTGTGCAGTCCCAAGTCTGTTGGTTTTAGCTGTAAATATCTTTATTTTTAAACAAGATAGAATGCTTAGGACCTCAAGGCCCTATTTACAAGACCACCATAGCGGTGTGGTTAGTACTCAAACAGTATCAGCTTACCACACATGAAATTAGCCAAAATCTTTTTCTTCATCCACTTAATCAACTTAACAGCAGCAGCAAGAAGACTCCAGGTTTGGTGATTGCTGTGATACAGCCTTAGGTGCATCCAATGCTGAAAAAGCTAAAGCAAACAACAAAAGCGGATAAATTCACACTGTGCAACTAGTCCACTGACCATCATGCTCACCAAACCGGAGACCACATGACTGACGTTTTTGATGAAGATGTCATTGTGATGTCGACATGTCAGTCAAGTGGTCCCCCAGTTCGGTGAGCAAGACAGACGAATTTATCTATGGCTGTATCACAGCAATCACCAAACCTGTGGGACAGGCAAAAGGGAACCTCGAGAGGGAAGGGAGTGATGAAAAGCCATTGATCACATAGTGTCAGTGGCCACATACAATGTATAGGGCCTATGGGCAGACTGGATGGGCCTAGTGGTCCTTATCTGCTGACAATTTATATGTTTCACTCAATCAGTGTCTCATGACCAGTCTGACTTCACTAGCTAACACACAGAAATGGAAGGGAGCACTGAGATTTAAAGAATGACTGAGGCCAAAATGTTTGGCATCAATAAATTCAGAATTTGGATCAGCATATCTTCAATCAGTCTCATGCCAAAAATCTAGTCTGTAAATTACTTCATTTAAAAGTTACAAGTTATTTTTTTTTTGTTGTTGTTGTTTTTTCTCCCCGTGGCTCCGGTTGGCTGAACATCCCAACCGACATCCAGGTTCGCACCCCTGATATTAGGCTAACTTCCTCAGTTCTCCCATGGCTTACCCACCATGGCAGGTTGGTGAGAACCCCACCCCCAAGCTCGATTCGCCTTGAAGGATCCAGACGAGAAAGTGCCGTTCAGGGTTGGGCCATGGAGGTCGGAAGCTTATGCTGCCCGACCAGGAGCCAATTTTCCATTTTTTATCCTCCCCAGAGATGAGGCATGCAATGACGCTGGTGGAGGGAGCGCGCACATGTCCGCACGTGTTCCTCCCTTTGTCTGCCTCATCTCCGCCTCTTCTGCAGCTTTGGCACACTGCCCCCCCAGTCTCCGCTAGAGGCCAGTCGGGAGCCAACCACTGGTGTCCCCCCTCCCCAGAGAAGGAGAGCAGTCCCTCAGATGCTTGATCCTTCTCCACCTCTGCCAACCCCGATGGCCCGTGCTCGTTCCCAAACACGGGTCACTGGCAAAGCGCAAGGTAAGGTGTCCAGTACCTCAGCTCTCAGCGCCTCCGGGCCAGCACAAGTCATTTTGTAATCCATAATTCACTGCCTGTTCAAAAAAACAGTTTCAAAGAAGAGCTACTGATGATGTCATAACCTGAACTCACAACATAGTCCTCCCTGCAAACTACATTATATGACTTATTTCTCCTATGTTACTTAAAACTGCAGGTGTAGTAAACATCTGAAAAATGAAAACTGACACAGGGTGAGTCAGCACATGCTCTTCCATAATGTGTAGATGCAAGGTACAATACTTCAGAATGCACGGGGGCTTGGAATGCAGTGGCAAACATGACTTTAGAATGACAAAGTTGTGTACAATTTTTAGAATACTGACAGTATGAGATTTTGAAATGTCACCAGGTTGCAATTGTGGAATGCAGCAATGAGACAATCTCTGAAAGTAGCTGGAACACATCATTTCAGAATGCAGTGGTGATGCACAATTTCAGAATGGGGTGGTGACGCACAGGTTTGGAATCTGTTTGTGATGCACAGGTTCAGAATGTGGTGGTGATGCACAGGTTCAAAATGTGGCAGTGATGCACAGTTTCAGAGTATGGGGGTGATACACAGTTTCAGAATGTGGTGGTGACACACAGGTTCGGAATGCAGCAGTGATGCACACATTCAGAATGTGATGGTGATGCACAATTTCTGAATGTGGCGGTGACACAATTTCAGAATGCGCAGTGATTCACAGATTCAGAAAGCGGCAGCGATGCAAAGTTTCTGAATGTGGTGGTGACACAGTTTTGGAATGCGGTGGTGACGCACACATTTCAAAATGCTTCAGTGACACACAGGTTTGAAATGCAGTGGTAGCACATGATTTCGGAAGGCGGTGGTGACTTGCAATTTCAGAATACAGTTGTGATGCAGCGATGACACACAGGTTCAGAATATAGCAGTGATGCACAGGTTCAGAATGTGTCCGTGATGCATGGAATGTGGTGGTGGTGAGGTAAAGTTTTGGAATGCAGCAGTGATGCACAGTTTTGGAATGTGGCAATGATGCACAATTTCAGAATGCAGCAGTGATGCACAATTTCAGAATGTGACGGTGCCGCACAATTTTGGAATGTGGCTGTGACATACAATTTAGGAATATGGCGGTGACACATAGTTTCAGAATGTGGCAGTGATGCTCAATTTCAGAATGTGGCGGTGATGCATAATTTTGGAATGTGGCGGTGATGCACAATTTCAGAATGTGGCAGTGATGAAACAATTTTGGAATGTAGCAGAGAAGCACAATTTTGGAATGTGGCAGTGAGGCACAATTTCAGAATGCAGCGGTGATACACAATTTTGGAATGCAATGGTGACACACAATATTGGAATGTGGCAGTGATGCATAGTTTCAGAATGTGGCAGTGATGCTCAGTTTTGGAATGTGGCAGTGATGCTCAATTTTAGAATGTGGCAGTAATGCATAATTTTGGAATGTGGCAGTGATGCACAATTTGGGAACCTAGCAGTGACAATTTTGGAATGTGGTATTGAAACACAACTTGGCCGGGATGTGCAATTTTGTAATTTGACAGGGATGTGCCAATTCAGAATGTGACAGGGGTGTGCAATTTGGGAATGGGGGAAGGTGTGCAATTTTGGAATGTGGCAGGGATGCATAATTTAGAATGAGGCTTGGATGCATAACATTGGAATGTGGTGGGAATATGATGCACAATTTTTGAAATATGGTGAGTGCATGCAATTCTGGAATGTGGCAGGAACAAGCAATTTCAGAATATTATGGTGTGTCCTGTCACATTCTGACAGCATGAATCCCCACTATATTCCGAAATTGCCAGTCCCTACCAAATTCCTTTATGTGTGTCTCTGTTGCATTCTGAGACTGATTGTCCCACCACATTTTGAGATGGCACACCCCTGTCACAGTCCAAGATTGCATGTCCCCCCACAACATTTTAAAATTGTGCAGCAACTTGACATTCTATGCCTTGGTTCAGTCCTGAATTCCAAAACCACCTCCTGACATGTTTTAAAGTACAGAGCCATGCATCTGAACATTCTAGAAATGCAAGCACTGTAGCCAACCCTATGTCAATTTGTTTAAAGGATTACTATAGCTACAGTTTCTTATACCTTGGAGAAGCAGGTCCTTCAAGGTTGCCGACAGGGAGGAGCAGACTGTGAGTTCAGGATGTGACATCATTAGTGGCTCTTCACTGAAACTGGCTTTGTTGAATAGGTAATGAAATCAGGGTTATAAAACAGCTTATAACTTTAAAACAAAGTAACGCAGAAACCTAACTTTTGCTATGAGATTTATTGGGGATATGATTATTCTAATTCTGCAATGTAGCAGTTTTGATAGGAGGTCCTCTTTAAATTGGAAACCATTAAAAAAGTCAGTGTTTATTTGCTTGTTCCCCTTTGTGAGTGTTGCTCAGCCCAGCAGTCAGCTCAACTGCTTCTCATCATTTCAGCCACTTTGTACAGGAATCTGGTTTCTGTCCATTCCCACTGTCTCCCTGCTCACTCTAAGCCACTCAAAATAGTAAATGCTGCCTCATGTTTCCTTCTCAAATTGTTTATGTTTTTAAAAATACTGTACAACCCTACAGAGAGATTGCACCTGCCAACTCTGCTTCCAGTTGCAAATCTTCATTTTCAAACACATACATACTGAGACACACTGAGGCAGCTGCTGCTGTTCATTCACCTAGACAGCAGTCACTCGCATCCACAGTCTCCCAACCTGCTCCCAGCCACTCAAAAATGACAAATTCTCCCTCATCCATAACATCCTCCCATCTACCAGGACTAATGCTTCGTTTGCAAATTGTTTATTAAATACCTTATGGTCAAATCAAGATCACATCAACCCATTCTCATGCAAACTGCACCTGATTGCACAGTCAGTCACTTGCTCCTGTGCTGGTGCTTTCACTTTTATGGCTACACGTTCCCATTCTTCTGTTGGGAACTATTCACAAATCTGTGGATGCGTGTGTGAGGTGGTTGTGGGGAGAATGGGCCCAAGACTACAGCATTATATACATAAAAGACTACAGCTACAGTGGCCTCAGTAGGACAAATATCCTAAGGAGAAACAGGCAGGACTATTTTATCAAAAATTAAGCAAAACTATTTATTGTACACATATTTCGACATTTTATTTTTTATTTTTTTCTGCCATATAAAAAAGCCCATTATACAAGCGCAGTAAGACACTCCAGGGATGTGCATTAGATGGTTCTAAATTATAGATGCATGGATATCCAATCCAGTATCTAGATCTGGCCAGATAGTTGACATTTCTGAAAGATCCAGCCTGGCCAGATATCTCCAAAAAAAATGGGTCGGATAGTCTCCACCTGGTGACATGTGCTCAATGCATTTCATAGCTTATGATCGAAATATTTGTTTAAAATAACCTGATGGCATTGCTCCAACCTGTTCTCTGTCTGCAAGTTGTCTAGGGAGTGAGCGCAATGCATGGCCAGGGGTTGGAGACACTTGACCTGCAGCCTCATGCCTTGCTACACCCCTGTCTGTGCCTTAGAACTGTCTAATGCATGCCCCCTCATGTTTTATTGCTTACATAATGCATGGACAGGAAACGAGACTGAACATATTTTACATTTCACAATTGCAATTGTAATACTACACAAAATAGCCAACTAATAACAAGTACATTCAAGCCTCTTACTCTCATTAATTGTGTTTTTGATAGCACTCAGTTTTGTCAGGTTTCTAATATTGGGGGGCTAACTGATTCCATGATTTAGAAATTAAATAATTTAGGGTAGGGAGACCATAATTTGTTTGAATTTGGGGGACTGAAAGCTCTCTATTATGAAGGTTCCTTACCTGGTATTTTTGTGAATAACTGTTCTTAAAAGCAAATGTAATTCCTGGCACTAAATGCTTCAGCATTTTATAAACAACTACTTCTTTCTGTTTACCTCTTTTTAGGGAGAGAGAATCCTGGTTCCACCATCGGAACGCACCCGTCCGAGTGCGCCCGTCATTAGGGCGACAGGATTTACATTTGCCACCCAATATTTATCAGGGGGCTGTGCCCCCTGCACCTCCCTAACTAAATATTCTAACTCTGAGGGGGGTGGACCTAGGGGAAGGGGTGGTAAATTTTGAATTTTGGCACCCTATTGACGGGAGCACTTGGACCAGTGCAGAGATGGCCAGAAGGGATTCATTATAGGCTACATCAAGCTTATCGAGCAGTTGCCTGGATGCATGTCTGTAAACCAGACTGTGGTGGGCCTGTGTTTGTGAGCTGATGTCTGGGTAAATGTAAGCTTTTGAGTTCTGAAAGTTCAAGGCCCCCTTTAGCTGTGCTTGCTTTATTGTGTATTCCCGATCACTCTCAGGGTAAATTGTATCAGGACAGTGAGCGGTTTAGAGAAGATTTTGAAGCTTCAAGAGTGACTGAAGGAACTGAAGTAGAAATCAGTTTGACTTGCTTGAAGTGGCTAGGGAGGTGGAAAACTTTAATCATTGGGTGCATGGTTTAAGTTATGTAACCCAGTGTTGAAGGAAAAAGACCACGGACAATGCCCCAGGTAATTTTCTCAGCAGTTCCAATTAAGGATAATTCTTGAATTGTTTTTTTCTAGCAGTATTCTTCAATTTCTCTGTTTTATGTGCTTGAGTTATACTGTCTCTTAGGACTAAAGAGAGTAGGGCAGTGTTTGAGTCCATTTTGGTAGTATTTGCTGAGTGCTCTTCTGAAAGTACTGTAACTGACTTTTCATTTTCATTCAGCCAGTGTTCAGCAACTTTACACCAGGTGGCAACAGCTTCCCATTTCATGTCTAAGTTTTTGAATTGTCTTTAACAGTGTTGACTAACACTTGGTGATGGCCTCAAATGAATCTGGCTTTGTGACCATGGCCTCATAATATTTTAAGGTTTCTGCAGTTGATGTTAAAGTTTCAGTATCATTCTATATGGGGCTAGGGCTCTCAGTCTCAGCCCCAACTGACAGCCTGTTTCCCTGGGCTACCTGAGGTCATGACTCCTAGGGATTTATCCATAGGTCCAGAACACTCTTTCTTGTCAGGATTTACCAGATCAAATTTAAAGATTTCAACTGGCAACCCGACTTTCATTGGTTGCGTAGTGATGTTGAAGCATTATATACAGTGATAAAAACACATTAATAGCATTAATGCATGCAGGTTTTCTTAGAAAAGCTACCAATGAGGGTGAGATACCAGTAGAATTCATACTCAAAAGTCTATAGTTTATTCTGACTCATAACTTTTTTGAGTTTGAGGGCAATTTTGACCTCCAGACATGTGGGACAGTAATGGGGGTGGCGGTGGCTCCAGCCTATGCAAATTTGCTTCTAGGGTTCTGGGAGCTAGACACTGCCTTAACAACACTAAGAATGGGTACAGTAACAACATCATACAATGGTACAGCTACATAGATGATATTATTTATGTATGGCAGGGACCAGAAACCAAAATGCAGAAATTTGTGGAATGGTTAAACCACAATGATATGAATCCCATGTTCTCCTACACTTTGAGCAGGGATAAGATACATTTCTTGGATGTCATTTTGTGGGTGTATTTGGATTACAAGGTACAGTCATTGGGTAACAGAAAACCCACAGTCACAAATACTCTGCTGACAATCGATAATGCTCACTCAAAATCCTTGAAGGGTTCCATCTCTTATAGACAGCATGTTCAAACTCACAAATTGTTCCAAGTTGGAAGACTCTGAAACACAGGTGCAAGACCTTAAAAATAATTTCTTACAGAGATGTTACGTGGAAGGACTCCTGGATAATGCAATACTTAAGGTCAGGGAGCTGGATAAGGAGGTGATGTTACAATCTAAAAAGGTATAAACCACTTGGTGGGGACCAGTTATCTTTGCCACAAAATACAACTGGTGTGGAGGGGAAATTGGGAACATCATATCGAAGACATGGACAATACTGATAGTGGATAATGACATAACTGAAAGTGTAGGGGAGAAACCTAGGTTTCATAAAGGGGAGCATCTTAGAGAGAAACCTGCACAGAGTCAGTTCTCTAGAAAATTCCCTTCAAATGATTAACTGGCTATGGCAGAGACCGACTTGGCTTCTTCAAGTGTGCTAATTACAATGTGCGCCATTATGACACACAATATAAAGAATATATCCATCCCAGGGTGGATAAAGTGTAGAACTGTGGAACTAACTTTGTTGTATATACAATCTAGTGTATATGTTCACTGGTATACATAGGCAGAACAAGTCACTGCCTAAAGGAAAGAATTCAGGAACATATCAGATCTATTGTAAATGAAAAACTAGATACCCCTATTGGCTTACACTTCTATAACATGCACCACTGGTGCTGGAACAGTCTGAAAAGTGGTACGGCCAAGGACGTAAGGGGTAAATTCTCCTCTAGTAACATATTAACATGATTACAAAAACTGATAAGGCCACTTATGAAATAGGTAGGGCCATGACCCTAGTGGCCCCCTTGTTCCAGCACCTATCACACACACACACACACAGTTCAAACCCAGCACACCTCAGATTTATGGGCCTGAAGTGAGTTTTCACACCGAATACCAAATTTTACTCCTCACCAAAGTTGGCATAAAACAGTCTTTATTCCATAAATATAAAATGCTCCACCACTGAAACAGCTGTGAACCAAGAAAGCCCCGCTGAGGACGTACTGCATACAAAACTGGTCAGGACTTTCTTGGTTCACAGCCGTTTCAATGGTGGAGCGTTTTATATTTATGGAATAAAGCCTGTTTTATGCCAACTTTGGTGAGTGCTCGTCTTTGCTGTTGGACATTGCTCTTATCGATACCATGCACCATCCTGAGAGCGTGTAAGCTGTTTTTGCCATTGGAAAATCCGCCTACTCCTACATGAAGAGAGTAGCTGGATTTTAGACTCAACAGCTTAAGCCTACATGGCATAAATCAGGAATTATGTCTCAAAACTTTTTTATGAGGATGCGATGAATGTTGGAATGGACAAATGAGTCAGTCGCTATTGTTTGTTGAAACATCATATGAAGAGTCAGAAATGATAGACACAGTAAAATTAACTGTTTCTTTTTCTGTTTCAGATTTAAAAAATGATGCATGCAGAAACTGTCATGTTGCTTCTAACTACACTGGTTGCTGCTCTTGTTGGATCACCAGAAGGCTACAGTACCTATTTAGCAATAGGAGATAGGATGATCTCAGGACATGGTCCTCTCTTCTTTTCTTTCCATTTTGTAATGAAAAGATTCTCTCTGAGTAGTTAGATGATAAATTCTTAAACCAGTAAGTTAATTATGGGTTATTGTAGGCAGTATCTAAATACATGGAATATTAGTTGGATATGCAACATCTGTGTTAGACAGGATTTTTTCTAAGTCACTGCTATTTTGAGACATGGTACAACACAAACTGTAGTTTTTTGTTTATGTTTCTTATTTGTATTTTTGTAATAGAAGGTTGAATAATGTGGTTTCACACTCTACATAATGTGATATTTTTTAGTTAATAATTTTTGGATAAATTATGGTACCAAGTATATATCATAAGAAATACAGTACCCTCTATCACATGATCTTTTGCATGGGTACATAATGAGGGCATTGTCTCTTATGCCCCACCCTTTGACAAAGCCCCAAGTTGGCCAAAACACTGGGGCACTGGGCACGTCCTGTGTTTCTGCACCTTGCAAAACATATATTGTACTTTTGCATTTAAGGACGATCCTGCTTTGTCTGCTTTTGTGCCTGTAATCTTTTTGTTGGATATAAAACTTGTGACAGTAGGCTCAAGGGGTGGGGATCAACACATTAAATTACTCCAGAGTGAAACATTTGGGCAGTTTGAGTTTGATGCAAAAAAAACACCAGGCCTGAATGGGAAACTCCAACTGTGGCCATTCTTAAGAACTTAGGCCCCCATATTCAAAAGTCCCCTGCAAAATCATGCAAGTGCCTGTGCCGCACATCTGAGATGCACCAGCCCAAAAAAATGGTATATTCAGAAGATGCATGGGAAGATGCACGTGCCCGTGTCCAGCTGAATATCCCAAACATGCGCAATCGCGCATCTGAAGATATGTGGTGCATCTCAGGCAGGGGGGACCGCACACTGCAGGCAGGTACATAGGGAAATGCGCTGGGACAGGTGAAATGGGCATGGTACAACTTTGCAATATTCAGCCAGGATATGCACATGACCTCATTGCACATTCTGAGCCCAAACCCCACATGCCGGAGTTCATTGCTGGAATGTATTCAGGCCATTTGTATACCCTGGGCGTGCTCAGTTCCAGCTTTGCAGGGCTGCCCCACCACCCCACAAAGGTGAACAGGAGGTACTGCACCCTAGCAGGCAGGTGTGCTGGGATGATAGTGTGTGGGTGGGTGGACTGCATTGGCCTGGGTACAGTGCTACACCCCATAGCCTTGTACAGGGTTGGACAGGGGTACAGAGGGCCCACCTGAACAGTGGCCACAAGAGCCACCTGGACATGCAACAGGGGCGGGCACAGGGTGACACAAGCTGATCAGGATGCTACATACATGTGATACACCAGCTCCATATGCTGTGTACAATCACCCGCAGTGCCCCACACACCCCAGTATAGGAGGCACCTGGTGGGCACTGCAGGAGATGGCAGTGTGCAGACAGTGACCAGGTACCCAGGTGGGTGGGTCCCACCTCTGTGCACCCATGGTGTACCACCATGTGTGTGTGCCACTGGTTAGTCCCTGGCCCATGCCATGTGGACCTTATTACCACCAGGCAACCTGGGCACCATTGCCACAGACATCACCCTGGGTGCATACTACCACTGGGAGGCACCCTGAAGGCTGCACGGGTGCTGGCCATGGCCCCTGGTACATGTGCTGCAGTGTGGCTGTCCACCCTGCTGGTGTGCCCGTGGGGCACACTTTGGTGCATTTTTTGAGCTGGGCAGCACATCTCTGCTTTGCACCATGCATCTCCTTTGAAAATGTGGGCCTCAGGCTTTGTATCCATCTTTCTGAACTTCATGAGTTGTTGTTGTCACTAGATTAGTGTATTATCTATTTTTTTTATCTATATGCAATTGGTTTGAGATACGTTACTTAGGCCATGCATCTGATTTCAGGAACTACTGCTGTCCCTGGATTAGTGCAATATTTTTTTTTTACCTAGATGCACATTGTCTAAGAGATAATGTTGCATTACAAATAGAATAAAATATGGGGTAGTGTGTGTAACGAGACTTTTACACACACCCGAGGGGTTAGATGTTACATAAACCCCAAGAGCAAAGCTCAAGGGGTTTATTAAAGCCTTTAACCCTGAGGGTGTGTGTGTAAACTTCGAGTTTACACACACCATCCCATATTTTATTTTATATAATTGCTGGGTTTCCCTTTTTTCACCTCAGCAATTATATAGAATAAAAAAAGAAGTTGCTATGTGGCCGCAGTCTGGTTACAGCGCACGGTCCGCGGTCGCGTTTCCTTATTTTATTTTTTTTGTGGGCAGGTGAAAGAAGTTGCTGTAGCACAATTTGTTTTAAAAACTTACTGCTGAATCCAAAAAGTGGTTCAGTGTGCAGTTTGGTGAGAAGGGGAGAGTGGCCAGGAAGCGAGGAACTGCGGCGGGCACATGCACAGAGTGAGGAAAACCACGCACGTGTTTGCAATAATAAACACTCCTTCATTACGGCAAATTATGCCACGGTTTCCCTACGGGAAAAAAAGGGAGACTATTAATTATAATGGGAACTATATATCTTCACAGGTCAATATTTGTCTTACCTTTTTACACTTCCTTCACCTATCATCAGATCCTCCCTTTAATGGTCTCCTTCCCTTTGTCCTGTCTCTGCTCCACTCCTCCTTTCCTATCAGCCCTTTTTCTAATCTATCCTTTCTTTTTGTCCTTATGCTCCTCTTTTTTCTCTTTACCCTTTGGACACCACCATGATTATATACTAATTCTTAACTTTCACTATCACATTTTATAATCTCATGTTCACGTTTGCTTATTTCCGTATTGATTTTTATACCCCACACCCTGCCGTCACCTGAAGGAGTTTATCCTGTAACCAGGGATGTACCCTCTTCAGGTGATATTTTTTCCACCTTCACTCAGATGACTCAGTATTTTCCTGTTTGTTTGTTCCTTCCTTCCTCCTCCTCTGGCAGGAGCAGTGCCTCTGGTGGATTCGCCATTTGCAGCAACCCCTGCAGCAGGAGCAGTGCCTCTAGTGGATTCGCCATTTGCAGCAACCCCTGCAGCAGGAGCAGTGCCTCTGGTGGATTCGCCATTTGCAGCAACCCCTGAAACAGGAGCAAGCTCCCTGGCCCAGATGCCGGGAATGCTGCAATGGCAGAAACTGCTGCCTACTCTCCCTGGCCAAGGTGCACTGGCCTGTCCTCCAACATGACTTCCCCGGCTCGCTTCTGAACTCAGGTCATCAGCATGGTAGTTGTTACAGGTTTGGTAGTTTGTTATAGGTGACCCCCCCTATATGCACACTCACTTCCAATCAGTTTAGCCCCCAAGATTCTGTGCCTTGGCCCTATCCTGTTCTTAATTTTCCTTAATGATCTACCCAAAGCATATCTGAAAGCATGTCTCCTCGAACACACACGAGTACTCTGATGACAATGTGCTCTTTTTGTGTGGCCCCTCTGCCTCTGATCTAGTTACTCAGCACCAGCAGGACTCTGAAAACATCCAACACCCATTCCAGTCTAACCAGCTTACACTATACACCAAGAAACAATTCCGATGACCTTTGGTGCCAGTCAGTGACTGGCCAAAATCCTATCCCCCTGGTTGGCATGACCCTGGATGACTCCTCTCTGGAAGAGGTTACCTGCTTCAAAGTATGTTGGAGTTTGGCCGGATCATCACCTTCATACCGCTCAGTCAATCCAGATTTTCAGAACTGTCCCTGATTTTGCTACCAAAATGTCCTCCATTCTCCTAAATTAGGCATTTGTGTCACAGAAGGATATGGATTTGACTTACTAAATAACGTCAGCCATTAATATTACAGTCTAGTTCTCATTAAGAAAATTGTATTTACACTAAGCATATTGTACGCAGCTTCTCTAATGTGACGCTCTGCCTATCTACTTGTTATTATATTGTGTTATATTTGTGATATAAATATATGTTTGTTTGAAATTCTGATGGGAAAATATGGCAGCCAGCAAGGCACCCTGAAATATTAGATTTTTGAAAATGTACTGGCCTGCTGGTTACCTCTGGCTTGAAAAAAAAACTGACTTCCTGGGACTACAAGGACACCAGGTTATGACACATTGTAAACCATCAGTTTACTTTGAAGTCCAGGAAACAGGATGCCTTTAATGACATCTTAGGAAGCAACAATTTCTAAGAGATACCAGTTACATTTCTCACCACTAGGAGAAAATAGCTGTCAGGACGTGTTTCTGAAGATCAAAGGGAATGCTCTGATAGGAAAGAGACTGTTATAATTTAATATTGCTATCTTTGCAGATTTCAAGCAAGCAGTAAAATGACACCCTTTGGGGGTATACTTGGTCATGTTACAAATTAATTACAGGACTAACAGTGACTTCATGAGCTGTGACCTCACATGATGGGGGGGGACATTTTGGCCCCTATTATCAATCTGGCTGAAAGGAGTGAAATCTTCTTCTATCTACGGACTCCTAAGAGAACACACACTGTGTTCTGGACTGAAAGGCACTTCTGTCAAGAATAGGTAACACCTAACTAAAAACTGAGTTAGAACTAGAAATTCAAGTATAAGGCATTTTGCTTCTATAATTTCCATTTCTTTTGTACTGTAAACATTTATGTATATATGTTCTATGTTTTGTATGTATTTACTATTTTTTTTAATTTTAATAAACATTTGGGTTTCCTTAATTCTGCCTGAGTCTTTTCTCATTCTGCATGTAAATGCTGGGGCAGTGTTGTTAATGCTGACAGGACTGTTAAGGGCTTAAAGTGTGTTACCATCTTTCTCTAAGGTAAGAAAAATACCTAGGTCTCAATTGAGTCAAAAAGGAAGAGAATTGTGAACCAGGCTGGGTGCCCGCTGGGTTAAGTATTGCACTGCATTTCCCCAAAGAGGGTGTGATATTTGTTCCTGTTAACTGGGCGAGCTAGCGAAAAGGGTTCATATTTGACCTCAGGACTCGACTAGTAGGTGTTTTGGACCCAAAACAGACAGGAGGGTTATCCTGTTTGTCTCCTGTTCACATATTGCACTTTGAGGTTTGGCACTGTGGGAGCAGACAGCCTGACCTGTGGAGTACGTTTGTGACAGATCTGATTGACAGCGGTGCAATTTAAAAGTATTTGGTAACACGACCATTAACAGTCCAGTGTATCAGATTGATAACTGTAACAGCTCACATGCAAAATAAGGCAGTGATTTATAAAGTAAAGAACTTTATCAATGTAGTTACAGTCTAGTTCCCTACCCATTTTATTTTTTTCTGGGTGTAAACTAGTGTAGCCATAGATTAGGGAAGAAGATGGCTTCCAGGTACAGCGAGTACACTGCAGACTACCTGAGGCAGCTGTGCCAGGAGAGAGGAGTCCGGTGCAAGGGGCAAAACAAGCAGCACCTCGTAGAGGCTCTTGTGGCCACCGATGCCCAAGACCTTGAGTCACAGTCAGTGACTGGAAAGGACCAAATCTTGGGTGTGGAGGGGCCAGGGTCCAGCACAGTGTCCAGGGAGGAGGCCAGTGGGATCAGAGTAAGCAGAGAGCCATCACAGCAGGGGAAGGTCACCACCATGCTGGAGCCAGAAGGCATTAGGCTGCAGATAGAAATGCAGAGAATGGAGCTGGAATTCGAGCAGAAGAAGTTCCAGATGGAGATGGAGAGAGAGGAGAAGTGAGAGCAGAGAGAGGCTGAGCGACAGCAGAGAGAGAGACCAAGGAAAAAGAGCGACAGCTTCAGTGAGAGGCCGAGCGAGAGGAGAGAGAGCACCAGAGGAAGTTTGAACTGGAGAAGCTACAATTCCAAAGACCAGCACCAGAGCAGGTAAGTGGCATGGGTGAACCTGGAACTCCAGGACTGGGTTACAAATTAAATTCTAAATTAATAGCTGAATTTAAAGAGGGAGAAGATTTGGATGCATTTTTAAATTCATTTGAAAATTCTGCATTCTGCATTATGCATTCAAGCAAAAATTTCCAGAGAGTCCTGGAGCTTCCAGCTATCCCCGCTGCTTACTGAGAAAGCTTGTGATGCATTGGGTCAAGTGGACAATCAGGACAGTAATGATTATGGCAAACTTAAAGCTGTTTTTGTTAAAAACATATGATTTGACAGCAGAAGCATGCAGAGTTAAGTTCCGTAAGCTCAGGAGAAGCCCGGATATGAGCTATGAGGAGCTAGCCACTAAACAACATCAGTTTTTAAAACATTGGTGGGAAGGGATACAAGCAGACTCTGTAGAGAAAATTTAGAATGTTATACTTTTAAAGCAGTTCTTTTGGGCTTGCCCAGCAGAGCTGAAAATCTGACTAGAGGACCAAGATCCAAAAACAGTACAGGAGGCTGCTAAGCTCTTGGACTGCTATGCCAGTAGCAGACCTGCTCTGAGAGGGAGTGAGGTGGGTGTGGCAGCACAGAAAGGGAAAAGTGCACCTTCAGGGCAGCTAAAACCCTCTCTGCCTCCACCAAAACCAGGCAGCCCCTGGTTACAAAGAAAAGATTTGCCTGATAAAAGAAATGATTGTTGGCTTTGCAAGCAACCTGGACATCTTGCCAGGCAGTGTCCAAAAAGGGCAGAGAGTACACAAAGTTGTGCTGGGAAAGAAGTGTTTTTTTTGTGTGTGTACCTGGAAGCATGCCAGTAAACATGAGGGAGCACATACACCCAGTTACTGTGAATGGGGTACAGACCCATGGGTTAAGGGACAGAGGGGCGTTCCTGACTTTGATAAAAGGGGATTTGGTTGAGCCTGAGCAGCTTATACCAAATCAGTTTGTTACTGTACGGAGATTCACTGGGGAGGAAAAAACATTGCCACTTGCTAGTGTTCTCCTGGACTGGGGTGAGACAGAAGAGACTGTGCAAAAAGTTGCAGTGGCAGTAAATCTTGCCCTGGATGTGATTATCGGAACAATCTCCAAAAGGGGATAGTATGTGCAGTTACCCACAGTCAAGCAACAAAGGTAAATTGTAGTTCCCTGGACCCCATAGAAGCCCCCTGTGGAAAACACTGGGAGGCTGGTTCCCCAGCCTGTGTCTCCTGATATGGAGAATAATAAAAGGCGTAGTAAAAGGGGGGGGTAGAAATTCCCCAGGTAGCAGTTAACAGAACAGCTACAGAAGGTTACTCTGAAGAAGGAGGGGTAGCCAATCATCAGAGAGTTAGGGATGGCAGTGACTCTGAATGCCCTGACGCTACAGCTAGGGACCCTAGTTTAGAAACTGGAGTGCACCTGTCCCATGCCTTGGGAATGTGTAAAGATTTTTCAGCTGCTCAGAAAAATGACCCTAGTTTAGAGAGGCTGAGGACTTGGGCAGACTGACGGAGCACTGGGAGGTGACGGGAAACACAGACTTTACTGGGACAATGGACTGCTGTATATACAGGATATAAAGACAGAGGGAGGGGTGATGGGCAGGCAGCTTGTCACTACCAAGGGGTACTGTGAGCGGTTGCTCAAGATTGCTCACAATATTCCCATGTCTGGCCATCTGGGAATCATGTTCACTATGCAGCGACTGGCCCAGAATTTCTATTGGCCCAACTTCACCCAGCAGGTGAAGTATTGCAGGTCTTGTCACTGGTGCCAAGAAATACGGAAGGTGGGTAGGAAAACCTAAGCTGCCCTAATTCCCTTACCCATAGTGGAGGAGCCATTCCAGAGAGTAGGAATGGATATTGTGGGGCCTTTGAATATCCCCAGCTCCTCCAGGAAGATGTTTATCCTAACAGTGGTGGATTATGCCACCCGATACCCAGAGGCAGTTGTCCTATCCTCACTGAGGACAGACAAAGTGGCAGATGCTTTGCTAGGGATTTTCTCCAGTGTTGGATTCCTGCAGGAGGTTATCACAAATCAAGGGGATTTCTTCATGTCGGACCTGATGAAATGTCTGTGGGAGAAGTGTGGAGTGGTGCAGAGATGCATGACAGCTTATCACCCACAAGCCAATGGGCTCATGAAAATATTCAATAATACCCTTAAATCGATGCTCCAAGCATTTGAGGAACAGCTTGGGAGGGACTGGGGGCAATACCTTCCCCACCTGCTGTTCGCATACAGGGAGGTGTCCCAAGAGTCGACAGAGTTTTTCCCCTTGAAGCTCTTATAAGGACACAGGGTATGTGGGCTCCTAGACTTGATCTGGGAGGACTGGGAAGGTAAGCACACCACCCAGGGAACTCCCATAGTGGATTATGTCCTTAAGTTTAGGGAAAAGCTGAAGGAGCTTATGGGAACAGCCAAGAGCAACCTGTCAGCTGCCCAACAAAAACAAAAGGTATGGTACGACTGCAGAGCCAGAACTCACTCATACACTGTGGGTCAGGAGGTCATGGTCCTAATCCCAGTCTGGAAAGATAAGCTGCAGGCTGAGTGGGCAGGACCGTACAAAGTAGGCAGACAGGTGAATGACATAAATTACATTATTGAACTGCCTGACAAGAGACATATTCAAAGAATGTACCATGTCAACATGATGCAGCCATATGCAAACAGGGCTGACATGGTCTTTGCAGTGTGTAGTCCTGGGGAGGAGATAGATGAGGAAGACCCCCTTCTAGACTTGCTAGAAGAAAGCAAGCAGGAGTCCTCTGTGGAGGCAATTAAAATGTCGACCCAGTTGATCCCGGACCAGATCCAGGAAGTAAGATAGGTTTTAGCAGACTTCGCCCCATTGTTTAGCACCAAGCCTGGACTAACCCCCTTAGCGACGCACGATGTAGAGACAGGGGGCACAAGTGCCCATATGACAAACAGCTTATCGGGTGTCAGAGGCTGTCCAAAAGTAAATTAGGAGTGATGTGGAGGAAATACTGGATTTAGAGGTAATCCAGAAATCCCATAGTCCCTGGGCCTCACCCGTAGTCCTTATTCCCAAGCCAGATGGCTGTAATCATTTCTGTGTGGACTATCATAGACTCAACACATTCACAAAGTCAGACGCCCACCCAATGCCATGGATGAATGAACTACTGGACAAAGTGGGAGCGCCGACATGCAGTATCTTACCACTACTGACCTGATGAAAGGGTATTGGCAGGTAGAGTTAACTGCCAGAGCTAGGGAGAGGTTGGTCTTCATCACTCTGATAGGGTCATTTGAATTTAAAGTAATGCCTTTCGGAATGAAGAACAAGCCTTCCACCTTCCAAAGGTTGGTGAACCAGGTGTTAAATGGTGCTGAGGAGTATGCCGTGGCATACCCGGACAATATTGCCATCTTCAGTGCCAGCTGGGAGGAACACCTGTCCCAGCTTAGGGAAGTGCTGGGCCGGATACAGAGGGGCAGGCTCATTGTAAAAGCTGAAAAGTGTCAGGTGGCCATGGCTGATGTGGCATACCTCAGGCATGTAGTAGGCCAGGGACAACTCCATCCTAATCAAGCAAAAATTGAGGCAATCGAGGCATGGCCCAGCCCTGAAACACAGAAGCAGGTTCAGAGTTTTCTAGGGACTGCAGGGTACTATAAAAAATTTGTATCAAACTACAGTACCCTGGCAGCTCCCCTATCTGGCCTGTTAAATAAAAGAATGCCTAAGAAAATTACCTGAGAACCAGCCTGTGAACAAGCCTTTACACAGCTTAAGGAGGCACTGTGCAGTGCTCCTGTATTAGCCAGTCCAGACTATAGTAAAGCCTTTGAAGTCCAGACTGATGCCTCAGATGTGGGTGTTGGGGCAGTACTTAGTCAAACGTCTAAGCAAGGGAAAGATCACCCAATAGTGTACCTCAGTAAGAAGTTACTTCCCAGGGAGCAGGCTTATTCTACAGTGGAGAAAGAATGCCTTGCAATGGTGTGAGCACTAAAGAAGTTAGAGCCATACCTATATGGGCGATACTTCGAGGTACAAACAGATCACAACTCCCTGGTTTGGCTGGCACAATGGGTAAAACAAATGATAGGCTTTTAAGATGGAGCCTTGCCTTGCAGGGGGTACGACATGACTGTTACACACAGGGCAGGGGCAGCAAATGAAAATGCAGATGGGCTATTGCATCATTTAGAGTGGTGAACTGAATTTGGGGAACTCATCCCATGCCTAGGAATAGATTCGTCCAAATTCAGTCTAGCAGGGAGGAATGTGACACTCTGCCTATCTACTTGTTATATTGTGTCATATCTGTGATATAAATATATATTTGTTTGAAATTCTGCTGGGAAAATATGGCAGCCAGCAAGGCACCCTGTGATATTAGGTTTTTGAAAATGTACTGGCCTGCTTGTTACCTCTGGCTTGAAAAAAAAAAGCTGATTTCCTGGGACTATAAGGACACCAGGTTATAACACATTGAAAACCATCAATTTATGTTGAAGTCCAGGAACCAGGATGCCTTTAATGACATCTTAGGAAGCAACAATTTCTAACAGATACCTGTTACATTTCTCACCACTAGGAGAAAATAGCTGTCAGGATGTGCTTCTGAAGATCAAAGGGAATACTCTGATAGGAAAGAGATTGTTATAATTTAATATGGCTATCTTTGCAGATTTCAAGCAAGCAGTAAAATGACACCCTTTGGGGTATACTTGGTCATGTTACAAATTAATTACAGGACTAACAGTGACTTCATGAGCTGTGACCTCACATCATGGGAGGGCCATTTTGGGTCCTATTATCAATCTGGCTGAAAGGAGTGAAATCTTCTTCTGGACTCCTAAGAGAACACACAATGTGTTCTGGACTGAAAGGCACTTCTGTCAAGAATAGGTAACACCCAACTGAAAACTGAGTTAGAACTAGAAATTCAAGTATAAGGCATTTTGCTTCTGTAATTTCCATTTCTTTTGTACTATAAACATTTATGTATATATGTTCTATATTTTGTATTTATTTTCTATTTTTTTAAATTTTAGTAAACATTTGGGTTTCCTTAATTCTGCCTGAGTATTTTCTCATTCTGCATGTGAATGCTGGGACACTGTTGTTAATGCTGACAGGACTGTTAAAGGCTTAAAGTATGTTATCATCTTTTCCTAAGGTAAGAAAAATACCTAGATCTCAACTGAGTCAAAACGGGGAGAATTGTGAACCAGGCTGGGTGCCCGCTGGGTTAAGTATTGCACTGCATTTCCCCAAAGAGGGTATGATATTTGTTCCTGTTAACTGGGCATGCTAGCGAAAAGGGTTCATATTTGACCTCAGGACTCGAGACTAGTAGGTGTTTTGGACCCAAAACAGACAGGAGGGATACCATGTTTGTCTCCTGTTCACATATTGCACTTCGAGGTTTTGCACTGTGGGAGCAGAGGGCCTGACCTGCGGAGTGCATTTGTGACAGATATCACTATTTTTTAGACATCTCCCTGTTTTTAGCCATTTGCCCCTAATTTTCTAAGCTGTTTCCCTGATTTGTGATGCAGGATGTTGAGAGGTATTTCCACCTTGACATCTCTGGTGCCATGTGGATACCATCCACAATAAACTTCACCCTAAACATGGTGTGCTTTAAAGGAACAAAGTCTGCATTTCACTTTCCATCCATTGAAAGATTATTGTTGAAGAGTAACTCTCTACTATAATAAAATGCTTAAAAACACTAGATTTACATCAATTATGTTTTAACTTTGGTGTTTTCTAGTTTTTTAGGGGGTTGTTTACTTTTCCCTGTTGTGAGCTACTGAATATTACAGATAATGCAGCACTTATTTTACTGAGTACTTCAAAATGTAGCTGCCTCTCCCCTGCTGACCACACAATTCCTGTTAGAGACATCACAGTCTGTTGTCTTAGTAAGCACTATGATGTCATCAATCAAAGCACTATGTAGTTAACTGGGGAGAGCCAAGTGTTTTTTTTATACAAACCTTTTGGATAGACTACCAAGATGTGTTATAAACCTTGGAAAGAAACACAGAAAATGAAAAAGTATTCTCTGGTAAATTATAACAGCTGAAACATCATATTTATGAAAGTACATGCTTAAGTGTAGAGTTGCTGTTCAAGATCACAATCCCAGTTTTTGACTGTTGAATGCTGTGTACAGTGCTGCCCCAAAATCCACCCTCACTAGACTGGACCACCTTTTTCACTCCTATTGTCATTTTGCCCTTGACTGCCCCTCCCCCCCCCACACACACACACTCACCACTGCTCCCGCTATACTTTGCTCTCACGTTCTTCTCTTGATGATAGATGCTTCACTCACTGTGCTTTGTTTATCTCCTAATTCTGGGTTGGGACCCTCCCTTCTGCCTCTACTCCTTACCCTCCTATCCCCCTACCCAGTCCTACTCCCTCGTAACTGTAACCTTTGCTCTCTGTCCCTCTCCCACATGAAATAATGTGTGAGTCATTCTGCTTTCATCTTCAGAGTCTCCAACCTCTGGTCCAACTTTCCCCTTCTTACTCATGCTGCTCCTTCCCCTTCCTCTCTTAAAGCCCTCCTCCCTTACCATGCAACCCATGTCTGCAACTGCCCCAATGCAGTCATTGCATTCTTTATGCCTTATTTTCTCAACTATGTTTATTGCAGTTCTGGTTTTCTTGCATTGTGTATTTACAGTTTTGCACGATACATTTTACCACTATTAGTTTACCTTGTTCAACACATATAGTAGTCTACATGCATGTATCCTATACTACATTCTGATTACTCCATTTTTTGCCATGATTTTTGTACTATGTTATTATTCCTGCTTCTGGTCTACATTGGGCAGCACATACAGTATTGCACATGTATGCATTTTATTTTACAGTGGTACTATCCTGTTTATATTGCATAGTATCCACTGTTCCTGCCTGCACAGCACATAGTGCACAGGGATGCATTGTAATTTATTGCTATACTGTGTTACAGAATATTGTGCGACATCCATTGCCATCATGATTATTACATTGTAGTCCTCCTCACCTCCCTTCTCCCAGGATGCATCTGGAAACAGACTGGCCCAGCTCAGTATGCTCTTTGTGGTAAAACTTTAAAATGAATGAATGAATGAAACTGCTTCCCAGGATTTCTGGTTCCAGGATGGTGTTCTGATTCACTAGAAACTTAACAGGCTTGAAACATGTTGCTGTAAGACAATAATATTTGCACATTGTAGATCGAGGGAGCACTACTGACCAATCAAGGCACTCCTTTCCTCTGCACATGAGACACTCTTATTCTGTGAAGAGTGCCTTATGCACAGCTACCTTGGAAACGGACATGTTCAGGTAAGGTTTTAAAAAAATTAATATATTCTTTTTTTTTTGTAATTTGTCTGGCTCCCATGGCTTCCTGAGGAGGCCTCACACCTCCTCCTACTCCGTCCGCCAGGGCGATCCCCATGGCATCCCATCCCCTAGTGTCATCCACTTGTAGGGCCAGGGGTGTTTCATTTTTCCCCTGTTTTTCTCCCATTCCCCTGAGACACCTGCACTTAGGACTGATGTCCAGGCTAGCCGACGTGCTGACACACGCCAACAGCCACGCGTGGAACAGAGTCCCCTTCCCTGACTCCAGTAGAGCCACCGGTGCCCTGAAAGCCTGTGCATCCACCAGCTTCAGGTGCTAGAAGCACCCCTGGTTTCCCACCCCCGAGGGAGGACAGCATCCGTTGGGGCACTTGATCCTCCCTCCCCCTTCCAACCCCCAGTGACCCGAGTCCATTCCCAAACCTAGGTCGCCGGTGTACCGCGAGGTGTGGTGTCCAGCACCTCAACCCTCAGCGCCACCAGACCAGCTGAATATATCCTTGATTGAACTCAATCAATACTATTTTAATACCAACCCCGAGACCACTCTTACAGTTGTATGAGTTGGCTTACTTACATTCTTAGGGTATCAGAACTGCCCACCTTCAGTCTGCAGTTCTCATACCACAAGAATGCATGTGATACCACTTTTACAGCCCTAAGAGTGATCTCAGAAGCGGTATCAGCATGCATTAGAAAGACAGAAACAGAGCATGATGATAACAAGGCCCAATCACTCATCCTGTCTGCCCAACCCTAACTAGGTCTCCTGTGATGACCCTAATGACCATCTTCCTCCTTTTCTCCTTCCCCTTTCCACCTCCTTCTGTGCAGGCCCTTCTGCCTCCCCTCCATGTTTAAATCCACTCACTGTTTTGGCACAGACCACCTCCTCTGTGCATGTGAGATGAGATCATGGTGAATCATGGCCCAGCTGGGGAAGTGTGACATGTGGGTTTGTCTGTGGGTTTGTCATTTGCTTTCACAGAGCAGTGCTGCTATCTGAAGCCATATGTAAAAAAGTACTAAAAGTCAGGTAAAATAAACTTTAAAACCCTAATGCCATCTCCCTATTAAGCTTTAGCAAGAGCACTTTGTACTGTGAGTGATAAGACACTTATGTGAGTATGATGTGATGGAGCTTGCTGGTTGAGCATCTGCCTACTGCTTTTTAAGTGTGTAGATGCCATGTGCATCTCATGATGGTTGATGATAATGATAATCATAGATTCATAGAATCATAGAAATGTGATGGTAGAAAAGGACCCTCTTGGTCCATCGAGTCTGCACCTTCCCCACCACTTGCCCTCCTCGCCCAGAGATCCCCCTCGCCACCCCTGGACAACCCCTTATGTCTGTCCCATGCCCACTTGAATCCCTCTACCATTTCAGCCCCCACCACCTCCTCTGGTAGCCTGTTCCAGGGTTCAATCACCCTCTCAGTGAAGTAATGCCCCCTCATATGCCCCTAAACCTTCCCCCTGCACCCTCAGTCCATGACCCCTAGTTCTCCCAGTGCCTACCTTTCCTGTGAATAAGCTCTCCCCTACTTTATTGATCCCCTTCACGTACTTAAACATTTCTATCATGTTGCCCCTCTTCCTTCCTGTCTCCAGTGGTTACAAATCCAATACCCTCAACCTTTCCTCGTAGGGCTTCCAATTCAACCCATGCACCATCTTAGTGGCCCTTCTCTGAACCCTTTCAATCCTATGTCCTTGCGTAGGTGAGGTCTCCAGAACTGAACTCCGTACTCCAGGTGAGGCCTCACTATGGATTTGTAAAGTGGCATCAGCACCTCCCTCCTTCTGCTTGTTTTACCTCTCCCTTTGCATGCCAATATTCTATTCACTTTGCCCACCACCCTGCTGCATTGGGTGTCTAAAATCATGATCCTCAGATCCCTCTCCTGCTCAGTTGCCTTCATTTCATCCCTCCCCCACCAGTGTGCACCTTGCTTGGAGGACATTCCACCCCATGTGCATTACTGTACATTTTTGGGCATTGAATTTCAGCTGCCATTTTTCCAACCACCCCTCCAGCAGCCTGAGATCTTCCCTCATAGCCTCCATTCTCTTTGGGTGTCCACCTTATTGCAGATCTTCACATCATCTGCAAATAAGCAGACCTTCCCCTGCAGCCCCTCTGCTATGTCACTGATATAGATGTTAAACAGGATGGGCCCAAGCACCAACCCTTGGGGGACCCCGCTCGTCATCCCTACCTCACTGAAATTTACCCCATTTACCAGCACCCTCTGGCTTCTACCCATCAGCCAGTTCCCCACCCACCTTGTTATTTTCTGTCCCACCCTCAAACTCTCCAGTTTATTTATCAGCCTTCTGTAGGAATGATGGTGATGATGGTGGTGGCCTGGGGGTGGGGAGCGGTAGTGTGCCAGAACTGGGCTTGGCAGGCCAGACCACTGTTGGTACAGTACTAGCGGTGTTTGAACTGGGCTAACCTTAGCTGGTCATGGGCCACAAATGTTAATTGACCACCTTGGTGTAGTACTACTACTACTACCAGTGGGTCCTGGATCAGGACCCATGCTGGGGAGGAACTGTATTGGAATGGGGGTCAACAAATGTTAGTTGACCCACCACTGGTATGCTACCAGGACCCATGCTTGGGGGGGCCTGGGTGAGCATTTTGGAACAGGGCCTGCCAGTGCCAGACAACAAATGTTAGTAGTAGGCTCAACAATTAAGATACAACATTTTGATTGGTGGTGGTACTGATGATGATGATGATGGCCGGGGGGGGGTACTGTGTTGGAACTGGGCTTGACAGGCCGCAAATATGGTTGTACGGCACTACCAGGAGCCGCATGGGGGACTGGGCTAAGTCAGACAGAAATGTTGTTTGGCCACCCACGGACTGAACAGATGCATCAAAAAATACAACATTGCCTTGTCATTCTAATGAGATTTACCATGTTGTGAAACAGCGTTGTGGCCTGCTAAAAGCCACAATACACCGTTTGACTTAAATTTTTTAAAATTTTACCGTGGAGCATGCCCTTGGACCACCCTACTGAGATTGGGATCTTGTGTCCCCCCAAAAGTTCTGTTTGCTTGATGCCCCGGTGTACAGTGTCTACTTTGGCCTCAATTACTTTGAAAGCTGGTGTCCTTTGGCTCCCATAGTAACACCTGATTGACCAATCATTCATTCACAGCACATCAGAAGACAAGCACATGCAACAGCTCTAACACGGAACTGATCTTTTACTGCCTGGCACCCGAATTAACTTTGGATTAGTATTTGGGTGATATGAGGGGAAGGGAAGTAAGGGCCAGTTAGTGTGTTGGGCGGGGACAGAATTATTGAACACTTAACTGTCTAGTTGTGCAAGGGGGGAGCTGGGAGGCAAACTGGTAAAGCACAGGTGGGGCAGGATTTTTTTTTTTATTATAGGAAACAACTTGGTTTACTATAAGAAAGGATACTGTGACAGCACTAATGCAGTACTACAGGAGCTCAGGGGAGGAGGGAGTTTGGGGGCTAGAAGGTGGTTTTGGAGGGGTTATTAATTGCAGGGTGGGTATACAGGGGCTGGCACAGTGAGATGGTGAGGGGTTACCAATGTTTTACTGATTCACAGACGAACATCAGATTTTGGATTAGGATAGTCCGAAATAAATCCAATATGCGGCTGGCAGATCAGATTTCAAGACATCCAATCAACCCTAGCTACAAGTGTTGGCTAGGAACAGCAGGTAAATCGGAGTAAAAAGCTGGCATGTGTTTGGATATGAAAAGCAGATCAATAGACTGTGAAAACAGACACGAAATACTGCAGCATAACAGAGGCAGAATGACTGACTGACTAAAGTGGAATGAAGTGTCTGAGAAAAGCATGCAGAAACTTTAGAAACAGGAGAAAGAGCTGGATATGAACAGCAGGTAAATCACTGAAGAGGTTGCAAATGTGCGCTGGAACAGCAGTTAATAGAGCCTGGGAAAAATAAAGAAATATAATAGCATGGCAAAAACAAGCCTTTAAACACAAAATAAAGGGCTACCTACTTAGTAACTCTGATATGGAAGGTGGAAGCACACAAAAAGCAACAGCAGGGAATCACTGAGTGAAGGAAGGACAAGGAGCAGCAGGGCTGCTGCTTGAGAAAAGCAGGCACGCAACCCTACAGACACAGAAAGCAACAAAATATATACCCAGTGAGCAGCAGAAGGCAGAGACCACACAGAGGTCGAAGGCAAATCAAACAGACAGGCCCCAAAAAATAAGAAAAAGCAGCAAATACAGGGCAAATACAGCAGAACCTCCAGCAGCAGTAAATGTCCCAAGCAAAGCACCTAGTGCTGTAGGGTAGGGGGATGCTGGGTAATTATAAGAATAGGGTGTGTAGTCACTCAGCCTTAGAACCACAGGCATTAGCCTTTCAACTCTCCAGCCACACTGTCCCATGGTTGCTTGATCCAAGCTGCTCACAGGCTGTGACATTGCAGACCCTTTCTCCCATTGGTGAGAATCAGGTCCAGCGTGGCTCCCTTCCTTGTGGAGGGGGTGAACTAATTATGTAAGGAATGCTTTCTGGCAAGCTTCCACTTCCACCAGGAGCTGATTCCTTGCACTTGCCACCACTGGAATGCTCCAGTCAAAATCCGTCATATAAAATCCCCTAACACCAGCACCTATCCTATTCCCTGTCTGCTTCCTGTCCTTGGGATGGTGGGATGGTGGCCTGTACACCACTTAGATTATGATCCATTTTCTCTACCTATGGTTATCTGCACCTAAAGGGTTTCTAATCCCTGGGCTTCCCCTAGGTTATTCATCTCCTTGGCCTCTATACCTTCCTTTATACACAGTGTTACTCCTCCTCCTCCTCCTCCTCCCCTTTCCTGCACCCTGTCCCTCCTGTATAATGCTTAGCCTGGAAAGGTCATGTCCCCATCAGTCTTCCAAGTAGCCCATGTTTCTATGATATCCACTATGACCAGCTGTGCTTCCATCACCAGTGCTTGCAGCTCAGAAAGTTTCTTCCCCAGACTCCTAGTGTTCGTGCATACTACTCCCAAACATTTTGTTCCCCCCTTCGTCCATTTCTTACCCTGTCCATTTACCATATCAATTACTGCACTTGGTAGGGGTGAAGTGAGTAGGGCCTCCTTGAGCCATGTTAGTGTCCCTAGCTCCATTTGAGCTGCCCCCAATCTTGTTTAAACTTTCTTCGATGTGATGTGTGAATCTTCTTCTCAGCACCCACTTGCCCTCCATGTCAGGATGCAGGCCATCTCCTTTGAACTATCTTCACCTTCTCCAGGTAAGGCCCCAGTCCCAGAAGAAACTAAATCACTCATTTCTACACCCCTCTTTTGTCCACACATTAAACAGAAACAAGTGAACTTGTTCACTCTCATTCAGGTGTGGCTGTTGTAGTAACCCTGAGAAGGTTATCGCCCCTGCCCTTTCCTTGACTATCTGCCCTAGAGCATTAAAGCCTGCCTTTGTCTCTTCCATGCTCCTCCTACTCTGATTGTTTCTGCCTATTTGAACAATCAGATTTGGTTTCCCTCTCTCCCGTCTCATGAGTTTCACCACCCTGGACCTCAATCTGTCCACTGTAGCTCCCAGGTAACAGTGCACCACCTCTTGTCCATCCAGTGTGAGACCCACTTCCCTTCTTGTACCCCTTAGTATTGAATCCCCCAGCATGAATGCCTTTCTCCTACCCCTTTTTGGGTCTTCCACCCTCTTTGGCAGGTCTCCCAGAGATTTTGCCTGCCTAGTAGATATGTTGGTCCCTTCTCCCACTAGGTGTGCTTCCTGCGACCCTTCTGTTTTTTTTTCTAACTTTGTTTATCCTCCTCAGGCCACAGGCTAGGACCTCCTTCTGCTACCCCATGGCATGCTACCCACCCTACCGAGGCTCCATTGTGGCTACTCCTGGTCCCCCACCCATGGTACACCTCTGTGCTGCACCCCTGTTATCCTCTAGGGTAGGATATGCCTTCTGCCCCTTCATCGTTACTTCCCTGCAGTCTATCTGGCCACTCGAGGCACAGATGAAGAAGAGTGGACCCTTCTGACAACAGCAGCTAATACCTGTTGCTCATGCACAGCACTGGTTCCATAGGCTTCACCATCCCCCACTCCCTCTAGTCCCCCCTTTTACTGTCCAGTCACCAGCTTTGGCCTGGATGGTCTTTGTGGTGCCTGAGTCAGTAGTCATAGGTGGCCCTGTGGCTGCAGCTCTCAAGTAGCATATAGTTATACCCTTGCTGCCCTTCAGTTCTTCTCTCATGGCCAGGAACCTTCTACAGTTCAGGCAGTAGCCAAATTCCAAGAGCACTCTTCGGGATACTTATGTCCTCCACCCCCTGAACACCTCCCACATGCCCCTCCAGTGTTCACCCTGCATGTTTGTGCACTTATGTATAATTTGCACTAAGCTGATACACTTTTATATAAGTACAGCCATGCCCAAATTACTTCATTGTGGCAGTACTCTAGCTAAGATTTTACCCTACCTTCTAAATTAAGCCCCTTTTTTGCATCTTCAGTTGGCCTAGCATCCCCCCTTACATAAACTCAGTATATCTTACCATAGCTCCGCACCTGCACCTCTCCTTGTACCCTTGGTCATACTTTCCTTCTGTCTCCCACTCTTGATCTAAAGGGCAGAGTCCCTGAAGATCTGTGAACCCCCTACAAATGCCCCTGCAAACACCCCACTCCGACCTCATGGTTCTCACAGTCCAGGACATCATGCATAGCAATGCTTATACCTGTTGGAATTATATATCAAGCCAAAATCAACTTTCAGTCAGCTCAGTAGTGTGACTTGGCCCCTCCTCTAATTATCATCTACCTGAAGCCCCACACAAGACAATTTTAGTCCAGCCCCCAAAATGCAGGGCAGCACACAGCTAATGTGGGTTACTGTGGCTAGTCTCAATTAACCCTATAATTAATAATTAAGACAATAATTCAAACCGGTTTCCCCACAACTTATCTTCCCCACTTTGCATCACAAAAAACTTCTTCAAGTGCTATCTGACCTGTAATAAAAACAATCAGTCTCTACTTGGCTTTGCCTGCCACGTTAAATCAGGGGATTGCGAGGGACTGTTTCTTTAGATTTTTGAGCATGCCATTATCAATGTTGAACGCTTTTCACATCTCCAGTCCTTCAGCACCAGCAACAAAACATAAGCCATTATCTTTGACCTCACCAGGTCTCAGTATTATACTCAGTTTAGACTGAGCGCAGTAATAGATAAATGTCCTGTTTTGATAACTGTAAGAGAAAGGAAGAAGTTAACATTTGTTGTCTTTTTCCTGACTTGACGTATGAGACACAGTGCCACTGAATGCAGTTAATAAGACTGCTTTCCTGGAATATGGTGCTGCTGTGGCTCTTTTCTACCCAGTTCATTTCAGGGTTCTGCCCAGTGAACAGACTTTCTCTTTAACAGAAGAGAATGTGACTGAGTTTGTTAGTGTTCAAAGCAGTGACTGAGTTTGCTAGGATTCATTCTAAGCAACTTAGGAGCTCAGAAATGTAAGAGCCTGGAGACATAGAACTGGAGACAACGCTGGTTAGCTCAAGCCAAACCACGTATATACCAGTAACCTCCACTAGGAAAGTGCGGTGAAAATAGTCACTATGATTCGGTCTTGGATCAAGCTTATTGAACACTGAGTTGGGTTTTTTTGAGAGTTAAACCTTTATTGATTGATTGATTGACTGATTGATTGATTGATTTGTATTATTTATCTGTATTATTTAATATTTGCTAACAGGCTAACAGCTTGCTGAAAATAAAAGAGTCTCCTTTTTTTGGAGCAAACTGAGTTGTTAAGGACACAGAGTAGAAGTACATCATGTGAGATGGCACCTGTCTTGAAAAACACCCACTTTATTGGCAGAAGACCTTGTAATTACAGTACTTGTGGTCTCACTGAAAAATGTTCACTCCAAGAATGCCTGGGTTCATCAGGAGAGATTTCACTCAGTGCTGAGTGTCTATGGGCATTAATTTGCTTGGTGTTGAACAAATGAGTTTGTTTCCTTTTAATGTTTCACACTACAAAATCAACTGTGTTTTAAAATTATATTAACATGTTTATGGTGCTACATAGTTTGATAGAACTGCTGCAGTAGGAGGTCAGTTTTCCGAATGGGACATGTTTTTAATTTAAAAAAAGGAATTTAGAATGACGTCTTACATAGAAGCTGCAGCACGTGAAGACCTCTTGGCTGTATAAGCGATCTCCATGTACTGCAGCCTCTGCTGTTCACTTGAATGGAATAAAGAACAATAGAATTGCTTTATACAACTCTAATTCTGAAGATTCTGTACTCTTGCTAAACTTTATGAGCTATGTCAGAATTCCAATAAAAAATTGCTTGCTTGCTAGCAGGACTGAAGTATTTGAGACTGAGTTAAGAGATGTATTGGACGAAGCAAACAAAATATATGCTGAAATCAAAGAAAATCAAAGCTACTGTAGATGCTCTTACCTCTGTCAGTACTAGAGATGGTTGCAATAAGAAGAAAGTATGAAAATATGGAGAACACTTTATATTGCAAAAAACAATGATTTGTTAGGATGCCTACATCTATGGATGCCTACTTTGAAAATGTGAGGGAACTTTAAAAAATATATGTATTTATAAATGCTTTCTCCCTTCTTCCTGAAAATCTTCCCTTTATGGAAAAGGCTATAGGGGTTTTCCCCAAGATGACAAGTGATCATATTGATAATTCAAATCAACAGCAAGCTGAAACTGCCTCCTCCACTGAATGTATCTCATTATATAATAATATGTGTTCTGATGTTGGAATGGGATACAGAAATGCTAAAGACTGGTTCATGTGCAAGGAGTCACCAAGTATAAAACTGCCATCTGCACACATATCCAAACCTTTGCTTTTCCATTCAACAGAAGAAAAATCTATCTAAAACAAATGAGCAGACTAGATGGACCTAGCAGTCTCCTTTCTGCCATCAACTTCTACGTTTCTAAAAAGAAATTCCTGTTGTACAGGTATTATGTGATTGAGCATAGTGGTAGATTTTGTATATTAGAGCTCATCACATGTAGAGCATTGGTACAAAAAAGACCCATGATTTTTTTTTAACTGTGATCAGTTGGCAGTTTCTTTTGAGAAAGACAGAGGCTGACTAGAATATCTGCCACAGGTCAGAGTCTGAGTTTTCTGTATTTGGTTCGAGAGGTATTACAACAGAAGGGAGAGTAGTGTCAGTGGCTCAGCAGGTAGCACATTCGCTTCTGAGGCCAGAAGATCAGAGGGCTGTCAGAGGGATGTAGGTTCATTCCCACACCTGGCAGAGGGGTGTCAGAGGGCTGTGGGTTCAATTCCCACACCTGGCACTTGGGTTAATATCCCAATACTGACACTGAAGTGCAGAATGAAGGGGGTGCTGCACTTCTGAGGTGCCGTCTTTCGGATGAGATGTTAAAACCGAGATCCCATCTGCCTGTTCTGGTAGTAATTCAGGTAGATGTTAAAGATCCCATGACACTTATCGAAAAGAGTAGGGGATTTTTTATTCAAATAAACACAACAAAACATACACCCTTATGCCCACATGCCCTTAAGACCCATTTATTTCAACTGGCATTTGGTGCTATCTTGTAACTGATTATTTTATAAATAATGGGGATTATGGAATTATTGAACAGTATTTTAATATTTTATGTTTTTAATTATTGTTTTAGTGTACAGCGCTCCTGTTACATCATGAAGAGCGCTATATAAATAACATTATTATTATTACACATGGATTCACAACAAAGAAATACATTATTAACATTCCCCCTTACATTCCCACAAACCAACATATCACCTTAAATTTATTCAGCCTTAAAGCACTACTTTTCCTTTTCAACATTACCCTTGCATTTCCACCCCTTACCCCACCTACCCCTCCCAACCTCTCATTTCTGTTACCGTCTTCCATTTCTTTTACAATGTCCCTTTCCAACACATTATTACACTTCTTTAGTAGTTATTTTTATTCTGTTATTTCTGTTATAATTCTACTACTTTGCATTCCACTTTAAATCTTCAGCCGTTTATATTTATACAATTTCTATCCATATTTCATAAAATATGTTAGCCCTTTCCACCACATCTATACCTTTTTCCTTGGACGGTTCTTACAATCACTCCGATATAATTCATTCACCGCCTGAGCACACAATTTCCCTATCCCTTCATATGACACTTCTTTTTGTTATAATAACAACTGACAACGGCCTTACCACATATAATATTTTATGCTGGCAAAAAGGACATGTAATGTAGCCCAATGATGTTTATCTATCAACTCAGAGAAAACTCCTAATATCACGTTTCTGTAACTAATTTTCTTCAACCATGGCATCTTCCACTCTTTTTCCAAAAACAACCACTTTCCTGTAGCATAAGCACATTGAAACAGGAAATGCTCTTGAGATTCTGTTCACTCCCACAACCTGGATATAAGCAGTTGTGTTCCTCCACTGCTTTGTGCTTGCGTTTGCCTCTTACCCCTATTTTTCCATAGACCATCAAGCACTATACATCCCTCATTTTTGGGGGGACTCTAGGGTTATTCAACATTTTATATACTAATTTATTTTCAGACGGAGTCCCTCCTTTTAACTCTGGTTCCCCTACTCCTGTTTCCTCCACAATTTTCTCATACATCCCTTTCCTAGAATAATTCTTTATTTGAGACTTGGTGATTTTCCATTTCTGGATTTTTTTAAAAGTTGTCTTGAAAAAGTCTGGTATTTCCTTTTTATTGAATCCTTTAGGTATTTCTTCCCTCCACCCATTTCCCTAACACATTCTTTCCCCGTAATCCAGCTACATTCCTATTTTCCTCAAAAATGTTACTGAGGTTTTTATACCAAAACAGCATGTAGAAGGAAGCAATTGGATTGATCATCCCTAGTCCTCCTTTTTTCTGTTTTTATATGTTATCTCCCTTTTAACTGGGTTCAACCTACTGCCCCATAATAATTGGAAACAAAGCTCCAGTACCTTAGTTTCCAAAGCTATCGGTAAGGGGAAATTTCCCACTATATACAGAAAGCAGGGCAATAGATACTGTTTCACCACATAAACCCATTTATTTTTAGACATTTTCCATGACTTCCATCTTGCTACTTTCCTTTCCCCTATCTCAAGTGCTTTAATCCAATTTGCCATTGCCATATCCCCTTCTCAAAACTGTACCCCCAATATTTTTCTTCTTTCAGCTGAAATTATTCCACTATAAACTATATCCTGTTTTCCAGGACTACCCAGCCACACACCCTTACTCTCAGTTATATTTACCACAGTCCCTGATACCCAAGAGAATTTACCTATTATTTCCATTACCTTTGGGACCTCTGTATGTGATGCCAAGATGATACTTATGTCATCAGCATATGCGGACACCTTTATTCCATCTCCAAACCTGGTCACCTTTAATTCCCTTGATGTCATCTGCTGCATTCATTTTCCTTATTACAGGGTCCAACGCAAATGTCTATAATAGTGGACTTAAAGGGCAACCCTGTCTTACCCCCCTTTGGATCAATATTAGTTTTCCACTATGTCCCCCTATTTCCACCCTTATTACCGCATTTTTATGTAATATTTTTACCCATTCACAGAACTCTTTAGGTAAACCATATTTCTCCAACACTTGTAGCAAGAAGTCATGGTTGACCCGTTTGAAAGCTTTACTCTGGTCTATTGTTACTAGGCACCCCTCTCTCCCTTGTTTTTGACAAAATTCAACAATGTCCCAGGTTATTGTTAGATTTTCTTGTATATTTCTCCCCAGTATTGCACATGTTTATGCTCCACTAATTAAGTCAGCTGCCACCCCTCTCAATCTTTTCTGGAGGACCTGGGTTAGGATCTTAAAATCTGTATTTAAAACACTTTTTGGCCTCCAATATCCTAGATCTTGTCTATCTCCATTTTTAAATAAAAAAATGACTACCCCATAGAAAATTCTGCGGGAACATATTTTTTATAAAACATACTATTATATAATCTAGTTAGAAAGGCTGCCATGGTTCTTGGAAAGGTTTTGTAGAATTCATTGGGTCTCCCATCCTCCCCTGGAACTACTCACTTTTTTAATTGCTTTATAACCTCATAAACTTTAGGTTCTGTAATTTCTTTCCTAAGATTTTCTACTTTCATTCTCTCTAAGCAGGTATATTTATGTCTTGTAAATAACTTTGTATTTCCTGAATATCTAATTCCCTGTTGCTCAACATGTTGGTTAGATATTCTTCTATAATTTGTCTTGCCCACTCCATAGAATTAATAACACTCCCCCACCCCCATTATCTCTTAAACTAGTTATTCTAGACCATTTCTTTTTCTCCTTCAGAGCTTCACATGGATCAGAGAAGGTTTTTTTTTTTTTGTGAGTGCCCAAACTTAATTCTGTTACTAATGTCACAGCTGTCATATTGTACTCTCTTAATTTCCCCCTTAATTCTCTCTATCTGCCCAGATAAATCCTCTCTACTTGTGTATGAAGCCTTATAGAGATGAAGTAATTGATTCTTCATTCCTAGGTTCACCATAAAGTTATTTCTGGCTTTATTCCTTCTGAAGCTTTTCATCCAATCACTTACTTTCTTTTTTAAATCTTTCCACCAAAAAAAAAAATCATCGTACAGACTTAAAACAGAGACCCTATTAACAAACAGGTTCACCCCTTCCAGTTTTACTGATATTTCTTGGGAACTGGCTGTGTTCATTTTCCACCTTTGTTTTGGCTGCTCTACTCCTGTTTCCGTACATAATATAGTTTTTATTATCCAATGATCTGAAAAAGAACTCAGAATTGTGACTGTCTTCAAAATATCTAACCTGTTTGTTAGAAAAACATAATCAATTTTTGAAAATAGCTTACCTCTAGAAAAGGTAAACTTAACTAGTGGTATTGCTTTACTGAAAACCTCTTTCAATTCAGCCGCCCTGACTGCTCTTTGTAATGCATAAGAGTCACAATATATTTTTCCCAGATGTTTTCCTTTCTGCTATCTCTGAAGAACAGTTAAAATCCCCTCCATAGTATACATTTCTAGCCGTACACAAAAATGGTTGCACCTGTTCAAACAGCTGCACTCTCTCTGATTTTATCTGTGATGCATGTAGCACCACAAATCTGCTTGGCTGTCCATGCCATAGGCCATCCACCACTAGGCTCTTTCAGGTTGTAAATCAACTAGTTTTTGAAATTTCAACCCCCCGCCTGAGAACAAATTACCAACCCAGTCTGCTCTCTCATCTCCGTAAGACCAGTAAGATGGGCCCCACACCCATTCTCTTTGTGCCTGAGACACAGACCACATTGAGCTTAACCACATCTTGTACAAAAATAACCTCACATGCCAACCCCCTTAGCTCCACCCACACTATCCCCCCTTTTTTCCATTTAGTATACTGCAAACATTTGCAGAGGCCAAGGAAACAATACCATGCATTATGTGCTTTTAAAACATTCCAAAAACTACATTTCCTTTAAGTTATTTTCCTTTTTTCTTCTTTTTCTTTTTCATACTGCTCCCCTGTGTCTGGCTTATTTCTTCGGGATTTTGTTGCCCCGAGGGCACAGAAGATATTGCATCCAAATCCTCTTCTCCCATAATGTTATCATCCTCCTTCTGGTTACCCAACACTTCGAAAGGATTGCCTAACTTTACATCTTGAACTACTCCCTTATTACTCCTCAGGCTCATTCTTCTGCATTGCTCCTGTGTACTGGCAGGATCTTTAGGAGGAAGGGGGGGCATTTCAGCTATCAGGCCACTTGAATCACCCCCTATATGATCTTCTCTGGTTACCTCCTCCTCCTCCTCCTCCTCCTCCTCTTGAGAAATTTCATCTCACACACTTTCTGCCTCAGCCCTTATCCTGGTTGAGGGATCTCTTTTTCTGTTTCTCTGGCTCTGATCCTCTGGTTGGGACAATATGTACTTTGACTGGGGGTTTCCTGTTGGGGGGGTCTCATAGGTCCAGCCTCCTCCTCTTCCTGCAGTACTCCTGGTTCCTCCCTTGGTCTCCCTTGTTGTACCTCATTTATTAGATCTTCTGGGTTTACCCTGCAACAGTTATTTCTAGCAGCCCAAGGGCAATTTTGATATAAGTGGGCATATTCTTCACAGAGGTTGCACCTCACATTTATTTTTTTATGTATTTATTTAGGTCTAGGATTACAATTACCTTTGAGCCAATGTTCTTTTATAAAGGTTCTACATCAGATTACAGTACAATACAGGTAATAAGGAAACAAAAAAAACACAGTACAAGAACAGTGTTCATATACTAGAGCAACAGTCAGTTAATTGAGATTGATTCATGCGTGGTTTTGGGAAAACAAAAGACAGAGGACCTTAAATGAAGATGGTGGGGAAAGAGGATGGGGGGACAAAGAAGAGATTGGAGCAGCCAGGGGCATTGTCTACAATAAAACAGAGAGAAGTGCTGGTATGCGTTGGGGGGTGAGGGAAGGCAAGGGAGGGGTGGGTGGGGTAGGGAAGATTGAGAAATATAAGTGCTAGGAAGAGGGTGCAGATAGGATTAGGGTGGAGCATTGAGAGTTGCTGTGCCCACTTTCACCACACAGGACACAGTGAACAACATCGCAAACATTTGACAGGTGTGATCATGACCCACACCTGTAACAGGCCTTTGGCTGTCCTGGGTAGAAGACCACACCCCTATCCCTCCCCAGGAAGAAACTATTTGGAATGCAGTCAATTCCTTTTTCCATTTGGTGCAACCTAAATTTAAATTTCCAGCCTCCTGTCCACAAAAACTCAAAATCTATTACTGCTTCTGGGGAGCTGAGGACTTCACATCTCTGGTTTAGCCGCTAGTTAATATCCCCCACATGTACACACTCATTTCAGAACAGGACTGTTATGATTTTTATTGTTGGTTTGGTCAGGAGGATGACAAAAAAAGGGACCCACAGTGACAAGAACATTACCAAACTGTACTTCTGCCAAAATATCTCCAAGCCCCTTATTGAATGAACGCTAATGTCGAAGACATCCTCCCCAGATACATGGATTAGAGTATATATTTCTGTGAAAATGAATTTCATGGACTCTTTTAAAAGGGTTCTTTCTACATGCACTCTGTCTGGGAAGACCTCCAGACCTCCTTTGTACCTTAGACGCACTGCAAATCTCCTGGGGGGTTCTATATCGTTTGCTTTAGGGGGTGAGCTAGTTCTTCCCCTACCCCTGGGAGGAGGAGGGGGGCATTGTTCCTCTGATCCTGTTTATCATTCCTGTTTCTAAGAACCTTGGAGCATGATCTTGAAGTGTTCCTTCTTAATGTGTTACTCTCCTCAGTCATGGAGGCATCGGGGTTTTGGCTTTCTTCCCTCCCTCACCGTACTTTGCCCAATTCCATCTCCCTCCTTCTTCTGGGCCACATTTTTCCTCCTACCTCTTTCCACTCCTATGTGACCATTATCTTTCTCCCCAGGGCAACCTCAACCTGCTGCCCTACCATCCTCCTGTAAAACTGGGTCGCTAGGCCCTGAGGCCATGATTGCTCTGTTATTTTCATTGTCACTATTTTTATTTATCAGTACATTACCACTACAAGGGATGGGATTCCATTCTTCCTCCAATTCCCATCGCCCATCTGCTTGTTGTTTCCAGCCCATTCCCTGAAGTGCAGGTCCCGGGGTCCACTCTTCTCCTGAACTTTCCATTGACGGTAATCCAAATACATGAACAATCATCTGTCTCTCTGACATCTTTTGTGCGGTGACATTTCCTTTCCCCCCAGTCTCTTCCATTTGCTGTCCACCCTCACTCCTGCTGGTTCCAGGTTCCGGGCTACCTCTCCAGCCCAGGTCTCTCCTCTGTTCCTCCATTCTCCGCTCATCCTCCTCTTCCAGTATTCTTTGCACGGTCAAGCGTTTCTCCTCCATAATCTGCTCTAGGTGAGCTGTTGCTTTGTTTTTGTCTGTTTCAGTAGTCGAGCAAACATTGACCCGGTTCTGTCCCTCTACCTCCATATCCAGATCAATTTGTTCTGCCGACTCCACCTCAGACATGTCCATTGCTGGGGCCAATTCAGATAATTCTTCTTCATCCGACACCCTGCTCATTGCAGCTTCTGTCACCACAGGGTCTCCGAGGTGATCCTCCTCCATTCCAACTCAACTATCCTTTTCCTTCTAAATCAAGTCCATACTGGCCGTGTTTCACAGTCTCGAAAAGAGTAGGGGACATTTTTATTAGTATTCAAAAACATAAACCAACAGAAAAAAAAATCATATATTGCATCATACATGTATCTCATCATAAAACCATAAAGAAAAATAACAATCCAAAAATTACAAATAAAGCAAAAACTGGGGAGGAAAAAATGATCAATAAACATACAAATCATAATCTGTTCTTTATGCTGTTTGTTCTTTCAGTTCTTCCTATATCGTGTCCCTACAGCCTCCCAACTTCCAAACATAACCTCTCTTTATACCTAGGGCTACCGGGGGTTGATATCTGCCACCTCCAGCTAGTGCAGAATGTGGCAGCCAGGCTATTGACTGGTACATCTAGAACCAGTCATATAATGTCTGTGTGCCGTGGACTGCACTGGCTGGCAGTGTAGTGGCAGATCACCTTCAAGGTCGGTTTGCTGACCTATAAAGCCCTACACTCTCAGGGACCTAGCTTCTTGCAAGATCTTCTTTGCCCTTACTGTCCCCTTCGCCCTCTCTGATCTGCCAACGAGGGATTGCTAGACATCTGGGGCCTGGTCTTTTGGTTTTGTGGCCCTGACCCTGTGGAATTCTCTACCTCATTGGGTGCGGAATTGCCTGACCATCCAGCATTTTAAAACTGCTCTAAAGACCTATTTATTTGATCTGGCATATCCAGATTTTTAGGTATTATTATAACTGTTAGTGTTTTAAACAGTAGAATTGTATTGACTATTGTTTGTTGTGATTGTTTATTGCATTTATTTTTATTGTGTACAAGCGCCTTGGTTGTAAGAAAGGCACTTTTTATAAATAAAGTATGATTTGATTTTGATTTGAGATGAGTTATAGTACCATGATCAGTTTTCTATTTCCCTAATTCAAATTCATCTATAATCCCTCTTTCAGTCCCATTTCCCCAATCAGCCTACCCAAGTTACATCTTTCCACAAATATTCACAGGCTTCTGACCCCATGATGTTCCTTTCATATTGGTAAATCCTATCTAATTCAGCCTGAAGTTTAAAAAACACATCTTGTATTAATATGTCTTCATTTTGCAAAAACCTGTGGCAACAAACCTGCCACAAGGACCACTTAATACAGGCTAAAATGACATAGACTGTGCTTTTCTGCCATTTACCCCATTCTTGTGGAAGCTGTCCTAACACAAGTATATCATACGTTATATACTTATAACTATCCTTATTCCAGAAAGCAGCCAAATCTCCCCCAACATTCTTAACATAAACAAAATCAAAAAATAAATGTGACATGGTTTCTATCTGTCCTACACACTGAGATTCTCCACAGAGTTGTGCCTCCTGCTGCGTATGCTTCTGATTGCCTTTTACATTCTGTTTTTGATGTCCACATAACCAAACAGCATCCTGCATTTTTAATGGAATTCTAGCCTCAGTCATACTACCAAGTATATCATTGCAGTTTATATTAGGCTGAACGTGGAACATGGGCTGCTCCCAATAAAATTTTTCTACTATTAATGCATAAAATGTTTTCCTATCATTAGAGAGAAACCAACTCTGTTCAATACGCCATTGTCTTATATACTTTATAGTGGTTTGTACATATGTCGGCAGCAGTTTGTTCGAGGCATGCCACTTGCCTCTACCCCATGCTGTAAGGAATTTTCTGCCGCAGAGTTCCATACACTGCTGTCTTACTCCTTCAGTTTCCAATACTAATGGTTGTATGCTAGAATTAAAAAAATGACTAGACAAAAAAACAAAGGGTGTAACATATTTAAGCCACTTGCCTTCCAGGCTCTATAGGTATGAGCTCTTTTGACTGGATTGAGCCTACTACCCCAGAGCAAGAGAAAAAAAAGACTCAGGAATTTTGTATGCATGCTGTAGGGTAATGGATACACATGAGATACATATAAGAAGATACGGGATATATATGCCCATATCAAATAAACCCTTTTTGTTTGTCATTTTCCATGATTTCCAAACCTGTATTTTCTCATTTGCTGCCTCATAAGCCAAGTTCCAATTCAAACTTTCTGCTTCTTTTGTGCCAAAAAATAAGCCCAAAATCTTAATATGCCCCGCCAACATTGGAATAAGAATGTCAACTTGCTTAGGGACAGTGCCTAGCCCTATCATCTGACTCTGTCCCGTATTCAACTTTATTCTAGTGCTATTTGTTAATCCATCCAATAAAGTAATCACTCTCTGTCCAAATTCCAAATCTGCTAATGCTATTGTATAATCACCTGCATACGCTGTAAGTTTATCAAAACAGATCCCTGTATGACTTCTGATAGGTCTACTAGCCTCTGTATTTTCAATTAATCTCAAAATTGGATCTAATCCAAACACATATAGCAGAGGACTCATCAGGCACCCCTGTCGCACCCCATTCTTTAAATAAACAGGAATCCCAAAGTGACCATTAATAAGTGGTATAACCTGTGTCTCTCTATATATGGTCCATAATAACTCAATCATTGGTACAGGAATGCTATAATGAGTGACAGTATCCCATATATGTTCTTGTCTGATAGCGTCAAAAGCTGTCTCCTGATCTATAGACACAGTATACCCATCTAGATTCATTTCCAAACCTTGCTCTATGATATCTCTAACATAAAGTAAGTTGTGAGTAATGTTCCTGCCTGGAATTGCACAGGTTTGTGCAGAAATTATTAATTTTTCTGCCACTTTTGCCAATCTAGTTGTTAAAATTTTAGCCCTTAATTTTGACTGTTTGCTTTTATTTGAGCTCATTTACTTTGTTTTCTGTTGCTTGCTATTAATGTATTTGTCTTTCTGATGAGGAGCCTTTGTAAATGAGTCCCTGACTCAAGGGGTTGTAATTCTGATTACGTCTTAAAATAAAATAAAATAAAATCTTATTGTCAGTGGACAATAAACTCAAAGGCCTCCAATTCCTAATATCCTGTGGGTCCCCCTTTTTATAAAGGAAGATCATCACCCCATCAGACATACTAGGAACTAGCTGATTTTCCTGCTGTATAGCCATAAAGCCCAACTGTAAGCTAGAGGCAAGTATGTCAATAAATGTCTTATAAAAACCACTAGGAATACCATCCTTCCCTGGAGTGATATGTGCAGATAAATTTATTAACTGCCGCTTGTATCTCTTCTAACGTGATAGGTGCTATCAATTCACGTTCCTCCTGTTTCATCAGTTGTGGTAGCTCCAAATCCTTAAAGGAAAAGGTTTGCCTTGTCAATCCTGTGTTTTGAAAGGTGGTCCTAACATGATCTTGTACTATATGTTGCAACCCCTGTTTATCTCGGACTATTTGTCCCGAGTCATTTTTTAAAGCTGACATAGTCACTTTGTGTAAGCGTTGTGAATCTAAATAATATGGATTCATCTGCTCTTTCGTCCCTCTTGTAAAAAGCTTCTGTTGCTTTGATACACTTTTTTCTTTTTCCTTTAAGTAACCATACATCGTTTCTTTAACCTCAGATAGCTGAGCCAACAGATCTTGCCCAGTCAATCTCATTTGTGTGAGAATTTTCAGATATCAAGCCCTAAAACTTAAAAACTGTAAATATTTAGTTTTGGCTGTATTCCATTAAGTCGAGATCAATAGGTCTTTTAAATCTCGCTTTGTGTCCTCCCACCAGTCAATGGGGTTGTCGTACATAAAATTAATATCTTCCCTAAGCTCTAAAAATTCCTGTATTGCCCTTTTATGTGCTTCCTCCTGCAAAAGTTCAGTATTCAGTTTCCATCAGCCTCTTCCTACAGAGGTCAGAGGCTGCTGTTTAATTATCGCCTGTACTGCCAAATGATCAGAGGTTTCTAGTGGCTGTACTATGATTTTAATTCCTTCCACTCTATCCAAGGTAAATAAAAAATCTATCCTTGTGGATAATGTGCCTTTATGAAATGTGTGGTGTGGGGTTGTCTGCAGGGAATCATAAATATCCCTTAAGTTATTGCATTCCAAAATCCTACATAATGTTTTAGTGTTACATAAAAGAGTAGGCAAATTTTTATTTGAAAAATAAGGTAAATAATGCACAATGGAAATGTTAACATCACATCATCAAAAAAAACATAAAAAAACATAAAAACAAACCATCCTGGAAAAAATGGATAAACAAGAACCAATAACATACCTAGTGGAAAGGTAGAAACAAAATAGCAAAGCGTAACTATTGAAATACAAACATAATGTCAGATACCCATACTGGATTCACCCACTGGGTACCTATTCATTTATATTTAATCAAGCGAGAAATCCCCTCCACCATCTTAGCACTTTATCTGCTGTATAAATATTGCTATCCCTAATACACACCTTTTCCAATGCCTGATGTACCAGGATGCGAAATGTGTCAATAGACATCATTTTTTAAACAGAACCTGAATAAAGCATGACATGGCTTAAATCAGTTACCTGACATTCAAATTGAAGGCCAGTTGAGGTATGCCAGACAAAAATATTTCAAACAAGGGAATCACGCTGGGAGACTGTTGGCATGGCAACTCCGTCAGGAGGCAGCCAGTAGAGCAGTCACACGCATACTGGGTGACAGAGGGGTGCCAGCCACCATCTCCCTGGTGGAAATTCTACAAAGATTTAAAACATTTTACACCAAACTTTATGAGTTTAAGACCATCCTGGGACATCAAACTGCTGTGCAGTCCTTTTTGGACAGCCTTCCAATTCCTACCTTAACAGACTCGGCTAAAATGGCACTTAATGCACTGATCACTACCCAGGAAATACAAGTTAAAATCAAACAACTGAAAAATGGCAAGGCCTCAGGTCCGGACAGATTTCTGGACGAATTTTATAAAGGGTTTTCACCCCTCCTTCTTGAACATCTGGTGGCCACTTGCAATAAGATTTTGATAAATAAGAAACCTATACCTCCCTCTTGGAATTTGGCTCAGATCTCAGCGATCCCAAAATAAGATAAAAACCTGGAGCTCTGCAGCTCTTACCGTCCGGTATCCCTGTTACCTGTAGAGCTAAAAAATTTTGCAGGGTTTTTGGCGGACAGACTGCAAAAATGTATTTCTACCCTAATTCATCATGATCAAACAGGGTTCATTTCTGGGAGATTTCTTCAAGTAATATCCATCGATTGTTAAACATTATCACTACCCAGAGAGGTTCAACATCCTTGCAGCTGGCAATCAGTATGGATGCTGAGAAGGCTTTTGACAGGGTGGACTGGCACTTTATGTCATCCACCCTGTCAAAATTCAGGTTGGGAAAATATTTTGTTTCAGCCATAGCCGCACTATATCATAAACCGGAGGCTCAAGTTCGGGTGAACAGTCTCCTTTCAGACCGTATACTTTTCCAAAGGGGCACCAGGCAGGGTTGCCCTCTTTCCCCTCTGATCTTTGCCTTATTATTAGAACTTCTGGCTATCTGGATATGAAACAACCCACATATTAAAGGAATTTGGGCGGGAGGGATCGAACAAAAAGTGGCATTATATGCAGATGACTCATTATTTTTTCTAAAAGATCCCCAAACCTCCTTACCCCATCTGCTAGAGTCCTTAAAGAAATTTGGTTCCATGGCAGGTTACAAAATTAATTTATCAAAATCTGAGGCAGTGGTCCTGAGTGGCAACCTCCCTAGACAACTTAGGGACACATTCCCCTTTGTGTGGGCCAAGAGGAACATTTTTAGGTATCTAGGGATCCATAGTTCAGTAGATACATCAAAACTCTTTCAAAATAATCTCCTTAAATTATACCATACTCTACAATCAGATTTTGCCCATTGGAAGCTCTTACCCCTTACCCTATATGGAAGAATTCAGATTATAAAGATGAATGTATTACCTAGATTGCTGTTGTTATTTCAGACACTCCCCATCTCTGTTCCACCTCATTTCTGGAATAAACTGTCTAAGGACGTCTCTAAATTTTTTTGGGCAGGACAGCAACCTAGAATATCCTTAGCAACCCTGATGAGAACAAGGGAGGAAGGCGGTTTAGGCCTCCCCATATGTACCGTTATTATCTAGCGGCTCAGGGCGCACAACTAAACACCTGCGCAAAGCAGCATGTTGACTCCAGTTGGTATCTCATTGAGACTGAGGCAGTTAAGGATTATAAGATATGGACACTACCTACAAGGCCTATATTAGGAGGCTGTATAGCGCAGTGGTCTAAGGCTCTGAGCTGCAAATTTGGTGACATCCAGCAGACCAGACCTGGGTTTGAATCCCACAGCTTCCACTTGCATACTGTGTGACCTTGAGCAAGTCACTTAACCTCCTTGTGCTCCCAGGTCGCTCCTGTAAAAAAGCTTTCAGCTTAGTGTGCTATACCTGGTTAAAAACAACTAAATAAAAAAAATAAAAATAATAAATATGTTCCCAAATCTAGTGCTCTATCTCCAACCCATGGGTAAAACATTCCCTACGCATTCTTCTTAGGTTACGTAAACTAACCTATACTCCAAATACCCTGGGCCCTCTCTCCTTAGTCTGTTACCTAGACAATTTGACCCCCCCTAAATCAGATCAGGGATATGCATATTGGGAGCTTAAAGGTCTCACTACATTTAAACAGCTGACTGATAGAACAGGATGTCTCCCTTCTGCCACACTTAAGGACAGTTTCTCACTCTGTAGGGAAGATTTCTATACATTTCTTCAAACTCGACACTTCATCAACACAGGTAATAACCTTCAAAAGATTAGAAGAGAGTTAACATGCCTGGAGACCTACTGGTGGGACTCTATTAGAATTAGGGATAAACTGAGAGATCTATCTATCCAATACGGAGTCCTCATCTCTCAACCTGGGGCACATGTATTAGAGGAGGTGAGACAGAGATGGAAAGCAGAAGCAGAGTAGAATATTTCACGAAAAGATTGGGCCCCTAGACTCCGAAGAGGTTGGCAGGTGACATCAGCAATTACCTGGCAGGAGTTTAACTGGAAGGTCATGATACGCTTTTTTCAGACCCCAGTGATCACCCAACACTTTAATCCATAGGCCTCATCAGCATGTTGGTGTCTGTGTGGGGAAACTAGAGGCACACATTACCACATATTCTGGGGATGTGGGAAGCTCAGGAGGTTCTGGTATTATATTCATGATATTTTAGAACAAGTTGGGGGCATTTCTCTCCCCTTCACCTTTCAAGATTTAATTTTGGGCCTCCCTACCTTATCAGCTAAACAACAGAAATGAGTAGAGTTATGTCAGATATTGAGGGTTGCAGCCTTGAAATATACTACCATTAAGTGGTTGACACCTGACCTCCCCCATCTGTGTCTCAATGGGTCTCTAAGGTAGAGGAGATAGAACATTTAGAGAACATCAACCATACGATACACTTAAGGAAAGAAACGTTTCTGGAAGTTTGGCAGCCCTGGCGGGCATGGAGGAAGGTCTGGGGGGGAGAACTGGAGATGGAGAGGGAAGAGGTGCTTGGACCATAGAACAGTTAAGAATTTGTGGTGGGGGATTACGCTACTTGGAACTCAGGATGGAGGGGGAAGAATGCCCATTGCTTTATACCTTTATTATATATCTTACAAGTGGAAATATCATTGTGTATAAGTGTATTTGTTTGGTTTGTTCTTTTTGCTTAATAGTTCTTATTTTCGTTTTTGTAATTTAATGCCACTTCCAGTGTTGACCAAGCATTAAGAACACTGTGGTGTTTCCCTTTTTTCTTCTTGGCAAATGATTTTCTAGTAGGAGACTGGGACAGAGAGTGTGGTATTACTGCTATGAACAGTATCCATCATTTGGAGTCCTTGGACTTCAAGCAGTGTACACCCTAGCTTTAATCTCCTATTAAGTCTCAAGACCAATTTTAAAGTATGGAAGGCATTATTTGTGTTATGTAGAAGTTGATAAAAGTATATATGGTGATAGTAGAAAATATCAGATCTGTATTTGTATGATATATTTAACTTTTCTCTTGAAGATTGAACAGTTGTACTGTGTTTTCAAGATGCCAATAAACTTGATGAAGTAAAAAAAAATAGGCATAATTTTCTGGGACAGTGACCATTGGCATCTAGCCTGCCATAAGTAATATTTCAAACAACAAAAGAAAACAGCCAGCATATCCCTATAATAAGAGTTTTCTAAGAAACCATACTGACCTGACGCCAAAGATTCATATGACAATGAAGTCAACCAGCAGATGTGCCAAAATCTGTCTAAAAAAGCCCATAAGTTTGTAGTATAAGAACAAGTAAATAAAAAAATGCTCCATTGATTCCTCTAGATTGATACAGTCAGTGTATGGGCAATATCTTTCCTCAACAACCTTATGTTTGTGATTTCCTCGAACACTGAGTCAGCCATAAACAGACAACTACAAAATTTCCCACATATGAAACAGAATTCTTTTGTTCATTAACTGTCTGCAAACCACACTATTTAAAACTTCCAGACAGTTTTTAAAGACAGGTGCGATAGGATAAATCTTGGTCATCACAAGCGCATATAATTGCGTACTCTTGTTTTGTGTTATGTTCACTTTAGATAATCCCCATCTGTACAATTTTTGAGCCGCTGATCTAAAATAGTCCGGAACATAGAGATGGGGTGATAATTTAGGTGTTACCAGTGTCCAGGCCCAAAAATATCTACCCAAATTGTGTGCAACCCACCGCTGATGTAAATGATTTAAAGAAAGTAACCCCCCTTTCGCTGTTTGGGAAAGGAAGACAGTGTGCAAAAATACCACAGGGTCCATCATGCCCAGGCCCCCCTTGTCCCTTGGAAGATAGGTATAACAGCGTTTAATGGGGTTTAAATGATTGCCCCACAACATCTGAAAAATTATCCACTATATTCTAGTATCAAACTGAGATGGTGGGGGAAAAATCATAGCCACATACAGCAGACATGGAATTAAAAACTGTTTCATGAGCTGAATTCTTTTGAGCTTAGACATTTTCCAGTGCTTCCAATGTTGAACTTTTACGTCTACCTTAGTCACGGAATTTTCCTAGTTAATTTCTGGGATATTCTGCGGACCAAATTCTAAACCCAGAATCCTGAGGGGGTCAGAGAAGATAGTAATCCCAAGTGCGGAAGTGGAATAAAAGGGACCTGATCCCACCCATAAACCTCTACTTTTCCTTGTATTGATTCTGGCATTAGAAACTAAGGAATATTGTCCCATGAGCTCCAAAAAAAACTTAAATTGATGGTAATGTAGAAAAAATAGTCAAATATCATCCACATAGGCCTGCGCATAAACTGCCAGATCAGTCACCTCCCCCCCCAAATACTCTGCCATTTCAGTGTTCCATTTAACTTCCTGAGTAAGGGGTCTAACACAAAAATATACAGACGTGGGCTTGGGGGCAGCCCTGCTGCACCCCTGCTGTAATAGGTATCCTCCCAGTCACTTGAAACCGTAACAAGGGCTGTCCCATAGCAGAATTATAGAGTGCCTTCAACCATGCAATAAACAGCGAAGGAACACCATACTCCTTCAATGTGCTAAACAGGAATGGATGATAAACCCGATCAAAGACTTTGCCTTGATCCACCGATATCACGCAGCCAGACCTGCCGTGTAAAGAGAGGGTGATCAATAATATCACAAACAATCATTAAAGCACTCTGTATCTTCCTATTTGGGATACCACAGTACTGATAAGGACAGACCACTAGAGACGGATATCATTTCAATCAGTTATTTAACAGATGAGCCAAAATTTTGAAATCAGAATTTAAAATTTGTATTGGTCTCCAATTCTGTATCTGTAACTTATCTCCTGATTTGTATAGAAAAATCAATAAATCGACTGACCAGGAAGGAGGCAACCCTGACCCAGTACAAAATATTGAAAAACAAAGCAAACAGTTCGCCAAATCTGTAGGAAGGGCTTTATAAAAATCATTTGAAAGGCCATCAAGTCTCGACGATACTCCGGGCTTTAAAGAAGCAATAACCAATTCTATCTCTGTTACTGTAATGGGCACCAGCATCTCCTGTGCTTCCACAGGAAAGGCAGGCGAAGTGAGACTGTGTAAATAGGAAATAATGTCAGCCTGACTAGGGGCAGATGATGGAGCATGTGACTGTAAATGCTGACTAATGATAGTATGCAAACCAGGGATGGAGTCTGTTTCTACACCCTCACTATCCACTAAAGAGTGCATTGAGGTAGCCTCCTAGCGTGTCTTGCAAAATCTAAAAGGGTCTCCTATCGGAGAACGTGAAGTACCATGTTGGTAAAAGGCCTGCACAGTAGTAGCTCTATCATATTGAAATGACTTCATTTTAGCTCTTACTGTGTTAATCTGAGAAGAATAATCATATGTTGAAGTATAAGAAAGGGTGAGAAGGAGTTGCAGCTGTTTTCAGAGAGTTAAATAGGTCAAAAAATTATTGTTCACTTTCTTTTTCCCATCGCGTTGAAACCACCATTTAAAATCTTTTTTTTTAATCTTCCCACCACTCTCCTAGGTTATCATACAAAAAGCTCACTGAAAGTCTAGCTTGAATGAGACAATGCATGCCTGGCTGCACCTCTGGCTCTGATAAATGCACAGAATTTACCTTCCATTGGGTCCTGGGCCTCAGTACCCTAGGTGTTTCCATGAAGGAAACAGTCAGCAACATGCAGTCTGAGAATTCTGTCTGGAGAGTTCTAAACTGTGCTGTGGGCATGTGCTTTGAAATAAAAATATGGTCTATTGTAGATGTAAGTCTGCCTTTCCTGAAGGTATAAGGAGGGCCTTGAGCCTGTAAATCCCTACAATAGTCTCAATCAGCTATTTCTATAGTTTTAGTGAGAGCATTTGAATCACAATATACTTTTCTTGTAGTCTCTCCTTCCAGAACCAACTGGGTCTTTGTGCAGCAATTAAAGTCTCCACATAAAAAAATATGTCTGGAGGTCACTAAGTATGGCTGAAGAAACTGAAACAGAGCAACTCTATTTGCTATAGACTGAGGGCAATATACATTTATAAATCTACAAGACATCATCCGCCAATCCCCATCAGGTTAAATGCCCATCCAGGAAGTAAATCGATTAATTTGTGAAGAGTAAAGGAAAAAGCATTAAAAAGAATACCCACCCCATCCGTGCAATCTGGCCCAAAGGACCAGTAGAAGGGGACCCCATCTCCATTCCCCTCTAAACGTTCTCAGTTGAGTACTGGAAAACATCCACGTCTCTTGCAAGAAACTGATATCAAGAGGAGTAGTATGGATATAATCATAAATCGTATTTCTTTTAGCCTGATTTAATAAACTATGGACATTAAAAGTCCCAACCGTAAACTCAGCAATCAGCAGTATTTAAAAAGGTTTTTTTTCTTTTTTTCTTTTTCTTCCCTTTGTAACCCACAGGGTCAGGGGAGGAGACAGGAGAATCCAACCCCCTTGGTTGGGAGTCCATATCACCCTGGTACATATCTGATTCCCCCAAGTAGTGGCTAGAGCAGAAAAGGGGTTCTCTGATTCAATCCCGTCCTCCAGCTGAGAAGGTTCTGGCTTAATATTCCAAGCAGACCTTCTTCAGGGGAGTGGAGGGGGTTGAAGAGGGTAGCACAAGCTCCTGAATTGCCCCAGCAACAGTGTCATGATAGCAGACTGGAGTCAGGTGCGCTAGAGGGTGCTCCTGCCTACAAGGGAATTCTTGTTTTATGGGGAGTACCACATCCACTACAGGAGGTGGAGTTGCCAAAGAAACTGGGAAGAGGTTATAATGGGGATAAGGGGAGCAAGGGGAGAGGTTGAAAAACCCTCAGCACCTGCGGACGCCAAATCCTGGGCATTCTGAATCAACAAGTCTGGGCTGAAACAGGAAGCTTTATTTTTGGCTGACCAAGCACATTCTGCAAAGGTATGACCATATTCTTCGCATAAGTCACACTTAGTGTGGTTTGCGCATTGCATGGCAATGTGGTCAATATCCCCACAGATATTGCACTGGGGTTTGCCACACTATCCAGAGAGGTGTGTGCGGGGAACCACAGCAATAACACGCCTGGGGTTACCCTGCATAAACCCCCCACCACCACCACCGATAACTACCCAAAAGGAAAGCATTAGGAACATGGTCAATTCCTGTGTTTGACTGTCTCAGCTTCACCTTATATTTCCACCATCCAGTCCAAAATCTCTCAGAATCCAAAATGGCTTCAGGTGGTGAAAGAACCTCACATTTCTGTGACAGCCAATAGGTGACGTCCTCCACATGGACCCCCTCATTCCGAAACATAACCTTAACTAATTTAGCAAGAGGTTTTGATAACGGGATCACAAAAAAGGGGGTCCATATGGGAGAAAACTTCACCTGGCTGTAACATTCCCAGAACATCTCCAAAGCATGAGCAGAACAAAAACTAACTTCAAAGTTGTCCTCGCCAGAAATGTTAATAAAGGCGAAGACATCATTTGGAGAAAAATGCAGCAAGTCTTTTAGTAAATGTTTCCCAACATAATGTCTATCAGGCTATACTTCCAGTCCTCCCTTATATCTGATGTGGACTGCATTTCGATGAGGGGCTGCTTCTTTTTTTGATTTTGAGAAAAGTTCTGAAAGGAGAGGTCTAGCAGGCCTTGGTACGGCCAGGTCCGCATCTACCTGAGGTAGAGTTGTAGCTTCCGAATCAGGGGACTTCTCTGGCTCAAGGTGGAAGGGTACTATGGCTGGGCTACTCTCCGTAACCTGCTGTTTCTGACCCACAACCACAGGAGGATCCTCAGAGACACTATGGGATTTAGGAAGGTCAACACTGACCGAGTGTGGTTCAATGGCCATGGAAGTAAGACACCAGTCAGGTAGCACCTGTGTGAATCCTGTTGTCGGATTCCACTCCAGGTCTGGCATCCAGGCCCCACTGGGTACCCTCTTCCAGCTGGCCTCTAGCAATGTAGTATGTGGAGACCAGGCTTCAGTGGGAGAAGGAAGAGGTGTCACTGAAAAGGCCTCATGCAAGGCTTGTTTGGTTCCAACAGCATCCAGATGCTGTGGTAAAGCAGCTGTGGAAATAATGTTATGTTTTGGCATAGGTCGTAGTGCTGGGGCCACAATATGTCTTTTAGCTAATGTCGCAGCAGTCCTTTTATTCTTGCTGTCCTCTTGAAAGTCAGCCCTTGCAGCCTGGGCTCGTTCTGTAAAGGAAAAAAAGTAGTGCCATCTTGTGAAGCAATATTCAATTGGTACTGGATCGGGACCTCTGGGGAACGGGTAAAGTAACCCCCTGGTCCTCAGCAGAATGTCTGAACACGAAACCCGCAGTTCTGGACAAACAAGCAGAGGCAGAAAGCGGGATAACTTGTTGCACAATACTTGCAGAGGAGAGAAGAACAGGTTCTGTGCAGTCTTTCATCTCCATTTCAGTTTTAAACTCCATCGGCAGTTCAGCACCAAAAAGAGGTGCACTGCTTGTCTATTCATACGGCTTTAGGTACTCGCTATCCATAGTGGTTGTACTGCCAGCCGATTTCACAAGAATCTCAAGCCCACCAGAAACATCAGAAGGGAGTGACTCACTTCGCTCAGCAGCAGATCCAGGTGTTACCGCGTCATGCTCCAGTGGGCCCTGCTTGATAGTGTTTTCAGTTGCCACGATAGCGTCTGACTTGTTGCTGAGTTGAGCCAGATGCTCCTGCAAAGTTTTCTGCCACAAGAAATGTTGCTCTTGTTCCAAAATCAGTTGAGCATGTAAAGCTTCTACTTCACTGACAGGATAATCCATATTTGCACTTTCCTGAACGGTACTAACATCTTCTGTGGAAACGTATACCTCAGGCCCTGAATCATCAGGTAAATCTCCATTTTCAACTAAGTCAGCAATAACAGCAACCTCCAAACGGACATGGGTAGGGGCAGAGGTCGGCTCCCCTACCTCAGAGACATCCATGTCTTCCACTTGCACAGGCATAGTGGCCATCTTGGAAGACGGCCAGTAATTCCCCCAGAGGCGAGTAGGGAAATTTCCCCAGTGTCCTGGCCAAATTTCCCCATTCACTGGAAATACCACCAATAGCTTAATCTGGTTCAAGATCAGTTGGCACTTATCTATGTGGGGGGATCGGGGGGGGGAGGCAGATGCAAGTTGGGTGCTAGCTGCACACTCGAGCAGACTTGATAGACCGTGTGGCCTGTTTCTGCTGGCAAGTAGTAAGTAAGTAAGCTACTGAAGGAAAATAAAGACTACTAAGTTTAAGTTGTACTCAGTGATTACTTTTTGCTGGCTGTATATTTATACTTTATTTAAAATTTAATTTGTAATTCAAAAATTAATTTGCAATTAAAAGTAGACAAGACTCTTAGTATATTTACTGCAAGTACCTTCAGAAATATTAGGACATGGTTGGAAAATTTCCCAGTCTCTGATTGGCCAAATCCCTTACCTAGGGTTACAGTTATGTGCCAAAAGAGACTGGGAAATAACAGGTCCAGTGCCAACGTGCTTTACTACTAAGTAAATCAGTGTGCCCCCAAAAGAATTTTCAAAAGTCAAAAGCAGACTTTTTTTTTGTTTTAGCAAGTGATTGACACCCCCCCCAACACACACGCACACACACACACACACACATACACATACACACACGCAAATGCAGTACCTAAATGAAACTGGCACAAACTGTGGCATTTTTTTTATTCTTCCCTTTCACCACACACAAAACACTTTATTCTTTTTCTTTTTAAAATGGTTAGCACTAGTACAGCTGCATACTTACCACTCAGTGCTTCACACTCATGATGGCTTTCCTGTCACTTGCCCACTGCGTGGCCCTGGTTCCCCCTGTTCCGCATACAAATGAAAATAAAAACTTGACTGTACCAAAAATCAGCTGTTTCCTTTACCAAAAACAGAGCTTAGCATTGTTTCAGTGTCACCTTGCATCCACTTTACTTGACAATGAGCACCCATGTCTTGTCTGACATCTGTTCGATCGCGTTCACAACAGTCCTGACTCCCAACCATGCTCATTGTGAACTAACAGGCACTCAAGTAAATAATTTAAAAAAAATTAAAATGCTAGTAAAAATACCGGGGGGGTGGCCATATTGCTACTTGAGAGGTAGTTAAGTAAGCAATAAGGCATGACGGGGTGTGCGTTAGACAGTTCTAATGCATGGCTAGGGGGTGTAGTGAGGCACGAGGCCGCAGGCCAAGTGCGTCCAGTCCCTTAGCTGTGTGTTAGAACTGTCTAATGCACATCCCAGAGTGGCTTATTGCGCTTATAAAATGAGTCTGTGTATTCTAAATGGGGTTTCTAGATTTAGCCGTGCATTGGACACTTCTAACGCATGACTAACAACCAATCAGATTGCTTGAAATCCTTTGCCCATTTTATAACTGGGGTTGAGAACCAATAGCACCAAAAACAGCAGCATCCTCTACTGGTAATTCTACCAGTGGAGGCACTACTTTAAATGAAAACTCGTTTTTCATTCATTTTTATTACATTTTTTTTTTTTTTACATTTTATAATCCCGTTTTTAAACAAACCCATTTTCAAAGCACAATAATACCCTCCAGGGTGGGAAGCATGGGCTATACCTGCTCTTCTAGGGGGCTATAAGGCCCACTTCTTGTGGCGTCGGGCCTCATTACGATCCCTGGGCAGGCTGATATAGCCCAATTCCTCCAACCCTGTCGGGTATTATTGCTAGCTTAGGTGCTTGTATACGAAGAAGAAAAATGAAAAAAACACAGTTGGAACTTCTAATTAGGTAAATAGTCTGAATTACATATAGAATTTAAGTTTTGAGGTGTATATTCTGTTGTCCTTTTTCGGATATATCAAAATATATCGTAATTAGAAGTATGTTTTCTTTTTCCCCTAATGATACTTGTGAATTAATATTATTATAGATTACTGTTTCTTAATTTGGTAAAATATATATATTGCCATTTTTTGTACAGAAACTAAGATAAAGTAGTTAAAATAATTGCAAGGATATTCATCATGTCTCTTTGCTGTGTTCGTTTACTGTACATCTTAATCTAATTTTAATAATATAATGGGCTAAAAGTAACAGGGGATTATTTTTAATAATCTATGTCTTAGCAATAGAAATATAGAAAGGCTTCTTTACATTTGTCCCGTGATCTTGTTACATATGAACATATGAAGTAGCCAGCAGAAGAAGGCCTTTTAGTTTATCGAGTCTGCTGGATTGCAGAGCCCCTGATCCAGAGATTACAGTGGGCCCCACCCCCTCGAACTCTGACTCTCCCCCTCACCCTGTCCCACCCTCTCTTGAACCATCCCCACCATCTTCTGATTGATGACCTTAGATGGGAGCTCATTCCACCCTGAGACCACCCACACTAAAGAAGTGTATCCTAGGCCGGACCACCAGTATAGTTGTAGCACTGCCGCTCCTGATGTCGGTGACCTGGACTCGAGAAGGAGCCTGGGTCATCGGAGGTCCAGTCAGGGGAGGATGGTCAAGCATCCCAGCAGATGCCTGACTCCTTAGGGATAGGTGAATGCCTGGATTCTGCTGTGACAGTGCCACGTGGGTGACAACAGGTGGCAGTGCAAGCTGGAGCTAAAAGTCGAGGGATGGGAACATCAATGTTCTGACACATATTGCATGCTCTGTGTGCATTAGTACATCAGTCACAGGGCCTCCCAATATCCGTGGGATAGGGGAACAATAGAAAAAAAGCAGAAAAATACCCACCCACACAAGATGCTTCTCACACGCCTGTCGCTGGTCCTGCATTGTCGACCGGGTTCCCGCTCCAGGACCAGCACTAAACTTTGTCAGGGGGAGTTGGGGTGACCTCTAGAAGCCCTTCCCATAGGGTTCATCCATGGGGAAACATGGAGCCGAGGTGAGCTCTAGAGATGACAGGTTACAGGCGAGCTGAAATGGGCCGAACGGATACAGAGAGGCATATAGCATACTAACAAAAAAAAGTGTCTTCTGACCTCCTTCTTGAACCTACCCCCCCCACCACCACCACCAGTTTGTAACAGTGCCACCTTGTGGTCTTTTTTTCACTAAGGCAAAAAAGTTTCCAGATATCCAACACCTTGAAGGTTTCAACCATCTATCCTCTCTCCCTCTTCTCAAGTGAGTACATACTGAGTTTCATCAGTCTGTCCTCATACACGCAGTCCTGCTGTCCCTGAACCATCTCTGTCACCTTCCGCTTTACTGCCCTGAGCAGGTTGATATCCTTCCTCATGTAAGGACTCCAGGTGCAGCCTTACCAAGGATCTTTACAGCAGCAGGATAACCTCCTTCCTTCTGTTCATGAACTCTCTAGAAATACATCCCAGGATTCTGTTAGCCTCGGCTGCTGCCTTTCTGCATTACGTAGCCTGCTTTGGGTTTCTGGTAATGGCTATGCCTAAGTCCTTTTTCTCCTCTGACCCCACCCTCAAACTGTCTTCTGCCCTTGGGTTCATACCGCCAATGTGCATGATCTTGCACTTCTTAACATTGAACCCCAGACACCAAGGCCAGCCTGCTGACGCAGCGGTAGAGCTACCGCTCGCAACACTGGTGACCCAGGTTCGGCAGTGAGCCTTGGTCATCAGAGGGATGGCCAGGGGAGGAGGACTGAGTACCCGGAGGGCTGCTTTCCTCCTCCAGGGAGGGTGGGTTGCAGATCCCACTGCTTTACCACCACCTGGGTGACCACAGGTGGAGGTGCAGCAAGACTGCTGGAAAGATCAGGAGGGGAGAGCGCTGTCCGAGATCCAGAGCAGTTGCACATCTCTACTTGCCCCACTTCCTTGGACCTCCTCGTGCACTGGCACCCTCGGGGCAGGGACACAGTAAACAGGAAAACCCAGCAATAAGCACCTGCAGAAGGGACCTGGTGCCCAGACTTCATAACCGGGCTCCACGGAGAACCGTACAGATCACCCGACACATACTGAATGGACTGGAGGGGTGACCTGGGGTCACCTCCTGGCTCCCTCCCCACCTGGGGGATATAACCGTGGCTGGATGGGGTGAGTCCAATGGTACCTCAGGGCGTAAGCTGGGGCTAAGCTAGTGTAAGCCTTGGGATCCTGGAAGAAAGGGGCAGAGTGTTGACAGAAGGGGCATAGAAACAGAAAAAAAAAAGAACCCCAGCTGCCAGATGCTAGGCCACCCTTCTAACTTCACAAGCTCCTCTTTCAGATCCTGTACCCCTTCCTCTGTGTCTACCTTCCCACAAAGCGTGGTGTCAATTTAGTTTTCCTTTTTGATGAAATCATTTAAAAAAGTAATGAAAGTAAAATCTTAAGAAAAGGAAACAGTATGCTGAGGACAGAAAATGGCCCAAGGTCCATCCAGTCTGTCCTGTTCCTACCTAATGACCCACAACTCTGTCCGACTACTCCGCATTGCATCTCCTTGTACCCCAGCACTCCACTGAATTTATCCCACCCTGCATTAAACCGTGCCACACTGCCAGCATTTACCGCCTCCCTCACTGGCCAAGACATTCTAGGCCTCTATCATCCTCTCTATGAAGAGCTCCCTCACATCTTTTTTTGAATGATCCCTTGACAACTTACAATTGTGCCTCCCAGTGGCTGTCACCCCTTTTACTATAAGCAGTTATGTTGTGTCTACCCTGTTACCCCACAGAGAACATTGTGTCTATCATATGCCTCCTCTCCCACCTGGTTTCCAATGACTTCATGTTCAAGATCTTTAATCTGTCCTTATATTTTCTATCCTGAAGACCACTGATCATCCTGGTCACCCTCATCTGGATGGATTCCAACATATTTATTTATTTTATTTATTTAGTTTTTGTTTACCGGGTAAGTGCACTAGCCATAGCAATGACTATTTTCAGGCACGACCCAGGAGGGTACAGTACAAAACATGGCATGAACACATCACAAATAAGGATTAGACAGTATTGAAACAATTGAAATACATATAGCATAAAATCACAGTAGATAATTTGATAACATGTCAAGAGTGGATAAGGTTAACAGTAATTAAAAATACACAAGAAACAGAGAAACTCAGGACCGTCTTGTAGATAGTGGCTAGATAACATAAATTACTGATCTGTGGTAAAAACATGTTAGGTTAGTAGTATTAAGCTGTTCATAAAGAATTTATGCAGGGAGGTAAGAGGGGGAAAGGAGGTGGAGGTGGAAGTGGAACAGCAAGGGGGAAGCACTTAGAAGGAGGCATGTGAGAGGAAAAGGAAAAGGGAAAAGACAAGTAAAATGGGGAAAGTGCTTTATGTTGAAAGGCACCACAGAGGTGACAGAAAAGAAAGGAGCAGCTTGGAAGGAGGAAACGGGTTAAGGGGGTTTAAAGCAAGCACAACTGAGGGAACTGGCAAGGTGGCAATATAAACCAGTCTTAAAAGAAGCATGGGAGGAAGATTGATGCAGGGCAAACGGAAGTGAGTTCCAGAAAAGGGGGGCATGGCAGGCAAAAGCCATAGCACCTTTAGAAGAATAATGTCTGGGAGTGAGGGCTGGTGCATTGCCAGCAGACCATAGACCATAGTGTGGGGTAAGTTTAAGGAAGAGATCCGCTAAGGGTTTTGGTATTTGTGAACGGACAATGTTGTCAATGACGGAGCCATAGACATAAAGCCGGAGTTCAGTTGGAGGAAGCCATCCCAGATCCAAGTAAAGGAGACAGTGGTGTTTCAGCCAATGAGAGGAGGAAGCGTAGCGGCAGATATTGTTGTATGTGACATCCCATTTTCGGAGGCTAGATTTGGACACAGGGGTATAGGTGGCAACCCCATAGGTGAGAGAGGGAAGGAGTATGCCACGGGCAAGGGCAAGCCTAGCAGAGGGGGTTAGCATGTATCTGGTATGGCATGCTATCCCAAGTTTAGTGTTTAACAGCTTGCAGGTCTGTTGAATATGCAGATCAAAGTTTAGCGATGGGTCTAATGTGACCACAAGATATTTAAATGAGTCTACAATCCCTAGAGTTAAACCATTAGAGAAGGAGACACTAAATTTAGGCTGGGAGAGTTTAAGCTTGGCCTTAGACCCGAATAGCATAGCCTGGGTTTTAATCTCATTTAGGACAAGCCTATGACTAGTTAGCCATTGACAGATTTGCTGAAAGTCAGAAGAGATTTTTGATTGATGACATCAATGCATTTGTCACTAGTATAAAGAACAATATACATCAGCATATAGCAGTGAACCAGTCCCTTGGAGGTTTGTGATATTATTGATGAAAATGGAGAAAGCAGAGGTCAAGGATGGACCCTTGTGGCACCCAATGTTTATGGAGGTTTTGTCAGAGCAGGTGGAATTATACTTCACAGTTTGAGACCTGCCAGATAGGTAGCTGCCAAACCACCTTACAACGTTTTGAGAGAAACCAAGTGACTCAAGGGAGGTTAGGAGGATGGAGTGGTCAACAAGGTCAAATGCCTTGGTCATATCAATGAAAATAGCCCCCGTGAGAAGGCCAGCATCCATTGCCATAAGGGCGTCCGATGTAAATTTGAGGAGGGCAGTAGTAGTGCTATGACCCTTGCGAAAGCCATGCTGGGCTGGGGTAAGAAGTTCATATTTCAGCAGGAAATCAATCGTTTGAGTAGCTACCAGTTTCTCCAGAATTTTATTGAGAACAGAGAGGATGGCTATGGCACGGTAATTTGTGGGGTCTTTGCGATCATCTTTTTTGAATACAGAAGAAATCCTAGCAATCTTCCATAAATCCAGGATATAGCACTGGGACAGGGATAATGTGAACATTTTGGCTAGGGGAGCAGCAATGAAGGGGGCAGCTAGCTTTAGGAGCTTTGGTTCAAGGTTGTCCGAACCAGCAGCAGTGTGGTCGGAGATTTTATATAGTAACTCGAGTACCTCTCGCCTGGAGACCGCCTTGAAGAAGAAATGCAGACCATCGGCAAGGGATGAAAAGGGAATATTTGACTGGACAGGGAAGGTTGAGGTGTAAGCGGATAAGTCTGAGAACTTTTCATTGCAGAAATTTGCAATAGTATGAGGATTGTTGCAATGGACACCGTTCAGTAACATATCAGTGGGGGCGGCTGCAGGATTTAGGTCGAGGAAGAATTTTACGTGGGACCAGAAATTTTTTGAGTCACCAGAGGAGTTAGCTAGTAATTCTTTACAGTAAGAGCTTTTAGCCTTTTTGATGTCCTTTTTACAGGAATTTCGCAGTGCCCTATAGGTATTTAGGTCAGAAGCTAGCCCTGAGCTCTTGTATTGGAGCCAACTTTTATCTCTATGTTTTAACTTAGCAAGAAGATCTGTTTTTAGCCATCGAGTTTGCCTATTTTTTACCCCACAAGTTACTAGTTTGCCGTGCTTATCTTGAAGAGTAAGGAAGTGAGTTATGAATAGATTAAGAGAGGTCTGAGCATCATTAGATATTAGAAAGGAGGACCAATCAGTAGAAGCTATGTCATGTAGGAAAAGACTCGAGTCAAAGGTCGCATAGTTGCAGAAAGTGATGAGACGGGGCTTCGAAGGAATAGGTTTGCTTTTACCCCAAATACAGTAGATAGGGGAGTGGTCTGTGATAGCATCAGGTATTACGCCAGAGGCAAAGATGTTTCCAGGGTGGTTGGTCATGATCCAGTCCAGCAGTGTGCTCATATTGGAGTGGGTTTTTTTTCTGGTGGGATCACATATCAGCTGGTGTAGGTTAAAGCTTTGTAATCTTGCTGGTAATGTAGATTGAACGGCCCCCAACCAATGTATGTTTAGGTCAGCAAGTAAGAGGACCTCATGTTTACCAACAAGGTTGGAGGTCTGGTCTAGCAACTCTTCCAACCCTTTTTGGCTGTTTGATGGAGGGTTATAGGTGCAGCTAATATGGATTTTTTTGGTATCAAGGGTAAGAAGAGTATGAAGTACTTCACAGTGGGCAAGGTGAGGTGATTTAATGGCAGTGAGACGTAGATGGTCCTTAAAGTAGACAGCAGTACCACCCCCTCATTTAGGGGAAGGTCTATCACGTCTCAGGAGGTTATAGGATGGAAGGGAGTACAGAGAGTCAGGGGTGGAAGGATTTAGCCAGGTTTCAGTCAGGCATATGATGTCTGGCTTGTATTGGGCAGTCCAGGCTTCTTGATCAGCTAGATTGTGAGTGAGACTCCTGATGTTGTGATGTACAACAACCAGGTCTTTTGCATTACTGATCAAGTCAGGTAGAGATTGTGTAGGTCCAGGATTTAATTGTACATCACCAGAGAGCAGAATGGCAATAAGGAGGAGGTACCAGAGCTTGCGGCGCAGGAAGGGACACAGGTTATAAGATCTCGAATGACGCTTCTTTAAGACATATAACTAGGTAGAGCCAGGTTCTATTAAGTAGTACTGGGGATGGGTCACAGTGTGGGATATGAAGCAGTAAAGAGTTTGAAAACAGGTAGTCATTTGGTAGGAAGTGGGGACTCATAGTTGGAGGTAGAGGTGAGGAGAGCATAGATAGATGGAGCAGCGGCAGAGAGCACATAAGAAAGAACAGCACCGACCCTGTCTGTTTTGAAATAAGGGGACCAGAACTGGATACAGTATTCCAGCTGTGGCCTCACCACAGATCTACAAGACCAGAGGCATGTTGCATTCTGCCAGTTCCTCCGTCAAAGGAAAATTATGGCAGCAAGTGACAGTTTCTGTGTCAGGTGCCTATCTGATGCTGATAGTTAATTTATGTCCCAATTTTTATAAGTAGATGTCCCTCATCATTTAGTGGCATTTTTAATTTGCAGTGCCCATACAATTGAGTCATGTCGCTTACTTTGGCTTGCATCATGTTTTGCTTTAGGATTTTGGTCCTTCTTGACTGTCCCATCCAACCCCCACCCACTCCTCCTCTCATTTCTGTTACTTTGGAAAGTTAATAACTCAGACAATAGGATGTATTACTGTATGAAATAAAATTTTACTTTTTTTATAATGATAATTTCTTTTCATTTTGAAATGCAAAAGAAACTATAGAACTGAACATTTTGTGGCACCAGGAAGCCTCAGTCCATACCAGCTGTGATACTACAGCCAGCCAGCCTACCCCCAAGGTCCCCCTTCTCTGGCTTCCCATCCAGGGGTACAGGTGGAGCTCAGAGCACCAGTGCCTCACCTTTTTCCTCCTCTTCTTTCCCCAGGAGCAGTCAAAGCTCCCATATTTCTCCTGGCAATGTCTAGAAAAAAAGAGAGACAGAATGCACGTAAATTCACCGCTAAATTCACATCTAAATTCACCGTGAAACACTGGCTGGGTGAACTCCCTTCCTACCTCTCCCCCTCATTTATAACACCCTCTCCTCCTCCTTCTCACTCCCTCAGATCTACTGACACTGGCACATTAACAGTTCTCCACCACTCCACCCTCTCCGGCCTATCTGGGTACTCTCACCGTTTCCCTAAAATATGGAACTCTCTACCTTCCCAGATCCAATGCTCCTCCTCCTCTCTCTATTCCATCAACACTGCCCTCTCCAACTGTATTGCACTTAACTATTCCTGTTATGACCCACCTTAATTTCCTTCATCTTACTACTTACAGTTTGTCCCCCTTCAGAATTTATCTAATGCCTCTATCGCCTCTACTGACCCTAGCTCCTCCTAGGTGCTAGTTCTCATACCTTTCTCCCTTTCCCTACTCTCTCCCCCTTTTTCCCTAGCCTTCACACTCCCCTTGCAGGGTTCCCAGCATCCTGAAGGGGTCCCATAGTGCCTTGGCTTGTCACGTTTTCTTCCCCATCTATCTATCCTTGGCCTTCCAGGTCCCCTTGCAGGGTCCCCAGCATCCTGGAGGGTTCCTTGGATCAGGCTCCATCCCCTCCCAGGTGTTATTTCTCATTCCCTCCCTCTCACTATCCCTCTATAACTACAACACCTAACTGCAGGAGGGTTTACAATCACCTGAAATTCCCTGCCCCCTGCAGGGTTCATCGCATCCTGAAGGGTTCTCTTTTTCAATCAGGCCTTATTCCCCCCCTCCCAGGTGTTAATCACACATCTCTCTCTCTCTCTCTCTCTCCTCTCTGTCTCTCTCTCTCTCTCTCTCTCTCTCTCTCTCTTCCCCTCTCTAATCCCTACTCCAGTCCTCTGTCCACTTGCAGGGTTCCCTGCATCCTGAAGGGGTCTCTCCAGGACACAACTCTGCATTATCTGTCATCTCATCCTCTCTCCTTCACCCCTTATTTCACGATAGCACTTGTTCACTTATTACCATTGCACTTATTAATTGTTCTCATAAATTACATTTATATGCAACACTGTTTGTAACAACTGCCTTAATTGTATGCTATGTTGGTCTTTGTAACTTGAATGTTTAATGTCTCATCCCTATTGTACCCCTTCCCCCCAGGTCGTACCGGGAGATGAGCAACATGTTGTTCAGTGTGCCTTCCTGGTGAAACATTTCAATAAATAAATAAATAAAATACCACATGACCTTGAAACTAATATTCAGTACAGGTACAGTACTCTCTATGTGCTGTTCAAAAAAAGAGAGACAGACTGTACTTGAATACAGTATGACCCTGAAACTAGTATTCAGCATGGGTTCAGGTACAGTACAGTACCTTAGTGTACTGTTCATTTTTGACTGCACATTTTGGCACCAGCAGTTTCCAGAATAATTATTACTTATGATGCTTGTGTTCATTCACTGAATTAAAGAGTAGTACAACTGCTGAACACCAGAACATTGCATATTTCAACGTAATGCAAGGAGCTCAGGTGGCAGTCAAACCCTCTCATTACTGCACTTGCCTGGCACTGCTGTGATCTTCTGCAGGGGGAGGAGGGAGGAGTTGTGACCCCTGTAGATGGGATCTGAAATGGACAAAATGGTGAACATGCTATAAGTTTCTTTGTGCTTGTACTGTACAGTAGAGTGCTTTGCTTCTACACACTAATAAGAGTACTCGCATGGAAAGGGACAACAAAGCACCAGTGGCTTCTCTGCCAGTCTTTCTTACCATGGACCCTCAGGGGTAATGGTAGCAGGAATTGGTGGCTCAAAAAGACAATATGAATGGGATCCCGTAGCCCCGGAATCATACAGAACAAGTGTCATTTTCATATCCCTGTGGGCATCTTCACCTGAGATGGGTTAATGATATTCCAGATTCTCCCTTCTGAATCCCAGTAGTCCCTCTTGTCATCCAGCCAGAAGACAGATAGCAATGGGGTGTGCTGGTACAAGGCCCAGAACCTTGTGTGCAGTGAACAGCTTTTTTTTGGTGTGACCCATTTTGAATCTGCATATTCAGTGTGCTAGGGTGCAACCTCCAACCACATGGCCCTCTCGGACTGCCAATAGATTTTTCACATCCATTTGTATATAACTGTACATTTGTGCACGCATTTTCATGGTTGCACAGTATGTTAATAAGGGGGTACATGATGGGCACGAGTGTGATATGGAAAATATTTTCACTCCTTTAAAGTAACTTTTGGATATTCACAAGTGGCAAAGCCACGAGTGAGTATCCAGAGGTCACTGTGCAAGAGTGAAAATATTTTCCATATTATACAAGTGCACATCATGTATCCATTTTATACAATAGGGGCGTGATAACTGGAGATAACTCCAGTTATCACACTCTGATGATGTCATCACAGTGTGATAACTAGAGTTGTCATACTGCAATGAGAAAACCTGTTTTTATCTAATGGGTTACCTGCTCACTCCTATTGTAAAAAGTATGGTGAATTCATTATTGGACTGTACAGTAAGTATTTAAGACTTTTATTTTGACAGTGAACTCTAGCCTCTTGCACTCAGTTGTCTGACTATGGCCTGTTCATGTGACCATAGATTTCTCTTGTAATGCAGTTACCAACAACAGCCCTTTTATCACCTGTCTGCAGGACCAATCGTCCTGTCGACTGAAGGAGTTATCCAGCTTTCACAGTCAGCCTGGTCATCACATGTGGTGCTGGTGCCAAATAAAGCTGTTTTCCTTGCTCAGTCCTGCTTCTGTACATGTATTACAATAATCACAGACAACAATTGATAAAATAGATCGACATTTATTAATATTACAGCCTGTATTTTATTGAATTAGTTGCAGTAGAGCCTGCCAGGCTGCAGTGCAATACTGCAGAATTCAGCTACAGCGATACTGCAGGAAACAAGGCAATTTCAATGGCAGTTTATCCCTTCTGTCATGCAGGAATCTGTCACACTGCACTGCATCCTAGTGAGCTCCGGTGTATATCATGGCATCTTGTGTGATGTCTTCATTTATGTTCATCGGCTTATTCAATCCCAGATCTGTCTGCAGGACCAGCAGCCTCCTTGTTTAGCCTGGTCCTGTCCAGACAGCCCCACCCCCCCCAAAAAAATGTCATTATCCTTGTTCAGTCTGCTCCCATCCCAGACACCCACACCCACCCTGATTGACTTTACTCCTCACCCCCACCCCCTGCCGCAGTTTTCCTGTGCATAGGACCAGGACTCTTTGACTTGCTCAGCCATGCTGCTGCCCTACACAGCACCTCTTCCTATCCTGATTGACTCGCCCTGCAGCTGGTCTCCTGCATGTGGAACCAGGTCTCCTCCACCTTCACATTTGTTCTAAGAATCACACACAGTACAGTAGATTAGAATACTGTGAGTAAACATTTGTTAAATGTCACCTTTTTTCTTTACTTTAGGCATTTATAATATACTATATCATGGTATAGGGTTATTTGTAATATGGTCACATAAAAATTTCATTTATACATTTGTCATGTTGATACTTTTTGTGGGGGGGGGCTCTCAATTGTTCAATAATTTGGTCCCTGATCAGTCTAAGTTGGTGGTGTTCCACTTCAAAATGGCACCTCATGACATGCATTATTCCATTTATAATGTTCTGTTGGATTTGGCATTTTCCTCTGCAGTCATCCCAGTTCACGTGCTTTCCCAATGCCATATTATTTTGCAAAAGCACCAAACAGTGGAACACAAGTGAAGCCAGAAGATGTGGCCGCCCAACTGCCACTGCCACTAGGTCATGCCCCCTTTGCTCACTGAGCCATACAAGGTCACAGTCAGGCAATATTCTTTATTATGAAATGGGTAGAAAGAATACTGGCCCCTGATTGGTCATGAGGTACTTTTAACTGAGATATGTTTAACAAATACATCCAAGTTTTTAAAAAATGACCCATTTCATAAGCACAATAAGGCACTCAAGGGGGTGGGTTATGGTGGGCTAACAGCCCTTCTCAGGTGGTAGAAGCCCTCAGCTTCACCTCATGCTTCAACCAACCCAAGACAGGCCGATATTCCACCATAGCACATCCTCTGTCATGCCTTGTTGCTTAAATAGTCCACTGGCTTGTTTGTGGGAGATGAGGTTATCATATTTACTGTATCTTAAGCTCTTCCAGCGTGCTCCTCTTGCAATTAGCATGAGGAAAAGTGGGCTAACTGGGTTCTACCGTCATATCATGGGGGTTGGTGTGACACTTGCCACTGTGCCCTGTTTGCTGTCTCCTGCTGCTTCTGTAGCATCTTTAGCACCAGATCCAGCTTCTGCTCAAATTACCTGCAGCCTTCCTCTGTACTCCGCACCCTCTCACTGACCACATGTCGCACATGCAGCTCCTTGTAGAGCTTGTTAAAGGTTGTCTGGGGCACTGTGACAAAGGCTTCACCCCCTCCTGGTCTTCACTGGTGGTGTTTTGCTGTTGGCCATCACTCACATGGTTGGGCATGGTCTCTGGTATAGAGTCCTGACTGATTTGCTCCTCCTCCCTCACCTCATATAGTGTCACCATCACCGTCATCTTCACTGGCATTGAGGTAGTGCTCAGAAATCTTGAAAAGCTTGCACCATTAAGAAAAAAACGCAACATTAGGAATCAATTTTAGGAGATCAGTTGTACAATACATCTCCCCCCTCACACACACACACACACACACACACACACACAGAGTTTCCCAGTATGCAGGCCTCTGTGCTCAATGCTGTTGTTACTTCAGACAGCACCACCACCTCCACCACACAGCCACAGTTTAATCCCTCCCCACCTCACCAACCATCAAATATGTTTGTGTATGGTTTTCTACAGTACAGACACAGAATGTATGAAGTGTAATTTTAATTTTACCTTTGTGTTTGGTGCTTTGGGTTTTTTAAGCAATTTGGGAGTTCTTTCTTTTGGAGCAACAGGGCAACTTTTAATGACTGTACCATCAGTCTCCTTCCCAGCAGCTTTTAGAAACAGACTCATAGACAATGCTGGCAGAAAAAGACCTGCGATCCATCCAGCCTGCCTGTGATTCCCTGTCCTGGGACCCTAAATGTCATCCAGGGTACTAGTCCTCACTGTCTTCCCCCCAACCTTGTCCCTACTACTCTTTCCCTGATTAGCCACTGTAGCCTTTGCTCTGTCCCAACCATGCTGGAAACCATTTATGGTTCTGGCTCCTGCCACCTCAGCTGTCAGACTGTTCCAAGGTTCCACCATCCTCTCTGTAAAATGATACTTCCTCATATCCCTCTTGAACCTTCCTCCTGTCAATTTCCACTCATGCTCCCATGACACTGAATTGGTGCTCATACTAAATAACTCCTCACAGTCTGTTTAATTTATTCCTTGCAGGAATCTGAAAGTGTGTTCCCGTCCAGATGTAACCCCCCTGCAAATGGGGGTTCCCAAAAAGTCTTTCAGGAGCTTGCTTTAATGCTCCAAGCCTGAATGTTTTTTGGCGTTTAAGCTGTTTATCTGTGAGTGCTTTTAGAGCCTCTGGTACTGTCTCTTTAAGAGCTGTCTGCTTGCAGACATAATTAGTTTGTATGGGGGGACTGTGTGTTTTCCTGCTTGAGTCCCGCTCGAGCTACTGCCAAATCTCTCCATTTCTGCCATCGCTAAGTGGGCAGAAGGAGCACTCTTCAAAGATGTAATTGTTTGCTTGTAACCCGTTAGAGTAATAATGAAAATGCAGTTTGATTTACCCTGCTTTTTTGTAGCAAGGACAGTGCAGAGTGGCTCCCTCATGTTGGTTCTGAACTGCTGAACTGGACCAATCATGGTGGGGATCCTTTAAAATGGAGCCTGCTCTGGGCAAATCAGAACTTGGACTCTCCTCTGGAGCCTGCTGTAAGGGGATTGTAAAGGCAGTGACTCTGGGAAATGTAGTTTTGACTTTGGCGCCTTTTTTCCACCAACAGGAGTTTACTGTGAGTGACAGCCAAACCAGCCAACTGAACTGGGAGGAACTCAAAGGAAATGCCTGGCTCTTCTACTGGAAAGATCAGATCAGTTTGGGCAGTGAGAAGAGACAAGGAGCTGGGTGCTTCTTCGGTGTGTAGTTTTAGCGCGGGAATCACGTGTAAGGCCCTAAGTTTCGGTCTGCAGCTTGTGCAAGCGCCTGTTCGGACTGAATCCGACCTGTGAAGAGAATCAAGGAGATCTCAAGAGTAGAAACCAGGCTCACCCTGTAGAAAATTGGAGAAATTGTTGAATCACGCTCGGTCTGTCAGGAACCGAATCTGCTGTGTGTTCTCCCAGGTATTGTGCAGTAATTGCGATTGGGATAGAGAAGCAGCCTGCCTGGTATAGTACTTTCCTTTTTACATATAAATATGTGTAGTGCTTGTGGGGAATCGCGTTTCAAATCCCCTGTACAGTGAATTGAGTGCATGAAGCTGGAAGTAAACGCCGGCTTAATCCAGACTACATGCATTTGCTCTAAACTGCAGTGGGGTCCAGTCACAAGGACCTTGTCCACATGGTCTGCTCCTCCTGGCAATCCAGGACAATCTGCCTTCCATCCAGTTCCCAGCATTGAGTTTTTGAGTACAAAGCAGTGTAGCTCCCTGCCATCTGTTTATCAAATTGCAAGTGTGTCATCTAATTGTTGTTGTTTTTTCATTTCTTCACGAACTGAGCCAACCGCCTCCCGGATTACAATTTGGGTATTGTGCCAGTGTTTTTCCATCACAGGGCCCCGACCAGCTGCACCGATCCTGGCTAGCCCCCCCATCCTGGGTACCCAGTGAAAGTGACAATTTGGGACTCTGAATATGCGCACAGTACTGTGATGATTAGTGTGTTTAACCTAATTAACCTGATTTCCCCCTTCCTTGTTGCAGCTCCTTAAATAAATCAGATATGTTGGTTTCAGCAAAGGTACACTGGCTGAGGTATTCATTTATGTTAAAGTATTGTACTGTGGTTTTTGCACTGTATCATCTTGTTTTACAGGAGGTCCCCAGCGTCCAGTCGACAGAGCCAGTCCTGGGGGTAAGTGTACATTGTGAAGATATTCCTAATGCATTGTGTTGGCCACTAGTGAGAAGAAATGGTGGTTACAGTGTCCCAGAGGGCTGTGACCAAGTTAGTTTAACTACTGCAAACCCTGACCTCTGGGTGGAGGCACCCGCCATTGGACCTAGGCCCCTCAACCTGTTAGTAGTTAAGCAGGTAGGGGTAGTAGCCCTTGGGATAGCGCCACCTAGGGGTTACATCTTGGAGGCTCACCACTGGGATTGTCTGTCCTCTAGTGGCCATATTTACGAACCACTGTAAAAAATAAATAAATAAATGGGTACCCAACAGAAGTGGCTGTGCACCGGTTGGTGGAGTGCTGTACCGGGGAGGAGATCGACCCCCAAAATGCTATGCTTATCCTGGTCATCCCCCTGGGTATCAATACAGTCACTGTACAGGGAGTACTTTCCAAGGTGGAAGGTTTACAAAACCCTGTGGTGGTGGGTCAACATGCTAATCTGCTCACCCACACTTTCCTGGCCCTAGTAGAGTTTAGGGATCTCATAGATAGCTCCAAAGTGCCACAGACTATTACCCCAGAGGGAGCCCTCAATGCCTGGAGAGTGATAACTAAGGACAGTAAAGACCTGGGAGGAATGAGCCCCCCCCCCCCACTATCTGAAACTTTTGAGGAGAAATTTGCTAAATGGTTGCTGGGGAAGGGGAAAACTGTGGAGGACTTGAAGAAACTATTCTTGCCACCTGGGCGTGTTCCTCCCCCAACACCCTCTCCAGCTCCAGTACTCGTAATGGTGGCTGAATCAATGCAGGCTCCTATTTCTTCACCTGCCATTAGTCACGACTCTTACCGAAGGTTGAGGATCTTCTCTGACACCTTCCCCACCCCCCAAGGGGAGGATGACTGGGAGACCTGGGTAGACTATGTTGCCCCTCAAGTGCTAGAATGGCAATGCTCGGAAGCCAAAAATGAAAGAAGGTTAGTGAGAGCCTCCGAGGTCCTGCCCCGGCTACCATCCGTGCTAAACAGGCCAGTAACCCTAAAGCAACTGCACAGGACTGTCTTGAGGCCTTAGAGAATGTGTATAGGAGCTCAGATTCTGATGAGGACCTGTGGTGGAGAGTAAGAAATGCACAACAGTACCAAGGGGAGTTGTTGTCTGTGTATGTATCTCGGCTGGAAAAATTGTTGCAAGAATGCCTCAGAAAGGGTAGTTTGCCAGTGATTGAACTGGACCGAACCAGGCTGGACAGGATCCTTAAGTCTGCCCCCTTCTCAGAACTGCTGTTGCTTCAGTTACGCCTGGCAAATCGACTGGAATCCCCACCCTCCTATGATGAGCTAATGAGAGAAATTTGAGGAGTTGAGAAAAGGCGACCTCGGGAGGGACTTGCACCAATAGCTGTGGCTACGACCCGAGTGACTGAGGGTGACCCATCAAGTGAAGTTCAGGGGCAGAGGTTGGCAGTTAATGAGTGCTCTGAGAAGGAAAAAGATATGCCACAATGGGGCGAACTGTTGAGAGAGTTTGGGGAAATAGAAAACAGTCTCTTTATGAAGGCGGTTCCTGCAAGTACAGGCCCCGACCCTCATCCGACTGCATCTGCTATGGGGGTGGGGGTACCCACCCATGCATCTCCTGTTGACAACAGCTCAAAACTTGATGTCTTGACCATGGAAGTGGGGAAATTGATGAGATGTCTCCAAATACTTATCATGCCGCAGACAGAGATGGCACCAAGGTTTCCATTTAGTAGTACCCCCGCCCTGGCTCTCAGTGTGACGCCTCAGCCAGCTCAAACTCTAGAAAGTATGTTTTGCTATAATTGTGGGAAGGGTGGGCACATGAAGAGAGAATGCCGGTCCCCAAAAGACACAGACAAAGTTGCATATAGGCTACAAGGAGAGCTTCGGAGAAAAAATCAGTGGTTAAGAGGTGCACGAAATGATCCCAGTGAGGGCCCCAAAAATGCTACCTCACGTACCTTTGTGGCAAGGTCAGTTGCCCAGGCCCCAGCTACCGCCTCTCCAGACTGGTCCAGAATAGTGGGTCCCTCCATGGAGACCACTGTAAAGGTGAATGGAGTGTCTACAAGAGCTATATTAGACAGTGGCTCCCAAGTGACAATTATGTTCCAAGACTGGTATCAGAAGCATTTGTCTGATGTACCCTTACAACCGTTGGAGAGGCTGCATGTCTGGGGGTTAAGTGAGAAGGCCTACCCCTACTCTGGTTATATCCAAATTTGGCTGTCTTTTCTCACCTCTGTGGCTGGAGTGGCCAAGCAAGTAGAGACCCTGGCCCTAGTGTGTCCCCCTACGGACTGTATGATGGGGTTCCTCTACTAGTGGGACTAATGCACATATGTTTGGATGGCTGGCACAGTTGTGTTATGAAAAACAGGGGTCAAGGGCTGGTAGGTTATAGAATTCCGGCCTTGATTAAGAGCTATGAGGGGCACAGAGAGATGTTGAAAAAGTAGAACCAGAGGAACCGGTTGGAATTGTCTAGAAGAAGGATCCTGAGTCTCTGATCCTGGTGTCAAATGCCCAGTGTACCTTACAGGGAGAGGTCCATATCACAAAGGATGTCAAGAATAAAATATTAATGTTGGATGCACTAGGTGACAGAAAATTGCCAGAGGGACTGCTGGTCAAGCCTAGTATTTTGCCTGCTGGAGCCCATGCTTATGCCAGAAGGGTAATGGTTCAAGTTCATAATGTGTCTGACAGAGAGATTCGAGTAAATAGAGGTTGCACCCTGGCTAATGTGCATTGTGCAGACACTGCAGTGCTACCCAGTAGCAAGAGTTCGGGGAAGAATGACGGAGTAAAGCCTGACTTGTTTGATTTCGGTGACTCCCTGTTGCCAGCTGAATGGAAAGTGAGGATCAGTGAGAAGCTTGCCCAGAGAGACCAAGTGTTTTCTTTAAAGGAATGGGACGTAGGATGCATGCAAGGAGCTGAGTACCATATCCGGCTGCATGATAAAAGGCCATTTCGTGAGAGGTCTCAACGCCTGGCACCTGCTGACATAGATGATGTGAGACGGTATCTGCAAGAGATGCTAGCTGCTGGTGTAATACAAGAATCCAGAAGCCCCTATGCTTTCCCCATTGTGGTAGTGAGAAAAAAGAATGGGACAGTAAGGATGTGCGTGGATTATCACACTTTAAACCGGCGGACTATCCCTGATCAGTACACTATGCCCCGCGTTCAGGATGCTTTGGACTGTCTAAACGGGAGCAAGTGGTTCTCTGTGCTGGATCTCCAGTGGGTACTACCAGATCCCGATGGCCCCAGAGGACCGTGAGAAGACAGCCTTTATCTGTCCACTTGACTTCTATGAATTCATGAGGATGCCTCAAGGGATTTCAGGTGCCCCAGCCACTTTTCAATGATTGATGGAGCGTGCAGTGGGGGACATGAACTTACTAGAGTGCCTGGTATAACTAGATGATGTTATTGTGTTTGGCAGCTCACTGGAGGAACATGAGAGCAAATTATTCAAGGTGTTGGACCGACTGGAAGATTTTGGCCTTAAACTGTCCATTGATAAGGGTCAATTCTTTCAAACATCAGTAAAGTATGTGGGACACATAGTATCCACCGAGGGAATAGAGACCGACCCAAGTAAAGTTGAGGCCTTGACCACCTGGCCACAGCCCAAAAATCTAAAAGAACTGCAAAGATTCCTGGGATTCTGTGGTTATTATCGGCGTTTCATCAAGGACTATTCAAGAGTGATCCACCCTTTACTTAACCTTACTCAAGGGTATCCCCAACCCACAAAAGATACAAAAAGTCAGCGGTCCTTGAGACTTAAAGAGTGTATTTTCGTCCAAGTGAAGTATTTGGGGCCCACTGAAGTCCTGATTGTGAGACTGCTTTTCATGAGATTATATATCAACTTACCCACGCTCCAGTGTTGGCCTATGCCGATCCAACAAAACCTTATGTCCTGCACACTGATGCTAGCTTGCAAGGGTTGGGGGCTGTGTTGTACCAAGAGCACAAGAATGGCCTGAGACCAGTGGCCTTTGCCAGCAGAAGCCTGACCCCTTCTGAAAAGAACTATCCCGTACGTAAGTTAGAGTTCCTAGCTTTGAAGTGGGCCATTGTTGACCAATTCCACGAGTACTTGTATGGGGCTAAGATACTGGTAAAAACTGACAATAATCCTTTGACCTATGTGCAGACTTCAGCTAAGTTGGATGCCACTGGCCATAGGTGGCTCTCTGCCTTATCTACCTACGACTATGCAGTTGAATACAGAGCAGGCCTGAACTACATAGATGCTGATGCTCTCTCCCAGAGGCCTGTTCCCCAGAATGACTGGGTCAGACTGTCAGAACCTGATATTCGAGCACTCTACCAGAAGTTTGACAGGGAGGAACAAATGTCCATGGACGCAGTGGACTGTATGGTGGATTGTTTGGGACCTTCTGAGAATTGCATACCTGCTGCGTGTTGCCACTTTTCTGCAATAGACATTGGTGCACTGCCTCAGCTGGACAATGACAGTATTCGGCGGGCTCAGTCCCGAGATCCCATGATCAAATCAGCTTTAGAAGCCCTCTATGCAGGGAAAGATGTGTCCAAATTATGTTCCACTGATTTGAGAACTGCATTGTTATACAAAGAAGGTCCTAAGTTGAAACTGATCAATAGACTGTTATACAGAGAAACAGTAGACAGAGGGGGACAAGTAGACAAACGACAACTAGTGCTGCCCACTGCTTTTTGAGACTCAGTGCTTAGGTCCTTACACAACCACATGGGGCACCTTGATATAGACAGAACACTTGACTTGGTGAGATCCAGATTCTATTGGCCTAAGATGGGGACTGATGTGGAGCAACACATTCAAACTTGTAGTCGCTGCTTGCAAAGGAAAGCTTTGCCCCAGAGGGCTGCCCCCCTTGTTAACATCACCACCAGTGCACCCATGGAGCTGGTCTGTATTGATTTTCTGAGCTTGGAGTCAGATCAAAGAAATATTAGTAATGTGCTGGTGGTCACTGACCATTTTACAAGATATGCCCAAGCTTTCCAACCAAGGACCAGAAGGCATCCACTGTGGCAAAAGTACTTGTAGAAAACTTTTTTGTTCACTATGGGGCTCCACAAAGAATCCATTCTGATCAAGGGAGAGACTTTGAGAGTCGCCTGATCAAAGTTCTAGACTCTCTACCCCATTGGAGACTCCCCTGACAAGTGAGGACAGTGCTGAAAATGAGGCTCAGAGTGCAGAAACTGTAACAGTTCCCCCTAGAAAGACTGGTCGAGCTATAAAGCCTGTGGTGCACCTCAGTTATGATTCCCCTGGGAGGCCCGTGGACTTGCCTCTCAATGTTGTCCATAAAGGAGTGTATGTGTCCCCGAGCTCATTGCCCAAACTGAACATCAGTGCTAACTCCAAGTTACTTGTGTTGCCCTCTAGGTATGGTGCCTCTGCCCCATCCAGCCCCAAGGTAGCTGATAGGGAAAGGCCTCCTCTCTTCAGGTTTCATGTACAAGAGGTAATAACCTGAGTTATGGTACAATGTGTGTGTAATACTGTGTAAAGAGTGACGTACTGCAAAGTTTCAGAAATGCGTTTCTGGTAAAGTGATATATTGACTGATGATTACATGTATGAGCCTAATGTGATACTGATGTAAATGTATATGGGTGTATTGAAACGTATGGGGGTACTTGCTTGATGTAGACACCAAGTTTTCCCAGGCCAGGAAGGGTGTAACCCCCCCTGCAAATGGGGGTTCCCAAAAAGTTTTCCAGGAGCTTGCTTGAATGCTCCAAGCCTGTATGGTGTTTGGTGTTTAAGCCGTTTATCTCCGAGTGCTTTTAGAGCCTCTGGTACTGTCTCTTTAAGAGCTGTCTGCTTGCAGACATAATTAGTTTGTATGGGGGGACTGTGTGTTTTCCTGTTTGAGTCCTGCTCGAGCTACTGATAAATCGCTCCATTTCTGCCATCGCTAAGTGGGCAAAAGAAGCACTCTTCAAAGATGTAATTGTTTGCTTGTAACCTGTTAGAGTAATAATGAAAATGCAGTTTTATTTACCCTGCTTTCTTGTAGCAAGGACAGTGCAGAGTGGCTCCCTCATGTTGGTTCTGAACTGCTGAACTGGACCAATCATGGTGGGGATCCTTTAAAATGGAGCCTGCTCTGGGCGAATCAGAACTTGGACTCTCCTCTGAAGCCTGCTGTAAGGATTGTAAGGGCAGTGACTCTGGGAAATGTGGTTTTGACTTTGGCGCCTTTTTTCCACCAACAAGGGGAGTTTACTGTGAGTGACAGCCAAACCAGCCAACTGAACTGGGAGGAACTCAAAGGAAATGCCTGGCTCTGTCTACTGGAAAGATCAGATCAGTTTGGGCAGTGAAGAGACAAGGAGCTGGGTGCTTCTTCGGTGTTTAGGTTTAGCGCAGGAATCACGTGTAAGGCCCTAAGTTTTGGTCTGCAGCCTGTGCAAGCACCTGTTTGGACTGAATCCGACCTGTGAAGAGAATCAAGGAGATCTGAAGAGTAGAAACCAGGCTCACCCTGTAGAAGAATGGAGAAATTGCTGAATCACGCTCGGTCTGTCAGGAACTGAATCTGCTGTGTGTTCTCCCGGGTATTGTGCAGTAATTGCAATCGGGATAGAGAAGCAGCCTGCCTGGTATAGTACTTTCCTTTTACATATAAATGTGTGTAGTGCTTGTGGGGGATTGCGTTTCAAATCCCCTGTACAGTGAATTGAGTGCATGAAGCTGGAAGTAAACCCCGGCTTAATCCAGACTACATGCATTTGCTCTAAACTGCAGTGGGGTCCAGTCACAAGAACCTTGTCCACATGGTCTGCTCCTCCTGGCAATCCAGGACAGTCTGCCTTCCATCCAGTTCCCAGCATTGAGTTTGTGAGTACAAAGCAGGGTAGCTCCCTGCCATCTGTTTATCAAATTGCAAGTGTGTCATCTAATTGTTGTTGTTTTTCATTTCTTCACGAACTGAGCCAACCGGCTCCAGATTACAATTTGGGTATTGTGCCAGTGTTTTTCCATCACAGGGCCCCGACCATCTGCACCGATCCTGGCTAGCCCCCATCCTGGGTACCAAGTGAAAGTGACAATTTGGGACTCTGAATATGCGCACAGTACTGTGATTATTAATGTGTTTAACCTAATTAACCTGATTTCCCCCTTCCTTGTTATAGCTCCTTAAATAAATCAGATCTGTTGGTTTCAGCAAAGCTACACTGGCTGAGGTATTCGTTTATGTTAAAGTATTGTACTGTGGTTTTTGCATTGTATCATCTTGTTTTGCAGGGGGTCCCCGGGGTCCAGTCGACGGAGCCAGTCCTGGGGGTAAGTGTACATTGTGAAGATATTCCTAATGCATTGTGTGTCACTAGTGGGAACAAAGGGGGGTTACAGTGTCCCAGAGGGCTGTGACCAAGTTAGTTTAACTACTGCAAACCCTGACCTCTGGGTGGAGGCACCGGCCATTGGACCTAGGCCCCTCAAGCTGTTAGTAGTTAAGCAGGCAGGGGTAGTAACCCTTGGGATAGCGCCACCTAGGGATTACACACAGATCCTCCATCTTTTTCAGCAGTTGCCTGTGAGGCACTGAATTGAAGGCCTTGCTGAAATTGAAATAAAGTAAATCCACAGCATGCCCCCATCCACTGTCCTCATCACCCAGTCAAAGAAAACTATAAGGTTAGTCTGACAAGACCTTTCTGCCACGAACCCATGCTGATTCCTATCCTGGAGGCCATTGCTCTCCAAGTAGTCCACTAGGTCCTCCTGGACTAGTGACTTCATCAGTTTCCCTATAACTGAAGTAAGATTAACAGATCTGTCATTTCCTGCCTGCTCCTTGTCCCCCAACCTTGTGGACCAAAATCACATTCACCACTTTCCAGTACTTCAGAACTACTCCTGATGGCAATGAGCTATTGAAGAGTCCTACCAGGGGGTCAGCTACTTCCACTGCCAGCTTCCTGAGCACCCCCAAGTGCATCCCTTCTGGCTCCAAGGCCTTCTCTTTCTTTATGGCTACTAACCCTTTCCTGGCCCTTTTGCTGTTAAATACTGACTGCCTCATCTCCGGGACACCTTTTGTGGCCACCTTAATGCCACTGTCTGACAAGGGCCCGCTGTCTTCCCTGGTGAAGACAAAGTGAAAGTAGTCATTAAGGATGGCTGCCTTGTGCCCGTCCTCCTGTATAACCCTATCTCCCTCCATAAGCCAAACCATTCCCCCTTCTTTCCTATTTTTTTCACTTGTATACCTGAAGAATTGTTTTTCTCCACTCTTGACCTTCTCAGCAATACGCAGCTCAGTGTTACCCTCCCTAACCACCCTCTTTGCTTCCCTGGTTCTCAGCTGGTATTTTCCCCATTCTTCCTCCTCATGCTTTCCTTTGTACCTAATGAAAGCCATTTTTGGCCCTCACTGCTTCCCTGACCCCTTCCAAAACCACATTGGTCACTTGTACTTGTTACTCTTGGTTACTGTTCTAAAGCATATCTTCAATGCCCCAAGAATGGCCCCCTTTATTATCCCTCGTCTCATCTCCACCCCTCCCATGCTGTCTACCCCGAGTAGCCTGTTCCAGACCAACTCCCTTATCCTGTCAAAGTCCACTCTTCTGAAATCGATTACCTCAGCTGTTGATTAAGGTTTACCAGTCTTTATTTTTTAAATTTTTTTCTATTTAAAAGTTGACTGAATTACAGGATCGTTTCTATGAGAAACAAGTCTCATTTACAGAACGGCCCAAGTTATTTAAAACAATGAATACATAACTGACATAAACGACACTAATTATAGCAAGAACAAGTAAAATCTTGATGCAACAACAATTTTTAAATCACAAGTCAGTTAAAACAATAAATGCATAAACTGACATAAACAACATCAATTATAATATTACATGTAAGTTGTTCCTGTAGCAACAACTTTTTTTTAGGTCATGTTTGAAAATATGGAGATTGTGTCCCCAGGGCCAGCTCAAACCAGACAGCATTATGGTCATTGTTCCTTAGTGGTCCCCCTACCTGCACTGCCCATACCATCTCTGAGTTGGTGAGTACCACATCAAGGATGGCAGCCTGCCTCATGGGTTCTCTAACTAGCTGTGCCAGCAGATAGTCCTGGGCTGTATCCAGCAGGGCCTTACTTCTGGTGACCCTGGCAGTCAGAACATCCCAGACAATGTCCAGCAGGTTCAGGTCACCGATAACTACCCCCCATCTCCTTTGTCACTCCCCTGTCTAGTTCTACTTCGAGCTCCAACTCCCTCTCCTCCACCTGTCCTGGGAGTCTATAGATCACCCCACCTGTATTTTGTTACCTGATGTCACTGCGAGCTGCTCCCACAGTGATTTTGTCTCCCCAGTACTTCCCCTGATGTGCCCATCCTGCACAGCCTCAATGCCGTCACTGACATAGAAGGCTACCCCTCCCCCTTTCCTTTTTCCTCTATCCCTCCTAAACATGGTGTAGCCTGGGATCGTCAGGTCCCAGATGTTATTGCCCAATGCTCAAGTCTCTGTGATGGCCATGAGGACCACCTAAAAACATAGAAACATAGACTTTGACGGCAGATAAGGACCGCTTGGCCCATCTAGTCTGCCCATTTCCCTACGTACAGGATAGGCCACAGATCCTAGTTAACCAACAGCCTATTTCTTCCTACCCCCCACAAGAATTGCCTTATGTCTGTCCCATGCGTTCTTGAATTCTCCCACAGTTTTAGACCCCACAACCTCCTCAGGAAGGCTGTTCCATGCATCCACTACCCTCTCTGTGAAATAATACTTCCTCACATTGCCCCTGAACCGCCCCCTCTATCTTTAAATTGTGTCCCCTTGTTCTTGCACGTCTCTTTTTCTGAAAGATGCTACCCTCTTGGACTTTGTTGATTCCACTGAGGTACTTAAAAGTTTCTATCATGTCCCCCCTCTCCCTTCTTTCCTCAAGGGTATACATATTAAGCTCCTTTAGTCTCTCTTCATACGGCTTCTCTTGCAGACCCTGTACCATTTTAGTTGCCCTCCTCTGGACTGCCTCTATCCTGTCTATGTCCTTGCGGAGATAGGGTCTCCAGAACTGGACACAGTACTCCCGATGGGGTCTCACCAACTGTCTGTACAGAGGGATAACAACTCCCTGTTTTCTGCTGCTGATGCCTCTCCCTAGGCATCCCAGTATACCCCCAGCCCTCCCTACTGCCTTCTCACATTGCTTGCTAACCTTAAGGTCATCTGATATGATTATCCCCAGGTCCCTTTCCTTTTTTGTTGTTGTTACTACCTTTTCCCCAATTGTGTATTTTTCCCCTGGGTTCTTGTTTCCCAGGTGCATTATTTTGCACTTCTTTGCATTGAATCCTAGCTGCCATACTTCTGACCATTCCTCCAACCTTGCCAAGTCCCTTCTCATCCTTTCCACACCTCCTTGTGTATCAACCCTGTTGCAGATCTTTGTGTCATCTGCAAAGAGACATACTTTTCCTTCCAGTCCCTCTGCAATGTCACTTATGAAGACATTAAAAAGGACTGGACCCAATACTGAACCCTGCGGTACCCCACTAGTAACCCCTCTTTCTTCAGAGTGGACTCCATTTACAGTTACCTTCTGTGTCCTGTTGTCCAGCCAATGTTTACCAGGCTACCACCCTGGGACCCACTCCCAGGCTGGTTAATTTGACCATTAATCTTTTGTGTGGGACTGTGTCAAATGCTCCTAAAGTCTGTAGGTAGGCCATGTCCACAGCCCCTCCCTGGTCTACTACTTTGGTCACCCAGTCAAAGAAATCTATTAGATTCGTCTGACATGACCTTCCTGCTGTGAACCCATGCTGCCTTGGGTCCTGTGCCCCACTGGCCTCTAGGTACTCAACTATTCTTTCCTTCAGAAGTGACTCCATCACTTTCCCTACCACAGAGGTCAGACTGACAGGTCTGTAGTTTCCTGCCTCTGTCTTGGTCCCACTTTTGTGAAGGGGAATCACATCTGCCTTCTTCCAGTCCTCGGGCACCACACCATCCTCCCATGATTTATTAAAAAGAGTAGCCAGTGGTTTCACTAGTGCCCCCCTTAATTCTTTTAGAATTCTGGGGTGAATTCCATCAGGCCCCATTGCTTTGTCCACCTTCAGTTTTAGGAGTTCTTACAGAACCCTTTCTTCTGTGAAAGGACTGGGATGACCCCCTATCAAGAGTGCTACTGTTAATTGGATTGGCACTTCCCCTCCTCTTTTGTGAATACTGAGCAGAAATATTCATTCAGTATCCCTGCTTTTCACTGTCCCCTCTGCCCACCCACGTTCATTCTATTCAGCCTCACTATCCCTCCTTTGACTTTCACGCTCGCTGATGTACCTATAAAGGTTTTATCCCCTTCTTAACGAGTTAGCTATCCTTTCCTCAGTTTGGGCCTTTGCTATTCTGACTTCCTCCCTGCTTCCTTCTGCCTTAACAAGGTACAGCTCTCTGTTCTGCTCCTTCTGTGTTTCCTTATACTTCCGAATGCTATCTTTTTCTTCCTGACTTTTACAGCCACCTCTTTTGAGAACCATAGTGGCTTTTCTTTCGTTTTGATTTGTTTATTTGCTACACAAAGGCTTGTTGCCTCTGTGATGGCAGTTTGATGATTCCTCATTGTTGCTCCACACCTCCTTCTAGCCTGTTTACTAGTGCTTTTCTGAGGCACTCTCCATCTTGCCAAAGTCAGCCCTCCTGAAGTCCAGTACCCTCACTTTTGTAAAGCTTGACTCTGTAGCTGAGTTTAATGTGAACCACACTGTTTGATGGTCACTTGTTCCCAGATAGCAACCCACTTCTAGATCTGAGATCCCTCTCACTGCCCCGTTTGAGGCACGAGGTCTAAGATTGCTCCCCATGAGTGGGTTCCGAAACTAGCTGTCTGAGGCCTGCCACCTGTAGGGCATCAAGAATGGCCCTGCTTTTGGATGTGGCTGCAGCAAATGTGCTCCAGTTAACATCTGGCATATTCAGGTCTCCCATCAACAGTATCTCCCCTTTCTCTGCCATTCTAAGAATGCCTTCTATCATATCCTTGTCCATTCCCTCCCCCTGACATGGGGGTCTGTACACAACCCCTGTGCGGATTGTGGTGCCCTTTCCAGTCTCCAAGGTGACCCACAGTGCCTCCTCTCCTCCCTGTTTACACCTCTGTGTCTTCCATCACAGCCTGGTGCTCAGCCGCTCACTGATTTTAAAACCTAGACTCCTGATGTTGAGGCAGACCCCTTTAATGCCCTTTGACTATTTACCTGTCCTTTTCATGTTTGCTTGCACACATGTGCAAGAAACACAATGCCATCATACGAGTTTTTGCAGGTGTGGCACCCTATCTTCCAGTGCAGTCAGTGTGTTTGCAGGTGCGGCCACAGTTCACCAATGAATGCTGCAGCTGTCTATGACAGCAGTTGAAAATGCAGTGGCGTACAGTTGAAAGGGAGAGATCACTTCAATGAGCGGCGATAACGTGGTGTTGATTAGCATATTGCCAGCAGTCCTGCTTGTCTTTGAGGTAACCGAGAGCAGCAGAATTCATGACTTTTCCAAACAGATAGAGGAGAGCAGCAGAGTTCATTACTGTTCCATCCCCTTAACCAGTGTTCCATCCCCTGTCCTGTACCAGCATGGAGGAGTATCCTGTGATTCCTCTTATCCCCCGTCCTGCAGTATCACAAAATCAGAGAGTGTTGCTCCTGGGTTATTTTTTTTTATTAAAGAAACTTAGACATGGGAGAAAAAGAAAGCAACACACCAGGAGGATGATCCTCCTATGCTATTTACATGAGCTCCCCCAGCCGCACAGAGTATGGCTGACGGGGGTGCACGCCCAATCTTCTGTCAGCTCCGCAGCCCCCCACAGACTTCTAGGTGCCACACTGGGAGCCCATCCCAGCATGGCAAAAGTCATAATGGTGACGGGGTGCCCAATCCCCCGTCGGCTCCACTCAACACCCCCCCCCAAAAAAAAAACAGATTTACAGTTGCCACGCTGGGATCCCACCCCAGCATGGCAAACATCTGTATGGCCGACGGGGGTGCCCAATCCCCTGTCAGCTCCACTGCCCCCCCAAAAAAACTTTCAGCTGCCACTCTGTAAGCCCACCCCAGCATGGCACAAGTCCCACGTAGTCTTCTTAAAAACAAAAAAACACACCTGAAAACAAAAAACGGACCCTCGTTGATTGTCTTGCCCCCCTTCCCAACTCGCACCCACCCTCTGCGCATCCACCTTCCCACACCCCCCCTCACCCCATACTTACCTCGAGAGTCCAGCGTGATGATCTTCGGTGGACCGGGAACACGTCTGCACTCTTCAAAGACGACCGCGAACTGAAGAAATGCAGGTAAGCTGTATAATGGCATAAATGGGTTTTTTTCAACTTTGGTGCATATCTCAGCCATTTTGGGGAATTTTTTCGTCACATTTTCAACATGGGGTTTTGGGGGTCCCACCTCATGAACTCAGTCACTGTCATTTTGTTATTCGGTCCCGAAAGGTGATTTCGTGGTCACTGCGTGGAATCACCTTTCGGGACCAAGTAACGAAACAACAGTGTCACAATTCATGAGGTAGGCCCCCCAAAACCCTATGTTGAAAATTTAGTGAAAAAATTCCCAAAAATGACACTCTCGTAACTTCGCAAATTTTTTATATTTTCACCCCAGATTTTCAACCTTGCCATTTTACTACACCTCCTTATCAGCAGTATGGCTGTCATTTTTCATATCTTGCCCAAAATGTGTTTTCGTGCAGGTAGCGCCCAATGGTGCGGTTGGTGTGCGAAATCAATGTTAGGGACAGATTAAGAAAATCACAGTGACACTGTTTGTGAGTAGAGGTCTTAAAACGGCTATGTTGAAAATTTGGTGACAGAAGTCCATAAAATGACTGTGTTATGAGTATGCATTGCGCAGTTTCCACGCACCCTCGTAAGTTCACAAATTTGTACTATTTTCAGTCCAGATTTTCAACACTGGCGTTTTTCCACACCTCTTTAGAACAGTACAACTGTCATTTTTCAGACCCTGGACAAAATGTGTTTTCGCACTTCCGGTGCAGAAACGCATGGTCGCTGTGGGAAATCAGTGTTCGGGACAGATTAAGAAAATCACAGCGACACAGTTTATGAGTGGAGGTCCCAAAATAGCTGTGTTGACAATCTGCTGTAAAATATCCCCAAACTAATTACATTATGGGTGTGCGTTGCGCAGTTTCTACGCACGCTTGTGACTTCACTTTTTTTATATTTTCACTCCAGATTTTCAACATTGCCATTTTTTACACCTTCCCATGAACAGTACAGCTGTCATTTGTCACATCCTGTCCAGAATGTGTTTTTGCACCTGTGGTGCCAAATGGCACAGTCCATGTGCAAAATCAGCTTTTGGCTAATGAATTGCCACTGTTCATGAGGTGGAGGTCACAAAAAACCATGTTGAAAATTTGGAGTGAAAATACTAACGAATGCCTGGGCGTGAGTAGGGGTTCCGACCATAATGCCCCACCCTGTAGAGACTGACAGGCATCAGGGGTGTGACTTGGGATTGCTGCCTGTAATGCTCATGCCATTCCACCCACACCCACACCCTGCAGCCAGTGACAGGCATCGAGGTGTGCTTTGGACTCTTCGGCCCCAAAGTTCACCCCATTATCCTATACTGCACCCATCTCACCATATTTCACAATATTGACTCCAATCTCTCTCTTTCTAATATCCACCTTTTTGCAGATGACACTGTACTTTATGTGAGCGATCCCTCACCATCAAAAGCCTGTGAGCTCCTACAGTCTCAATTCTCCCTCCTCCAGCATAACCTATTAAAAAGGAAATTATTACTAAATGCTAAGAAAACCAAAGCTATGTTCTTTGCCCACAAGAACTGTTCTTCCACTATCCCATCATTCACCCTCCCACAACTCTCTACCATCCTTGGTGAAAATCTAGAATATGTTGACAAATTCAAATACTTAGGAGTATGGATAGACAATAAACTAGACTATACTACCCGTTGAAGAGCTCCTGAAAAGCTAAGACAAAGACTTGGTCTATTCTATAGAATCAAACACTACCTGACCAAAGATTCCAAACAAAGATTAATCCTTGCATCATTCATGTCCTCATTGATTATGCTGACTTCTCACGGTCATTGCTCCCTCTCCCATCTAAACAAACTAGACACCTGTATCATAGAGCTATTAGATTCATTACTGACCTTCCTCTAGCACCATCATTGCTCTCTCTACAATGCAGTCAGCTGGACATCCCTGCAACATAGAAGAAGAAAATGCTGCTATCTGGATCTACAAAGCTCTGACAAACAAACTCCTTCTACATCTCAGATTGCTTCAACCAGATCACATCCAGGCCCTACACCTTGAGGATCAACAAACTGATCCTACTGAAGATTCCTATCACCTGCACCCGTATGGAAGAGCTGCATTCAGTTATTCCCTGGCACTTATCTGGAATTCTATCAAAAGACATTGAAAATGGAAACACTGATCCCCACCATCCTTCAAAAAGCTGTACACAGCCTAATCCCAGATTCATGCAATTGCTTCCACAAGGCCTAGTCCTCCCACACCCCACCCCCCCACTCTCTCTCTCCCCACCCTTCTAAATCTCATCCCTATTCTTCTATCGTTGCTCTGGTCCTTTCCACATCAAACCACAAACATATTTGCCCACCATGTACCATTATCCAAGCCTTATCCCCACCAGACTGTTTGTTTCTCACCTTTAATAGGTTTTTGGTTTACTGTCCTTTGCCTTGTATATATGTAAATAATTGTATATCTATCTCACTCATAAATGTTTGTATTTGTGCTATTTCAATATCATGTATTTTGTATACACTCTGTAACCTTTTTTGTTATGACCACTCAGGTCCATCTTGTAAATGAGCTATGCTCAATGATGTTCGCCTGAATAAATAAAGATTTTGATTGATTGATTGATTGATTTCCTTATGGAATGGGGTAAGCATAAGGCCCAAAGACCCCAAGGCACACTGTGACACTTGTCAGAGTCTGCAGGTTAGGGTGTGGTGAAATGGCGTAGCCATTATGCCTGACGACCCAAAGGCACACCCCAATGCCTGTCAGTCTCTGCAGGGTGGTGGTGGAGTTGGCTTTAGTTCAATACTTCACTGCCATTCCTATTATGCATCTCTCTAACGCCTGCACTACCAATGCCAATGCCAGCAAGCAAACATTCAGCCAGGCGTCATTTAGGGTAGCCAGAAGTGCGCGTCGCGACCCGCCGCGCAAAAGAAACCTGCGACCCTATGACAGGGCTTGCACCCCTGCCAAGGCTTAATTAAAATGGAAGCACTTGCCGCTGCTGGCCAGCTGAATTAAAAAAAAAAAAAAAAATCTTTTTGCTTCCCCAGCAGTTATGTGCCTGCACTTGTGCTGTGAGGAGGTTTCAGGAAGTATTCTGTCTGTGCTGCCATCACATTAGTTAAAATTGGCACAGATCACAGATGGCCCTTCCGTCCGTTGGTTGCAACCCCCAAATCATTCTGACTGGTTGGTTGGGGTTCGCAAGTACCACTTGCACCACTGTGATTGGCTGGGAGGGAGAGCTTATTAGGCGCGATAGCATGCGTCAACTCTGGGCAATTCGTGAGTGAGGACTGGCGGGATTCGGGGGAATCAGGCTAAGGCGAGGACACTGGCGGTTTCATCGTGTTGTCTGTTGACTGTCGTAGTATGAGTCGGGAGTTGGAGGGATACACACACCACCAGGCTGAGCAGCAGACAGACTAGCGGTGCTGCTGTAGAGAAGGCGACCGGGGAGTTAGGTGAAGCGAGTGGACTGGGCTGGGCAGTGATTCGAGCACTCTGGTGGGGTTAGGGTCTGGAGGGAGGGAGGTTGGTTTATTAGGCAGGCAGGCTGAGGCCTACGTGGCGGACTCTCCAAGTGGCATGGTGGCATGTAGGTGTCCTCTTCAGTCAGGCGGCGTGCCGGCACCGCATCAGGCAGCAGAGCAGCCAGCAGGAGCCTCAGAGGAGGCGGGAGTGAGGTGAGTAGCTGCAGTAGCAGAGGAGCGGCCGTCAGCACAGCCAGCCCATCGCCCAGCAAGGTAAGCAGCTGCCTGCTGGCAGGCTAGGACATTTTTCTCTTGTTTTTCACAGTCATGAGTCAGCCAATGGGACTTAACTTCAGTCCTTCACTTTCATTTATTTAAGGTGCACCTACTGAGTCTGCCAGTGTAACTCAGCCCTCCTCCACCTCTTCTTATTCATTGTAGTGATGCCTCAGCTGACTTTGTCAGCTCCTCCTCTTCTACCATTTGTAGTCTCCACTGAGTCTGCCAGCAAGAGTCTATTTATCTTCTTAGTCCCAATTAAAGAACATTAACTGAGTCTGCCTGTATCTTCATCTTATTCCCAGCTGTATTGTATTTCCTTGCTACAGTAAATTTGTCTGTAGATCACAAATCCTCTCCTTGGTGATTAAACATCTGACCCTATTCACCCTTCTTAAATCAATCAATGTTGTTGCTTTAGAGAGCAGTCAGATATTTTATCAAGTGGAAAACAGAGTCATCTCGGCGTGTAAAATGTTATTGTTAATAAAAGAGGGGCAAATACAGTATTTTTAAGAGCTGATCATTAAAATTATTTTATCATATCATTTAAATGTTTGGTGCCTAGATCAAAATGGTAAAAAAAATTGAAATTCCAAGATTATTTCAGCCAGTCCTACTTGGGCTCAAGGGTTTGTGTGGGGGGCAGCACTTTGGAAAAAAAAAAAAAAAAAAAAAAAAAGATTAATACCAGGACAGGATCTGATAAGAGTTTTGGGAGTGTCAGGACCTTTTTCCTTTTTTGTACATAGCAAGATCATCAACAGAGGGAGTAAGGCTGCTTCTGTGCTCAGTGGCACCTGGTTCCACTGCATCTCAGCACCGTGTCAATACAGTGCCAGATTTCAGCAACTGTCACTAATGGTTACCTCTCCGTTTATGGGTGACTGTGCCCCTCCCCCCACCCTTGAGGTGGCTGTACTAACACTTCCCCATACTAAATATACCAACTCCAGTGGTGCAGACCTCAGGAAGGGGCACAGAGAGGTTGCCATAAATGATATTCACGAAATCTGGTGCTCTACTGACACAGCATTGTAAAGGTGGTGGTGTACTGATGGTATATGGTGGCACCCACCAGTCTTGTTTAACTTGATTAGTTTCTCTTGGCAGGAAAAATAACAATTTTTGAAGTGATCATATTCAGCTTAAGCCAATTATATCCACTCCAGACAGCATTTGCTCCACCAGAAATCCTGATCATTCTGCTGTCCTTAACTACACCATTGCTCTCTCAAAAATAGTCCAAACATAATCGGCCTAAAAAAGAGAGAGCATCCAGATGTGTCTAAATTAAGGATGGAAGAACCAGTTCAGGTATGATCAGAACCTTCCAGAGGAACCTGTGCTAGTTTCTGTAAAATATTCATATCAGCACTTTTTTTCAGGTTCTGATAATTTCTGAAACATAGCTTTTGGAGCTTAATATCTCCCCTCCCATAAGCGGAGTCTTGATCTAGAAAAGAAGGCTGGTGGTGGGGGCAAATTACCCATAATTAAGGCAGGAGGTGTGAGAAGGAACCAGTGGGCCAGGTCTGTATTAAATGGTCATATTCACAGTGGTGTTACACAGGGGTACTAACTAGCTGTATGGCACAAATTATATTTACTTGTACCACTCCAGTTTGCTTTTACAGTGGATACATTTGCCTACACTGACAATAGCTTATGGGTGGACAATGATGGTTAATACTTTTTGTATTTTAAACTAAAATGTTTAGAAAGTTCAAATAAGGCTCTGATTACTATCAAAACATCTCATGGCTTATCAGAACCTATTGGAACCTCAAAACCCTTTGTGATTCTCCATCTTTACTCTAAATAACTTTAGAAGTTGCTTCAATTGTCTTTAATTATTGCTGAGCCTGCAGAAGCACTTTTAATTAATTTTATCAACAAACCCCACCATTTATCTTATTAAGTAGTTACCAATTTCAAAGGCCCATTGTCCCATCAAATTCTCATGTAATAATCGCCATATTTAGTAGCTGCGACTGCATCACCTGTGCCTAATCCTACTGTTATTGATAGCTTATCCATCCTGCATAGCATCCATCTCCCCCACTTCCTCCCCTGCCTGGTGTGACCCCACTGAGCACTTACCCCCATCCCTCCTTATCCCCCAGCCTTCCTGCTTTCTCTTCACAAATATTAATCCCCAATATTCACCGCCCCAGTTTCCCCTCACCTCACCTCCCCACTTTAAAACCCTTCCCTTATCCCTCTCTCCCCCAACATTACCCGGCCATGCCCTATCACCTACTTATATAACCCTGGGTAGATTCCTATCCAATCCCACCCCTCTGACTACTCAACCCCCTTATCCTGTCCCCCCTTTGTCTTTGCCCCCACCCTCTCCCTGCTCTCATCTATTCTGTCCCCCCCCTTGGTCACCACCACTTCGACCCTCCATAACTCTACCTGCATGCTCTAAAGCTCAGCTACCACTATAAATTGCTTGTCCACCTTAGGTATGCTCTTAGTACTGTTGCAATAAAGTTGACCTCTCCTACCTGATGTATTTAACTGTACTTACTTGAATCTGTATCTGTATGTACCATAATGTACTTGCCTGCTGTATATACCCCTATCTGTTTTGTAATGTCTCATGACCTTGTCTATTGCTTAACAACGTGGAACCTTTGTAAATGAGCTTTTAGCTCAAAGGTGTTATCTGAGATTCCAGTAAATAAATATTTTGATCAGTGAAACATAATTCAATTTTGTATTCTAGGGGACATATCTTCAAAGGCTGGTATTATATACTGTACATGTTTGTGTGAGGCCAGAATTAGCTAATTTAATTTTAATGGTGGTTTTCTAAAAGCTGGGTTCAAAAATATAAATTGTAACAGAAATTGCTCTCATGCTTCTGTAGATTATATCTAAATTTCATATATTTTGAAAGTGGCACAAACCCTTAAAGGCAGGTCTCAAAACTTCAACCATTTTGCTTTTTATAAATAAAAGTTTCCTGCATCTTCTATCATTCTGTCTGTTTTTCTCACTGGCAATAAGCCCAAGAGATGCATGAAGTATGTTAACTGCATGAGGTTAAACCATGGACATAGCCAGGATTTATTGGGGGATTCCAAATATTTCTAGGGGTCCAGGGGCATGCTCCCCCATAAAAGTTTGAAAATGTAGGAGTTAAATGGTGCAGTTTAGTGTATTTTTAGGCAATAATTCTCCCCAGCACAGGGCTGCTTATATCAGAACAGAAATTACTTTATTTTCCTGACTTTTGTTCTGTGCCTTAACAGGTAACCTTTGTTTTAGTCATCTTTGCCTTCCCAATATGTGTCCTTCCAAATACGTTGATTCACATTTCTGTCATTTGTCTGACCCAAATATTCTCTTTCCTCTGACCTGCCAGGCATTTCTACATTATTAGGATACACGGACTGAATAACAGCGGGCCAGAATAGCACCAGAGTTAAAATCTCTATCAGACATAGTGATTGCTAGACTCAGTAACAGTAAACTGTGACAACTGGAATGTTATTTGAATACTGTATTGAGACTAACAATCACATTCTGGGTGTGAATACTGAATAACACTGGCATTCCGCTTTGTAAACCCACTGCTATGACATAGGTGAGCAGGGTTTATAAGGTTCTGACATCACAACAGTGGGATTACAAGGTTGTAATCTGTTTGATTTCAATGGATAATAAGGGCTATTCATACATTATAATATTGTCTAATATTTGTACAGTTGAGGAATGGGACTTTCACTATACTGATTCCATAATTTGAGGAAAACTAGCCATTTAATTTGAATCAACATCTGTAATGACCCATTTCAGATTTATATTCAAACTTTACTATCCAGTTCACACCCATTTTTAAATTACTTGGTAACTAGCTCTATGTCACATTGACAAATGCCACCCTCTCTGGCCCGCCCACACTGTGGCCCCTCCACCTCATGCCCCCCACCTTGCTACCCCTATGATTTTGCTGAAATGCGCCCCTGCATTCAGCATTGACAAATGCTTGTTTCCTTATTCATCACTGGTCTCTTTCCTTTCCTGTTGTTGGCAGGCTCTGAGATCCCTGCCTCCTTGGTCTCCTCCCCCAGCCCAATTTGGACCTCAGCCCTATCCTTGTCTACAGTGCCTCTACAAGCCCCAAGATTAAGGAGAGTACTAGCTAGGTTCCCCTCCTTCTCTCCTACCACTTTATTTCCCTTAGACCCAATCTCCCCTGCAGTTAGTTTAACTGTATGATAAAGATGTCAGCCTTCTGCCCCAGTATGCTAGCCCCCTCTTTTGTCAGGTGAAAGTCACCCTTGAAGAGCCTCCTGTCCCAAAAGTCCCCACAGTCCCCCACAGAATGGTACCCCATTTCCTGACACTAACCCCTTGGCCCCCCATTAAACCCATCTATCTCCTACCTCCTTATTCTATATTTTTCCCACTCTGCCCCTCAGAGGGAGGACTTTAGAAAAGGTCAGGGAGTCCAAGTGTGTCTTCAAACGGCACGGGGTCATAATGTCATAGATGAAAGAGTGCAACAAACAATGCCACAACCAAAATAGTGCAAACCTAAAGAGGGTCAGTGAAAACACTGACCAAACAAGGTATGTGCAAACCCCATTGAAATCAATGGGACTCTTCATTTCTTGAGGGCCCCCCCCACACCCCACACCCCTTGACTTTAAATAACCAACTCTGTGGGGTTGTGGACTTAGGGGATGGGGTGAAACTAGGGAGGGAGAAAATTAATTTTCTTTTTAAAAAAAAAAAAAAAAGGTTGCAATACTAGGAGACCTGGAGGAACCAAACTGCGGCCCCAGGTCTCACTTACTGCTGGGTCCTGTGTCGTAACCACTCCACCACGGGAGCGGCTCAGCCAGACCCTGCAGTACAGCATCTTTCATCCCCTCATCTACTTCCTGGTCAATGACAGGAGTAGCAGTAGTTCCCTACCGCTGTTATGCCCCTGTCAGTACCAATGTTTCCACGCTTTGTACTACGTGTTTTTTGTAGCACTCTTTCTGTTGCACTATATTGACCTTGTACCATCTTCAAACTACCCCCAGGCTGTGAAAGTGCCACTTCACCATCTCTACAGTCTGGTTTGCTAGATCATTGGTACCCAGGTGTACCAGCACCCCCAGCTCCACTCTTTCTGCTATCTTTTCTATCCTGTTTACATCCCAGATGGTCTTTGCCCACTGAAGCCACCTAACCATCCTCCTCTTGTCCAACTCTTCTTCCAGCACCCTCTCAACACCCCTGATCATTGAACTGCCTATCATTAAGACTCTCCTAACTCATGTCTTTCTGTTTGTTCCTCTCAGGTGCCATCAAGCTGTCCTGCGCCTTTCCGCTGACTGACTCAGAGTTCCCCCCCCAGCACAGTCAGGTACATGAGGATCTTCCAGGGGTGCAAAGTGATTTGCTCTCTAGAAGGTGTTGGGGAGGGACAACCTTCTTATGACTAGCCCTGGCTCCCTTCTTCCCCACTCCCCACCAGACTCCATCCCTCCTGGGCCAGTGGGCCTCTGGGGTAGTGTGGGTGCAGGATGCTGGCTCCAACTGAGCTGGCAACACAGCAGAAATATCTAATTTCTCACTGCTGCCAGGTGAGCATTGAGTGCTGCAAAGGTTCTACAGATGGGGCAGTGCCCCCCTTCTTTAGAGCATAACCCTGGAGAAGCATGCCCCCACAGTCACCACAGCAAACTATCTCTCTGCTGTACCCCATCCCTATACTAAGTCTAGGAATAGGGCTCCACCTAGAAAGGGTGTGCTAGAATACTTGTTTAGTTAAATATTAGTAGAATCAACTTGACAGTTACTATAAGCAGGAGCAACAATCAACAATCAAACTTGACAATGGCAGAATCAATTAGCTAATATGAATATAATTATTAATATACAATTATCATCTATTAGTAGGATCAACAATGAACCACTATGGTCCTAAAGTTAATTACTGAACCTGTAATAGAGGTATACCTAGCTGGGCTGTTACTGAGGTACTCTAAAAATTTAGCAATCAAAGAACTCATAGGATAACTGTTAGGAGGGCCAGCCTACTGGTGCAGTGGTAGTGTTACTGCTTGCGACACCAGTGACTTAGATTTGGGAATGAGCTTGGGTTACTGGAGGGTCGGCTGGGGCAGGATGGCCAAATGTCCCACAGATACTTGCCTCCTGGGGGGAGTGAGGGTTCCTGGTTTCCTGCTGTTACACTGCCATTTGGGTGACCACAGGTGGCAGTGCATGCGAGGAGCCATCATTCAGAGAGGGGAGTGTCAGCACTCTAACATTGTGATGCTCAAGGGATGGGGATTGGAAAACAAGGAAAAACCCTGACTGCACAGGATGCCACCCGTCACTCAGCCGCAGGTCCTGCACTGCCAACTGGGCTTGCTGTCCCTCACCAAAGCCTAAAATCTGCCTGAGGCAATGTGGCACTCACTGGGTGGCCCTTCCCATGGGGTTAAGTAAGTGCATTTATTTATTCGGCATCCAATCCCAGAGGCTCTGTGCACCTTACAATAATAATCTGACAGGGTGATATAAAATATTTTTATCGGGGAAACACGGTAGACACGATAAGTCCCAGAAAAGGTGGATGATGGGGCAGATGGAGTGGTAGGGCTGAATGGAGCTGGTCAGAGCTGGGAGAATCGTATAGTAAATAAAAAAAGGACACTTATTTGGGTAGAGAACTGTTAGGATAGGTTAAAGGCTACTGACAACTCAGTTATACTAACAGCGGGACATAACTGGTAACTACTATTTAACAAAAGTAAGTACTGCTCCTGAATTACAAGTAACCTAGATATGCTGTTACTGGGGTACCCTAAAACATCCAGCAAAGCAGTCAGGGTGGGACAGTGGCTAATTGGCAGCAGAAATAGTTGTTAACAGTGTGATAGTCCCAAAAGACAGGGAACACAAAACTTAACAGTCTCTGACAAAGACTGAGTTCTCTTCAGAGGTATCTGATTAATCAAGCCTAGAGTTCTCCACAGTTTCCCAGCATCTTTGCTGGCCAATCTTCTCCCATAGAACAATTACTTGTGCATCACAGTAAGATAAGTGAGGTACTGTACAGTAAGGCAAGGCAAGGCACATTTGATTTATATAGCGCCCTATCCAGGAGCTCAGAGCGCTTAACAAAATAACAGTAAAATGCAATAACAGCATCCCAAAATAAGTTATTAAAAGAAAATTAAAAGTCTTATCAAATACCAGCCCAGTGGAGCTGAGGGTTGAGGTGTTGAACGCCACAGTGGGAGTCAGGAATGGATGGATCCTGGCAATATTCCAGAGATGGAAAAAGCCGGTCCTAATGACCAATGAGACCTGTTTTTCATGGTCAGGTCAATCATCACAAATAACGCCAAGATCCTTGACCACCTTTATCAGTGACAGGGGGCGACCATCAACCACAAGGGTGGGCAGTCTCCCGCCAGCGAAAATAACCCCACAATCCGGCTCAATCACCATAACCTCTGTCTTGCTGGGACTGAGACATAGCAAGTTAACGGATATCCAGTCATTTATCTCAGCTAAACACCGACTTAGCATATCTGGGGCGGAAAGATCATCAGGGGCACAAGACAGGTACAGCTGGGTATCATCTGAATAGCAGTGAAACCCCGGATTGTACCACCTAATGATCTCTCCCAGTGGCAGCATAAACATGGTGAACAACAGGGGTGCCAAGATGGAATCCTGCAGAACACCACAAGGTAGCAAGAAAGAACCTGAGGAAAAATTTCCTAGGACAACGAGCTGCAATCTTCTGATTAAATATGAGCAAAACCAGCGCAAAACTGTGCCAGTAGCACCCACATAGTTCCACAGAGAATCAAACAACATCCTGTGATCTACCATGTCAAATGCTGAGGATCAGTCCAAGAGCAACAAAATGGTATAGTGCCCTCAGTCCCTCGCCATGAAGAGATCAAATGCCACTCGGATTAAAGCCATCTTAGTGCTCTGCTGTGGCCAAAAACCCAACTGGAGAGGTTCGTAGATGGATAATGTCTCCAGGCGCACAACCAGCTAGTCAACCACTGCCTTCTCAATAAGCTTCCCCAGAAAGAGAAGATTCTATAGTTTGCAAGAACATCAGGGTCGATAGATGGCTTTTTTAAGGAGTGGTCTCACTACAGTCTCTTTCAGAGATGCAGGAAAAACTCCTCACTTAATGACCCACTGACAATCTCCACAAACACTGGTCCCAGGAAATCCAAGCAGCTGATGACAAGCCACATCAAACCTGGGTACAGGACACAGGTGGTGTGAAGCATGCTGGTGAGTACCCAAAGGACCTCATCTGACAGAACCAGCTGAAACTCTGTCCGACATAGCAGACGATGTTCACTAGCAAAGTGATCAACTCCAGTAAAAACAGGACTGGGAAGGTAATACATGCCCTGATAGAGGCCACTTTGTCAGCAAAACTCAATCAATCAATCAATTTTTTATTTAACTAGGTGAAGCACCATTGAGTGTACTCATTTACAAGGTGGACCTGCAAAAGGTTCACAAATAAAGTAGCAGTTGTACATTGGAACAAGGGCCACATTACTAGGCCACACAGTCATAACATAAGCATGCAATATACAGAACTAAGAGATGCACAGAAATCAACACAGAGTTCAAAGTACAGTCAGGCATATTTATTTAGTTTTTGTTTACGGGGTAGGTGCATTAGCCATAGAGATGACTATTTTCAAGCACGACCCGGGAGGTTACAGAGTAATTACAGGAACTCATACAGAAGGCAAGAAGCAGTAATATTCTGACAGGGAATTATACATGAGATAAAGAGAACATGAACATAGTAAACAAAAATAGGGTATTTTGTATCACAGGGTATTATACGTGAGGTTAGAGCAATACTGAAAAGAGTAATATGCAAAATAAGGTATTATACATAAACAATGTGAGTAAAATATTGAGTTTAGTGCAGGGTACAGACTAATATTGTATTTTTGTCACCAGTATAGGTGCAGAGCAGGAAAACAGGTAGGATAACATAGCATATATTGTGAGAAGATCCTATACATCCAGTGGAAAGCAATGGGAGGTAGTATTGTTGGACAGAAAATCCTTATGGTAATGATTGGAAGGCAGGTCAAGGAGGCAGGGACAATTAGCTAATAGACCCCCATGGGGGAAGCAGCCAGGAAGAAACAGGTCAAAGTGACAAGGGACGGGTAACATAGAAGTACTAGGGAAGACAATTGAGAGTGGCAGTTAAGAGCAGTGGGGGGAGAGCCATATACTATGGGGGCTTGAAACAAGTGCACTGACTAGATAAGATGAGGTAACGGCGGAGCACTTTTTTGAAGGCATAGTGCGAGGGTGCTAGGCAAACATCAGGTGGTAGGGAGTTCCACTGCTGGGGGACATGGAGGGCAAATGCACTGGCACCCTTTGCCGTACTACATTTTGGCACACTAAGAAGAGATTTGTCAGATGAGTGCAGGCCATAGCTAGAGGACTGAGGAGTGAGCATCTCAGCTAGTGTCAGAGGGGTCTGAGTTCTCATGATGTTTTTCACAATACAGCAGAGGGAGTGAGATCTGGTAGCACTGGGAGATAGCCAGTTTAACTCAGAGTAGAGGAGGCAATGGTGTTTCAATCTAGGAGACGATGAGGTGTACCTACATATATTGTTGTAGGTTACATCCCATTTATGGAGGTACAATTTAGAGGAGGCAGCATATGTAGCAGCCCCATAGGTCAATGTAGGCAGGAAAATACCCCTGGCAATAGCCAGTCTTGCTGATGGTGTTAGGGCATAGCTGGCCCTGTATGCAATGCCAAGTTTGGAGTTTATGGATTTGCAGGTTAACTGTATGTGTTGGTCAAAACTTAGGGATTGGTCCAGAGTTACTCCTAGGTATTTAAACGATGAGACAATGTCAGTGTGTGTGCCATTAAGGCAGGAGACACGGAAGTTGTGTTGGCTTGTTTTGAGCCTAGCAATGTATCCAGATAGCATATATTGGGTTTTAGCTTAGTTTAGAACAAGTTTTTTGCACAATAGCCAGGTCTGTGTATGCTGGAAATATGTGGACAGACATAGATTGATGTCAGTTATATCCTTAGCACTGGTGTACAAGACTATGTTGTCAGCATACAGCAGGATAGAGGTGGAGGAGAGGTTGGAGGAAATATTATTTATAAATATCAAGAATAGTAGTGGCCCCAGAATGCAACCTTGGGGTACACCGATGTTCACAGTGGCTTGATCTGCGTAGGTCAAGTTGAACTTAACTACTTGGATTCTGTTAGACAGGTAACTACAGAACCAGTTGACTACATTTGATGCAAATCTCATGGTGTTTAGGGTGTGGAGGAGAAGAGAGTGGTCCACCAGGTCAAAAGCCTTTGTCATATCTATGAAGACAGCCCCTGTTAGTAGACCTGTGTTCATGGCGGAGATGGTGTCAGTTGTAAATTTGAGTAAGGCAGTGGTTGTACTATGCCCTTTGTGAAAGCTGTGCTGGGCACTTGGTAAGAGGTTGTTTCTAAGAAGGAATTCAATGGTTTGGGTGGCAACAAGCTTTTCAAGAATTTTGCTTAGCACTGACAGGATGGCTATGGGCCTGTCGTTAGATGGGTCCTTTTTGTCACCTTTCTTAAACACAGGTGTGACTCTTGCTATCTTTCAGATGTCAGAGATGCAGCTTTGGCATAGGGAGAGGGTAAAAATGTTGGCCAGAGGAGCAGCAATGAGTACAGCTGCTAGTTTCAGAAGTTTGGGTTCGACACTGTCAGAGCCTGTGGCAGTGCTATCCAAGATAGATCTAAGAAGATTAGTTACCTCTCTTCTAGTGACAGCCTTGAAGTGAAAGGAGTGGGTAGCAGAGCCCTTACAGGAACAATTCGGGAGGTCCACTCTATGTGGGGCAGGGAACGCAGAAGTGTACCTGGTATGGTCTGTGAACTGCTTGTTGAAGAAGTTAGCAATTGTCTGGGGTTGATGCAATGGATACCCTTCAAAACCATGTCATTCAGCGTAGAGGAGTGAGAGGATCCAAGGAACGTTTTAATGCATGACCAGAACTTTTTGGGGTCTCCTAAAGCATTATTCAGTAGGGTTTTGCAATAGGAGCTCTTTGCAGTCCTTATTTCCTTTTTGCAAGCTGTTCTTAGTCCCCTTTAAGTATTGCAGCCTTTTTGACGACCACAGGATTTAAAATGGCTCCAGCACCTGTCTCTTACTTTTAGTTTGGCAAGAAGGTCCTTTTTTAGCCATCATGTATGTTTCCCTTTGATTCGTCGGGTAATGAGGGGGAGTGGTGATCCTGTATGGTGAGGAATCCAGTGATGAAAATGTCAAGGGCAGTCTGCACATCACGAGTATTGTAGCGACCATACCAGTTTATGCTGGCCATGTCATCTAGGAATTTTTGGGGATCCAGGTTGGCGTAATTTCAGAAAGTGACAAAATGCAGTTTTGCGAGGAAGGGCAGAGGATCCCCAAATGCAGTAGATAGGGGAGTGGTCAGTGATAGCATCAGCAAGAGTGCCTGCAGTGTGGATATGCGCAGTCCTGTTTGTTAGGACCCAGTCAATGTGTGAGCTTGTATTAGAGTGAGAGGCAGTCCTGGCTGGCTGGGTGATTAGCTGATGAAGGTTATGACTCTGAATGCTTGATAGCAAAGCGGCCTGGTTGTTTCCTAGCCAGTTTACATTTATATCGCCTATGACTATTACTTTGTTTTTGCCTGACAGTATAGACGTCTGGTTAAGTAGCTCATCCAAGTCATGGTGGCCATTGTTTGGAGGGTTGTAGGCACATACAGTATGTAATTGTTTTGCCCCAGAAGTGAAGAGGGCATGCAGAGATTTGAAGTGTGTCATGGGATCAGTTTCCAGCTCCGTGAGGTGAAGGTGATCCTTAAAGTAGATAGCCACACCGCCACCTCTTTTGGAGTGTGGTCTATCCTTCCTGAGGAGGTTGTATGAGGGAATGGAGCATCGTGAGCCAGGGACGGCAGGTTTAAGCCATGTTTCTGATAGGCACAATAAGTCAGGCTTGTACAGGGATGTCCAGGCCTCAAGATCAGCTACGTTGTGCTCTAGACTTTTTATATTGTGGTGGGCGATAATGAGACCTTTTGAGCCACTTAGTAGTGGATCCAAATGTGAGAGATTATGAAGCGGTCCAGGATTTAATTCTATGTCACCAGATAGGAGGATGGCCAGGAGCAGCAGGTACCATAGCTTCCGGTGGAAAAAAGGGTAAGGAAGAATCGATTTCCAAGGCATTTTTTAGTATTATCAGTAGTTTAGTAGAAAAGGCCATTTTTTATTAGAAGTGGAGTTAGGTCCATTTGCGTATCCTTGAGTTGAAGGAGATTAGAGAACTGGTAATCCTCTGTAGTGGGTAAGAAGGCATTTTGACCCAAGTTCACATGATCAGGTCTGTCTACGGCAAGGCAAAGCAGTAGGGCTGCTGAGCATATGAGGACAGGGAGTGCTTTGCTACCCATGATGACTAAGCTCCTTTAGCACAGGGTTTGTGTGCACCAGGACAGTGTAACAGTTCACTCGTTTGGTCAATGTGGTAGCACTGAAGGATACTAGAGAGCTGTTAACCTAGGCAGCTGTTTAGTGAGTGGAGCACAAGGTAGGTGCAACTGGATTGACACGTTGGCTGGAGAGCAATTTGGAGCCCCTAATGGTCATGGATGATAAGGGACCAATGGGAAATCAGACACTTAGTCATCTGACCCTGAAATTATCTATATAAGAAAAGGTCCACCCAGGGTGGGTGAGGTGGGGGGAGGGTGGGGAGCCGGTGCTTAGCACCGGCAGGAGCTACAGCTTTTCTGGCCAAACCAGCGGGGTGGCTCAAGACAGCAGTCCATAGAGGAAGTCTTGTTAGGTGGCTAAGGAATCCAGCATCAGCGGGTGCAGGCTTTCATTCTAGTGGCTTTCAGGGGTGAGCGCGGTCCAGCCCAAGAAACAGGCAGAATCCATGGCTCTCGCCCCAGGGATGGTCCTGTGAAAAGTGCTCTGTCTCCAGTCTGCTCAAAGTGGATGAGCGGTGGCAGGTCCAGCAGCCCAGGAGGGCTCTAAGCATAGAGGGTCTGGAGAGAGAGGAGGGGAGGTTCAGTACAGGTGTACAAGGTGAGGGTTACAGGTGGGACAATAGCAAGGGTGGAGATGTCAAGGAAAAGCGTAGTTCAGGAGAAAATAGGAGAGTCAGGTTTCAGGCATAGATGGGTAGATGAGAAGAGTGAGAGGAGGACTTAACACTGTAAAACTTAATTTAACAAAGCAGTAGGAGGGCTGTCTTCACTTATAGCTCTAAGAGTCTAAGTTTAAAATCTTTGCTTAGGTAGGCTGTAAGGTAGCTCTAAGAGTCTAAGTTTAAAATCTTTGCTTAGGTAGACTGTAAGTAATTTAACTCTAATGCAGTGGCTAGGGCAGAGTGGTATAATTTGTGCTATAAGTAATTTAACTCTAACACAGTGACTAAGACAGAGCGATATAATTTGTGCTATCTTAGAGAGATAAACCTAGGCAGTTTTATCTAGAATACAACTTAAATTCACTCTAAATTTGTATGGATTTGGCAAGGGGCAAAAGGCACCTACAGAGATAGAAAAGAATATGCCGGGAGCTGAAATAGAAAGTGCTAGCCAATAACAGGGAGTCCCTGGCAGCCTGGGCCAATCAGCAGTCAGGCGCCAAAATTTCAAAAAAGTCTTTGTTGGCTGGGAGGTGCTGTTGATGCAGAAACATACCTGGGGAGATACGATTTTTCTGGCTGAACTAGCGGGGTGGCTCAAGGCAGCAGTCCATGGAGGAAGTCTTGTTAGGCAGCTAAGGAATCCAGCATCAGTGGGTGCAGGCTTTCATTCTAGTAGCTTTCAGGGGTGAGTGGGGTCTTACCTGAGAAACAGGCGGGATCTGTGGCTCTCACCCTGGGGACGGTCCTCTGAAAAGCTAGGAGAGCTCTGAGGAGCTACAGCTTTTCTGGCCAAACCAGTGGTGTGGCTGAAGGCAGCAGTCCATAAAGGAAGTCTTGTTAGGTGGCTAAGGAATCCAGCATCAGCAGGTGCAGGTTTTCATTTTAGTGGCTTTCAGGGGTGAGCGTGGTCCGGCCTGAGAAACAGGCAGGATCCGTGGCTCTCGCCCTGGGGATGGTCCTGTGAAAAGTGCTCTGTCTCCGGTCCGGCTGGAAGCCGGATGAGCTGGCAGGTCCAGCAGCCCAGGAGAGCTCTGGAGCCGAATACGTATGAGATGGAAAATCTGCGCACGGTATATACAGTATATACAAGAATATGCATTTAAGCCCAGGGGACCTCCTCAAGTGGGGGTGGGGATGGGGGAATAAAACAGCCAAGGGAAAATAACAGGAAAAATCAAGCAAGAGAGGGTAGACAGGTATGAGGAAGGGTAGGGACAATGCCCACTGTTAGCGAGAGGAGTGACCTACCAAAGAATGAGTCAAGGCAGAGGAAGATATTTAAATGAGCATTAACAGAAACAACTGCCCAAACTGCTTGCACTTTTCTACGGAAAATGCTACCCCAGACTGGAGACAGGAGGAATTTAATCAGCTGTCAACAGTGCGAACAGCACAGCTGGACAATTTCTTGCCACAGCAATTGATAATTAAGCATGGAACAAAGTCCTTTTTCAGGTGCTGAGCACAGGTTAGATATAACATAGATGTAAATGATGCCCAGCAATGGTGATGGGCACCACAACATCGGTTAGGTTTAGCAGTGATGTGATAGTCTTTGAAATTCCAAGTTCCAGCTTAAATTCTGTCATTTTGGCACTGGTCCCTCTACACTGCAACCATCCTGTACAGGTATGTCTCAGGTGGAAAGCAAGCCATGGTCTGTGAGTGGAGCTGCACAGGGTGCAGTACATTTTATTTTTAATTTGTGCCACAGTACCTTACAATTTGATGCTTTTCTCAGTATGAGCTCATAATGTTTATTACTGTTTTCTTCTGTTTCCATACAGACAAATGGTGAAGAAGATCTGGGAAGATATGAACATGGTGATAACAAGAATGCATGGTGATGGTACAAACATGAAGAGGATACATGCATTTTTGAGGAGTAGAGGGATCTCTATTATAGACAGTGGGCTCTGCACATACTTGAAAATAGCCTACCCTGCTTAGCCCTGTGTGCATGCCATGCACATCATTATCTTCAAAACATTATTTAATAGTACTGTGCAATATGTGTAGGTTTCGTTACAATTACTACTGTATAAGATTCCCCTTCTATGTTAACACTGAGAAGTATCTGAGTTGCTGAAAAGGGAACATGGGACATCAGCATCCACAGCCTCAGTCAGAGGATGTACAAATGCATGGGCTGGACATATGGGAGAACACAGTCTGCAGTGTTTGCCTAAAGTATAAATATTGTTGTATCATGTGATTCTGTGCTGATTCCATGGTAACTTTTTTGTTGTTCAACTTTTGCCTGATGATACAGAACATCAGTAAGGTTAGGTGGCTGGAGCAGGTCAGGCAGTAGATCAAGACAAAGAAAGCATGTCATATAAGAACAAAACAAAAACAAGGTGCTGGATCTGCATGTGTGCTGAAAAAAAAACAATAAAGTAACATTAAATGCATGCTGAAAATTGGAAACAGTTACAATTAACGTTTTCACCATTGGTCTTCTTTAAGATTATCTATAAAACAGAAAATAGCTACGTTGGACGTTCCATGGTGTAATTTTCATGAATGAGATGGCAGTTTCTTTGGAGCAGTTTGCAGCTATGGTTTTTAGGATGAAGGGCCAATGATAAGCATCCTCTGAAGATTCATGTCTGGGATACAATTTCAAAGTGGGGTCCTGGGCCAGTCTGTATTTTCAAGGGTGAGTTTCATTTGCTGCACTAAAGCTGTTGAAATGTTCTTATAATCTGCACACAGTCATTAATTGTGTCTATTTCAGCCCCAACAGAAACTATGGAATGTCTCTTCTTCAGAATTCATATCATAAGGGAGGCCGCCACTGCGTTTATCTGGAAAACATTTCCTGATGGGAATCGCTTATATCAAGACAATGACCTAAAACAGATAACTTTGAAAGTATTCATAGCTGAACAGGTCATTGACCGGGTTAAAACACCACCAGAGTAAATCAGCATTTCATCATCTGTGTATTGTTATGTGCAGTATTAGATCTATAGTATTATGTTGCATAATGATTTCTGACACAATTAATTTAACTAATATCATCTTTTTTATTCTAGGTCCCCAGACATGAATTCAATAGATGCAGTATGACATTCCATGAAAACCCACAAACACCAAAAGACCAAGCCGTGGACAAGGCAGGAACTCATTGATTGGCTAAAACAGTTTTGGAACACACTCCAATACTGTCACTGCAGAAAAGACATTGAACATTTATAAAAGGTGTTGCCAGTTGTGATTGCTTATGTAAGTTATGCAACCAACCTGTGATTCAATTTGTTTATCAAATCAAATCTGACACTGTCGAAAAAACACACAGTAAAACTATATTATACAATGGCAAGAAAGAATGCTGGTCTCTGATTGGTCAGACTGGGACTGAAACTGTGATGTTATCCCAGCATAACATCACAGATCTAGTCCCAGCACACTCACATCTGCATGACATCTAAAAAAAGATCACTCCACAGCCCTCCCTATGAGTAGTTTCAACGGTCCCAGCTCTGCTCGGAACTGGCACTCCCCGCCCACTGACCCACACTTCACATGCCTGCCACGGAGTTTCCCAGTACTTCCCATTGAAAAAAAGGAAAAAAGAACATTTTCCTTGCCACAGCATTTGACAAATAAAAACATATCTCTTTCTTCCCCAGTGAACAGTTACAGCACAGTCCCCTCATAAATTCAAAAAATGAAAGTGAATCAGTCGGCATGATCGGCTTCATGTTCCGATTCCCAGTCAGCTGCTGACTTTAGTGATCCTGCTCATAAGCAGATTTACAGCATCTTTCACTTAAAAAATAATCTGAATGAAGTCAAAAACAAAGGAAGATCAAAGGCACTGTCCTCGGCTTCTTGGTCAGCTCAGTAGATAGCAGATTGTAACAGCCTAGGCACATTGAAACTGCCATGCTCATTTAACAACTGTCAGATGCGCTGAAAGAGAAAAATTTCTTTTCTTTCCTTTTTTTTTTTGTAAATGAACTCTGCTGTATTGTTTTCACTACCGTTACACAACCGGAGAGTCCAAGGGAGCACCATTACAAAATTTATAGTGTGTTGGTCGGCTTCACCTACCTCTTGCTCACCACAGACAGATAAGGACCAGAGCGGGGAACTTGAAACACAAAGCTGCTGAACTGAAAAACACAGAGAAAGGGATGGAAACACTGGCTACTGGCACAGCAACACACACACATAAGCAGTGACAAAGGCAGACTGATAGACAGAAGACAACAATATAGCACCAGCACCACCTGCTGGACAAAATTTAAACTATGGACTCTTTTTTGAATAAGTACTCCTGCCCTAGGAAAAACTGAAAAAAATGTTAAACATATTTTCCCATTTTCTTTTCTTTTTTAATAAAAAAGCCATTTTATATAGAGGGTTGTGTATGAGCAATCATACACAACCGGGTTATTCTTGAATCAAGCCATTTCCCTGGTAACAGTAGACCTCGAGAACGAAGCTCGAGAGGTCTCCTGTTACCAGGGTAATGGCGAGATTCAAGAATAACCCTGTATGTATATGACTGCTCATATACAATCTTTTATAGTGTATGGGCAGTCATGCTTACAAATAGAGTGCAAAGAAAACACAACTTTTTTAAATGGGTTTACTAAACGCTTTACTCTTTGAACACAACACCTACGGCTACTGTGCTGGTCGACGGATGAAACGGCATAACAGCTTTTTTAAACAGGAACATTTCTCAGCAGTAAAACAACAACAACACAAGAAAAAGAGAAACATGTCCATTTTTTCAGAAATTAAATAGTGTTCTTATCTGCCACTGCGCAACTTTCCCCCTCATGGATCTCACTGCTGTCCTTAGTACACAAACATGTGAACTATACCTTTCTTCATGTCAGGAATTGAAAATGGAAATAGTATTCCTTTTACAAAAAAAAAAAAACAAAGATAGATTTAGGTTAATGCTTTTTTTTTAAGACAGGAAGCTGAATAGGGAGGATCTTACCTCATTGCTCATCGCCGGGGGGTTCATCAAAGGAGAGGTCAGTTGCATATCTCTTCCGGTTTTCACATCCGTAGTTGTTGATGATCTGGAAACTAAAAGAGTGCTGAAATATGCAGTTTGGGACAAACAGGTGGATGTTTGTGAGCTGTCTCAGAAGGAACTTTGCTTTCTTTGAGGATGGGCAATTGTTTTCTTCACTTGAGGTAACAACCGTTGCAGAGCATACTGTGTGAGGAGGGTTACTCGTGCTGGCTAGGATGTCAGAGTTTCTTTTCTGTTTATCTTTGGGCAGACAGCTGTAATTGTTGATCGTTTGCAGAGATCGGTGGCCGGACACTTGCTGGACCTCTGTTGGAGGGACATCACTGTCCACCAGTCGTTGCACTGCTGTTTTGTGGGTGGAATGGTTCATTATCCTTTTTTGTTGGGGTAAGCCTGCTTGTGCCTTTATCCTCTGCATCATGCCCCTTATTTTATTTTCTCCCACTGCCATGGAGCGGAACCACAGGGATACCCCTGGCTTGTAGTTTATGTTGGGCACCAAGTAAAATGGGGAGTCTGGTGCAAGAACTGAACTTGGTCTTTGGGAAGCATACTTCACATATGCAGCCACAGGGTCACGGTTACTATCTGTCAGGTTTTGGTACATTCTGGGTTTGATTGTATGAATGTCCCTTGGGTTCTCACCCGTGCGTGTCTTGGTCTGCCTTTCACTGTATTCTATGTATTTTCATCCATCTGAATCCAGTAAGAGTTGAAGGTCACCCCAATGCAGGGCATATTGCTCTGCGGTCCTTAGTGCGAAATATAATCCATTATTTAAGAATACCATGTTTAAAAGGCTTGTGGGGTTATTGAGACTGAGTGTGCTGCTGGAGTACAGCTTGTCTGTCTCTCCAACTGACAATGACTCTGACTGCATTGGCTTATTACCCTTGCCTAACGTTTTGAGATATTTCTGCTTGGCAACCATGGTGGCTACTGTCTCTTTAAAATCCTCGTGGTTGCCGTGGAAAATAGAGTGGCCATACTTGCTTTTAATTAGGTGCCTGTCAGTGCTTCCAAGTATTCCACGTATGGTGCTAGGCTTGTACTGTTCCCTATCAAGCCTTTCCAGTCTAAAGATAAAATCCGGTACCAGGATATCTAGCTCATTTACAGGTATCTCGGTTATGCTGCGTGTTTCCCCATTGTTAGCTCGGAAACTTTTGAATATTCTTAGGTCATTTTCTGTTTGGTTTTTTTTTTAGTGCAGGTGTTTTCTTGGTCCTGGATAAATTTTTCGTGGTTGGATTGTGGCTGGTTGGTGGATGCAGATGTCATTTTTAAATTTATCGCTTTGCAGATGTTCTTTACTTAGTAGTACTTTTTTACAAGCACCTTTACACTGTTGCCTGCTGCTGCTGTCTCCTCATAAAGCCGTGAGGGTTGCCGCTTCTTGACAGCTTTGAAACGCGAGACAGCATTTCATTTTGTTGTGCTACACTACTGACGTACTGAGTGCAGCACAACAGCCGCTATGATGGAGTGAGTGCAGCGCAACAGCCAGTATGACAGAGTGAGTGATGCACAACCACACTATTGCAGGCATGGATTTTAATGCTGAATAACATTCCACCATACACTATAATAGGAATAACGCACTCCAGAGTGTGTGTCGTGCTGGAATAATGGCACTTTTTGGGTGTTGGACACACTCAGCCTGTGGCCTCATGCCCAATCACCCGACCTGTGACGTTATCCCAGCATGATACACACCCTGTCGTACATTATTCCTTTATTAATGCATACTGTATGTATACTTACAGCAATGTACAAAGTTTTTGTATGCACAAGGGTTACTGTATCATTTCTCAGTGATAATTTTTCAATATGTACTATATATAACAGCACACTGTATTTGCTTTTATTATTGTATCCTGCTGTTTGAAGTATTGCATTAAACATAACATGACACCAGTCCCAACCCCACCATGAACACCGACAGTAGTATATCCACACACGTGTTGGAGGCCACCCAGGTACTGTACAATATTTTACAGCATATCTAGAAAATGCAGGACTAGTGGCCACCATGCACAAATAAGGTAACATAGCCAACACACAACACACAACACAACATGAAATCAGTACTCCTGGGAGGAACAGGTACACATCAAAGCCTTTGTCTGCCAGAGGTTTCTGCCAATGGCATTTTGTCTCTCCTCAATGCCTGGGTATTAGCATAAAGTACTGTGGTTAGACCACCATTACCTCCATAAAAGACCAAAGTTAATATTAAAATGAATGGAGTTTTTTACTATAGATGAGGGGAAAATCTAGAGTCATTTCTTTACAAACGGTATCCTGCTCACATGCAGACACAGAAAAAAATACAGAAAACATGAAAAGCAAATATATTTCCCTTGTGGCAAGCCCCCATCTCACCTACCTGTCTAACAGACTGAGCCTCTGTCAGTCCCCTTGACATCCCCTAATAAATGTTACATTTTAATGGGTCCACTACAAAAAAGCTAAAATTAAACAGCACTGGAAAAAACAGCGCAGGCAAAAAGCCACAAAACAAATCCTCGCCATGCAAAACAGCTAAGGGAAAAATGGCGCAGATTTCTGTTCCACGTTAATGTTTCCTCCAATGCTTTTTTCCTCAAGTGCAGATTTACTATTCCAATTCCACACCACCATGGATCACCACTCGAGAAATATTTCTGGCAGAAAGCAGGTCTGTGGACTCAGCACGGTTTTCCCCTTAGATGTTTTGCAGAGATGAGGTTGTCTTGCAGCTTTTTGCCTGCACTGTGTTGCCCACTGTTGTATTCCAAAGCTATATTGATGGTATCCACATTTTATTTATTTATTTACTTACTTACTTAAAAGTTGGTGACCGGGAGAGGCACACTGAGCTGAGGCTCTTTTCCAGGTGCAATCCATGGGAGGGGGAAAGGGGAGTACAAAGTAAACAGAGTAACAATTTAAATATGGCATACATGAATAGAACAATATGTAATGAAGACATAGGCCGTGATATTAAAAGGGGTTGCGCTTGGTGCATCGGAGTTGCGCTGGCACAACCTGCATTGCGCCCTGGCGGGATATTGAGAAGGCTGCCTGGCGCAGCGCAAATCCTGATGCACAGGGGTGCAAGGTAATCCTATGCAGTGCAAATGCAGGGGGTGTGCCCATGCATATGTGGCACATCCCAATATTCAGCCCAGGACGTGTGGTGCATATACTGGCACAACCCTTACATGCGCTGCACACTGGTGCTCAAAGTTGAGCCATAAAATATAGGCTCAAATGCTGGCCACCTACAGGTGGGCAGCTGTATAGCACGGCGCAACACAACAGCCACCAGCCGTGGGTGGCCATCAGTCCAGCAGGAACACCGTCCACAAGCACCCGGTCCCCTGGGCCCCCCCCAGCTGTACACAAGCATACTGCTGCTGGGTATGGGGGGGCAAGGCAAGAAGAATCTGATCACTATTCACAAATCGTGCGGCATATCTGTAGCTTACAGCAGGTCATCCAAGTAGCTGCAGGTAGTGTGACAGTGTCTGTGGGGGGCTGGGCCCCTTTGTGTTGCATACGTGGACTCAGCTGCTGCCAGAGTTCAGGATGGGCAGGGGCGGAGTAACAGTAGCACTAGCAATGTAATTTGGCTACTGGTCTGGAGGAGCCGGTTAAGTAGGTTGCAGCAGCTGCTACTACTTGCAAGAAAAGAGGACTGGGGTCTGGGCACAGCAAGATGCTGGATGCATTGCTTGGGCACTGATTGGTGGGAGTCACTGACGCTCTTGACTGACGTCACTCAGCACACCAGCGTGGGCACCTCAAAAAGCTAGAATGGAGCATAGGTCAGTCTCTCTTACTGGTGATCCTAGACTGATGAGTGACCCCTCCTCACTTCATTAGGTTGTTTTTGCGAGTAGGTGACTGTTATCGATGCACTTGCTGATACCGCGTGCCATGGAAGAGAGAAGAGAGAAGAGAGAAAATCTGAGAATTCAAGACGATTTAAGCAGCAACACTGTAGGCCTAATCTCGACTCACTTTCCTCCTTATTCCACTTGGAGCTGGTAAGATTTAAAATATTTTCAATCTCCTGGAGGGAGCTGGCCAAGTAAAAAATGTATTATTGTGGTCCCTGTCTGTCTGGACAGTGGACGCTACTCTGCCTGCTCAGCTGTATGGGTTACCATTTAGCTAGTACTGTACCAGTGTGTACTATAGGTAGGGTCCAAGGTTTGGGTGTATGTTATGTTAATTGAGAAACATTATTCAGAACGGTCGCTGGGGGGCTGGAATGGCGCTCAACAGTGGTGCTTGGGGATTGTCCGACTGCCAGGGAGGGGAGCATGGTAGAAGGCCCATACCTGTAGTGCTTCACTTTGGAGAGTTTAGTTTGCAAACTAACTTTGCATTTGGCATCCTTCGACCTGCTGGTGCTGGTGAGTAGTTCTGACTCTGTTTGTTCTTGTTCTGGACACTGCTGGTATTAATTCTGGGCCCGGGTGGGGTAGAAAGGATGGATTTGAATCAGTGAAGGGGGGGTGGCATGGACCATGTGGCCTGGTGGCCATGGCGTGTGAGTCAAGTGGTGGTCGGCTACTAAGACTTAGTATATAGTAGTATCTATCTTGATTAGCTTTGCTTGCCAGACTACTCTGAGACTCTTCCCCTCTCAGCATTAGCCAGCCAGTGGTCCCCGATGGTTTGTCTTCCTCCCTTGTGTGTAAAGTAAAAGTAAAAATTCCAAAAATAGTCTAATAGCTTTATCCCAGTCACCAGGTAGGGAAGAAGGAAACCAGACTTGGTGGTTGTTCAGCGGGGGCTGCCTCAGGCTTAAACTTTCCTTGTGGTGATCACTAATTAGTACTATGTACTCAAGTCTCAAACTTTGTTTTGAAATGGTTGGTACCCTATATTTATACCTCACTTGGTTGCTTGATACCACACTACATTACACTGGGCACTGGCTGCTGACCTTAAAGTTGAAAGTTCTGTGATTTTGGTTGTTGTCCCAGTCCAACTCAAAGCAGTCTGTAGTAGCTCCATGTGTAGAATGCTGCAGACTTCCTCCTGCTGTGCATTGACCTTTTTTTAGTTTTATAAGATACTTCAGAGTTTGCCAAGCAGGGTCCCTCTATCCAGCTGCTCAGGTGAAAGAAATGCTGCCATTTTGTTTTTCTCCTTCCTTGTTCCCCACCCCCATAGTTTGGGAGATTTGCCAAGCAGGATCCCTCTATCTAGCTGCTCAGGTGAAAGTAGAAACGCTGCCATTTTGTTTTATATTATTAGACTTTCACCTGAGCATCTAGAGGAGTTCCTTTGGTGTGCCGTACTTCCTTGCACTTTTTAGAAAAGCGCACCGTAATACGGTACTTAAGTGCTGACTAGTGCTCTCGCTCCACGCATCAATACATAACTACACCATCACAGCCTACAGGGAATAAAGTTGGTCAAAGAACTTCAGAACAACAGTGCAGCTTGTTTGTATGTGGGGACTGTTTATCTTAATTTTTTTCCTACTAGTTTGCCGTGTTGTGATTAGTTAATTTTGCTTAGTTGGGGGGGGGCGGGTGGACACACACCCCTGGCAAGGGTCACTGTGTTGGGCAATAAATTACTCACCTTTGAGTTGTGTTTATGCCCAGGGGTGTGGGGGCAGAGCGCCCCCCCCAACAGAATAATATCACTGAACATTGTTGCTTATATTGCTGCTTAAAGTGACTTTCCCATGTGGTTGCTATAAGGTATTGGGCTTCATAGCCCAATACCTTATGTCGTCTGGAGTTTGCTGGTAAAAACATTTTTTTTTTTAAATGTAGTACTTTTACCAGGGGAAGGGATCATAACTGGTACAGAACCCTTGGCCAGCCAATCCCTTCCAGCTTCCTGGTTCCCCCGCTCTGCCCCAACTCCCCTTCCACCTCCGCAGTCTCTGAATTTGTGGCGTGTGGCCAGGGAGAGCACAGGGGCGAGTCCCATAAAAGTCTATGGGGGTGTTTTTAAAGCTGTTTTTTTTTTTTTAGTAATTTTAACGAGTCTTTGAGGAAAATGAAACAGTCGCTTAACTAGGTCCCTACTGAAACTTCCTTTAAAAATGCTGTCACTCAAAGTTTAGAACGTTCTTATGTTTTGTAGTAATCAGTAATCTTTCTGTGTGGGGCGCCGGGGGGTGCGGCCCCAGGTGCACTGTGTGGTGGGCGGAGTGCCCCCACAACCAGAATAATATCGCTGCAAAGCATAAGAACTCAAAGTTAAATAGTTAATGAATGTTTTGCTTAGTTGGAAGCTCCACTGCCTGTTGTTTGGCTGCTGGGATGCTTGCATAGTATTTCACTACGTGACCCGCACCACATTACCGTAGATAATATAATAGCCGCTACAAGTCTGTCCGGCATGGTATAGTAACGCTCATCTAGATAGAGGGACTGGGATCTTGCTTAGCAAATCTCCCAGAACAGTACAAGCAGGGGGAAGGGGACACGGGAGGGGAAATGCAATGCAATGGCAGCATTTTTATGGTCACCTGAGTTACCGAGCATCTAGAGAGAGAGGTATGCCCTAGTCCGTCTAGATTCTAAACAGACTAGGGCATACCTCTCCACTGTCCCTGATTTTGCTTCAGAATTTTACTGTCCCTCCTAAAATTTATTTCTGTAAACAGTGGGAGTTGTAAGGACAAAATGTTAGACATTAATGTTACACTTGTCCTATCTTAGAAAAGGCATTTTACACTAAGCCCCTTATTCTACCAGCTTCCTGAGTGGCTGTCACCAATTTCAATTTTGAAGGTATTCGTGTGTCCCTGATTTTTTTAAGCTTTGGCGTCCCTGATTAATGAAGCAGGAGTTTGAGAGGTACAGTCTAAATGCTCCAAGACAAGTGAAAGCAGAAATGCTGCCTGCCATTGTATTGTATTGCTCCTCCCTTGTCGCCTTCCCTCTGCTGTACATGGTTTTTATTTGTAAAAAAATAAGTAATACTTTGAGATTTACTAAACTTTAACACCAGCAGCGTTCCTCTGTCTAGAAGTAGAAATGCATTATGCTGCCAGGCATTGTATTGTATTTCTTCATCTCTTCACCCCCATATCCCCGCCCCCTTCCCCTGCTGTGCACTCTGATGTGTTTATTCTGTAAAAATAAACTGATGCTTTGGGTGATCTGCCAAGTTACATTTCCCACCAGCATGGTCTCACTGTCTAGATGCTCAGGTGAAAGTAGAAATGCTAGCAGCCATTGTGGTGTTTTTCTCCTCTTGTTCTTCCCCTGCCTCTAGAGCATTTCTTCCTCTGAAAGATGCTGCCTTCCCATACCTTATTTATTCCCTTTAGGTACTGAAATGTCTCATGTCATCCCTCTCCCTCCTCTGAGTCCTCTTCTCCATTGTATACAATTGTGGTTCCTCCCGTCTCTTTTATGACCTTTGTAGTCCCTGCATGATTTTTGCTGTCCTTCTTTGAACTGCCTCTGTCTTGTCATAGAAACACAGAATCTGTCAACAGATAAGGACCATGCAGCCCACCTGTTCTGCTCATTTCCCTACCTGGTTTGCAGTGGTAGAAACATTTTTTGTGGATGTGTAGGTCCAGGGCATGTGTTAAAACAATCATTGCTAGATTGCTGCATGAGAAATCGGAAGAGTCATTCCATCATGGTTCTACTTGATCTTTCCTCAGCTTTTGACACTGTGGATCACGTGGTGTTGATAGAACACCTGAGGCATATATGTGGAATATCGGGGACCGTCTTAAGATAGTTCACCTCGTTCCTCACGGGGAGATCACAAAGAGTTGTATCTGAGTTTTTTCCTCGGACCCAATGGCTTTGTTGTGTGGAGTGCCTCAGGGTTCAGTACTGTCATCCATGTTATCCGCAGTGTATATGCTACCCATCGGAGACATTGTAAGAAGGTATGGGCTGAGGTTTCACTGTTATGCAGATGATACCCAGCTATACCTTTCTTTTGCACCCGACCAGGATGGAGCTCTCTTGGTCTTTAACAACTGTCTGAAAGAAATCCAGGAGTGGATGGATTCTAGTTGGCTGAAGTTGAACTCGGAAAAGACAGAGGTACTGGTTGTGGACCTGGGTCGACAGATAGGAGGGTCAGGTGTTGATGCGCCTTCCGGAATTATTCTTGGCAGCGTTTCTATCCCGACCTCCGAATGGGTGTGTGACCTGGGGGTGGTTCTTGATGATAGACTGACACTGCAGTTGAAGGTGTCAGCTGTCGTCATGACCTCCTTTTACCATCTTAGGAATATTGCCAGGGTTAAGCATCTGGTTCCATCTGACGACCTTCCAACTTTGGTCCACGCCTTTGTGTCCTCACGCCTGGACTACTGCAACTCCCTTTATCTAGGGCTTTCATGGGTTGAAATCCATTGCCTGCAGCTAGTGCAGAATGCAGCAGCCCGGCTTTTGATGGGTTCGAGTAGATCCTGTCATATTACTCTAGTGCTGCGCGAACTGCACTGGCTGCCAATACAGTGGCAGATCACCTTTAAAGTTGGTTTACTGACTTTCAAAGCCCTACACAGTCATCTGTCTAACTGAAAGAATTTCTGGTACCCTACTGCCCGGATCGATCACTCCGCTCGGCCGATGAGGGGTTGCTAGAGATTCCATGGGTGAATCTGAAATCATCTGGTACTAGAGCTTTTTCTTATGCTGCTCCCACCGTTTGGAATTCTCTACCTCATCGGTTACGGGAGTGCACTTCTGTGGAGGTATTTAAGAATGGTCTGAAAACTTTTCTTTGGCAAAAAGCCTTTTTGTAGAACTGAATTGTCTACTTGATTATGACTCTGGTTGTGTCGAGTATTATTGGATTTTATAATAGTTGTTTTTAATTGTTTTAAATTGTACGGCGCCTTGGAAATAGAAAGACGCCATATAAATAAAAATTATTATATTATTATTATTATTACATCGGCACAACGCTTTCCCACAGTATTGCTGCAGGGGTGCAGCATAGCTGAGAGTTCGCCTTAAATCAATGGGACTAAAGCCTCCGAAATAGTCAGTTAAGTTAATATACCTTTTCCAGTAATGGAGTAGTCAGCTTGCAAATGGGATACATGCTGATATCTTGTACTTGAAAGTTCAGGCTACAGCTCAGTCTGTAAGATTTTGAGCTACAGTTTGTACACTAGGGCATACTGTGGTTGGTACCAAGGGCACCCCTTAGTCTGTACCAAGGGCCCCCCACCGTGGTCAGCACCATGGCCCCCTTGGCCCCATTTCCAGATGGGCCCTTTGCTTCCCAGTCAATTCCTGCAGCACCTCACCCACGCACACCAGGCCACCCACTGAATGACAGCATACAGTGTGAGTCCTGTATGTGCCTATTATTGCAGTGGACTACTTGTGAGACCATATTGTACTGCAGACCAGATCATGTGAATGACCGTGGTTCATTCACATATCTGGTCCTGTGTAGTACAGTATGGTCTGGAAGCCCACTGGTCCACACTGTGGCCCAATAGGCATATAGGTCATACTGTACGCTGTCATTTGGTGGGTGGCCAGGGCGGTACACGGGTGGGTGCTGCCGCCAGACAATGACGGGGGTGCTGCAGCTGGGGGCCTCTGTGGGTGAGTGGGAGGGGTACTACTGGACCACCAGTTTGAACTCTCGTATCACTACAGCCCATGATCAGGCATATGGGGAGGGAGGGGGGTCCACTAGACTACCAGGTATATAATTATTTTTGCCACCGCCCGCGATTGGGCAAAGGGTTATGTGTTTTTCTACTACTGCCTGTGATCAGGCATATGAGGAGGGGGGCCACTAGACCACCTGGATGTATATTCCTGCTACCGCCCGCGATGGAGCATCGGGTCATGTGAATATTACCTACTGCCTGTGATCGGGCATTGGGTTATGTGAATATTACTTACTGTCCACGATTGGGCATCAGGTTATGTGAATTTTACCTACTGCCCACGATTGGGCATATGGGGGGGCTGCAATAGCCCACCAGGCAGCCAACCCCCACATCAGCATCTTGGCAGGACGCCAGGCGCAATTCGCCAGAACGCCTAGAGCATTGCATGCAAATGGGGCCATAATGACATGCAAATTGGCCCCATTTGCACCTTGCATAGATTATGCCCTCATTTGCATGCCCCTGGCTGAATATCGTGGGTGATGCTCCTAGCTCAACTGCACTTGCACTGGCGCATCCCCGTGCTCCCTCTCTGTGGCTTGCATTGGTGCAGTGCCACTGCGCCATGCACAGTCTGTGTGCCGACCATGCCATTTTCAATGGTGCAGAGCCATGGCACATCACCATTGAATATCACCTGGTCCTGGCCCCGGCACAGCCCAGTTGTGCTGCGCCCAGGCTTGCACCACTGTCCGGTGCAGTCTGAATATCCGGCCCATAATGTACACAGAGTTTTCAATTATAGTAATACAATTCAGGAAACAGTCAGATAACAGTATAATTATGTCAAACAGGCATTTAAGACTATGTAGTAAAGACATGGAGTGCAAAGATAAGCGCATAAGGCACCATGAGAGTGCAACAATAGTGATACAATCAAGAAGAGGCAGTTAGGGATGTGTAGAGGGCAATCAAACATAGGAGTGGAGGTTAGGAGAAGCAGAATTCTGGATTACAGGGAGGAGGCAGGGCAAGAGCATGGAGGAGTGGTGGATTGGGAGAGGGTATGTTGTAGGTAGTGCAGGGAGGGATATATCTAAGGGAGTTTGGGAGAGAGTTCCAGTGAGAGGGTAAGCGGTAGGAGAAGGCTGTCTGCCCTGAACAGGATATAGGACAGGGAAGAGAGAAGGTGCGGGTATCTCTGGAGTCAAGAGGGTAGGCAGATGAGGAAGAGGTGAGGTAGGAGGGAAGGGATCCAAGCCAGAATTTGGAGATGAGAATGGTGGCATGGTGTTGACAATGCAGATGTAGGGAGGGAAGGGAGAGGGAAGAATAGAGGGAGCAATGGTGAGTGTAGAGGGGGGGTCATTTATGGCAAAGAGACAGAAGGAATTATATAGAGTGCCTAGCCTGGCTAGCGAAGAGGTAGGGGTGGATCAGAAAACTATGTCTGCATAATGAAAGATAAGTAGGATCATTTTTGTGAGAAGTTCCCAGCAGATGGTCGGGGGGATCTTTGTTTCTATACATGGCTCCAAGTTTTGGAAGAAGCTTGGAGTGTATCTGGTCAATGTGTGCCAAAATGTCAGGACAACTATTCAGCCAGATGCTGAGGTATTTGAAACAGGGGACTACATCAGGGATGGTAGCATCAAGGGTGGAGAAGGAGAGGGGGGAGGAGAGTCTGACCAATTTTTGAGGCATCCCAAAGGCAACTGACACATGTTTTTTGTATTTTCTTTAATCTGGTTGTCCTGAAACCAACTAAGGACACACAGGAAGTCAGATTGCAGCTGAGACTCCACTTCTGAGGCAGAGGGTCCTGAGGCATAGAAGACAGTGTCGTCAGCATACATATGGATACAGGAGGAGGAGCAGACAGAAGGGAGGTCATTTAGGAAGACAGAGAAGAGAACTGGGCCAAGGATGGAGCCTTGAGGGATGCCAGCTTGAATGGGAGGGGGGGAATAGGGCATCTCCAGCTAGGACAGATTGTGTGTGACCCATGAGGTATGACCGGAACCATTTGACAGCCGAGGGTGAGAGACTGGTGGAACTGAGTTTGTTAAGAAGAAGAGGGTGGGACACAGAATTGAACACTTTAGCTAGGTCAATGAACATGGCAGCAGTTATGTGACAACAATCCATGCTAGTGAGGATAATATCAGTAACACAACGGAGGGAAGTGATAATTGAGTGATTTGTTCTGAATCCAGATTGGAAGGAAGAGTGGAAATCTGAGGAGTTTAGGAAGTATGTAAGATGGGAGAATACTAGGGACTCCTTCAGTTTGTCCAGGGAGGGAAGAAGGGATTTGAATCAATAGTTACCAAGAGTGGAAGGGATCGCCCCCTTTATGAAGAGGAATCACTTTGGCAGCTTTCCATTCTTGGGGACAGAACAGAGGTTGAAAGGTTCAGCAGGTGGGTGAGAAGAAAAGAGATAGCGGGGGCAGAGATACAGAGAAGAAAGGGGTCGAGGCCACCAGGATTGGACTTGTGGGGGTTGAGCAAAAGAAGAGCATGGTACATTTCCTGAACAGATACTAGAGAGAAGGAGAGACCCTTAGATGAAGGGAGGCAGAAGAGTCAGGGTTCATAGGGGTGGGATTAGAGGGGAGGGCACATGTGAAAAAAAAGAAGTTGAGTAAGGTGGCCACAGAAATGGGGTCATAGACAGGTGAGCTATCAACTAGTAATGTAGGAGGGGAGAGCTTGTGTGAACGGTCCAAAAGGGAGTGAAGAATGCACCAGAAGTTTGAGGGAGAGTTTAGGTTTTGTTGTAGAGCTGCTTTAAAATATAATGCTTTCCCAGCCTTAATGGCCTTAGTGCAGGTGTTCTTTAGGGACTTGTAAGATTAGAAGCCTGAGGTGGAGAGAGAGGATTTGAAGCAAGCCCAGGCGAGGTCATGAGATTTGTAGAGTTGAACGATGGCAGCCAAAATCCAAGGGTGGTTGGAACATTTAACTTAGCACCTTCTTGGGGTATATGATTGTTGCATACTTTATGTAGGAAGTGGGAGAAGAGGGAGAGGGCAGGATCAATGCCGGGATTCTAGTACATTAGTGACCAGTTGGTGGATTGGAGGTCCTGGAGAAGGGCATCTGTATTGAGCATCCTGTATGACCTGACCCAGTGGTAGTTAGGGGGAGAGTGAGACGTGCATATCTTACATACACCATACTTCATAAGGTGGTCACAGTGGTGGGATAAAGCCGTACCTTATTGTTTTAATCATATTTTATGTTATTTTATGTATATAATGCATCAGGGATGCCAATGGAGGCCCAGTCTAACTTGCAAGGGATCATGGGTACAAAGAAAACATGGGCCTTAAAATGCTGAAATTCCTTCTGCTGGGCAGAAACTGTTAGCTGCTTAGTCAGGGACTGGAATTTGATTAAACCATTAAAAAAAAGGGCTAATTAAGCATAGCTGGGAGGCCAGGTATCCCAATTTGCTTGTGAAAGACCCAGGCCTCTAGAGGAGCTGTGATATCTGGGAACATTTTGTCCTGAGAGGTCTACCCTGAGTTAATCTAATTACAGCTGAATAGACTAGCATTTGGGTAAATTGCAGTTCAGCTTGATTGCAGCCATCTGGGGGGGAGGCTGGATCTGCTCCTGGAATTCAGGCTGAAACTGGTTTGCCTCTGGACCCTTTGTTCTCATGCTCAGGAGTGAACATTTATTTTTTGTAATAAAATATTAAAAACTGATTGGTTGTGTAGCCATGGAGACAGAATGTTAGCCAACCACAGGACAAGTCAGTATCACTGGATCTGCCCTTTGAGAATCCCCATAAACAGGGGTGCAAGACTTTATCAGTGCCTTTTTGCCTTCTGCTTCTGTCTGCTGCCTTTTTGCCTGTTGCCAATTCAAGTTGCATGCGAAGGAACTGTTTGCACTTGGGACCCTGTCCTGCAGAGAGCAGAGACATTTTCTTTTTAAGAATTCTCCTGGACCAAGAGCCAAGATTTTCAACTACCTTTTAAAGGACTTTTTGCACTTCAAACAGGGTGTGCCTATTTGCTGATGATATGAAAATCTGAAATAGGGTGGACACACCGGGAGGGGGGAGTGGAGGACATGAGGCAGGACCTGAAGATTCTAGAGGGATGGTCGGAGACTTGGCAATTGAAATTTAATGCCAAAAAGTGTGCTGTGATGCACTTGGGGTGTAGAAACCTGTGAGCAAGATACACCCTAGGAGGGGAGGGCATCAAAGAAATGGAGCAGGAGAGGGATCTGGGGATTATAATATCAAGCAACCTTAAGGTAGGTAACCAATGTAACAAGGCAGTGGGGAAGGCCACTGGAATGTTGGCATGCATTGGCAGGGGCCTTACTAGCAGAAGGAGGGAGGTACTGATGCCTTTCTACAAAGCCATGGTGAGGCCGTACCTGGAATATGGAGTTCAGTTCTGGAGACTGCACCTGCAAAAGGACATAGACGAGATAGAAAGAGTTCAGAGAAGGGCAACCAGGATGGTGCAAGGTATGGAGGGGAAGACATATGGGCAGAGATGTAAGGATCTGTACACTTTGAAGACTAGAAGGGATATAGGGGACATGATTGAAACTTTTAAGTATGTGAAGGGGATTAACAAAGCAAAGGAGGAGTGTTTCCTTAAAAGGAAGGCGGGGCTATAATTAGAGGGCATAACCTAAGACTGCAAGGAGGAAATACAGGGGCAATGTAAGGGGGTGATTCTTCATGGAGAGGGTGATGGAGGCCTGGAACAAACTGCCAGAGGATGTGGTGGGGGCTGGAACAGACATATGGGGTTGAGTAGTGGGGGGAGGGGGCCAGGGTGAAGGGGGAAGGGGGATGAGTAAGGGGAGTAAGGGGCAGACTAGATGGGCCAATGGGGTCCTTTTCTGCTGACAAGTTTCTATGATTCTATGAACTTCAGAAACCAAGGATGTGAGGCAGAACTTTTAAACCAGAATTTCAGTTTAGTTTTTATTGTTCATTTCCATTTTATTTTCCATATCCTGTAACTAGTGTCTAAAATTATCTGTCTTTAAGTTAATTACTGCATTTATTAATTAATTAGTAAAGTATTTGGCTTATTTTAAGATAATTCTGCCAGCGTCTTTTCTGTGTGTTGGTCTGGTTATCATATATCTTTTTATTCAATTTTTTAAATATGTTTTCGTATGTCCAAAAATCAAAAAAGGTTACAAAAAATCAAACTTAACCTAACACATTCAGATACTAGACCATATAGCAGAGAAAAGGAAGGGGGAGGATTAGAAAATGGAATACGTTATACTATTCAGCTCTGTACTGCTTATTTAAATTATAACTGTTCCTTTTTACTTTTTTAAACGATAATCAACCCACTCCAGTACACCAGAGAACCTTATGTTATATTATAAATTAAAAAAAAATAAAAACAGAGAAGAGTAAACCTATTACCACTTAATCAAAAGAAAATAGCTACATATCCATCATTTCTTTTTCTAACATGGTAGGTGAAGTTGAAATGTCCTGTTCCGATCTTGAAGAATATTGAGACCGCAAAAAATCAACTAATTGGTCTACCTCAAAGAATATATAAACCTTATTATCCTTGATGATTTTTACTTTTGCTGGAGAAAGGTGAGAAAACTGAGCCCCCAGTTCAAGCACCTCTTGCTGATACATTGAGAATTTCCTGCATCGCTGCTGGGTTTGGAAACTAAAGTCTGGAAAAATGTAATAACGAGAACCTTGTCGCGGAGTTAGGCTACACCCTCAGCTGTGACTGATGGACCACTTTCCTATCTCCTTATTTCCTAGCTACCAAAACTTCTGTTGTGCAACAGTTAACACTTTTCTCTTTGCTTTTCTTCTTTTTCCCCCCATCCTAGGTTGGACACCTAGCGTAGCTCTTTACTATCCGTACTAAACGTCCTACTAGTTCTCTCTTTTCATTCTTTTTCAGTTTCCATCCATCCAGTCCCTGGAATGATGCTAAATACTCAGAGAGGTGATGTGTAAAGTAGATAAGTGGATTTTGTGTGTACAAAAAGCATGAAGGCTATTTGAGATAGCAGGAATGAATACAATTAATAAAACCTTTTTAAAGAAAAAAGGACTCAGAAGCTGTATAAAACAATAATAATCTCATGATTAATACAGTTATAAGAAATCTTTAATGTATTTTCATAAATTCACATTATAAACCTGTTACTGTATAAGGTTCTATGTATAAAATAGCTTAGTCACTGTGGATCAGAGATACAGAAAGTCAGTATCTGTGGATATATGCACTGTACCTTTAACTGAACCAGGAAATCCCCTGACACAATCCCCTCCCCCCTTGGTTTTGAAACATGTCCAGGCATGCAAATAGGAAAGGGCTCAGTCAGGTGACCCCACCAAAAAGATATAAAAACCTCTTCACTGGGTTCACTTCAGTTCAGCTCAGAGGGGCTCAGCCCTAGGAGAGGAAGAAGAGAGGCAGACAAGCTGTTGAATACAGATGAGAAGGGTCTTAGGAGCTCTAAGATCCAGGACTGTATTTTGTGAGAAACTACTGCTGTTAAGTAGTGATTTTCTTTGCAATTTTTGTTGTTTTCATTTATTATTTTTCTAACCTTTGAAAAATAAATATCACACCATGGTGTGTTAAACCTGTAAATTTGCCTCGTCTGAAGTTTATTCCCACACACTGTGACAAACCTTTATACATTAAGGTCCCCTTTAGTCTAGCCAACTTAAAAATAAAATCCTGATCAGAGTCGAATGCCAAAGTTGCCATGATGGTAGATTTCAATGTCACTTTAGGATCATTTCTTTTCTTCATAACTCTAAATGCTCTAGCCAGCAATGGGGGATTGTCTATTGGGAGGTCAAAAGTAGTAATCAAAATATCCTTTATTAAATCTGGGGTGCTTTCAAATTCGACGTCCATGGCATCAGGTATACCCAACAAACGAAAGTTTCTGTACCTCAGTTGGTTTTCATTTTGCTCCAATTTTCTCTAAATATTGTAGTTCTCTTTCATCACCTCATTTAAAGTGGCAGTGGTTGCTTGTAGAGTAGCCTCCATCTGTGAAATCTTTGCGTCATGTTCCGTAATAACTTTTTCTGGACCTTTTTTACTTCTGTTTGCAGGTAATCTGTCTTCTTCGTGAACGCTTCAAAGCAACAGTCGTATCTATCCATCCACGCCAGCAGCTTGTCTAACGCCACCCTGAGAGATTCGATGGAGAACTGTTTGCTATGAAAAGATGGTGAGGACTCAGAAGTAGGCTTACTATCCCCTGCACCTACAAAATGTAGCTCCGTTGAAATTGCTACTAGGTCCCCTCTGACTGCCTGGCGGTGGGTTGCTCTAGCCTGTGGGGCAGTCAGGGTATGCATCCCCACTCCACTCTCAGGGCTGGTTCCAGAATGGATCCATTGGTCAAGTGGTACCGACCTGGCTGAAATGAACTCGGCTACCAGACTACCCTTTCTTATGCCTGACATTGCTAACTTTTCTCGATGTGCAGCTGAGCAGTATCGTCTTTAACAAAGAAATGAGAACACAGGTCGGCATTAAACTATGAATGTCCTGCAGTTACCATCTTCTGTGTGTTGGTTTGGGAGGGCTTGTTCAAACTATACTATGCCTGTGTGACTGCTTATGGGCCAAACACTACTGAAGTAAAGTACCTCAAGGGACTCTGTGGACGAAAGAAGGGGAGGAAATATGAAAGGTCTCAAGAGAGGTCTGTGGGGGTTTGAACCGGTCTCTGCATTTTCTGAGGAAAGCTACATATAATGTGTATAGGGTATTCCCAGAGGGCCTATACACGCCTGTGGCTTTCTGGTTCACTGTGCAGTGGCTGAGAGGGTTCTCTCCCAGGAACACAGACTCGAGACTGTATTTGCACCCCCTTGCATGGAGAGAGGGAGCCTTGGGATCTTCTGGCGTACAATCATTTGTGAAACAGCGAGCGTGCTCAAAGGACAGAGGAGGGGTATCCCTGACCCTGATCACAAGGGGATTCACTGTAGCCCAAGGAATTCCTACCCCACCAGAGTGGGCTTGTGACAGTCACTAAAAACATCAGGGAGTGTACCAGCCTCGACAATATGGTGGGGTGGGAAGAGAGCATCCAATCCAGGAGGGAGTGGTTTGGGGAGGTGAGGTTGGGCCTGGTCAGTTCCTTAATTAGTTGATTGAGGTTTAGAGACTCAAGCTTTTCTGTGAGGGGTTAAAGGAGCTGGAGTGATCCAGTTTATGTTAAAATCCCAGAGAATAAGATTCTCACCAGTTGAGACATGAGTAACTAGGGAGGAGATGGTATCGACAAGAAAGGGAGAAGAGATTTTAGAGGACATAAATAACACAGAAACAAAGAGGGGGAGGGAAGAAGGGAACTTTAGATTGGCCATAAGGACTCCTTGGGAAGAGGGACAAGATTCACATAGGGAGATGAGCAGGGTAGGTTCTGTCCGACATATATGGCCACACCACTACCACACTTAACGTGGTCTTGTCGGAATAGATGGAAGTCAGTGAGGGATAATTGAGACTGAGTCTGGAATTCGTGATGAGAGCCAGGTATCAGAGATACACAGGTGGTCAGGAGAGCATTGGGAGAGCCAGACTCTGAGAGCATCAAGCTTCAGCACAAATCGATCTCAGTGAAGTGCTATCAGGTACATGCCCCTAGAGGCCATGCTTGCCAGGAGGAATGCTGGAGGCCATCACTTTTCTTAAACCACAGTAGTGTATATTAGTATGGTTACTGTAAATACTGAAGACACACAGCCAGCTGGCAAATCCCACATGCTGTCTGTACCAATGCACTATATAAATGCATCATTTAGTCATGTACTGGCCTGGACCCACCTCCCTGATCCCCCTTATTGTACAGTCAATGCCATGTTGAATGATGGTAGGTGACACAGCCTTCTCACCTCACATCACTCCTCACAACCACCATCTGACATTTGCAGGGAGTGCGCTGCTTATTTATAGGGCGTGTCTAAGCAGTACATTCCCTGCAAATGTCAGGTGGCAGGTGGCAGAGGTGGTGTGAGGTGGGGCTGTGTCACCCACCATCTTTTCATTGCGGCATTGACTGTACAGTAAGGGGGACCAGAGGGGTGGGTCATTGATACCATGGGTGGGTGGGGGAGATCACTACCACCAATGGGGGTTGGCTGGGACTGTGGTCGTGGCTATGTCTTTGAAACATGGGCGGGTCTTTGTTGTTGGGGTGGACTGACACAGGAGTTGCACAGCTGTGGCGGGCCAGCCGTGGCTGTGTGTGTGGGGGGGGGTTGTGACACAGCAGGGTGGGGAGGCTTTTGTATGTATGGGGATGGGGATCAGGTGGGAGGGCAGGACCCCTCAAACCAGGGAATTATTAATACTATATGGGAATGGGTGTCAGGTGGGGTGAGGGACCACTGGACACCAGGGAATTATTAATACTATATGGGATTGGGTGTCAGGTGGGGGGAGGTATCACTGGACACCACAAAATTATTGACACAATACAGGAATGGGTGTCGGGTGGGGGGAGGTGGGACCACTGGACACCAGGGAATTACTAATACTATATGGGAACGAGTGTCAGGTGGGGGGAGAGACCACTGGACACCAGGGATTTCACGTACATCTGCCAGGACTGGGATTGGAGGGAGTGGGTTGTCACTAGACACCGGGGCTTACTGTGTTAGTGGGGTACCGACGTACTACCTCTGGCAACAGCTAGGGTTGTGCCCGATTAAGACTAGGATTCAGTCAGCAATATTTTCTCCATGGAAGGGCACAGCGCAAAGTGACCTTGGCAGAGCAAATACACTGAATATCAGACTGCACCGATATTCAGGTCCCCACACCCATTTTGCATTGTTTTGTGTTGCACACTCCTCCACTTTTTGCCCTGGCACAAAACCAGTATACCAGAGCAGAACAGGCTTTTGAATATGTGACCTTGGTGCAAGACCCAGTTTGTGCGGGCAAACTGGGTTTTGCGCCAGGGCAATCTTTTGACTATCTGGCCCCTGTTCTGTACTTTGTCATAGCATGTCTAAGGGATGACTCTTGAAGAGTTATTAAATATGTTTTGTATTTATGTATATATTTTTTTCTTGGTTACCATTGGGTACCATTCAGACATTTTTGACTATTTAATTTTATGAGCTTATCGATGTCTTTTAGTTTCATTTTCAAGATCTTTGAATATTTGCTGCTGATCATGGTACTACACCTATTTGTTGCAAATCCCATAAGTTAGATAAATCTGTAAGGTTCATAGCTAAAATAATCATTTCTACCAATACTGAGTAAAATCCCTTTGATTTAAAGAGCACCTTCTCCTTTAAACAAAGGACTAGTAATCTCAGTCAGAACAGAGCATGCACCTGGTTTGGGATGCTGGGACAAATCTAGGAATATCAGTTCAAAAGCAACCCCACATTCATCACCACCAAGTAAAGCTGCTGGAGACATATGCTTGTGTGCAAATATCTTTATTCAAAGTGCAAGAACACCTTTGCACCTTGAATAAAGATATTTGCACTCCAGCATACGTCTCCAGCAGCTTTACTTGGTGGTGGTGAGTGCAGGATTGCTTTTGAACTGATATTAAAGGACTGGTAATCTTTGCTGATCCATGTCTGATATTTTAATCCAATAGTTTAATATTTTAGATATGATGGCTACCAATAACTTTGTTCATCCTAACTCGGCACTTACAAAAGATGACGGTATTGAGCAGGCTGCCCCAAGCAGTTTTTTATAAAAACTGAATAGGACAATTTTAAATGAATCATTAGTATTGTATCCCCAGATTTCAGCACTGCAAGGAAGAACTGGAGAATGTTTGCTCTCAACTGCTATAAGTAGGGGGAACCAGGGAAGACAGACTGGCCCCCAAATCATTAAACCTGATAAGAGCCTGTTTTACAGTTTGCTCAAGGTATTTACAGTGTGTATTCCATTTACCATCTGGTGTGAACACTAGTGCTAAATAAGTGAATTATTTTTTTCCGTAAAAGTTTTTATTAGCCATCTCCATGGCACCGAGTGATGGGTGTTCGCTCAGCACGCTGGTGACTCGGGTTCGCGCCCCGAGCCTGGTCGTCAGGGAGGAGACTAGCAAAGAAGGACTTTATAGCATCCTATGGAAGCTTCCCTCCTGGGGAGTGTGGTACCAGTTCACTGTTAAGCAGCTCCTGGTGGTGGTTTGTGGTCGTCGTTCTTGGCAGCATGCAGTCTTGACACACCACTGAATGCCCCCGCCCCCAGGATGCTGCTGCAGCCGCACTCAATACTTGGAGGTGGTGGGTGGCTGGGGAAGAAACTGAAAATGCCTGCTTGGCTGGCTAAATGAGGGTGTTCAGTCCCCCTACTCACCACTCAGCTCGGAAGTGTCTGAGCCGATCCCTCACTGTGTGCACACAGCGTCAAAGGAATGTCTCCGAGCAAAATCTCCCCTCCTGGTACCTCACCCCGAGGGGGCCCCCATGACAGGATACATCAGGTCAACCAGGGCCACAGTACTGGGGGACAGTGAGAATGTCAACAGGGGCATTTGGTGGGTTGGGGCAGTCCTAGGCAGCCTGAAGGAGTGGCCGGCTGAGGGCACGGGGGAGCATAAAGAAATAAGACAAAAGAAAAGTTTTTATTAAGTTTGTATTATAACATAAGGACATGTACACATCAGTGTAACAATTACAGACAGAAAAGTATATGTACTGTAAACAGTAGTATCAAAATAAATCCAAATTCAAAGCAAACAACAATAGTGCCGCACCATATAAAATAGAAAAAAGGCACTGGAGTAATGCAGGATAATATAAGGTATCGAAAAGAAAATCCCAAGTAGAGAGAGTAGGCAACAGACATGTCTCTGTGAGTATATGAGGTGAATGCATAGGTCCTAAGAAAATCCGAAGCAGGAACTATATGCAGTGTGACATAGCCACAGGGGCAGAAGAGCATTGAAGGTCAAGCAAGGTGGGGTTAAGAGGCACAGTTAAGCTGGTAGAGTGGGGAAGCACTAATACATGTAGCAGACAAATGATATATCCATGGGGGGGAGAGGAGAGAGGAAATATTGGAAGGAGAGGGAGAAAGGCCACAATAGGCACCCAGGTATGGGCACTGCTGTAAGGGGGAGAACCCTCTCATACGGTAAAATATGAGCTGGTTAGAAGGATAGAATCCAAATACTGAGACTCAGACTGTTTCTCCTATGAGGGCAAGAGTTATGGGGTTATCAGCTTTATAAGTGTATTCTTTAACTTCGTCAATGACCTGGTCTCCCATACACCAAATATGTCTTCTTTTCTACAAAAACCACCCCCTTTGTTTTTGAATAATTAATAATCATATGTAAGTCTCTAAGTTATATTGTTAATATGTGAGAATTGTCTCTTCAGATCAATCAGTAAGACAGACATTAAAATAAGATCATCGGCATTTGTCATGATTGAACACTTTGTTAATTACTGAAGATGCATGAAATTAATTTAAAAATTATTTTTATATTTTTTTCCATGACTGTATTAAAGATGGTGGGAGCAATTTGGCAGCCTTGTTTGGCACCAGAATTTATCTCAAATTTTTCTGTGAAAAGGCTTAACATCCTCAGAGTCTGCTCTGCTGACGCATTCTCTTTATGGGCATGGCCCCTGATTTGCTCGTGAATAGGGCCTTGGTTTCTCTGTGGGAGGAAAGACAGAAAAAGTAAACAAACCATACTCTTCTACCATGCTCTTGTGGGCATCTGTCCCCTACCCTAGCACCGAAGTGAAAAATCCTCTACCTGTGATGGCTCAATAACATACCATATCAACCCATACTCATCTGCATATGAGACCACGGCAAGCTCCAAGACATAAGGAAGTCTCAATTGGGGCCAGTTACATCAGGCATGGGGAGACTGAGGTTGCCCAACCTGAACTCACTGGCCATACAGCAGGTTGGCCAGGCAAGTTCTTTCTAGCATGTGCAGTACTGATGCAGTGCTGTGCTTCGGTGGTGGAAGGGGGCACACAGAAACATTGTTCATGTACTATACTGTGACTCACTGATATGAGGGATGTAGCCATTTAAAATAATGGACAAACACATCATGATAGACACCTCCCCACCACCCTACCGGCATAGTAAGCAAACGCATGCCCCATGTTACATGTGGTACTGTACCCTATATGGCTGCAAGTACTGCAGTGGCGGGTGCATGCACAAACTGGTTAGCTCAAAACACCATCTCCTGGAAATCAGATGCAAAGTGTAAGGAGCAGAACTAATAAAAAGAGAACTGCACTGAACCTGTCAGTCATTTTCTTTGTAGAAGCGGATTTTAGCCTGTTTTTGCTGTTGTAGTGGGTGGGGTAGAAAGTACCAGTGTAGAACTGTATAACATAGTTTATGTCCCTTACTCAGCTCTTCTGTTGTTGGTACAATTCATCTGTGTTCCGTCATAGAACTTTGTGGTTGGGAGGGACATGGATTACATCATACAGTTCGAAAATGGTACTTATTTATTTATTTTATTTATTAGTTTTTGTTGACCGGGTGGGTGCATTAAGCAAGAACCTGCCTATTTTCAAGCACGTGTAAATTAAAAATAACTACTGGTGTTACTAATTGCAAATATAGAAAGAACAATAACAGAATTGGAACCAATATTCAAAAAACAGCTTCTGCTGGGGAAAATGTCTTGCAGGCTCAGCACAGTTCTCCATGAAATTATGCAACCCCTCCCAATGCTCCAGTGCTGTATCTGCCAAGGGTCCAACACATCAAGGTATTGAGGTCCAATTCTGCTAAGACATAGTAGATTTCAATATGCTTCCAGCCTTGACTTTTGTATCGAGGCATGATCACCTCCCTTCTTTGGCTAGTGACCTCCTCTCTATGCAGCCTTGCATTCCACTGGCCTTCCCATATGCCTTATTGCACTAAGCATTTATTTTTTGGCTATCGCTGATGATAACCCCTAAACCTCTGTCCTCTAAGGTCTGAGTCACCCTTATCTCATCTATTGTGTATTCTGTTCTATGATTCTTCCTCCATATGTGCATGAACTGAGACTTTTTGGCATTAAACCTGAGCTGCCATGTTTGGCCATCATTCTAGTCTCTACATTCCTGACCACGTCCCAAACTCACTCCATGCTATTGACCCTCCCACAGTTTTGTACCATCCACAGACACACCTTGACAGTGATCCCTTCCTCAATGTCTGAAATGCATATTTTGAATAGCATTGGACCCAGGGCAGTGCACTGAGGGATCCTACAAGTGACCATCTTGATCTTGACTCCTGAACATCTGCCTTTTAGGACTACTCTCTCAGCTTCCCCTCCAGTCAGTTTTCTGTCCATCCTGCCAGTTTTTCCCTGTGCCAAGGTCTGTCATATTTTTTCTCAGTATCTGATGTGGCATGGAGTTGAAGGCCTTACTGAAGTCCAGTTACAGGACATCCACTGCCTGCCCCCTGTCCACCTCTTGTCACTGAATTTAAAAAATGTAATTCATTAGATGTGACTGACTGTCCCCTAATGAAGCCACGCTACCTTTTGTCCTGCAATCCATGCACTTCTAGAAAATCCACTATCCATGCTTTGACTACAGTGTTCTGCAGCTGCCCCACTAAGAAGGTCATACTCACTGGTCTACAGTCCCATGGATCACCCCTATTCCCACGCTTATGTAGTAGCACCATATCCATCACTCTCCAGACCCCAGCACCAACCTAGTCTGTAGGGAGCAGTTAAAGAGGTGCACTAGTGGCCCTTTCAGTACACTGGAATGCAAGTCATCTGGACCTGGGGATTTGTTTACCTTCTGGCACTGTAGTTATTTTAGGACCCTGGCCTCCGTAACCTCCACCACTCAAGACCTCTGCTCCAAATCCCCGAACAGGCACCATTCTCTGGTAGTGATCCCTTACAGTTCAAATATCAAAGCAAATCAAATCAAACTTTATTTGTAAAAAGCTTTCTAAAATCAAGGCGCTTGTACATAATTAATTAAAATAAATCAATAAATAAAAAAATACAATTAATTAAAATCATAAATGCAAGTTAAAACTCATAACAGTGGCATTAAAAATCAGTATATGCTAGGCTAAAAAGGAACGTCTTCAAAGCCACTTTGAAGCTTTGGACGATCAGGCAATCTCGCACCTGATGAGGTACAGAATTTCACAGGGTTGGGGCCATAAAACTAAAGGACCTGGCCCCAGATGTCTTTAAACGAACCCTGGGAATCTCTAGCAATCCCTCTTCAGTGGATCAGAGAGAGCAGGAGAGACAGTAGGGATGAAGGAGATCTTGCAGGTAACCAGGTCTCTGGTCGTGTAGGGCCTTATAGGTCAGCAAACCATCCTTGAAGGTGATCCAGCACCGTACTGGCAGCCAGTGCAGTCCATGGAGCACAGGTGTTTTATGACTGGTCCTAGATGTACCAGTCAATAGCCTGGCTGCCGCATTCTGCATGAGCTGCAGGCAGCGGATATCAATCCCTGGTAACCCAAGGTTGAGAGCGTTGCAGTAGCCAAGGCAAATATACCCATGACTGGTGTGCCACATTCTATATAGCGGGTGTAGCCACTGTTACATTTCTCTCAGTGTTATGAACTGTACAGATAGTGTGCTATTGGTGACAAGCAGTAACACCCTTCACTGTATGTACTTTCAGGGCAAGAATCTGGAACTAACTCTGAAATTCACAGTGGTGGAAGGGAGAATTTAGGCCATACCAAGGAACTATCATCCACGTCTTGAGGCTGGAACACCCATTCCATCCATCTTCACCCTAAACGAAAGTGGAGTGAGTAGAGAGCACACTTAAGACGAAGAGAATCAAGGAATGGGGCAGCCCTGGGTTTAGATTACACATATGAACTTGATGTACAGATTAAAGTTAACAGCAGCAACTGCTTGAGAAGGCTTCTGTAGCGGGGGTCAGGTGCCCGGACATTGATAGTTGCAATGATGATGTAATGCCATGATGATACCAAATGCATTGGATGCCCAATTCAGCTCAAAGGAGAAGTAATGAGCCACATAATGGCTATAAAGCCAGGTCATGGTGCCCAAGAGATGCCAAGGATGAGTGAGAAGAGTACTACGTAACTTTATGATGGATTTATCTGGGTGTGATCCATTATGCCAATGAAATGCAGAAAACCCTATTTCATTCAAGACTATATGAAATATTTCTCTGTACTGAAACAGACTGCATGTGGCCATTTCTGCACTGTCAGTGCAATTTGTGACAAAGTTCAAGTACCCACAGGACTTTTTAGACACCCAGACTTACTAGTATACTAGTGAGCCCAGGGCCAAAAACTACCTTGGTTCCCTGATGAGCAAGATCAGCAATGAAGCCCAGCTGTCTTACAAATACATGAATCATAGCATCAGAACTACAGCTGTCCAGCTCCTTTTTGATGCTGGTCTGGCAAATCATGAAATCACATTAATGACTGGCCACAGATCCGAGACAAGTTTATCTACTTATTGGAGACCTTCTACAACTGATCGGAAACAGTGGAGCTCTATCCTAGGAAGTAGTAACAGCATGCCATCTACAGCTATCCAAGTAAGTAGCAGCACATCTAATCAGCAACAAAAGAGGACAGAAGAACAGCAAGAAAAGGAGACTGAAGATCTACAAAAGGCAGCAGTACGGCAAGATAAGAAGACTGAAGATAATCTGCCTTTTTTTTTTAAACCTAAGCAGTGTGTGGATCTCTCTGCAGGCTCTTTGCTTTAAAACTGCAAGCTGTTTTAAAAAATACTGTGATTCTGTTCTGTGTTTGTGTTTGTGCATACTACAAGTGTGTGACTGAGCCCTGCTGACATTTTGTCAGGAAGCAGGAAGAGGGACTGTAGTTCTTTTGACCAGACTCGAGAACTACAGTTCAAAAAGGGACTTTTCATTTTTAATTTGGGGACTAGCATACACTTATACTCCACCAGCTCCACGCATGAGTGGTTTTCGTGGAGTTTTAAAAAGGCATTAAAAACATTAAATCTCAAGGGGCTCTGTGACCTTGTTTGAGTACTTCCAGGTCACCTTCCATTTATTGCACTTTATGTGAGCAGGCGAGCAAGGGAGCAGGGCATGTGCGACTCTGTGCGTGAAGACGTGCGCTAAGACACGTGCGTTCAGCGCATGTTAGGCGGTGTTAGGTGGAATAATTACGGCCGTGTTGTCGCCTTCACTTATACTTGTGAGTACTATTACATTACGTGGTTCTGTTGTTTCACCTCTAATGCATGGTAATGGCATCCTCCTTAAATCTACCAAGCAATATTAATGTGTTTGTAACCACTACTAAAGGGGAAACAGGTATACAATGCACATCTTGCTATTGTTTAGCTTATCAGCCGATATTGCTGATAATCTCCCTTTCAATGTGCAAAATGTACTGACAACATTGTATTACAATGTGAGAATAGCTTATACTATAAATGGATATTGGCATTCGAATCAAGAAATGATTCCAAACCTATAACAGTTCAAGATGCTTTACATGTAACAAATATCCCTTTAAATGAGACTTCCTCTACATCTACTTACAGCATCCCTTCTGACAAAATAATATCTAGTGAGAATAATCACGCTACTATGAGTAGCTCAGTGATTTATCCATCTGATGTCTCTAAAAAAAGAGCTAGAGAAGATGAGAACAGTTTGGTAAACAGCATAGAAGATATAACTTGGTATAATGTGCAAGGGTCTAAAGCTACTAAAAAAAGAAGGAGAAAGGCTGAGTATTTTAACATTCCACTACATAATAGCTTTGATCCATTGTCCACTGCCCCTGTCGATTCTAATTGTATTCCTACTGAGTCCCCTAATGAAGGATTACATTCTAAAAACACTTCCCAAGTCATGGTTGATATGCCAAATTCTTCAACTCCACCACCTAATTCCACGACTGATATTCCTTTGATTGATTTTGCTACTGTTCAAACTGGTGAAGAGGCACCCTCTATGTGTGTTCCTAATACTGATGATTCACATACCAGACAAATATTTGTTCTGGGTGATTCCTTAGTTAAACATCTGGATAGGGTTTTATGCAAGCCTGATAAACATAATAGAACTTGTTCTAGTTTAAGTGGTGCTAAGATCTCAGATCTAACATATATGGTCGATAATATTATTAGCTCTCAAGACATAAATCCACTGTGTATTATCCATGTTGGAGCCAACAACATCTACAGGGACTCTGGTCAGAATATCAAATTAACCTATGTTTCTATGACTAATAAAATGATTGATCTCGGGTGTGATATTATTTTTTCGGAGATTCTACCCATACCACGGTACTCCCGGTTTCTTAATCATAAAATTAAAATTATTAACAACTGGCTTAGGCAATAGTGTTTACAACAGAATATTCAGTGCATGACCCATTGGGAAGAGTTCTCTGATAGATCTGAGCTTTACTGTCCTGACGGCTTGCATCTTAACAAACTAGGGAGTGCATTGCTGAGTCAACAATTCCTATCTACAATTAATATAAATTTAAACTAAATAGTGGGGGGGGAGGGGGAATGCAAATGTACACACCTCTTTGTCTCACTGTTATAAAGTCTCCAGTAAACAATTACAGTTTCTTAGTTTTAATGCGAGAAGTTTGACACAGAAATTCGATGAGTTACAAACTGTGATTTCAAATAAGGATTCTGATATTATTACTGTTTGTGAAACATGGGGTGATTATAACTCCCACTGGATCAAGCAGCTCCCTGGATATATCTCTTATTATCTGAATCGAAGTGAAAAAAGGGTATGGTGTTGCTTCATTTATTAACAATAAAATCAACTCAGTCAATATTTCTAGTTCTATAAAATTCATAATCTCCCGACTGAGAGTCTTTGGCTTAAAATTTTCCTATCCAAACAGGATTTTATTATCCTTGGGACATGTTATGTTCCCCCAAATTCATCTAGTTTAATTATGGACGCCATTCTTTCCGAATTTTAAATAGCTACTCAAATGGGTTATGTTATTATTACAGGGGATTTCAATCTCCCAGATATAAATTGGCAGACATTCACAACATCTAGCAGTATTAGTAATAAATGTTTGTCCACTTGTTTGGAATTGGATTTACAGCAATGGATAACTTCTGCAACCCGAGGTAATAATATATTAGATCTTGTTCTGAGTAGTACCGCCTTAGATATTAGGGATGTGCATATTTCATCACCAATTGGCAGCAGTGATCATAATTCTATTTTATTTAACTTGCAGAGACATATTGTCTTTCATACTAATTCTTCGATTATATACCTGTATGACAAAGCTGATCTTCACAGTATCAATCTATACCATGAAAAAATAAACTGGTTATCTTTTTTTTGATAACCAGTCCTTATATCAAAGTTGGGTACTTCTCAAATCACTTATTTCGACTCTTCATGATACTTATATTCCATCAAAAAATAAGAATTCTAATGGGAAACATACTCCTAGATGGATGAATAAAAACATAAAACGTTTAATAAATATAAAAAATAAAAAACATTGTAACTACCTAAAGAATAGGACAACTTCTAATTGGGAATCCTATTTAAAATCAAGTAGGACGTGTAAATTAGTCATCCATAGGGCCAAATCTAGGTGGGAAATGAAATTGGCAACAACAGCTAGAAAGTCTAATTCCAAACAATTTTACTCTTATATTTACTCCCTCAGGAAAAGTCCAAGTGTGGTGGGGCCTCTTACAACAGAAAACATACTTATCCATGAGCCGAAAGCCATGGCTGATGTATTTAATAATGAATTTTGTAAAGTTTTCTCTGCATCAGAAGTTCAATCACCTGTACCTATGATTTCACCATCAGATACTTTTATCACATTCTCAGTTGAGTCTATTCTTAAAAAACTACACTTACTAAAAGGTAAATTTTGTTCAGGCCCAGACAATATAGCAGGGCATTTACTTTACCTATTATCTAAACATATTGCCTTTCCACTCAAACTTTTATTCAACCTTTTTTTACAATATAATTTTATCCCTTGTGAATGGAAAGAGGTGTTTGTGGTACCAATACATAAGAAGGGATCAAAACATCTATGGGAAAATTATCAGCCGATTAGTTTGACTTCATCCATATGTAAGGTGTTAGAAAGTCTACTAAAGGATATTATTGCCCCTATTATTGATGCATCTGATTTGGAACAACATGGCTTTAAGAAGGGTAGAAGTTGTCTGACAAATTTGCTCTGCTTTTATGAACATTTTAGTTCTTATTTGGATAACCGGTTGGCCTGTGACATTGTCTTTATTGATTTTAGTAAAGCTTTTGACACTGTGCCACACTGGGCTCTAATTCAAAAACTCACAGGTCTTGGTATTAATAGTCATATAATTACATGGATTCATAATTGGCTTTCAAACAGAACTCAAAAGGTGATGATTAATGGAGCATTTTCTAACTCTGGTAAAGTTTTAAGTGGTGTTCCACAAGGCTCGGTACTGCCCCTGTCTTTTCAGGCTTTTATATCTCGATTTAACTAATTCCTGCCTTTCATTTACAATTAAATATGCAGATGATGTGAAGATAGAGGACCGTGTTCTAACTTAGACCAAATATCTTGTATTCAGCATGATCTTGATATTATTAGTACCTAGTAATAAATGGGCATGAAGTTAACTCTACAAAATGCAAAGTAATGCATTTGGGTTCTAATAATTTAAATTTCCAGTATATTCTGATGATTTACCATTGTGTGCCACTAATGATGAGAAGGATTTGGGTATAAACATTTCAGATGACTTAACATATTCCAAGCATATGCATTCGTTATTAGTACATCTAATAAAATTATTTGGTCTATTTTGCGTAATATTAGATCTCGAGATCAGGATGTGTTGTTACCCCCATTCAGGTCCTATGTCTGTCCCCATCTTGAATATGCTTCACAGTTGTGGTGTCCTTTTAAAAAATCAGATAGTTACTCTCTTGAAAGGGTTCAGCGAAAATACACTAAAAAAATCTGGTCTCGAATCCTCATCTTATGAGTTTAGGTTGGATACATTGAAACTAATGCCTCTTACTATCAGATGCATTAGAGGTGACCTTCTCCTCCTATATAACATTATTCATGACCCGTATATCATGACTGAGTTAGGATTTTCTTCTAAGTCATCAATACATAATACTAGAGGTCATGTCCTCCAGTTAACTGGTAAATCTTTTAAACATAATAATCGTAAGTTTTTCTTTTCTGTAAGAACTATTGAGCCTTGGAATAGACTTCCATCTGATGTAGTAACAAGTAATACTAAAGAGATTTTTAAACATCGTCTCGACACGCTAATTAAGTCTGGGTATGACTTAACATTCTACTCTATGGCCTAGCATAGGAGCATTATGGGCTTTGGCGTACTAGCTCTTTCTTCTAACCTTAGTATGAACCTTAGTATAGATGATGATGGAGAGGAGTACACTGATGTGTACAACTGCAGGTAGCCCATTGTTGGCTGTTTTGGTAAGTAGAATCCTAGTCACTGATTGTGTACATGTGCATGTTTGTCACGTGTAATAATGCGTCACCCATTATGAGTCACATGCTCCGTTTATTGCACATTTCTGCTTTGTGTTTGCCAGATGGACAGCAGTCGGCACCATGTGTTGAGCATGACCGTGCAGGTGGTGTAGGATTTGATTATTGTAACCATAATACTGTATACTGTATTGTACATTATATTGTATACTGTATGTTGTATTGTACATTATATTGTATACTGTATGTTGTATTGTCTATTGCATTGTATGCTTTATTGTATATTTTGTATCAAATTGTATGTTGTAGTGGATGTGCTATGTGGTATTGTATGCTGTATATTGTATTGTGTATCATATCGTATATTGGTAGATTTCAGCTAGACTTTTATAAGTAGTTCACTATTTCTGTATTTATTTTCATGCTCTGATCCCTGCTGTACTATCCAACTGTAGCTAAATCTATTGTATAAAGTTGTTGTGTTTGAAGGTGAAGGTTTAAATGTAATTTTTGTAGACGTTTCAATGTGCCCTGTACAGCACCTTGAGCCTAGGAAAAGCACTTTACAAATAAAGCTCTGTCTTTCTCTTTGTCGCTCTCTCTCTCTGTATATCGAGCTATCTACCTATCTGTCAGTCTGTCACTAGATTTGTCTGTTGCTTGATTTGTGTATCTGTCTATCTATCTTTCTATCTGTCTGTCTGTCTTTCTCTGTATCTGTTGATCTATTTATTGCTCTGCTTGTATGTCTACACAAAGAACCAAGGGCCAGCTTTTCAAAAGTTTGTGCAAGGGCAAACTTTGTGCTGCACTGGTATGTGCACCTGAGCCCGGTGAGCAGCTTGCTAGATTCAGAGGGATAGCACTGGTGCTATGCTGTCTGACTATTGGTTGGCCATGGTGCAGTGCAATTGGGTATAGCACGTGCAGCGCACAGCAGTGGCACAGCACTGCACAGAGCACACCTGATGGTGCAGCCCATGATGGGGGCAGTGTGATGGTGTGGCCCTGTGTAGGGCAGCAGTAACAGAGAAGCACAAGGGGAGTGGCTGTGGGTGGGTTGACAGGGCACCAAGGACAAACACATACCACTCAGCTGCGCCAGTAAAAAAAATTACAAATTTTATTCAAAACATATGGCAACAGACCTGTAAAACACTGGAAACAAGGAGGGCAAACATTGGAAGGGGCAACACGGGGTAGGGTATGTGCCACTGGGGTAGAAAATAGGTATCTGTGGCAATAGTGGAGGTCGGGGTGATGCGAGAGGTGCTCATGGGTTTATTCTCCTGGTAACGGCCACTAACTGTGACAGCATCGTACAACATCCCCAGTCTTCACAGCATGCGGTACTGCTACCAGGCAAAGTGCCTAAGCAGGTTGCACTGGTTCTCTACTTTCTCAGGTCACCAGTGCAGGTCCTGTCTCTGCTGCGTACCTATAAACAGAAAGGAAGGAACATGAGCCACCTGTGCACACCAGATCGGAAAGCATGTCCTGCCTACTGTATGCTGACACTGTAATGCCTACCAGGACATGCACCACCATGCCAACTGGGGCAGACAGCAAGCCTCTCCAACATGCTGAACATGGCATGCCATGTAAAGCATCATGGACCCATACACTGGAGGGATACATGGCCATGGTCGCATCATGCAGCACATGCGGTAGGCCAGCCATGGCAGACACACAAAGTACTGGTGGACATGGCAGATGTACACCACTGACACGGGCCCTGGCAGCACCATGCCATGGCCAGCATAGTGCGATCCTGTCCCTGGAGTGTGGTGGGGGCAACCCGACACCCTGCATCTGCTGACCACTCATCCCACCTCCTGGCAACCCCGGGTGTACCAAATATGCACAGCCAAGACCCTCCACATGTTGTAGAGTCCCTACATTACAGACATGATCTGGCATAGGTACACATACATGGGTCTCACAACACAGTTGCACATGGGTGGGCATAGCTGGCACCAATGTGTGCAGGCCCATGGTGCTCATAAGTGCCGAACTTGTGCACATATGTGGCCACAGGACCACCATGTAACTGTCAGCCGGACACTTCTGTATGCTGCCCAGGTGCTGAACATGGCCAACATCATGGACGGCACTGGTGCAGCACAGGTACAATGTAGCCAGAGCAGACATGGGTACAGGAATGCCCAGACATGTTCACATGGGCCCCCTGGTGTGGCCCTGGTGAATCTACATACTCTGATGGTCCCTGCATGTAGTAGCCAAACTGTACCTGACCAAGACTGCCAGGCACTGTGCCCACAGTAACAGTGCTATCCCAGCACCATAGCAGCCCCACACTGCCACCCACATGTGACGTGCACGTGCACATGCACACCAAGACTAGTCACATTGATGACACTGTGGCCCTGTGGTCAGTGTCCATGTGTGCCCACCTACCCCTATAGCAGCCATGGAATGTTCACCACAACAGGATCTCTGCTAGGCACTGGCTGCAAGTCCCTGATGCAGCCAACATGTGGACAGTGGAGCTGCATGCCATGGGCACTGTAGCCAAGGTGGCATGGTGTTTCATGGACATCACTGCAGCTGAGACCTGAGATGTGCACACCTGGCCCCCAGAAATCCCCCCACCAGAAGTCCAACTGCCCCCTTCCCATGCCAGTCCCACAGGTTTGTGAAACTCCACTGGGGCATGCCACAGACCACATGTGGCACCAGAGAGGTCAGTGGCACAGGGCACATACCATGGTGGGACTGTGGGACACATGGGCAGCTATGGCACCATACCAACCACACACAGGTAGCTGCCTGCCACCACTGTACCCTGTGGCCCTGATTCCAGCTGCAGGATGGTAAGCGTCAACCACCCATGGGTGGGCCTACCCTGGCTGGTGTGCTGTGCCACTATCCCCTATGGCAGTCATTCAGCAGCACATGGTGCCCAAGCAGCACAATGCAGGCCTTGGCATGACACAGGACAGGCATAGGTGCGACTTGCCTGCAGCACAGTCATGGCATGGTGCACCAACCACCCACTGCCCCCCCCACAGGGTTGCCCCAAGTGTGGTGTCATATACAGGGACATATGTTGCTGGATAGATACACAGGCACTATAATGTGGCCATGTGCTGACAAGGGCCCATCGCACTGTGCCAGGCATGGAGGGGAATGGGGCCTCTCACAGTGGTGCCACCAGCCCTGGTGCTGGGCTAGATGTGTAACCCTGGGTAGGGTAGGGCAGAGCCACAACCACTGGTGTTCCTGCATGCCCACAACCCCACAAGGCAGCCCACCATGGGCACTGGGTACTGACCCCCTGTGCCATGGCCCAGTGACACGGGTGCACAGACAGCCCTGGTGTTATGCCTGGGGGCACCACCAGCCCACTTACACCGACCCCGATGCTGCCATGCCCACATAGCGGTGACCCACCCCCCTTGACAGCCCATGCAGCAGTGACAAGATGCATATCACTGGAGTCACATATAGCCACAAGGACACCATGTGGGGGCCCACTACCAGTGCCAGTGGTGTGTCTCAGCCACCCCTGCACAAACTAGTGCCAGTTCCTGTGTACATACAAATGTCACCCACTGTGCTGTGTACACAGCTATCTACCCGTCAGATTGCCTCCCATGGGATGGTTCACCTTGGGCCCCATCATGGCCTGCCACTGTCTCAATGGGCTCACTCCTGCTCTGCTGGGTCCAGGGTACATCTCTCTGGGCCTGTGCTGGTTGTGTGGTGAGATCTGTAGAGTAGGAAAAGAGAAATGCAGTCAGTTCTCCACGATGGTACACAGTGCCTTATCCATCATACAGCTGCCAACAGACTGGCGCTTCCTTCCACACAACTGCCCAGCCATGACAGATGCCATGCATGGGAGATGGGGCAGGCAAGGTTGCCCAGTACCAGGGGCCCTGTCAGCAACTTCGCACACCAGCAGAGAGGTGAATGCACATACTGACGTCTGCCTATGGGTTGGGACGTCCACAATGTGTATGTGGCACAACCAAGGTAGACTGGGGTATGGGAGCCATGCCTAAGACAATGACAGCAGTGCCCCTAGACACCCAATGGGACCCTGGGGAGCAGACGTATATTGGGAGACTCCTGCCATAGTATACTATGGGTCTGTGGGCACCACCCACAGAGACAGTCAGGGGCCATGGACGACCACCAGTATGGCTGCCCAAGTGGTAAGGGTGGCACGGTATGCAACAGACAGAGGCTGCAGAGCACTGTCCAGGGCCCGTTGCATGGTCTGCATGTGGCCCCCTGTCATCAAGGCATAGGTCAGGAAGCATTAGAAAACCAGGAGCAGTTATAAAATTCTCAAGTAGCCTTTTATTATTTCCAATAACAATAACATTAAAAAAAATGTACAGAATGTTTTTGTTTAACATAAGCTGTTTAAACCAAACAAAGTCCTTACTCTGAGGGTATCTCTAATTGTAAATTTCAGTTTCTCTCTCGCTCCCTCCTGCAAAAACACTGATGCTCTTTTAAAGAAGTCTTTGCCTGGCAATTTCTTTGAACTTGTTAAGAGACATCCTGTTTCTCACAACATGTATCAGAACTTTGTCAATTTCTTTGCAGGTACAACAAAATAGAATATGGTATCCTAAAACTAATCTCATGTTGACAACTCTCCAAAAGAGTTTGTGGAAATCAAACTGCAACTTAGAGTTAACCCCCTGAGTTCCAAATAGCTTTTTGCAAAAATTTCCACAATATAACTATATACATTGGCAAACAAAGGGACCCCAGTTCCACATACATTTTTATAAGCACAGATAAGCAAGGAGGAAAAAAGACACAAACAGCAAGTGAGGGCAGAGAGATAGCGGGAGGTGGAGAATCACAAGATCATCAGAGTGATCACTTCCCAGGTCTCACAAGAAAATTTGCGCAATCGGGCAGACAAGAGACAGAAAAAGCGAAGAGAAGATAGAACACATGTTTGCATTTAACTCCTTCTGCATAACACATGGAACAGGGTCTTATTCAACTCTGTCACATACCCCTCTCTTTAAGAGGGAACCTGTTTAAAAAAAAAACAGGTTTCCAAATCTTTCTTTTTAATTACCTTCTAACATTACCTTATAACTTTTACAGTTCTGCACATATGCGATATCCCTTTTTCCATAACAACCAGTACAGCAAACAGTTAAGTTTAAACCCACACTTTTTTTAACCTTTGGAATTCTCAATTCCTGATCCATATCTTGACAGAAAATCAGCACTGACATTCTCATTTCCAGATTTGTGCATCACTTTGAATTTAAATGGCTTTGGTGCCAGGTACCACTTTGGGATTCTGGAATTTGTACATTTCATTTGGTTAAGCCAACAGAGAGGATAGTGCTCTGTTATAAGTACAGAGTCAGCTCCTAGCAAATAAAACTTAAAGGACTCCATGGCCCACTTTGCCGCAAGGCATCCCTTTTCAATGGTGGAGTACCTTTTTTCTCTGTCATGCAAGTTCCTACTGATATATAGAATGGGATGTTCCTTCCCATCTGTATTCTGACGCAAGACTGCACCTAGGCTCACCTCTGATGCACCTGTCTGTAACACAAATTGTTTCTCATACTCTGGGCTTTGTAAAACAGGGGCTGAATATAATGCAGCCTTGACAGCTTGAAAAGCTTCATCACACTCTGGGGACCATTTCACATTATTCAGGAACCATTTCTTCATGAGTTCAAAGGGGGGAGTAGCTAACTGGGCAAAGCTGGGAACAAATCTCCGATAGTAACATAGAAACATAGAAGTTGATGGCAAATAAGGACCGCAAGGCCCATCCAGTCTGCCCATTTCTTTTTCTACCTTATAAATGTGCCATCGGCCTTTGCTCTGTCAATGGCCAATCTATTCATACTCATCTGTATTGCTCCCTTATGCCTATCCCATGCCTGTTTGAAGCCCTGCACTGTATTCATATCTACCACTTCCTGAGGTAAGCCGTTCCATGCATACACCACCCTTTTTGTGAAAAAGAACTTCCTCACGCTACCTCTTAATCGACCTCTAACTTCATGCTGTGTCCTCTTGTCTTGCTAATTTTCTTATATTGAAACATGTTAGACTCTTTCACCTTGTTAATGCCCTTAAGGTGTTTGAATGTTTCAACTCATATCACCTCTCTCCTCCTTTGCTCTAGGGTATACATATTGAGCTCTGTTAATCTGTCCTCGATGTTTTCTGATGCAGTCCCTGCACCATTTTGGTTGCCCTTCTCTGGACTGCCTCAATTTGGCTAATGTCCTTGTGAAGGTGTGGCCTCCAGTACTGCATGCAGTACTCCAGATGGGACCTAACCAGTGTATTGTAAAGAGGGATTATTACCTCCCTCTTCCGACTTGTGATACCCCTACTAATACACCCCAAGATCCCCCTAGCCTTACCTACTGCTTTAGTGGTCTGCTTGGATGATTTCGGTGATGATGATGCCCAAGTCTCTTTCTTCTCTTGTGACTGCCAGCAACTCCAGTAACCAGCCAGCCTTAAAAATAACTTAACATGTTTCTTTGTTTTAGGGACAGGACTGTTAGCTACATCTTCTATCTTAGAAATCTCTGGCTTAACATCTCCATTTCCCAAAACATATCCCAAATATCTGGTTTCCTGCATGCCAAATGCACATTTGGTAAAATTAATAGTCAGACCTCCCTTTTTGATAAACTGGATAACTGCTCATAGGTGTTCCAGGTGGATTTTCCAGTCTAGACTGTACACCATGACATCATCCAGGTAAGCAGCCCTATAACAAGTGTGAATAGTTAAAATTACATCCATGTACCACTAGAATGTAGCTGGTGCGCCTTGTAAACCAAATGGCATGGTGGTAAACTGATAGACTCCAACAGGAGTGCCGGCCCAGTGGCATGGAGGGCTGAGGAATCGATGCCTTACCTCCTACCATGCCATTAACCCATGTTTACGGTGTGAGTGGGATGCCAGGGGTTGGCTAGGGAGGGAGAGGATCGAGCATCCAGCTCTCCTCTCCTCTCCCAGGGAGGGTGGCTTGGCAGTCCACCAAATGACTGCCCCCAGGTGGAGGTCTGAGGGCAGGATGGTTTGATGGCGCCAATGAGGGGAGGGTGGTGTGGGACTCCACAGTGTGCATGCACCTCCACATACGTGTGCTGACATGTCACACCCCAGCAATGGAGGGAAGTGAGAGAAAAATCAATGGAAAACCACCCAGGCAGTAGATGAAGATCAACCCCCACCCCACAGGCTCCGCACCGGTGGCCAGGCACAGCCACAGTCCTGTGACAGAGGACAATGGCAAAAAAATGTAAGTCCTGGAGGAGCCAGGTGATGGGGCTGGGGGGGCATGATCAGATGGGGACCACCATGGAGACTAGGAGGTAAAAAGTATAGATTAAAAAAACTGAGAGTGGCAAATGCAGTTTTGCCTGTGGATTCTTTTGCTAGGGGAATTTGTCAGTAACCCTTGGTGAGATTGAGGGTACTGATGTACTTAACACTTCCCAATCTGTCCAGCAAATCATCTTTCCTGAGCATAGGATAACTGTCTAATTCAGACACTTGATTGAGTTTCTTAAAATCAAGGCAGATTCTTACACCCCCTTCTTTTTTATTTACAATCACCATTGGTGATAACCAAGCACTTCTCGATTCTTCTGATACCCAGCACTTTCATATTCTGTATTTCCCTAACCATGTCTGCTCTTAACTACTCTAGTAATCTGTATGTCTTTTATCTAATAGGGTGAGCATTCTCTGTCACTATTACATGCTCCCTCCCTTTTGCTCAGTCTGGCACTGTGGTAAAAGTACTGTTCAATGTGCTTACACAACTTGATATGATGTGTGCTTGTGTGACTTAGATACATTGTGGCTGTTCACCTCTCTATCCATGAGATATACCACCCTATAGGGGTTCGACAGCGAGGAGCCCTAGAATGATTCCCTTGGTTAAAGGTAGCTTAGGAAGAAGCCCACGGGAAAAAAGAGAGACATGCCGCTGGAAGAGGAGGGGAGGATGGTGGGGCAATGAAGGAATGAATCCTGGAACAGTCCAGGAGGAGTGGCCTTTTAAGGCTCGATGGGACAGTGACGTTGTTGCTCTGTCCATTGAACCACAGGCATAGCCTTTACAATGAAATGTCTTTAGCAGGTTTTGAATTTCTGCGGTTTGTCTGGAGGCTAAGGAAACATTCACCTTTACAGTATCAGCAGTTACATTTGTTCTAGTCTGTCATAAGCTATATCAAAATCTTCTGTACAAGTTTCTGGTAAAACTAACAAAGCAGCCTTTGGTGTTTTGTTCAGCCCATTTCTTGAGAAGGCTAGCATGGTGTATCTTGGTAGGATCAGGTGTCTCGGTCTCATAATTAACTGTGCTAGTACAGCTAAGCATTTTATAAGGCCCGTGACACTTCACCAACAGTTTATTTTCTGTAGTGGGTAACTGTACCAAGACCTTTTCACCTGACTCAAAGACTTTTTCCTTTAACCCAAGGTCATAATATGCCTTCTGATGGTTTTGGGCCTTTTCCTAATTACTATGGGCAGTTTCAACATATGTTTCCAGTTTCTTTCTCAGGGTACACACAAGATGTAATAGATTTTTTCTGAGTAGGGTTATCTTCCCATGTTTCTTTTATTACATCTAGTGGCCCTCTAGGCTGTCTACCACACAGCATTTCAAATGGTGAAAAACCTGTTGATGCTTGTGGCACTTCTCTATAAGCAAAAAGCAGATAAGATTTAGTATTGGTCCCAATCTTCCCCTTCCCCTTTTACAAACCTTTCAACATGCACTTTAGAGATTGATTAAAATGTTCAACAAGACAGTCTGTCTGAGGATGATAAGGGGATGTTCTTATGGCAGTGATATCTAGTAGTCAGTACAGCTTCTTCAGTAATGCAGCACCAAAATTAGTACCCTAATCAGTAATAATCTCTTTAGGTATGCCCACTGCTGAAAATTTTGCATGCTCTGCTGCCACTTTTGGGGCTGTGACAGTGCATATTGGAATTGCCTTTGGGTATCGAGTAGAATAGTCACATGCTACTAAAATGAATCGATTACTCTTTTTACTTTTGTCTAAGGGGCCAACCACATCCATTGCAATTCTCTCAAAAGGCACATCTATCAAGGGTAGAGGCACCAAGGGGCACCTTGTCTTTTTTAGTCACTGGAGATACTGTCTAACATTCAGCACACGAACTGTAATAGGTAGCAACATCTTCATGAATTCCAGGCCAGTAAAATCTTTACAGCAATCTGGCAAGGGTGCAATCCTTCCCTGAGTGACCAGCCACAGGAGTATCATGTGCTATCTGTAACAACTCAGTTCTATACTTTTGTGGTATAACCAATTGTTATATCTGTTCCTGTGTCTGAGGTTTAACCCAGACTCTATACAGTAACCCATTACATTTTCAAACATTGGTTCACCCTGTTTTTGTGTCACCCCTAGCTGTTTAAAATAACCTTGGAGAAGTTTGCTCTGAAACAAAATCACAATCAGTTATCAGTTTAGTTTCAGCATTTTCATATATTTACCCCTTATGTCCTTCAGTCTTTTGTTGCCACTGTTTCTTCAGGCGTCATCTTTCTTTCCTGGATTTCCAGATCTTGGAGCTGAGCTCAAAAAAGTCCAAATCAAAATCACTAAAGGAAATGCGTCCCCACCATCAGAGATTTTCTCTGCTTGTGCTCATGTCATCACAGCTGCTGAAACTATAGGTTTTGCTCCCTCTGTGATTCGCCCACAAATCCTGGAAAGTCATTTCCAATAATCACAGGTACAGATAACTTAGGTACTACCCCCACTTTCATTTGGTGTAACACCCCATTAATATTCAGAGTCTCGTGGGTGTTGAGATAGTATTGAGTGTCCCTATGGAGGCAGATGACACCAGTACCTGGTCCTTTTGCACAGTGTTTTCCCAACATATCAACATGCATTAGGGTCTGTCTGCTTACCAAATCAGTAAGTCTCTTTACAGTCTTATCTCCCACCGTGACATCTGTTAAATACTTGCCCCAATCTGCTAAAGCCAAATCTGCTCCATTGTTACCCTCCTTATTTCTATGGCAGTTTCTTACAATATGGCCTAGCTTATTACAGTTATAGCAAATAAAGTATTTGGGTATAGATTTCTTACCCCACCGCAGTTTTTGTCTGACCTGGAGTTAAATCAGGAAAAAGAGGATCTTACTGGTCCTTGGCTGTTATTTCACTGCTGCAGTGTCTATCTGGTCATCTGATAGTCCTCAGTCAAAGAAATGGCCTTTTACCCACTTTCTGGTCGGTGTTCTTTTACCCAAAGTTGCACGTCTGTAGTAAGGATGTTGATGAATTGCTCCTTTGCAAATATGTCAATAATCTGTGGGGCTGTTTTGCCCTCTGGTTGGAGTCATTTAATAAGGAGTTCTCTGAGTCAGGTGAAGACTTCTTGAAGATTGTCGACTTAAGTGGCACTTCAGGGACTGGAATCTTTGCCTGTAGGTCTCTCCTAAGATGTCATATCTTTTTAGGATTTCTCTTTTCACAAGGTCATAGTTTTCTGACTGTGCAGTGTCCATATTACTGTAGGCAAGCTGGGCTTTACCTGTCAGGTAAGGTACCAGCCTGACCGCCCATCACTGCTTTGGCCATTGGCAGGCTGCGGCAACCCTTTCAAAACTTGTCAGGTATACTAATACTAACATACTAAAATGCCAGCAGAATAGGCCTAACGGTCTTCCATGTCTGCTCGTTTGGTCAGCCCCCATCCTGGGAGCTGAACTTACTGCCCCCCTCTCCCTCTCTGGCTTCTCCCTTTCCAGTCCCAGATATTCTCGCTGCACTGGTTTTTGCTTCCAGAACCTTTCCCCTGTACCTGTTCCACCCCCTCTTGAATCCATCCACTGTTTCTGCCTCCACCAGCCCCCTGGGCATGCATTCTATGGCTCCACCACCCTCTCAGTGAAGTAGCACCTCCTCCTTTCTCCCCTGAATCTCCCCCCTCCAGCTTCCACCCATGCCCTCTAGTTGCCCCTTCCTTCCTTCGGAGCACTTTGACTGCTCTTCCCCTATTTACCCCGTTTATGTACCTGAAGACCTCTATCATGTCCCCCCAGTCCCTTCTCTCTTCCAATGTGTACATATTTAGCTCTTCGAGCCTTTCCCCATAGGTCCTATCCACCAAGCTCCAAATCATTTTGGTTGCCCTCCTCTGGACCCTCTCCAGGAGTTCAATGTCCCTCTTTAAATGTGGCCTCCAAAACTGCATGCAGTACTTGAGGTGCGACCTCACCAAGCAGTTATACAGTGGGAGTATCACTTCCCTCTTTCTGGAGAAGAGCCCCCTAGCAATGCATCCAAGCATCCTGTTGGCCTTTGCCACTGCCCTCCTACAAGTCTCTAAGTCTTTCATCTTGATATCCACCACCACCCCCAGGTCCCTCTCAGCCATCGAGACTTGTAGCATTTCTCCCCCCCCCGGGTGTACACTTGGCCCGGGTTTCTGGCTCCCAGGTGCAGTACCTTGCATTTCCCTGCATTGAACCACAGCTTCCACTTTCTAGACCACCTTTTCAGAGCCTCGAGGTCCCCATGTAGGGCCACCCTCCCCTCCTCTCCATCCACCACCGCCCCCAGTTTTGAGTCATCTACAAAGAGACTCATCTCACTCCTGATACCCTTCCTTATGTCAGAGATGTAGGCGTTGAACAGGAGGGGCCCAAAGACCAATCCCTGAGGGACTCCACTAATGACCCTCCTTGGGGATGAGACTATCCTGCCAACCACGACCCTCTGGGTCTGGTTCTGGAGCCAGTTGCCTATCCATCTGATCATCTGGTTCCCCACCCCCATTTCTCCCAGATTATCCAACAGGCCCCCGTGACGAAGAGTCAAATGCCTTGCTGAAGTCAAGAAAGAGGACATCCACTGGTCTACCCAGATCCAAAGCACTCATCACCCAGTCATAGAACTCCACAAGGTTTGTCTGACATGATTTCCCTGGGATGAATCCATGCTGTCTATCGTTTGGGCACCCCAACTTTTCCAGGTCCCCCCAGTCTCTCCTTGACAATGCCCTCCATCACCTTGCCCACCACCGATGTCAGGCTGATGGGCCTGTACTTCCCTGTCACCTCCCTTGATCCCCCCCCTTGTGGATAGGCACTATATGCACCACCTTCCTGTCCTGGGGCACCCACCCTGTCCTCAGAGAGATGCTGAAGAGCTCTGCCAGGGGTTTCGCCAGGACATCCGCCAGTTCCTTCAGCACTCTGGGATGTAATTTATCCGGCCCTGGTGCTTTCTCTGTCTTAAGGGACCTGAGGGCTTCCCTCACTCTCTCTGCCATGATTTCCACCTCTGCTACCTCGTCCCCCTGCTTTGCCTTCCCCACCTGCAGTGATGCCCTCCCCAGACCCACGGATCGGTAAGGGTCCCCCTCAGTTTCACTGTCTCCTCCCATGTATGATGCAGTCTCCATTTTCCTTGGTGAAAACTGAGGCGCAGTACTCATTTAGTACCTCAGCCTTCTCCCCTGGGTCTTGTGCTCATCCCTCCCCTGTTTTAATCCTGCTAATCTGCCCCTTCACCCTTTGTTTTTCCCCCAATGTATATAAAGAACTCCTTGTTCCCTCTCCTAATTTCCCTGGCCAGGTTCTGCTCCTTCCTTGCCTTAGCCACCCTCACCACCCTAGTGGCCCTTCTGGCCATCAGCTCGTACTCCCCTCAGTCCCTTTCAATCCTTGAGCACTTGAATTGCCTATAGGCTGCCTTCTTTCCCCTCACCACCTCCTGAGCTTCCCTGGCCCACCAGCAGGGTTTTTGGGCCCTACCGCATTTTCATCTTACTCTTACGCAGGTGCTGGTAGCATCCTGCACCCCCCTCCTGATGATTTCCCACCTACTGTCAGCGTCCATGTCTGGCCCAATCTCATCCAAGTGCACCTTAATAATCCTTCCCATTTCCTTGAAATCCACCCCCCCTGAAGTCAGTTATCTCCTTTTTTGTGCAGCCTTCTACCAATCCTAGGTTCAGGCAGAACCAGACTGTGGCATGGCCGCTCCCCACCAATGGGTCCCTTACCTCCAGGCCCCCAATCTGGTCACTGTCTGCCAGGACCACATCCAGTATCCGCTTCTCCCCGGTTGGATCCCCCACCTGCTGAGTTAGGAACGCGTCCTGAAAGACATCCAACAACCTCTGTTCCCTGGCCACCGAGGATGTCATAGTCTCCCAGTCTGTTCCTAGCATGTTTGAGTCCCCCAACACCACCACCCTTCCCCTTCCCAATCTGCAGTGTCTCCCAACATCTGCCACCAGACTCTCCTCCAGCTCCTCCACCAACACAGGGGGTCTGTACACCACTCCTATTTTTACTCTCTTGCCCCCTCCTTGTTATCAAGGTGACTCAAATCGCCTCCACGGTTCCCTCCGCCTCCTCTACTCCCCCTATGCCAATGCAGTTTTTGACTATTATTGCTACCCCTCCTCCCCTTCCCTCCCCCTGTCCTTCCTGAACATGGTATAATCCTCCAGGTTCAGGTCCCAGTCATGCCCTGCGGTGGCCCAGGTCTCAGTGACCGCTGCCACATCCACCTCTCCCTCAGTTAGCATCGCCTGGAGCTCAGGCATTTTATTGCCCAAGCTCCTGACATTTAGTAGGACTACCTTCCATCGTTTCCCTATACTTCCATTTCCCCTGCTCGTGTTCCCGTGGGGATTTTGTCTTCCCCCTGGTCTGCACCTTACCAGTCGGCCTTTTCCTGCATTCCTCCAGCTCCCCAGGGGGTGGAGACAGAGTCCCTCCTTTATCGGACCCCCCTCGACAGCCTTTTCTCCCATCCCTCCCCCTTCACAAGTTTAAACCCCATCTTTCACTACTGAACCCTTCTATTTTCAACGTAAGGATTTCCTTCCCCTCCGAATTGAGATGGAGCCTATCTCTAGCATACAGCCCCTTATCCTCCCAGGTCTCCCCCCAATCCCCCATCAACCCATACCCTCTGGCCTCACACCACTCCCTGAGCCACTAGTTTATAACCCTAATCTTCCTCTTGTGTTCCCCACTAGCCCTTGACACCGGCAGGATTTCCGAGAAGGAAATTGCACATCCTATATCATGATAGACTCTGGCAAGTTCCCTGAATCTTGCCTGTATCTCTAGCTCACTATTTCCCTCAATGTCATTGGTACCCAGGTGGACCAGTATGTCCGGGGAACCTCCACAATCCTTTGCCAGCTGATATACCTCATGTTTGGCCCTGTGCACCGTTAGTCCAGGGAAGCATTTTGTTCTAACCGGGCAGGCTTCTCCCTCCCTATCCCATTTGGTCCCCTTGATCATGAAATCACCCAACAGGAGCACTCTGGCCACCCCTTTTCCTCCATTCCCCCCCTTCCATGTCCCTCATCATGTACACAAATGCTCACAGCCTGAGAAATAATATTCCAGACCTGCAGGCAATAGTGTCAGAGGCTAAACTGGACATAGTAGCAATTAGTGAGGCGTGGTTTACCAGTAACCACACTTGGGAGACTTCAGTACCTGGCTATGTACTGTTCAGAAGAGATCGAGGTGCAAAAAGGGGGGGAGGTGGAGTGGCCTTGTATGTCAAAATGGGCAGACTGGATGGGCCTTGCGGTCCTTATCTGCCGTCAACTTCTATGTTTCTATGTTTCAACCGGCCCCTCCCCCAGCCGGCTCCTTGCTCCTCCCCCTATCTGGGTGCCATCTGCCATCCACTCCTTATTTACCCTGGCCACCCCCCCTCCGATCCTATTCCTCTCATCCTCCTGAGTATCCTTCTGTACTGCTACCCCCACCATTACTGCTCGCGACTGGTCCTTCCCCCCCATCCGCTAAACTAACCTGGCTCATCCTCCCTTCCTTCCCTTCTCTGTTCAGTCCCTCTTTGCTTGTCGTGTTCCCCTGGCCTAAACTCTCAGCTCCCTTTACTGTATCCTCCTTGTACTTCTGGTCCTTCTCCTTGCCCTTTCCTCCCAACTGGTCCTTTTCCTTGCGCTTTCCTCCCTCTACCCCCTCATCCTCTTGCTCTGATCCCCTGCTCCCCCCATTTTCCCACATTCCAAGTTCTTCCCTGTTCCTCCTGCTATCCAGCCCCCGCCTCCTGCCCCCTACTCCCTTTCCATCTCTAACCACCCATGTCATGGCTACATCACCCCCCTCATCCTCAAGCAGAAGAAGAGAACTGAAGCGGTTACTGAGCTTAAGGTCCAATCCACCTCCCCCCGTTGTTTCCTTCTGTCCAGCCCCAGCCATCTGCCTACTTCCTTGAGAATGTCCTCCCTTTGGCCCCCGTCTGTGAGGATCCACAGTTACCTGCCTGCTTCCTTCGTAGTATCTTTCTTTTGGGCCCCATCTGCCATTTCCCTATGTGACCCCAGAGTACTCTCCTGCACTCCTTTCCCTATGCACCGGCCCCTAGTGCTTGGTGCAACCCCGTGGGAGAGCCCCTGCCCTATTCCTCAACCATACCTCCCCCTTCCCATCTGTCTCCTAATCCCTCCTCTGCTGTGCTAGTGGAGCACACTGGGCAACCACCTGAACTTCCAAGCCCAGTCCAGTATCATGGCTGTCCCACACCCTGTGCACCCCACCACCCTCCCAAAGATGCCAACCCTAATGACATGTAGTCCCATCTCCCTCCAAGTAGGTTTCCTTGGGTGAGCCACCAGGTTCCCCACTAGTCCAATACTTTTAAACTTGCAACACTTGAGTGGCTGAACTTTTCCCCACCTGATTATTAGCCTTAAGAGTTTGCTCACAGGGGAAGTTTGCAACTCCCTAAACTCCTCCCTCCCAGCCTTTAAGCTCAACCCCCAGTGGCTCTACTGTATTTAAGGATTTAGGCCAATTTTATTTCCAGAAAGTTCTTAAGGATTTAGGCCAATTTTAAAACACAATTTACAAACAATAACAACTTACAGAAACTTATGACAAAGTTAGCTTTCCAAAACCTCACCACATTTTCAAACTTCGACTGCTACCTCTGCCACAGCAAGAAGACTTAAAATTTGATGCTTCGATATCACCTGAGGGACCCAGCTTTATAAGTTTAATGTCTTTTAAGTTGTTTGAGTTTTGTTGCTGTGCTGGACCTGTGACAGTTCTTCCAGCTTTAATAGCTTGCAAGGCATCCAGCCATTGTTGCATCTCTTCTCTTCTCTGCTGCTTCTGTTGCTGCATCTTTCCTTTTCCTGCTTCTCTGTCTCTCTTTATTGTATAGCCCACCATCTGAAGAAGGCGGACAGGCTTTCATGTTCTGTTCCTGCCTGTTCTTCTTTTTTCCATCACTGGTTCTGGCTGTACAGTCTCAGTTTGGACTTTTGTTTCTAGGTTACTAGGTAATTTATATATTTATTAGCTTTTGGTAACTGGGTAAGTGCGCTAGGCAACAGACCTGCCTATTTTCAGGCACGACCCGGGAGAGCACAGGACATTGGTTACAATATGCAGCAATGCACAGACATAATATAGGTGTACAGGAGCAAAACAAGATATACATTGGGTAGCACAGTAATAGTTACATAAGGGTACATTTTAGGCATAGATCATAATAAGGATGTAAAATAAAACAATTAGGGTAACCATAAGACAGCTGAGGACAGTAAAGACATCAAGGTTCATAGACATAAGAAGGCCGAAGTCCATCGTGACTGTCTCCCACTACTGTGTGGGCAGATTTAGTCTGTTCCCAAGATCCATTTCAGGTGTTTGTCAAGTCTGTCTTTAAATATGTTAACATTTTTGGCCTCTACTACATCCCATGGGAGTTGGTTCCATGAGTTTGCTGTTCTAATAGTAGAAAAGTGGCTTCTCTTTCCGGTGTAAACCCTGGGAATCACCAGTTGTTTATTGTGACTTCTCAAGTTTACGCAGCAATTTGCAAACTGTAGATAACATTGAGATATGAGTTCCTGGTTTTGGAGAATCTTGCACAGTTGTAAAAGGTCACCCCTAGATCTCCTATCCTCAAAGCTAACTAATCCAGTTTTATCCAGCCTTTCCTTCTAGGACAGATGCCTTACTTTAAGAATTATTTTAGTAACTCTGTGTTGAACCTGTTCTCAAAGTTTGATATCTTTTTTGAGGTATAGGTTCCAAAAGGGAACAAAAGTCCAAATGAGGCCTAATGTAAGTTCTGTATAAAGGCATGATACAATGTTTGTTTTTGTTAACCATGGAACGTTTTATTCTATTTAGTAACAATTAGCTGTTTGAGAAACCTTTTTACAGTGTCCTGACGATAAAAGTTGGTTATTATTGATAATCCCAAGGTCACATTCTTTAACTACTATATAAGTGAAGTATTGTTAAGAATGTAGTTGAAATTAGGATTGTTTTTAACTAGATGTAACACTACACATCTGTTCAAATTCAGAGACATTTTGTTGTCATTTGTCCACTGTTCAATAATTTCCAGATCTTTAACCAGAGAGGCATGCTTTGCAATAGTGTCCACTTCTCCACCAATTTTGTGGTTGTCTACAAATTTGGTAATGTGGTTCTTAATGTTAAGATTAATGTCACTGATGAAAATGTTAAATAAGGTGGGTCCAAGAACTGACCCCCTGAGGGACACCGCTACTAACCAGCCATATAGTGGAATGATGCTCTCCAACCCTAATCCTCTGGTTGCACCCTGTCAGCCAATTGTGGATCCATCTGAACAGGAGATGACTTAAGTCTATATGCAGCAGTTTGTTTATCAATTCAGAATGTGAGACCTTATCAGAGGCCTTTCTGAAGTTGAGGAGGATTACATTAATGGGTAAACTGTTGTCTAGGCAGGCTCCCATGTTGTTGTAAAAGGTAACCAAGTTAGTCGTACAGGAATGACCAGGGGTAAACCCATGTTGGTAAGTATCAATGAAGCCTAATGCGGCCAACTCTTGTTCAGTTTTGCCCTTAAAGAGAAACATCCACCCACCAACTGCTAGCACAGTTCCATAGTATGTCCCAAGTACAGCCTCTGCATTTAAAGCATTTTTTTCTTACCTCTGCCTGTTTTTTTTGTTTTTCCTCATAAAGTTCTGTTTCAGCTGCTTTCTCCCTCTGCGACCCATGACATTAGTCAAATGTATGCACATGCTCAGTAGGTGCAGACAGGACCATGACGTCCCATGCGGGGAGACAGGGTCACTGTATAAATGGTAACATGCTTTGTCATAGCACTAAATTTGAGTTTAAACATTTGCCCTTTTTGCATCAGAGGCTGACAGTTGTACATTTTGGGGTAGCTGTGGTTTCGGCGCTGTGACTTTCCATTCCGTTCTGTCTGATTTTTTTGTTTTCTGCATTTGTAAAAGCTTTTCCTTGCTCCACAGTACAGATAGGTGCATAGCTGCTTGCCGTGCTATTTAATTTGGACTAATCTCTTTTTGAGAATTGTCATGGCCACTATTTCATTTACTTACACCTAACTATGGTGTATTGCTGTGTCATTGGCTGCCGTAGCAATAGCAGAAAAGCTGAATGCCAACAACTATCATTCCACATTTTCCTTCGGGATGACAGTTTAGCATCAATGTGGAAGGCACGCATCAAGAGGGACAATCTACCGGACATACATAGTAGAAATATAATGGTCTGCTCATGCATTTCTCCACCGATAGCTATGAGTGGAATTTTCAGATAACTACATGTAAATGCCTTTACTATGTGCCTTGCATCCACTGCGGGGTTACTGTGTGTCTCCTAGTGACCCCCACTAACCTTTTTTATTTCTCTGTGCATTGTTCTACAGTAATTTGTCATCTTGTCTGTCATCAGTTTCTAACTTGTACCACATGGCTTTTTGGATACATGCAGTTGGCTCACGACACGCCCCAGAGCTCCTACTGCAAGTGTGAGTGCTACTAAAATGTCAGTGGTGCTATACAGATCAATAGCCATCCATGGGTGCTCACTTTTCATGAAGTCAGTCACCTGTGTATTGTATTGATCGGTACAGTTTCCTTGTGGCACATGCTGGGGGGGTAGGGGGTTGAACTCAGATGGGCGAGTGATGTACAGGCTGCTGCGGTTCACATGCCACCACATTGCCTAACTAATGATTCCCTGCATGTGCCTAGCATGATGTCATGCCTCTGTTCATCTTGCAGGCAGTTTTTGCCATCTTTGCTGTTCATTGTATGTACTGGTATCTTCATGCACTTCTCTTAAAGCCATGACTTGCTTTCCATGCAGGCACCACAGCATCAAGTAATGTGTTCCCAGCCAACTAGTGTAGTTTGCGTTAGCTTACACTTTTACCATTGCACAGGAATGGCACCGACCTCTCCCAGCTACTCATGTGCCGGTAGGTATTTCTGCGAGGCATCTATATGTGATCCAGAGTAAGTACAGCCAGTACAGTGAGGTGTCTTTGTCATGCAATTTGCACTACTACTACAGTCTCTTGTATTTCCCAATTTTTGCCATGATGCTCTCTGAATTCATTCATAGTTTACTGTTGCTATGAAAACCAGATGGTGCCCACATTGCTGTGCATTTGACACTAATCAATTGTCCTTGTTGTGATCTGATTCTGGCCAGTCGTGCAGTGTGTGACAGTCTGGCTTGTAAGGGTGGTGGTGGGTGGCAGTGATGGTGGGTGGCAGTGATGGTGGAGGTGTGTGTCCAGTGTGCACTCAGGATGCTATGAACATATGGAGGTGGCTAGTACCAAAGTACAAGAAAGTGAACTAGGGTATTGTCATGGACTGATAGCACCTACCAGAAGCAGTAACAAATGTACCCATTGGACTGGTGATGGTACAACTTCTGGGTGGCATGACTGATCACACACAGCAGAAGTATTGCATTGTGCCCTGTGACTTGCCCCTTATCAACACACACACCGCCTCCCACCAAGCAATGCCATGGTATTACCAGCCGGGCCGATGTGCAAGTTGCAGAAACAGTGATCACGTTCATAGTGACTGTCAAGCACTGGTGAAAAACCAGCAGAATTAGGCGTATCATTCCTGTGATGTGCACACAGTTTCCAAGACCACAGGATGAAAATGAACGTTTATTGTGACAGAATAGTATTCTCACATATATTCGTTGAACACACAGTTCAGTGCACCTCTAGTTTTATGAAATATTTGCACTGCTAATGAAGTACATCGCTTCTGTAGCCCAGTAATATCACAAATATATGTAAACTGCTAATTATGGTTTGCACCTTGAAGCTGCTTTTCTTTCGTTCTATTTTTTTGCACATCTGCCATGTGTATTCAAAGTCTGCATTCACTGATTTCAGAATAAAGCTGAAATTTACAAATGAAAATCGACAAACTCATAGTCAAAAGACATAGAGGGTTAACAGCAAAGACAACAGCATCATACGTAATAATACATCTTGATTTTATATAACTGTTCATAAGGACAGTATACAGTACAGTATGAACAGTTAGGCTAGTCAATTGTGCTCAACTTCTTTTATTTGAAAGCATTACCAAACAGGTGTCTCGAAGTGGGAGGTTACAGATTTCACATAAAACTATTTTTTTCATAAAAGGACCCCATTGTCATCACGACGTGCTAATCACTATTTACAGTATCCCTAGTAAGGAAGGAAACATCACATTTCACATTAACCAGGATTATAATGGAGCATTACATGCACTTTACTGTACATTTTTGGAGCATCTTTTGCCCTCCGTGACTTTCCAGTTTGAGTCAAATGCCTGGCAGTTTTACTGTGTGGCCAGCTCAGTGACAGGGTATGTATCCCCCAACACTTATATACTATTGATGTGGATGGAATATGGGGATAGTGTTAGTAACATGTATAAAAGTTGCTTTAAGTGTGTGGCGTTTTTTTGTATGGTCCACCACTAAAAGACCCCTTACCTTCTCTGTCATCTGCCAGACCCTTCGGTTGCTGCAGGTGCTGCTAGTGAGGACCCCATCTGGACCGTGCGAATAACTAGTCAGACGCATAAAATAAAGAATAAGGCAGGTTTATTTGCTGTACTGCAGATGTTCTGTTCATGAGGTCTAGCCCCAGACTGACGAATACTCTGACTGACAGGCTTACATGGCACTGCCATGCAGTGCAACAATTAGATACATGCAGGTTCTAAGTGCTCTTAAAGGGGCAGCAGCTTAACATTAAACCCCATGCTTAATGTGTGCTTCACATCACCGCCGGAACAGTGAATGTGAACACCACTCAAACAAGCAATAAATCTATTAACAGTTTCTAAGAAATATTCTTAAGTACTTTTTAAAGGCAAAAAAAAACATTTACATGCATTACAAGGCATTAGATTTCACAAAACAGAACAGTACTCCGCTGCAGGGAGTGGGGGAGGAAAGAACCTGGACTACACTGGGGACCAGTCAGAGCAGCGCCAGAGAGGAGGGAGACACAATAGCACTTCAGACTTGGTCATGCCACCAGCACTAAAGTGTGAGGGAAGGAAAAGGGAAGAAAGGGAAGGGCAGCAGCAGGAGGATACCCAGAATACAGGCTCACACTTTAATAATAGTTGTATAATCAACAGGTGGATTGTCCATGTAAAGAAACATTCCTAATGGGGAAAAAGCATTAATGCAGGTAAGACATTCCTAAGGGGAAAAAGCATTAGTGCAGGTAAATAGTACCATGGCAACAGGTGCATAAGAGACAGGTACAACGAGATATTTACTGCAAACAGTTAAATCAGAAAATGAATTAGTTCCAACACATTTCACTGAGTCTGGTAACAAAAGTTCAAGACCTCCGTCGACTTTTCTGGTCAGTGGGAATGGAGGCATGAGTAGATTGCACTAGTTCCTGACAGGAGGGGGTCAGGTCGTTAAAAGCGACCCAGGAGTTCTGCCCACTATCAAATCCACACTACTTCACTCTGTAAGTCCAGGATCCATTGACAAACTTCTTCCTCAAGATCTTCTTGATCTGGTACACTGTGGTGTGTAGAAGAGTCCTGAGAAGAAGAAGGTTGAGAAGAAGAGGAAGTCCCAGGCAAATGATCTGGTAAAACGGAATGCGGCTAGAGAGTGTCAGGAGTGGGAAGAGCTGTAGGAACTAGTTGCAGGTTGTCCAGAGGGATCTCAGCTTCAGAGAGGATGGCAGGCTCAAGGGCAGCTTCATTTCTTGGAGGACTGGGGTCATCTGGAAGTTTGTTATTCAGGTACCCATGCTTTAGTTGGTTTATATGGACTTTGCTGTGTACCAGCTTGCCATCCAACTTGCATCGCAGATGAACGTGGACCAGAGGAAGCTTTTCTGCAATGTAGAAGGGACCAGTCCAGGGGTGAAGAGGTTTTTTGGTGGTGCCTGGAACAAGAACAGGTCGGTACAAGTAAACAATGTCCCCAACAGATAATGAAGGCTCAACGCCTTGGCTGCAGACATTTTTTTCATTGTCGATTTTCTCTGGCCCAACGTGGTGATTGCAACTCATCGGACAAGTTCCAGCTGTTCCAGAAGAGGGATAATGAAAGAAGAAGCTGACTTGGGCACCTCTAGCAGCGAGAGATCCCTGTCCAGTGGAGTTCTTGGATGATGTCCATGGACTAAGAAGAAGGGGGTGTATTCTGTGCTGTCAGCACAAGGGCTGGTATTGTATGCAGACTGCACGAAGGAAACAAACCAGTCCCAGGTGTCGTGAGTCTCATCCAGATACTTGGAGAGTGTGCCTAGAATGGTGGACATCATTCTTTCACTCTGTCCATTGCATTGTGGATGGTAACTTGTGGTGTGTGTCTTTTTTATGTCGAGAAGTTTGCAAATTTCTCAGACAATGGTGGACAGGTAGTTAGTGCCTCTATCTGAATGTAGGTACGATGGGGTACCGTGACGACAAATGACTGTAGTGAGAAAGTCACTTGCCACAGTGGAGGCTTTAATGTCTTTTAGTGGGATGAGTTCCAGATACTTTGTCAGGTAGTCCACAAACACAAGCTTGTATTTGTTACCAGAGTAAGAGCATGTTGGTAAGAGCCCAAGAATGTCAGTGCTGACTCTTTGGAACGGGCCAATGGCTACAGGCATGGGGATGATGTGTGCCTTTGTTGGTTTGGCAGGAGGCTTTCTCTGGGAGCAGGGCTGGCAGGATTTTATGAACTAGACAATGTCCTTGTACATGTGAGGCCAGAAAACGTGAAGCCATGTGTTTTCCAGAGTTCTGTGTATTCCCATATGACCTCCTGAAAGTGGCGAGGCATGAGTGGAGAGAAGAACTTGAGGGATGAGAGAGGCTGGCACAACTAGCTGTACAGGAGTTCTATCCATGTGATGACCCTTGCCTTCCTTGGTCCAAATGTGAAACAGCACACCGTCATTGAGGAAGTATTGCGGAGCAAGGAAAAGTACATCTTGGCGATGTGTCTTTTGTTGCGGTAAGGTTCCAGACTCTAAGTAGGAGATTATGTCTGTAAATTGAATGTCAGTTCTTTGTTGCATTTTAACAGTTGCCAGGAACAAATCAGATGTAGAGGAGATAAGAAGCTCTTTGGCTGCTTGCAGTAACTGAGGATTTGTGCATCTCTCTGTAGAAGCAGTAGGGAGCAGCAAAGCAACCTGATGTGCTGTAGGAGTGTCCACAGGAAGCACATCCGTGGCATGGAAGGGAAGAGCTTGTAAGCAGGAGTCTTCATCTGTTGAGGAGGATGCAGAGGGATATCGTCTCTGGCTTTCACCATCAGCATTTGAGTGAACTCGACCTGGTCTGTATTGAATTTCAAAGTTGTAGGACTGCAGTATGGCAATCCATCGGGCAAATTTGCCTATTGGATCCTTCATTTCAAATAACCATCGGAGGGCAGAGTGATCAACGATAGCTGTAAAGGAGGAGTAGTAAAGATAGCAGTCAAATTTCTTCACGGCAAATACCATGGCTAGACATTCTTTCTCTGTGATGCCATAGTTCTGCTCAACTGAGGAAAGAGAGTGCCCAGCATAGGAGACAACTCATTCTGTTCCATCTTGAATTTGACAGAGCACAGCACCCACTGCAAAGGAACTAGCATCTGAGTAGAGCTTGAATGGTTGGTCGAACCTTGGGTAGGCCAGTACTGGAGAAGAGATTAGGTTTTGTTTTAAGGTGTCAAAGGCCTCTTTACATTCAGAAGTCCAAATATAGTCACATCCCTTTTTAGTGAGGGTGTACAGTGGAGCTGCAATCTTGGCGTAGTTGCAAATGAACGTTCGGTAGTAGCCAAACAAGCCCAGGAAAGCTCGAAGGTCTTTGAGATGGTTAGGCTCTGGATAGTCTTTGACTGCTGAGAGCTTGTCTGGATCTGGAGAGATGCCTTGGGAACTAACCACATGTCCCAGGTAATGGATTTGATGCTGCACAAAACAACACTTTTCTGGGCGAAGCTTGAGACTGGCTTGTCTGAGACGTTCGAACACTTCTTGAAGATGTTGGAGGTGCTCTGGCAAAGTTCTGCTGAAGACTATCACATCATCCAGGTAGACTAGGCAAGATTTCCAAGACAACCCATGTAGTACGGCTTCCATATCACGTTGAAATGTGGCTGGACTGTTCCAAAGACCCATAGGCAGATGTTTGAACTGGAAAAGTCCCAAGTGGCAGTGCCATGTTGTGTAAGGACGAGAAGCAGGATCAATTGAAACTTGGTAGAACCCACTCTGAAGGTCTAGAGTGGTGAAGTAAGCAGGACTGGCCGCACCAAGGCTCTCTAAAGCATCTTCGGTTGTAGGCAAGGGATGAACATCCTGCACCATGTAGGCATTGAGTTTTCTGTAGTCTACCACAAAATGATACCCTTTGTCCTTTTTTACCACCAGCAGGCAAGGTGCACCCAAGGGGCTTGTAGATTCTTCAACTATGTCTTGGTCAAGCATATCTTTGATTATGTCCTCGAGGACTTGTTTCTGGTTATGTCCCACTTTGTAGGATCGCTGACGGATTGGTTTCTGGTTGGGTTGTACTTCAATGGTGTGTTGCAGGATATCACAGCATCCGAGCTTGTTATCTGAACCAACAAAGACATCCAGGTAATTTTCTAGGAATTGCAAAAGTTGTTGCTTTTCTGTTGGAGATGCTGGAAGTTTGGAAGAGGATAGTCGCTGACTGAGGGGTAACTCTGTTGAAGTTGGAGTGGTCGTGATAGTACTGACAGGAGTAGAGTTGGTGGAACCAGGCCGAGGTTCTTGCATGAGATGGAGCTGGTCCCCTGAAGACAAGCAGACAAACTTTCCAATGTTGGCACCCTTTGAAATGACCACTGGCTCATCTGTGAAGTTGCATCATTTTTGGAAGACTGCACCATCATGCACCGCCGATAAGGTATTTCCCAGAAGGAAACCTGACGAATGCAGTGTGGGGGATCCTGTGATGATGCCAACAACACCTTGTGGAAGTGGTTCACCTCGAATCTTGGCAATCAAAACCATTTCCGACTGAGGAGGCACAGTGACTGAGTCTATAGCTGCGAGTTGCTTCCAAGGATCCAGCGACAGTTTACTTGAGGCAAAGTCTAGGATGGCTTTGTGAGCTTTGAGAAAGTCCAGGCCTAGAATTATTGCAGGCTGAAGATCAGGCACTATATAAAACTTGACAGTTGCTTGCTGTGAGCCAAAGTGGAACTTGAGATGGACCATGCCTGTGATATGTACTGTAGCTGTACTTGCTGTGATAATGTACTTTATGTCAGCTGGAGAGACCTTAGGTATATGACGAATAGCTTGGGTGTCTAGAATACTGCTGTTGATAACTGATATTTCTGCTCCAGTGTAGACCAAGACATGCGTAGACCAATCTCTGATGGTTACAGGTACATAGTTTGCTAGGAGAGGTGATCGGATGACATGTACCTTTGCTCCAGGAAGTGAATGTGCACCAGAGTTCACAGCTGGAGGAGTCATTTTGTTTGAATTGCGAGAGTCAGAGGGGCGGTCAATTGCTGTGTTCCCCTGGTCCTGGGAGTAGTTGGGGTGATCTTGCTCATTGTGCAGCGGTGGGCACCTGTGGTTCTCTTGATTTCTGTAGTACTTTAGCTTTCGGCAGATATGGCAGTATGTCCCCTGAATCCACACCACTGGCAGGTCACTGGTTCTCGTGAAGGAAGAGGTGGATGAGGTTGCTGTCGAATTGGTCGAAGGACATTGACAGAGGTAGTAGAAAAAGCAGTTGAGCTGTGGTGCAGAGTATTGATACTTGTAGTGAGCGACTCTATCATTGATTGTTGCTGCTGGATGCATGTTACGAGTGTGGCTAACTGCAACGACTGAGCTGCTTGTACACTGGTAGCCTGGAACATTGCTATGTATTGTTGTGCAAGTCGTGCCGCTTGGATTGTGACCATCCAGGTTGCTGGTTTCTGCTGGATTACATAAAGACGGATTTGAGGAAGCAGTCCCTGGACAAAGGTGGTGATTTGTTCTTTCTCAGCTTTCTGTAAGTGTTTGCAGCGAGATTCAGTGTCCACTATGAAGGCTTCAAGAGATTCCTAGGGTTGCATGGTGTGCTCCCACAGCTGTTGCTCTAATAACCAGGGTGGATGTGCTTGGAGAAAATGGGCTTTGAAGGTGGAGTACAGTGTGGCAGTATCTCCTTTGACTTGGCCTGGAAGTGCGTTGAACCAGGAAATGGCAGTCCCTCTCAGAAGCAAGCACAAGGCATTGGAAATATGCACAGTATCAGTCCAACCATGTAAGGAAATCCAAACTTGGAATTGTTCCAGCCAGTCGATAGCATCTTCGTGAGGCAGGGCTGAGAAGGGTACTAGCTGTAGGCTGGCATGGACCGTGGACTGTGGTGCAGTGGCTTTAATGTAGGCCAACTTGTCTTGAATAGCTTCCATAGCTGGTGCTCCTTGAGCAGAAATTGAAGACTGGATGTCATGGAGGATTGTTTCGATTTTGTAGCCCCACGCCCTTGAGGTGGGTGAAGGTAGGACTCTGGCGCCCATATCTGTGTCATCGTCAGACATTGTGGTTGGAGATGAGCTTCGTTTCACTGAGCGAAGGTCATACGGGTGAGAAGGAGTTGCTGTCATGCAGGAGACAGGACGTTGTGTCGTAGATGAAGTGCCGAACAAAAATTATTTTTGTAGACAAAAGTACAATTTAATTTTTTTTGTGTAGTAAAGTTCATCAGTGACGTTGTAATAAAGGACTTCCCACTCAATTATGGGTTGTTTGTTATTTAAATAAAGGTTTTGTTGCAAAAATCAGCTTTTCGTTACCGTATCCATTCATTTCAATAGGACTCCCATTGATTTTAATGGAGTGAAGTCAATTTGTGCCCTTCCCAAGATGGCTGCCGAACTGTGACATGCAGTTCCTGAGGGATTTGACTGGCCTGACTGTAGCAAGATGGCCACCAGCAGAGGGGTCAAGGTTCACTTCCTGTCTTATTGTTGTGCTGTGCCCAAGATGGAGGATTTCTTCCACGAGGCTACCTGGCTGCTCTACGATGGTCAAAATGGTGATTGCCGCCCTCTGAGCTTCTTCCCCAATCCTGGCACAGAAAAATGGTGGGCTTTTCGTGTTTTTGGTGACTGGCAACTTGCTGGGGGAATTTCTGTAGCTATGAGACTGCTCCCCGTTTTGTTACTGGAACTTTGGTGTATTTTTATTTATGTACTTGGTCTCTCAAGCTGTGTACTATACAGTACTTATAGATCATGTTGTCCTTTTGTATTTCTTTGCGTTTTGTTCTGTGTCACTGGCCCACTGAGTTTATTGTGCCCAAATGATTTATTTTGTCTTTGTCCATTTCTTGCTTGTATTTTTTTTTTTTGTCCTGCCCTGTTTATGTATTTAGTTCTGTGTGGCCTTATTGTGTTGGAGCCTTGGGGGGGAGGGTGTCACTCATGCTGCAGATAAGAAGGTGCTCTTTTTTTTTTCAGTGTCCCCTACTATTTGGCCTTTTGTAGCGCTGCCAAGCATGAGCACCTGCGCTCCATGTTTTGGGAGCTGCAGAGCAGACAGCCTGAGATGCGACCCTGAGCCGTGATGTTTGTGGGTATGCTGATGCTGCGGTCTGTGCCTGCGGGAGGAATGGAGCTGAGCTGTGGCCCGATGCGGCTGTTAGAGAGAGACCAGAGGGCTTTCCGGGGCTGCGTTTGCCAGTAGGGCTCCCTGTGTGACTGCAGGGGCAAGAGGAAAGCAGAGTCATGGTCCAAAGCAGCTGTTTGGGAGGGCTGAATGAAGTGTGAAGCCACGAGCTTGGATTCAGGAGGGTCACTAGTTAAATGGAGCAGAGTGCCCCAACCTGCTGTAGTGTTCATGGGGAGGGAGCGTAAGTCGGGGAGTAGATGAGCCGTTTTGCAAGCAGAAAGCAGCGTGCAGAGCTGCAGTCCTGCGTGTCCTTAATTTTTATTAATTAGTTGTATGGTCTGGGTCCTCCGTTGCAGCAATGCAGTGAGTCAGGGAGTCCGTTGCAGCATGGAGGGAGGCAGCAGTGAGCATTCCGTTGTGGCAGTGGCAAATGCAAAGCTGCAGTTGAGAGAAGCAATCGGGTGGCAGGCTCAGTCCTTAAGTGGAGAGAGCGATGTTAGAGGCAGCAAGAGAGCTTTTTGTTGGTTTATTATTTTTCTTTTTTTTTGTAGCTGCGCTCCCCATTGTAAGGGAAGTTTGCTTGGCAAAATAGACAGGCCTGCCACGAGGTGGGGGTGGTACAGTTTGCAGCTCCGTGTGGCATTGGCTTAAAACTGATTATTTATAATTTCAGCTGGTTAGCAATGGTGAACGGTGCTACTCTTGACAGTCCTGTTACAGTAGGGGAGCTGCAGGCTGCTTTACAACAGGGGACAGTTCAACATTTTCTCCTATGCAGCAGAGGCTGTGCTGTACATAGTATTCAAGCAGTTCAGGCATACTAGGGTAGATGACTTTGGGGTATCCAGCGACGCAGGCAACGCAAAATGGGGTCTGGACAGAAGAAAGGCCGCATTCTCCACCATGTGTGGCTTTTCTTATATGATCCACCACTAAAAGACCCCTTACCTTCTCTGTCATCTGCCAGATCCTTCGGTTGCTGTAGGTGCTGCTGGTGAGGACCCCATCTGGACCCTGCGAATAACTAGTCGGACGCATAAAATAAAAAATAAGGCAGGTTTATTTCTTGTACTGCAGATGTCCTCTTCATGAGGTCTAGCCACAGACTGACTAATACTCTGACTGACAGGCTTACGTGGCACTGCCAGGCAGTGCAACCATTAGATACATGCAGGTTCTAAGTGCTCTTAAAGGGGCGGCAGTTTAACATTAAGCCCCATGCTTAATGTGTACTTCACAAGTGCATGGATTACTGTCAAAGTATGATAGCCAGTCTCAGTTGATTGGTAAGGATTCCGCCAGCTCATGTCAATTATGAAGATGCTGACTCCTCTACACAAGCTGATACGCAAAAGTAGAAAACTAAAAAGGAGTACATCCGTTATTCTATTCTATGATAGTGAAAGTTACTAACATGTGGGCATATTTTTAGATCTTTTGGTACCTTGCCCTTGCAATGTTTAGTGGGGTATTACATCTCTATAGTGAAGTGTGGTGCTACCATAGGGAGCTGTATAATAAGGACACAAAAACCAGACTAGGTAGTTCTACATAACATGTTATTATACAATGGCAAGAAAGAATGTAGGGATCTGATTGGTCAGTATGGCACTGGACCCGTGGTGTTATCCTGGCATAACACCATGGATCTAGTCCCATTACACAAGTGACCGCATGTAAAAAAAAAACCGGCATCTCTCCGCTGCCTACAAGCAGCTTTACCCATTCCGGTTTGCCGCTCTCCTGGAAAACCTGAACCCGCCCCCAAAACACTGAGCACATTACCCTAAAAGAACTCCCTCCCATACCATAGCAACAACTGTAATTAAACCCACAACCCTGTCAGATGCTTCCAAATCGCCAAAGTTGTAATTTTTAAAATAAAGAAAATTGCTACTGCAAGCCACGTAGACGTGATCTGTTTCAGCACTACTGGCCATGAACATAGACAGTGTATGTCCTTAAAGAAAAAACAGACCAGTAACTCCCAACACCACGTTTTCTTGTGTGCTGTTTCGTTCCACATTTTGTATTCTTCTCCCAGTACAAAGAGAAGTAAACTGTACTGGGAGAACCACACGTTTACTGGTCTTTTTTTTTTTTTAAGGACATGCACTGTCTATGTTCGCGTCGAGCGGGAAGCGCTGAAACAGATCACGTGCATGGCTTCGTGGTAAAGTTTTTCTTTATTTTAAAAAATTACAACAGACTAGTAACTCACAACACCACGCTTTTCTTGTGTGCCGCTTCTTGCTCTACATTTTGTATTCTTTTATGCTTGGGGGATGCAGGCAGTGTAACGGCTTTAGTTTCACTATGTTGCTCACTCATCAGCATACAGGACTGTTCTATAAAATGAAAAATCAAACATCTTTCTCCCTGTAGCAGAGCAAGCAGCAGGACTGGTTAAAATTGTGTGTGTGTGTGTGTGTGTGTGTGTGTGTGTGTGTGTGTGTGTGTGTGTGTTTGTGTGTGTGTGTGTGTGTGTGTGTGTGTCTGTGGGAGGGGTAGTCATACAAGCAACTCGTAGGACTATTTTTCCTCTATGTGTTCCTACTCAGTAACAAAATGATATAAAATACTTTTTAAACATATTTCCATCTTTTTTCTTTGTATTTTGTTACAGGAGAGCCAATTGTATAATAAGATAATGCACTCCAGGGTGTGTGTCGTGCTGGGATAACGCCACACCTTGCATATTGGACACACTAGGCCTGTGGTCTCGTGCCCAACCACCCAAGGCGTGGGGTTATCCCAGCACGACACACACCCTGTCATGCATTATTCCTTTATTATTTAATATTTGCACTGTCACACCGGGTATGTCACTGAATGTACAACAGGACAGCATGACAAGAAATGCAAAAGCAGACTACGCTGTTACTGTGTGATAAGAGAGGTGCTTCCCCGTAAGAAACGTCACGGTGCAGCGAGGGTTGGCAGCAATTGGCAGGGGTCACGCAGCATGCAAAATGGAGGAGGGACAGCCAATTCCATAAAAAGAGAAAAAATGCAGGTAAATACTTTTTATTACAAACTGTTTGCTTTGCGAATTAAAGAGTGCTGCTTCTAGGGACCCCATACTGCTGTGTGGAGGACATGGATGTTTCCCTTTAACGTATCATTCCAAGTCTTTACTGGAGACTGAGGTAAGGCTTATGGGTCTGTAGTTAGATAATTAGTCTCTTCGGTAACATGTCAAAAGGGCGACTGAATAACGGTGACCCGTCAAAAGGGTGACGGAACAACGGTGCCGACACATTTGGGCAACCCGGGTTTGCCCCATCCCCAAGTTGTGTCCCCCCCCCCCGGAGTAGGAATCTATAGCAAGGGGAGTGTGGGGGGCAAACACCCCACATGAAAACACTATCCTAAAAGTTGTCACCCTGGGGGTTCAGCGCCTTTCTGATGGGTCACCATTATTCGTTCACCCTTATGACATGGAACCAGTCTCTCTACCCTTTTTAAAGACTGGGACCACTACAGAGGTTTTCCAATCAGATGGAACTTCTCCTGTAGCTAATGACTTGTTAAATAATGAGATTGGGTGGAACAGGCTTGTGGCTGTCTCTGCTGTTAGTCTAGGACTGATAGAGTCAGGACCAGAGGAGGAATTTGACTTCAGTTTCTTAACAGCTTCCATAATGTCATTATTGGAGAAATGAATAACATGAATAATACTTGAGTATTTAGATGCAATAAAGTATTATCTTTAGGGTTATACACAGTACAAAAGTAATGGTTGAAAGCACTGGCTTTAGCATTCTCATCAGTTATTATAACGTTGTTTACGATAATGGGGCCCAAATCAAAGGAAGAATTCCTTTTGCTATTGACATATGAATAGAAGATTTGATTGTTATCTTTTGTAGAAGCTATTTTGAATGCAATCCTGTATTTCTCGGTTTTAAACAAGTTCTTAAATTGTTTAAGTTTGCTTTTATATCTATTATAGTTTTCAACAGTATTATTGCGTTGCAGTTTCTTGTAAGCTTTTTCTTTAGATTTTGTTTGCTTTTTTACTTTATTTTTATTAAGCACAGACAGATACAGTTATACACATGTGCGTTTAACAAAACAGTACATGTTTCTACAATGATAGACAGGTCAGAGAAAAGATATAACTGTATTGTGCATGTCCTTTTTCTTCTTTTTCACTATTATCCTTTGCTTCCTGCAGAGAGGAATCTGAAAATAAAGAAACAGTGAGGGTCCGAGAAAGCTGAAATTGGACTGAAACACCAGATGACCATGTCTAATCATAGTGAAAACTAAGAAATGATTAATAACTCTATCTGTCTCATGAAAGTGCACTGAACATCATTCAGGAAAAGGAGATACAAAAAAAAGAAGTAAAATATTACTAACTTCAACAATCATTGCTGTACAAATGAATAAAGAACATGTTACAGTACAAAATTACTGTACAAAATGACTGTGTGTGGTTTATTTTTTGAAGAAAGGAGGAGAAACAAATTTCCTGTTAAAAGTTATAGGATAGCATTAATACCATCAATCAACCTTGCTAGGTTTCTCACAAATAGAGCATCTGGAAACTGTGAAATAGCTGAGGAACAGTGGGAGCTCCTCTACTTCCAGCAGTACTGCACCCTAGTTGGTGTCACTGCCCATCTGCGCTGCCGAGACCCCACCCTTCTCTCTTCATCACACCCCTCATGCCCTGTCTGTAAGTGCCATGGCATCCAGATCTCTAAAAGTGTGTCTAGCCAAAGTCTAAAAGTTGCAGTGATTTTTTTCCATAACCTCCAATTCCCTCACCCTCCCCATCCACAGTGCCACCGTTGGGAGCTCTGCAGACAGCCAGGTCAGGGTAATGCACTTAAGTGCAGCTATTCTAACTACATGGTATAGTCATCTATTTTGTTTGGACAACTGAAGATGTGCTCTATCTGGTATACCCAAAATTGAGTATGGAAAATCTGAGGGGAGAGATGTCCCTCAAATTCGTTGTATATGGGCATGGATTTGTTGCCAATAGGATTTCAGACCCAGGCAGCTCCAACAAATATGGTAACGGGATCCCACCATACCACATTTATGCCAGCATGAGGTGGTATATGTAATGCCAAAATGCTGAGTTATAATTGGGGTTCTGAAAAAATGCACTATCACCTTCCACTGAAAGCCCCCCCCCCCATGAGGGCAAGGATGTTATATGCCAGCCTTGTTTCTGGACAAGTAACCAGTCTGAAAGGGTAATGGTTTGGTTTGATTTATCTTCCCACCTTAGAAAAATCTGTCCCATACTCTGCGAAAGCTGCAGCACTAATAAGTTATAGATTTGTGAAATGAGTCGGATCTTTATCCTTAGTGTGATCCAGTTGTAAAAAAGCTGTTCTAGTTCTACCAGTGGTCTTTGTAACTGCATCCAGTAGGCAGGTTGTTGGATAAAATGTCTCACTTGGAGAAACCAGAAATGATCCTCCCGCCTCAACCCATATTTTTGTTGAAACTGGAAGAAGGTGTTGCACACCCCTTGATGGATAAAGTGTGTGAATCAAGTAAGGCCCTTGGTCTCCAAGAATTTATAAGCCTGATCTAGGCTGGGGGGTGAAGGATTCGTGGTGTCAAATGAGGGCTAAAGGACCAGTGCCCTCTGGTACACCTAATAGCCGGTGCAGCTGAAGCAGGGATTGCAGGGTATGCCTAGTCCATGGGTTTGTAACTTTACTAAGCAATTTTGATGAAATTGATACCGTGGGCAGAGCCTACACAGGGAACTCTGGCAGCTGGTCCAATTCCATTGAGTACCAGCCAGCCTCAGTCTTCTGTTTTGCCCCAAGAGTATAGCCAAGGGGCTTGGGTGGCCAAATAATATTTATGGAGGTCTGGGAGTCTAGCCCACCTAAATCCTTGGAAGTGTTTAACAAATGGCAGGGAAGCTGTGGTCTCTTACCTTGCCATAGAAACTTAGAGATAGTTGACTCCATGTCTTTCCAGTAATTAGGTGGGAGGGAGATGGAGAAAGTCTGGAATAGAAAAAGCAGTCTGGGGAGGATGTTAATTTTTACAGAGTACATTCTCCCATATAATATCAGTGGGAAAATCTTCCATTGAGCAATATCTTGTTCTTGGGTGTCCAGTAATTTATGGTAGTTAATAGTAAACAACTTAATTATATCAGCTGATATTTGAATCCCTAAGTTTCTAAAGGTATTATTGGGGGCCCAGGTAAAAGGAAATTGTGCTCGAAATTCTAGGGGGGTGGGTCCCACTAATTATCATAGCTTTGAATTTGTTGAGGTTAATCTTACATCCTGCTAAAAGGTGAAATTGCTGCAGTGTGTCTAAGAGAGGTTGTAAGGAGTTAACAAGGTCTTTTAGGAAGAGAAGGGCGTTGTCAGCATAAAGAGCAATCTTGTGCTCCTGGTTCCCAACCTTTATCCCTTTAATATTGGGGTGTAATCTGATCTGTGTCACCAATGGCTCCAAAGAGAGAGAGCAAAAAGCAAGGAGTGCCCCTACTCAGCTGGAATCTGGTTGAAGCACAACCATTTACCCTAACTGTTGCCTCTGAGTGTGTATAAAGGGCATTAACAGCTTTAATGAAATGTTCTCCCAATCCAAATTTTGTCAGTACTTTTACAACAAAGCACCAATCGACCATATTCAATGCTTTTTCAGCATCTACACTTACTGCTAACTGGAAGGTGTTTACTCCCCTTTGAGCTGAAATAATGTTAAGAAAACATCTGATATTGTCCTGCAGGAGTCTCTCTTTTATTGAATCCCGTCTGAATATTGGGAATAATATCTTGAATCACTGATTGTAATCTATTAGTTAAAATTCCAGTTAATAGCTTTAAATCTAGTCAGTTCCACTTGTGTGTCTTTTGGATGTGTGCACATTCTGTTTATGTGCACACATTCCTCTGGTCCCGTTTCCATTTATATGTTGTCAATATAATTTAAATCGGATGTGTGCACACAGATTTTCAGTTGTGTGCACATATCCTGTGTGTTACTATGTGTTAACAGCTGTAATTGAGGCTCTCCAGGAGAGCAGTTAGGAGTGAGTGAGGTGTGAATCACCTTGCAATATTACTTGCAAGCGAGCTGGCAGGTGCTGTTGGGTGATTGTTTTGCTAACTGATCCCTCTCCCTACAGTTAATCACCCAGCAAATGCCTGGCTGGAGGTTCACACTCCCCCACCCCCCAGGGACATCGCAGCCACAGTTACTAAGCGAAAAAATAGGCTCAAACAAACCCTCACAGCTGTCACTGTTTACTTCTATCCCAGTACTGCGATCAGCACACAGGAACCGCATACCGGAACGTTACTCCTCCAGTTGATTTTCTGCTGTCTTAAGTAAGTGACTTTTTTTTTTAAATGTAAAGGGATCAGGCTTTCCTGATCGTCCAGTGCTTGTCCTCCTCATCAGCCGCCTCACAATCGGGAGCAGTACATTTGAAAACAATCACAGAGGTGCAGATTTCTGAAGTCAAAGTAACGAGCAAGCCCTGAGTTAGACTTAGTGCAATGTGTGATTTTTACCTACCTTTTTACTTACAGCATAGCACAGTTTAGCACAGTATGTTTTTAGTACAGTAATTCACTCATAGTACGTGACATAATGTATTAAATAAAACGTTTTAACGCTATAAGAAGCTTAAGGGTCTTCATGCTTGCAATTTCAGCATGTTTTTTGATCATTTCGGATGTGTATTTTCAGTTGTGTGCACATGAACTACAGCCCCCGAGCATGTGCACACAACCGAAATTGACTGTATGTTTAAAAGGGAGCTCGGACGATAAGAACCACACTCAAGTGGGTCTTTACAGGGTTCTAAAAGAATAGAAATATGGGCTTGGTTCCAAGAAGGGGGGACAGGTTGGTTGTTTTGAAAGACAGAATTAGTGGAATCAAGTAAGGGGGGGAGCAATTCTGTTTGAAAACATTTGTAAAATTTGGCTGGGTAGCCATCAGGGCCTGGAGCTTTGTCTGATTTTAAATGTCAAATTTGAATTTGTAGTTCCTGGGGGTAGATGGGTTTCCCCAATGCCTCAGTTTGTGACTGACTTAAGGAAGGAAGGGGGATGCATTTAAGTACTGGTGAATCTGCTCTTCATGACTTGAACCTTTCTCTGTGCTGTATAGCTGTCTATAAATGTTTGCGAAGCACTGTGAGATTTCCTTCTGAGAGGTCAATATGTGGCCTCCCAGAGCCTGCTTTGCCTTGAGAACTGCCCTGTTTGCTGCTTCTTTCTGCAACTGAGCTGCAAGCAGCTCCCTGTCCGTTACCATGCTCATAGAACCTTTGTCTAGCAAATCTGAGCATTCATTCTGTTTTATAGTTTAATAGTTGAGCTAGGGCAGACTGGGCTTTAATTAGTTTTTGTTTAATGTCCTCAGTTAGGTAAGATTTATGTTGCGTTTCCAACTCAAGTATTTCTTTCTGTAATGCTTGTTGTTTCTCTAGGCATTCTCTACTTACTTAGTTGCATAAGCAATTATTTTACCCCGGAGTTAGGGCTTAAGAGCATCCCAGTATATGGTTGAGGAGGAGTCAGTTGTTGGAAGTGCTTTATTTCCTCCCTGATGAGAGACGAGCTTGTCATTGTTAAGCAGACTAAGATTCAATCTCCATGTAGTATCTTTACAGGGTGTGTCTAGTATCAGTTTCATTGTGACCGGTGCATGATCTGAAAGGTCAATTGACCCAATTTGGATCTTTTCAACCACCCAGGCACAGTTAGTAGGGACTAAAAAAAATCTATCCTATAGTAACAGTCCTGCCTAGGGGAATAGACAGTATTGTCTCGAGCTGTGGGTTGGAGGTGTCTCCAGATATCTAGTAGATCATACTTATATATTATTCTGTCTAGAGCTGTAGAATCTTGTGATTTGTTCCCTGAATGGGTGCCTGATTTGTCCACTTGAGGTGAAAGTGAAGAGTTAAAGTTGCCACCAACTATTGCTATGCCTGAATTAGCTGTACCCATCTCTGATACAGTTTTGCTAAGAAACAGAATATGTAGTTGCTCTTCATTGGGTGCAAACGGATTTAATATGGTACAGGTCTGTGCTCCCAACTCTCCCCTCAGAAATATATAACGACTTTCAGGATCAGACCAAACTTTCAGCACTTTAAGGGGCAGGTTTCTTCTGATTAAAATTGCTACCCCTCACTTATGGGGCTGTTTTTGGCAATGGGAAGCATATACTTCTCCAACCCAAGATCTTTTCAATTTAGAGTGTTCTAAAGGCATTAAAAGGGTCTCTTGTAAGAGCACCAGGTCTGTTTTAAGCTTCTATAGGTCTCTTAGTAGGTGGGCGTGTTTCATCGGACTATTTAGTCCTTTAACATTATAAGATGTTACATGTATTTCAGCCATTTGGTATCCTCTGGGAGGGTGAGTTGGGTCTGATCCCAGGTATTCAAATCTCCACCACACACATTAAATTCCAGCTTTGAGTAGAATAACAATAAACAAACTTCAAACTTGTATGACAAACTGAACCAGTATCTCTGTATATATATACATGCATGCACTCGCCTAAACAGAAAGCTGTGCATTTTTTTTAGTTCTTTTTTGTTTAAAAAAAAAGAACTTTATACAGAGTGTTACCTAACGGTAACTATCCCCTATATACCCTCCTGTAGGTAGGTGACAAGGTGGAGGATATTGGATATCAGTAACAGGTATACCTTTTTCTGTTGACTAAGAGCAAAATGTAGTCAGAGGGGGGAAATGAAAAAAGAAAAATCGCCTTCCAACTGTGGTCTGCTTTTACCTGGGAACACAAAAAGGGAAGGAAGGTACTGCAGTAAGATTATGAGTGGCGCAAATTCCACCCGACCAGTGTAGTGAAATGAAACGTAGGCTCTGGGTCTCAGTTATTAATGGAGGCACTTGGCTCCTATCAGGGGTGAAACCAGGAAAGTAATACCTGGCTAATGCTAAAGTATACATAAGGCTGTCTTTTCCTCAGGCCCATAGAGGAACAATTCAGTTAGCGAGGCCGTCTCTGGCTATAAATAATGCCTGCCTTGCTCCCTCCACAGGCTGTCACAGAAGGGCAAGGTAAGGGGAGAATAAGAGGCAGGCGCTTTAACCCCCCCCCCCCCAATGTGTTAATGCCCTGAAGTCTGAGACAGGTGAAGTAAAATTAATAGCCCATGGGTGAGGGGAAATTAGGCAATTGTGCAGCTCAGAAGGGACCAGAGACAAATAAACCCTTGTTGTAGATGAGTTAATAGCTTAGGCATGTACTGGGAAATGCAGCCAGGTTAGGTCTAAAGACTGAGAATTATGCATAGTTAAACTGCTCCAGCACATATTATTGACTGTTAGGTAACATAGATATGTCCTATATTTAATAATTTAGTTAAATAGACTCAGAGTCCTGTTTGAATTATGGTTCATACTTGAGTCCATCCTGGTAATGTAATGCCCATTGGGCAGTCCCTCATGAGACAAGAGTTCTACACTTTTTGTAGAAAAATAGCTTACCCCATCACTACGAACTTGGACAGTCATCCTGTCCCCGCCATTGTGGGGGATAGAGATGCCTCAGCATTACTTACACGTTCGCTTCTAGATGGTGGGGTGGGGTAATCATCCTTTCTTGTGAGTTGCACTTTCGCCCAACAGTCTGTTTACCATTTGGAAAGGGATTTGGTTCTCAATGCTGGCTGCCAAACATTTGATTGAAGTTCGCGAGTCGGAAAATGGATGAGCAGGTCATCTAGCTGGATATGGTGCGCTGCAAGAAAATCCCAGGCTTCAGTCAACTCCCCAAAGCGTTTTGTTCCATCTGGAGTCGTTACTCAGAGGCCAGCTGGGTACTCAAGGTAGGCTTTCAGACCGGCCTGCTTCAATTGTTTAATCACCGCCAAGACCTTCCGGTGGCGCATCATTGTGGTCAGAGCAAAATTGTGTTTAAAACAGAGATGCTGATCTGCGAAGATGATTTCTTCTCGCCCCCAGGCTGTATACAAATGTTTTTCTTTTATGCAAAAGTCCAAAAAAGCAATAATAATGGAGCACAGTCTAGCCTTAGGGTCTTTTGGGGGGGCATCCAAAGCTCTGTGTGCCCTGATAATGCTGAGGGGAGTATCATCTAGCCAGCTGAGCAGTTCCTTTAAGAGGCTTTCCATAAAGGTAAGCATGTCGCCGGGCTCTGTTTTTTCAGGAAGACCGTGTAGCCTGATATTATTATGCCTGTTCCTGTTTTCTAACACCTCAAGCTGTGCTGAAAGTTCTTGCTGTCAGCAATGCAAATCCAATAAAGCAGTATTGTGCAGGTCTGTTAGTGGAGTATATTCAGTCAGACAGGCTTGGACTGTGCTCGTCTTTTCCTCTACCACTCTGAGGTCTCGGCAGGTATCTGATATTACCAAGTCCATTCTCTGTAAGGTGTCACCTATTTTGTTAAGCTGATCACACAGTTGTTTCAAGGTGATGGTAAATTCAGGTTGCTCTTCCACGGGTGGTGGTTCTTCAGAGGCGGCAGCTGCAGCACCATCATGCAGTCACCTGATGGTTTTTGCCAGTCTAAGGTTTGCTGTTTGGTCCCTTTAGATGTGGTAGTAGCCGAAAATTCTTTCAGACATTGCCTAGTCACCAGGTACAGAGTTATCACTTTGAGTTTTTCCTTTTTGAAACATCGTATAAAGGCCAGGATGGGCTCGGATGCTGGTCAGGTAGTACAGAGTCACAGGGCTAAGTGGCCATGTAGGGTGCTGACATCACCAGAAGTCAATTTTATTTGTTTTTTGATATGTTTTGTTAACCACAGCGGTACCCTCCCTTTCTTGTTATGTTTCATTATAATTGGAACATATCTTGATTCTAAGTTAATTAAAGTGTTTTTGTAGTGGACCAACCAGCCTCAGCTAATGTATTCTGCATCACATTATCCCAATCAGTATTCAAGAGATTCCTGTTAATACTTGCAAAATCAGCCTTATTGTAGTTTTTAATACAGACAGGTTTTGAAACCTTTGATGACCTTGCATTAATAGTGCCTTTAACGACCACCTAAAGGACAGTTCACAGAGATTCCAGCTATTAAATTAGGTGAGTTGATGATAATTAAATCCAGAGTGTTAATGCCTCTCAGGGGAGTAGATACCAGCTGGGATAAACCTAGTGAAAACAGTGAGTCAGTGTAAGAACATTCAAATGGACTGGCTTCTGTTAACAATTCCCAATTGATTCTTGGACAGTTAAAGCTGCCGACAATAATTGTATCCCCCATCTCAGCAACAGCTGTAATTTCATTGATGAGGAAGTTATTATAATCATGTGAAGAATTGGGTGGTTTGTAACAATTCCCTAGGATAATTTTGGAATGTTTTTTGTTTAAGTTGAAATACACCCAGACACTCTCAACTTAATGGTTATTTGATGCTGATGGGAAGAACTGGTGGCAATCTATATTGTTATTTATATATAGACATATGCCTCCACCCCTTCTATCCTTTCTGTTCGTGTAGGATACTTCATATCTCTCTCTCTTTCTCTGCGCCAGTCACTAGAGTCATCCCACCATGACTCCGTCACTGCAACTACGTCAAATCTATTTCTAATCATCAGAGCTTTGAGTTCAAAGGCCTTAATCATGTTGAGGCTCCTGGTGTTTGCAAATAGTAGCTTACATTCCCCTTGAGATGGAACTGATGGCGTATGGGTTTTAGTTGAATAATGATTTGTTCCCAAATCCCCCAGAGATGTTAGTTTAGAGTTTTGAAGATATAGGAGAGAATGTGTTTACCTAATAGTCAGTTTCCATGCCCACTGAGGTATAACCATCCCAACTAAACAGGAGATGATTGTTTACATAGCTTTCCAAATGTGTGACACAGGTGTGTCCATTTTGGAGTGTCCATTTCCTGGCACACTCATTAATGGCCTTGATTGCTTTATTCTTATGGCATCCAGCCCTGGGTACAAGCATAATCTCTGGCACACACTTATATGGAGCACCCCTTAGCTTATAGTTTGCTAAACAAGTAACGGTAGTCATTCTGGATGTTTTCCACACTGAACTGATTTATATTACTGGCACCAACATGTGATATGACAAGCAAATTAGAGCCTGAATTCAATATAATATTGCCCAGCATATTAGTAATGTCTAAAATCTTAGCCCCTCTGAAACTTCTAGTTTGGCTGCCGTTATTCTAGTAATCACTCCTGGGCTTGCTGTTGCAGGATCCATACATAGAAACCTAGAATGTGTCATCAGAAGGGGGCCTTCCAGTCCATGTAGTCTGCCCTTTGTTTGTATTTTGAGCTACCCCTCTCCCAATTTATTTTATACCACCACGTACCAGGATTCCTTTGTGTCTGTCCCAAGCCCTCTTGAACTCATTTATTGTTTTCAACTCTACCACCTCTTTTGGGAGCTGGTTCCATGGTTCCACAACTCTCTCAGTGAAGAAAAACTTCCTCGTGTTTCCTCTGAGTTTGCCACCCCCTCAGTCTTATTTTGTGGCCCCTTGTTCTAGTTTGACTGTGTGTCTGAAAGAGTTCAGTCATTTCTACCCTATTTATGCCTTTGAGACATTTGAAGATCTCGATCACGTCCCCCTTGTCCCTTCTCTGCTCCAGCGTGTACATATTCAGCTCTCTCAGCCTCTCCTTGTAAGGCTTCAGGTGCATTCCGCTCACTGTCTACGTCGCTCTTCTCTGAACTGCCTCCATTCTGTCTATGTCATTCCTGAGGCAGGGCCTCCAGAACTGTACATAGTACTCCAGATGGAGCCTCACCAAGGACCTGTAAAGTGGTATAACCACTTCCCTCTTCCTACTGGTTATGCCCCTCACAATGCATCTAAGCATGTTACTTGCTTTTTTGTGTTGCCTTTTCATATTGTATGGTTGCCTTTAGGTCATCAGTTATGATGACTCTAAGGTCTTGTTCCTGGTTGGAGGCAATTCATTTTTCCTTCATTCATGAAGTACTGCTCCTTGGGGTTACTTTTTCCCTTGATGCAGGATTTTACATTTTTTGCGTTGAACCTCAGTTGCCAGGTCTCAGATCATGTTTCAAGCAACTTCAGGTCTGTTGCCATTTAAGATGCCCCATTGGGGGTGTCAACCCTGTTGCAGATTTTAGTATCATCTGCAAACAGGCACACCTTGCCATTTAAGCCCTCTGCGATGTCACCTATGAACAAATTGAAGAGAGCTGGACCCAGTACTGATCCCTGTGGCACATCACTTTTCACTTTGCCCTTGCCAGAGAGACTTCCATTCACCACTGCTCTCTGGGTCCTTCCATGTAGCCAATTTCCCACCCATCTAACAACTTTGATCCCTACCCCAGCATTACTAAGTTTGTTTAAGAGCCTCTTGTGTGGGACAGAGTCAAAGACCTTACTAAAGTCGAAATAGGCCACATCCACTGCTCCTTCTTGGTCAACAACCATTGTCACCCAGTTGAAGCAGTCTATCAGATTAGTCTAGCAGGATCTGCCTGCTGTGAGTCCATTTCGTTTTGTATCCTGTAACCCATTTGATTCAAGAAACTCTATTAGCCTTTCCTTTAGTAGGGTTTCCATGAGTTTTCCCACTATGAAAGTGAGACTGACTGGTCTGTAATTTTCTACACGCTCTCTGTTCCTGCTTTTATGAAGTGGCATGACATTTGCCCTTTTCCAATCTACTGGCACTACTCCCTGTTCCAGTGACTTACTGGATAGTGTTGCCAGAGGTGCAGCCAGGACTTCACTCATTTCTTTTAAGATCCTGGGATGGTCCATCTGGGCCCATTGCCTTGTCCATCTTCAATTTATCCAATTCCCTGAGGGCCCTTTCTTCGGTGAAAGGACTGGTATTCATTTCTATGGCCGAGTTTGTTTTCTTGCTTCCCTCTGGTCCATTCTCTTCATCCTCTTTAGTGAAGACTAAGCAGAAATATTTGTTCAAAACTTCTGCCTTTTCCTGGTCTTCTTCTGCTTGCCCTTCAGTGTCCCCCACCAGCTTGGTGACCCCTCCTTTAATCTTTCTCAGCTCTCTGATGTATCTCAAAAAGGTTTTGTCCCAGCTAATGACCTGTTGCCCTACATTCTCCTCCGTGAGTGCTCTCGCCTTCCTGATTACCATCACGCATTCCCTTAGTATGCCTTTGTAGTTTTCCTTGTTTTCTTCAGTTTTTCCTCTCTTTATTTTCTATTTTATTTTTTATTTTAGTCTTTGGTAACCGGGTAAGGCCCACTAGGCACAAGTGCCTGTTTTCAGGGGCGACCTGGGAGCACTGGGCGGTTAAGTGACTTGCTCAGAGTCACACAGTATACAAGTGGAGGTTGTGAGAATCAAACTCAGGTCTGGTCTGCTGGATGTATCAAGCTCATTCACACCTCGTTCCTTTAACCTCTAAGCTATACTGCCAGCCCGTCTAGTACCCACTCACAAAACCCCTTTTTAAATGCCCTTCATTTTTCTCTTACAATTTCTACAACTTCTTTTGTAAACCAGAGTGGTTTCCTCTTTCTTTTAGACTTGTTTACCATTTTCGAGCGTTGACTAGCTGCGTCATTTATTATGTTTTAACCTGGCCCACCTGGTTTCAATGTCCATCTTATCTGGCATATTCCTGAGACTTGCTGCTAAGCAGATCTTCATCTTCATGAAGTCCCCTTTCCTAAAGTCCATAACTTTGGTCTTTGTATGACTTGTTCCTTTTCCCGTAGCAACCTTGAAATATATTGAGCAGTGGTCACTGTTTCCCAAGTGGTTTCCCACCTCATCATCAGTGATCCTGTCTGCATTGAGAGGATTATGTTCAGGAGTACTCCTTTTCTAGTGGGTTCTGATACAAACTGTATCAGGCCTGTGTTTTTTAGACCCACTATCATGTACTTATTCCTGGATGATGCAGCAGTGAGATTTTCCCAGTTGATGTCCAATAAGTTAAAGTTCCCCTTCAGAATTACTTCCCCTTTTTCTGCCATGTTTTGGATACATTTTAGTACTTCTCTGTCTAACTCTTCATCTTGCCCTGGGGGCCTGTAGATCACTCCAAGATGGATGGTTTCTCCCTTTTCAGTTTTTAGCATGGCCCACAGGTCATACCTTTCTTCTATGCTTCCTTGGTACCAGGTCTAGTAAGTACCCACGCACAAAACCTCTGGCTTAGAGTATGCACGGTGTAAATCCCATTAAGTCTGACACCAGCTGACATCGAGGCATAGGTCAGGAAGCATAGGAAAACCAGGAACAGTTATAAAGTTTGCACGTAGCATTTTAATATTTCCAGTTACAATTAAATAAAATAAAAATTTGTACAGAATGTTTTTTAATATAAGTAGTTCAAACAAAACAAAATCCTTCCTCTGAGGGTGTCTCTAATTCTAAATTTCAACTTCTCTCTCTCTTTCTCTCTCCAGTAAAAACATTTCTGATCTTTTTAAAAGAAGATTTTGCCTGGCTATTAATTTGAGCTCATTAAGAGACATCCTGTTTCTCACAAAATGTATAAGAACTTTGTCAATTTCTTTGCAGGTGTGACAAAATAGAACATGGTGTCCTAAAACTAATCTTCTGCTGACATCTCTGCAAAAGAGTTCATGGAGGTGATACTGTACTGCTTTTTGCCATCATTTCCACAATTAAACTATATACATTGGCAAACAAGGAGATCCCAGTTTCATATACATTTTATAACCACAGATAAGCAAGGAGGAAGAAAAGACAGAAACAGCAAGTAAAGGCAGACAGATAGCAGGAGGCAGGGAATTGTGAGACTGTCAGAGTGATCAGTTCCTAAGTCTCATAAGAAAATTTGATTGTGCAATCAGACAGACAAGAGACAGAAAAGGAGAGGATAATTTGATTGTGCAATCAGACAGACAAGTGACAGAAAAGGAGAGGATAGAACTGATCCTTGCATTTAACTCTTTCTGCATAACAAATGGGACAGAGTCTTATTCAACCCTTTCACACTGATGTCCACTGTACTGGAGACCCTGCTATGACATGGTAGCTGCAAGCCCTGGGCAGGCGGTGACTATATAGGTATGCATAGTGCACTGGGACACAAATCACAGGGGGCAGGGGTCATTGCAGTGGCCCCCCAATGGCCCTGGATGATGCAGTGTGTGGCTGCATGCAGTTTCACACATGGCTGAACTCCCTGTGACCATGGTGCACCCCCTGCAGTACCTGATACAGGTGACCCAGTGTGCCAGCAGCACTGTGTGGGTACACCCCATCACATGCCAGGGGACACTGCCATGACCCATGACATACAGTAGGCAAGGCAGCCACATAGATGCTGTGCATGTGCGATGACATGGCTGTTGTGGCAACAGGTGGTGGGATAGCAGAGACTCTGGTAGCACCAAGAGGGGCCAGGCAGCACTGTTCTGCCACCATACAGATGGCCATTCTGCCCCTGCTGCTAGGGCTGGGTGGCAGCACCCCCATTACTGACCTGGGCACACCCAGCCAAGCACGGCAGTGCAGGTCATGTATGGCAGGGTCTGGAACACGTGGGGCAGAGTGGCTGGCCAACAACATACAGCTGGCAGGCTATGCTGTGGGACATGGCATACTGTATATGGGGGGATTGGGTGTGTACAGGCGGCATGTGTATTGTTGGGGTGTGGACCCAGATCCACTGTTTGATGCCATTGTGTCACACGCACGCCTGTCCACACAACCCCTGTACATGTGCACCCCATGCCATGGTACACAGAGCCACAGAAGGACATCCTTAAGGGTAGAGACCCAACAGCAAGTACATTATAGAGATAGCAGACACATGCACCTGGACCACTGAGACACTCTGGGGGTGCATGTGATACCACTTGTCCTCAGGGTATGACATGTATTACCGTGCTGTGTGACAGTACTGTGTGCTGCCAATCCCAATGCTTGGTCATAGACACAGTGTATGAGGGTCTGGATACCTGTTGAGTCACACTCAAGGGCATCCTTGTGCATCATAGACAGTTGTGGGAGCTGCCCCACCCACCACCTCACAACCTGGCTGCACCTACCTGGCCTGGGCACGTTGTCATTAGTGACCATGTCCTGGACATCTCACAAGCAGGGTGCCTTCTGCCACTATATGCTGCTAAACTGGTGGCAGCACTAGTCCTCAGTGTATGCAATCCTCATCCTGCATGTGAGGTGACGGCCCACCAGTGCCCATGCCTCACAGCATGGCCTGTCCATTCCAAATGCTTACCTGAGGAGGTCATCCTCCCTGCCCACCACCAGGTCCTCTAAGTTGGCAGACTTTACAGAGGACCTCCAGTGGTCACACTGTAGATGGGAATGGTGTAGTCCAGAGCTCATCTCTGCTATTGCCAAGTGCTAGAGAGTCTTCTGGCAATCTGCTCCCTGTGACAGGGCCTGTTCCACTGTTATGCAGTACAATAGATATGTAGCACTGTGCATGCTCATCTGGGTGCAGGGACTTGTCCGGGAGTACATGGCCTGCAGAGAGTGATACGTGCAGTACCCACCGTCATCTGTAGTGCATGTGCAGTGAAGCACTGTGCTACAAGGTTGCACGTGTGCTGTGCAGGCCACACAGGCAGACAACAACATAGGCAGGGCACATCAGCAGGCTTGTGCAGTACCATAACACTCAAAAAGTACAGCTATGTAAGAACTTACCGTAACAGTAGATCTTCAAAAGAAGCTCTTGCAGCAGGACACACTGATAGGACCTATCCGCCAGGTAACGGGACCACACAGAAAACTTCTAGTTAGCAGCATATCATGGTGGACTGCCCACTGCCGACATCAGTCTATGAATGTCAGCCTAGTCTATATTGGTGGGCGGTCCCCCACACCTACCTCAGTTCTCCCACCAAAGACCCCGTATGGGCAGCTAATGGAGAACTGAGGAGGTTTTCTGAGAGCCAAAAGAAAGGCAGAAGCAGTGTGAGAGAAAGAGAGTAGCAGGGGGAAGGAGGGAGGGAAAGCAGGGCCTTCAGCAAGAGCTCCTCTCGAAGATCTACTGCTACAGGAAGTTCTTATGGAACTGTACTATCTTACTTCAAGGAAGGCTCTTGCAGCAGGCCACAATGATAGGACTGAGTCCCAAGCAGTACTAGGTATCACCAGGGTGGCACCACTGGGAGGAGAACAAGTCACCAGCCAAGAGCTTGATACAGAAGGCCCTGAAGAACTGCCAGGCCAAAATTGGCCCTGCGCCTAGAGGCGATGTCCAGACTGTAATACTTGGTGAAGGTGTGGACAGAACTCCAGGTGGCAGAGGAGTTAGCAGAACAAATCAGGAAGGTATGTAAGAAGGGAAACGTGGTCATCGTGGGGGACTTCAATCTGCTGGGGGTTGACAGGAGCACTCCGATCACCTCCAGTGCTAGGGAGCAGGTGCTGCTGGACGTGATCTGGGAGGACTTCTCACACAGCTGGTCACTGGACTGACTAGGCTAAGTAACATGCTAGATCTGGTACTGCCGAATGGTGAGGCAGTGAGGGAAATAAGGGTGGAGGACCCACTAGCTGATAGCGATCACCAAACGGTGTGGTTTACTATCACGATGAGTAGGGAGTCAGGGAGCTCACTAACAAAGGTGGTGGACTTCAGGAGGCGGACTTCGGGAGGACGTGAGAGATACTGAAAGGGATACTTGAGGGCATAGGGCCAGGGATGGAAGCGGAGCAGAAATGGGACATTATTAAATGGAGGATTACAGAGGTGATGGAAGCTTGCACCAAGTTAAAGAGTAAGAGGAGCAGAGCAAGGAAACCATGCTGGTTGAACAGCGAGGTGATGGAGGTGGTGAGGGTAAAGAGAGCTGCATACCAGAGGTTCAGAATGACTGGAAAGGAGGAGGACAGGGAGAAGTATGCAAGATGGTCCAAGGAAATGACTAAGAGGGTGAGGAAAGCTCAGGCCTCTAGGGAGCTAAGGTTAGCATAGGGAATTAAGAGGGGGGGGACTTTTTCAGATACATCAGAGAGAAAAGGAAGTGCAGAGATAACATAGTGAGGATAAAGAGGGGTGGGGAGTGGGCGGAAAAGGGAGAGGAACAAGCGGAAGCACTAAATGAATACTTTTGCTCAGTGTTCACTCAGAAGAAGGGGGGACCACTACCACCTTGGACTGGGAGGGGGTAGGGGGGAAGAGGTGATGGATGGAATGATTGAGGGAAGTAGAGCATTAGAGGGACTGAGGGTGCTAAAAGTGGACAAGGCACCAGGGCCAGATGGTATCCATCCCAGGGTGCTGAGGGAGATGGCAGAAGTGCAGGTGGAACCGCTGGGAGATCTGTTCAGCACCTCCCTGGATATGGGATGTGTGCCTCAGGACTGGAGGATGGCTCATGTGGTGCCGATATACAAGAGCAGGGCCCTGTGTTTTCTGCGATTCTGCGGTTGTAGCAGTGGCTGCAGAAATCAGGGCTGACCACAGAAATCAGTATTGGCCTCAGAAATCAGAAAAACCAGCCACATAGCAGCAGAAATACTGGCTATGCTCTGCAATCACACAAGGCAATGGCATAGCTACTGATATTTTAAGTGTGCCACGGCACACATGTTCATTAGAAGGGGCAGCAAACTGATGTTGCCCACTACAAAGCCAAAAACTAGTGGGAGCATGGCATCATTGAGAACATAATATGGTCCTTAACACGAACAAAACTAAGGCCATGTTGTTTGGCCCCAGATCCCTCAGTCAGGACAGAAAACAACTCCTACATCTCATCTCCGCAGCTGGCACCTGCATAGAAGTAGTGCCTTCCCTAAAATACCTTGGCCTCACCTTGGACCAGGGTCTCACCCTTAAGAACCATGTGGACCAAGTCACCAAAACTATACATGGAAAACTAGGAACCCTCTACCGATTAAAAGACCAGCTTGTACCAGAAGCCAGGGTCACTATCACCACCAGCGTTCTCCTCCCAACACTCACATAAGCTGCCCCAGTCGTATATGGGCTGGCAAAAAGAGAACAGACTCCAAGTGCTGTGCAACAAGGTGGCACGCTTTGCCTCCCAGGTAAACCCCAGGAATCACCAATGCGACACCCAATCCCTACTCAACTGGCCCTCACTGGGCGCCCATGCTCAGTACCCTTTGCTATGCCAAGCCTACAAGTGAATCAGCCCGGCTCCTCCCTAGTCTCTGGACTCATCAGCACAAGTCCAATCTCAGCCCCATCGCCTGGGACGAACTCTCCTACAAGTCCCCAGAGTAAGAACCAAGGTGGGCGGCAAGTCATTCGCCCACACTGCTCCCACCCTGTGGAACACACTTCCTCCTGGTGTGCAGGAAGCACCCGCTATCAAAATTTTCCACACTAGGCTCAAGGCCCACATGGTGATAGCCAGTACCTGCCACTGCATCGACCCCTGAGACCACCCCTCAGATTTAAGGTTCCCCTTGACTTCTCCTGACTCTGGTTGGTCCAGTATTATTTATCAAATTTGCAGCTCACCCTATTTACTTTTCATGTATCATGACTGTATGTTGCTGGTAAAACATGTAATTCGTGCTCACTGCTTCACTATGCTGAACCTTACCGTATCTTGCCTGTAATACATGTAAATCATGCTCACTATTTCACCTTCTGTTCCATGTAAATCTTGGGTCGCCCCTGAAAAAGGGACCTCCTGACCCCAGTGGGCTTACCCGGTCATCAACATTTAAAAAAATAAATAATAATAAATAAATCTTGACTTGTGCTGGCTCTTGTTATGTAACTCCATCCAACAAGTATTAGGGGAGACTGCAGCAAGAATAGCAGATCTTGATTAAGTCCATGGCAGATCTGATTTGCTGCTGGGTAGGTGTGGGTAGCTCAGCCATGTTAATTTTTCATTGTGAGGCTGCTCATAGTGCATGCTGAATCCCTGGAAGATGAATTTGGAAGGAAGAACTGGAAGGCAAGCTGTAGTCAAGAAGTGAGAAGATTCAGTGGTGCCCATGGAGGTGGCATCGATCTCGATGTTGTGGCAGGGATCGGAGGAGGAGCTGATTGCAAAAATGTGGCTGGCAGCAGTCTGAACAGAGGACTCAGTCCTCACTGGTGGACATCGATCACAGTTTTGATTTGTGGGCCGCAGATCTGTACCTGCAAGTGTGACAGTAATTTCTTGGCAGATTTGAACCTGCAGCCAACTGGTGGCATCAAGTGCAATTCTTAAGGAGGGTCAGGATGCCCAGCTACAGCAGAGTTGAGGACCAGAGCATACCACAACTGGACAGGCAGGTAAGGAAAAAAATCAGAATGGAGAGTTTGATTGCTGCTATACATAAGTGAAATGAGGGTCACTGACTGAAGAACACCACCACTCCTGAGTTGCTGGGAGAAGAGAACATGCTAACCAAGGTTACTCCAGCTTAATAAGAATGACTTGTTTACATGTTTTCAGTGTGTCCCCCAAAAGAAAAATCAGGAGTCAACAAATCCTATAGACACTGCAAGTTACACCCTCCTTCATTGTTATAGGAAAACAATCCCCCAACACACAGATTTGCACACTGCACTCGGTATGTTTGTTGCAAGGCAGTTAGGGGTATTCCTAGTTTAAAAATAATAATCTAAAAGAATGTTGATCAAAATCAGAAAAAAATAGCTTTCAAGTTGAGTCTCTTTAAATCTGCTAACTGTAAACATAAAGCAGAATAAATCCAAGCAGGTGTTGCCTTCTGTGTAGTTTTACCCGAGTGTGTATGTCCTCCTCCAATTATAACCTAGGAGAACAGCAAAGGCCACCAATTTCCAGAAAAAGAACAGACGAGCCTTCAAATTCAGGGTGGGAGGGAAAAGTCATTAAAAGAGAACACTGTTGCCCATGGCTGGGTCAGATTTGGGTTATTGCAGTTTAATATTTGTGATAAGAAGACTACATACTGTTAAATGGCCTACAGGTCCACTTTTAGTGTAGCAGAGAGGTTGCACCAAGGCAGTTAAAGGGTTAACTAAGACTTTATCCCTTTGAAGGTATGCTCTTTAACCACAATTTATCTGCCGCAGAATGGCCGCAGAATCAGCAGTTGTTCTGCCGCAGAAAGTATGAGGTCCTGCCGCAGATTGTAGGTCCACTTTGCCGCAGTATACACGGGGCACTGCACAAGAGTGGCCCAAGGGACGAATCGGGCAATTATTGGCTGGAAAGTCTCACTTCCATAGTGGGAAAGCTTATGGAGACAATACTGAAGGAGGGCTGGTGTCATTTCTAGAGGACAATTACCTCCAGGATGTGACGCAGCATGGGTTTGTATCGGGGAAGTCCTGTCAAACTAGCCTAATACAATATTATGACTGAGTAACAAGAGAGCTGGATAGGGACCATGCAGTGGATGTCCTCTACTTGGATTTCAGCAAGGCCTTCAATTCAATACCTCATGGGTGGCTTGGGGAAGCTAACTGGCGTGGGAGTGGGGGTGAAGATGGAAAACTGGGATTACAAACTGGCTGTGTGGGAGGCTACAACACGTGGTGGTGGGGGGAGTTCTCAACACCTAGACATATGTTGAAAAAGGCTAGTAGCACCCGTTACATATGAACACTCGAAACAAATACCACACAAATACAGGCTATTAGTAAGTGAGGTTTTGTTAAAATGAAAGCATTGAACACATAAACTGGCAAAAAATCAAACAACTAACATTTCTCCTAGCGTGCTGCCAGGCTTCATCACCTAGACCAGTAATGAGCAGGGTGCCGCAGGGCTCGGTGCTGGGCCTGGTGCTATTTGGGTTCTTCATCTCAGACGTCACGCATGGAGTGGTGAGCAGGGTAAGTCTGTTCGCAGATGATACCAAAATGAGTGCATTGAGTGGATGAGGAAGAGGGATGGAAGTGACTGCAGGGGGACCTAACCAAACTGGAGGAGTGGTCAGAGAGGTGGTAGCTGGGGTTCAATGCAAAGAAGTGTAAGGTTATGTACTTCAGGGCAAAGAACCCAAGGAGAGAATACTGGTTGGAGGGAGTGAAGCTGTGGATCACTGAGGAGGAGAAGGACCTGGGGTGATGGTAACAGGGAGCATGAACAATTCTGCCCAATGCAGGAAAGCGGCAGTGAAGGTAAACAAGATGCTGGGGTGTCTAGCGAGGGGATTCTCATCCAGATGGAGGGAGGTGATCTTACCCCTCTACAGGTCACTGGTCAGGCCGCACTTGGAGTACTGTGTGCAGTTCTGGAGGCCATACCTGAGGTGGGATATCAAGCTACTGGAGGAGTGCAGTGGAGGGCAACAAGGATGATACAGGGAATGGAGGGGGGAGGCTGAACAGGCTGAGGAGCTGAAATATACATCCTGGAGGAGAGGAGGGATGGGGGAACATGATCCAAACTGTCAAGTAACTGAGGGGAATCAACAAGGATGGAACTGACGGGGTTTTTAAACTGAGGAAGGGAAGGGACACTAGAGGGCATGGGCTAAGAATAGAGGGGGGAAGATTTAGAAGGGAGATGAGGAGGCATTACTTCACAGAGAGAGTGGTGTCGAAGTGGAATGCCCTACCAGAGAGGGTGATATCATGCAAAACTGGGGGTAGCTTTATTAGGGCATGGGAGAGAGAACAGGGGAGAGTAGGGGTGGGTGAGGCTAAGAACAGCCGAGGGCAGACAAAAGGGGAGGGAGTGGGGCAGCTGCAACTTAGGGCGGCTAGCTGCACTCCAGCAGACGTTGATAGACCAGGAGGTCTGTTTCTGCTGGCACATTCGTATGTTCATATGGCAGCTGCACAGATGTTCACAGCAGACACATTTCTGAAGCAAGCTTTAGAAGCAGCCATACCCCTGGTGGAATGGCCTTTGACCACTCCCGGAAGGGTCTTGTACTTGCGGTAGCAATAAACATTGCAATTCACTAACCACTTAGACAAACACTGTTTAGAAACAGCAGTACCCTCTCTTGGGGGTGAATGAAACAAACAGCTGATCAGTTTTCCTTAAAGACTTGGTGTGCTTTGTGCAATACCCCAACATTCTATGAACATCCAAAGTATGGAGCAATGCCTCCCCCTGATTGTAATACTCATGAAAATAAACTGGCTGGTGGATGGATTGATTTAAAGTAAACTCCGACACCACCTTAGGTAAAAACTTAGGATTAATATGCAAAGACACCCTGTCTCTGTGAAAAACCAAATAAGGCTCCTTACACATAACAGCCTGTAGATTGGAAATCCTTCGAGCAGAAGTAACAGAAACTAAAAATAGCACTTTCCGTGACAGAAAGTACAGCTTGCAGCTCGTGGCCAGTTCTAAGGGAGGTAAAGTGAGTTTTTCCAACATAAAGTTGAAGTTCCATGGAGGGACTGGGTCCTGAATGGGAGGTTTCTGATGCAAAATGCCCTGTAGGAATGTGCAGGATACCTCAAGCTGGGCAACAGCTTTGCCCTCAACAGGTGCATGGTACTCATAGATGGCGGAAAGATGCACCTTGAGTGAGGAGCACTCCAAGCCTGAATCCAAAAAGGAAAGGAGGTACTCCAACACCTGATTCACTGGACAGGTAAAAGGATCTAAATGGCGAGCAGTAGCCCAAATGCAAAAGCGCTTCCATTTCATAGCATAAGTTTCCCTGGTGGAAGGCTTCCTAGCAGCCACCAGGGCATCTGCAACCCTAGAAGACACCCAAAGCAGGCAATAGCTAGGTCCACAGGAGTCATGCATGGAGATGCAGGGACTTGAGATCTGGATGGACCAGGGTGCCCCAGTCCTGGGGAGCAAGCCGGTACACATGAGCAGGGGCACCAGAGGTTCCATTGCCAGCTGCTTCAGCAAAGGGAACCACATCTGATGGACCAGAAGGGAGCTATGAGAATCATCTCTGGCCCTTCCAACTGAAGCTTGAACAGAATCCTTTGTAGGAGCAGGAAGGAAGGAAAAGCATACAGAAACCTCCCCTTCCAGGAGAGGTACACTGCAATGGGACACTCTCTGATACCCGTCCCATACAGTCAGGGGTTCCCCAAGGCTCCATCCTGGGCCCTCTTCTCTTCTCACTCTATCTGAACACCCTGCCCAGTGCATGCTCTGGCAAAATTCTTCTGTATGCAGACGATGCTGTCATTTTTGCCACCTACCGCAATCCCATCTCCCTTCAGGACTCCCTACACAGTCCTTCAACGCTGCCAAAGCCTGGTTTAAGGAGCACAGACTCATTAATCTTAAAAAAAAACAAAGCTATGCTCTTTGCCCACCCCCAAAACAAAGCTAGCAACCACCCACTCCATATCCTTCCTAGTACCAAACAACCACTGGAACAAGTCTGCTCCTACAAATACCTTCGGGTTACCTTTGACTCAGCTCTCACATTCCACGACCACATTGATGCCCTTGCATCCACCACTAACATACAGCTTGGCATCCTCTTCCGCCATAGAAACTGCCTTCCCCCAAATGCTCTCCGGCTCGCTGTTACGTCCTCAGTACTGTCCCTTGTAGACTATGGCCTACCAGTCTATGGTGCTGCCGACACGACTGCCCTCAAAAAAATTCACATAACCCTAAATAAGGCTTGCAGACTGATTACTGGTGCCCCCAGGCTCACACACACCTGTCAACTGTATGACGAAGCTAAACTCCTTACCCTTGATGAACGGCTTCGCTATCAAACCTGCTTCCTCACAAAAAAACCCTACTCGGGCTCTCCTCTCCAGGGGTGACAGCATCCATCCACCGGATCCCACCTACTATTGCAACATGGTCCTCCAACAAGACCGCTCTTCTGGTCCCCAGATCAAGAACCACCCATAGTCAGAGGTCCTTCTGCTACAGAGCCCCATCCTGGTTTAACTCTCTCCCTGCCCCCATCACCAATGCCACCACTATCTCCAAATTCAAAACCACCCTTCGAAACCAACTCTTCAACACTCATAGCTGCTCCTGTCTCTGAATGAGGCCTCAACCTCAACCTCTCCACTCATGACAATGCCCGCCGGGCAGCTCTTCACCTAGCCCATCCCACCACCTCTTCCCCAGTACACCATACCTATGTATAACCTGGCCAGTGCCTGCTGTTTTATGGTAATGCCAGTAGATTGCTCAATATATGAAACCAACTTGTATAAGACCTATTTCAATTACTTGTACCCTGTAACTTAAATGTATTTTGTTTGACCTCAGTGTGACGTGGCGCCTCTGATGTACGTCTATTTCAGCATACCTGTGCTATGTAACCTAAAATTGCTATGTATGTCCTCAATGTAACAAGGTACTTTTGGAAACGACCCCTGGCTCAAAGGTTGTAAACTGATTTTCACAAATAAACAAATAAATAAATAAACATCTTGCCAGAAAACTCCAGGCCCGGGATCGAGTGAGTAAAAAATTTACAGTTTTGCATTGGGTGGGGCTGCAAAGAGGTCCAACTCTGGACGGCCCCACCAGTTGAAGAGATCTTCAACCACTGAGGTTAAAAGCTCCAACTCGTGAGCCTGCGACCTGGGGCGATGCCCCCCGAAACTTGAAAAAAAAATGTTTGCAGCGGGCAAAATCCCGATGTCAGGCACCCATGTTTCAGGCACCCGGTGTCAGGATTGTGAAACACAGGAAAAAGAGTTTCCCTGTTTCATAATATATCCATGCAGAAGGGGTAACAACCCCTGGAGGGTGACCATCCTGAAGCATTTGTACTCAATGTACAGATTCAGAGTGCTTAGATCCAGAATAGGCTGGAGATCCCCAGTCTTTTTGGGGATGAGGAAGAAGTGGGAGTAGAACCCCCTTCCCCATTGAGCCTGGGGGATGGGTTCTATGTTTTCTTTTTAAGAAGAGCTTGAATTTCCTCCCAAACCAGAGACGGGTGTGCAGGAGGGGTATACTGAGTGAACAGGAGGGTTTTCTGGTGGTGACTCTAGAAATTCCACAGTGTGACCATGGACTATGATCTGGAGCACCCAGTTGTCTGTGGGTCCCCCCCCTCCACCACCCTTCCAGGTGAGAGAGAACCGACCCCTGACTGCCTCCTTGAGATTTTCAGCTGGAAGGGTGGCTATGGAGTCAGGTGATCAGGACAGATACAGGCAGAGGGGCCGCGGGGGCCCTGGGGACTTGGCAGAGGCAGCAACAGGGGCTGCTGGAGCCTTATGTTTGTGTTGACCCTTGGCAGGCTGGTTCCTTGATTGCTTACAAGAGGACATGTGAAAGGACTAACAGCCCACTCCATACTGAGTGTGATAGAGTGAGTGGACCACCTTGAGGGCCTGCACTGACTCCTGCAGGGTAAAGATGATGTCCTGGACATCTCCCCCAAAAAAGACCACCCCCCCAGAAGGAGACATCTAGGATGCTCATTTGCATATCCGAGGCAAAGCTGGATACCTGGAGCCAAGAATGGCACCAGAGGCAGACCCCAGCAGCTGCGCCATGCCCAGAGGCATCCACTGTATCATAAGCTTCCCAGAAGACATGGCTGCCGATGTCCGAGCCTGACTTCAAGGGCTGGAGCTGCATCATGGTGGGGTCTTCAGGTAGGGTTTGAACCAGATCCTTGGTTTGGTCACAAATAACATGAAATTGGACCACATGGGCTAGATAATTTATGGCCCTGATGGCCAGGGTGGTACAGGCAAAAACTTGCCAATAGGGTCTAACTGCTGGCAATGGGTTAGAACATAGCCAACCACAATGCTGTTGGCATTAACAGTGTGGCAAAAATGCCATCGATTCCATCTTTGCAGGGGGCTCTGTCCTCTGCACCCTTCCCAGACTTAAGGATTCCCAATCGGGGGGAGTAGACCATGGGGCAAGTTAAATTTGTGGGGCCGTGGAATATTGTTTCCATGGCCCCTTGTAAAACAAATCCAAGTCCCGATGTCTACAAAACAGTTGAAGACCAGGATTAGAACCAGTGCCGCCTAGCGAAGCTGATCCCGTGGCATGCAAGGGGTGGGGCATAGAGTAGCTCCAGCCTCCTGGATTCTGCCACCCTTGTCCTGGGCAGCACCATGGACAGCAACCAGGGGATTGCATATAGCAAGCGCTGTAAATCCCCGCTCGCTGTCCGTGGTAGCGCTATACAGACTAGCACTCTCTTGACTGGCATTATAAATGTAGTGCTAATCTAACCGGGTACCGACTGCTTAGACTCTCGGTCTGGAGGGAGAGGACTAAGATGTTTAGGCTTCTCAGTGCAGTCAGGTGTCACATGAATGACTATAGAATCTGCCTTTGGGTGTGTTCCCCAAAAGGGCTTGCCTGCCGGGGCATGGTAAAGGCGATCTGACTTTTTGGGAAGAGGAGGGAAGGTGGACAGGTGAATCCAGGCCACCTTAGTGACGTCATCATAGGACTCAATCAAGGGAGGCACCACCACGTGAAGGGCATCATGCTGCCCAAGATTTGTGCCAACCGGCACCTGTCCGGGTCCTGCTCCTCTGTATCCAAGGCCATAATGGCCTGGATGTGGTGCATGACGTCCATAAAGGATGGATTGTAAGGAGGGGACTTGGGACCTCTTTCGACTGGTCATCCCCCTCAGAGGAATTGCCAGGAGAGGAGGAAGACCCTGAAGAATTAGAGTCATCCTCAGTAGAGTTAGAATCAGGGGTCGAGGCTGTGTCAAACCCGAACTGCTATGTCGAGCCCCTGAAGACCCCGATGCTCATGGTTTGCTTGTACCAGCCCTGTCCTGGTTCTGGGGCTGAGGGGCCTGAGGAGGGCGGAGGGGAGATGCTGCCAGTGGCACTTGAGAAGTGGGGGTCTGCTTCCATATGAAACACCACCATGCCAAGAAAAGGGCATTATAATCTACCTGGGGTGTAATATTGTACACCAGCAGGAAAGACAAGGAGGGATATGAAGGCTGAGGAGATGGAAAAGGGAATTCCGGTGAAGAGCTGCCCGGCGCTGGTTGAGGATCCGGCATCGGCCTAACAGCTGTCAGCTGCAGCACCAGTTGTGGCTGGGGCAACTAAGGTGTCAGACTCATGGGCTGGGGCAGTACTGGTGACAGCCTGGCAGGCGATGGCCAGAAGTGTCCGGGGGAAGGATACCCCAATGCTGGCCCAGCTGGAGAAGCTGGTGCCTTAGGGGGACAGAGACCCTCACAGCACAGGCAGAGGTGACACCAGTGTGGAAGTGATGGTGAGTGCCTCCTGTGGATGTTGCCTAGGAAGACTAACGACAGTCCCAAAAGTGGGAACTGATGAAGGCAGTGCCATGGCTGGGGGGTGATGGTAGTAGAACCGACACCCATAGAACCAACACCAGCCAAGCCACCTGGCTGAGAACCTATTGAAGATATGAGCCTGAGTGTCAGGAGCTAGGGGGCAGGAGACAAAGTCTCCTGTCCTGAGGAGCCACCACCCAAGACAGAAATAAGTGCAGGTGGCAGAGCCACCAAGAGCACGGAGGAAGAGAGGGTTGGCAGGGCTGAAGAGGTCGCCCCCTGTGGGAGGATGATCCAGATGCGACCAAGGGTCTAAGAGGCAACCATGAATGAGAAGCTGACTGTTCTCAGTCCTGGTGTTCATCCCGGTGCTTGCGCTTCCCTAACTTCTCATTGTGTTTAGAAGAAGAGGCCCCAGAGGACTGCATTGGCAAGGCCAAGGAGCTCCTGGCCTGCAGCTCCTTTTCCATCATGACCAACTTCTGCTTTAAAAGGTTGCTCTCCAGCACTTTTAAATGTCTTTGAGTGGCCTGGTTGAACTTCTGGCTGTGCTGGTAGGCTTCAGTGTCATGGCTGGGGCCTAGACAGAAGAGACACGCAGAGTAGCTGTCTTTTCCTGTGATCTGTTTGCCACAGACACACTTCATGGAGTGGTCAGAAGATGAGGCTGGTGGAGAAGACACAAACTCGTTGAGGAAAACACCTTTCTGGTCACCAGAGTGCGTGATACAGCTACATTGGTGTAGTGCCTCCACATCTGTGGGCCTAGGTCTGCAGTGTTCCAGAACCTTCCATGTTGTGTACTGCTGACGTGTCCAGCCAATGTCCCCATGTATGCATTATACCATCATGGTGCCTGTGTCCATTGGCCCTCAGTCCAGGCCCTGTACAGTACGGGCTGTACTGTGCAGGTGTGTGGGCACTGCCAGAGTGACATTGCTCCAAAGGGTGCACCCCAACCCCCTTTGTCTACAGACACCTTTCTAGTGGGGGTGTCCTCTATCCCATTTCAGAGTATGTGGGGCAGCATGCAGATGGTGGTGGTCATGATAGCCAGGTGCCAGCGTGAGACTGGGGCAGCGTCTCTAGAACACCTGTGCAATGTGCACTTTATAGCCAGTGGGTGCGGGTGAACCATGGAGATTGGGTGCCACCCCCCCAACAGTGTGCTGTGAGCATGTCAGTGGCCCCCCAGTGATGCTGCATACCGCAGGTGGGTCACTCCCTCACAGACAATGCCCCATGAGCGGTCCAAGGGTAAGTGGGCCCCTGGCACTGACCACCCCAGGCTGCCTCTCACTGGTGACAGCTGCATGCATAGATGGGTCAATTCAGTTGGATCCCTGCTGTGGCAGGACAGGCATGTGTATGACACACCTGGGGTGGCCAGGTTGTGGGCATTCAGCTATGTGGTGCTGTCTGTATCCCCCAGTCACCCATGTTGCACCCATGTCTCTGGCAGGTACCATGAAGGATGGTGACAGACTATGGGCCCACTGCTTCAGCATGGAAGAGCGATATGTGCTGGCACAGGCCTACAAGGCCATTGAGGAGATAATGTTCTACTGCAAGAGCACTGATGCTCATGCCTGGCGGGCCTGAAGGACATCATGGGGGAGGTGAATGCTGTAAGTGGCCAGGATAGGCCTGTGGAGGCAATCAGAAAGCAGTTCTGAGACCTGAGAAGGCACACAAAGTGACGGAGCTCTGAGGGCAGCATGCCATGGGGCGGGAAGTGCACAAGCAATGGGGCCACCCAGTCCCTGGATCCTGCAGAGGAGGCCATAGTGCCCATACTACATCCCCTGGAGGTGACAGGGGGTGCTGGGTGGCTGTTATGAATCTGAGGTCTGGCCCATCCAGACATGTAAGTACGTGCATGTGCCAGCCCTCATGGACAGGGGAGGTAGTGCGGTCCACTTGGAGTGCACGATACAGCCATGGCTGTGGCTCACATGGAGTTTGGGCATCACTACTATGTCCCCACAACCACAACCACACAGTGGCCAACTATGTGCATGCCCACAGCTGTGCCCCACTGTGTGCCACCCATCTGCCCCTGGGGCAGGGATAAGTACACCCTGGGATGGTGGGAATTGCCTGGTTTGCCTGAGATTTGGGTGCAGTTGTGCTGAGTGTGTTATCACAGGTGGTGGGGAGTGGGACCACCAGTGGTGGGTGGGTGACCATTGGTGGTGGGGTGTGTTCACTAAGGTGGGGGCTGTCTGTAACATGTGGGATGTCTGCGCAAAGTGGCAATGGGTCTAGTGGCACTGGTGCACTGCCTGCTCCTCCATGGTGGTGGGTGTGTCTTCTGTATAGGTTTGTATCTCTCCCTGTGGAGTCCAGCCTCTTCAATGCACACACCACATTGGTGCATGGCATCATCTGCCAGAGCATACACACCACCTTGCCCTGTGCAGCGTTGTGGCTGCTGCGACCCTGACTAATTCCCCTGTTGTCTCCCTACAGCACAGCCCATGGAGTCAGACTTGGAAGAGGATACCTCAGGGCCATCCTGATGTGTGCTGTTCCCATCACCCACCCATCCACACTAACAAGAGCACTGCAGTGAGAAATCCCTGGAGGATGATGATGAGACCTATGTCAAGAGCCTGGAGCAGGCCAGGACAGGTGGTCCCCCCCCTCCAGCCGGCCCCTTTCCCAGTGGAGACCTGTCATAGTCTTCATGCAGCCTGGTGGCCACATGGATGCTGCCCACCATAGTCACTGGCACGACCATGACCGGGACACCCCAAGGCCCCACCACCATCACATCCACCTTCCTACCTGACCCACTGACAACTCAGGCCATGCCATCAATGTGCCTCATCAGAAGGGCTCCGGTGGCACGTCTATGTCCCTGTTATATCACCCTGCACCCATCACAACAGACCACACACAGCCAGCTCACTGCAAACAACTGAATCCAACACATTTTTAGTGTAACCCCAGCCCATACAACACCCATGGGTACAGTCCGACCCTGTCCCACTGGACAGTCCTCGGCGACAGCAGGATGCATCAGAGACTAAGCAGCTGCTGAGGACTGCTGTAGAGGCACAGACTGCAGTGCAGTAGGAGCTTACACACCTCCACTACGTGCTGCATGGTGACATGATACACCTCCACCACATGCTGCATGGTGACATGATACACCTCCACCACATGCTGCATGGGGACATGATACACCTCCACCACATGCTGCATGGTGACATGGTACACCTCCACCACATGCTGCATGGTGACATGATACACCTCCACCACATGCTGCATGGTGACATGATACACCTCCACCACATGCTGCATGGTGACATGATACACCTCCACCACATGCTGCATGAAGACATGCAGTGGGCCGAGCAGCAGGCAGAGTCCTGAGAAGCTGTGCATGTAGTTCCCTACAGGAGATCAGCAGTGATGTTTAGGAGGCTGCAGCCATGGTAGCAAATGCTGCGAGAGCCAGCTGTAGCCCCTGGCCCTCCTGTGTCAATAGCCCCACCAACTACAGACACCACGGTGCACACAGATGCCACAGGATGCAAGAACAGGCACACCCAGCATGCCTAGGACAACCAGTTCCATGAGGATACCATGCACACTAGATCACAACCTCACCCAACCTAGCAGCAGTACCCCGCAGACCTGTACCTAGGGGCAGGTGACACCATCGCCAAGGGCATCCCTCATAATGTTTCTGCGTTCTGTCCCCCCACCATACTGAGGGCTGCACAGGTATTTGGTTTGTACCCAGGGTGATGCTTGGGGACAGACTTAGTGGTGCATGGCCACCCCCCACCACTAGAGTGTTCCCCTCTCACCCCACAGTACCTTTGCCACACCTCCAGCTGCCATGTGTCACAGCCATGGCCATCCGACCCTGGCATGACTGCCTTGTCATACAGCCCCAACCCCTTCCCCCACAGCTGGCTGGTATTCCTGTCAACCTCACTGCCCCCCCCACACACACACACACTGCATATGTCTGTGGGGCCCCATGTGACAGTCCCACGAGGTTGGTCCAGTAGTGTCCTGCACCCAGGCCACCCCCCCCAGCCTACCGTACCTTTCTCTGTGTTGGCAGCCTTGGACCAGCCTCTGTGGCCAGCACCAGTGTATTCTGTATTGCCACCCCCATTTCCCAGTAACATGGTATTTTGTCTTATGCACACCATGTTTTCCCCTTTGTCAAGCACACTGCACTGCTTGCATTGTTGATGATGATGTTGCTGCTGTTATTGGGTGCCTTGTCTGTCTCATAATACATCACAGAATACTGCAACAGTGTCCAGTGTGTTTTGTCCTCACCTGCCAGGTCCACAGATGTCAGATGTGATGCGGGCTCTGTACTGCTTGGCTCTTCTGGCCATTCTGGGGTCTCACCTGTTGAGCTGCTCCAGTATCCCTTGCCCCTCTGGCTCCATATCTGATGCACTCTGTACCCCTGTGACCAGAAGACATATTCCACAGGTGAGCACTATGTTGTGTAGTATACAACAGGCTAGGAATATGGTGCAGGCCTTGTGAGGGGTATACTGTAGGGCATCATCAGACTGGTCCAGGCACTGGAAATGCATCTTGAGTATGCCAGGGAAGCATTCTATGATGTTGCATGTGGCGGTGTGTGCTGCGTTGCACTTGTCCTCTGCTACAGGTGCAGGGTGGAGGACAGGTGTGAGGAGTGAGGGGCATAGTTGCCAGGCACTCTCCCATGTGAAAGGAAGGGCATATCTTAGTGTGAGATGACAGCTTAGTCACTTGCACAGTGCCAACACCAACCACCCACTGGTCTGTCCTGTGTGCCTCTTAACCCTAGCATACCCAGATCCTGCTGTCTATATGTAGTCCTACACTTCCACATCCCATGTGAGGCATTCTTGGGGGAGCCTTTGGCAAGTACTGACTGATGAGGTGTCCATTAGGGATGTCCCCACCTTCAAACCTCTAGCACAGAATGGAATTGTGCCACATGAAGGCATCATTGGCACTGCTGGGATACCATGCCAGGACACGGGTGATGCGCCCTTTTGCATCGCACACCACCTGGCAACTGATGGAGTGAAAACCTTTCCTATTCAGGTAGACATCCACTCCATCACCAGTGGGTGCCCGGATGGCAACATGGGTGCAGTCAATGGCATCAACTAGTAGGTGCACAACTCAGTGCAACTGCTGCACGGTTGTTGTGTGCTCTGCCAGGGTGCTGAGGAATATGATGAACTCACCAGCATGTTCCAGTGGTGCATCTAAGAACTGTCCCAACAGGAGTGAGGTGGCCAACTGCAAGATGCCAGTGGTGTCCCCCACTGGTGTCTGGAATGTTCTTGTGACCAGGAAATAATTGCAGCCATTAGCCTCAGCTCCACGGACAATGCATGGTTACACTGGGTGTCTGTTGGAGCTGGTCATGCCGAAGCTCACAGGGTTGCCAGAGCATGGGCCCACTGAGCCTGTACTAGCCCATGAGCTGGTCGTCACTTAGGACCTCAAATGTGGCTTGTGGACGGTACTGTCTGTGTGCAGCATAGTGCCTCCACAGCTTATGTATGGGCCCAGGCCGGGCAGCTGCCCTCTCCTCCTGCTGTACAGCCTCCTGCAGCATGTACAATAGGTGTGCTCCCCCAAAAGCCATCTTGGCTTGTTGCAGTGTCTTCACCCACCTCTTGGGTTTGTACAGATTTAAGCTGGCCTTTTTATAGGCAGTTATAGCACCGTGCTGAGTGTTCTGCACTAACCCCGTAGTACAGCGCTACTGAGCTGATTATGTCGTTACTGCACCAGTAGCCATGGTCCCACCCGCACACCACCCCCTTGGCACGCTTACATACATTTTCCTTGCAAGCGCACACTATCGGCTTTTGTACATGCTGCACCCCCAATATGAAATTCTGGGTTAAAACCTGCACAATGCAAGCACAATTACTTTATGCTCAGCAAAAAGTTCAGAATATCTGGCCCCAGAAGTTTTTTTTTGCATCAGCCATACAAACATTATGCCATAACCAGAGAACACATGCAGTGAACTTCTAAATTGAGGATGGTTGAGCATCTCTTTGTTTAGGCACAGTTGTTTTTATTTTATTTGAAATTATTAAAATTATCGCCCCCCGCCCCCACCAGAGAAATTGATGATCTCGGAATGGAGTTACTGTTCCATAGCTACCTTTTGCATAGTTTATTTTTCAGGTTTTGTTTTTTCACAGAATGTGTAAAGAATGATATATGGGACGTGTCAACTAGAAAAAAAACAATAAAAAGTAAATTATAAGAACAATGTGCTGATCTATGCATACTACAGAAATGATACATCAGTGAGCCTGCCCATTTGCTCATAATAATAATAATACAGAGGAACAGTTCTTAGGCTTGTATAAAGTACAGTGGCAGACTCGTTTTTTGTGACTGCATTTCTTATCTCCACTGATTACAGCACAGTGATAGCGCCAACCCACCTCTAACAGTGTGGCAAGCATAAACAAACATTGGCTAATGCCAGTGATGTTTGCTTTTATGTTTTTGTAGTTTCTAGGAAGGCACTGCATGTCACCTAGGCTCTCCCAGGTAAACTAATTGTACAACTGCGTAGAATCAGTAAGTCCCAGACATGGAAATATTACATCTCAGCTGGCCTGTACCAAGTAAAGAAATTGTGACAGTGGGTGAAAGTGGGACCCACAGAAAATGAGATACAGTATTGCATCTCAGCTGTCATAATCAGAAGCTTGTTACTTCATCAGAGGCTAAAGCAGGAGGAGCACATGTTGTCTGAGGACACTGATCCTATTTTCATTTAAATGTCCTCATTAGTAAAAAAAAAAAGTGATGAGGCATAAGTACAGAACATTAATGAAATCTAATTTGAACCTCGATCTTGTTCTTTACAAAGTTTTTCGGAACACTAGAAAATTGTTCTCAATGAATTTATTTAAATAACCAGCTACAAAAGGTGTATCTTATTAGCTAATAAAGGACCTAAATTAAACTGAACTCTAGTTTCTTGTGTTAGTACCTGGTTTAGCCCAGCTGAGGTGCAGTACCTTGTCTTCTATGAGTTCTGCCTTTGTTCATTTTTTACAATTTATTTAGCTGGGATAGCTCAGCTGAGATTTAAAATCTCATTTTCTGGGTGGTCCTGCCTCTACCCATTATTGCAGTTTATATGCTTGACACAGTGCAGCTGAGATGCAGTGCCTCATACTCTGTGAGGTCTTGCTTCCACCTGTTTTTTTACAGTTTCTTTACCTGTCTTAGTTCAGCTGAGATGTGGTATCTTATTTTCTGTGAGGTCCTGCATAAATCTATTTTGAGAAGTTAGTTGCCTGACATAGCCAACCTGAGATGCAGTGTTTTGTTTTTTGCAGTGGCCTGCCTCTACCTATAGTTACAATTTATTTACCTGGCATAGCCCAGCAGAGATGCAGTATCTCATTTTCTGGAGAGTCATAAGTGTGCTCGCTATGCAATATATTTACCTTGCATAGCCCAGATGGGATGCAGTAAGCAGTTTTTTTCTTAAGTCCTACAGAATCAGAGAAGAGTCACTTAAAGGAAACAGGAAATCATTTCTTTTTTTTTATCTTTGTATTTATGCTCTTCTCACATGCCCATTCCGACTCCTATCCTTGGGGTCTTTGTGCACCAGATTGACCGGAGGTGGGGGGATATTGCTCCCTACTCTGTCCCTGCCTCAACAACCGTGAGCACCCAGGATTACCCCCCCCAGGCGGGGGGGAGGAGGCTCCCCAAACCCCTCCTTACCTTAGACGAGGCTGAGACATTTCGGAGCTCCTCCCAACGTCCTGGTAGTCAGTGCCGGGGCCCATCTCCAGGAGCCTGCGAGGGCAATTTTCCTCTTGATTTTCCTCCCACCCCCTACGGACATCGGTGCACTGGGAGGGCCAATGAGCCAAAAGCACAGTGAGACATGCCTTTGCTCTGGCTCTCGGCTGACGTCCGCCCATCCCAACAAGTCTGGCTGCCTTCTGCTGCAACCTACCACCAGAGTTCCCCCAGGTGGCAGTGTTGCAGCGAGGTCTGCCATCCTCCCCACCCTGGAAAAAGAGTGCAGCCATTGGGTGCTCGATCCTTCTCCTCCCCTGCTGCCCCCCTGGCGGCCTGTGCTCATTCCCAAACATGGGTCGGCGGCGTAGCATGAGGTAAGGCGTCCAGCTCCTCAACCCGTAGCGCCACTGGGCCGGCTAAGGGAATCATTTCTAGTTGGCAGCTGTTTATAAAGTTCTTATTCTCAGAAATTATATAGAGTTCCCTAAATTATCCATATTTAACTGTACCTGAATAAAAAGTTGTATGAAAAACTGTGTTTTGCATTGTTTTGTTTTTATGGGCAACATTCTGTTATAATTCTCTTCATGGAACCAGTAATCTGGAGTTTTTACTATGTCACCATTTATGTACAGAATGCTAATTATGAGCTGTTGACCTATCAAAACTGTGCTTGGAGTTCTGTGCACAAATCATAACATAGCTAAAATTCCAAATTACTGGTTCCATGAAGACAACAGTAACACAATGTTGCCCATAAAAACAAAACAATGCAAAATACAGTTTTTCATATCACTTTTTATTCAGGTGCAGTTAAATATGGATAATTTAGGGGAATATATATCATTTCTGAGAATAATAACTTCCTAAACAACTGCTATTTAAAAATGATTTCCTGTCCTCTTTAAGGTCCGAGACATACACACAGTACATCAGCATACACAACACACACCGAATACCAGGCATGTGCATCCTGTTGGTCTGCACTGCTTACACTGCGCTAAATAAAGACATTTGCGCTTTAACCAAGTCTGCTTAAGACTTGTTTTCGGAAGAACAATGTGTGCCTGGTTTTAAGCAGATCTTCTGCTGGGTCCCATCTATATAGATCCCCCCCCATTTTCCGCCCCCCCCCAATGTCCTTGGTGCAAGCATGCATGTGTGGAGGCATGTGCATGCCACGACTGCAGGGCGCCACACCCTACCGGTCACCCATCTACCCGCCTGTGCCATCAGACCTCCACCCGTTGGCGGCAGTACTGAGGGAGGTGATTCTCCCTCCCTGGGAGAGGAGATCCGCCACTAGGCAGCTCAATCCTGTTCCCACCCTCCCCCCATGCCGGCTCCCCGATGACCAAAGGTCGTTTCCCAAACCCAGGTCACTGACGTGGTGTGAGGTAAGGCATCCAGTGCCTCAACCCTCAGCGCCACCGGGTCGGCTGTCTGTATAGATTTTTTACAGTTTATTTGCCTGGCATAGCCTAGCTAAGATGCAAAATCAAATTTTCTGCAGGGTCCTCCCTCTACCTTGTGGGTGGGTCCACCCCTTTCTAGCATCATGCATGTGCTGACCACAAGCCTCTGCTGGATGTCAGTCTACGGCATGATACTGAGTCCCCCCACCCCCGAGGAATGTGAGCTGTCAGTGGATGCTCAAGCCTTTCTCACCCCGGCCGACCCCCGAGTGGTCCGAGTCTGTTCCCAAACCCAGGTCGCTGATGTAGCACGAGGTAAGGTGTCCAGCGCCTCAGCCCTCTGCACCACCGGGCTGGCTGTCTGTGCTCACTTTTACAATTTAGTTATGTGAAATAGCCAAGCTCAGGAGCTCAGACGCAATATCTCATTTCTGTAAGGTTCAACTTTCACTCATTGTTACAATTTAGTTACCTGGTATAGCCCAGCTCAGATGGAAGGTAAAGTTTTCTGTGGGGTCCTACCTCTACCTTTGTTTTTTCAGTTTATTTACCAGGGCTAGTCAAGCTGAGATGCAATAGCTTTTCTTCTTTGTGGAACTGCCTGTACCGATTGTTTTAAATTTATTTACTTAGGAGAGCCCAGATGCAATGCAATGTCTTGTTTTCTTAGTGGTACTGCTCGTACCAATTTTTTAAATTTATTTACCAAGGCTAGCACAGCTGGGCTGCAATGTCTTGTTTCCTTTGTGGCACTGCCCATACCGATTTTTTGTAATGTATTTACCTAGGAGAGCCCAGATGCAATACAATATCTTGTTTTCTTTGTGGTACTGCCAGTACCAATTTTTAAAATTTATTTACCAGGGCTAGCACAGCTGAGATGCAATAGCTTGTTTTCTTTGTGATACTGCCTGTACCAATTTTTTTTATATATATATAGTTCCTGGTTTTTTGCGGGTTTTCTCCCAGCCCCTACACCCACACATCCCCGATGTAGTGCATGCGTGTGGAGGCACGTGCATGCCATTTGGGATGCCCCTCCCTTCCAGTCATGCCATTGACCTCCTGTGCCAGCACTGAACTGCCATTTGGTGGCAGCAGGACTACAGGTGGGCGACCCCACCCCTTACACGGGAGAGAAGAGCCAATGCTCGATCCTGCTCCCACCCTCCCCCCATGCCAGCACCTCGGTGACCCAAGGTCGTTCCTGAACCAAGGTCACCAGCGTAGCATGAGGTGTGGCATCCAGCACCTCAACCCTCAGTGCCACCAGGCCGAGGCACCAATTTTGTCTTTTTTTTCCTTTTTTTTATTTACCTAAGAGAGCCCAGATGCGATACAATATCTTGTTTTCTTTGTGGTATTGCCTATACCAACTTTTTGATTTATATACCTGAGATAGCCCAGCTGAGATGCAATATCATATTTTCTGCAGGGTCCACCCCCATTCCATTTTTACAATTTATTTCACTGGCATAACCCAGCTGAGATGCTATCTCATTTCTGTAGGGTTCTACCTCTACCAATGTTTACAATGTATTTACCTGGGATTCCCAGCTGGGACGCAATATCATTACTCCTGCAAAGCCATGCCTCTGCTCATTTTTGCAAGTTTTTTACCAGGGCTAGCCTAACTGAGATGCCACACCTTGTTCTCTGCAGGGTTCTGCCGCCATCCATTTTTACAATTAATTTAGCTAGCATAGCCCAACTGAGATAATCATATTTTATGGGGGGTGGATTCTGCCTCAACCCACTTTTACAATTTATTTTTCTGCAATACCCAGCAGAGATGTAATGCCTCATTTTCGGCAAATCCTTCCTCTGCCCATTTGTACAAGTTATTTACCAGGGCTTGCCCAGCTGAGATGTACTAACTTGTTCTCTGCTTGGTTTTGCATTTACCTTTTTTTACAGTTTTGACAGCCCACCAGTTTTATAATTTAAGTACCAGGAGTAGGTCAGCTGAGATGGAATATTTTGTTTTTTAAATTTATATGCCCTCCACAATCCAGCTGAGATGCAGTGTATTATTTTCTGTTGGGCCTTGTCAATCTATTTTTGTATTGCCTATTGTTGCAGATGGATGGTGCACTACCAGTCCCTCTCTACCCATCTCCTAATATGTGTGCATGTTGATACCCCAGCCCCCTCCCTCACCTGCCCCACGTCATAACTGTCATATCCGGCCTTAGCATTGGGCAGAGTTTCCTCACCTGCCCTCCACACTAACTGCCCCTGCAATTAGGTGGGCCTGGCTTGGATCACTCCTCTACAGGCTTGCACTCTGCTCTGTTTTAGCACTTCCTGTCCTACTGGAGGACATGCCTGGTACCAGCTGACCCCCCCCCATAACTATCCCCTTCCCCACCAAGTTGGCTATTTTCAGTCCCCATCCCTGTTACCAGGACAAAGCCTGTACTATGGGCTGCTGAGGTCCTTGTCTCAGTGTTCCCCCGTAAGCTCATAGTCGTACTCTCTTTAAGGTTTTTGGCAGTAGCTTCAGTAGCTGGTTACTCATTATTCTGTAATTATATTCCACATTATGTCTCTCTGTTTGCATCACCATTGCACTGTTTGTTTAAATGTTTCCTGAGCTGTTCTTATTGTGTACTTTCCTTCCCATGAAGTGTGAACCGCAGAGGGGGCAATTCCCCTTCTGTTGTACTGTATATGCCATGTACTTGACATGGAACCTTTGCAAAAGAGCTTTTGCCCAAGGATTTTTTTCCCAAACAACGAAATAAATATCTAAGTACATTTATTGCACCAGGAAAAAGTTAAACTGAGCAAAGTTCATTTGCAAGGAGGTCCTGGGTAGGACAGACAACAATACAATACAGTAGTTTAGAATCAGTAGAAATACAACAAAAGAAATTTGTCACAGGATACAATACCTAATACATATACAAATAAAAGAAATAAACAGAATGCAAAGAAAGAAGTACAGTGATACTGAAAAAAGGGGACGGACAAGTTAAAACAGGCAAGTATCATACCCTACCAGTACATAGAATCAGGGAGGGCAGTGGCATTCACGTTTGTCAGGACAGTGGTTCACAATCAATGCTTTAAATGCGTATGCTGACGCCACTTTGAAATTTCTAAAGCGAACGACATTACAGTGACAATTCGCTGTTGCCACTGTAATGTTGCCATGGGACCCCAGCACTGTTTTCTTCAGGTCTTGCACCCCCTTCCTGAATCAACTTCAACTTGGGAAGCCCCCCGAAGAAACAGAAACTTTCTTTGGATGGCTTTATGCCGACCACAATTTCGGTCAACATACTGTAAATCCATCGCTGCAACGTCGGTCGACAACTTTGTTATCAAACCGGAGTCATGGATTCCTTTAAAAGAACTGAGGCTAATGAATGAACTTAGTTTAAGTAATTTTTGTAGATGGGACGGAGCAGTCCAACTGAAGGATTTTTAACCAAAACTGGTGAAATGTCTGGATATGTTGAGGAGGATTGTGTTGTTTATTTTTTTTTTTTTTCAGGCTATGCAGCACAGTAGATCTTGTCAAAAAGGACACTATATATGACAGAAGCACATTCCTGAGGGCTTTAAAAGTCCAAGTATGGAGGTTCCTTAGTCTTCTTGGAGCAAGAGATGACCATCTGTAGCCCTGTATAGGGTGCAGTGATGTGTTCCAGTCAGAAGGTTGGTTATAAAGCACAGTGCTGTGTGATACAACACATTGGGCAGGATTCACAAAGCAGATGAGCTTGGTGCAAATGAGATGCGCCGGTGCAAACAGGTTGCGTCCACCAAAATCTGACAGATACACAAAGGGATGCCCCACGGGATGTGCCATGCACAACCCCACTGTGAATCACGTGTGATGTGCATGGTGCAAGGGGAGATGCCCCAGCGCATCCGTGATGCACCCAACCACCCAGGGCAGCAGAACAGGGCATAAGGAGCAACCCAGCAGGGAATGTAGGAGCAATAGGGGACAATGCAGTGGGACAAAGGAGAGAGGGAACCCCCCCCAAAGGGACAAGCCAGAGTGGCCAAGGGCCCAACAGTGGCTGCAGTAGATGAAATGCAAAGACAGGGCATACAGAACAACACCCATAACCACACAACATGACCTACACAGGCCCATGGCAGGCACACTGTCACCAGCAAGGTGTCACAGACAAGCAAGGGACACCGTGCAGCATGGTGGCAGCCAATGGACAGGGCCACCGCCACAGGTGCCCAGGGACATGATGGTGTACGAAGCCACACAGGGCAACACTGGTGCATAGACCAGGTGGCACACGATGACACCACTATACCACACAGGCATGCCAGATCCCCAACCACAGGAGACCACACACAGAGCCAATGACCAATAGTGCAGCAATGCAATGGATGCATGCCACATGCAGCACACATAAACCAGGGGCATAGACATGTGCAGCAGGACAGTAGGCCCACCCACAATCCACGGGCAACAAGGAGGCCACACAGTGGATGGGACAGGGGGGTAGGAGGTAGATGCCCATACAAATACAGGTCCAGGCAGGAGTATGGCAGCAAGGGGATAGTGGACAGCAGCAGACAACACCAAACCCACGAACATCGAACAGTGAAGGACCACAGACAATGGGTCAGATAAATAACAATTTAATAAAAGTAGAAACCCAACAACAACAACAGTAACAACTATTTACAAGCAGAATAATAACAAGGAATGGGGAGTGTGGGACTATGCACAAAACCAGAAACTGGGCAAAGCAGGGGAGGAAACTGGCAGTGGGAGCGGGTATAGGGGATGGGGAGGACAACAAACAACTGAAGGGAGGTCAAACAAGGTCAAAGTCCATATTCATGCCATGGGGCATGCCAGGGGATGGTGCACATGCCTCCGGCCCTGTGCAGCAAGTAGCCTGATGACGTCACACAGTGCCCTCAGCAGCCATCTCTGCCTCCGGAAGTGTGGCCTCAGGGAATCGTGGAAGGTGCACTGCACTCATGAGCCAATGTCCTGTTGTGCCTCCTGCCGACATCCCCATGGCCACGGCCACTAGCATGCACATCCCGGGGACCTAGAGTGGGAACACAGACAACAGATACTAAGTGCCATGTACTAACACCACCCCAACCCCCCTGTGAGTGGGCTGGAGGCATCTGCCATGGAAATGGCCCAGAACCCACCAGGCACAATGCACCAGACAGGCACCAGGTGCCACACCAAATGTGCGCAGGAACTGTGTGGGCACATGACCCACATGTATAGACAGTAGTCTGTGCATAGGGGGGTAGAGGGGCAAGCTGCACATGACATGTGCCCAAAGCACTGGCCTACACAAGTGTGTGGGCCCCGACAGGACACCACTGGTGCACCACTGAGTGGCCACAGTGCACACGGCATGCACACATGAATGTCACTGATGCAGGGATCGTATGCACCATGGCACAGGCACATGCTGCTCCCATGCCAGCAATGGGTCTACATGGCAAGTGACACACGGGCAGGCACGGTGTGCCAGCAACACCCACCTGAGCAGACACCCACCCCACCTGACAGACAATGCATGCACAACATGTTAACTTACCTGCACCTGCACGGCCACCACCCTGTGCACCTCCACTGTCCCTCCACTCCCACAGTTCAATGGCCTCTGCAGCCTGCCACCTGGCTCCGGCCCTGCAGGAAACACAAAAGCAGAGAAGGTCATGAGGAGATGCGACATGGGACAGACCCCACTCCCAACACTGGTGTGGGTATGCAGTGAAGGTGTCAACAAACAGTGCACCACTGGGAAATGGCCCCATGGTGCGCACCAGCGTAAAGCACCCCAGCATGTGCCCCTCAAGGGCCCAGCTGTAGGCATGCAATGCAAACGGTAGTCCCACCTCATGCATGCCACTTTGGCCCTGGCCTACCCATGCACCACAGCTGAGAGGCCCACCCCATGTGACATGCAGTACATGGCACCACAGTGCAAGTGCAGCCATGCCCAAGTCTCTGTGTGTGCTCCTGTGAGTGTGCTGTTGTGTGTTGCAGCAGCCCCAACCCCCATGCGCACGTGCCGCACATGTACAAGTGTGACATACTTGGTTGGGGCAGTGCACCCCTGCATGCACACTCCCACAAACGGTCCAGATGCCCCCTGTCCCAGCGTTGCAGGTCCACAAATATGTGCCTGCACTGCTTCCCTATGTGGGGAACACCTGGTGCGGCACACCAGCTGGCCAGCAATCCTGGCCCATATATCTGCCCTGGGCACCTGCAGGTCCTCCTGACCAAACAGCTGGCCCTCCACCCACATCACTAGGGCCATCAAGAGGAGAAGCTCCATCTCGGGCCAGTTCATGGCCCTGGGTACTGCTCTCCTGGCACGTGGCATGTCCAATGCACAGTGTACACAGTTAGTGCTTTCTGTGAGGCCTGTGCTATTGACTGGCCTAATTGCACCACTTGCACCACTAGGCCACATGCAGGTCACCACACATAGCACGCTGAAGCGTGATTGATGCCACTGGTGCCTACACGTGCATGCGTAATGTCATGGCAGGAAAGTGGGGTCAGGGGTCATGGCCAGGTCGTGCATGCTCAATATGTACATGTCCTTCATGTTGTGTGTGTCACGCATAGTCGTGCAGTGCAACAGTGATGCACACTAGCCCACAGGCATGCAAAGGCAGGTGTTGCGTGATCAAGGCATGACTAGGATCAGGTGGCACAGCGGGCATCGTGCATGTGGAAGTGCATGTGTGTACAGATGTCACCGCGCATCATGCATGAGCTGTATGTTGGTGATACGACTCTCAGGCCAATCGTGCAGACGTGGTAGTGCGCCTAGGGGTCCAGAACAAACAGCGCATATGCAAACAATGCAGCCATGGACTTGCGCCAGATTCAGAGACATGCCCCGAATGCACCGCGCATACGCGGACAATGCACCATGTATACATGCGCTCAGCGCAGCAGATGCGCCATGCTGATTGGGATGAGCGAGGGCAATTATGCAGTTCACAGAAGTTACTCCCAAATCAGCCCATTACAGAATTCAGAGGACTCTCACCTGTTTAACATCTCATTATACCTGCCACAGACCTCATTTGCATACCATGAGCAATAAATACTCCCAACTCAACCCACAATGAGCATAGGTGACTGAGAGGTTTCACAGCCTTGAAGGTAAATTCTGTTTACATTTACATTCCATTGTAGCTACTGCAAATGATAGTATGGGCCATGGACAGCCTGGTACTGTCCAGACATGTGTAGGGACACCAGCCACACCCTGGTGTGTGCCACACACTTATCCACAGCCCACCCTAGGCAAGATTAGTGGGGGGGGGCATGGTGGAGGGTGTTGTGCCTGCACATACATTGACAGTTGCAGAGTGTCATTGTAGACCAGACCACCTGCCTGTGTACCATGCCATGCATCACTTGTGGCATGTCCAGGGACATGCATCTGTCCATGGCATTGTACCTGGACAGGGCGGTCACAGCACAGACTGCCCTGACAGACCGTGATACCTTCCCAGACATGCTCTGAAGGCAGGTCATTGTTTAGGCAGGCAGTGTGCCGGTACACTGCGGCCACTGTATAACGGTACAGGCCACACAGAGCCCTGCATATGCATGTCTAATGTCTGTGTCTTCTAGCCCACAGTAGCTGTCATGTCTGGAGGAGACAGTGCTGCAGGTCGCAGGCAGCCTAACTTTACGAATGCTGAACAGAGAACCCTCATAGAGGTGTACAACCTGTGCAGGGATGTCCTGACTGGCAGGGGTGGCAGCCGTGCACTGCGGGATGAGGCCTGGGAGGCAGTGGCACGCCATGTCACTGCAGTGGGGAAGTACAACTGGACCACCCAGGAGTATAGGAAACACCTGAATGATGGGAAGAGGAGGGCCAAGGAGAAGGTGGCGCACATCGAGGCCTCACTGAGCAGGACAGGGGGTGGTCTGCAGTCGAGTGTGCGTCTCACCCCAAATGAGGAGCTGCTCATGGCCAGCATTTCCCGGTCAGCTGTGCAGGGTGTCCCTGGAGGGGGGGTTCCAGACAGGTGGTAGCCCATCGCAGCACTGTGAGTATACATGCCCCTGACACGTGTCAGGCCACGTGTGTGTGCCATGGTAGCCGTGGCAGCCTCACTGTGCACTAGAGGCTGACCATGTGCCTGTGTGCAGTACCATGGGTGGTCGGGGCCCATACATGGCCCATGCTGTGCATAGCTGTGTCTGCCAGGTTATGACCAGGGGGGTCACATGTGTTGTTGTGTTGCCCATCAGGCTAGTGGTCCCATCCCATTGTTGGATGGGCATGGTGTAGCACTGTCCCACATGGTGCCATGTGGGCATGTACTGGCACTGGGCATCCCCATTCACTGCTGGGCATGGCAGCAGTGGTGGTGGGACAGGCGTTGCCTGGCTGTGCCAGGGACTGTCATGTGCAACTATGGCACACCGCTATGACACATTGTACTTGCATGTTCGCCACTGTTGTTTCCATTGAATGTGACCATGTTTCCCTCCTTTATTTTCACAGTTCCATCATGCCTCATGGGTGCAGCCATGTCCATGGCTGCATGGGATGCCTTAGTGGGCGATGATGCCGGCCTGTCCCACAGGGCTGCGGACATGATGGGGGTTGGTGCCATCCCTGGCCCCTCCAATGCCCCAGTGTCTCCAGCTGCAGCACCAGTGGTGGTGGGCCCATCAAACCCTTCAGCTAGTGGTGCCACTACTGGCAGGCATGACATCTCATGGCTGGAGGGTTTCCTGGACTTGGCTGATAACAACGCAGGGGACGCAGTGGACATCACTGATGCCCTGCTAGTGCTGGCATCTGGCACACAGGGGGAGTACAGCGATGCCCCTGACGATCCAGACACCACACAGATACTGGGGGATATGGTCGACAGTGGTGCACGCGACACACAGGTGCCTGCACAGGTAGCACCTGATGCCGTTGGTAGCTCTGGTGCACACAGTACACTTGCAGGGTCTGTACAGCACCCCACAGTGGTGGGTGCTGTGAACTCTGCACCTGGTCCTGCTGTGGCAGCAGGGTCAGCCAGCTCATCCCATCCGGGTGCTGTGGGTCACACGCAGGCGGCGTTGGCCCATGATTCCACCATCCCTGGATGTGATTTGGTTGTGCATGCCCATGCCCCACCTATGCCCCAAAATGCCATGATGCAACCACCACCTGTGGATGCTCCGCAGTAGGCTGGCTCACCTCCCAGCCACTGGCACCATTACCGGGAGCCTTCACCCACCAATGAGATTGAGGGCTATGCTTGCCTCCTGCAGGACACCGTGGAGGGGCACAGATGGAATTCAGGGGCCTCCGGATGCTGCTGGCCCTTGAGCACGAGTCGGCGGTCGCGTGGCATGCCCAAATGTTGGCAGAGGCATGCCTATTATGGGTGGGCATGACCACAGCTCTGGAGCAGATTGCAACTGCCACTGAAGCAGCATGTGCATCCAGTGTGCGCCGTAGCCACCGGGCCTCCAGCCGTACACCCAGGAGTGCCTCTCACATGCCCAAGCAGTGGTGACAGGTGGACCCATTGCTGCTGATGCTGTCGCTGCACCTCACCATGCCCAGCATCCCCAGACCTGACTTGGCTCATGGGGCCTCCACCCCAATGAGCACCTGTTTATGGTCTCACTGCAGTACCCCTACAGGGGTGTTGGCAACACCCCCTGTGACTGGTGGTGCTGAGGCAGTATCCACCAGTCATGGGCGAGGCCACCCACATGTCCATGGTGCCTCCCTATGATGTCCAAGTCCCCGATCCTATGGCCAGTGCACCTGCCACCTGTGTGTCCCACTCACCTGGCTAACTCTGCCTGGGGCTGCGTGGGTGGCATGCGCCTGCCCCAGTGCATTGCCATCATGGGCCCCTTGTGCAGTGCCACCTGCATGTCTGTGTGCACCATTGTTGTGCTGTGTGGCATGGGCATGATGAGTGCAGTCCTGTGTCTGCTGTGCATGTGTGGCAGCAGCTGAACACTGATCCATGCCATCTCTGGCACTGACATTGTGGCACATAGCCGTGTTGGCTGTGGTGTGCACGTGTGTGTGTGTGCCAGATGGACACTGGCATGTCTACATTCCACTGCGGCATCACCACTGCTGCATGGCCTGTGTTGTGTGTGTGTGTGGCTGTGTGGTGCTGTATGTGTGGTGTGTTGTGCCTGCCTTGCAGTACAAGCCTGTGTTACTCACCTGCGGTCACCAAAGTTCTCCTCCACAAGTGTGTCTCTGTACTGCCTGGCCCTTGCAGCCAGGTGTGGGTCACGACGCACCAGTGGCGGTCCTGCTCACAGACTCTGTGGCACTGCGTCCTCATCCCCACCTCCTCCTCCTCCCCAGAACTGTCGCCCTCCATAGCCTGGACAGCTATTCCACAGTCCATGGCCATGTTGTGTAGTATATAACAGGCCATGAATATGCCACAGGCCTTCTCAGGGCTGTACTGTAGGGCCCCCAGGCACCAGAAGCGCATCTTCAGCATGCCGAACACACGCTCGATGATGGTGTGCATGGTGGTGTGTGCCTCATTGTATCACTCCTCCACCTCTGTTCTGGGTCATCAGAAGGGGATGAGTAGCGAGGGTCTGAGTGGGTATGCTGCATTACCTGTGGGGAGCAAGGGTGGCTATTAGTCCACTGCTCACATGCGCAACATGCCCCCCCACACCATAGCGCACTGCTATGAGTGGTGTGGGTACACCACTGACTGTGTTCTGCCCTTCCATGCCTTCCTACCTCCCCCTTCCACCTGATGGGGTCTGGCCCTGCTGCTGCTGTCTGCCCCTGGCGGCCCATGCCATTGCTTACACACATGCCCCACCCCCCATTGTCCAGCCCAGTGTGCCCAGCAGCTGTGCCCGCATGCCTGCATGTGGTGCACTAGGCCCTGCCACACCCGCCCCCATGGCACTGCATCCCTCCTTCCATGCATTGTACTTGTGCCACACTGTACCACTTTGTGCACGTCTGCGGTGATGTCCCCCCCTCCACTGTCCAACTTGCACTGCCCCTCTGCGCATTGTGCATCATGCTACCTGTACACCTACCCCCCCTTCCTATCCTGTGCCATGGTGTTGTGTTGTTCTGCAGGTCAGCTTGTCCCATGCACCTACTACGTGTCCGCTTGTTATGTTCCCTGCCTCAAATCTGTGGCAGAAGGCAAACTGGTGCCAAATGAAGGCATCATGTGTGCTCCCAGGATGTGTGGTGCAGACATTGTTGATGTGCCTTGTGGCATTGCACACCACCTGGCAGTTTACTGAATGGTACCCCTTGTGGTTGATGTATGTTACCGCATCATCACCAGGTGGTGCGCGGATTGCCACATAGGTGTAGTCAATGGCCCCTATGATGCCTGGCATGCATGTCACCCTGTGGAACTGCTGCATAGCTTCTGTCGCTCTTCCTGTGTGCTTGGGAAGTGGAAGCATGTGGTAGCAGTGCAGTGAGGAATTGTGTGAGGAGATGGGGGGTGGATGCCTGTGAGATGCCTGTGGTGTCCCCGGCTGACCTCTGGAAGGTTCTCGTGGTGAGTAAGCACATTACTGTTGTCACCTTGGTCTCCACAACTATGGCATGACCTCTTCAAGTGGGTGCCTGCATTTCATCATGGCACAGTTCACAGAGCTGCCTCAGAATGGCCCTGTTCAGGCAGTATCGGCCTACTGTTTCCGTGTCGGTGAGCTGTTCGAATGTCAGTCTGGCACGATACCGCCATGGGGCTGGCTGCCTATGGTGGCTTCCCCCACCACGTTGCTGTTCCACCCGTCTACTCATCCCCATTATCACGCCCACCATCATGAATGGTGTTCCATCCATCTTTGCCTGTCAGCTGCACCTCTCCTCCTGCTTGAGCCTGCTATGCTGCTGTTGGCCAGTTGGGGGCTTGGACTTCAGTCTCCTTCTTTTATACAGTACTTATCTCCCCGTGGCGCATTTCGGCCGTGCGCCATGGATGCTCTGTAACTACACATTCATTATGTACTGTGAATGGCTCTGCACTGTGTATGCAGGTGCACGCCCCCTCGTTTTGCGCTGCATAACATTTCTTTGCATCTCCAGCGCATCCTGTTCAGCGCAGCGCATCTGGCTTGCACTGAGGCAAATGTGCTGTCTGTGAATGGCTCCATGGCACATTTCTGGGTTGCGCCAGCGCATCTCATTTGCACCCAGCACAACTGCTTTGTGGATCCTGCCCATCTAGTCTGGCTAAATGAGTAGAAGAGGCACAACATAGAAATACAGAAACATTGAATTTGATGGAAGATAAGGACCACTTGGCCCACCTAGTCTGCCCATTTTCCCTACCTGTTTCATATACCGCAGATACTACATAATCTGCAGCTGACCCTCTCTTTCCTATTGCTAGAGTTCCTTTATGTCTGTCCCATGCATTTTTTTAATTCCCCTACCGTTTTTGCTCCTACAACCTCTACTGGGAGGTTATTCCATGGATCCACCACCTTTCCGTCAAAAAATACTGTCTCACAATACCCCTAAGTCTACCCCACTCTATCTTCATATCATGGCCCCTTGTTCTTGAACATCTTTTTTATTGAAAGATGCTAACCTCTTGTACCTTATTTACACCCTTGAGGTATTTGGAAGACTCTATCATATCCCCCCCCCACCCCAGGGAATTGGAAGGCTGAGCCCTGTAGTTCAATGGACAAGCAGCCAGCCACTTCCACTTCCTGAACTATATAAGCAGTTCTTCTGAGCCTCTTTTAGAAGTACTTTTTCTTTGCCAGCTGGAGGCTCTGTTGGTCTGTCCTCTGAGCTGGCTGGGGCCTTCACCCCCCCCCGCATTGCTGTTTGTGTTCGTCTCTGCTGGACTTCGGTGTTTGTTTTCCTGCTTCTGGTTTGTATTTTGCCTCTGGCTGTATGCTTCTTTCTACCCTTGCCTTCTGTGTTTTTGTGTGTCTTTGTTTTTGTTTTGGGCCTTTGTTCCTCTTTTTCCGTGTTTGTGTGTTTTGGTTTTGTCTTTTGGGGCTTTTGTTCTAAGCTCCTAGCACATTACTACTCCAGTGCTCATATTACTTGCTCAGTTACTCACAACTCAAATTACCTGCAATGCAACTGCAACCATGATCTGTGTGTTTCAGCTCAGCCATAGCTGCTCTCCATATTGCACTTAATTGTTTTCACCTGATTCAGGCTCACTCTGAACCCTAAGCAGCTCATTCATGCTCTCTCAACTCATTCTATTTTCTCATTGCTGCAATTTCATTGCACTGCCAGGTGATAGCTGCTTCAGAGCATGGTGTCTCCTTTCTTTCTATGTTTCTTGAAGTTTACGACTCAGTGTACTCAATACAGATGCTGCTTCTATGTTTGTACACCCTGTTATACTCTGAGGTCAGCTAAAAGCGACTGCTGATGCTGTAAATTAGTTTCAATACCTGAATGTGGGTCTCTGCCCTTCCATCACTTTCTTGTTTTTCCTACGGTGAGGACTTGGAGGTGTTTGGGGAGTCGTGGCCCCATGTGGCTAATTATTTCTGTTCTAAATCCTGTCTCCACCACTGAAAAATCCTCAGAGTATTTGTCACCTTTATTGGCTTTTTGGCTTGTCCCACTATTCACAGTGCTGCTCCTTTGCTACTACGTTTTACAGACCTACGTGCAGGTTCAATTATTACTACTACTACTGACCTACATGCAGGTCCACTCTTACTTACACAATCATTGCTTCATACCTACTGCCATCCCCTTGGCTTCAGCCTCTGGAATGTCTTCTGCGCTCACTATTGCATTCAACCTTTGCAAGGTCTCGGAACTTAATGCTCATAAGGTCTCAGCACACCAGTGTTCATTCAGCTGTTCACCAGTTTTTCAGCTCCTTATCAGTTTATGTGGCATGCCAGCCATACCATTCTGGTGCAGGGTTTCCTGTAGCTGACAGTCTCACTCTGCTTTCTAAGTCTGCGTCTTGATCATGCCCGACTTGGGGCGGGGTCCTTCTCACCTGGCCCATAACTGGGAATATCCTTTCTCCATGCTTAGCTTTAGCTGTTTCCTGACATGACAGCAGCTCCTGGTGTAGCATTTAAGACTAGCTGTGAAGGGTGGTTACTCCAATCTCATTTGGCTCTAGTGGTGCCACTATAGTGGTTATCCATTGGCTTTAGTGATTTCCCTAGCAAGGCACCTTCACCGCATTCTCCCTATGACTGCCTTTGGTTCATCTGGTTTGTGTTTAGGGTGAGTAGGCCAGGTGAGTGCTTCAGCAGTCATTGCTCTCCTCCTCCTGCCTTGGTTGCCCCTGATGTTGCAGATCACTCTCGCAACCTTCCACGGCATTTCTGCTAGAGGGATTGAGTGAGAGCTTTCCTCCAAATTGGAATGTTTTCCACCTCCCTTTAATTGGATTTCCAAACTGCAGCAGCAAAGCCATCACTAAATAAAATATCTCAAGCCTGGAGGGAAGGCGACATAGGCCTTGGATCCTCAGAGATTTCCTCCTCATAGGGTTTTTTTTCTCTCTCCACCGTGCCTCAGGTCATAACTGTTAGTTAGCATAGTAGTGTTCCCTAGCTTCTTTAGGTAGGTTCTGCTGTTGGACGGGGATGGATGGTGTCCCTGCCATTCCCTCTTTCCTTAGAAGGCCCTCTCATTCTCAACGCAAACATCGAATCATGCTACGCAAACCTGAGCATCTCATTACATTATCAAGCTGCCTGATGCTTATTCTACTACTATATCATCACTTCTGCTTGCTTATATGCTTCATACTACATTTCTTTTTGGGGATCCTTCCTAAGGTACCTTTAGCCATGGGAATCGTCCCGTGACACCTGTAGGGGTGGAACCCTCTTTGAGGGTTCCTTGCCTTTGGTACCCCTACATGGTGGTAATTCCTCTGGAATAGAGTGCAAACGGCCAAAACCAAACTAACACAGTTGCACAAGCATACCACTATACTGACTGCGTAGGCCACTGAATACATATTGAGATTCTCCAGTCTCCCCTCGTATGATTTTTGATGCAGCCCCAGAGCCCCCGCACCATTTTTGTTGCCCTTCTCTGAACTGCTTCTACTCTGTATGTCCTTCCAGAGATGTAGCTTCCAGAACTGGGCTCAGTACTCTATATGAGGTCTCACCAATGTTCTATACAGTGGCATCACACCTCCTTCTGCTGAAGATACCTCTCCCTATGTATTCCAGCATTCCACTGGTTCTCCTCACAGACATCTCACATTGTTTGGTAACCTTTAGATCATCAGATATGATTACTCCCAGGTCCCTTTCCTGTTTGGTGGCCATCAGTATCCACCCCCCCATCATGTACTCCTCCCCTGCATTTCTGTACCCCAAGTGCATTATCTTGCAATACTTTGCATTGAATCTTAGATGCCACACCTTGATCACGCCTCAAGCTTGCTTAGGTCCCTTCTCACTTTCTCTACCCCTCCTGGAGTGTCAACCCTGTTGCAGATCTTCATGTCATCTACAAAAGACACACCTTCCCTTCCAGCACCTCTGCAATGTTGCTTATGACACCCCCCCTTTGGATTCAACTCCATTCACTGCCAACCTCTGTGTCCTATCGCTCAGCCAATTTTTGACCCAGTTTACCACCCTGGGACCCACTCCCAGGCTGTCCAGCTTGTTTACTAGCCTCCTGTGTGGGACAGCATCAAAGGCCTTGCTGAAATCCAGGTAGGCCCATCCACACCCTTCCCTGATCCACCTCCCTATTCATCCACTTTGGTCCCTCCCCTTCTGTGAATACTGAACAAAAATACTTGTTCAAGATTTCTGCTTTTTCTTGGTCCCCCTCTGCACACTTCCCTCCTTCCCTTTTTAGTCTCACAATCCTACTCCTAGTTTTTTTCTTTCACTAACATAGCTGAAAAGTTCTTGTCCCCTTTTGTTATTGCCTGGGCTATTTTTTCTTCTGTTTGGGCCTTTGCACTCCTGACTGCTTTTCCTGCCTCCCTTTGCTTTTCCAGATACAGTTCCCTGTCTTCTTCCATCTGTGTTTCCTTGTACCTCCTGAATGCCACCCTTTTTGCCCTTACCTTCTTGGCCACTTTCTTTGAGAACCATTGTGTTTTTTTCTTTCTCTTTGTTTTGCTTACTTTCCTAATGCAATGGCTTGTTGGCTCCACTATGGCTCTCTTAAGATTCTCCCACTGTTCCTCCACCCCCTTCTTTTCTTCTTCTCTGCCAGTGATTTCTTAAGACATTCCCCGATCTTTGCAATGTCAACCCGCCTGAAATCCAGGACCCTTGCTTTCGTATGGTTTGACTCTTCTGCTGTTCTCACATTGAACCACACTGTACTGTGATTGCTTGATCCCAGATGGTTCCTTACTTTAACGTCTGTAATTCTGTCCCCTTTGGTGTGTACCAGATACAAACTTGCTTCCTCTCGGGTGGGCTCCATCACTAGCTGTCTTAGGCATGCCCCCTGCAGGGCTTCCAGGGTGTCTCTGTTCCTGGCTGAGGCTGCAGCCTTGTTGTTCCAATCCACATCTGGCAGACTGAAGTCTCCTACCAGCAGTACCTCCCCTTTAGCTGTCATTCTGTGGATGGCTTCTACAAGTACCCTGTCCAGCTCGTCCCCTTGTGCAGGAGTTCTGTAGATCACACCAGTGCAAATGGCAGTGCCATTTCCTGTCTCCAGGGTGATCCACAGTGCCTCCGCCTCTCCCTGCATTCCCTGTACCTCAATTACCTTAATTCCTTCCCTGATGTAGATAGCCCCTCCTCCTCCCTTTTTGCCCACCCTGTCCCTCCTGAATAGAGTGTAACCTGGTATTGTCATATCTCAGTCATGGTTCCCCATGACCCATGTCTCGGTAACAGCAAAAATGTTGAAATCCACCTCAGCCATCAGGGCCACTACAGTAGGTCCAGGATTTTGTTTCCCAGACTGTGGGCATTTGTGCACATGGCCTTCCAATTTTTACTGTCTCCTCTCCTAATGACTCCCCTCCTATCCCCATGTCTTTTCTTCATATCCCTCTTGTCCTTACTCCCATTCTGCCTTTTCTCTGCATTTTTACCTATTTTAGTTTTAGTTATCTTTGCTCATTGCTCAACCCTAGGGTCTTCTCTGTTATCTGTATCATTTTGTGGGGGTGGGGTACTGTTCATTTCACCCAGCTTATTTCTGTCACCCCCCCAGCTACTTTAAATGCTTGCCGATGAAACATTTAAACCTCTTACTGAGGATCCTGACCCCCCCCCCACATAGATGCAGGCCATCGCCTCTGTGCAGGTCTGCATCCATCCAGGTGGAACCCCAGTCCTCAACAAAGCCAAATTCCTCCGCTCCACACCAGTACTTCAGCCGTGCATTGAATCTCTTGGAGTGGAGAATCCTGCTCTCCCCCTTGCCCTTGATGGGTAATACCTCTGAAAAGGTTACAGAACATTCCACCTAAGACTCCTCCCCAACTCCCTGAACTGCTCCTGCACTACCCTAGCCTCACCACTTGCCAGGTCATTCATCTCCAGATGGACAATGATGTCTAACTCACCCTTCTGTTCTGCTGCCCCAGCAATCCTCAGGATATGCTGTCCATCCCTCCAAGCTGTGGCACCAGGTAGGCACTTGATCTCCCTCACTCCTCTCCTCACCTCTGATAGAGTCCCCCACCAGGAGATGCTTCCTTCTCCAGAGTCCTCTGCCTCTCCCCTGGGGTCTCAGCCATGGATGACCCCCACATCCTCCTTGGTTACCACTGCAGGTACATCTCTGGGACAGTCCTGCCCTGCCAGAGTAGCGTAGGAGTTATGGAGTGGTACTGTAAGAAGGATGTGTCTCTTCCCCATCAGAGGAGGAGGAATAATGGTTGTACTAATCTCCTTTTTGGGTCTAAGGGAAAGCAGAATTTGTTTCTAAAATACAAACCTAATCTCATACAGAGTTTTTTGTACACAGTGAGTCTGTGGGTAGAAAGACAGCCTGCTATCCAGCCAGAGACCTAAGCATCTGAAATTCTCCACCAACAGTAGTTGTTCACCTGACATTGTGATAATACATGACATAGGGTTATTCGTTTTTGCATTAACAGCAGGGGAAAGAACCATGAATTTTGTTTTAGTGGCATTTAGCAAAAGCTTAGAGGAACTGAGATTGGTCAGTAGCTTATCAAAGGCAGCTTGCACATCATTCACCGCTGTAGCCAGGGAGAGTCTAGTAACAAATTGCACTGCCATCAGCGTGAAGATGAAGTTGGGCATTATTGATGTTCATTCCAAGGTCATTAGTCTGGATCAAAAAAAGAAGCAGTCCCAAAATAGACCATTGGGGTACACTTTTACGAACAGATACACAGGAGAAGGTGCAATTTTCTGTCTTTACTTGTTGTTGTCTTTCAGGTAAATAGTTTCTAAACCAAGTCACTGATATATATATATATATATATATATATATATATATATATATATATATATATGGGAGATGCAAATATTCATAAGTTTGGTAAGCAGAACATTATGGTCCACGGTATCAAATGTCTTGCTTAGGTCAAGGAAGATGGCCACATTCGTACGTTTCTGATCCATCAATGCAAGCCAGTTATTTGTTACCTTCACCAAGGCAGTTGCGGTTCTGTGTTTGGATCTAAACCCCGATTGTTACGGAGTAATAATTTCACATTTTATCGAGATACTCACAGAGCTGATCATTTACTAGTGTTTCCAGTAATTTAGCCTGCACTGGAAGAATGGAAGTGGGCGTGTAGTTATTTAAAGAGGCCTTGTCACTAGATCTGAAGAGAGGAATTATGTGGGCTGTCTTCCAGATAGCACGAATTTCATTATTTGTTATGGTAAGGTTTTAAAAGATGAGTGACAGGAGCCATAAGAATGGAGTATCCTCTTTTTAGGAACAGTGTCTCAGTGTTATCAGCTCCTGCACTTTTATTAGAATCCAAGTTATAGAGTAATCATTCCACCTGTAAATAATTGAAAGAAAGGAACTGGAATAGGCCCTTACTAGTGGGAATTGTATCAGCTGACTTCAAACCAGGAACAGACTATGACACATTACTTAATTTTTTCAAAAGCCATTCCAGCAGATGGAAAATATGAATTTGACTCTTCTACAATTACCTGTTTATCTGATACAGTTTTGTTAAGTTGTTGCTACTTGGCTAGTTTAGTTAGTTAGTTAAAAGATTTACCAGAAAAGACATACTGATCTGAAATACTCCATTTCCAAATGCGTCCTGGGGGTGGTGGAAATGAGGAGAATACAGCAATAAGTTACAACAGTCAGATACACAAATCATACATGTAAGTTAAACAATTAAGTAGCAACAAAATGAACACATGAGCTAAGCAGAGCATCTGAAGAGCAACAAGTAATGTAAGTGCAAATTGGAGCACAACTGGAGTACGTACATGGCACTGCTAGGCACAGTAATAAAGTGCAGATGGCAGCAATTTAAGGTTTGAGTGGGAAGGATGGAGGAAACTGGGGAGCAGTGGGAAAATAATTAGGGCAGGAGTGGGGCAGTGGGGGGGAATTGTTTGTCGGCAAAATACAGCACAGGGTCAGAGATAACTGCAAGAGTGAGTAGTGAACTTACCGAGGACCGATTTGAGTGAGTGGGAGGAAGGAGCAGTGCGAATGATAATGGGAGAAGGAGGGGGGGGACCCAAGTCAGAATTTGGGAAAAAAGTAGCGCAATAAGTGAGGCACTTGGCATTAAGGAAGAGAAAGAGGAGGGAGAAATAAAGGGAGCACTGGTGGATTCTTGGGGGGGCAATCAAAAGCAAAGCAGCACAAGGAGTGAAATAGTGGGTCTGGCTGGGGTGGATTTGGGGTCAGCATTGTAAACAACATCACCATAGTTGAAGATATGGAGAATCATCTTAGAGATGATCTCTCTGTGGGCAGGAAGTGGGATACTTGCTTTATTCCTGTAAAGCGCACCAAGTTTGGGGTGAAGCTTCTGGTGGATGGCACCCACATGCACAGAGAAATCTGGATGACAATCCAGTCAGCCTCTGAGGAAGTTAAAGAAGAAAACATCAACAACAGCAACACCATCCAGGGATAGAAGGAGGGTAGGGGGGTTTGCCTAGCTAGTCTCTGCCATGTTCCAAAAGTCGTGGAGACCATTTTTTGACAATGAAGGGTACTTAATTAGCCTGGAACCAGTGCTGCATGTTGGTAAAGTCCAGTTGGAGGCAGGCCATGAAGTCAGAGGCAGATGATCCAGAGGCATAGAGGCCCATGTCATCAGCATACATGTGCATAGACCCAGAGGAACAGGTATAAGGAAGGCCATTCAGGAATCTGGTGGTGAAGTTAATCTAGGCAGAAGCAGATGAAAACTAATAAAACTAAACCTAAAAAGGAGACAGACACAGCTAACAAACTGTACCAAAGGTAAGGCAAGGAAGATGAGGCTGTGCATCATTTGACAGACCTTATAGTCTTCCAAAATGTTGTGTCATTTTTATTACCTCCAGTAAAGCCAGATAGTAAGATGCCTTTGCAGAGCATATACCTAGGTTTCTTTTCTGTCTGAATAACATCCAGTCAGATGGCATTTTAATTGGCCTGGCTTTTGCCCAGACAGCAGCCTTATCTTTTAAAGCTTGCATTGATTTGTGGTTGAACCAGGGAGCATTTGTCTTTCCAGTCCTGCACTTTACCGTGGGCGTGTGGAGGGTTATTCATTTTAGAATTTTGCTTGTTACAGACTGCAGCTGCTGCATTGACTGATGTGGCAAGATAAAAGCCTTACTACCTAATGGATGCCACATGGTTTATGAAGTTTGGTTCAGTGAAGTGAGTAAAGAAAAAGTTTGTATGTGAAGGTTTTTTCCTCTGACACATGCTACTGCATTATGGTCACTAAATTCATTATCAAAAATAACAGTAACAATAATTTTCTAAGGTCTATTTGTGAGGGTAACACCCACAATGGAAGAGTTTGTTAGATTTTAAGGGTTAGCCCTTGTAGGCTCAGAGACCATCTGATTAAAACTGAGCTTGTTGCATAACAATTTTAGATCAGCTGGTTTTGACATGCGCCATTCAAATTTTTTAAATGTATTTATCTGGCATAAACATAGAAACATGGACTTTGATGGCAGATAAGGACCACTTGGCCCACCCAGTCTGCCCATTTCCCTACCTATTGGATAAGCTGCAGATTCTAGTTAACCAACAGCCTACTTCCTGCAACCCCCCACTATAATTGCCTTATGTCTGTCCCATGAGGTGCTATACCACAGGATACCCTGGGTAGTAGAGTGGGTAGGAAAGCTCTTTAAGTTAGCACCTATTTATACAGCATACTTATTCATATCAACCTGTTAAGAAGACAGGCGGGTGCGATGGACCTAGAATTCTTTCTGACTTTAGATTACTATGTTATTATGGTTTCCTAAAATGTTTTGAGAGCTCACTGATGATATAACAGAGACAGCCAGTTATTACATATTACCTTTCTTAGAATAGATTTAAGTAAAGGGATCACTTTTCTGGGACTTGTTAAGCCTCTGGGAGGGGCCTTGAAGATATGGCATTCATCAGACCTGAAAGACATCATACAGTGAAGGAGTCACAAAGGCGCCATTATTTTTGGAAAAAAAAAAATAGGACAGAGTGGAAGAATGAACAGAAATAATGCTTATCTGATTGGCATGTGGGTCATTGGCCATTACACCTGTAAAACAAAAGGGAAAATGGGTTTATACAGGGGGAAGGATAGCAGGGAGTATGAAGAGCACAGGCAGATTAGTGGAGCTGTCCTGCCATTCTCTTTCACACCACCGGCTCGGTGTGGTCATCATGCAGGCCCTCTCCATCTCACCATTTGATTAATAATTAATTTTAAAATATTACCCCTGACTCCCCTATCCTGACAATCAGCATTCCATGGCAAATACAATATTTTATCTGAGAATTCAATCCACTAGAAAGACTGTCAGTGACTCTTTAAGTTATTTTTGCTGTGCCAGTTCAAACATATTTACATAATACATTTATTATTCTTTCCTTTACTTCTCTTCTATATGCAGTCTCAACAAAAAGTAGGAGTACTAATAGCCAAGAATAAAAAAAAACAAAGATTTGCAAACTGATCCTGATTCTATGTCATAATGACGATCACGGAATAGTGATTGCCTTTTAGGCAAGTGTACATCACGAAAATTAATTTTGGCGATGCACACTTGCAGTGACTGGCAAGAGGGCACCGAGAACTACGTTTTTTTTTTAATGTGTGCTATTTTTTTTGCCAGTAGATGGCTTGTATCATTTTCATCTCCCCACACACACACACACACACACTAAAGGATTCTCAACTCCAGGGGGTGAAATACTTAAAAAAAAAGCTGCCTGCGGAAAAATAAATACCACGCGGACCCGAACCCTGCACTCCCAACCGACCACCTTCCTCACTGCTCTACTGGGCCAGCTCGGCAGCTGCCCACCACACCCCCTCCCACATACCTTTCCTCCCATTCCTTCCCTCCCGCGCAAGTGCGTATATGCGCATGCGTCCCATTGCCCTATCTCACCCACCCAGGTATCCGGTCGCTACCCTGCCAGGTAGCCCTGAAAACAGGCACCATAATTGAGTCATCGTTTTTGTAAGTGCCCAATTGCGGTCGCCTTGTTTACTGGATACCAGTGATCCCAAAGAGAACAAACAGCAATTTTAAAATCATCACTGAAAAAATTGCTTGTGAGGATAATCCAGTATTAGTTCAGTATTCAGCTTCCACTATCACAAAAGACACATGCAGGGAGGCAGGAGCAGGAACCACCAATCAGCCAGAGTTTGCAGGGGAGGGAAACAGAAGTGCTGCTGAGTCTTTCTGATGGCTCAGTGAGTAATGCACTGCACTATCACACCAGCAAACCAGGTTCTGTGGCTGACTTGGGAGCACACTGGGCCACCCAAGGAGGGTAGGGAGAAGCTACAAAATGGCAGTGCTCCCTGTCAGGGTGGGCTAGCACCAGCGTCTGCTGTTGCAATGACCCATGCCATAGGTCAAGGAGCTTGTGTCCTCTGAAGAGGGACACTGCGTACATGTGTGGCCTATCAGGGCACTTCCTGGTGCCATGCAGGTAGTGGGTGAGATCCAAGGGACTTTTCAGAAAAATCTTATGCACACTGGCCACTTTTATGATGACACCAGCACTCTTAGGTCCCAACCAACCTTCACATTGCGGGAGTAGCAGATGAGACTGGGAGTTTGTTGAGAAATGCCTGATTGAAGGAGTAGGTAGTAGACTGCAGGTCAAACAGCTAGATCAAATATGTAGTGCAGCAGAATGGCAAGTTAATTTACCGCCTCACCAGAATTTGCTGAGGGACAGACAAACAGAAGTGGGGCTGAGCTACAAATTGTTGTACCAGGTGCATCGGTGTTTGCAGAAGGGGAGGAGAAAAGAAGTGCCGCTAAGTGGCAAGTTGAAGTACCAGGCACCATGGTGTTTGCGGGACGTGGGGATAGCAAGGAAGTGCCACCAAGCAACAAGTTGCAGTACAAGCTGTCCTGATCATGATGCTTGTGAGGTTAGGGGGAAAAAATTGGCATCAAGCAACAAGTTGCTGCACTGGGCACATCAGAATCATGCCAGCAGTGATAGCAAGAGCCCCTCTCTCCTTAAAGGTACCAGGAGAAGTGGCACTACACTGAGCAGTGTAAAGATAATGCAGTGCTAGTAATTGATCTCGGAGGCTGCACATACTGGCAGTTCTGGTAATTGCAGAGTGGCAGCTGGCCATGGAGCATATGGCTAAAATTATTGACAAGACAACTGAAGATCAGGGGCTAGTAAAATTCGTACAGCTGCAGAAAAAAATGGCACAAGTTGGTCACCACTTGCAGAGCTGCTATTTTTCCCGCAGCCACCATATTTTCAAAAGTGGAGCTGGACTACAACCGTCTCCATGATGTACGGCAGCCTATGGCTGTTTTTTTGGCACAGCTGCACCGAAATGTTACGCCCAGTGAGACCACGCGTAACATTCCCTGCAGCTGCACCTGCTAAAAATACAAATCTCCACAGGTGCGGAGATTTTGTCCCACAGCAGTGGCTGCAGCATGGCACTTAATACCAGACAGGCTGAAAATCCAGCCCTAGGCATTTCTAGAAACTGGTTTCGGTGGGGTTGGCCATCTCATTGGCCTGTTGGGCTGCAGTGAGACTGATTGAAGCCACATAGACCCTTAAGTATGGCCAGTACAACAGGACAAAGCAGGAAAGTAAGATTTTTTTTTATCCATACCCCTTCATTAACTGACATCACTACATATCATTTTAACAATTCAGATGAAACACATACCAGCAATATGACCCCAAAATTAGTAGGAGACATTTATGTGGTGTAGAAGCAGTTACTGAACCCACATATCAAGTTGTGGAACAAACTATGATAGCATACAACAGAAACTGCCTAATTTGACGTGCAGGGCATGCTTACAACCTGTGGTACAATTGCTGGGCAAGCTTACTACCTGTCATACACTTACAAAAATGCATTCCACCATCTTTGTACCAAGCCCCCAAAACACACACTGCCTTTTGGCTGGTTAATATCATGTTGGAAGAGATTCCGTTTTCTTGCTCTACGTGTGGCTTAGTATGGCAAGCCCTCAAATGCCATTTCACTCATCCCACAACGATTGCTTTGCCTTTAGCAAGCAAACATCACGTAACAACCCCCAACCCCGATCCCCATGATGGGAATCACATTTTGGCTCCACAGAGCCTCTAGAAACTTGCAGCCACCATCACTGTTTAATCCCTGAGGAGTTGGACTTTGTGATGGGGGACCAGTATGGGAACAGCTTGAGATGTTATCACCTGAATCTTTGATACCAAGCCACTGATGAACTGTGGCTCCACTGACACATGCCTCCCTGCTACTGAAAAAGGATCATGGTGGCAAAACTTAAAGGGGGGGAGGCTTTCCCTGAACTGTCCTTGACAAAACTAACATAAATACACCATGAACACCAAATAAGGCCAGAGATATTGTTTAAGACAGGAGATCTATATAAACATAGTCTTTGTGAATGTGCCTAAGCAAACTACAAGGAGGAGCCATCTTTGCCACGTCTGACCCCTCTCAGCAACGCAATGGGGTCAGGTAGAGGGCAAGCCAATGAACCAATCAAGTTCTGAGGATCCAGTAACTGAGATGGGAGGGCTCATGGGTACCAGAAGGTCTCCTTCTTCGATCGCCACTCCTTCACATTCAATCTCACATTGAGAATCAGCCAACTGGCCCCTTCTTGAGTGACTGACAAATGACCTGACCTATGAGAGGGCTGCCTGCTTGAGGGGAAAGAGGAATCTCTGCCAGAACTTTTCAATCTGTCTGTGATTGAGTGAAGAGGAAGACCTGTCATCTGTTCTATCCATGCCAGTGTATGCAGATACATTAGAGGGAGACTTGTGCTTTCACAGTCGAGAGGGAGAAGATTTCTGAACACAGAAGGTAAAAGAATTCCAGGAACTGGAGGACATTCTGTGAAGGTAAGCCCCACCCCCACCCCCAAGTATAGGGGATTTTTGAGCAGTGGCACTTAGCTATCGGTGAGGGAGGCACACCACAGATGTATTTCTAGTTAGTTCAGATGGAATTCTGAATCTAGGGAGCTGAACCTAGTAGAGAGCTAGGCTGCTATAGTTGCAATAACCATTTTAAACTTAAATGTCCAAACCATCCACAGAGTCTAGATGCTCCTTTGTTATGCACAGACAGGTAATGGTAGATGGAAACCACAGCGGATACTTGAATCCAGTTTATGAGCTTTATATGACAAAATCTCACACCATTAAATTTAAATCATCACTCTGTGAAGGTTCTAACTGACTGTGTAGCTGGCACGCAAGTCGCTACCTCAAAGAAAAAAGACCATGTGGTGGAAAGATATTTTAGCAAACAGTTTTTAGCTTTATTACAACATCCTGTAGAACACTACTGATGTAATGTACTCCTTGGGTATTTGGGCACCAAATAGCTAGAGTATAGTCAATCAGTCACAGCTAGTAAGTGAGGTAGATGTTTACAGCAAGCAATTAGAAATAGGGCTGTGTGACCTCGCCATGCCCACAAGCATGTGACAGGATAATCTGGACCCACCTGAGCACCAGTATTTAACAACTAAGTCTTCTATCTCCAATGCATGGAGAACAGAACCTGTGGGCGCCTCTCCAACTGGAGATAAAGCAGCAGACCCCGCAGGGCAATGACTCCTGACACCATCCATGGCAGCAGCTAAGGATCCCTACAGAGGTGGCCCATACCACCTCTCCACAACTTATCTTAACCACAGTTTTGGCTGGAGGTAAATACGCAACATACAGTACATTACTGTTCTTAGTGTGGTAATGCAATGACCATCCTCAGTAATAGCAAAGTCAGGAAGCAAACTTGATTCCTTGTCTACCACAATATTGTTCAGTAACAGCAAAACAGTGTATGTTTACTATTTACTGCAGTGGCACACTTAAGCTGATTTTTTGCATTACATTAACAGCAGACTGTTTTACACTACATCTCTGATGACAGATGATGACAGAAGTAAACAGCAACTAACAGTCTTTCATTATTGGCAGGTCATAGTAGCATTACAAACTCAAAGCAATAAATAGATAAGTCCAAGTGGATCATAGCCACAGCTGGTAGTTTAACCACACAAGGTAGACACTCAGTCGCTGGATGAATGGCCTCTGTCACTTCCCTGAAACTTACAGAGGCTCACAGACAGCATGAGAGGAATTAACACCAGGGAAACTCACTTACAGCTCTGGCACAGGCCACTTTCCTCTGAACTCCCTCTAACCCAAGAATCTGATCTCCTGAGCTGCAGTTATACAGCACAATAGACCCCCCCCATGCACCAGAGTGTATATCAGCAGGAGTTCTCAAACATTAACCCCTAAGGTGCCAGTAGGCAACCTCAGTGAATTTATTAACCCACCAGATTCCCAAGGGTTACTCACAGTTTGTGCTCCAGTGTGAAGTGAGAGACATTGTGCATTTCAGATCTAAGGGTCTGCAAACTGTGCGAGTGTGATAGCCAGTCTGAGAAGCCATCATCACTAGACACTATAGGCTGGTGATTGGCCCGTGCAGTGCCAAGGGAGTTACCTTGAGCTAGCACTGGTCAGGGTGATGGGCACTCCTCAGCAAGCACGATATACAAGATTGAGTAACTGACCTACAAAGAGATCCAGAGCATTGCTGATCCACCAGAATCACTGAGAGAGCAACCTACGGAGAGACTGCAGAGCCATGTAGAGACAATGGAGCTGAGCCAGAGACTGCTTTCAAGAGCTGGTACTGCCAGCCAGGACTGTGTTGTTTGGTCAAGAAGCCATGAGTAATCAAACAGGGCCTTTAACCTGCACCTGTGTAGTTAGCTTCTTCAAGACTTTGGGCTCCATCTGCAAAAAGTCTGGGATACGCATTGATTTAAATGTGTGTTAACTGCAAAGTCTTGCACCCTGATGTCTGTCCACACCAGATGGTATCCACAGCCCTTCCCAACTACTGTGCTTGAGTGCAGAGCTGCACACGGGGGGGGGGGCTTCTGAGGGCAGAGTGGTGCCAGACACCAGGGATGCAATCAGATGCCTGAGTCGGCTCCTCTGTGGATCCATTGCTCCACACAGAGTACAGGATCATGGGATACGGTAGGTCTCCAAGGGCCACCGTATCTCTTAAATTGTACTACACTATATTTGTTGCACAATGCAACAGCAGAGACTGTATCCCCACCCCTCAATGCTAGTTCAGAGGGCTGTGTAATGTCAGTGAAAGGGCCGATCATGGCTCACAGTAGGAAACAGAGTTCTGTGAAGGGGTTGCATGCATGCCTGGTGGTATTGCAGCACCCTAGGCTGGGTAACTCTCCAGCCTCTGCACACCTACAAAATTATGCATTCACTGCTGTGTGAATTGTGTGTATACTCTGCTCTACCCCTTGCATATTCTTGACCTGGCCACCTGCATTGACATGCAGATGACTCAGGAGTGAGTACAGATGGGGCGTGTATCAGTCTTTGTGGTTGCGACAGAGTGCCCTGTGGGTGAGCATCCTGCATGGCTGGGGCACTCTGTGGTGTTTCCTGACTTTCTGCACTTGTGGACTGGCAGAGAGCCCTCTGTGGATAGGGCCCTTTATTTGCAAACAACTGGATTGTAAGCTTTAAGTACCCATCTGGGTTTTACGTTCAAATTACATACAGGCTGCGCTGGCCCGGTGGCACTGAGGGATGAGGCACTGGACGTCTTACCTCATGTTACTTCAGTGACCCGGGTTTGGGAAAGACCTCGGGTCACCAAGCTGCTGGCACAGGGGGGAAGGGTGGGAGCAGGCTTGAGTGGTGGCTCTCGACTCCCGGGAAGGGGGGGTCACCCGTCCACAGTTCCACCATCCCCGGATGGAGGTCCAGTTATGGGCACAGGTGGCAACGGTGCAACCGGTAGGGTGGGATGTCCTGTAAGGCATGTGTACACGTGCCTTCACACACATGTGTCACACCAGGGATGTGCCAGAGTAGGGACTAATGGAGAGAAAAGCTGATAAAGTATGTATGGAAAAAAAATTACAAATAGGCCTGGGGATCACAAATTGTGCACTTTTATTTTGGGTCTCTTATTTCTTCCCCTGTTTATCAAGTGCAGCAGGACTGTTGACATGCCAACATTGATTCAACATATGGGTACCCAGTGAAATGCCAGGAGCTCCTGATAGTTAAGGGAAATACTGCTGCCAGTAGGGGAGCAGGTGGAGCCGAATGCACTGTACTGTCAGGCATGATATTTGTGAAGCGTGAGGGAGGGAACTGTTAGCATATAAGTAGAAGGGGACTAATGCCTATGGTATTTATTGTCTTGTTATTTGAACTGCATTTACCTTCCATTTACTTGCCCTAGGTCCTGTGTTCCTGCTCCACAATAAAATCCCTTTGGTGTTTTTGCATATTGTCATTATGTCCTTTGCATTTAGTTTGAGTCCGTTGCATTTGTGTTTACCTTGTATTGCACTGTAGGGGAAGCAGTTGGTTGACACTGTGGGGCCACAATGGACTGGTATTTTTCAGTATACCGTTGCCACAGAACCAGACCAGCACAGCGACAGAATCGTCTGTTCACTGTACTGGTCTGCTGTCTCACTGACACCACTGTCTCTGGGGAGTTCATCCCCTTCCCAAAACAACTATAACTCGGAGTTGGTAATCTAAAAAACACTTGTGTTCCTGGACGGCACAATGCTGACTATCAGCATTGTGCCATCGTAGTAATGGAATTCAACAGGATTCCTGTTGATGCGGCATGACGGAACTGTATTTTTCCTGAGCTTTCGGGGGGTTGGGATACTCACCCTCTTCTCTATCTTGGCCAGTTAAATGAAAACTCTGTAGTCAGAGGAGTCTTTCCCCTGGGTGCTGTAACATGGGGAAAAGTGTGTGGGGGGCTGTGGTAATTACAAAAGAGACCATGATTGCTTCCCTTTTGACCCTGTATGCATCAGTGAGGCACTTGAATGCTCATGAGCAAATGTGGGGGTGCTGACACCCCCGTCACCCATAGGATCCAGCACCTGTGTGCACTTCCAGTAGAACTGCTGGAGTGGTGGAGAGAGACTCAGACTCTATAATATGTTAACTGACAACTACTACCCAGGGCGGAGTACAGTGCAGGCCATCAGAAGCCAGAGTTAGCAGCAGTGGGAGAGATCCTAAGCATATATTTTTCTGAAAACTGATGCAGCTAAGAAAGCCCATGTGATGGAACAGGAATATGATATAGACCAATAGACCAACCTATAAAGCATGAAAGCCTGACAGCATTATATATCGTTGTGACAGAAATGGAAAGGAAGGAGTTAATGGCTTGGATTTTTCTGGCCTTCTGAGAAAAAACACTGGGATTCCACTGCCTAGCAGCATCTAGATAAGGTGATGGGCTGAGTAATAAATTTCAGACAGAGTGACCAAGGGGGGAGTGGACATACACACAGACACACAGAGTTTGAAAGGATTGGACCACTCAAATGTAAACAATGTCAAATGAATATAATTGGACTCCTACGGGTGTTTAAACTGATTGGAACAATTGAATACACACATGGTAAATAGTTGGTGCATTCAAAGGGGACAGGAATTACCTACTCTAAGGGAGACTATAAAATACTGAAAGACAGTTACAAGAGGCAGTGTTCTGCTGGATTACCATCCAAAAGGTTTTAAGCTGTGAGCCTACTACTCTGACTATGGAGGTACTGGGAGCTGATAGATAACATAGGAATTAAGTTTCTCTCTCCAATGGTAGCAGAGGGGTAAGACAGTCTAGCATAACTTAGTTAATAGCCTTTTTCTTTTTGTCATCTGTTATTTAAAAAACATATGTTTACTTTTCTTATAAAAGTGTCTTCTCTTGTGTTAGATATATATATCCTGTAATGCAACTTTTAACCTCCTTTTAAGTAAAGTTATTTATTTACACAACAGTCGTGGCTGTGATTTAAATTAAAGTATTTCAGAATTTACACTGGCTGAGGCAAAACTCTGTTAGCATCCGCCACCCAAGAGACACACTACCAGACTTTGATCTGTGCAATTGCATATTTGATCTCTCAGCTCTGTGAAAGGGGAAAGGTGAGTTTGCTGCTGAAGCCAGCTGGTGGCAGCAACTAAACAAAGACTGACACCTTTCTGAAAGCTGTTAGAGCCCAGCGCGAGAGAGAGGTGTTTGTCACAAATTGGTAGGCAGTGGTGGGATGACTGTGGACAGAGTTTGTCAGTGGAGTTTTGTACCTTAGCAGTCACGAAACAGGATATACAAGAGAGTACACCTTTACAACTGTTTTTATTTTGTTTCTAGTCAGCACAATTTAGTGTAGATTGAGAGAATGAGCTCCACAGACTGACTCACTCACTGTGCAACAGCTTTCTGACAAGTGCCAAGAAAAGGGGATCCAGCTTGGGGGTCTAAAAAAGAGAAAGAAGGCATACCTCATAGCCATCCTGGTGGCTCATGACCAGACGCAGAAGGTCCCTGGGGCTGAGCTTGGAGCTGGGCTGGCAGACCCTCTAAATCAACTCAAGATCAAAAAACTGCAAATGTGGCAGCAAGAACTGGAACTTGAAGCAAAAAGGCTGGATGATGAGACAAAAAAAAACTGGAATTTGAAGCCAAAAGAATGGAGGCAGAAACAGAAGCAAGAAAACTGGAGGACAGAGAAAAAGAATGTCACGACAAGGAAAAAGAACATCAGCATGAAATCCAGAGACAATGGCACGAGAAGGCAATCATGACCCTGCGCAACCAGCAAATCATGAGTAATGGTGAAGGGGTTTTTCCTCATGGAGCTAAAATTAATTCTAAATTGTTTCCTCAGTTTAGAGAGGGAGATGATCTTGATCTAGTTTTAAGGTCATTTGAGAGAGTATGTGAGCAATTTCAATTGACTAAGGCTCCACGGCCAACTCATCTCATACCCTTACTTACAGGGCAGGCTTTGCAGACATTTACTAAAATGAGTGATAAAAACTATGTTGATTATGATAAGGTTAGATCAGTGTTGTTAAAACATGTTGAATTAACTTCTGAGGCTTACAGAAAGAAATTTAGGTAGTTAAATACCCAAGGGCTCCACTGTATGTGGGCAGATGACTCAGTCGACCTCAGAATCTCATCCAACCCGGGTGGTGTTGTGCAGTGTCAGGTCTATTAAAAACAAGACGGCTGTGGTGGCTGATCTTGTTGGATCATCAGACCTGGCTTACATCACCGAGACCTGGTTGGATGCAAATTCTGGCCCAATATTGGAGTCAGCAATCCTGGATGGGTTTCCGGTGATACACTGCTTGAGGTTGGATCGTAGAGTCTAGCCATTGGTTTCAGATCGGAATTGAACATTGTGGAGGTGTCAGTAGGGGAGACTCGGTCCTTTGAATGCATCGTGAAAGCAGGTGTAGAGTGCAGGATTCTTCTCGTCTACCGTCCACCCGGAGGTGAGAAGCAATTCCTGCAGGAAATCGCAGACTTCATCGTCGACCTGGTGTTGGAGTCCCCCAGATGGATGGTGCTGGGGGACTTCAATGCCTGGGTCGATGATGAACTTTTGCAATTTGGTCAAGACTTCCTCCAACTGATTAATTAGTTGGGCTTCTCATAGGTGATTACCTCTGCGACCCATAGGCACAGTCATTCCTTAGACCTTGTCTTTCTGGATATGGAGACCTCTGATTTGGTGGTGGAGCCAGTCAGCTGGTAGGAGCATCACACCATATGGTTCAATTTCCAAGCTCCCCTGTATCGGCCTACCCCTAAGGAGATGGTCCAGTACCGCCCTTTAAGGGGTTTATCCCCTGATGGCCTGTTGGCGGTGCTGGACCTATCAGGACTACCGAGGAGTAGCGGTGATCCAGATGCCTTGGTCTGGGGTTATAATGATGCTGTGACTGCGGCACTGGATTGCCTTGCTCCTGTCCGTGTTTGTCCCATTACCCAGTGCCCTCAGTACCCTTGGTTTGATGGGCCCTTGAGGAAGCTGAGGAAAATGGGACGAAGGCTGGAGCGTTGCTGGTGAAAATTGGGCCTGGATGTTGATAGACTTAGATTGTTAACCCATTATGAGGATTATCAATCAGCTATCTCCCATAAGAAGGCAGAATTCCTGTCCAGGAAGATAGCTGCTGCACAAAATTTACCGTCTCAGCTCTTTCGCACTGTAGACAGACTGTGCAATCCAATCTGTCTGCAGTCTCAGAAAGTATTGTCGCAAGAGAAATGTGACAAATTAGCCCGCTTTTTTGCCAATAAGATTGCCGACATCAGATCTGAGAATCGCACAAGACACCCAAATGGGGCGGACGGTGATCGGTTGGGGCTGGCAGCCCCACGGTCTGTCTAGTCTGACTTTGGCCAACTGGTGATCGCAGATATTGTGAAGATTATCTAGTCCTTGCGGCCAGCCTGCTGTGGTTTGGATCCGGGCCCAACACGCCTCCTTGTGGGGTGTGTTGAGACCATCGTCCCAGTCCTTCCAAAGATATTCTGGTGTTCTTTAGAGTCAGTGGTGTTTCCTGACACTCTGAAGGAGGCAGTAGTGATACCCTTCTTAAGAAACCATCTCTTGACCCAGACTGTCCTGCTAACTACAGACCTATCTCTAACCTTCCCTTTATGGGTAAGGTTATTGAGAAGGTGGTTGCGCTGCAGCTGGAGGATCATTTGACCATCCACAGTATCTACGATCTTCTCCAGTCTGATTTTTGGAAACAGCATAGCACCAAGACAGCCCTTGTTCGGGTCCTCAATGATCTTCTAATAGCAAGAGATCGGAGGAGCCGTTCCATCTTGGTTCTTCCAGATCTCTTGGCAGCTTTTGATGCTGTGGACCATGGGGTGTTGGTCGAGCACCTGCGGTTAATCTGCCGTCTGGTACAGTCCTCAGATGGTTTCACTTCTTCCTCACTGGCAGGTTTCAGAGAATTGTCTTGGGTTTACTCCTCTGATAAGGTCTCCCAGCCATGTTTGATTCTGCAGGGCTCTGTACTGTCCCCCTTGTTGTTTGCAGTGTATATGCTGCCATTGGGAGACATTGTAAGGTGGCATGGGCTGAGTTTTCACTGTTATGCAGATGACACTCAGCTCTACCTGTCCTTTGTGCCTGAGCAAGGGGGGAGCTGTCTCGAGTTTTAACAACTGCCTTTCGGAAATTGAGGACTGGATGAGTACCAGTAAGCTGAGGTTGAACCTGGATATGACTGAGGTGTTTGTAATGGACCAGGCCATCATGTAGAGGGGCCATCGGAGGGGCAAGCCTCAGGTCTTTGGCTCGGTGGTTGCCAGATGACGACCTCTGAACGAGTGTGGGATCTGGGTGTAATTCTTGATGACTGATTGACGCTTAAACATCAGGTGTCCTCTGTTGTCAAGACTGCCTTTTTCCACCTAAGAAATGTAGCCTGGAACAAGCAGCTAGTTCCTCACAATGATCTACCAGCTTTGGTTCACGCCTTTGTAACCTCCCATCTTGATTACTGTAATGCCCTGTACATAGGGCTACCAGGGGTTGATATCTGCTGCTTGCAGCTGGTGCAGAATGCTGCAGCGAGGCTGTTGACTGGGCAGTCTTGTAGCTGTCATGTCACGCCTGTGCTGCGTAGTCTGCACTGGCTGCCTGTACAGTGGCGGATCACCTTTAAGGTCGATTTACTGACCTACAAGGCGCTACGCAGACAGAGTTATCTGCAAGATCTTCTTCACCTCTACTGCCCCTCCTGGTAGCTTCACTCCACCAATGAGGGATTGCTAAAGATTCCTAGGGTTTGCTTAAAGTCATCTGGGGCCCCTGCATTTGAATTTGTGGCCCCATCCCTGCGTAATTCTCTACCTCGTTGGATTTGACAATGCCTGATGGTGGAGAGTTTTAAGTCTGCATTAAAATCTTACTTATTTAATTTGGCATTTCCTGATGCTCTTTGATCAACTGCAGATGTTTTTATATATTTCGATAAGTGTAGTCGTTTTTATGTATTTTATGATCATGTACTAGCGCTATGGTTTTAGAATAGCACTATTTATAAATAAAACTGATTGATTGATTAAAGAAAAGCCCAGAAGACAGCTATGTGGAATTGCAGGTTTAATTATGTACTTACCTTGATAGGTGGGTAGATGAGGCAAAAGCAGACACTGTAGACCTAATCAAAGATTTGCTTGTGAGGGAACAATTTCTTAAAATTGCACCTGAGGACCTGTGTGTATGGCTCTAGACAGGACGTGTTATTTATTTATTTAGCTTTTGTTGACCAGGTAGGTACACTAGACGAGCAATATGCCTATTTTCAAGTATGACCGAGGAGAGCACAGTGAAAAATACAGGTTCAAACAAGGTACATAACAACAAGAGGGCAATTTACATAGTTACAGGAGAGCAAGATGAACAGATAGTCTACGGTGAGCAGTATTAGGTAAGCAATACATATACAGTAATAGGTAAAAATGTACATATACATGCGAATAAATATACTAAGACATTCAATGGCAATTACATTGTATGAGTGACCCTCATACCAGGGCCACATTATTCATAAGCAGATAGAAAGCAATCGCGTGCTTCCCAGAGTAGACAGTGGACAGTGGCTTGGACGAGACCAATTTGGAGACCTGATTAAGGTGGCTTAGGACACCCACACACAGAACAGTTTCAAATGCCCCCACAGGGAGTTCGGGAGACTCAGGTAGGAGGGGGAGGTACAAACGTAATCAGGAAGGGAGTTCCAAAGCCTCAGAGCGCATGTGGTGACGTCCCTGTCCGTCATTAGGGTTCAAGTATAAGGAACTTTGAGCACCCCAGGACCTTGAGACCTGAGGGAGTAGGAGGAGGATTCAGCAGGCTTGAGGAGCTGCATCAGATCCGGAGAGGTTCTGGTTCTGAGCACCTTTCCCACAAAGCAGCCCAACCTATATTTCAAGTGGTTGGCCAGGGAAAGCCAGCCCAGTTTGTCATATAATTTAGAATGGTGGGTGAGACGTGGGGCTGCCAGGGCAAAGCGACAGATGTTGTTGTAGGTCATGTTCCATCGAGCAAGGTGGACCTTGGAGGTACTAGCGAACTGGAGAAGGCCATAGCTAAGTGATGGGAGCAGCACACCTCTGGTCAGCGCCAAGCGAGCTACAGACGTTAAATTTTTCTTTGCCCTGTAGGCAAGACATAGGTTGCAGTTTACAGCTCTGCAAACATTTAGGATGTGACACCCCATGTCAAGTTGAGGATCAAGTGTCACACCAAGGTATTTTATTGACACAGTTGTTAAGAGGGAAGAGCTGTCAACACCGCTGACACATAGAGGGACAGGGGAGGCCTTGATCTTGGCAACTGACCCAAAAAGCATGGCCTGAGTTTTCTTTAGGTTGAGGACCAGCTTGTGAGTCGTTACCCAGAACTGAATATTCTTAAAGGCCTCACTCAACTGAAGGTTGAGAACCCCAATGTCCCGGAAGTGTGCAAGGATGACAAGATCATCGGCATAAAGGGTGGTGCTACAGTTGGAAGCAGCAGCAGGGAGGTTGTTAACAAATGCAGAAAAGAGAAGAGGCCCCAAGACTGATCCCTGTGGGGCATCAGAGGTCACTGGAGTGGGGTCAGAGAGGACCTTGTTAAATTTAGTCTGCTGTACTCTGCCTTGGAGGTAGTTTCTAAGCCAATTCAAGGCAGGAGGGGACAGGCCAAGGGACTGCATCTGTGAGCAAGGTAACACATGGTCCACAAGGTCAAAGGCCTTCGATAAGTCTATAAATATGGCCCCAGAGAGTTCGCCCTGGTCCATGGCCACCCTGATGCTAGTAGAGACACAACATACTGCAGTTACAGTGGTGCTTGTGTGGGAGGAGACACAACATACTGCAGTTACAGTGGTGCTGGTGTGGGAGGAAACACAACATACTGCAGCTAAAGTGGAGCTTGTGTGGGAGGGGACACAACATACTGCAGCTACAGTGCAGATTGTGTGGGAGGAGACACAACATACTGCAGCTACAGTGGTGCTGGTGTGGGAGGAGACACAACATACTGCAGCTACAGTGGAGCTTGTGTGGGAGGAGACACAACATACTGCAGCTACAGTGGAGCTGGTGTGGGAGGAGACACAACATACTGCAGCTACAGTGGAGCTTGTGTGGGAGGAGACACAACATGCTGCAGCTACAGTGGTGCTTGTGTGGGAGGAGACACAACATACTGCAGCTAGTGGTGCTTGTGTGGGAGCAGACACAACATACTGCAGCTACAGTGGTGCTGGTGTGGGAGGAGACACAACATACTGCAGCTACAATGGTGCTGGTGTGGGAGGAGACACAACATACTGCAGCTACAGTGGAGCTTGTGTGGGAGGAGACACAACATACTGCAGTTACAGTGGTGCTGGTGTCGGAGGAGACACAACATACTGCAGCTACAGTGGAGCTTGTGTGGGAGGAGATAACATACTGCAGCTACAGTGGAGCTGTGTGGGAGGAGACACAACATACTGCAGCTACAGTGGAGCTTGTGTGGGAGGAGACACAACATATTGCAGCTACAGTGAAGCTTGTGTGGGAGGAGACACAACATACTGCAGCTACAGTGGTGCTTGTGTGGGAGGAGACACAACATACTGCTGCTACAGTGGAGCTTGTGTGGAAGGAGACACAACATACTGCAGTTACAGTGGAGCTTGTGTGGGAGGAGACATAACATACTGCTGCTACAGTGGAGCTTGTGTGGGGGGAGACACAACATACTGCAGTTACAGTGGTGCTGGTGTGGGAGGAGACACAACATACTGCAGCTAAAGTGGAGCTTGTGTGGGAGGGGACACAACATGCTGCAGTTACAGTGGTGCTTGTGTGGGAGGAGACACAACATACTGCAGCTACAGTGGTGCTTGTGTGGGAGGAGACACAACATACTGCAGCTACAGTGGAGCTTGTGTGGAAGGAGACACAACATACTGCAGCTACAGTGGAGCTTGTGTGGGAGGAGACACAACATACTGCTGCTACAGTGGAGCTTGTGTGGGGAGAGACACAACATACTGCAGCTACAGTGGTGCTGGTGTGGGAGGAGACACAACATACTGCAGCTACAGTGGAGCTTGTGTGGTATGAGACACAACATACTGCAGCTACAGTGGAGCTTGTGTGGGAGGAGACACAACATACTGCAGCTACAGTGGAGCTTGTGTGGGAGGAGACACAACATACTGCAGTTACAGTGGTGCTGGTATGGGAGGAGACACAACATACTGCAGCTACAGTGGAACTTGTGTGGGAGGAGACACAACATACTGCAGTTACGGTGTTGCTGGTGTGGAAGGAGACACAACATACTGCAGCTACAGTGGTGCTTGTGTGGGAGGAGACAACATACTGCAGCTACAGTGGTGCTGGTGTGGGAGGAAACACAACATACTGCAGCTACAGTGGTGCTGGTGTGGGAGGAAACACAACATACTGCAGCTACAGTGGTGCTTGTGCGGGAGGAGACACAACATACTGCAGCTACAGTGGAGCTTGTGTGGAAGGAGACACAACATACTGCAGCTACAGTGGAGCTTGTGCGGGAGGAGACACAACATACTGCAGCTAAAGTGGAGCTCGTGTGGGAGGGGACACAACATACTGCAGTTACAGTGGTGCTTGTGTGGGAGGGGACACAACATACTGCAGTTACAGTGGTGCTTGTGTGGGAGGAGACGCAACATACTGCAGCTACAGTGGTGCTTGTGTGGAAGGAGACACAACATACTGCAGCTACAGTGGAGATTGTGTGGGAGGAGACACGACATACTGCAGCTACAGAGGAGCTGGCGTGGGACAAGATACAACATACTGCAGCTACAATGGAGCTTGTGTGGGAGGAGACACAACATACTGCAGCTAGTGGTGCTTGTGTGAGCAGACACAACATACTGCAGCTACAGTAGTGCTGGTCTGGGAGGAGACACAACATACTGCAGCTACAGTGGTGCTGGTGTGGGAGGAGACACAACATACTGCAGTTACAGTGGAGCTTGTGTGGGAGGAGACACAACATACTGCAGTTACAGTGGTGCCGGTGTGGGAGGAGACACAACATACTGCAGCTACAGTGGAGCTTGTGTGGGAGGAGACACAACATACTGCAGTTACAGGGAGCTTGTGGGAGGAGACAACATACTGCAGCTACAGTGGTGCTGGTGGGAGGAGACAACATACTGCAGCAACAGTAGTTGTGTGGGAGGAGACACAACATACTGCAGCTACAGTGGAGCTTGTGTGGGAGGAGACACAACATACTGCAGCTACAGTGGTGCTTGTGTGGGAGGAGACACAACATACTGCAGCTACAGTGGTGCTTGTGTGGGAGGAGACACAACATACTGCAGCTACAGTGGAGCTTGTGTGGAAGGAGACACAACATACTGCAGCTACAGTGGAGCTTGTGCGGGGGGAGACACAACATACTGCTGCTACAGTGGAGCTTGTGCGGGGGGAGACACAACATACTGCAGTTACAGTGGTGCTTGTGCGGAAGGAGACACAACATACTGCAGCTACAGTGATGCTGGTGTGGGAGGAGACACAACATACTGCAGCTACAGTGGTGCTGGTGTGGGAGGAGACACAACATACTGCAGCTACAGTGGAGCTTGTGTGGGAGGAGACACAACATACTGCAGCTAGAGTGGTGCTTGTGTGGGAGGAGACAACATACTGCAGCTACAGTGGTGCTGGTGTGGGAGGAGACACACCATACTGCAGCTACAGTGGAGCTTGTGTGGGAGGAGACACAACATACTGCTGCTACAGTGGTGCTGGTGTGGGAGGAGACACAACATACTGCAGTTACAGTGGAGCTTGTGTGGGAGGAGACACAACATACTGCAGTTACAGTGGTGCCGGTGTGGGAGGAGACACAACATACTGCAGCTACAGTGGAGCTTGTGTGGGAGGAGACACAACATACTGCAGCTACAGTGGACCTTGTGTGGGAGGAGACACAACATACTGCAGCTACAGTGGAGCTTGTGCGTGGGGAGACACAACATACTGCAGCTACAGTGATGCTGGTGTGGGAGGAGACACAACATACTGCAGCTACAGTGGTGCTGGTGTGGGAGGAGACACAACATACTGCAGCTACAGTGGAGCTTGTGTGGGAGGAGACACAACATACTGCAGCTAGAGTGGTGCTTGTGTGGGAGGAGACAACATACTGCAGCTACAGTGGTGCTGGTGTGGGAGGAGACACACCATACTGCAGCTACAGTGGAGCTTGTGTGGAAGGAGACACAACATACTGCAGCTAGAGTGGTGCTTGTGTGGGAGGAGACAACATACTGCAACTACAGTGGTGCTGGTGTGGGAGGAGACACACCATACTGCAGCTACAGTGGAGCTTGTGTGGGAGGAGACACAACATACTGCAGCTACAGTGGTGCTGGTGTGGGAGGAGACACAACATACTGCAGTTACAGTGGAGCTTGTGTGGGAGGAGACACAACATACTGCAGTTACAGTGGTGCCGGTGTGGGAGGAGACACAACATACTGCAGCTACAGTGGAGCTTGTGTGGGAGGAGACACAACATACTACAGCTACAGTGAAGCTTGTGTGGGAGGAGACACAACATACTGCAGCTACAGTGGTGCTTGTGTGGGAGGAGACACAACATACTGCAGCTACAGTGGAGCTTGTGTGGAAGGAGACACAACATACTGCAGCTACAGTGGAGCTTGTGCGGGGGGAGACACAACATACTGCTGCTACAGTGGAGCTTGTGTGGGGGGAGACACAACATACTGCAGTTACAGTGGTGCTTGTGTGGGAGGAGACACAACATACTGCAGCTACAGTGGAGCTTGTGTGGGAGGAGACACAACATACTGCAGCTACAGTGGAGCTTGTGTGGGAGGAGACACAACATACTGCAGCTACAGTGGAGCTTGTGGGAGGAGACACAACATACTGCAGCTACAGTGAAGCTTGTGTGGAGGAGACACAACATACTGCAGCTACAGTGGAGCTTGGTGGAAGGAGACACAACATACTGCAGCTACAGTGGAGCTTGTGGGGAGACACAACATACTGCTGCTACAGTGGAGCTTGTGCGGGGGGAGACACAACATACTGCAGTTACAGTGGTGCTTGTGCGGGAGGAGACACAACATACTGCAGCTACAGTGATGCTGGTGCGGGAGGAGACACAACATACTGCAGCTACAGTGGTGCTGGTGTGGGAGGAGACGCAACATACTGCAGCTACAGTGGTGCTTGTGTGGAAGGAGACACAACATACTGCAGCTACAGTGGAGATTGTGTGGGAGGAGACACGACATACTGCAGCTACAGAGGAGCTGGCGTGGGACAAGATACAACATACTGCAGCTACAATGGAGCTTGTGTGGGAGGAGACACAACATACTGCAGCTAGTGGTGCTTGTGTGGGAGCAGACACAACATACTGCAGCTACAGTAGTGCTGGTCTGGGAGGAGACACAACATACTGCAGCTACAGTGGTGCTGGTGTGGGAGGAGACACAACATACTGCAGTTACAGTGGAGCTTGTGTGGGAGGAGACACAACATACTGCAGTTACAGTGGTGCCGGTGTGGGAGGAGACACAACATACTGCAGCTACAGTGGAGCTTGTGTGGGAGGAGACACAACATACTGCAGTTTCAGTGGAGCTTGTGTGGGAGGAGACACAACATACTGCAGCTACAGTGGTGCTGGTGTGGGAGGAGACACAACATACTGCAGCTACAGTAGAGCTTGTGTGGGAGGAGACACAACATACTGCAGCTACAGTGGAGCTTGTGTGGGAGGAGACACAACATACTGCAGCTACAGTGAAGCTTGTGTGGGAGGAGACACAACATACTGCAGCTACAGTGGTGCTTGTGTGGGAGGAGATACAACATACTGCAGCTACAGTGGAGCTTGTGTGGAAGGAGACACAACATACTGCAGCTACAGTGGAGCTTGTGCGGGGGGAGACACAACATACTGCTGCTACAGTGGAGCTTGTTGGGGGGAGACACAACATACTGCAGTTACAGTGGTGCTTGTGTGGGAGGAGACACAACATACTGCAGTTACAGTGGTGCCGGTGTGGGAGGAGACACAACATACTGCAGCTACAGTGGAGCTTGTGTGGGAGGAGACACAACATACTGCAGTTTCAGTGGAGCTTGTGTGGGAGGAGACACAACATACTGCAGCTACAGTGGTGCTGGTGTGGGAGGAGACACAACATGCTGCCACAGTAGAGCTTGTGTGGAGGAGACACAACATACTGCAGCTACAGTGGAGCTTGTGGGAGGAGACACATACTGCAGCTACAGTGAAGCTTGTGTGGAGGAGACACAACATACTGCAGCTACAGTGGTGCTTGTGTGGGAGGAGATACAACATACTGCAGCTACAGTGGAGCTTGTGTGGAAGGAGACACAACATACTGCAGCTACAGTGGAGCTTGTGCGGGGAGACACAACATACTGCTGCTACAGTGGAGCTTAGCGGGGAGACACAACATACTGCAGTTACAGTGGTGCTTGTACGGAAGGAGACACAACATACTGCAGCTACAGTGATGCTGGTGTGGGAGGAGACACAACATACTGCAGCTACAGTGGTGCTGGTGTGGGAGGAGACACAACATACTGCAGCTACAGTGGAGCTTGTGTGGGAGGAGACACAACATACTGCAGCTAGAGTGGTGCTTGTGTGGGAGGAGACAACATACTGCAGCTACAGTGGTGCTGGTGTGGGAGGAGACACACCATACTGCAGCTACAGTGGAGCTTGTGTGGGAGGAGACACAACATACTGCAGCTACAGTGGTGCTGGTGTGGGAGGAGACACAACATACTGCAGTTACAGTGGAGCTTGTGTGGGAGGAGACACAACATACTGCAGTTACAGTGGTGCCGTGTGGGAGGAGACAACATACTGCAGCTACAGTGGAGCTTGGTTGTGTGGAGGAGACTAACATACTGCAGCTACAGTGGACCTTGTGTGGGAGGAGACACAACATACTGCAGCTACAGTGGAGCTTGTGCGGGGAGACAACATACTGCAGCTACAGTGATGCTGGTGTGGGAGGAGACACAACATACTGCAGCTACAGTGGTGCTGGTGTGGGAGGAGACACAACATACTGCAGCTACAGTGGAGCTTGTGTGGGAGGAGACACAACATACTGCAGCTAGAGTGGTGCTTGTGTGGGAGGAGACAACATACTGCAGCTACAGTGGTGCTGGTGTGGGAGGAGACACACCATACTGCAGCTACAGTGGTGCCGGTGTGGGAGGAGACACAACATACTGCAGCTACAGTGGAGCTTGTGTGGGAGGAGACACAACATACTACAGCTACAGTGAAGCTTGTGTGGGAGGAGACACAACATACTGCAGCTACAGTGGAGCTTGTGTGGGAGGAGACACAACATACTGCAGCTACAGTGGAGCTTGTGTGGAAGGAGACACAACAAACTGCAGCTACAGTGGAGCTTGTGCGGGGGGAGACACAACATATTGCTGCTACAGTGGAGCTTGTGCGGGGGGAGACACAACATACTGCAGTTACAGTGGTGCTTGTGTGGGAGGAGACACAACATACTGCAGCTACAGTGGAGCTTGTGTGGGAGGAGACACAACATACTGCAGCTACAGTGGAGCTTGTGTGGGAGGAGACACAACATACTGCAGCTACAGTGAAGCTTGTGTGGGAGGAGACACAACATACTGCAGCTACAGTGGAGCTTGTGTGGAAGGAGACACAACATACTGCAGCTACAGTGGAGCTTGTGTGGGGGGAGACACAACATACTGCTGCTACAGTGGAGCTTGTGCGGAGGGAGACACAACATACTGCAGTTACAGTGGTGCTTGTGCGGGAGGAGACACAACATACTGCAGCTACAGTGATGCTGGTGCGGGAGGAGACACAACATACTGCAGCTACAGTGGTGCTGGTGTGGGAGGAGACACAACATACTGCAGCTACAGTGGAGCTTGTGTGGGAGGAGACACAACATACTGCAGCTAGAGTGGTGCTTGTGTGGGAGGAGACAACATACTGCAGCTACAGTGGTGCTGGTGTGGGAGGAGACACACCATACTGCAGCTACAGTGGAGCTTGTGTGGGAGGAGACACAACATACTGCAGCTACAGTGGTGCTGGTGTGGGAGGAGACACAACATACTGCAGCTACAGTGAAGCTCGTGTGGTATGAGACACAATATACTGCAGCTACAGTGGAACTTGTGTGGGAGGAGACAACATACTGCAGTTACGGTGGTGCTGGTGTGGAAGGAGACACAACATACTGCAGCTACAGTGGTGCTGGTGTGGGAGGAGACACAACATACTGCAGCTACAGTGGAGCTTGTGTGGGAGGAAACACAACATACTGCAGCTACAGTGGTGCTTGTGCGGGAGGAGACACAACATACAGCAGCTACAGTGGAGCTTGTGTGGGAGGAGACACAACATACTGCTGCTACAGTGGGGCTGGTGTGGGAGGAGACACAACATACTGCAGTTACAGTGGTGCTGGTGTGGGAGGAGACACAACATACTGCAGCTACAGTGGAGCTTGTGTGGGAGGAGACACAACATACTGCAGCTACAGTGGAGCTTGTGTCGGAGGAGACAACATACTGCAGTTACAGTGGAGCTTGTGTGGGAGGAGACACAACATACTGCAGCTACAGTGGAGCTTGTGTGGGATGAGACACAACATACTGCAGCTACAGTGGTGCTTGTGTGAGAGGAGACACAACATAATGCAGTTACAATGGTGCTTGTGTGGGAGGAGACACAACATACTGCAGCTACATTGGTTCTGGTGTGTGTGTGTGTGTGTGTGTGTGTGTGTGTGTGTGTGTGTGTGTGTGTGTGGTGGGAAAGCAACATACTGCAGCTACAGTGGTGCTTGTGAGGTGGATGCAGAAAAAATGTTACTGTGTCTGGAGAGCGGCTGAGAAAAGAAAGCAAATGACACTAAAGAATTATCTTGTGGTATACAGCAAGGGACAACTCTAGTGCTGCATGTGGATGCAGTTCATTCTTCCACCACAATACCCAACCTGTCCAAGAAGTACGTGCTTGTTCCCAGAGGTGGCTGACCTGAAAAAAAATCTGAGTAGCCACTCACCAGACATTTTAGAGCCTGCCCCCCTGGCTTTCTTTAGGTTGGCCACCACAGGAAATAACCAGGAGCTTCTAGGACTGCACAACAAAAGAATCCAGCACTCACCACCTTCTGTTGAAAAACGATGCTGCTCACATAAAATGTAGAATTTCGTGCCAAGCTTTTTATTAAAGTGCCCAGGTAAAAACACATCGCTTCTAGGACTGGTTTGGTATTATAGGGGAAGATCGGCAATATCCATTCTTGTCACTACAGTGCCTTTAATGAAGGATTAATGTATTGCTTGATTGCCAGCTGTAACAGTTGATCGAGGACAGAGAACCAGGTCCCAGTCTTATGTGGGGGGGGGGACTAGAAGTCATGAAACAGAGACGGACTTTGTTTGGGATCCCAGGGGGAGTCACACCAGGAACCAGGTAATGGGGAGATGCTTAGAATGCACAGGAATGGTGGCCTGCTGCAGAGCAGATCACTTTTTGTGGGGTGAACACTTGGACACATACACTTTGTAAAATTGAGGAATGGGGATATGAGAAGCCAGAAATGCAGACTTGCCAGACCCTAACTGCTGCCTGAGTCACAGCATAAGCCTCCCAACTGAGTTCAACAGCAGAAGCAAGCAGAGGTGTGGTGTGTTAATGGTAAGGGAAGTGGGACAATGGTGTGGGAAGGGGGAGTGTTTTGTCTTCTGGCCAACTGTGGGCTACTTGTATTTTGTATTGGATGGAGGGAGGTTTAAGCACTTGGAATTTGTTTTTGGGTTTTTTTGTATTATTTATCTCCCCTACCTCTCCTTCAGGCCAGTTGCCAAGGACACTCACCTCTCGCTCGTCTCCGCCGCTGACCCCTGACCCCACATTGCAGCCACCTCAGGGTAACCAGATATAACCCTTGTGTCGGGTGAGTCCTCCTCTTCTGAGGAGAAATGGCCTATCGGCCCAGGCATTGGTCCTGGGTGCTGCTGCGGCTGGGTCAGCTGTCGCAGAGCTCAAGGAGGCACTGGTCCAGGCAGCTGTCATCCGGTAGGAGGAGACGCTGTTTTCAGTTTTCCTCCAATTTCTCCTAGTTGTGCTGCCTCTGAGCCTCCCCTGGTTTCCATGAGGGGCCGCTACAGAGCGACACCAATCCCCAACCCAACCCAGGAGAGGAGAGCAGTCCTCCAGACTCTCAGTCCTACTCCTTCCCCTGCCGACCCTCCGGTGCCAGAGTCTGTTTCCGAACCCAGGTCGCCGGTGTGGTGTGAGATAATGCACCAGCGCCTCAGCCCTCTGCGCAACTGGGCCGGCCGGGTTTTTTTTTTTTTACACTTTTTTTTCCCCCTCTGGTCACCGACTACTGGACCCTCCCTCAGTCAACACCCAGCTATTTCTGCCCTGCCTGAGATCCTCCTTACCGTGGGACCCCGGTCCTCCAACCCACCTGCAACACACCTGCAAGCCACGTCCTGGCTTGCACCCATTGAGGCGATCAATGAGTTCCAGTCTTTGTGAACTTTGTTTTATTACTTTTCCTAATTAGTGACTGGGTGTGTTGCAAGGTAATCATGACAGGCTCACTTGCAACGAAGTGAGTGACAGGCTGTCAGTGTGCTCTTCAGTCGTACTGCCCTGTTGAAGATGAATGAAAGTCACACCCACTCTACTTGCAATGTCAGAGCTGGGAAAGAAAAGTAAAATGTACTCTGGTTATAATCTCCTATCTTTATCAGAACAAAGTCTGATGTCAGAAACACAACAGTACACAAAACTGCACCTGTATTCACAATCTGAGGCTGCCCATCGGACATTTATCAAAGCCGAATGCATTAGTGAATTATTTGTTTCAGTAGGCCATTTTTTAAATTATGTCTGTTACAAAGAAGATTGTTAAACAAAGTCTAGTTAATCCTGGGTTCGTATTCAAGTCAGTTCTTGTTCCACTTTGGATCTGCGAGATGATGAGTCCACGCAGATTTAGTGATATTGCCAGTTTTGTGATTCCATATCATTTGACAACAGTAAATAAATATTGCGCTGTTAAAATAGGTAAAATTGGTAGTGAGGCTCAGACAGAAGCCCAGGCTAAAGGAGAACCTAATTTAGTACTGAAGCCCAGACAGAAGCCCAGACTAAAGGAGAACCGATTGGGTAGTGAAGCTGAAGCACAGTCCGATTTCGTATCTGGACAAAAGCAGTGGCAAGTATCAAATGTGAGCGCGATTATTACATGGGCCCTGTAAATGTAGTCACTACATTCTGAGGTCGCTATGTTGAATGTCGCCAATATATATTCGCTAATTTCACAATCACGATTTTTTCAGTGCTATTTTTACATGGAACCGAGGTGAAGATTGGAGGGTGATGGGCCCCAGGAGAGCAGGATCTGACGGTGGGCATGGTGCCGTGGTGCGACATCGTCCATCCAGTCATCAGGATTTTTCTTTCTGGCATGTTAACTTCCTCATCCCCTGTCAGTGAGCACGGTCATGCAATGACATCTAGGGGAGGCACGCACATTCCCATGCATGCCACACCAACATCTGCCACGTCCCACCACCCTCATAATGCTGAGGCCTCTTGGTGCAATACCTCCTAGCCACCACCAGGAGGTATAATATTGCCAGAGCCCTCTACCCATCCTCCATCAGAGAAGGTGAGCTGTCGTCAGTTGCTTGAACCTTCTCCCCCCAGCTGATCCCAATGCCTGGGGCTCACTCCCAATTCCAGATCGCCAACATGGCGCGAGGTGTGGCATCCAGCACCTCATCTCTCAGTGCCACTGGGCGGCTTGAAGGTTGCTTTTTAAAGATGGATATTTGGCCTTGAATACTGAAATTCTGAAATCCTAGAAAAAGCTTGAAATCCAATTAATCTGATTTTGTTCAATGGATTCCGAGCAACCTTATTTTCCGTGAACACAAAGTGACGACACTTCTAAAGACTTGTGTTCTTATTGACACTGCTTATTTAGCAGTTTGTGTTTTTGCTCATTCCAGCTTAGATAAAGACTACTACTCCTCATGCCCATCCTCACATCTGAGGCCTCTTCCTCCCTGACTAATGAACCCTCTGGTACCTCTACTACTTCCTCTCTCCCACCTAAACTCACTCACCCCCTTTTTTCCTGTCCCCTCTCACTTACTCTCCGGCTCACCACCTTTCCCTCTCTAGCCTCCTTTTGCGCCTAATGATCACCCCTCCCTGGAAGTTTCCTTAACCTCGAAATTGTCTACTCGCTTGAACCTGTTATAGCTTGTTTTTCTATGAAACTTAAAAACGTTACTGCCTTAAACTGTTAATAGCAAATTTATGATGTAACTTTCCTGTCTGGTTTTACCTGTAATGTGTATCGTGCTTTGTTAAATGTTCTTTGTGACGTGGAACCTTTGTAAAAGAGCCCTGGCTCAAAGGTATTAATTCCTAGACTAATAAACTAAACTAAACGTTTATTTCAACAAGTAAATGCTGATACTTATCTGTCAAATGTTGTGTTTTTATTCTTCAAGAAGGGCCCATATTCCAGTCATTTTTAAGGAGACAGAAATAATGAAAAGGAGAGGTTAAATTGTAGAGTGCCCATACCTCATAAAATAAAAGATTTACTGTTCGGCTATCCCGGCCAGGTGATAAAATGCTTTATAATTGAAAGCAAAGATCCTGGACAACCCTGGTGGGGTAGTCACCATCCAGGATACCTGGTGCTCAAATAATTGTTGCAGGGTAACTTACAATAAAATTAAATTCCATTTTAGAGAGAGACTTGTATACCAAAGTATACACAAAATGCTTTTTTCAAATCTGTTTTCCTTCTTACCTGCTGTGGCTGCATTGGCAGGTCCTCCTTCTGCCTCACCATTCTCCCTCCCATCATGGTAACTGCTGGCATGACCAGTGCTCATTCACAGGGCCTGGAGCTTGTCTTCTACAGTGGGACCCAACCAATACACAGTTCATACACTGCTCAAGGACCCATTTAGTCAGAGGAGGAAGTCCAGCTAGAGAACTTAGGACTGACAGGCAGCCCACTGTGACATGGGGAGAGGGAGAGCTTCATTTGCCAGCCCAGAGCCCCACCAGTTTTACCTCCTGATTTTTTTCCCTCCCTCAGCATCAACAGATAGTTGCGTCCACCATCACGTGTGATGTGTTGATGCTCTTCCAGCACCTCTCCCCATGTGTCCTGTGATTCTCACTTCATGTTGACCACCTCTGGACAACCAGAGAGCAGCTAAGCAGCGGGATCCTCCTGCCACCCTCCACAGAGGATGGAACTATCTGCATGGACGCTCTGCAGTCCTCAACCTCTCTGCTGCTCATATCCCTGACTTAGGGGGCAAACTCAGGTTCTCACTGTGCCAGGCAGGTGTGTGCTACCTGATACCATGAAGCTGGCCTAGAATCACAAGCTGTTCTTACACAGTAACAAAATAACTCAGCATATAAGTAAACATTAATTGGTATAAATTAAGAACAACAAACAAACTGAAATAACAGCAAAATTGTGATACTAAAAATTCAGATATTAAGACGGATATGAGTAATGCAAGACCTGTAGAAATAAATGTGCTAAAATAAATTAGAAAATGTTGTTGATGATGCATCTAGAAGGAGAATACTGTGATATTCTCACTATAGTTGCATCAATACCTGATATTATAAAATGGGTTTCAAAAATCTTGAAACTTGCTTGGCTGAGTGCCATCTTTATCTGTGTGGTTATCTCAGCACAAGAAGCACTGGATAAAGATCCAGCAGCCTCTTAACAATAACATCAGTATTAACCACACATTGCTGATTGCCATCACAAACATGGCTGCCACCTTTACTCACTAAAAACCTTCAACTGGGCCCTGAAAATAAAACTGTCAGAAATTAAAAAATAATAATAATATAATTAAGGGAACTATAATTTGCAGGGCTCCTGCTGCAAACCCACCCTCGGTTTAGCTTTTCTGAAGAACCTTTTCTTTCCTGAAAGCAGTTTAATTTAATAATGAAAAGCCAGCTACCGGAGTATGGCGAACTATGAGGGCAGCTCCATTAACCGTAAAAGTGCTGCGCCGCACTGTGCACTTCAATACAAATGCATTGAAGTGCATGGTGCGGCGCTGCATCTTTACAGTTAATAGAGCCGCCCCATAGTCTGCCATACTTCCAGGTAGTGGACTTTTCGTTATTAAATTAAACTACTTTCCGGGGAAAGAAAAAAGGCACTTTCCTGTGAAAAGCTAAACCGGAGGGTAAGGTTTGCAGTGGCGGGAGCCCCTGCAAACGACAGCTTCCCTTCCCTTTAAATGTTATTTGCCCTCATAATCATCTTCTTATACACATACATACCTAAATTAAAAACTGAAGTGCTACAGTACTTAGAGTTTTAATTTCTGATGTTTCTTTGCTGACCATGAAAAATACCCCTCCTTTCCTCTCTTGCTTACCAGGGAAACCTCTGCTGTTTAACCTGCTAGACATAAAACAGAAGCCCTGGTTCCATCTGATGCCTTCAGTTGTGTGATTGTAGGGGTGAACATTCTGCCAGTAGAACTGCAGTTTGGCTGAGGTTGTTTAAACTACAATGTCTACACCATTTCACCCAATGCCCTGATAACAGAGTCAAGGACTACTGCATCCCCACCCTTCTTCCCAGCCTTTTCATTCCTCCTCCTTGGAAAGTTTGGTGTGCTAGTGCCTGGACTGCCACCACCAGCCCCAGCTGCCTGTTGAATCCCCTCAACCAGGTCAGCCAGAAGCTGATGCCTGTTGCTGGAGTCTGCTGGCAATGGTTCTCCCTTATGACCACACCTGCTGTGTCTTTTTTCCAGTTCGATCCATGCCCATCCCTGCCACTAGAGATCACATTCTTTGACATCCTCCTCTCTACTCTATCCGGCCTTACTAACTCTGCAAGCAGGATGGTATACATCTTGCAGTCCTGACTGTGCTCCAAGTGTGTAACCATCCTGCCTGGTAACCTATACTGCCAGAAACAATTGTTAGCTTCCTGGCCCAGACCCCTCCAGCCCAACTCCCACTTCAATCAACTCCATTGGCATTGTAACCATTCATCGCTGGCTCACACAGGTACTGTATCTGACTTATAAGCAAAGCCTATTTCCACTGATTAGGTCAGTGCAAACCAGGTGCAAAGGTTGGTGCTCTCTCAGGGGCTGGCAAAAGCCCCTAAACATGAAACTTTGTTCTGTTAATATTGTAACAGAGTAGTGTTATAAGCAAAGCCCCCTGCTCTCCATGATTCCGCATCCATAAAGACACCCGCAGTAGTCACAGGGTCCACATAGTTACTCGCAGAATGTGTGTCGTGCTGTGTAAGTTTGGCTATAGAAGATTTTATCAGCCTAAACAGTACACAATAGGAATAAGAATAAACCACTCCCACCCAGTGTTCCCGCTGCAGCCACAGAATAGAGGGTACAGCATAATAACATTCAACTTTTTCAGGGGTGCAAAATGAGTTTGGAGGATACATCATACCCCTTGAAAAAAAGACTGCCGGTATGTACAATTTTAAAGGAGTATGACCTAACACAACTAGTACACCTGTTTCTGATCAAAACAGTCAATGACTGTGAGAAGCGTGAATGCGAGAAGAGTGAATGTGAGAAGAGTGAATGTGCCAGTACTGGGTAAGAGGATGTAGAGATGGAGGGTGTAGAAAGCATCTGAAAGAAAAAAAGCCAGAGGAGGTCAAGTGAGAATGGTGGGAGAGGGGGAGAGTATTACATATACACTAAAAATAATGACAGTAAGGGAAGTCTTTCTGGGCCAAAATGAATAAAAAATTAATGCAGAAGCAAACTGTTAACTGATAAGTGACTGGCGATGGGATAGTGGGCTGGTGGGTGGGCAGATCTCTCTCTCTCTGTGTCTCTCTCTCTGGACCACAATGAGCTACCTCGAAGAACTGTAATTATTTAAAAAAAATACAGTTAGCCTAATACAAATAAGTGGGTGAGTAGCTGGCATTCGGACAAGGGGTGGGATGGACTTCAGAGTAATGAAGCAGGAGAGTGTATGAGGGCCAGGACTCGGACAGGGACCCAGGCTGTCGGGCAGAAATACAGCCAGAAACATGTGGGTCGACTATAGGACTCCCAGGCAGGCACAGTCTCAGACTCAGTCAACAGTGCGATTGATAGACACCCTGACCCTCAACTACTGGAGCAGTCAAAGTTGTTTTTATGTCAGTCTGACTGTGCTAGCTCCCTGAGAGTCAGTTCAAAATATCCCTCTGGCTACAATACACCGAGTGGGACGGGATGGAGACCAGGAATGGGAAGACTAGGCCCGGTGGGAGAGAACACGTAGGCTGGGATTCAGAAATACCGGGGCTCAGGAGGCAGGCGATGAGCATCACTCTTCCTCATACTCATTAACTGGGCTGGCAAGCGGGTAATCACTCTCTCTCTGGGGCAGGGCCACAATCACAAGCTTAGTAAACTGCAAGCTAGCTGATTGCCTGACAGGCGGCAGGATAGTAGGGCAGGAGGGTGCATCACTCTTTGTAGTCTGGACCACAGTGTGTAAGCCAGCTTGGAGTCTTGGACTGTGATTAAAAAAAAAAAAAAGATCCGGCCCGGTGGCTCTGAAGGTTGAGGCACTGGATGACACACGTTGCGCCACACTGACAACCCAAGTTCGGGAACGAACTCGGGACGCCGGGAGCTGGCAGGGGAAGGAGAGGATTGAGCGTCCATGGGACTGCTCTCCTCTCCTGGGGTGGGTAACATCACTTGGCAGCGGCCCCTGGTGGACACCAGAAGCACTGCATGGGCGACGTAATAAGGGAACAACCAGAAAAGTGGAACTCGCTCCACGACTGGCCAGATGATGGCTGCTGGTCCACCGATGCCACCAAAGCCCCAAAAGAGCCATGTCATCCTGAGCAGCACCCAGGGGCCAAGTAGCTGTGCTGGCCTCCCCCCTGGCGCCTTCCCCCTCGGAGGAGGGGGACCCTCTCAGCGAAGGGTTATGCCAGGTTACCCTGGGGGTAGCTGCTATATGAGGTCGGAGGCACATGAGGGGATAAGTGGGTCGGGGGGACCTAGGTAGCTTGAAGGAGTGGCGGGGTGTGGAGCACGTAGGAGGGGAAAAAAATAGATAATACAAAAAAAAAAAGGATGGGCTCGATTTTCAAAGGGTAAAGCAGGGCTTGCATGGAGCCCTGTGTCAAGTCCATTTTTTTGCACAGCTGTGCCAAACTACTTTGACACAATCACACACCATTTTAGTACCTTGAGCACAGTTGTGACAGTTTCCTCATTTTACAGCAGCTTGCACCAAAAATTTGGTGCAAGCCCTTGAAAAGGGTCCCCCAAATGTCACAAGTTAGATCAGGGAAAAGCTGGTCTAACTTGTGGCATTTGGCACTCAAGATTGAAAATCCCAATCGCCCACCATGAGAATGCCGCAAGTCCCGTGTGCCAAACAATTAGTGCACCAGGGGATTGTCGCATTCTCGGGGCTTTGAAAATCAAGCCCCATAAATTACAAAAAATGAGTGGGTGATTGTCTGGGTGGTCGGACTCGGGAGAGGAGTCAGGATAGACTTGAGGCAGACTGGCAAGCAGGAAGACATCAGCTGGAACTCCATCCTGGGACAGAAGGCACAGTCATCGATCTCAGTCACTACGCTCTCCCTGAAAAAAAAAACATACTTCACCAGACTGTCCATTAAAACAGCTGAAGGCTGCAATCCATTTCTTCCTTAAATCAGGTGATGCCAGCCAGCTCTAACTTCCTCAGGAGTCGGGGCGGGCCTGCTCGCTCCTGTAGAGGATCTGTAAGACAGGTTGCTTTCTCCCTGGTCTTGCAGCGCATGAAGCCCATGATTCCACACAACCCCCAATGGACTACATGGCACACCCAGTTTGTAGAACTGGGAGGGGAGCTCTTATGTTCGACGAATCAGCAGCAGTCTGTGTGTAAAGAACTTCACATGCTTGCATTCACTGAACTCACATAGGCTCCTTTACATGCTGTGTACCCTCTTCATACATACTGTAGAAGGGCATGAATTTTTTTATTTTTACATGATTTACGTACATTTATACATGAATGGGAACACTGCTCCCACCCATTTCATCCTTTCCACCCAGCCAATGAAGCATCCCTCAACATAGGTCCCAAGTTTCAGCAACTGGAATGCTGGTCCAGACATGGCTGAGTGGGGGTGGGGGGGTATCCCCTCTTTGAAAATATTTTGGAAAATGATTTTGCAGTCAGGTCTTTAAAGAGTGTCACTTAGGCGGTCCACTTTTGACACTGGATACAATTTCAACCCAGCCCACACCAGATCTCCTTTGCAGTGAGTCAGGTCCTACAGTGACTAGGCAGGCCACTTTGACTGAATGCAATCAGGAAAGCTGCTTATAATATTTATTAGAACATCTTAATACACCCATCATAACCCCAGCTCACACCAGATGTCATCTGAGTGCAGACGGAGATCCTGAGGGGGATTAGCGCCTGAGGATCCAATTTGTGTCCTTTTCAGATTTTAACCAGCCTGGCCCAAGTCACAATCTGCAAGCTGCTCTTCACAGTTAGTTCATATGGTAACAGTCCCCAATTTACCCATGGCCCGCAGCACTTTTCTTATAATCACTGAATCAGTGCTTACCGAACACCAGGGGGGACTTCCTCCTTACCATCATGATTGTCCAGCGGTGACATGTTGATACGCCAGTCTTGAACCGCAGATAGTTTTAATTAAGTTACTTACCCAGTGGAATGGAAAAATCAATCGCCGCCACGAGACGTGCCACTGAGCACTGGGTGCTCAAATGGAACTGAGTGAGACCATATGGTGCAGATGCGGATTTGGCAGATGCCAACTGAGCGAGGCCGGGAATGAGTGCTGTGAGCGCGTGCTCAACTCAGCTATACTGCACACGCATGAAGACTCTGACTTGGCAGCTCATGCATTTTCCTGGTTTTGGAAAGTCGGTGCTGATCTGATGGTTTAAATGTTACTTTGTGGGTCTGACCAGCAAAACGCTAAACACTTGGAGGCTATGCTCAAGCCCGTCTCTGCCACAGACAATGTTTTTAATATGGTGCAGTGCATGTTAGAGTAGATGCTTGCCAGTCTGGCAGTTGTCCCAGGGCTAACTACAGTCCTCTGGGACTGTATTTATCCCTGGGAGGACAGTGGGATCAGCAAACAAAAAATCAGAACTTGTAAAAACTCTTTATTTGCACAACAGGCTACTGAATCTCCACTTACTGCAACCCAGCTCTGACACCAGTTGCAGGGAATTCTAAGATTTTTGGTTGCAGCAAATGTCAGCCTAAGATTAAACAGAATCCAGTTTTTGCAATCTACTATACTGCAGTAAATATTAGGTAAAGAAAGTGTTTTTGCACACTAACTGCAAATTTGGATCAGCCCCACATTTGGGTGTGGGGTTGTTAGTGCTGACTGTTCCTGTTTAAAGAAGTCAAAAGGGGAAACAACTGACTGATTACATTTGTGTGGTGGAAGTTTGGGCCCTCGTCTCATCCCAACCTTGCTGGTGCACCCAAAAACTGTGTAAGCACCCTCTGGGAGCTTACTAGTTAACTTTGGTTGCTAAGTGCAGTTAGGCTGGTTGCTAAGTGTAGCTAGGCAGGAAGGGCTGTGGTGCCATTAGATCTAAGATGTATGCTTGCTTGCTTACTGCAGGTGGGGCCCATTTCAGAGGGTATAAATAGGAGAGAGAAAGATTATTTTCTGGAGTATTCTGAGAGAGAGAGAGAGACCAGGAGAGAGGAGTCGGGGGGTTCGACCCAGGTTCGGCCTAAAGGCGCGGCAGGGCCGGGGTGGGCCGCTTGCCTCCCCGGCCCTCCTCCCTCAAAGATCCGCATATGAGAAGTGCAGCAGTTTGGGCCATGAAAGTGAAGGGGGAGAAGCTGTAACTGAAGGAAGGGGCCTGTCAGTGTGTGTGGGAGCCAAAGCCTGGAGAGTAAATGAAGTATGGAGGCCCACCAAGTGAACTTCGGCACCTTGGTAGGGTAAGCACTGATGGGGCCTGTGTGAACTGAAGTAGTCTCACCCATGGGCGAGTGCAATGTGTGGAGTCAGTGTGTGTCCTGTGAGTGGGCCTGCTATGGCAAATTTGGCCTGGGGTGTGGTCCAGGGGTGGCAGCCTGGACTGTTGTGGATGTAGTAGTGGCAGCATTACCCCTTTCCCCTGACTGGTGGCCACTACAAAGTTGAGACTCCCACGTTGGATAGCCTGTGGAGGCAGGGAAAGGTCCATGTGGGAAATGGTTGGTTGGGACCCTGGCAAGGTGGCAGACTGTCTGAGTGCTCTGTGTGGCACAGCCAATTAGTCCCCTGGGTGAAGGCAGTCCAGAAATTGGAATCACTGCAGGAGTGGAAGTGCTGTTGGTTTCAGGGCCAGGATAGACACTGGGGGGAACTATTGTAGGCAAGTGGCCTCAATGATTGGGTGTCCGGAAGGTCTTCGGTGGTTTGATTCTTGCTAAAGAACACCAGTTTGACTCATTTAAGACCTGAAAGTGAAGGAAATGCTCCAAGTAATGTAAGGTACCCCCCCCCCCATGAAGAAAGTGCATGGGAAGGCCAAGTTTGGAAGAGGGAGTGATGAGAGAGTAGAAACGTCTCATGCTGTCATGGTCCCTTGTGAATGCCTGGTGTTTTGGGAATTAAGGAATGTGGAAAGGAGCCAAAGAGGCCTGAGCAAGGATTTGACTGGAAAGAAGAGAACTGGAATGGAAGTGCTGCTAAGTACAATCTACCTCTAGGTGTGTCCTGATTCAGGCCACAGTATTGCTGCTGCCAGGAATGAAGCCCTGTTGGTGCAAGGGATTATTTGCATGAAATAATTCAGTCAGTTGGCAATAGAGGCTGTTGCAGGAAGAAAAGTAGGTGTCCGCTTATGGATGCCCCATCATGTGTGTTTACCCCCACGCTCCATGGAGTGACTGTTTCTGCTTATTAATGGTTTATTAAATGGGATCCCCTGTTTCTGATAGAGAAGGTCCAGAGGAGGGCTACAAAGATGATAGCTGGTCAGCAGGGTAAGACATATGAGGAGAGGTTGATGGCACTGAACATGTACTCCCTGGAAGACAGGAGTGAGAGAGGGGGCATGATTGGGACCTTCAGGTACTTGAAAGGGATAAATAAGGAGAGTCTTTTTAAGCTGAGTGGCAACCATAACACGAGGGGGCACCATCTTAAGCTGGAGGGTGGGAGGTTTAGGAGGGAGGTCAGGAAGCACTTCTTCACAGAGAGGGTGGTGAACACTTGGAATGCACTGCCGGATGAGGTCATCTCGTTGAAGACAGTGAGCAGCTTTAAGAGAGGCTGGGATAGGCATAGGGAGAAGGTAAGGATCATGGGTAGGGAGGATGGGAGGAGTGGGGAGGGAGGGCAGGAACAGTAGCTCAAGCTGTGGACCCTGCAATACGAGCAGACTTGATAGACCAAAGGGCCTTCTTCTGCTGGCTTCTTTGTATGTGCGTATGTATGTAAGTTCTGGTGTTTGCCTTGTTTGTTGGACAAACTGTTTTGCGGTTAGAGAAGTTTGCCTGCACAGCCAGCCACTAGTGTACTCCAGATCCCAGTGAACTATCACACCATCGAGGGGGCATCGAGAAGCCTGCCCGGTGAACTATCACACCATCGAGGGGGCGTTGAGAGGCCTACCTGGTGAACTATTACACCATCGAGGAGGGCATCGAGAGGCCTGCCTGGTGAACTATCACACTATCGAGGAGGGTGTCGAGAGGCCTGCCCAGTGAACTATCACACCATCGAGGGGGCATCGAGAGGCCTGCCTGGTGAACTATCACACCATCGAGGAGGACGTCGAGAGGCCTGCCTGGTGAACTATCACACCATCGAGGAGGGCATCAAGAGGCCTGCCTGGTGAACTATCACACCATCGAGGGGGCGTCGAGAGGCCTGCCCAGTGAACTATCACACCATCGACGAGGGCATCGGGAGGTCTGCCTGGTGAAGACTGTCTACAAAGGCCATCAGGCAGAGTTGGCAAGGCCAGGCAGCTGAAGGTCTGCATCATCCCACCAGTGCGCTGTCCCTGCATCATTTGGCAGCCAGTGGGCACCTCTAGATGGAGCTAATCCATCACCAGCATCACCCGTGGGAATTCAGGTACTGTTTTTCCTGTTATTATTTCTGGACTGTATTTACTTGGGTTGTACAGTGCCCCAACTCCCACCAATTTACCATCCAGATACCCATAGACACAGGGAAGGGGTGCTTACAACTGTAAGGATGACTCTGTAATATTGAATCATTAATGTGCTGCAGCACTTTATCCACTGTCGCAGAACTTGACCTGACTGTTCCCTGGAAGTTCTGAGTCTCTATTTTAGAAGTTAGATATTTATAGTGTTGTGGAGAACGGGGGCGTTGCTTACAAGGCAGCAAGCCCCACCACCAGTTTACTCCATGTTGAACCTGGTTCCCTCAGCACAACGTCCTGGGCTTCAACAAACCAGTTTAAGCTGGAACTTAATACCTGGCTACTTTGCACACACTTGATCCAATTGCTCCAGAAATTCTTGGGACCTTGAATTTAAAAAGAATCACCTGGCCCTTTAGAATAAGTTAGACCTCAGGGCCGGCCCGCCGGCACAGTGGTTGGATTTCCGCTTGGGACACCAGTGACCCACATTCGGGAATGGACCTGGGAACTGGAGGGCCAGCCAGGGGAGAAGGATTGAGCACCCTCATGGCTGCTGTCCTTCTCCGGGGAGAGGGTTGGGATGAACGCCCGGTGCGCGGAGGGACTCTTGGCAGAGGCCAGGAGGAATTTCTGCTGCCAGCGCCTGATCTACAGAGGGGCAGGGCAGACGCAGGTCATCATTGCACGTCCCCGCCTCTGAGAACATAAGGAGGAAAAATAAATTCTTGCAGCCGCCACAAGTGGTGCCCACCCCTGGCCCCGATTAGCCTCCAGGACGGCTCCCGAACTGGTCCCAAGATTACGGCACTGAGCTCAGGTACTGTAACCCCACCCCAAGGGGCAAGCCAGGGGTATCGTGAGACGTGGCCAATTTGGAGGTGGGGGTACAGGGGTCCGTGACAGAGTTGATGAATCGGCAGCTGCGGGCAGCAGAAAGGGCAAATAAAAAAAAAAAAAGAATAAATTAGACCTCCTTCTACTCCTAAATGAATATACCTTATCTTAACTCTTAAGGTTTAGCATTCCCTCACACTCCCCCTTATTTACCCAATTTAAACTGCCCTTACACAAATTACAAATCTGTCTCTCCAAAAATTAAACACCACTCACTTCTCATACAGTAATGTGAGTTACAGTACTTTCAAGGCTTTCTTGGCAGAAAATGTTATGCCATACTCACTCCATTGGCTTATATCAAGGTCCTCCCACGTTGTCTACTAGCCAGTGCATAAAATGGATCAAAAAGAATCTGGGACTTTGGCTTTCGGTCAGGTCTCTGACATACTTGTAACACAGGTTTATTTAAAACAGACCTGGTCTCATCCTGGTTCTGCTCTTAGCATTAAAATGCATAAATACTGGACTAGCCCAGTGGTGCGGTGGGCTAAGGTTGCCTCACCACCTGCCATATTGACGATCCAGGTTCAGAAATGGATGAGGGTCACTCTGGGGCTGACCAGGGGAAGGAGGATTTAGTATCCCATGGACTGCTCTCCTCCTTCAGGGAGGAGGGTTGGTGTGTCTCGCAGCACTACTACCACCTAGTGGAGGCTAGGTGGCACAACAGGCAAGTGCCAAGGGAAGGGGACCTGATGCAGATGCCTGTAATGTAATGTGCGTGTCAGCACTTCCCCGTATGCATCATTACATGTAACTTGGCCCTGGGGGGAACCTAAAGAAGAAAAACAGGAGGATAACCTCCCTGGCTGGCAAGAGGATGGCAAAACCTCACAAGTTTGCACTATCGACTGAGTCACCCACCCACCACACAGGGGTTCAGGAAAGTGGTTGGGTAAGTCCAAGATAAGGTAGGTGATGGGGAAGGGGTCGGGTCCTGATGGAGGCTGGTGGAGCATAAAAGGTGCACAAAGAAATTATGAAAAAAATGTGTGAATTTGAATCCTTTATTAGCTGAGTCCATTGAAGCAGAATTGAAATGAGATGGGTCCTGGTGTGCATGTATGTCCCCAAAAAGTAGTAAATTCCTCCATCTTCAGGCCCCAGAGTCCCTATGTGGGTGCAGATTTGCAGTTCACTCTCTCAGGGGGAAGTCCACATTATATCAGGATGAACCAACCATCGTTGTTATTTGCAGAATTTCCTCAGGGGAAAATGTGAGGAGGACTTGAGCATCAGGGAACCTGCTGGTGCAATTAACAGTTTTTTTAATCTTTTACAACATCCAGGATGGGAGGGGAGGTCATGGCATGTACCTTGAATGAACAGGACCTAGGTTATGACAGCATGGAAGAAGAGGTCATGGCGTGTACCTCGGAGGAAAGGTACCTAGGGGGTCATCATTACGGACAACCTGACAGTAGCAATCCAGTGTTCAAGGGGGTAGCCCATCAAGATAGTGAGTATGCAATGGTGATGAGTCAAAATGGCACACAAATTACAGCAAGTGCTGTATCAGTGACCGACAATCCCCCCTCCCCAAGGTCTGCCCCCCTCGGAGTTGTTACATTAAGTAAGGGTGTGTGTGGGGCACAGACCCCCACAAGGGGGGTGTGGGGGGCAAAGTCCCTGCAAACAGAAAGGTCGCTAAAACAGCACTCGCTGTAATGTAGTGCCTTTTTGCACCTCACCATTCCCATATTCACTATCTTGACGTGGAACTGTTCAAGGGTCATGGGGAGAGGGAACAGGATGATAGACTGCATAGGGAGTAGGGGTAGCAAGCAGAAAGCAGGAGGTGGTACTCCCCCTTTACAAGTCATTGGTTCATCCCACCTTCAGTATTTTGTACAGTTCTACAGTCCTGGAAGCAATCAAGATGATAAAGGGGTAGCAGAAGAGGCCTTTTTTAAAAGGAAAGACTGAAGGGCATCGACATGTACTCTGAACAGGAGAGCCAGAGGAAACATGATAGAGACCTTTAAATACCTCCAGGGATACATTCTATTTATTTATTTAGTTATGTAGTTATTTATTTATTTGTTTATGTATTTCAAAAGTTTTACCTGGAAAGACATACTGAAGCTGGCCCGCCACCGCTTGCGACGCCAATGACCCAGGTTCAGGAATGAGCCTGGGTCATCAGAGGGCTGGCCAGGGAAGGGGAGGGTGGCTGAGCATCCCATGGATGCTTGCCTCATCCATGGGTGGGAGGGAGTTGGACTTCGCTGCACTATCGCCACCTGGCGAGGTTGTCGGCGGCATGACACACAGGCACCGGCCTGGTCTTCCCAGCATCTATGGGTGGGGACAGTCACAGGAGGAAACACCTCTCAACCAAAACAGGATGCCATCCTCCACCCAGTGCAGGCTCTGCACCACTGACTGGGTGCTCCACTGTGAAGACTGAAGCTTCAGCTCTGTCCAAGAGATAAAGGTCCAGCTCCCCAGCAGCCCTTCCCATTAGGGGTTATCCATGGGGGATCCAGGGAGTGGATGTAAGTCCCAGAGAAGGTGGGGGACGGGGCTGGGCAGGTGGTAGGGACTGATGGGGGCCAGCTGGGACTGAAGGAGAATAAAAAACAGTAAATTTTAAAAATAGGAAAGCCATTCTGAGCTGATAACAGCTTTTTTTTTAGATGCATCCTGGGGTGGAGGGGATGGAAGGCAGTATAAGAGGAGAAAAAAAATAAATAGCAATTAACAGCATTATAAAATGATAGCCTTGTACAAGCAGTACAGAATATTAAAAGAAACATAGAAATGTAGACTTTGATGGCAGATAAGGACCGCCTGTCCCACCCAGTCTGCCCATATCCCTACCTATTGGATAAGCTGCATATCCTAGTTTTACCACAGCCTACTTCCTCCTATCTCCCACTACAATTGCCTTATGTCTGTCCCATGCATTCTTAAATTCCCCCACTGTTTTTGACCCCAAGACCTCCTAAGGAAGGCTGTTCCATGCATCCACCACCCTCTCCAGGAAAAAATACTTCCTCATGTTGCCCCTGAGTCATCCCCCTCTATCTTCAAATTGTGCCCCCTTGTTCTTACACATCTCTTTTTTTTTGTTTGTAATTATTATTTATTCTCCCCCTTCCCCTCCGAAGTCGCCTCTTCAGAAGAGCCAATTGAGCCTGTCCCTACCCCCGTCCTACTCACCAGTCAGGATCCTCCATCATGCTGCGGTTTACCCCGCGCAGGGGTCTGGGTAGAGAGCACCCAGACTTCTTCAAGTCTCGTCAGCACCCAGTCACGGCTGGGCAGGCAGCGGCAAATTGGGGACCTAGCCTGACTCTCCGCTTCCACCCGACCAAGGGTTTTTTCCAATTTTCAGAGACGGACTTGACGTGGCACTCCCCAGCATCAAGGTGAAGGTGCCGATGCTCCCAAAGTCCCACCCCAAGTTCCCATCCCGAGCTGAATTAGTCCCATGGCCCTCTCGCCCTGACCAATTGCGCCCCAGTGACTCAGCAGCTGTCGTGCCCCGGCCTCCGCCAGGTGTCACCGCTGCCAGTATAGTCCACCTCCCCCAGAGAAGGTGGAGCTGCCGGACGCTTGAGTTTCTCCCCCACAACCCCCGGCGGCCTGAGCTCGTTCCCGAACCTGGGTCACCAGCGTGGAGCAAGGTGTGGCATCCAGCGCCTCAACCCTCTGCGCCACCAGGCCGGCTTTTGCACATCACTTTTTTGAAAGATGTTACCCTCTTGAACTCTGTTGATTCCCTTGAGATACTTGAACATTTCTATCATGTCCCCCCTCTCCCTCCTTTCCTCAAGGGTATACATGTTAAGCTCTTTTAGTCTCTCTTCGTATGGCTTCTGGTGCAGACCCTACACCATTTTAGTTGCCCTCCTCTGGACTGCCTCCATCCTGTCTATGTCCTTGCAGAGATGAGGTCTACAGAGCTGCATGCAGTACTCCAGATGGAGTCTCACCAACTGTCTGTACAGAGGGATAACAGCTTCCTGTTTTCTACTGATGATGCCTCTCCCTATGCATCCCAGTATCTCCCATCCTTCCTTACTGCCTTCAAACATTGCTTCCCTGCCTTTAGGTCATCTGATATGACTACCCCCAAGTCCCTTTCCATTTTTATTGTCGTTAATACCTCCCCCCCTCCCCCTACTGTGTATGCTTCCCTTGGGTTTTTGTTTCCCAGGTGCATTACTTTGCACTTCTTTGTACTGAATCTAAGCTGCCATACTTTTGACCATTCCTCCAACCTTTCCAAGTCCCTTTTCATCCTTTCCACCTCCCCCCCCTTGTGTATCACCCTGTTGCAGATCTTTCTGTTGTCTGCAAAGAGGCATACTTTTCCTTCCAGTCCCTCCGCAATGTCACCTATAAAGACATTAAAGAGGACTGGTCCCAGTAATGAACCCTGTAGTACCCCACTAACAACCATCCTTTCTTTGAAGTGGACTCCATTTACTATTACCATTTTTTACCCAGGTTACCACCCTGGGACCCACTCCCAGGCTGGCTAACTTGTTTATTAATCTTTTGATAAAAGGAGACTAATCTTAAACATGACATGGCAAAACAGTACAAGATGCATGCAGTAGATAAAAATTGAGTTTGGACAGGCAGGAGGGAATTATCCCAACAGGCATTGGGGGGGGGCAATAAAGCCAGTGCAATATGAGTAGTGGGGAAAGAGATCAGATAAGTTAAGGGGTTATGGACAGTTGCAGCTGGGAGTAGAAAAGTCATGAAGAAGAGACTTCAGGGAGAAGAGGAAGAGCGGATAGACAAGGGAAGAGTGGACCAAAGTTTAGGAAAGTGATATGAGAAGGCAGCTTAACCAACAGTAGATTTCTTGGATGGAATAGAAAGGGAATCAGAAATATTGCTGAATGGGGACAGGATGGAGTTTGGGAAGCATTTTAGGTTGAGTACAATGTGATTACAAGAGGAAACACAATGAAGTTAGAGGGAAGAAGTTTTGAGAGGGAGGTGAGGAAGCATTTCTTCACAGAAAGGGTGGTGGATAGAGGGGACAGGTTGCCTAGGGGGTGGTAGGAGCAGAGACAGTGATGGGATTGAAGCATGCATGGGACAGGCACATGGGTATCAGTAAAAAGAATAATCACCCGGAGATGGTGGGGGAAGCTGGGGCTGCATAGGGCCCCTTGACACCACATAGTGTAGGTATTATTAGGGCAGACTGAATGGACCTTACATTCCTTTTCTGATAACAAAAATCTTTGCTTCAACCCCTTTTGCAACCTGGTTTAATGAAAGCTCTGTAGTGTAGCATGGTGTAGCATAGTTGGGTGCACTGTCAACTACATGTAAACTTCTTCAGAGGTTATGGGTGACTCAGTCCTGAGATATACAGATGGGCGAGTGTGCCACTTAGACAAAGTAAGTGGATTCTCTTGTATGCCAAGAGTCAGAATAAGAGATAGTGCTGAAAGGATTGATAGACTATTGGAGGCCCTTGGAGAGCAACCCTGGTAGTGGTACATGTTTGAACAAATGATACTAGTGTCAGGAACAAAGGTCAGATCATAAGAGACTTCCTGAACCTAGGACAGAAGATAAAAGAGAAGAAAGCAGAAATTGTGTCAGAGATGTTACCAGTGTTACTTTTCATCTCCACTGCAGTCACTTCAGACTTGTTAAGGGGATGTGCCACGCTACTGCAGCCACCAGGTGGCATAATTTATAAACTTGAGAACTGCATAAGCAAACACTTACCTTTGGCTTTGGGTCAGTGTTTGCACTCTCAGTTCGTGCTTATGTCCAACCATGCCCCCAGACAGCACTCCAGAGGTTGAAGGACATACTATGCACTGTGGTAATGCACCCAGTCGATTTCTGTGAGTTTGCAACAGAAGTTGCTACACACTTGTACTACACAGGCATCTAGCACACCCGGACCTTCTGTGGATGGGGCACGTATTACAATCCCTCTGAGGCAGATTTTCTGAATCAAGGCTAAGCAATAGAATGTCCTGACTTCTAAAAGTGCATTTGGAAGAAATTTGATCTGGGCTGTCAGTACAAGATCTCATTTATTTTACAGGAAAGGGTCATACCTGAGAATAAATGAAATGTTAGGAATGAGAAGACACCCTGTGGCCCATCAGCCTCATCCTTTATTAGCAGTTTCCCACAGGTTGCATCTAAATGGTTTCTGACTGTCCCCAAAGTTTAGCCACAATGACCTCATTTAGAAGGCTGTTCTGCACACTTGTTATCCTCTGAATAAACTTGACTCACAGGATAGTGTCATATCCTCGGGGTAAAGAAACATTTTCTAACTTCTCTGCTGCATTTGCTTTCCTTCAGCTTCCATTTACGCCCGCTAGTTCTATTTGTTTAGCCGAGTCTGAAACAGTAACTTATGTTGACCTTATTGGCACCCACTAGGATTTTATAAACTTCAATTAAATCATTACTTCACTATCTTTTTTCTAGAATAAAGATCCAGCTCTTTTAATCTATCTTCACAGAGCGTACAGTTTAATTATGAGCGCAGTCTAGTTGCTCTTTTTAATTCCTTCTCTGGTGCCACAATGTTTTTTTGCAGAGAGGTGACCAGAAATTAAAGTTACGTACATACTGTAGCTGTTGGTCTTCCAGAATCTCTTTAAAATTGTTTACCACTTATGGATCTGGGGCCAGAGACACTAGGACCCTGCGGGAGCAAATTGTTTTGTTAGGAGGGAGCCAGCTACGGCTAACTGAGCACAATGCCAGTGCACCCCAATGTAGTGCCAATTGCCAGCTACTAACCATTACCAGCTCCCTCACTCACCCCAGTTCTGTTTGCCAGGAGAGAAAGAAAGTGGGGAAAAAGGAGAGTGAGCTAAGAAGTTTCCTAGCCCAAAGGGATAAGGAAAGGCTATAGGAATCTATAGAAACAACAAAATAAAACCCAACTGCCAACCTTGGGATAGAGAAACAGGGTACACTAGGTGGCATAAAGGAATAGTTGGGAATGAATCAGAGCCACACACCACTAGCCAGACAGGAGACAGATAGTGATATTAAAGGCAGCAGCCCTGAAACAAGTGGTGGCAGAAAGGCAAGAGGTGGTGCCAGAAATTGGGCCCCCCTTGTAACTGAGATGGCATAATGTGCTGAAACAGGAATGAAACACATGGGGCCTGATTTTCAAAAGTTCTGCAAATGCCACAAACCCCTGGTGCACCGATCATACGGCGCAGGGGGCTTGCCGCATTCTCTTGGCACTGATCAGAATTTTCATCCCTGTACGCCAAATTCCTCAAGTTAAACCAGCAACCCCCAGTCTAACGTGTGCCATTTAGGGGACCCTTTTTACGGGGCTTGCACCAAATCTTTGCCGCAAGGTGCTGTAAACCGAGGAAGCTGTCGCAACTGTGCCCAATGTACTAAAATTGGGTGCAGCTTCGTCAAAGGAGTTTGGTGCAGCTGCACCAAACAACAGGGTTGAAGCAGAGTTTGATGCAAGCCCAGCATCAACTTTGGAAAACTGTGCCCATAGACTTCTGGGAAAAAACAACCTCATGTTACCAGATAGAGGACTGAATGGATAGTCAGTTAAATATGTCCCTCTTTTCCTCACCAGGGAAGGGAGTCGAGATGTCTTCAGCTCCCCAGCACCCATAAGGGCAGGGGGCTAGCAGCCCAGCTGGCATAAAGGACGCAAAAGGGGCATACCAACTGAAAGATAGTCTGACAAATTCAGAAGAAAAAGATATCAGAGAAAATTACCTGTTTCTTCTGCAACCACAGGGATATACCCTGTGTGAGAGCTAGTGTCCAGTGATCCAGCTCACTGAACAGCACCTCCCACAGGCAGTGTAACTGCCAAGTGGAGTTAGACTGGCCAGTGCCCACTGATTGCATTTAGTAACTAATCTGGATACACTCCAAGAAAGGGGTATAGCCCGGGCAGGGTGAAGGAGAATAAGAAAGGGAGGAAGGAGATATCCTCTTTTTTTTTTCTTTTTGGTTGGCATGATGGCCCTGAAAAGGACCCTCTCCCCAGTTTTAAATTGTTTTTATTGGTGAGACTGCAGGCTCAGCAACGAGCTCCCAATCCCATTTCTGTATTTTTTGGAAAGCCGCCGTAAGGACTGCAGTTGGGGAGATGCCCTAGCACTAGGAGTGCCAGCCAGCACTGACAGGGTGAGCTGCCCACAGGCCTTGGCTCTGCTGGAGTGGGGGATGGTGGGAAGGGGTGGTAATCAATAGTGAAGATATTCTGGAAGATCAACAGTTATGATAAGTATGTAGCCTTCATATCTTCCAAGAATCAATCTTCATCATTAAGTCCCACCTATAGGTCAGAGTGCCAAGCTTTCCCTTCTACTGAGGGAGGAGCTGGCTCACCCTGGGTGCAACAGATTCCCTCAGCAATCTGCTTAAGGGAGAACACCTGAGGGCAGGGGCTTCTTACAGGTCTGACGAGACCTGAGACTGGTCAGGGCCAGGCGGGCAATCCTGTGGAAGGGTTCCCCGAAGGTTCCCACCTGACCCTAGGGGAGAAGTGAGCCCTCTGGAAGTGTGAGTTAAGCACCTTATGCTGGGCCAAAGGTGTCATTCTGGAGAGGTGAAGCCATGTCATCTGCCTGATGCAGAATACAGTTCCTGCTAACCCAGAGGCCTCCTCGTTGGCATTGTTCAATGCCTTGGACTGGTGCCAAGCTACTTTCAGGCCCCAAGCAGAAAGGTCAATGGCCTACCTGACTGACTTGCTTTGGTGCAGTGCAGCTAAGAGCTGATTTAACTGCAACCATAGGCACTGGTTGAAGGTCACCATATGTGGCCGGCATGCAGAGATGCATATGAGGGCATGTGCTGAAGTGAAAGCCTTCCTGGCAAGAGCATGCATCTGAGTGGAATCTGACTCGGGAGGTCAGTCATGCATGAGATGTCAAGGCTCAATGAGGTCTGCAGTACTTCAGTACCCGAATAGGATTGAAGTATCTCACCTGCGGACCCTCTGGGTGCACAATATTGCATAAGGAGGTCCCTGGGGATGGTTGGACATGAGAAGGGATGCCTTCACACTGCCCTGGATGCTTCCTCAAAGGCTCTAGGCCATGTAGGAATGACAACTGAGTTGACATTGGGAACTCCAAGGAGCCCCAGTGGCAGGACTGCTGGACTGCAGATTGTGAATGCATTCAAGTAGAGTGCCTGGAGCATCTCCACCAAGAATATCTGGTACAATACATACTCAGTGGCCAGAGGCAGGTGGATTGATGACTAGTTATCTTTTGAGGAGGACATCAATGGAGATGAGGTGTCGACTCCAGGGACTGCTTGGTGCTGGTGAGAAGGGCCTCAACTGGGCCCTATCAGACTCCACCCTCTGGGCTACCATCTGACCCCAAGTCAGTGTCACCTCCAGCACCAGACTCAGGGTCGATGACAACCTCAGAGATGGGTTCGCTCCTGTTGCTGCAGTCAGCACTGCCCTTTGTACTGGGATAGCCATCAGCTTCCATGTCCTCCCTAGAGTCATCACCCACTCCAGTGTCACATATGGTACCAGAGTTAAGGACTACCCTGGGGATGACATCATGACCGGTACCTTGCCCAGAACCAGGCGCCTCATCCAGAGTGCCTCATCCAGAGCCGCTACAAACAGTGTCAGAAGGGGGCCAGGTTTCATCTCCAGTGCCACCTGTCACATTGTCACCATGAACAGTGACAAAAGCAAGAGTGATGTTGGAGGATGACACTGAGGTGTAGACCCAGTGTATAGCTGGGGCCTTGCCACCAGGGACATCTGCAGCTCCAGGCAGACAGACTGTGGAGAATTCTCAACCAGCCACCCAGAAGGTGCATGTTGTCACACAAAACTAACCATCAGGGCCTCTGATGCCTCAGCATGGTGAGGTCCAGGAGGATCCTGTGCTTCTGTGGAACCAGAGTTCCCAGGAAGAGGCCCAGGGGAAGGGCCTAAAGACTAAACCTTAGACCTCTGTAGATGGGGATGGGATGACCCCACATCATCGCATGGTTCTCTAGGGTGTGGTGGTTCATCGGGAAGCAGGTGTTGCATGTATCCATGTCATGCTCTGGCCCAAGGGCGGCTGTGCAGGACTGACGTTGGTCCAAAGCAGCTATGGGTTTCCCACAGGGGCAACGTGTTGTGGGAGGCTGTCAGACTTTTTTCAATAATTTAGTCCCTTTCTTTTTGGACTTTGGCATCGCTGAAAATAGTAAAGAAAACTGGCACTGTGAAAGTCAGAAAAAATAGCAGTGATGCAGTAGAAAATACAGTAATGAGCTGAACTGAGGTGCTGCCACTCCCATGGTGTGCACTCAATGGCAGGAAGAACAAAGCTGAGGAGAGTGAGGGAGCTGGCAAAGGTAATCCACTGGCATGCAGCACCAAGTGTGGGTGCCCAGGTGCCTTGTTCAGCAGCCATGACCAGCTCCCACCTAGCACAAACATTTAATCCAGTGGGTCCAAGTGCCTTTGGCCTGAGACCCATAAGTAGCAGGCAATGTTGAGGTTTGATTCTTGGAAGATCTGGATCCAGTATTTTTTTTTTCAAATTCTATTTTTGCTCCCCCCAGAGGGGAAATCTCTCCGGCATCCACCCACTCTCAGAGCTCTACCTCCTGCCTGAGGCACGCAACCCCTCACCCCGTACCAACCTGGCAGACCCCCCCCCGGCTCTGCACCCTCCGAGGTAGGGCCACCCTATCCTCCCAAGGTGCTCTATCTATAATCTAATTTGCTAGGTGGATGGGGGGAGGACGCGAGGAGAGGTGTCCAGCATTGGAGTGTGGCTTCCAGGAGCTAATGGTGCCTTCGCCTATGCCCACCGGCGGGGATTTTCTTAGTTACGCCCAACCCCCCCCCAGAGCCCGGACGTGCAATGGCGTCTGACATCATCCGCCATGGCTCTGCATCCCCACTACTCTAGCCCTAGAGCGTAGCAGTGCCTCCAGCTTCCACCAGGGGCCACTGCAGTGCCGGGCTGTCCCTGGAACCCTCCCCGAGAGAGGAGAGCGGTCCTATGGACACTCAATCCTCTCTCTCCCTGCCAACCTCCGGGCAGCCCAAGCTCTTTCCCAGACCCGGGTCGCCAGTATGGTGCAAGGTGTGGCGTCCAGCACCTCAACCCTCAACGCCACCAGGCCGGCCGTGGATCCAGTATTCTAAGCAAGGTCTAACCCCTGGTCTAACCAAACCATTCTGTAAACTTAATATAACACCTCTAGCCTTGTATTCCACACCCTCAGTTATGCCCACCAACATTTTAAAGAGGATAGGAAAGCCTTTTCTTTATGTGCGTGTAAGCCCATCCCCCTTCCCATCAATATTGGGGGCTTCCCTCAAGGACTCACAGGCCCCTTTGTTGCCTTTCCCCAGCCTGGACCTCCCTAATTTTATTTTATTTTTTTTGTTCTTTGATAACCGGATAAGGCCCACTAGGCACAACTGCCTGTTTTCAGGGGTGACCTGGGAGCACTGGGCGGTTAGGTGACTTACTCAGAGTCACACAGTATGCAAGTGGAGGTTGTGAGAATCAAACTCAGGTCTGGTCTGCTGGATGTATCAAGCTCGTTCACACATCATTCCTCTAACCTCTAGGCTATACTGCCAGCTATCATTCTTTACTCTTCAGACACCCAAAGAACTGGTCTGGACTGTTGGAGTGGGGGACCAGCAGGGCACTAACACCTTCCAGGAGTTCCAGGTGGGAGTTGAGTACAGGCTCCACAATCTTTGTGACTGGAGCCCAGGGGTCAACCGTATCCTTTTTTTGCACTAGCCAGCGGGGCAAGTTGATTCAAAATTGCACTAGCCCGCAGATGGTTGCACAAGCCCTCAATTAAAATGGTAAATTTTGATCACTTATACAGAAAACAATGCAAGACAAGAGATACTCTGATTATTGCACAGTTACCCTGCTCCCACATTGCTTTCTGCCCCAGCAGAAAAAAAGACTGCAGTGCTATCACACACAGTGAGTCCCCCTCCCCCCCTACTGTTTTGTACCATGGCCTCCTGTCTTCCTCTTTCTGCCCCCCCCACCACCACCACCACCAGAGGACATCACAACAGCAAATGTTCAATCATGCAATCCCAGCTCTGCACACACAATGTTATTCATTTATTTAGTCATTCAGAAAAGACCTTTGAGCACAAGCTGTTTTACAAAGGTTCTATGTCTTAGATTGAAAAACAAAGTACAATAAGAGAAAGCAAAGGTATATCACAATGAACATTACAGCTTGGTTTCATATGTACCAACATATGAATGTGCCAGCAGAAACAGATCACCTGGTCTATCTAAGTCTGCTCGAGTGTGCAGCCAACACCCCTAGTTTGCAGCTGCCTCACCCCCCTCCCATTTGTCATCCCACTGCCACCCCCCACATCCTCCACCCACACTCTCCCCTGTTCCCTGTCCCATGCCCTTTTGAAGCTGTTCACAGATTTACATGATACCACCCATTCTGGTAGGGCATTCCATTTTGCTACCACCATCTCTGAAATAATGTCTCCTCATTTCCTTCCTAAATCTTCCCCCTCTATTCTTAGCCTGTGCCCCCTGGTGACCCTCCCCCTCCTTAACTTAAAAACCCCATCTGCCCTATACTTACTGATTCCCCTCAGATACTTGAATGTCTCTATCATGTCCCCCCATCCCTTCTATCTTCCAGAGCATACATATTTAGGTCTCCGGCCTGCTGTCACAGTCTCTTCCCTCCATTCTACATATCATCTTTGTTGCCCTCCTCTGCACCCCCTCCAGTAGCCTGATATCACGTTGTAGGTATGGCCTCCAAAACTGCACACACTACTCTAAGTGTGGCCTTACCAGCGACCTGTAGAGGGGCAAGATCACCTCTCTTTGCCTGGAGGAAAACCCCCTCGCTATGCACCCCGAGGATTTTGTTCACTTTTGCAGCCACTCTCCTGCACTGGGCAGTGTTGCTCATGGTCCCTGTTATCATTACCCATAGGTCCTTCTCCTCCTCCTCAGTGATCCCCAGCTTAACCCCCCTCCCAAGCCAGTATTTTCTCCTTGGGTTCTTCACCCCAAAGTGCATAACCTTACACTTCTTTGCATTGAACCCCAGCTGCCACCTCTCTGACCACTCCTCTAGCTTGCGTAGGTCTCCCTGCAGCTGCTTCCATCCCTCCTCTCCATCCACCACTGCTCCGATTTTGGTGTCATCAGCAAACAGACTTACCTTGCTCACCACCCCGTGTGCAATGTCTGATATGAAGAGCCCAAACAATACTGGCCCCAACACAGAGCCCTGTGGCACCCCACTTGTCACCGGCCTTGGAGTTGAGAGCTCCCCTCTCACCACCACCCGTTGCAGCCTGCTACTCAGCCAGCTTGTAATCCAGTTTATTATTTTTGGCCCTACCCCTTCACCAGTTAGCTTCCTCCCAAGCCACCCATGAGGCACCAAATCAAAGGCCTCGCTGAAGTCCAAGTAAAGAACATCCACCGCATGACCCTTATCCAGCTCACCTGTCACCCACTCATAATATTGTATGAGGTTGGTTTGACAAGACTTCCATGAAACAAACCCATGCTGCCTCACTTCCTGAAGGCCATTGTCCTCCAAGTATGACACCAGTCTTTCCTTTAGTATCATTTCCATGAGTTTGCACACTTTGCAGGTGAGACTTACCAGACAATAATTATCCAGTTCATCCCTTGGCCTGCTCTTGTGTAATGGTACTACATGTGCCATCCTCCAGTCCAGTGGCACACATCCGGACTCCAGTGAGGTGCTGTACATATCTGCCAGCGGCTCCGCCAACACCTCTGCTATCTCCCTCAGCACCCTGGGGTGGATACCATCCAGCCCTGGTGCCTTGTCTACCTTCGGTGCCCTCAGTCCCTCTAGGACTCTATTTGCCTCAATTCTTCCATCTGTCGCCTCTTCTCCCCCTGTCCCCACCCTCCCAGCTCATGCTGGTAGCAGTCCCCCCTTTTCTTCTGTGAACACTGAGCAAAAGCATTCATTCAGTGCTTCTGCCTGCTTCTCCCCTGTTTCCGTCCACTCCCCACCCCTTTTTATCCTCACTATTGTCTCCTTGCACTTCCTTTTCTCCCTGATATATCTGAAAAAATCTTTCTCCCCCCATTAATTCCCTGTGCTAATCTCAGCTCCCTCTGGGCCTTGGCTTCTCTCACTTTTCTGGTCACCTCCCTGGACCATCTTGCATATTCCTCACTGTCCACTTCCTTCCCCGTCCTCCTAAACCTCTGGTGTGCCACTCATTTTGCCCTCACCACCTCCACAACCTCGCTGTTCAACCAGCATGGCTTTCTTGCTCTGCTCCTCTTACTCTGTGCCTTGGTGCAGGCTTCTGTTGCCTCTGTAACCCCCCGTTTAATAATATCCCATTTCTGCTCCGCATCCATCTCCTGCCTTATGCTCTCCAGTTTCCCTTTCAGTACTTCCTGCATCCTCCCAAAGTCCACCCCCCTGAAGTTTACTACCCGAGTAACTGATTTCTCTGGCTCCCCGCACATCATGATATTAAATTACACTGTTTGCTGCTCTCTGTTGGATAATGGGTCCTCTACCTTTATTTCCCCTCACTGCCTCCCCATTCAACAATACCAGATCTAAAGTGTTCTTTAGCCTAGTGGGTTCAGTAACCAACTGTGTCAGGAGACCCTCCTGGATTACGTCCAGGAGCAATTGCTCCCTAGCAATGGAGGTGACCGGAATGCTCCAGTCAACCCCCGCCTAGCTAAAATCCCCCACGATGACCACCTTCCCTTTTCTACATACCTTTTTGATTTGTCCCACTAACTCCCTGTCAAGCTTCTCAGACTGGGACGGTGGCCTGTATACCACCCCAAACCTCAATTTCCTACCCCTTGAGTCTAGGAGCTGCAGCCAGATTGTCTCTGTTCTCCTTTCTTCTCCCTCGTCCCTTGTGCATTTGATCCCATCCCTCACATAGACTGCCACCCCACCCCACCCCCTTATGGTCCTTCCTGTATGATTTGTATACTGGGATTGCCAGATCCCAGTCCTGGTGCTCAGTTGCCCATGTTTCTGTGACAGCTGCAATATCAACCCTCCACACTGCATGTGGACTGCGACTGTTATTAACTGTGTGTTAATGGCAATGTGAGTAACCCGACTGCTCGCACCACCTGCTAACGTATAGGCCTCACCACAGTATTGATTGTACTGTTTGCTGATGTTCACAAGCTCCCCCTAGGACTTGTATAGCTACCCAACTGTTTAGGACTAGCAGCACTGTTCATACCCTGTTGTTATCTTGTCTCCTACTCTCAATGTAATATTGTATACTGCCTACTATCTGATATATACTGTGTCCATACCCTGTTGTTATCTCTTTCCCTACCCTCACTGTAATATTGTATAAATACTGATTATTGTTATGTATTGTACGCTGACGTGGAACCTTTGGAAATGAGTCCCTGACTCAAAGGTTGTAATCTGATACTCTCAATAAATAAATAAGAGTGCCTGTAGCTCAGCGGATTTGTTTCCTAGGCTTCTTGCATTCAACGAGACCACCCTCCATAATGCCCCTCCCCTTCACTAGACTCCATCTCCTCCCTTCTACTCACTCTTTTTTTGGCCGTTGTCCTTCCCTGCTAACCTGGGGGTGTGCAATGACTCACTCTATTGGATCCCTGCCTACCTGCTATCCACTGGCCACCCCCCCATCTAGTTTAAATCCACCCATTCAGAACTTACAGAATAACTCAAAACATAGGTACAAGTTAAAATAACAAGAAAAATACTTTATAAGGGTGGAGTGGGGAATAAGCAGCCAAAACGTGCCTTGTCAGTAATTCAGAGGGATGGGGATAGCTGGCAGTGGGGTGAAGAAAGGAGGTATGAGAGAGGGGTAGGTACTGCGGTGGAGATGAAGGGTGGGGGAAGAAGGGCGATAAGGTATAGGGAGAAATGGGGGTGAGGGGAGGCTGAGCAGAGAAGACATGCTAGAGTAAATGGTGGGGGTGTGAGGGGGCATGGTCAGGCAGCCTGCATTAGTAGTGACTGTTAAGGAAACTCACGGGACTGGGAGGTGGGGGACGGGGGGAAGGTGGGGTGGCGGGTTTCAAAGGAGCATGACGCAAACTGATTGCTGAGGCAACTCATGAGAAGGGACAGAGGGAGGGGGTACCTGAGGCCTGCCTAGTGCTTGATGGGGGGCAGAGAGAGCAGGTGTGGCTGGACTTAGGGGCAGGTGCACTTAGAGAGTGTTATTAGGTGCTGTTTGAGATCAGTTTTGAATTGGGCCAGACAATTGGTGGCCAGGGAGTTCATTCAACCACAGGGGGGCCTGGTAGGCAAATGCACGTTGCCCAAGTGAGGTGTGACACAAGGGGATCGCCAAGGCCCCCTCTAGTCCTCCCTTTGGTGACCTGTAATGAGTTAGCCGCCTTGATCAAATTGCCTATACAAGGTGGTGTTTTACCCAATAGGGCATTCTTCGCTAGGATGCAAGTCGGAATTTGATCCTGTTTCTTAAAGACAGCCAATTTCCACATCGTACAGAGTACACGTGTGAGTGCCACGCTCAGCATCCAGGGTGAGTCTGCAGGCTTTGTTGAATGCAGTCTGAACACTCTTGAGCGCTGTATCCATTGCTGCCCCATACAGCACTAGTCCATAGTCAATAGTAGATATAATAGAACTGTGGACTGCGAGGGGAGGGCTCCTGGAGAGAGGTTTTGCCTGTGCCTGTTCAGGACACCAATCTTGGTATTGACTGTCTTGACCAAAGAGTCAATATGGTGAGCAAACATGAGGGTATCACCTATTATGACCCCCAGATACTTGAACAAGTGGACTTGTTCCAGCAGCTCACTGCATGAGTTGGAGATGATGAGGGGGTGGTGCTTATCTTTGTTGTGGGGGCTGAACATAAGCATGACCGTGGTCTTCTTGCAGTTTAGTAGCAACTTATGACTACAGAACCAGTCCTCAAGTTTAGAGAAGGAGTTCTGCAGCTCAGATTGTAGGGCAGCCTGAGATGTGCTGCTGCTCAGGAACACAGCATCATCTGCATATAGTATGAGTTTGGTGTTGCAGGCTGTGGGAAGGTCATTTAAGAAGAGGCTGAAGAGTAGGGGCCCCAGTATTGATCCCTTGGCTACCCCTAATGATACTTCTCTTGAGCTGGATACTGGTTTCCCAGTTTTGACACATTGATTTCTCCGTATCAGGTAGTCTTGGAACCTGCAAAGAGCATTGGGTGCCACACCCATGTTTTGCAGTTGGGTCAGTAACAGGGGGTGGTTGACTGTATCGAAGGCTTTGATGAGGTCAATAAAAACAGACCCCACCAGTTTACCTTCATCCAGGGCCTTATGTGTATAGTTTGTGTAGTCCAGCAGAGCAGTGGTGGTACTGTGATTTTGTCTGAAGCCATGCTGGTTGGGGTATAGTAGGTTATACTTATTGAGGAAGTCGATGAGCTGACCCACCACAATCTTTTCCAGTGACTTGGACAGGGGGAGAGAATCAAGATGGGTCTGTAGTTGGCTACCAGAGACTTGTTGCCTCCTTTATGCACTGGCGTAACTAGGGCCTGCTTCCAAACAGCCAGGAATTGGGCAAGGGCCAGGGACTTATTGTACAGCATGGTAATGGGAACTATAAGAACGTCCAGGGTGAGGGATAGAAGTTTCATGTCTATCCTGTCACTGCCCAGTCTGGTCTTGCCTAGTACTCTCTTGACCATAGTTAGGACCTCCTTCACCGTCACCCTTTTAAAGTAGAAGGTCGGTTGAGAACAATCAGTAGATACATTGTTGGAATGGTTCAAATCAGGTTGAAAATAGGCAGGTGGTAGCACTGGGGAAAGATCGGTGAAGGCCTTATTGAAGGCTTCTACAATAGCTGGAGTGTCTGTAGTGGGGGTTTTACTGATTCTGAGCAGCTGAGGGTGCTTCTTGTCCTCCTTTCCAAGGATGCTTTTGATGTTATCCCAGAATCTTTTCCCATCACCCCAAGAATTGCAAATCTGGGCCTTATGATAGTTGGCTTTGGTGAGCCAGATTAGCTTGGTGCAGCAGTTCCTGGCTGTTCTGTAACACTGGTAATCATGCTTGCTACTCATGTTTCTGGCCTTCTCCCAGAGTATGTCCCTTTCTTTCAGGTGGGAGAGGAGCTCCCCATCAATCCAGCCATTTGCCTGCCCCAGAATTTTTCTTTTCGTGAGCGGGGGCATAGATGTCACAGATGGAGCTAAAGAACTTAATGAAGTAACTGAGGGCCTGATCAAGGGTAGGCGCCAGGTAGGTGGGAGTCCAGTTATGCAGGGCAAGGGCTGATTTGAGGGCTCCAAGTTTACCTTGCCTCAAGACCCTGCTTTTAATGAGGATGGGTGGGCTTTTGGTAAGTTTATTAGACCACAGGAAGGTGATTGGGGAGTGATAACTTAGCATGTCTGGGAGAACCTTGATCTCAGAGATCTGGGAAAGTGAGCTTGCAAGGACCCAGTCAAGAAGGGTACTGTTTCCTGTCTTATAGTTCTGCCTGGTGGGGCAGCTGACAAGTTGTGTCAGGTTGGAGGTGGCTATCAGATCCCTGAAAGGGGCAGCCTCCTTTCCATCCCAGTTTATGTTAAAGTCCCTGGTAATGACAAGCTCAATCCCCTTTGGAAGGGTGCTGATAATGTCCATAATTGTGGGAAGGCCTGCTGAGGCTTTTTTGGGGGGTAGGTAGATTGTGGCAAGGATGAGAGTTTTGCCATTCTGACCAACCTGTGCCTTTATCACTATTATCTCATGGTCCTCAGCCACCCTGGTTCCAGGGAGGACGGAGCACTGAAGAGAGTCCCGGGCATAGATGAGGCATCCCCCACCTTTCTTGCCTATTCTATCAATCCTGTATGCTTGGAAAAGTTTGAGGGCAACTTCTCTATCTTTAATCCTACTGATCAATCAGGTCTCCGTTAGGCAGAGGATGTCAGGGGTATTGAGGGCAATCCATGCCTGTAGTTGGTCAAATTTTGCAGTTAAACTGCAGATGTTCAGGGAGGCTATTTTTAGGCCTTTCACCTTATGAACATCAGGGCCCAATGAAGTGAGTGGGCCTGGGTTCAAGTGAATGATGCCAGAGAGGAGCAGGAGCATAAAGATGACCTTTCTGGCAGAAAGGTTTATGCTAAATTTGGCTCGTACCTTCCACCACCAAGGCTTCAGATGATTCAGGTAGTTGGACACTGGTTTAATTACTGGGGTATAGCTAATCATTACTACCAGAGTGCTAGGGGAGGGCATATGGCCACCCGTGTTTGTAGGGTAAGGCCGAGTGAGTCGCTGCCCACAGCCACGTGAAGCAGTTTCTGAAGGTGCGTTTGACAGCCATGCACTACCCAGTAGTGGTTCAGAGGGGGGTAGCAGTGGCCCAGCTAGGCATCTGGTGCTGGCTGTACCAAGCCAGGTAGCAAGGAGCAGAAGTAGATAGCACCCTTTGATAGGGGACATGGCAGCTTGATTCAGTCATCAAGCCTGACACACTGGTGCCAGTGAGAGGCTGTACAGTTAACCACTGTACTTGTTTTTTAGAGAGAGCTAGAAGGAGGAGTTACACTAGATAGAGAAAGTGCTTCACAAGAGACAGAGATGCTGTTACTTTAAGCTTGAGAAGCTGGCTGGCAGTGGCCTGTAGAAGTGAGCTAGTAAGCTGGGGCAGTGTTTAAGTGTATTTAAACAGGACTGGGGGTGGGTGGATGGCCCGAAAAATCAGGCAACTAGGGCTCCCTTCCTGGAGGTAATCAGTCCCCGAGGGTGAGTCCGTACCTGAGCTTCTGTGAGGGGCTGGTGGCTTCAGACCTGGACCATGGATGGCAGTCTGGCAGGTCAGGTTCATCAGAGAACCACAGCTGTGGCTCTCGGACTATGAAAAGAAGGCCAGTGGGAAATTAAATGAGAGGTAGGGTGGGGCTGCTTGTGGAGCTAAAAGAAATGCAAAATGGCTTAAACGGGGAGGATTGCAGACCAAAATGTTAGGCAAGGTGCCAAGATCTGAGAGAGCAAGAACAGGGCTAATTAAAACACAATACCAGAGTAAAGGTGGAGGGTTCAAGACCCGAGCTGAGATCGCTACTGGGTCTTAAGAGGGAACACTCCACAGGCACTTAGATTAAATCAGCAAACTTGAGCTCTAAAATGCTAGCAAGACAGTATAAACACAATAGCTGGCATCATCATGCACCTCATCACACTATCACCACCACCCACAGGGCAATGAACAGAGTCAGGCAGAGAAAGACACTCTCAGCCCCCACCCTATAGTCAACTGGAGACCTGCACTACTGGAAGTTTTTGTACAGTCTCAAGCGAGCCAGGAGCACATCTAAGACTTCTTTGGGGTGGGGGTTAGACAAACCTAAGGGGCTTGGGAAATAGAAAACTTTGACATTTTTATTTTTAAAAGCATTGATTTTAACATGCGCTGCCCCAACAATAACAGATTTTTCTTTAACTGTGTCCTTTCATCAGCCCAGGGAAAACAATTTGCAGGCATAACATTGTACTATTTCTATTTCTATATAGGATGATCTGTGCACCCCAGGAATGCCTATTTTAAAGGAATTATGTGATCTTGCTCTTTAGGCTTCATAGCCCGCTATCCTGGGGTGGCAGTAGCCCCGCTGTGTAAAAATATTATTTTTTTTACATACGCATCAAAGTTTGGGAAGGGATCATAATTTGTTAAAACCACAAGCTAGCCAATCCCTTCCCACTTCCTAGATTACCTGCTCCGCCCCCGCGCTCCCCCGTTTTGTGACGTGGTACCAGGGAGAGTGCGGGGACGTGTCCCATGCAAGCCTATGGGGCTTATTTTCAGAACATTATGTAACCCCTAGATGGCGCTATCCCAGGGGCTACTACCCCTGCCTGATTTGCCACTAACAGGTTGAGGGGCCTGGATCCAATGGCGGGTGCCTCCACCCAGAGGTCAGGGTTTGCAATAGTTAAACTAACTTGGTCACAGCCCTCTGGGACACTGCAACCCCCTTTCCTCCACTAGTGGCCCACAATATATCAGAATTACCTTCACAGTATACACTTACCCCAGGTCTGGTTCCGCACTGGGACCTCCTGTGAAATGAGATACAGTGCAACAATCACAGTACAGTACTTTAACATAGACAAATACCTCAGGCAGTATAACTTTGCTGAAACAAGCAGCTCTGATTTATTTAGGGGATATAACAAGGACAGGGGAAATCAGGTTAATTAGCTTATCACTCTAATAATTCACCTATGGCTCTGTGCACAGGCCTATCCTCTATCAGTTACTGTCCCTGGGCACCCAAGCCCTAGTGGCTAGTCCAAACCGTGGCAGCTGGTAGGGCCCTTTCACACAGAGAAAAGGAGAATTAAACAGTCAGCAGTACAGTAATTCCATTTGGATTTAATGTGGCAATTCAACAGGAAACAACCCTGAATTAGTACTCCGACCTCCAAATAAGATAGGGTCCTTCAATGTCAGCAGGGCTCACTTGAGGTACACAAACCTCTTCACACATCCATATAAAAGAAAGTACTATACCAGGCAGGCTGCATCTGTATCCCGATCGAATTACTGCACAATACCGGGAGAACACAGCAGCAGATTCAGTTCCTGACAGACCGAGTGCATTTCAGCAATTCTTCCAGTCTTCTACAGGGTGAGCCTGGTTTCTACTCTTCAGAAGATCCTTTGATTCTTTTCACAGGGCCAGATTCAGTCTAACAAGCTGTTACACAAGCTGCAGACCGAACTCTGGGCCTTACACACGTTTTTGACTAAAACTGCACACTGAAAAGCACAGGGCTCCTTCCTTCTTCACTGCCAAAGCTCAACTGAACTCCAACTGACGAAACGGGCACTTCCTTTGAGTTCCTCCCAGTTCTTGACTGGATTGGCTGTCACTCACAATAGACTGCTGCTGTTGGTCCAAAAGGCACTGAAGTCTAAACTACATCTCCCAGAGTCACTGCCCATACAATCCTCTTGTGGCTGGCTCAGATTATGAGTCCAAGTTCTGATTACGTCAAGGCATCATTTTAGAGCTAGCTTACCCCACACTGATTGGTCCAGTTCAGCAGTTCAAAACTAGAATGGGAACTAGCAGACACAGTTCTGACTGCAAAGAAAGCAGGTTAGACAAACTGTAATTTCATTATTACTCTAAATAATTTCTGGCAAACAGTTACATCTTTCAGATAGGTTCCCTTTACACTCTAGTGACTGCAAAATGAAGTGAATTGGCAGCAGCTCGAGTGGTACTCAGAGAAGCACACAGTCCCCCATACAAACTAATTATGTCTGCAAGCAGACAGCTCTTAAAGAGACAGTACCAGAGGCTCTAAAACACTCACTGATAAATGGCTTAAATGCCAAACACCATTCAGGCTTGGAGCATTCAAGCAAGCTCCTGAAGTCTTTGGAACCCCCATTTGCAGAGGGTTACACCCTTCCTGGCCTGGGAGAAAGCTTGGCGTCCGCGTCAAGCAAGTACCCCATAAGTTTCAACTGCAACCATATACATTTGCATTAGGCTCGCATATGTAATCATCAGTCAATATATCATTTTACCAAGAACACATTTCTGAAACATTGCAGTCACGTCACTCTTTACAGTATTACATACACATTGTACCATAACTCAAGTATTACCTCTTGTACATGAAACCTGAAGAGAGGGGCCCTTCCTATCAGTTACCTTGGGGCTGGATGGGGCAAGGCACCATACTTAGAGGGCAACACAAGTAACTTGGAGTTAGCACTGATGCTCAGTTTGGGCAATGAGCTTGGGGACACATACACTCCTTTATGGACAACATTGAGAGGCAAGTCCACAGGCCTCCCAAGTGAATCATAACTGAGGTGCACCACAGGCTTTACAGCTCGACCAGTCTTTCTAGGGGAACTGTTATAGTCTCTGCACTCTGAGCCTCATTTTCAGCATTGTCCTCACTTGTCAGGAGTCTCCATGGGGGTAAGAGGCTAGAACCTGGGGCACTTTCAGCTCCAGGAGTTACAGTTTCTGAGTCCACAACATTTGGCTCGCATGGAGAGCTTTCGGACACTGGCAGTGGACTGTCAGGGCACTCAAAATACTCTTCTTGTTGGTGTATCACCAGTCTGCCCAATCTATCATTTCCTCCCTGAAAGCTCAAACAGTTCAACCATGCACAATGATTCCATTTCATCTGATCTGATGCTTTGCACTTCACTTTCTGGGAGCATTGGCTCCAGGGATGAAGCTGGGGGCTTAGACAGTCCAGAAGGCCCAGCTTTGTCTCCAGTATTGACTAGGGATTGCCCAAACAATTGACTCAGTTAGTAAGAAGGATAGTATTCAAAGTCACTCTCACTTTCTTCCGATATGGACTGACAGTCATGCTCAACTGGGACTTGTGGAGGGAACACTTTAACTTTGCTTCTGTAGGTGCAGACTTTCTTGATCTTTTCTTAGCAGCAGCTCTAGTCACTGGTCCAGAGGGGCATCTTCTAGGGGCTCAGACTCAATTAAGATTTGTCAATGGGCAGTAAATGATTTCTATGCATTGTTTTACATCTTTGAATTATTCTCAGGCCTTACTTTGTACACTGGCAGATCATCTAGTTTGCCCACTACAATGTGAGGGAGATGGTGCCATCTGTCAGCAATCTTGTGCTTGCCATGCAGTCCCAGATTTCTTAGCAATACCGATCTCCTCCTGGAGTTCCTGTGCTTTCACCTTTTATCATACCTTTCTTTGTTGGCCAGATTTCTTTTGCAGCCATGGTTTGAGCCAGTTGAGTACGCATGAGTTAGCTGGGCCTTTAACTTTTGCACATACTGTAAATAGTTGTCAGCTTGAACCCCATCAGAGAGACCCCAAACACACATCTACTGGTAGTCGAGCTTCTCTTCCAAACATCAGGCGGTGAGGGAGAATCCAGTGGCATCACTTTGGTGCAGTTATAAGCATGTACCAGGGTGCTAATTTGTTGGCTCCATCTAGGCTTGTCCTTTGGGTGCAGGGTGCCTAGCATATCTAGCAAAGTGCGGTTGAAACGTTCAGGCTGTGGGTCCCCCTGGGGTGGTAAGGAGTGGTTCTGGACTTTCGCACTCCCCACAGAGAAGCATCTCTTTGATCAGACGACTCTCAAAGTCTCCCTTGATCAGAATGGATTCTTTGTGGAGCCCATAGTGAACAAAAAGTTTTCTACAAGTACTTTGGCTACAGTGGATGCTTTCTGGTCTTTGGTGGGAAAGCTTGGGCATATCTGTGAAATGGTCAGTGACCACCAGCACATTACTGATATTTCTTTGATCTGACTCCAAACTTAGAAAATCAATACAGACCAGCTCCATGGGTGCACTGGTGGTGATGTTAACAAGGGGCAGCCCTCTGGGGAACAAAGCTTTCCTCTGTAAGCAGCGACTACAAGTTCGAATGTGTTGCTCCACATCAGCCCCCATCTTAGGCCAATAGAATCTGGATCTCACCAAGTCAAGTGTTCTGTCTATACCAAGGTGCCCCATGTGGTTGTGCAAGGACCTCAATACTGAGTCTCGAAGGCAGTGGGCAGCACTAGTTGTTGTTTGTCTACTTGTCCCCCTTTGTCTACTGTTTCTCTGTATAACAGTTTATTGATCAGTTTCAACTTAGGACCTTCTTTGTATAACAGTGCAGTTCTCAAATCAGTGGGCGTAATTTGGACACATCTTTTCCTGCATAGAGGGCTTCTAAAGCTGCTTTGATCATGGGATCGTGAGATTGAGCCCGCCGAATACTGTCATTGTCCAGCTGAGGCAGTGCACCAATGTCTATTGCAGAAAAGTGGCAATAAGCAGCAGGTATGCAATTCTCAGAGGCTCCCAAGCAATCCACCATGCAGTCCACTGTCCGTGGACATTTGTTCCTCCCTGTCAAACTTCGGCAGAGTGCCCGAATGTCAGGTTCTGCCAGTCGGACCCAATCATTCTGGGGAACAGGCCTCCGGAGAGCATCAGCATCTATGTGGTTCAGACCTGCTCGGTATTCGAGAGCATAGTCATATGTAGATAATGCAGAAAGCCACCTATGGCCAGTGGCATCCAACTTAGCTGAGGTCTGCACATAGGTCAAAGGATTATTGTCAGTTTTACTAGTATTTTAGCCCATACAAGTACTCATGGAATTGGTCAACAATAGCCCACTTCAAAGCTAGGAACTCTAACTTATGTACAGGATAGTTCTTTTCGGATGGGGTCAGGCTTCTACTGGCAAAGGCCACTGGTCTCAGGCCATTCTCGTGCTCTTGGTACAACACAGCCCCCAACCCTTGCAAGCTAGCATCAGTGTGCAGGACGTAAGGTTTTCTTGGATCGGCATAGGCCAGCACTGGAGCATGGGTAAGTTGATATATGATCTCATGAAAAGCAGTCTCACAATCAGGAGTCCAGCGGGCCCCAAATACTTCACTCGGATGAAAATACACTCTTTCAGTCTTGAGGGATGCTGACTTTTGGTATTTTTTGTGGGTTGGGGGATACCCTTGAGTAAGGTTAAGTAAAGGGCGGATCACTCTTGAATAGTCCTTGATGAAGCGCCGATAATAACCACAGAATCCCAGGAATCTTTGCAGTTCTTTTAGATTTTTGGGCTGTGGCCAGGTGGTCAAGGCCTCAACTTTACTTGGGTCGGTCTCTATTCCTCGGTGGATACTATGTGTCCCACATACTTTACTGATGTTTGAAAAATTGACACTTATCAATGGACAGTTTAAGGCCAAAGTCCTCCAGTCGGTCCAATACCTTAAATAATCTGCTCTCATGTTCCTCCAGTGAGCTGCCAAACACAATAACATCATCTAGGTATACCAGGCACTCTAGTAAGTTCATGTCCCCCACTGCCGCTCCATCAATCGTTGAAAAGTGGCTGGGGCACCTGAAATCCCTTGAGGCATCCTCATGAATTCATAGAAGCCAGCGGACAGATAAAGGCTGTCTTTTCACGGTCCTCTGGGGCCATCGGGATCTGATAGTACCCACTGCGGAGATCCAGCACAGAGAACCACTTGCTCCCGTTTAGGCAGTCCAAAGCATCCTGAATGCGGGGCATTGTGTACTGATCAGGGATAGTCCGCCGGTTTAAGGTGCGATAATCCACACACATCCTTACTGTTCCATTCTTTTTCCTCACTACCACAATGGGGGAAGCATAAGGGCTTCTGGATTCTTGTATTACACCAGCAGCTAACATCTCTTGCAGATGCCGTCTCACATCATCTATGTCAGCAGGTGCCAGGCGTCGAGACCTCTCACGAAATGGTCTTTCGTCATGCAGCCGGATATTGTGCTCAGCTCCTTGCACGCATCCTACATCCCATTCCTTTAAAGAAAACACCTGGTCTCTCTGGGCAAGCTTCTCACTGATCTTCACTTTCCATTCAGCTGGCAGCGGGAGTCGCGAAATCAAACAAGTCAGGCGTTACTCTGTCATTCTTCCTTGAACTCTTGCTGCTGGGTAGCACTGCAGTGTCTGCACAATGCACATTAGCCAGGATGCAACCTCTGTTTACTCGAATGTCTCTTTCAGACACATTATGAACTTGGACCATTACCCTTCTGGCATAAGCATGGGCTCTAGGCGGGCAAAATACTAGGCTTGACCAGCAGTCCCTCTGGCAATTTTCCATCGCCTGGTGCATCCAACATTAATATTTTATTCTTAACATCCTTTCTGATACGGACCTCTCCCTGTAAGGTACACTGGGCATTTGGCGCCAGGATCAGAGACTCAGGATCCTTCTTCCATACAATTCCGACCGGTTCCTCTGGTTCTGTTTTTCAGCATCTCTCTGTGCCTCATAGGCCTTCTTAATTAAAGCCGGAACTCTTAAAGCTCTACTAGTCTTTGACCCTGTTTTCATAACACAACTGTGCCAGCCTTCCGAACATATGAGCATTTGTTCCAATCAACAAAGGACACCATCATACAGTCCAGTGGGGGACACACTAAGGCTAGGGTCTCTACTTGTTCGCCACTCCAGCCACGGAGGTGGGAAAGACAGCCAAATTCGATATACCCGAATAGGGTAGGCCTTCTCACTTAACCCCATACATGCAGTCCTTCTAATGGTTGTAAGGGTATGTCTGACAAATGCTTCTGATACCAATCTTGGAACATAATTGTCACTTGGGAGCCACTGTCTAATATAGCTCTTGTAGACACTCCGTTCACCTTTACAGTGGTCTCCATGGAGGGACCCACTATTCTGGACCAGTCTGGAGAGGCGGTAGTGGGGGCCTGGGCAACTGACCTTGCCACAAAAGGACGTGAATTAGCATTTTTGGTGCCCTCACTGGGATCATGTCGTGCACCTCTTAACCACTGATTTCTTCTCCAAGCTCTCCTTGTAGCCTATATGCAACTTTGTCAGTGTCTTTGGGGACTGGCATTCCCTTTTCATGTGCCCATCTTTCCCACAATTATAGCAAAACATACTTTCTGGAGTTTGAGCTGGCCGGGCGCCACACTGGGAGCCAGGCGGGGGTATTACTAACTGGAAACCTGGGTGCCATCTCTGTCTGCGGCGTGATAAGCATTTGGAGACATCTCGTCAGTTTCTCCACTTCCATGGTCAAGGAATCGAGTTGGAGCTGTTATCAGCAGGAGATACATGGGTGGGTACCCCACCCCCATATGAGATGCAGTCGGATATAGGTCAGGGCCCGTACTTGCAGGCGTGGCCTTCATAAAGGACTGTTTTTAATTCCGGATCTCTCTCAACAGTTCGCCCCATTGTGACATATCTTTTCCTTGTCAGAGCACTCATTGACTGCCAACCTCTGCCCCTGAACTTCACTTGATGGGTCACCTCAGTCACTCGGGTGTAGCCGCAGCTATTGGTGCAGGTCCCTCCGAGTGGTCTTTTCTCAACTCCTCGAATTTCTCTCATTAACTCATCATGGAGGAGGTGGGGATTCCAGTCGATCTGCCAGGTGTAACTGAAGCAACAGCAGTTCTGAGAAGGGGCAGACTTATGATCCTGTCCAGCCTGGTTCGGTCCAGTTCAATCGCTGGCAAACTACCTTTTTCTGAGGCATTCTTGCAACAATTTTTCCAGCCGAGATACATACACAGACAACAACTCCCCTTGGTACTGTTGTGCATCTCTTACTCTCCACCATAGGTCCTCATCAGAATCTGGGCTCCCATACACATTCTCCAAGGCCTCAAGATAGGCCTGTGCAGTCGCTTCAGGGTTACTGGCCCGTTTAGCACGGATGGTAGCCAGGGCAGGACCTCGGAGGCTCTCACTAACCCTCTTTCGCTTTTCACCTTCCGAGCATTGCCATTCTAGCACTTAGGGGGCAACATAGTCTATCCAGGTCTCCCAGTCATCCTCCCCTGGGGGTGGGAGGTGCCAGAGAAGATCCTCAACCTTCGGTAAGAGTCGTGACTAATGGCAGGTGCAGAAATAGGAGTCTGCATTGGTTCAGCCACCATTACGGGCACTGGAGCAGGAGAGGGTGTTGGGGGAGGAACACCCCCAGGTGGCAAGAATAGTTTCTTCAAGTCCTCCACAGTTTTCCCCTCTCCCAGCAACCATTCAGCAAATTTCTCCTCAAAAGTTTCAGATAGTGGTGGGGGCTGATTCCCCCCCGGGTCTTTACTGTCCTTAGTTATCACTCTCCAAGCAGTGAGGGCTCCCTCTGGGGTAATGGTCTGTGGCACTTTGGAGCTATCTATGGGATCCTTAAACTCTACTAGGGCCAGGAAAGTGTGGGTGAGCAGATTAGCATGCCGACCCACCACCACAGGGTTTTGTAAACCTTCCACCTTGGAAAGTACTCCTGCACAGTGTCCGTATTGATACCCAGGGGATGTCCAGGATAAGCATAGCATTTTGGGGTCGATCTCCTCCCAGTACACCACTCCACCAGCCGGTGCACAGCCACTTCTGTCGGGTACCCATTTTTTCTTAACAGTGGTTCGTAATATGGCCACTAGAGGACACACAATCCCAGCGGTGAGCCTCCAAGATGTAACCCCTAGATGGCGCTATCCCAGGGCTACTACCCCTGCCTGATTTGCCACTAACAGGTTGAGGGCCTGGATCCAATGGTGGTGCCTCCACCCAGAGGTCAGGGTTTGCAATAGTTAAACTAACTTGGTCACAGCCCTCTGGGACACTGCAACCCCTTTCTTCCCACTAGTGGCCCACACAATATATCAGAATTACCTTCACAGTATACACTTACCCCCAGGTCTGGTTCCGGCACTGGGACCTCCTGTGAAATGAGATACAGTGCAACAATCACAGTACAGTACTTTAACATAGACAAATACCTCAGGCAGTATAACTTTGCTGAAACAAGCAGCTCTGATTTATTTAGGGGATATAACAAGGACAGGAAATCAGGTTAATTAGCTTATCACTCTAATAATCTACCTGTGGCTCTGTGCACAGGCCTATCCCTATCAGTTACTGTCCCTGGGTACCCAAGCCCTAGTGGCTAGTCCAAACCGTGGCAGCTGGTAGGGGCCCTTTCACACAGAGAAAGGAGAATTAAACAGTCAGCAGTACAGTAATTCCATTTGGATTTAATGTGGCAATTCAACAGGGGCAACCCTGAATTAGTACTCACGACCTCCAAATAAGATAGGGTCCTTCAATGTCAGCAGGGCTCACTTGAGGTACACAAACCTCTTCACACATCCATATAAAGAAAGTACTATACCAGGCAGGCTGCATCTGTATCCCGATCGCAATTACTGCACAATACCGGGAGAACACACAGCAGATTCAGTTCTTGACAGACCGAGTGCAATTTTCAGCAATTCTTCCAGTCTTCTACAGGGTGAGCCTGGTTTCTACTCTTCAGAGATCCTTTGATTCTTTTCACAGGACAGTTCAGTCTAACAAGCTGTTACACAAGCTGCAGACCGGAACTCTGGGCCTTACACACGTTTTTGACTAAAACTGCACACTGAAAGCACAGGGCTCCTTCCTTCTTCACTGCCAAAGCTCAACTGAACTCCAACTGACGAAACCGGCACTTCCTTTGAGTTCCTCCCAGTTCTTGACTGGATTGGCTGTCACTCACAATAGACTGCTGCTGTTGGTCCAAAAAGGCACTGAAGTCTAAACTACATCTCCCAGAGTCACTGCCCATACAATCCTCTTGTGGCTGGCTCAGATTATGAGTCCAAGTTCTGATTCGTCCAAGGCATCATTTTAGAGCTAGCTTACCCCACACTGATTGGTCCAGTTCAGCAGTTCAAAACTAGAATGGGGAACCAGACACAGTTCTGACTGCAAAGAAAGCAGGTTAGACAAACTGTAATTTCATTATTACTCTAAATAATTTCTGGCAAACAGTTACATCTTTCAGATAGGTTCCTTTGCACTCCTAGTGACTGCAAAATGAAGTGAATTGGCAGCAGCTCGAGTGGTACTCAGAAGCACACAGTCCCCATACAAACTAATTATGTCTGCAAGCAGACAGCTCTTAAAGACAGTACCAGAGGCTCTAAAAACACTCACTGATAAATGGCTTAAATGCCAAACACCATTCAGGCTTGGAGCATTCAAAGCAAGCTCCTGGAAGTCTTTTGGGAACCCCCATTTGCAGGGGTTACAATTATATTAATACTTTAAGCTACCTTTTGATAAAAATAAAGACACGCTCAACTAAGTAGGGACCCTATTAGTCAGAGCGTGCCTTTTTTATCAAAAGGTAGCTAAAGCATTAAATAATGTTCTAAAAATAAGTCCCATAGGCTTGCATGGGGCACGTCCCCGCACTCTCCCTGGTACCACGTCACAAAACGGGGGAGCGTGGGGGCGGAGCAGATAATCTTGGAAGTGGGAAGGGATTGGCTAGCTCATGGTTTTAACAAATTATGATCCCTTCCCAAACTTTGATGCGTATGTAAAAAAAATAATATTTTTATACAGCGGAGCTATCGCCACCCCAGGGTAGCGGGCTATGAAGCCCAAAGTGTGATTTTGGTACATCACACATTTACTTTAAGCTTTCAAATCATGTATTTTATTAAAGTTTATTTTTGTACCATACATTATCCAAAGCTTGGTTTTCAGCATGAAAGGACATGCTGGGTGGGATAAGGGTGGGACTGTATGGATGGTGTTGGCAGCCATGGTCCATTTAAAACAGCTGGGGACCCCCTACACTTGCCAGTAATGGCAATGATGGATCTGTGGATGATCATTTCAGAGTCTGGTCTGCAGTGGTGTCCGGAGAAAGAACAGAGTAAAGAGATCTGGAGGGGAGAGGGATGCTATGGTGAGGCTAAGATAAAACCCATCACCTGCAGAGCTGACCCTGTATACTTCTTAGCATTTTGTCACTGAAATGTTGGATACAGACACTCAAAATGTAGGGAAATGATGGGCACTGGTCTTAATAATATGGAACAAATTGTCAGACAGAGACACATTCAGAAAACTGGAAGCTAGTGACTTAAAGGGGCACTGTCAGCTTTACTCGTCTGTCTTTCACTATATGTCAGCAGTGTGCCTCTTGGCACACACATACCACAGATTGCCCCTAATGTGCCCTTATAGATGTAAAACTTAAAGAATGTTAGTAGTTTACCTGAATTTTGAGTTATTTGTTGCTCGCTCGGCCGAACATAAACTCCCCCGCTAACCGGACACATATATAGGACAAGACTGCGTGTTCACAGCTGCTGTCCCGTATCATTTTTGACATTGCAGTAGAAAATGAAGTTAATCCAGTACAGTAGCCCTTTATAAACTGTTGTTGCCATGTAGCGCCAAAAACCGAGCACCAAGAGGAGAACAAAACACTTTTTATTTTTTTATTATTTATTTTATTTAGTTTTTGTTGACCGGGTAAGTGCACTAGACAAATCCTGCTTATTTTCAGGCACGACCCGGGGGAGGGGGATACAGATGAATGCCAACTGACCTTGAACCACATTAAGCTGTTGGTGGTATTTTTAGTGAATGAGGGAAATTTGGCCAGGACACCGGGGAAATTCCCCTACTCTTTTCAATAAGTGCCATGGGATCTTTAACATCCACCTGAACTACCACCAATCCAGACAGATGGGACCTCGGTTTAATGTCTCATCCGAAAGACGGCACCTCAGAAATGCAGCACCCCTCTCATGCTGCACTACAGTGTCAGTACTGGGATATTAACCCAAGTGCCAGATGTGGGAACTGAACCCACAGCCCTCTGATCTCCCGGCCTCAGAGGCGAGTGTGCTACCTACTGAGCCACTGACACTGACAATTTTTAAAAATGTGACTAAAATCCCGCACATGCACAAGTGCGGCATAAGTAAAGATCCTGCACATGCACAAGAATACACTGCAATTGTGCACGTGTGGGATTTCAGTCCCGTTTTAAAAAAGTGTTTTGCTCCCCTCTTGGTGTTCAGTTTTTGGCGCTACATGGCAACAACAGTTTACAAAGGGCTACTCTACTGGATTAACTTCATTTTCCACTCGCAATGTCCAAAAATGACACTTCGGGACCGCGCTTGTGGCAGACGCACGGTCTCATCCTGCATATGCTTCTGGTTGGCGGGGGAGTTTAATTCGGGCCAAGTGACCAACAAATAACTCAAAATTCAGGTAAACTACTAGCATTCATTAAGTTTTACATCCATAAGGGCATACTAGGGGCAATCTGTGGTATGTGTGTACCAAGAGGCACACTGCTGACATATAGTGAAAGACAGACGAGCAAAGCTGACAGTGCCCCTTTAACAGCACTCTACCCTTGATCACACCCTGGACACTAGCTGAAAGTCCTAGCACTGGAGTGATAATGACTTACATTGAGTCTTTTGTGGGATCCTTCTCTTGAACTGCCAGATAATTGCAGCTCTTAATGAGCTGTTAATCACACCAGGCCATCTGGAACATTGAGAGAGATTAACATGAGGACTAGGGCCTGCTAAAGTAGGGACTTTTTTAACTTCATTAACAGCCAGGAAAACCTGCACTAGTCAAGAGAGACATGTAGAGAGTTAGCTGCACTAGCCCTGGTCAATCTGCACCAAGGTTTGGGCTAGTAAAACAATGTTAAGATCGACCCCTGTTGGAGCCCCAGGTGTGGTCCTGCCATCCCAATGCTAAGACTGGTATCAGGGTCAGGACTAAGAGAACAGCATCAGAGGTGCTATCACTCACAGAAAACCAGTATTCCCTCAACCCCAAGACAGGCAGTGGGGTCAGAGAACATAGACCAACACCATCAGAGCATTGGAGGCACCACCATTGCTACATATGTGTGACATGCAGCTTAAAAAAGTCAGAGCTTCAACAAAACTCAAACCATGTGCCTTCAACAAGGTGTACCCCAGACTCCAAGGCCTGCAACAGAGCCTGTATGAAGAGGGAAGGGCCACTGGGCCCTGAGCCAATTGTTTCTCAACTCAGGGAAGCCAGCACAGCCGAGAATGAGAGTGAACAAGGCACATATGTGCCAGCAGCAAGAGAGAGTGGCTCCAAGGCCACCTGTCTAACACCCCCAACTTAAAAAATGGCTAAGTGTCCACAGAAATGGACACAGTCCTAGCTCCAGAACAAGTAGCAGGGCCAGGACAGAAAAAAGCAGCCCTCGGGGCTAACTGTAAAGTAGCAGACAGTTGCAAAGGACAAGGGATAAAATAAATATCACACAAAGGTTAAAGTATTTTAAAAATGAATCAACCCCCAGCCCAGTGGCGCTGAGGGTTGAGGCGCTGGATGCCACACCTCGTGCCACGCTGGCGACCCAGGTTCAAGAACTGACTCAAAATGTCGGGGGTTGGTGAGAGAGGGAAAGGATCGAGTGTCCAGAGGACAGCTCTTCTTTCCCGGGGTGGGTTATGGGCCTTGCATTGCTTGCCAGTGGCCCCTGATGGAGATCGGAGGCACTGCAGCAGCTATGCCATACAAGGGGATGGCATGGCAGTGGACGTCAGCACAGTCGATGTGCATGGATGTTATTGCACGTCCACACTCATGGGGCAACTTGAGGAAAAAAACTGCCCCATGGATAGGCACTAGCACCCTCAGTGCCCCGCCACAACACACCCAATGCCGGGCTCACCTAGCTGGCTCTCCTGATCCCCCGGTCTGTCCAGTCCTGACGGTCATGGGGTTCTGCTGGGGTGGGTGGGCAGAGGAGCGTCTTTCCTGATTTTCCAGGGAGGTGGATTCAGGTGGGTGGTATGCGGTGCAGCGAGAGCGGATGCCTGAGAGAGTTCCAGGAGTGGCGGTGATAAATACAGTTAAGAAAAAAAAATGAATCAACCCTTATACTCCCTAGCCATCTAGAAAATCATTCAGTGCCAGCCTACACCATACCTATTTGCCAAATTTACACATTGTCACTTTTCTCTGTACACAATGACAAAACAAATAAAGTATCCAAAATACAGACACAAATACCCATCCAATCAACAGCATCAAACCTCTTCTGCACACATGGTGCATTAATTATGAGACTGAGTGTCAAACGCCAAATCCCATTTTCTCAAACTTCAATATTAAAAAAAAATACACAAATTCCAAATCTCTCACCCCGCTAGGAAATCTGCTTCACCACAAAACAAAACTACAAGTTTCCCAATTTAAAGTCTCGTTTTTTTTACATGAGAGCAAATATTTTATCAAAACATGCTAAAAACTAGACAGTGCGTGTGTGTGTGCGTGTGGGGGGGGGCCTGACCTGGCTCAAGATGGCTACCTAAATTCTCTCCTCGACTTATTAACTTTTTTTCCTTTTTTTTTTCCAACAGGGTACAAGCAGTCAGCAGACATTAAGTACAGGTAATCGTGTAGACTTAGATACAATTTGTTACAGCTTTAGGCTACATGAATAAAAAAGAAACAACAATACTCTTGTCCAGCTTTAAAGTGATTAAAACAGTAAATAGGCGATTATTAATGAGTTTGAAGAGTAAAAATTTAGAAATGAGCACTAATAGTAGATCCAGAAGCAAATGATTTGATACCTTTTAATGGACCAACATAGATGTAACAACAAGAACAAAGTGCTCTAGCTTTCGGACCAACCAGTCCTTCTTCAGAAGCTCATGGCAGTTGTTTAGAAAATACAATACTTATAACAGCTAGATAATGCAGAGAAAAACAGAAAAAATTCCCCATTGGTTTAAAATACTCATTTAAAAAAAAAACAAAAAAAAAAGCGAAGATGATGTCAGAGAAGTTAAACAGTACAATACTGCCTCAGTCCGAATGAACCTTGGGTTAAGATGTGCTTGGTGCAACAAACATAAAGAATCCTACTGCACATAAATTTAATTGACATAAGATAACACTGCTGAAGCAGATGACTCCCAAATCAAGCCATGAGTGTCACAGTCAGTATAAGGATGTGATTACTGAAAGGCAACCCCATCAGCTAAAGACAAACTAAGATAGTTATAGGGCTCATGAAATTACAATGTATGCATTAAAGACAAGAATACCAGTAAAGTTGTCTAAAAACATCAGTGCACACTGTGTGATGTGTAAAACCTAGCTAGACATGTCACCCAGCTGTATTCTCAAGCTAAATAAAAGGCCCAAGAAATTACAAAAACCTCAGGACTATATAAATGATAATATAAATATAAATTGATAATATTAGTGTTAAACAAAAAACTCTAGAGAGGAACCTCAAGAATTCAGACCATGCATCCTGATATGTACTGATGTCAATATATACTGAGAATGTAGCAACTACATGTACCACAAGTGTCTAGGGAATCTGAAGAGAGATAAAAAGTAATTTATCTCCTCCTGCTCATACAAACAGTACAACCTAACCCACCCCACATCACAATAATGTGGGTGGGGGAGACATAGCTAAACGAGATGATGTCTCTCTCTCTCTCTCCCCTTTCTCTCTCTCTCTGTCCCCACAGACACACACACACACACACACACACACACACACACATACACTCTCAATCTCTCCTAGTGAACCTATATTAACTTCAGCCACTGTAATTGTTCCCCAAAGGAATACAACTTGTAATGAAATTCTGAGTAAATTACTACAATATTAGCCTAATGTAAAAAGATATGTGCAGGACCCCCAAGCAAATGAGATCACACATCCCAATATGTACAGAGTGTGTGTGTGTGTCTGTGGGGGACAGAGAGAGAGAGAGAGAAAAGGAGGGGGGAGAGAGAGAGACACATCATCTCGTTTTAGCTATGTATCTCCCCCACCCACATTATTGTGATGCGGGTTGGGTCAGGTTGTACTGTTTGTATGAGCAGGAGGAGATAAATTACTTTTTTATCTCTTTTTCAGATTCCCTAGACACTTGTGATACATGTAGTTGCTACATTCTCAGTATATATTGACATCAGTACATATCAGGATGCATGGTCTGAATTCCTTGAGGTTCCTCTACTAGAGTTTTTGTTTAACACTATTATTATCAATTTATATTTATATTATCATTTATATAGTCCTGAGGTTTTTGTAATTTCTTGGGCCTTTTATTTAGCTTGAGAATACAGCTGGGTGACATGTCTAGCTAGGTTTTATACATCACACAGTGTGCACTGATGTTTTTAGACAACTTTACTGGTATTCTTGTCTTTAATGCACACATTGTAATTTCATGAGCCCTATAACTATCTTAGTTTGTCTTTAGCTGGGTGGGGTTGCCTTTCAGTAATCACATCCTTATACTGACTGTGACACTCATGGCTTGATTTGGGAGTTATCTGCTTCAGCAGTGTTATCTTATGTCAATTAAATTTATGTGCAGTAGGATTCTTTATGTTTGTTGCACCAAGCACATCTTAACCCAAGGTTCATTCGGACTGAGGGCAGTATTGTACTGTTTAACTTCTGACATCATCTTCTTTTTTTTTTTGTTTTTTTTTAAATGAGTATTTTAAACCAATGGGGATTTTTTTTCTGTTTTCTCTGCATTATCTAGCTGTTATAAGTATTGTATTTTCTAAACAACTGCCATGAGCTTCTGAAGAAGGACTGGTTGGTCCGAAAGCTAGAGCACTTTGTTCTTGTTGTTACATCTATGTTGGTCCATTAAAAGGTATCAAATCATTTGCTTCTGGATCTATTCTTGCAAGGACCAATACGGCAACTACTAAATCAAGATTTCACTAATAGTAGAAAAATTCCTATATGCTAGAGGATTCAGTCCCTCGTTTTTTTTTTTTGGGGGGGGTTATAATGCAACACATGGTCCCAGGCCAGCCCCCTCCCTCCAATAATAGGCCCTCCATCCAGGTTCTCCAAACCCACATACAGCCCCCCCCCCCTTCTACTTCAGGGAATAAAGTTTGGGTCTTTAGCCATAATGTATATGATCCATCTGTTCCATCGCAGGGGACATTGTTCTAATCTATCATTCAGAAGAAATGAGATCCTCTCAGCCTTATATATGAGGTTGACTATGTCCCTCCATTCTTGGAGTGTAGGTAGCTGGGCCGTGAGCCAGTGTCTTGTTATTGCCTTCTTGGCAGCCAGGAGGACCACATCTAGGAGGTATCATTTGTGTGAGTCTCTGAAATCCTGGGGAAATATATGCAATATAAATAAATCTCCAGTGAGGGGGACCACCTGGCCAAAGAGTACTCCCAACTCCTGGCCCAGCGATGTGAGAAATGGCTGTAGCATAGGACACAAGCAAAAAGTATGTCAAGTCAAGTCAAGTCAAGTCATGTTTATTTATAAAGCGCCTTTCAAAATCAAGGCGCTGTACAAAAATAAATAAAACAGGAAAATCCAAACACTAAACAACCATAACTATAAAGAATAAGCCAAATTAAAAAGATATGTCTTTAAAGCAATTTTAAAACTGTCAACGGTCGGGCATTCTCTTAACCAGCGAGGTAGAGAATTCCACAGGGTTGGAGACGAAAAGGCAAAGGCACGAGATCCCGATAGCTTCAAATGAACCCTGGGAATCTCTAGCAATCCCTCACTGGCGGAGCAGAGAGGACGGAGGGGGCAATAGGGAACCAGAAGATCTTTCAGGTAACCGGGTCCCTGATCGTGTAGGGCTTTAAAGGTTAGTGTGAGCTGAGGGGTGTCCACATAGGCGCCAGAACTGAGCAGAACTGGATGACAGGTAGTGAGAGGTGATCATTGGGGTACGAAAGTACTGGATCCGAAGCTGCCAAGCAAAAAGGCACCAGTTATGGAAGAAAGTGAGTATGGATGTAGCCAGGCAACTTAAGCTCCAAAGTCGAGGGGTAATATTTACCCCCAGCTCCCCACTCCACCTATCGATAATTGACCTGGAGCTGTCATCTGTTGTGTGGATGAGGGCTTTATAAAAGGTGGAAATTGCATGTGGTATTTCTTCGGAGAGAATAACACTCTGAAGGAGGCTGATAAGAGGGGGACAACCCTCTGAACTGAGTGCAACCGTAGGGAGAGAGTAATAATAGTGTCTCAGCTGGAGGTATCTGTAGAAATCCATTTGGCGAAGTCGGTGGGTCTCAAGCATCTCCTGAAAAGATTTAAAAGTGGGGCCACTTAGAAATGTAGAAAGAAAAGGAGTTTCAGATGGCTCCAATCGCTAAACGTGTGGTCTATTTGGGCAGGGAGGAAATATTCCAGCAAAGCAACTGGGCAAAGCAACATTAGGAAAGGTTGTAACGAGAAGTGTTTGTGGATCATGTTCCATGTCCTAATTTGATGTTGAAACCAGGAGCTGGGGGGACCCTCGACGTGGAAGGGAGGGTCTGGTACAAGGTGGTCTTAATAAAGTCATCATAGGGGAAGAGCTCCTCCTCTATTTCTCTCCACAGTGTGGGAGATGCCCTCATATATCGAATAGCCAAAAAGGTGAGGTGTGAGGCCCAGTGATAGAGTTTTAAGTTAGGGAGGGCTAACCCTCCTTGAGCCTTAGGGAGCGCGAGAATAGAAAACTTCACTCTCGGACACTTACCTGCCCAAATGTATTCCAGGATCACCTTATTCCATGCCTGGAGTGTTTTAGTTGGGATATATTGGGGTATGTTCTGAAAGAGATAGAGGGCCCTCGGTAAGACACCATCCGGATCACCTCCACCCTTTGGTATAGGTTCAGAGGGAGGATTTTCTGTCTGGACAGGTCTTGGTGGAGTTGTGTATAGAACTGATCGTAGGTATTTCACATGGTGCTCTGTGCATCATGTGAGAGATATATACCCAGATACTTCAATTTATCCAGGTCCCACCGATGTGAATAGGTCTGTTTGAGGTGTGGGGGAGGGAAATAGTGAAATGCAAGGGCATCCGTTTTGGACGTATTTAGTTTGTATCCTGAGTATGCCCCAAAGGTCTCGAGAATTTGAAAAACTGTGGGAATAGTTTGCGATGGGTTGGAGAGGAGCAAGAATACATCATCCGCATATAGAGCAATATGATGTTCCATCCCCTCCATTCACACTCCCATAACCAATGGGGACTGCCAGATAGCCTGTGCCAAGGGTTCGATAAAGATGGCAAAAAGTCCTGATGATAGGGGGAAGCCCTGTTGGGTCCCCCTAAAGAGGAGGAAATAGTTGGAGTGATGACCCAAGACCTTAACACAGGCCTGGGGAGCTGCATACAGGGCTTTTATGATGGCAGTGAAAGAGGAGGGAAACCCCACCCTGTGTATAGTGGCAAATAGAAAGGGCCAGGAGACCCGATCAAAAGCCTTCTCAGCATCTAGGCTGAGAAATACTGAGGGGTCTTTTGGGGATTGCATTGCATGAACTAGGTGAAGTGCCCTGCGGGTATTGTCGGTTATGGATCTTGAACTAACAAACCTTGTTTGATCAAGTCCGATCATGGAGGTAAGGACGTTATCAAGCCAACGGGCCAGGATGAACATAAAAAACTTGTAGTCCATGTTTAGGACCGAAATCAGTCGATATGAACCACATGAGAGGGGGTCTTTGCCCTGCTTAGGAATAAGAGAGACCGCAGCATTCGACCAGCTGGGGGGAGGGTCATAGGTTCCCTGAAGGACTGCATTATAAACCTCTAACAAAAGCGGTCTGACTGATTGTGTGACACATCAGGTGAAAACATTTCTGACATAGGACTTATCATCAGCAAACCATAGCCATTTGAAGCCACAGCCACATTTTGGCCTACAGCGCAGGAACAGGCCTGGTGAGAGTAAGGTGAAATAACTTGCAGTTCATGGGGTTCCCAGAGAAGGTGGAACTCCTCAACATCATTGCCTTCCTCCTACACTTCCTCCCCACAGTTCCAAAATAACAAGGGGACCAGCAGTTCAAATTGGAGCAGGCCCAAAACTCACTCTCCCTTCCCCCAAAACCTGGGGAGAAGCTGTAACCATTCTTGTCCAGATTTTCCCAGTTTCAAACTAGCAGGCCATCCTGCTGCACTCCCGAGAGCTGAGGTCTCTAGAATGACAGGAGCGTACCATTCAGAAGATGAAGAAGAAGAATCAGCATTTATGTAGCGCTTTTCATGTACAATGTATCCAAAAGCTCGTTACAAGCAATGCTAGACTGGTAGTGAAGTGACTGAATGTGTAGTGGTAGCCATATCGCACATCAACACCCACACACAGCCTGGACAAGTGCATGAACTGGTTCATGGGAAGGGGAATGTTGGCCAGGACACCGGGAGTGTCCCCTACTCTTCATGAAGAGTGCCCTGGTTTATTTTACTTCCACCTGGACACCCAACAGGACAACACCAGGATAGGCAGAAGGGACCTCAGTTTAACGTCTCATCTGAAGTATGGCACACCCCAGCAATACAGTACCTCCCCAATACTGCACTCGGATGCCAGCGTTTTAGGTGCAAGTCCAATCCCGGTGTGGGACGAGAACCCACGACCTTCTGGTCCAGAGGCGGATGTGTTACCAACTGAGCCATGCTGACACCTCATATACTGTACATCAAGACTTTTCAAGAGAGTTCATTGTAAAATGGAGGGCCCACACCAATGCCCAACTGACCTTCACCAGGTAGGGATTCGATTCAGTCTCCACTACCACTCCACGCTGCAACTAGTACATAATGGTGTCCCCCCAACCTTCCCATCACCAGAGGCTGTTATGGATTTCCTCTCCAAGCACTGGCTAGCAGAAGTACAATGTCTACAATGACCTGTGGGTTCCTGCAGGCAGAGTGACCTGCATCCCCCTGAAAACATGGACATAGCTCTCACACCACACCACAGTGGGGAACAGGGACCTTCACCTTCACACCCACCTCCAGCAGTGGATCTCTGGGCACCCACACCGAAAGGCAGAGGTGGTCAGGGAACCATCAAAGACCCAAAAACAACACTGAGCTGCCTCCCCACTACTCACGCAGCAACAGCAGAGAAGATCATCTCCCAACTGTTAGCAGGCAAAGATAAGCCCTACAGGAGAAGAAGCGCACCAACAGGATCCAGCTTCAGCCTTGGCCACACAAAAGAATACCCTGCCAGCAGTGACCACTGCTCCCCCATTACACATGCTGGACAAGAGCTGGGCTAATATGGTGACATCCACAATCCCACTTCCACCATCTGGATTACTGGGCCAGAAGACAGCTTGGCTCCATCAGAGACCACCCTCTCTGCCACTTCAGGGATTCTTGGTGATCTTAAAATCACTGACACGGAACCTTTGTAAAAGAACCTCTGGTTCAAAGATACTTGAATCCTAGTAATAAAAAAATAAATTAAAATCCACAGATCTGTAAGTATTGTCTCCTTGTTTTCATGAGTGTGGCAGTTTGCATTTGGGGTTGGGGGACAACGGGATATCAAGATGGGTAGGGACTTCCTATACCTTCCTCCACCCCTTCCAGTATTCACTCCTTCCCCTCTTACCCCCATAATTCACATATGAATGGTGTTGAACAGCCTCATCATAGCTCAACAAAACTGCTGTAACTTCCATTTTGTTTTCACCTTCCTTCTGTCACATCTTAACAGAGCCAAAGGCAGCACTCCTCCTAAGATGCTTTTCTTGAACAGTTCTTGGCTAACTACAGAGTCTGCAATTTGACTTAATTTGCAAGCAGGACCCCCTAAGACAGGGGTCAGGCTGCTTAATGCTCCCTTCCCTATCCACTGACTCTGGGGGGAGGTTTGCTTATAGTATCAAGACTTTTGCACTGTACTTAGGGTTGCCACCTGTCAGGTTTTTTACCTGGTGGTCAGGTTTTCAGGGTCCTTATCAGGTAATCAGGTTTTGCTCTGTGCTGGTCAGGTTTTTGAGCCATTTTGAGTGCTCACATACTTTTGAAACAGATTTTGTAATCTCATTCATTGTTTTAACTACATGTCCAAGTTATAAACAAGTTCTGTTGTCAGTATAGCCTTTGTTTGTGAAAGCAGTCAACCTGGGGTGTAAAGTATGGCCATTAACACCATTAGCACTTACTTAACCTAATATTTTCCACTGTATCTTAAAGTGGCATAGCAGCAAAGCTGTCCCCACCTTTTGTAACACCAATACAGCCAGTTGTCTTCCACTTTCATTTGCTGGTAAACATTTTCATCTCTAACAGAATTCAGGCATTTTAAATGTTTTAAATTATGTTTTTCCTCAAGAAAAAAATGTGGCCACTTCTTTGACTTTGAAATATTACTGTGGACATGAAAAGAAAATGGAGCCAGAAAAATATATAGTACACATTATAAAAAAAAAATGTCTTTATTATATATTATTATATACCAAGTATACTGTTGTATGCTATTTAAAGTATTTCCCTTGTCTCCCCCCTATCATATCTGTAAATGAGATTTATTGTATCTCTATATGTTTATCTGGTAAACTAATGTTAATAAATCAATAATTTATTTATTTATTATTTAGCTTTTGTTTACAGGGTAGGTACACTAGGCAAGTAATATGCCTATTTTCAGGAACGACCCGGGAGAGTACAAAACATACAAGATACATACAAGGCAACTTAGAAGGAATAACTTATTACAGGAGGTACTAACAATTGTAGAAAAACAAATGCACAAGCAGCAATTACACCCCCTAACAGGATTAATACATACATACATAAGTAAATAACTAGGAAGAACTTAGGAAAGTAACTTTAACAGGTACAGTACAGTATCTCAAGATTTTTGTTGACCTGCTTTAAGTGCTGTATTTTATGGATATAACCACTGGTTTTCTAGGAGGAGCAGTGCATGAAGAGTCATGAAAAGGGGTGGAGCTAGGGGTGGAGCTTAGGATCCGGTTTTTGCCTCATGCAGAGGTGGCAACCCTAACTGTACTGCAAATTTCCATGCACTGCATTTCTCTCTGGTCTTTCTTCTCAGCCTCTTTGACACCACCTCCCCCCAAGTATATTTCATACAACACCCCTTACACGATATGAGCTGCTGGTGCATGGGCGATGGTGCGATGGGTATACCCCTTTGGGAGGGGTCTCCTGACATGGGGCAAAAATAGATGTGAGACTATGGATCCTAACTTGCCAGCGGAGCCCGGGGACCCAGGACAGCTGCCAGGGCAGGACATGGGACAAGTGATACTACCATCTCTCCCTCAGCATACCACCACCTGGAGGACATCCCATATGGCCCAACCTACTAGGGTCAAGCGTGCTCCTTTTATGAGGGGGTCCTGGGTTTTTCTGGGGGCAGCCTTGGTGGCACAATGTTAAGTAAAAGTGGTTCCCCGGTAACTCTAGGTGCCACACACCCCCCTCTCGACACCTTTTTTTTTGTGAGGTATCCTCAGACGCTTTGTGCCCTCCACCCTTGCAGCCTAGTTTAGGGTTTTAGGCACCCATTCCTCACAAGCAAGTGCCGGGGCATGACAAACCTTAGTGCCAACATGCTCTCCCATGATGCATACTGCCTTACCTCTTTCAACATGCTTCCACCTTCCCGATGTGCTTTCTATAATTGCTCAGCTAACCACTGGGTGAAGACTGTCCCAGCCAGTTGATGGGCTGGACCAATATATGTTCAGTTCAGTGCATACACCCCGGGGTGGCAGGGGGTCCCTCAACCCCCCCCCACCAGGGAAACCAAAGTTTACTGTTACAAAGCTGTGCTGTTTATATTTTGATTTGCTGTTCGCTAGACTTTTTTGTATAATTAATGGGATTCTGGGGAGTGGTGGGTTACTGTGAGTACTGATATTTACATGCCCTCGAGATGGTGTGGGAAGGCCTAGGGTCCTAGCTCGGATCCAGCTAATTTCTGACCCAGCTCTGTATGGACTTTCATTTTGGATTTGGTGTTTTAAAGTTTAGTTCCTCTTCCCTCTATTGATATGGTCAGATGTGACCTCAGCTTTCCCTGTGGTGTCCCACTTCCATGTGGTGTGTTAATATCCCTAAGCCTGTACCTAGCATATTCCCTAAGGGAATCCCGTATCGAGATAAAGGAAGATGAGATGGTGAACTTGGCTTTCAGCCCTGCCCCCACCCCCCACCTGTGACCCATAGACAATCCTGCATTCATACTTAGACTCTGAAGTCACCATGATGGAGGACGTTGTCTGACACGTGCAGAACGTGCAAGGGCTACACTATCCTATTAAACGTAAGCAAATATTACATCTTAAATGACTTCTCTCTCCAGAAGCTGAGAAGCATAAGAGAAACTTGGTGGGCATAGAACATCACAGTTCCGCCCCGGTTAAAAAGCGCAGAGCTCCCATTCTGGTTCACAAATCCCTCCACTGGACACCCTAGAGGGGGGAAAAGGACCCTAATGGTCATTGGTTACTGGCACTGATGGATACTCCAGTAGGTCCTATACTTGTGTGCAACTTATATGCCAACAGCTAAGACCTCCCTGAATTTTTTCACGACATTGCACAGAAATTGTCCTAGCTCTCCTCTTCTATGGTTCTTATCCTTATCAGAGGTGATTTTTGTTGTTAATCATTTATTAGTGGATTTCACAAACAAACAGTAACATACAACATACAATCAGTTACGGTGCATACTATATCATCTGAGCAACATCAGTACAGACAGGGTTCTACTTGGTCATGATATAATATAATGCTTATGCCCCAGGCATCAGGGTGTACTGACGTATTATCAGTTAAGCTGCAACAGTGTGTGCCCCATCTAGTAAGGCAGTATGCCTGTTGGGGATCAAAAAATAAAGATGGTTCTCTCTGACCAACTTACAAGCCAGAACTATTTATAGAGATGGTAAGAAATGTGGCACTGCTGAGTACTCAAGGGTGGCCTAAACATAGTGCGATGTGACAGGGGGGTTGGGTGTGATGATTCTAGCAAGCAAAACCAAGTGTTGGGGGGCAACCAATGTCACACAGACAACAGTGTCAGATGATTCCTGACCTAGATGATTTGCTATCAGTGTTGCTACATCCATCTGGAGTTTCTAGATACTGCAGGAAGGGCATCCAGACCTACCGATACTTCTGCATCCTACTGGCAGAGAGGTGGGATAGGCATTCATATTGTGCAAGCTGTGCCAAGCTATCCAGGAATTCTCTGATTGGGGAGGGGGTTCTGATGTGCACCATCGGTGAAGCAACAGGCAGTTAGCTTCCAGGCTTGCCATCAGGACCAATGACAATTCTGTCTTAGGGAGATAGGGAACTTTCTGCTTGGATCCAAGCAGAAGGGGACCTGGGGAGTCAGGGATGGGTAGGTCTAGGGTTTTGCTAATTATGTGGTGGATCTGGAACCAGTAGTTCTTTAGTGCTGAGCAGGACCATAGGATATGGAAGAGCTCCCCACCAGGCTCTCCGCACCTCTAGCAGTTATTGTTTAGAAGGTGTAGGGTTGCATGAAGAATTGCAGGGACGCGGCACTATCTGTATAGCACCTTGTTTTGAAGCACCTGACTTTGTGAGCCTCGATGGGCAGTACAGGCTAATTTCTGAGAGGAATTCCATTCAGCTTCAAGGATTGGGTGCCCTGTAGCTACTTCCCATGTCTCTTTGGCCTGTGTAGTTTGGTCCAGGATTTTGTCCCTGATAGTTGAGTATATAGCTCCAGCTTGGCCTTTGTGGCAGGACAGCCAGAAGTAGAGTGGTGTTGTTCCAAAAGGGTTGGCACCATTCTTAACTGCTTGTGGTGGGAGTCAGGGCACTTCTGAGTTGCAGATAGCACCAGAATTCCAGTCTTGGCTGGCCTTAAAGGAGTCCAGCTCTTTTTGATGAGAGATAAGAAGGCCTGCTAGTGTGGTAATCCCCTTTAACTTCCAATGGGACCATGAAGCAGGCTTACCAGCAATCCGAATATCCAGGTTATCCCATATAGGGGTGAGCACTGGGTGAAATAATTCAGAGCCTAGACATTTTCCCAGCTGCTTCCATGTTTGCACTGAGTTGTGAACAATCGGATACCAAGTCAGATGGTGCCAGGAGAGAAGCAATAGACAGTGGGTGGGGATCCCCCAGGAGTAGTGTTGCCCAGATACCAGATAGTGCTTTTGTGGAGCCTACCACTATCTGTCAGATAGTGCTGGTATCCTGACTTGGATCCTACCAGATATCCTGCCAAAGACAGATGAAGGATCCAGGGTCAGATAGTGATGGATCCTAGTTAGGATCCAGGTATCTGGGTTAGGATCCAGGGATCCTAGGGCAGATAGTTAGGATCCAGGGCCAGATAATGATGGATCCTGATTAGGATCCAGGTATCCTAGTTAGGATCCACGGATCTTAGGGCAGATAGTTAGGATCTAGGGCCAGATAGTGATGGATCCTAGTTAGGATCCAGGTATCCTGGTTAGGATCCATGGATCCTAGGGCAGATAGTTAGGATCCAGGGCCAGATAGTGATGGATCCTAGTTAGGACCAGGTATCCTAGTCAGGATCCAGAGATCCTAGGTCAGATAGTTAGGATCCAATCTGGATCCTAGGTGGTAGGATACACGGTCAGATAGCACTACTGTCCTACCACAGCAACTATCTGGCCAAATTGGAGGTATCTTTTGGTATCCTGATTTCTAGGATACTATCTGAGCAACACTACCCAGGAGTGTTTTTTTTTTCTATATTCAGATGAAGGGGGTGCCTGATTTGGGTTAAAAAAGCACCACGTGTTTTGAGCTGCTCAAAATGCCCATGAACCAGGAGTGCCTTCACCCTCCTTTTTGCCAGTGGACTTGTAGTCTGTTGCAGCTATAACACTGCTGTTTACCTTCGCATAGGAAGTGGCCCATTAATTGATCCATGCAGTCAAACAACCTATTAGGAATGCAAGTTGGGATATGTGAAATGAAGCAAAAGATTTTCAGACCCATCTCCATTTTAAGGACCTCTGCCTTGCCAGTCATGAAGAGCTGTAGGGGTCTCTACTTGTCGAATTCCACCTTAAGCTCTGCCAACAGTGGGGCAAAATTCTTTTCTAAAGGTTTGGTCAGTTTGGGGATGATCTTTAGGCCAAAACAAGTGATGTGTTTAGGGTTCCACCCTAGGCCCAGTGTAGAAAATCAAAAGCAAAACCCAGCACTGAGCATCAAGAGCTGCTAAACGTCATCAAACTTTATTAAAGTGCTGCATACAAGAGTGCTACTTAAAGTGCATCAATAGCACAAATAGCAGTCTTACAATCATACCTTAAAGGGACACTATCAACCCCCTTAGGCCTCAAAGTGTCTCTAGTTTAACAAGCATTTGTCAATGCCAAATGTTTGCTTGTTGGCATTGGCAGTGGTAGTGTAGAAGTTACAGAGCTGCGTAATAGGAATGGCAGTGAAGTACTGAACTAAAGCCAACCCCACCACCACCCTGCAGAGAGTGACAGGCATTGGGGTGTGCCTTTGGGTCATCAGGCATAACGGCCGCGCCATTTCACCACACCCCACCCTGAAGACACTGACAAGTGTCACGGTGTGCCTTGGGGTCTTTTGGCCCTTATGCACACCCTATTCCATCAGAAAATACGTGAGATGGGTGCGGTATAGGAGAATGGGGGAATTGGGGCCAAAGAGTCCAAGGCATACCTGATGCCTCTCCTCACTGGCAGGGTGTGGAATGGTATGAGCATTACAGGCAAGAATCCCAAGTCACACCCCTGATGCCTGTCATTCTCTACAGGGTTGGGCGTTATGGTTGGAAACCCTAATACCTCAGGCATTCGTTGGTATTTTCACTCCAAATTTTCGACATGGTTTTTTTGTGACCCCACCTCATGAACAGTGGCAATATCAGTTTGTTAGCCGAAAGCTGCTTATAGACTTTGACAGCAGATAAGGACCGCTTGGCCCATCTACTCTGCCATTTCCCTACCTACAGGATAGGCTGCAGATCCTAGTTAACCAACAGCCTATTTCTTCCTACCCCCCACAAGATTTGCCTTATGTCTGTCCCATGCATTCTTGAATTCTCCCACAGTTTTAGACCCACAACCTCCTCAGAAAGGCTGTTCCATGCATCCACTACCCTCTCTGTGAAATAATACTTCCTCACATTGCCCTGAACCGCCTCCTTCTATCTTTAAATTGTGTCCCCTTGTTCTTGCAAGTCTCTTTTTCTGAAAGATGCTACCCTCTTGGACTTTGTTGATTCCACTGAGGTACTTAAAAGTTTCTATTACGTCCCCCCTCTCCCTTCTTTCCTCAAGGGTATACATATTAAGCTCCTTCAGTCTCTCCTCATACGGCTTCTCTTGCAGACCCTGCACCATTTTAGTTGCTCTTCTCTGGACTACCTCTATCCTGTCTAAGTCCTTGCGGAGATGGGGTCTCCAGAACTGGACACAGTACTCCAGATGGGGTCTCACCAACTGTCTGTACAGAGGGATAACAACTTCCTGTTTTCTGCTGCTGATGCCTCTCCCTATACATCCCAGTATACCTCAGCCCTCCCTACTGCCTTCTCACATTGCTTGCTAACCTTAAGGTCATCTGATATGATTACTCCCAGGTCCCTTTCCTTTTTGTTGTTGTTGTTACTACCTCCCCACCCATTGTGTATTCTTCCACTGGGTTCTTGTTTCCCAGGTGCATTATTTTGCACTTCTTTGCATTGAATCCTAGCTGCCATACTTCTGACCATTTCTCCAACCTTGCAAGTCCTTTTCATCCTTTCCACGCCTCCTTGTGTATCAACCCTGTTGCAGGTCTTTGTGTCATCTGCAAAAAGGCATACTTTTCTTCTAGTCCCTCTGCAATGTCACTGATGAAGACATTAAAAGGACTGGACAATACTGAACCCTAAATTGCCCACTAGTAACCCCTTTCTTCAGAGGACTCCATTTACAATTACCTTCTGTGTCCTGTTGTGCAGCCAATGTTTTACCAGGCTGCCACCCTGGGACCCCTCAGGCTGGTTAATTTGACTATTAATCTTTGTGTGGGACTGTGTCAAATGCCTTGCTAAAGTCTAGGTAGGCCATGTCCACAGCAGCCCTCCCTGGTCTACTACTTTGGTCACCCAGTCAAAGAAATCTATTAGATTTGTCTGACATGACCTTCCCACTGTGAACCCATGCTGCCTTGGGTCCTGTGCTCCACTGGCCTCTAGGTACTCAACTATTCTTTCCTTCAGAAGTGACTCCATCACTTTCCCTACCACAGAGGTCAGACTGACAGGTCTGTAGTTTCCTGCCTCTGTCTTGGTCCCACTTTTGTGAAGGGGAATCACATCCGCCTTCCTCCAGTCCTCGGGTACCACGCCATCCTCCCATGATTTATCTCAGGTGATTGAAAGGACTTAATAGCTGTGAGGTTTAAATTACTTGTAGAAAGATCTAGTAAGTAGGAGTAGTGGCTTAGCTAGAAGGAAGCTACATTTAAAGACTGCCTTAGAAAGATTCTGCTAATAGCTTGGCAGAAGACACCAGGAGAAAGTACTGCTGTGTGACTGAACTTCTCTACTGGGACTATATTGCCCTCCTTCCCTCCCCACCACTCAAAGCTAGTTCTATTTTTATAGGCACAGGATTTGACTGACAACAGGAACTTCCTGTTTGGGAGCAGGAAGTGAATGATCACAGAACCACCAAAGACCCACCATCCTAGAAGGGCAAGAGTAGCTCTCCAGCCCCCTCTAGCTGTTGGAGGTCTGCCTCTGAGCAATTAAGTGGTCTACTGAGACATATAGGATATTCTTGTCTCAGAACAGGACAAACAGGAGCTTAAAGGGCACACAGGCAGAAAGTAAGGAGAGAGAGAAAAAAAAAACAGAGGCAAGAGTAAGGATTGCAAACAGTTAAGGGGCCTGAAATAAGACATGATTGGAGTGGTGCAGTACAGTGGCTGTGGAGCAGTAGTCTTCTGGGAGACATTCTGGAGGATGCGGTGTTGTCCCATCTGCAGACACCTCTCTGGGCTGAGGGAGGAGGTTGCTCATCTCTAGGTTGAGCTGGCCAGGATTTGTGGGACCTCCTCTTCCATCCAGGGACCACCAGTGCCACTGCCGTTGCCTCAGAGGTTGCCAAGAAAGAGGAGCGGTTGGACCACAGTGGGCTCAGGGAGAGTGAGGGTGGGGGAACAGAGGTGCATCCCTCCAGTTGTACCTCTCCACAATTCCTATGCCATTCTGGCAAAGTGTGGTTCCTCTATGGAGGCACCCAGTGGAGACCAAGGAGGATGTTGGGAACCTCCACAAAGGAGACCCACAGGAGGGTGGCAGGGGACCCTGCAGGGAAGGAAACAACCCTGGTGGGGACTCCATTGTTAGGAAGGTAGAACTGGGGAGGAAGGGAGAGGGAGGTAAGAGCCTGCCTGGCGCCATGGCTTGAGGGACAGGGAGTGAATCCTCAGGATTGCCAGAGCAGCTGCACAGGGAGGGAGTTGGATGTCATTGTCCACCTAGGGACAAATGACCTGGCTAAGAAAGGGATTAGAGAAGTGCAGGAAGAGTTTGTGAATTGGGAGGGCCTTAGTCAAGTGCAGCACATCGTAACCTTCTCGGAGGTGCTCTCATCTATGGCATAGGAGAGGCTAGGGTGTTCCGCACCATGGATTCAATCAGTGGTTGAAAACTGGTGTGGAGCTCAGGGATTTGGCTTCATTGGGGACTGGGGGTCCACCTGGAGTGATGCAAGCTTATACTGGCATGATGGGCTGCATCTGTCCGGGAGGGGAACCAGGATCCTAGGTGATAGGTTTAAATGCTTCATTGGCAAGCTTTTAAACTAGCCAAGGGGGGAGGCACTGGAAAGGAGCAGGGAAATCCTAGCCCCCCCCAAATAATCACGTTAGTAAGTGTGGCAAACACCAACATAGAGGTGTTGATAGGGAGAAGGGCAGGGATAAATGGAGAAAGTGACAAAGGCAAGAAGGACAGGGATGGGGCACAAGGGAGTATGGCCACCAGAAAATGGAGGGTAATGAGTACCAATGCCCGAAGTCTGGGCAACAAGCTCCCTGAGCTGGTGGCCTTGATAGAAGAGGGATGCCTGGATATCGTAGCAGTCACAGAAACATGGTACACAGAGAACCATGACTGGGATGTTAACATACCAGGGTACATAACCTACAGGAGAGACAGGCAGGAGAAGGGGGAGGAGTATCTATGTAAAGGAAGGGATAAAGCAACTGAACAAAAGAGTAAACAGGGAGGAGAGGAGGCACTGTGGTCACCTTGGAGACTGGAAAGGGCACCACAATCCGCAGTAGGGTTGTACAGACCCCATGTCAGGGGAAGGAATGGACAAGGATATGATGGAAGGCATTTTTAGAATGGCAGAGAAAGGGAGATACTGTTGATGGGAGACCTGAATATGCCAGATGTTAACTGGAGCACATTTGCTGCAGCCACATCCAAGAGCAGGGCCATTCTTGATGCCCTACAGGTGGCAGGCCTTAGACAGCTAGTCTGGAACCCATTCTGTGAGGGAGCAATCTTAGACCTCATACTCTCAAACGGGGCAGGGAGAGGATCTCAGATCTAGAAGTGGGTTGCCATCTGGGGACAAGTGACCATCAAACAGTGTGGTTCACGTTAACCTAGCTACAGAGTCAAGCCATACAAAAGTGAGGGTACTGGACTTTAGGAGGGCTGACTTGGCAAGATGGGAGAGTGCTCAGAAAAGCACTAGCAAACAGGCTAGGAAGGAGGTGGAGCAACAATGGGGAATCATCAAAACTGCCATCACAGAGGCAACAAGCCTTGTGTGAAGCAAATAAACAAATCAAAATGAAAGAAAAAGCCACTATGGTTCTCAAAGAGATGGCTGTGAAAGTCAGGAAGAAAAGATAGCATTCCGAAGTATAAGGAAACACAGAAGGAGCAGGACAGAGAGCTGTACCAGTTAAGGCAGAAGGAAGCAGGGAGGGAAGTCAGAATAGCAAAGGCCCAAACTGAGGAAAAGATAGCCAACTCAGTTAAGAAGGGGGATAAAACCTTTTATAGGTACATCAGCGAGTATAGAAAGACAAAAGGAGGGATAGTGAGGCTGAATAGAATGAACGGTGGGTGGGCAGAGGGGGACAGTGAAAAAGCAGGGATACTGAACGAATATTTCTGCTCAGTATTCACAAAAGAGGAGAGGGAAGTGCCTAATCCAATTAACAGAAGCACTCTTGATAGGGGGGGGTCAATCCCAGTCCTTTCACAGAAGAAAGGGTTCTGCAAGAACTCCTAAAACTGAAGGTGGACAAGCAATGGGTCCTGATGGAATTCACCCCAGAATTCTAAAAGAATTAAGGGAGGAACTAGTGAAACCACTGGCTACTCTTTTTAATAAATCATGGGAGGATGGTGTGGTACCTGAGGACTGGAAGAAGGCGGATATGCTTATGCACAGCGACTACGGCATTTAGCACGAAAGGTGCAAAAACATTACGAACAGGATGTAAAAAATGACAGCTGTACTGTTCATGGGGAGGTGTAAAAAATGGCAATGTTGCAAATCTGCAGTAAAAATATTAAAAAAATTGGTGAAGTCACGAACATGCATAGAAACTGTGCAACGCACACCCGTAATGTAATTAGTCTGGGGATTTTTTACAGCAGATTGTCAAAACAGGCATTTTGGACCTTCGATCATGAACAGTGTCACTGTGATTTTCTTTATCTGTCCTAAACAATGATTTCCCACAGCGTACCACGCATTCTGTGCTGAAAGTGTGAAAACACATTTCGCCATGTTGTGAAAAATGGCAGCTGTACTGTTCACAAGGAAGTGTGGAAAATGCCACTGGTGAAAATCTGGACTGAAAATATTACAAAGTAATGAACTTACGAGGGTGCATGGAAACTGCGCAATGCTCACTCATAACACAGTCATTTTATGGACTTTTGTCACCAAATTTTCAACATAGCCATTTTAAGACCTCTGCTCATGAACAGTGTAACTGTGATTTTCTTAATCTGTCCCAAACATTGCTTTCGCACACCGACTGCACCATTGTGCGCTACATGTGCGAAAACACATTTTGGGCGACATGTGAAAAATGGCAGCTGTACTGTTCATAAGGAAGTGTAATAAAATGGCAATGTTGTAAAATCTGGAGTAAAAATTCACAAACTTATAAGCGTGCGTAGGAACTGCGCAACGCACACTCGTAAAACAGTTATTTTTAGGAATTTTTTCACCAAATTTTCAACATAGCCATTTTAAGACCTCTGCTCATGAACAGTGCCACTGTGATTTTTTTAATGTGTTCCATACATTGATTTCGCACACCGACTGCGCCATTGTGTGCTACATGGTCGGAAACACATTTTGGGCAAGATGTGACAAATGACAGCTGAACTGCTCATAAGGAAGTGTAATAAAATGGCAATGTTGAAAATCTGGATTGAAAACATTGAAAATTTGCAAACTTACAAGCGTGCGTAGGAACTGCGCAATGCACCCTTGTAAAACAGTCATTTTTGGGAATTTTTTCACCAAATTTTCAACATAGCCATTTTAAGACCTCTGCTCATGAACAGTGTCTCTGTGATTTTCTTAATTTGTCCTGTACATTGATTTCGCACACTGACTGCGCCATTGTGCGCTAAATGGGCGGAAGCACGTTTTGGGTGAGATGTGAAAAATGACAGCTGTACTACTCATAAGAAGGTGTAGTAAAATGGCAATGTTGAAAATCTGGAGTGAAAATATTGAAAACTGCGAACTTACGAAAGTGTGTAGGAACTACACAACATGCTGTCGTAAAATATTCTTTTGGAATTTTCCACCAAATTTTCAAAATAGGCTTCTTGAGAGCCCACCTTATGAACACTGGCAGTGCTGTTTAATGAATGGTCTCCGAAGGTGATTTCACGCAGTGACTGCGAAATCACCCTTCGGGCCCGAATAACGCCATGACAGCACTCATGAGAAGGTGTCCCAAAAAACCCATGTTGAAAATTTGGTGCAAAAATTCCAAAAATTGCCTGAGATATGCAGCAAAGTTGAAAAAACCCTATCTATCCCATTATACAGCTTACCGGCATTTCTTCAGTTCGCGGTCGGCTTTGAAGAGTGCAGAAGTGTTCCCGGTCCACCGAAGATCGTCGTGCCGAGGTCGGAGGTAAGTATGGGGTGAGGGGGGGTGTGGGGAGGCAAGGTGCGCAGTGGGTGGGTGTGGGTTGTGGGAGGGGCAGGGAGAAGCCGAGGGACAGTTTTTTATTTGTAGTTTTTTTTTTTCTTTAAATGACGACGCGGGACGTTTGCTACACTGGTGTCGGCTCCCAGCATGGCACAAGGACGGCTGGTTGGGGCATGGAGCCGATAGATTGGGCAGCCCCGTCGGCTATTGCATCTTTGCCACGCTGGGTGGGTTTCAGTGGCACCCTGTACTCGGGGGAGAGGACAGGAGCCGATGGGGATTGGGCACCCCGTCAGCTATACGATGAGTTGCCATGCTGGGGTGGGCACCCAGCATGGCATGTGGAAGCTTTTGGGGGAGCACAGCACAGCCGATGAGGATGGGCACCCCGGCTATACAGTGCGTGGGGGGCAGCACGCGGTATGCGTGCGTGCGTGTGTGTGTGTGGGGAGCGCATACGAGCAGGTGATATCTTATTGCTGCTCACTGAAGCGTAGTTCCTTTCAACTGTACTCCACTGCATTTTGGAGCTGCCAGACAGCTCGGCAGGTATTGAGAATCATGCGCTGCGCTGCGCGTGCAAACACACTGCCTGAATTGGAAGAGGGCTGCCACACCTCCGAAAACTCAGATGATGGCACTATGTTTCTTGCACATGCGTGCAAGAAAACATAAAAATCACACCTTATGATTGGTCACATTCTACAGAAATTGCTGATGTACAGTAGCTGGTAGTTTGATTCTGAGCCCATTTTTCTTTTTAAAAGTGAAAAACAGACTGCCCACCATATTTGGTGTTACCACACCAAAACATGTTTGTTTACAGTCCTTGATGAACTCCCACTGCATCTTTCTTGGACTTCGGAACACTCCATGCACAGTCTAACACTCATGGTGCAGTGCAGTGGGAGGAGAGGAAACTATTGTAGCATAAGTGGCTGCACTGTTTGGGGCTGTTCCTAATCTTCAAAAAATATGCGATAAGAGTAAAGAAGGATTTGAAACAGAACACGGTTGGGTATTATTCCACTATTAGCATGCATTTCTGTTCTACTAAGAAAGGAAGCAGATAAAACAACCAGCAACATCAATGAATTTCAGAAAAGGTATGCAGTCACAAAATGTAGGTTTCCAACTAGAAATAACACGATGCAAAAATGGTTGAGTGTCCCTTTTACAGTGGTGGTGTACAAAAAGACCACCGGCAACCCAGCCATTTTTGCTTCTTTCTCAAGGGTTAAGGGTCACCACTCTTAAGGTATGATTGTATGACTGTTATTATGCTGTTGATGCACTTTAAGTAGCACTCATGTGTGCAGCACTTTAATAAAGTTCGATGACGTTTAGCAGCTCTTGATGCTCGGTGCAGGTTTTTTGCTCTTGGCTGTAACTGTTATCTAGCACAAGTGGTTTATGGAGTGGCTTTTTTTGTTTGTTTGCTCCAGTGTTGTAAATGCTTGAGGAGTGCACCTGTGATTAAGAGCAAGCACCTCCATCTTAAATTGACTGATACGTAGCCCAGATATTCTGAATAAGGATTTAAGGAGATCCATTAGAAGCTGAATGGAGGTGTGGGCATGATCAAGGAGGACTAAAAGATCATGTCTTTTTTTTTATTTATATTTTACCCTTTTTTTCCCATTTTTCTCCCTACTGTCCTGGGACCCCAGCACATGGCAGTGCGTGCATGTGGAGGTGCACACGCACTCCGTGGCGCCGGTTATGGCCCCCTTCCGCCTCTTCCCCTGGCAATCCCCGGGCTCCCCATAGTCTGACACTACCATCCATCCTCCACTGGGTGGCAGCCAAGGGCCAGAGAAACCCCTCATCCCTCCATGGGAGAGGAGAACCACCTTGTGGCAGCTCAATCCTACTCCTCGCCCTCCCTCCCGCCGACCCCTGACATCCCAGGCTCATTCCCAAACCCAGGTCGCCAGCATGGTGCAAGGTGTGGTGTCTGGTGCCTCAACCCTCAGCATCACTGGGCCAGCTAGACTAAAAGATCATCTGCATAGAGCAGTGATCTATGTTGATCTTTCTCCACAGCAACATCTTGTATGTTTGGGTGCTGCTGGATAGTCACTGCCAGGGGTTTGATGGCTAATACAAAGATAATCAGGGAGAGTGGACACCCTTGTCTGGTGCCACAAGCTAGTGGGAGGGAGGGATAGAGTGTTAGTGAGCATTTGGGCCTGGGGGTTGGTGTTGCGCACCTTGGATAGAAAACCCCTACCAAATTCCATGCATATTAACACAGAGTAAAGGTATCCCCACTCCACTTAATCAAAAGCTTGTTCTTTTTTTTCTATACATACTTTTTTCATTTTCTGTTTTACTCCCCTCCACCCCTGGGGCCACGATGCACACACGTGTGTATGTGCATGGAGGGACACACACACGCCAGGATCCAGTGGCCCCTTCTGTCCCTCCCCAGACTTGTGTAGCCGCTCCTAACCACCTGCACTACCCACCAGACCTCCATCCGGTGGGAACAGGACTACAGCAGAGTGGGCATCCACCCCTAGGGAAGGGAGAGCCACAGCTCAATCCCGTTCCAACCCTCCCCCCCCCGAGCCAGTACTGCAGCGGCCCGGGGTCATTCCCAAACCCAGGTCCTCAGCGTGGTGCGAGGTAAGGCACCAGCATCTCAGCCCACTGTGCCATCGGGCAGGCATCAAAAGCTTTTTCAAGTCAATGGCCACTGCAGCGGTTGGAGTGAGGGTCTGCCAGGCTATCTGCATCAAGTTCACCAAGATGCTGATGTGATTCAAGGTAAGCCTCCCTCAGACAGCGCCCACCTGGCAAGGGTGATTCAGATGTGAAAGAAGGGGTTCAAGACAAGCTGCTATGGACTTTGCATAAATTTTGCTGTCAGCCATTATTAGAGAGATTGGTCAGTAACTGGCAGGTAAGACATGGTCTTTACTCTTCTTTGGTAGAACTGTGATAGCTGTCATGGCCATCACTGGGGAAAAGGAGCCCATGGTCTCCAGATCAATGTACAGCCTCTGAAGGACCAGGCAGATGGTGGGTGATAGTAACTGCAGAAATTCAGCCAGCAGGTTATCTCGTCCTGGGGCCTTGCTGGAGTAGAGTTCCTTCAGAGCTGCTTCAATCTCTGTGGAGGTAAGGGGGAAGGTCTAGGGCAGCCTCCTGTTCTGATAAAATCTGGGGAAGTCAGATTTTGACAAGAAGGTCTCTGTTGAGGAGGTCCCTGGGAGAGCCACAGGCTGGTAAAGATGAGTACAGTATAATAATCCCTCATTATTTTGTTTATGTCTGCAGAGTTGGTGCATGCTGCTGCCTGGGTGTTCCTCAGGCCCAGAATGTGCTCTCTGCTTGCTGCTTATTGAGCCAGTAGGAGAGAAGTCTGCCAGTCTGCCATACGTCTCTCCCCCTTCACAGAACCTTTGGGGGGGCCTGAGAACTGCCAGTTCAGCTTTGTCAGCTGTGAGGGCATTGATCTCCATGCACTATTTCAGTATTGTTTGTGTGCCTGGGCTTGTAAGGACCCTTTGGGGTCCACTTTGAATTCAGCCTCCTTCTGACTGAACTGGGTTCTAAGTCAGCAAGCTCCTGCTCCCTCTTCTTCTGACAGTGGCACAGCTTATTATTCGGACCCTCTTTATGGCCTTCAAGGCCTCCTAAAGTGTGGCCAGCAAACTGTCTCCAGCATCGTTTAAACCAAAGTATTCTTTTGCTTTTTTTCTGAAGCCCAGATCTGAACTGGGGATCCTGGAGGAGAGGGTCCAGCCTCTACCCTGGTGATCGGCAGGTGGTGGAGCCAGGTAAAAGATGTAGGTGCACTGGTGTATGAACAGAAATGATCAGCAGAGTGGTGCAGACTACTGTGACTGAGGAGGTGAGCTGCTGGGAAGTAAGCCACATATCCAGACAGCTGTACAACCCATGCACCACCGAGTAGCAAGTATAGCCCCAGACCTTGGGGTTGTGAAGCCACCAAATGTCAGAGAGGGCCTGATCAGAAAGCCACAATTTCACAGCCTGAGCTGCCTTGGTATGGGGCTCCTGCTTGCCATGACTGTGGTCAAGAGCCAGATCAAGGGTGAGATTGAAGTCCCCACCCCCACCCCGAAGAAGGGGAGCATCCACTGAGAGGTGATTTTGACTTCATTCCAGACTCTTCTGTGGATCGGAGACACAAAGCTGTGAAGGCACACCCACAGGCAGCTGAGGCACTCAAGCTGCTCATTCAGGATCAGGCACAGTCTGACATCTATCGCCTACTCCGCCTGAGAGTTTGGGATTGCTCATGTTATTAACTGGCACATGGCACATACAGCAATACTGATTCTTGGATCACGTCCCCCTCACTCACAGATGTCACTGTGGACATGCATATCATTCTCCTTGTTCTGTTTAGCCATGCTCTGGTCCAAATCCATCTTTATGCGGACCCCAGGAACCCTGTTCCCCTTCCTGGAGACTGGATCCCTTGCTTCAGCATGATCCCCATATCCTTTCCTGGATACAGGCTAAGACAAATGAATTTCTTCAGATCAATAACACAGGGACCACCTTGACAGGAATGGTCTGGAAGCATATAAAGTCATAATCCAGGGGAAGATCATAGGATACGCAGTCCATCGCACCATCGCAAACAAGAAGAGGAACAGAAGCTCTCTTCCCATGAGAAGAAGCTCTGCTGCATACAGAAACAGAGTTTAAGGTCTCTGCTACTATGGGTGCCAAATCCCCCTTGCACCAATCTATAACAAAGTTCAGACTGGAAATAAATGCCTTCATCTACCGCAAAGCAGTACTATCTATCCTTTACTTCAGATATAGATATTAGGACGAGAAAAAGGGGGCATAAAGTCTTGGCTAACCACCTTCGCAAACAACAGGAAGACTGTCACATCGCAGGCCTTCATGTCTCAGGCCCACTTGGCAGAAGTTATTTTCATTTTGCAGACATTTTATGTGTCTTTATATGACTCTCCCTCCCCTCCAAAACAGGAACACATAAATGCTTTCCTGGCTTCTCTTCCCTTTGCACAACTCTCTCCAGACCAGGCTAACCAACTGAATGATCCCTTGTCAGTGCCTGAAATCAAGGCAGCTCTTCAGTCACTAAACTTCAGGAAAGCCCCAGTAGAGGAGAGATTCCTTGCAGAGTACAGGTGGAAAACTAGGTTTGCTGGCAAAGGCACCTCGCTTCACCTGAGCTCTTTTCTTCTAGGTTTGCGTGTAAGGGCAGAGCAAGGAACAACATTATCAGAGCAAGGAGAATAATTAAGGCTTCTTTTGGCTCGGCAGATTTACTGTGTGTTACTACTTTTTTTTTGTGCTTACAGGTTTTGTTACTGTTTTTTGCTTACCTAGTACTGCTTTATTGTTCTTTGATTCAAATTGATTTTGCAGAGTATACTTTCTGCTATATTGTTACAAGGTGTGTCTACAGGTTTGTTACTGTTTTGTGCGTACAGATTACTGTTTTATTTTCTCTGATTCAAATTGTTTCTTTGCAGGGTATATTTTCTGTGGAATTGTTCACGGTTGGGCCTACAGGTTTTTGTTACTATGTTGTGCCTACAGGTGTTAAAGTGTACTGCTTTACTTTTTCTCTGATTTAAATTGTTTTTTGCAGGGTATGATTTCTGTTAAATTGTTACAGGGTGTGCTTGCAGGTTGTTACTGTGTTGTGCTTATAAATTACTGCTTTATTTTCCTCTGTTTCAAGGGGTTTTTTTTGTAAGGTATATTCTCTGTTAAATTGTGGTGAAGGTTGTGCTTACAGGTTGTTACTTTTTGTGCTTACAGATTACTGCTTTATTTTTCTTTGATTCCAAGTGTTTTTTGCAAGGTATATCTCCTGTTAAATTGCTCTGCAGGTTGTGCTTCCAGGTTTTGTTGCTTTTTGTGCTTACAGATTACTGCTTTATTTTTCTCTGTAGCAAAGTGTTTTTTGCAGGATATAACTTCTGTTAAATTGTTACAGGTGGTACTTACAGGTTTTGTTACTTTTTATGCTTACAGGTTTTACAGTTTTGTCTATCATTAGGCTAAGCTTTCAGGGCTAATTACAGGAGCACCAATGAGATATAGATTGTGGGATAGCATCTGCATTTGTTGTTGGTTGATTGTTTCTGCTCTTACCTCCTGTTTCTTTTGTCCATGGTTCTTCTTTTGCACCAGGGGAAGGGCCCAACCACCCCCCCTCCCATCCCCAACCACCCCATGCTACACTCCTTTTATAGAGTAGCACAGTCGTGACATTTCCTGTAGCAAAGCAGGAAGGGGAGGATCAGAGGGGTATCCACACAGTGACTTCACTTAAAGGGGCACAATTAATTTAACTTGTTATAAAAAGTTATACAAAAACAAACAAACAAAACAAACAAAAAACAATTACACGTTTGCTTTCATTTCATAGGGAGGCAGTATAGCGCAGTGGTTTAAGGCTCTGAGCTGCAAATCTGGAGACCTGGGTTTGAAACCCACAGGCCCCATTTGCATACTGTGTGACCCTGAGCAAGTCGCTTAACTTCCCTGTGCTCCCAGGTTGCACCTGTAAACAAGCTTTCAGCTTAGTGCTTCTCTCCTGGTTAAATAATTGGAAAAAAAAAATTGGAAATTTTCTTTCTAATTACTCAGATCAGGTTATAAACTCAGCAACTCAACTGTAATGGATATTATTAACTGCAGGTACTACGGGACACTTTTCAAAAGGGCATTTATACAGGATTTAGGACACTGTCCTACATGCTGGACCATCGGAGATCTAAGGGCTCAGCTCCAGGCAGCATGAACAGAGATTGCATGCCTCAGATCGCATATTCAGGAGGAAATGTATTACAAGAACCACAGGCCATTTCCCCAACATCCAACTAAAGCACCTCAACCGCAAGGGTAGTTGGTCTGGGAGGTTGGCAGGTGTTTAGGAGGGGCAAATGACATGCCCCATCACTCAATGCTCACCAACGAATCACCTCCACAAACCATATAAAAATGACAAACAGGTATCTGCCTCTATCTCTGAAATCAAACAAAGGGGCAGAGGACACTGCAGAGCAGGACACTGCAGCACAGGAGCTAGCGCTACAAAACTCACCCACAATAGGGACCAAAACAAAAAAGGCAAAAAGGAAATCCAGAACACTTCTGATCATAGGAGACTCCATGAGTAGGGGAGTTGATACCTACCTCTGACAAGAGGTAATGGTCAGATGTCTCCCAGGTACATCAGCATGAAGAGACATTGACCGCATTGCTAAACTCATGCATGAAGCAGGAGAAAGCAAAAATGTCCTGGTACACATAGGAACTAACGATCTAGCCAGCCGGTCAGTTGCGGAGACCAAGGAACACCTGACCAGGCTGGGAGACAAACTGTCATCCATTTTGTCCAGCTTCTTCTTCTCTGAGGTCTTGCAAGTCTGGGAGGGGGGGGCAGATGGGCGGAAGGTCAGAGAAGGGGAGATAGGGGGAGCTAAACATGTGGCTCAAGGGCTGGTGCCAGGAAAAAGGACACAAACTTGTAGGTAACTGGCAACATTTATGGGAGTGAAAGTTATTTAAATTCAATGGACTGCATCTGACTAAGGAGGGAGTCAGTGCATTGGGACAGAGGTTTGATGTCTTTGCAGAATATTTAAACTAGCAAATGGGGAGAGGGGTGCAGCACCCTATACATCGAGGGGGAAGAACACCCTTCCCCCCTCAGCTAGTGATCAAACAGGAATTCAGCATGTTTGTAGTTCATTTGCATCACCAGGTGAGGAAAAAGGTCCCGCCCCCATACGACACACAGGGGAAAAGCCGGACCTCACCCCACAACTAACGCTCCGAAATCTGGCCAATGGAAAATCATGAACACAGATGCCCACAGTCTGGGAAACAAGATCCCAGACCTGAAGGCAACAATGACAGAGGCTAAACTAGACACAGTAGCCATTAGCGAGACATGGTTCACCAGTAACCACACTTGGGAGACTTCAGTACCCGGCTATGTACTGTTCAGAAGAGACTGAGGTGCAAAAAAAGGGGGAGGGGGAAGTTAGTAACCCTTTATGTCAATGAAAATATCAAAGCTACAGAAATTCAGAATACACATAAGGAGCCAAAAGAACTGTGAGTCACTCTGGAAATAGGAAATGGGACAGCCATATGAACTGGGGTTGTCCGCAGGCCTCCAGACCAGGGGAGGACAAACACATTACTGTTAGAAGATATACAAAACATGACAGCTAAAGGGGAGGTTCTGATAATGGGTGACTTCAACATGCCAGATACAGATTGGTCAATACCAGCAGGAACCTGTAAACAAGCTTTCAGCTTAGTGTCTCTCTCCTGGTTAAAAACCAAAAAAAAAGGAACATTCACCAGAACTTGACACACAGAGGATTATCTGCAGAGTAAGGACCTCAAACAATTGGTACAACAACCCACAAGAGGCAGGGCTATCCTGGATCTAGTACTGACAAATGGGGGAAGGATCACAGATCTCCAGGTAGAAGGTCACCTGGGGGCCAGTGACCATCACATGGTACAGTTCAATTTGGCAACTAGAACTAAATCATCCCATTCCAAGGCAAAAATATGGGACTTCAGATGAGATGACTTTGATAAGATGGCCAACAGAGTTAAGCTAGCCCTGGCAAGAAGAAATACAGATGAGGGGGTATAGGCAAAGTGAGCAAGCAATAAGGATGCAATACTTGAAGCAACAGCCCATTGTGTTAGAAAGAGAAAAGCAAGAGCAAAATAAGGAGGAAACCACTTTGTTTCTCAAAAACAGTGGCAGAAAATGTCAGAGCCAAAAGGTTGACCTTCAGGAAATATAAGGGAACGCAGTGGGACAAAGATAGGGAGGCATACCAAACTTCCCTAAGGGAAGCGGGGAAGGCAGTAAGGCAGGCAAAGGCCCAAACCAAGGAAACACTAGCACGAAGAACAGTAAAAGAAGGGGACAAGACTTTCTATAGCTACATTAGTGAAAGCAGAAAGTCCAGCGAGGGTATCTAAGATCAAAGGGGATAAAAGGGTATGTGGAGGAGGACCAAGGAAAAGCTTCTATCCTAAATAGATACTTATGCTCAGTATTATTGAGGAGAAGGTAGGGCAGGACCCACAGCTCAACACCATGGACACAGGGGGGACGAAGGTGTGCACAAATACCTTCCAAAAGAAATGGTCCTACAAAAGCTCGCTAAGCTCAGGGTGGACAAGGCAATGGGACCTGATGGCATACATCCCAGGGTACTAAAGGAGTGAAGGGTGGAACTAGCAGAACCATTAGCAGAACTGTTTAGTGAGTCTCTGAGAACAAGATAGGTCCCAGAAGACTGGCGAAGAGCTCATGTGATCCCATTCCACAAGAGTGGCAGCAGGGAGGAGGCAGGGAACTACAGACCAGTCAGTCTTACCTCAGTAGTGGGCAAGATTATGGAAGCACTCCTTAAGGAAAAGACAGTGCAACACCTGGAATCCATAGGAGCACAGGATCCAAGACAGAATGGGTTTACAACAGGAAGGTCTTGTCAAACTAATCTCATAGATTTCTTTGACTGGGTAACCAGAGTGGTGGACCAAGGGGGTGCAGCTGATGTTGCCAACCTTGACTTCAGCAAAGCTTTCAATACTGTTCCATATAGAAGATTCATTAATAGGCTGGGTAGGCTTGGGGTGGGTCAGAAGTTGGCCAACTGGGTGGCAAACTGGTTGGCAGGCAGAAAACGCAGTGGTGGTAAATGGTATGCAGTCAGAAGAGATGCAAGTCACAAGTGGGGTACCTCAGGGATCAGTCCTGGGGCCAGTCCTCTTCAATATCTTCATCAGTGACACTGCAGATGGACTGGATGGTAAGATTTGCATGTTTGCAGATGACACCAAAATCTGCAACAGAGTAGATGATCCAGATGGGGTGGGCAGAATGAGAAGAGATCTGGAAAAACTGGCAAAATGGTCTGAAGAGTGGCAACTGGAGTTTAACGCAAAGAAATGCAAGATCATGCACATAGGGAAGAGAAACCCTGAAGCTACCTATAGGTTGGGAGGGGAGTTACTGGCAATCACAAAGGAAGAAAGAGACTTGGGCATCATCATCACACATGACCTGAAATCATCCAAGCAGACCACTAAAGCAGTAGGTAAGGCTAGAGGGATGCTGGGGTTTATTAGTAAGGGTATTACAAGTCATAAGAGGGAGGTAATACTCCCTCATTACAGGACACTGGTTAGGCCCCATCTGGAGTACTGCGTGCAGTACTGGAGGCCACACCTGCACAAGGACATTAACAAAATGGAGGCAGTCCAGAAAAGGTTAACCAAAATGGTACAGGAACTGCATCAGAAAACATACGAGGACAGATTAATGGAGCTCAATATGTATAACTTAAAGCAAAGGAGGAAGAGAGGCGATATGATCGAAACATTCAAACATTTTAAGGGCATTAACAAGGTGAAAGAGTCTAACGTGTTTCAATATAAGAAAAATAGCAGGACAAGAGGACACAGCATGAGCTCAGAGGGAGGCCAATTAAGGGGTAATGTGAGGAAGTTCTTTTTCACAGAAAGGGTGGTGGATGCATGGAACGGCCTACCTCAGGAAGTGGTGGATATGAATACAGTACAGGGCTTCAAACGGCATGGGATAGGCATAAGGGAGCAATACAGATGAGTATGAATAAATAGGTAATTGACAGAGTAAAGGCCTATGGCACATTCATAAAGTAGAAAAATGGGCAGACTGGATGGGCCTTGCAGTCCTTATCTGCCGTCAACTTCTATGTTTCTATGAGTATTTTAAACATATCTCCACACTCATCTGACCACTTCTGAGCCGGATTTATACCGAGTCAGTGGAACGAGGCTCTCTACTCACCACACTCCATGAAGCAACTATCACAGTTCTCCCCAAGAAGGACAAAGACCCTACACTCCCAGCCAGTTACTGGCCAATATCGATGGTCAACACTGGCAGCAAAATATATGCCAAAGCCCTGGTGACATGACTTAGATCCCCTGCTCCCATCCTTAATACACCAATCTCAGGTGGACTTTGTAAAGGGTACATTGACTTTGGACTACATTTGCTTGCTGGTCAATGTACTTCACAAAGTCAAAATGTACCCCACTCTGGCCACTGCAGTGGCAATCGTCTTTGAAAAAAGCATTTGACTTGGTGGTGTGGAATTTACCACTACTGGGCACAGGCACATGTGGGATTTGGGTCCCAGTTTCTGGCCTGGGTCCAGATGCTATATTCGTGACCTACAGCCAAAGTTCTCACAAGCTCAGTCCTCTCGCCTCCCTCCCTTCCCACTTTGTAAAGGCACCAAGCAGGGGTATTCCCTCTCCCCCTACCATCTGTGCTCACTGTCGATCCCCTGACTGTAGCCATCTGACAATTACAGGACATTATGGGCATCTGCAGTGGTGCCAATAAGTATCAAACCATAAGGTATGCTGATGATCTCTCTTTGTTCTTCTTTGAAGTGCTCCAGTGTCTGTTTCATCCCTACTAGAACTTTTATATAACTTTTCTCAGCTCTCTGGACTTAAGATTAATCAATCAAAAACTGAGGTCCTCCCTTTGAACACCCAGAGCACTGCCCCCACCTTCAAGGCACAAAGGCGTATGTGTGCCCCCACTAAAATAATGTATCTGTGCATCCAAATCACTCCACACGCCTCTAAGTTATACCGGATAAATCAGCCTTTCCTTCTAGCAGAATGTGACAGATGTAAATGACTAAAACTTTTTGACTGCAGGGAAAATGAAAGCCATAAAGATGGTCCCAGTACCTAAACTATTGTATGGTTTTCACACCTACCCGTGGATGTTTCTTTCAAATGGTTTATGCTTCTTTATGGCTTATATCTCACTGGTAGATAGGAGGATGGGGCTGTCCATGGTTCAGAGTGTATGTCTGGGCATTTAGAGCTGCCCAGACCCTTCGCTGGTTTCACTCCTCACAAGTTTTTGTTCTGCAGTGGGTTTGTACAGAGCCCTCTCTAACTGCCAACTGTTCACCATCGAGCTTCTTTTATGCTCCACTCCCTTGGGCTACAAAACACCAAACCATTGCACTCTCGATTAGGACTTGAAAACAGCCACATAATTGGTGAGGTACTGACCCAACTTCTGCAGCATTAGCTAACTTTTGAGGAAAGCCCTGTGCTCTGCATAAGTGGAGGAGTAATTCCAAGGCTCTCCTGGAAAACCTCTAGTATCCATACTATTCAAGACCCACTCTCCCCAGTGGGTTCACTATGGACTCTTTCCAGTCTCTCCAGCAAGGCTTGAGTTGCCTAGAACTGATTTCTGGCACTACCTAAAACTGTGTAACACTCTCAAGCACTATCTCAGAATTCCCCTTCATCTCATCCCTCTAAAACTCTATCTTGTTAGCTGCACTTGACCAAAGGGCATGCAGGTGCCACATATACTGTGACTAGAGTGTGCATCTCAAGCCAGTCCCTCCAAGCAAGAGGCAAGTGGGCATCCTCTCTACAGAGACAGATCTCAGAATCCAAATGGTACTCTTGCTGGGATTTGGGACACAAGGCTTATAACAGCAACTGTAGTAGGCTGATGCAAAGCAAAATTCTGCATTCGTGGTACAGGACGCTGTCAACACTGCACGCACTCCAACTTTCCTCCCTACTGACCAGTGCTGAAGATGTACTTCTGTGGAAGGGGCCCGCCTGCATATTCTCGGAATGTGTCTGCCCATATTACCTTTTTGGAAGCAGATCCATACCCTGGGATGCAAAGTCCTTAACTGCCAGATTCCATTTTCTCTGACCCTTTTCATACTGGGTTTAAATACAGAGGTGTCTCTTCCAAGGGATGGGATGTACTGGATGGCTCAGCTGTGTATTAAAGCAAAATGCCTGATCCTTTGCAAGCGGCAGACCACCAATATCCCCACACATGGAGAACTCCTATCCAGCCTATCCCAGAGAACTAGTTTTAATAGACTGTGCCTATCACACCTGGCAACCGGTACCCTGCCTGTTTAATTATTACAGAGCCGGTCCCTATCTAACCCACTTATCCCCTTAACAGAGCTCCTGATCATTAGATAGCTGACACGGGACCCCTCCTTCTGGGAATCAGCTTGTAAGGGACACACCCCTCTCTCCTTCTATGTTACCATACAGCTGAGCAATACTGTTGACTGTTACTGGGTCATGACTGTTCTACTGCCAGCAGTACAGGAAATTTGCTTCTGTACTGTCTCCGATAACTACATAACTCTGTGTATATCAACTGTACCACTTCTAACCACAACATCTACATGTGTAGTGTATTGTAATGTATGTTATGTGCTGGAAAATTTCAGTAAAAATTTCAACCACAATAAAATTGGGAAAATGTACATTTTTTAAACTACAACTGAAAATGACAAACAATTTCCATGAAACGTTCAGTTATTCTTGATTCTATCACTGTCAGCAAACCCTGAATGTTATATTCAAGTCTGTCAAACCATCTTTGTGTAAGAACAAAACAAGAAAACAGGTTTAATGTAGAACGACCCTAACTGTAGGGCACTACCACATCCTATAATAAATAAAATGTATTTTTATACTACTTTTTTGGTGGCACATGAAAGATGACATTCATATCAGAACATTTTATTATATTTTAGACTGTGAGCAAATGCAAAGGAATCATAATATTAAAGAGCTAGTGTACTGCCGCCTAAAACTAATATTAGACTTTAAAAGCAGTCAACCATTACCTTTTATATCTGAGGTACTTTTTCTTTTCCCTTTGTTTAATTAGAAGATTGTTTACCTGATGTTAGTAGGTGTGGTGTGTGGAACAGCTCTGAGCCTGGCAGCTGGCATATCTTGCTCTGCTGTCCCACACTACATCATCAGCATTGTGACCTCACTGACTGTGACATCACTGCTACTTAGGAACAGCAAGTGAGTGACTGTCAGGTCATTTACCTGTGATGTCACTGTCAGTGAGATCATAATGCTGATGATGTAGTGTGGGGGCAGTATAGTTAGATATGTCATCTGCTAGGATAAGAGCTGTTCCACACATCCAGCATAGTATTATCACATAGAAGACCTTCTGATGAGCAAAAGGAAAAGGAAAAATACTTCAGAAATAAAAAGTTACAACTGACTACTATTTAAAATGAGTATTATTTTCCTGTCTGCCTGTTTTGGCTCCACTAGCTCTTTAAAATAATTTCACATAATTCTTGAAAGTTGGCTACTGTCATTCATCTTCCCGAAGGGGGTGACCTCTCTTCCCCTAGTAACTTCCGACCTATTTCTCTCCTTCCCACTCTGGCTAGGCTCCAGGAACACCTTGTTCTATCCCAGCTATCGACTTTTCTAGATTATACCTTCTCCGTCACTCCTTTTCAGACTGGTTTTGGGAAGTCTCATTCTACTTCCATCTCTCTCCTTCAGCTCATTGATGCTGTTCTCTCTGGCATGGATCAAGGCCTTGTTACTGCTGCAATTTTTTGTCGACTTAGCCATACCTTTTGACATTGTAGCCCATTCCATTGTGCTAGACACGCTTAAGGTAGTTGGACTCTGTATCTGCTGTTGGGTGTTTCTGCTCCTACCTTGAGGACAGGTCACAAGCTGTCTGGATTGGAACTCCCTTTCCCACCCTCTCCCTATAAACTCAGGCATCCCCCAAGGATCTGTCTTGGGTCCAACTCTTTTCACCATTTTTCTAAACAACCTCCCCAAAGACTGTTCCTCTGTGTCTATACATATGTATGCAGATGATACGGTTCTCATTACCTCTGGCTCCTCTGTCTCTGACCTCACAAACCAACTCCAACTGGATTTTAACAATAGCCAGTACTGGCTCTGGGATAGTCAGTTATCCCTTAAAGGGAATCCGTATTTTTCCTTCAAAAATTCACAAATGTGATAGCTTACCAGGACCGCCGTCTTCCAATTGCTGTTTACCATCCCAGATGCAGCCCTAAAGTACCAAAAAAAGCTTTTAAAAAGATAGGGATCATGGGTTCCATTTTCACGGAAGTCACATCGCAACAAACACGGCTTCAATGCAAGCTGTGACATTTGTGCCTCACCAAGTCTCGGGCTTCCGTGTATTGTACAGTGGCATGGTAATACATGGTTATTTCAGGGCAAATCATTTATATACATACTTTTGAGTACTACAAGTAAGTTGGAGGCAGTATAGCGCAGAGGTTTAGGGCTCTGAGCTGCAAACCTGGAGACCTGGGTTTGAATCCCACAGCCCCCACTTGCATACTGTGTGACCCTGAGCAAGTCACTTAACTTCCTTGTGCTCCCAGGTCGCACTTGGAAACAAGCTTCGGCTTAGTGTGTCTTTCCTGGTTAAACAATTTTCCCTTTCCCTAATGCTGGGGTTATCCAAATAAAGCGCATTTGTGAAATGTGACTATTTAATAGTATTTTCTGTTGCAAAGCTGCAAATAGAAGTGATAGCTCTGTTAGTTGGCGCCTCTTTGTGTGTTCGCACTTTATGTAGTCGGCATGTGTGAATGCCAAACAGTGTGCAGCTAACGCTGTTTTTATTGCTTCATTTCTTGGAGTAAACCTTATGCAATCATTTTTTTGCTTATGAGATAATTTTATTTACCAATATCCATTCATTGTGTCTTCTTCTGCTGGTCCGCTGCAACAAAACACATACTCTGTATGAGACCTGTCTCATTTTTTGACAGAGCTCGAGTGTATGCATGCCGTGAGAGAGCTAACATTCCTTAGTTATAGGACAGAGAGGTACCCGGAGAGCCACCCAATATTGTACGTGGATTGAGGAGTCGTGTCATGTACTGTAATATACCCGTAACCTAAGTCATGGGGCATTGCACCAGAGGGACACACAGCCAGCACCTCACACATGCTTGTTTTGCCTGCCACAGACCTGCTGCAGGCGATCATATTTTATTTTATGTATTTATTAAAGTCTAGGAATTACAACCATTTGAGTCAGGGAGTCATTTACAAAGGCTCCACATCATAACAGAAAAGGAAGAAAATACAATGAGTAATACAGAAATATCATAGGTTATTGTGAGACCACCATACTTTCCTGAACCCTCTTTTTCTTTAAGTCTGCTACAGCAGCATTTTCCTTTACTGTCCTTCTTCTTTCCTATACACTATACCTGTGTTTCCCCCTTTTCCAGTTAGGCCACCTGGGAAAGGTTCTTGAACTATCCCTGTTAGTTTCTGTCTGGGTTCCAAGAAAGAGGTCCCTCCTGCCTTGAGAAATCCCAACCTGTAGCCTCCAAAATGAAACCTGGGTTTTATCCAAAATCAATACCGGATTTAAGGGCGGGCAGTCCTAAGTAAAGTTATGCTGGGTGGAAGGGAGGGGCAGCTGCAGAATAAGGGGTGCTAACTGCACATTCGAGCAGACTTGATAGACCTCTAGGCCTTTATCTGCTGGCAAATTTAGGTAATATTCGTATCATAACGTGTATAGAAAAATAAAATATAGAAATACTGGTAGTTTTCAGGAGCCACGGAGTAAGCCCCCTTTTGTTTTCAATATTCGGCTGCAGGATCAGCTAAGCGCTAGTAATGCTTGAAAAGGAAGTTATTGAGGAATTGATATAGAATGAGGCGCACTCACCTCGCATAGTTGTTCTCAGTTTGCGCTTGCTGCTCGGTGATGCGCACATTCGAGCAGTAGCGTTTGCTGTGTCGTTTTGTTTTTCGTCTGCTCCCTCATCCTTCTCCTTAGGGACCAACACCCAGTCTCAATGTAGGATATTAATTGGGTGCTGGAGGCCAGAAACAGGTAGCACTGAGAACAAACCTGGAAAGTTTGTAAAAGCGTCCTAAGGTACACGTTTGGAGTTTTCATTTTAAATTATCAGTGGGCACAGTGTAAAATGTGCTATAACACAGGGAGCACTTAAAATAAAGACATTGATCATTCTGTCTCAGAACTTATAAAGGTACAAGCGTACAGAATGATTATGTTTCCCTGTAGCTCTCAGAATGAAGACGTTTATGGGGAGAATTTAACAAGAACTGCACTGTTTTAGTGCTGTATGATATAATAAAACTTATCTGTAACCCCCCTGCAAATGGGGGTTCCCAAAAGACTTCCAGGAGCTTGCTTGAATGCTCCAAGCCTGAATGCTGTTTGGCGTTTAAGCCATTTATCAGTGAGTGTTTTTAGAGCCTCTGGTACTGTCTCTTTAAGAGCTGTCTGCTTGCAGACATAATTAGTTTGTATGGGGGACTGTGTGCTTCTCGCTTGAGTACCACTCGAGCTGCTGCCAATTCACTCCATTTTGCAGTCACTAGGAGTGCAAAGGAACCTATCTGAAAGATGTAACTGTTTGCCAGAAATCATTTAGAGTAATAATGAAATTACAGTTTGTCTAACCTGCTTTCTTTGCAGTCAGAACTGTGTTTGCCTAGTTCCCCATTCTAGTTTTGAACTGCTGAACTGGACCAATCAGTGTGGGTTAAGGTAGCTCTAAAATGGTGCCTTGGATGAATCAGAACTTGGACTCATAATCTGAGCCAGCCACAAGAGGATTGTATGGGCAGTGACTCTGGGAGATGTAGTTTAGACTTCGGCCCCTTTTTGGACCAACAGGGGCAGTCTATTGTGAGTGACAGCCAATCCAGCCAAGAACTGGGAGGAACTCAAAGGAAGTGCCCAGTTTTGTCTGCTGGAGTTTCGGTTGAGCTCTGGCAGTGAAGAGGGAAGGAGCCCTGTGCCTTTTTCGGTGTGCAGTTTTAGTCGGGAAATGTGTGTAAGGCCCAGAGTTCTGGTCTGCAGCTTGTGTAACTGCTTGTTAGGACTGAATCCATCCTGTGAAGAGAATCAAAGGATATCTGAAGAGTAGAAACCAGGCTCACCCTGTAGGAGACTGGAGAAATTGCTGAATTGCACTCGGTCTGTCAGGAACTGAATCTGCTGTGTGTTCTCCCGGGTATTGTGCAGTAATTGCGATCGGGATAGAGAAGCAGCCTGCCTGGTATAGTACTTTCTTTTTACCATATAAATGTGTGAGGAGGCTTGTGTAGCTCAAGTGAATCCTGCTGCCATTAAAGGACTTTTGCCTGTTACTGTTCACCATATACATGTGTGAGGAGGCTTGTGTAGCTCAAGTGAATCCTGCTGCCATTAAAGGACTTTTGCCTGTTGCAGTTTGCCATATAAATGTGTGAGGAGTCTCGTGAGCTCAAGAGTAGCCCTGCTGACATTGAAGGACCCTATCTTGTTTGAGGTCGTGAGTACTAATTCAGGGTCGCTCCCTGTTGAATTGCCACATTGAATCCAAATGGAATTACTGTGCTGCTGACTGTTTAACTAATTTTCTTTTCTCTGTGTGAAAGGGCCCTACCAGCTGCCACGGTTTGGACTAGCCACTAGGGCTTGGGTACCCAGGGACAGTAACTGGTAGAGATAGGCCTGTGCACAGAGCCATAGGTAGATGAGTAAAGTGATAAGCTAATTAACCTGATTCCCCTGTCCTTGTTATATCCCCCAAATAAATCAGAGCTGCTTGTTTCAAGCAAAGTTATACTGCCTGAGGTATTTGTCTATGTTAAAGTATTGTACTGTGATTGTTGCACTGTATCTTATTTTACAGGAGGTCCCAGTGCCTGAACCAGTCCTGGGGGTAAGTGTATACTGTGAAGGTAATTCTGATATATTGTGTGGGCCACTAGTGGGAAGAAAGAGGGGTTGCAGTGTCCCATAGGGCTGTGACCAAGTTAGTTTAACTATTGCAAACCCTGACCTCTGGGTGGAGGCACCCGCCATCGGATCCAGGCCCCTCAACCTGTTAGTGGCAAGTCAGGCAGGGGTAGTAGCCCCTGGGATAGCGCCATCTAGGGGTTACATATCTAACTGGATATACAGGAAAATTTAATTGTTTGTCTAGTTAGCATGTTGTGGGAAACAAAACTGTGTTCTATTGTTATTGTTTTTTTATTGCTTTACTAACTGTTTTCCAGTGAAAATGAAACTGTGGAATGGAAAATAAGGATTTGCAGAAATGCATAGGATAATGCTATGGCTATACTTACCCACCCTAGCTGTAGTACCTCCTCCTTGAGTTTTCCCAGTGTCTCTAAGAGCCGGCTGGCCTTGTTACACAGAACTAAATACTGGCAAACTCAAGGGGAGGGGCCTGTGGTTAGGAGGTATTAGGAAAAGAGAAATAAGCTGGATATTTTATGATTAAAAGGTAGTGTTGTGTAAGGATTAAGCCATGAGAAAGGATAGGTCTACTGTGGAATTAATCCATGGTTGGTCCAACCAACTAACCATGGATTAATTCCACTGTAAACCCATCCTTTCGAGTAGCTTAATCTGCTTGTAACATGGCAATGAGTGTATGCATACCTCTCAACCTCCTGCCTCATAAATCAGGGACAAAGCTTAAAAAAAATCAGGGACAAAGGACCAAAATGAGGGACACATCTTCAAAATTGGTGATATCCACTCAGGAAGCTGGTAGAATACGGGGCTTAGTGTAAAATGCATTTTCTAAGGAAAAACAAGACTGTGGCCCAGATTTTCAAACTGCGCCATTCTGAGGCGCAAGCCCTTGCGCTGCTCAAAATAGTTACGCAGGGGTGTGGCCGGGGTGATATTCAAAGGAGTTGAGCTGTTGAGCAACTCCTTTGAATATCACCCCAGCTCATTGTACAATTGGCGCATGGCGCAGTGGAACTTCTGGCGCCACCGCGTTGCCAGAGTTGAGCATTAAACTTGCGGTGGCGCAAGTACCATTGCGCCATGCTCAAATTTCCGATATTCAAAAGGTGACATGCAAATGGGGCCATAATTTATGCAAGGAGGGGGGCCATTTGCATCTATTTATGGCCCCATTTGCATGCCATTTGCATGTAGGTGCGCCGATCCCCGAGGACTTGCTCCTGGCCACCCTGCCAGGCAGCAGCCATCGGGGACCGACGCACAATGCAGCCCGATCGCGGGCATCACAGTTACATGAAACCCCCACACATATCCCACAGCCCGATCACGGGCAGTACAGGTACATGAACCCCCCACACACATCTCCCCACAGCCCGATCGCGGGCAGAACGTGTATGACCCCCCAGTGCCCGATCGCTGGCAGAATGTAACCCTCCCCAACCCGAATATCTCCTGGTGGTCCAGTGATCGTGAAGCCCGATCGCAGGCAGAATGTCACATCACAACCCCCAAACATCTCCCTGGTGTCTAGTGTCCCCCACCCACCCACGAAGCCCTCCACTCTGCCCCCGCAGCCGGGCGGGCGACAGCATCCCACTCGCTTGTCGCCGCTGGCCGATGATTGTCCGTGGTGCGACGCATTGGTAGAGTTACAGCCACGGGCGCAGTCTATACCGTACATGACAGTTCAGATTTGTGAATGATGTTCATTCACAAATCTGACTGTCATGTACGGTATGGGCTGCACGCCCATTGGCTGTAGCTCTGCACCACTGGGCGGCAGCTCCACCGGACAGTCAGTCGGCGGGTGGGCGGGCGGCAGGCGGGTGGATGCTGCCGCCGCCGCCGCGGGGAGCGGGTGGAGGGGCTTCTGGGTGGGTGGGGGACACTAGACACCAGGGAGATGTTGGGGGTTGTGATGTGACATTCTGCCCGCGATCGGGCTTTTACGGTCCACTGGACCACCAGGGAGATATTCGGGTTGGGGAGGGTTACATCTGCCCGCGATCGGGCACTGGGGGTTCATATCGCTCTGCCCGCGATCGGCTGTGGGAGATGTGTGTGGGGTTTCATGTAACTGTACTGCCCGCAATCGGGCTGTGGGATATGTGGGGGGTTCATGTACCTGTACTGCCCGCGATCGGGCTCGGATATGTGGGGGTTCATGTAACTGTGATGCCCGCGATCGGGCTTCGGGATATGTGGGGGGTTTCTAACTGTGATGCCCGCGATCGGCTGTGGAGATGTGTGTGGGGGTTCATGTTACTTATGCCCGCGATCGGGCTGGTGGGGGCACAGGGACCGAGTTGGGGCCAGCCAGGTGGCAGCTGCTGTGTTGCGCCCTGCAATACAGCAGCTCACCTGTGGTGGCCCTCAACTTGATCCTTTTTTTGGCTCAAGGTTGTGCAGGCGCAGGTTGGGGTTGCGATGATAACTCTGCACAACCCGACTGAATATCGGGTTGCAAGGTTATGCATGGTTCCTCCCTCCTGTTGAGCATGCATTCATTTGCATTGCTCTTTGGCGCAACCTGTTGCCAGTGGAGCAACTGCCTCCTGCTGAATATCGCAGAATGACGCAATGTAGGACTTGCAAGATGTTAACCCTGTTAGCATGATGCGTCTCTTTGAATATCTGGGCCTGTAACTTAATGTTTGACATTATTTTTTGCTTACAACCCCAGTGTTTGATCACGGAAACTAAATTTTTAGGAGGGACAGAGTAAAATTTTGAGGCAAAATCAGAGACAGTTGAAAGGTATGAGTGTATGACTCACCAGTCTTTGAATAAATGAGTGCACTGACGCGATTTACTTTCAGGCCCAGATATTGGGTGCATGGCGCATGCGCAACAGGGACTGTGCATGCGCAAGTCCTACATGCCGTCCATTCTGTGATATTCAGCAGGAGGCAGTTGCGCCAACTGAAAACAGGTTGAGCAACAGCGCACGCAAATGAATGCATGCTCAACAGGAGGGGGGGATACTATGCATAAACTGCACAACCCGATATTCAGTAGGGTTGTAGAGTTGTGCAGGCGCAACTCCCACCTGCGCCTGCACAACTTTTGAGCCAAAAAAAGGATCAGTTGGAGGCCACCCAGGTGAGCTGCTGTATTGCAGGCGAACACAGCAGCTGCCACCGTGGCTGGCCCCCAACTCAGTCCCTGTGCTCACCAGCCCGATTGGCGGGCAGAACGTGAAAAGAATCCCCGCCCAAACATCTCCCTAATGCCCAATCGCTGGGAGAATGTATACTGACGACCCTCTGGTGCCCGATCGTGGGCAGAATGTATAATGACAACCCCCAAACATCTCTCAATGCCCGATCGTGGGCAGAATGTATAATTGACAACCCCCACCCAAACATCTCCCAATGCCCGATCGCGGGCAGGCGTGAACAACCCCAGTGCCCGATCGCGGGCAGGAGTGTAAAAGACCCCCAACCCGAATATCTCCCTGGTGGTCCAGTGGACGTAATGCCCGATCGCAGGCAGAATGTCGCAGTAACCCCCAAACATCTCCTGGTGTCTAGTGTCCCCCACCCACCACCCATGAAGCCCCACCACCCGCTCCTCCACGGCGGCAGGGCGGCAGCATCCACCCATCGCCGCGCCTGCTGCTCACCGACTGGCTTTCCAGTGGGGCTGCACGCCCATTGTGATTCATAAATCTGGACTGTCATGTCGTATGGGCTGCCGCATTCATTGGCTCCAGCTCTGCACCAATGGGAGTGCAGCCATACTGGACAGTCAGTCGGTGGGGCAGGGCGGCAGGCGGGTGGATGCTGCCGTCACTGCCGCCGGGGCAGCGGGTGGTGGGGCTTCATGGGTGGGTGGGTGGGGGACACTAGACACTCAGGGAAGATGTTTGGGGGTTGTCACTGACATTCTGCCCGCGATCGGGCATTACAGTCCACTGGACCACCAGGGAGATATTCGGGTTGGTTGTCATTATATATCTGCCCGCCGATCGGGCATTGGAGATGTTTGGGGGTTGTTTATGTTCTGCCCGCGACTGGTTGAGGTGCGCCGGTCCTCAAGGCTGCTGTCGGGCAGGGCAGCCAGGCAAGTCCTCGATCGATACACCTACATGCTAATGGCATGCAAATGGGGCAGAATCAGATGCAAATGGCCCCCTGCACCTTGCATGAATTATGGCCCCATTTGCATGTCACCGTTTGAATATCGGAAATTTGGCGTAGGCGCGTGGTGCCCAATGCCACCGCAGGTTTAATGCTCAGCTCTGACAACTTGCGGTGGCGCAAGATCACTACGCCATGCACAGTGGCTGTGGCTGGGGTGATATTCAAAGGAGTTGCTCAATAGCGCAACTCCTTTGAATATCGCCCGGGCCACACCCCTGCGCAACTATTTTGAGCAGCGCAAGGGCTTGCGCCTCAGAATGGCGCAGTTTGAATATCCGGGCCTCAGAATACTGTATGTTGAGCGGTTAAACATGACGTACATATACTTCAAAACAATTGGAACACACCTATTGGAAATATCGTGGCTGCTATTTCACTTTTGTTAAAATAACTTTCATTACAAGCTTTAAGCTTTCTAACATCAAAACATATTTTACAACTTTTCAAAAACTTGCAATTCACTTTCTATTCTAGGTGCTTTGATTTTCCTCTCTGTGTATTAGAAGATATGGGCTGCACTGCATGATGGGAGTGTGCTATGGTACATTTTAGTTTTCTTCCTGCAGTTCCTTTGCAGACCAATAGGTGGCTGTCAAACAATCCTAGTAGCACAAGCACCGTTTCTCCAAATGTACTGAATTAAGCCACTCTGAAAAACACTTATTGAACAACTACTATTTTTGTGGAATATTATTTTCACTTTTTTCCCTCTAAACTATCTAACTCAGCAGGACATAGAACAATATAATGTTTACCGCTTTCACCTTTCAAATACTTGTTTTGACTAGTATTGTTAGTCTGTTTCTTTGATTTCTTTTTGTTTCTGTGAATTTATTTTTCTTTTCGCCCATAGAAGTATCCTCTCTCTTTGATTTTGCTTTGTTTATCTCAGTGTCTGTCATTTTTGCTTTCGGTTATAGAAGCTGCATGCTCATCTTTACCACTGTATATTCACCAAGAAAAGGCTAGGACAGATAATGTTATTCAGTCATCCACAATGCATTGCACCCACAGTTGCTTAGAAAGCAGTAGATCAGAATAGATGGTAACAGTATATAAATGTTCACTTCTAAAGAAATATTGTTGCAGCATAATTAACAGTATATGTGGAGTGTACATGTACAATCTTTAGTAACTCATGAACTTCTGTCGCAGTTACAACATAGAACAATCTTGAAAATGTCAAAAGTTCTGTGCCAGGAAAAACCTTGGCAAATGCAAGCTGGGACAACTACAAACTGCAAATTATTTGCATATTGCTTTCACTTGTGTACTGTTTCTTGCATGTAGTGGATTGCTGAGGTATTACATCACAAACCATGATCTACATATATTTAGACTATAGTAATGTTTTGTTGTATAATTTGTATTAAAACAATGGCTTTGTTCAGGCTAAAAGTTTTTGGAAGCAAGTGAGCAGAGTGTCAGGTAAACCACCTGACCTCCACTAGTATAAAAGAAGCACCTTTTCTCTACCTCCTCAGATGAGTGGAGAGGTTGGTGGAGTACCGACTTATTGTTTTGCTCTAGCTATTTCCTGGAGTAATTCTGGATGTATTTTGCTTCTGATTTATTTACAGTTCGTATGTGTTTTCTTTTATGGTTAAGTTCTGCTGGTTTTTAATAAAGAATGTGCCTAGCATTTGCTTGGCTATTCAAGTAACATCTATCTCTGCGTCCATCAATTACCACAACTCCTTGACGAGGAACTTAGAGCAAACAGATACAGTGAACATACTAGAAGTGCACATAGTAAGTTCTAGTAAATATTCGATATAGATACATATTATTACAGAGATAAGAAATCAGCCCGTGGGGCCGAGGGCAGAGGTTGAGAGCAGAGACGGAGGGAGGGGGAGGGAGCAAGAAGGGTTATGGGCAGTCACAGTTGGAGCTGGACATGATGTCACGTAGTTCTTTTTTGAAAGGCCCCAATTTGGGTATGGAGAGGAGGTGCTCTGGGATTGAGTTCATCCAGAGGGGAGCTCTATATCAGAAGGACCTTTGGCCAGCATTGGATATGACAAAGGGGATATGAAAGGCAGCAGTATCAAAATGTCTTGTACACCACCTCTGCAGCCCCGGTTGAAGAAGCGAAAGACAACCGGGGAGGGAGGCCCAATTGGATTTTTCAGGCAGGTTACTATCTCCAAAAGCAGCCTCTGGCCCCACACATATCCCTCCATTACTAACGCTTCTGGGTGAACCACTGGACTCAATAGATACCTTTAAATACCTAGGGTTCTGGCTGGACAACAAATTTAATTTTTTATGCCACCTAAATGAAGTCTCAAAAAAACTAAGACAGCGACTCAGCCTATTCTATCATATCAAACACCTGCTCACCACAGAATCTAAAAAAAGACTAGTACAGACCACTTTCCTACCTGTACTTGATTATGACGATTTTCTGTACGATCATTGCCCTCTCACAGCGTTAAATAAACTTGACACCCTCTATCGCTGAGCCCTATGATTCATCTTTAACCTGCCTTTTCGTACCAACCATTGTCTTCTGTACCAAATGGCGGGCTGGCCCTCACTATCATCAAGGAGAAAAAGAAATGCGCTCATTTGGTTCTGTAGAGCCATCACAGGCGAGCTCCCTACATATATTACTAGCCTGTTCAAATGTGCCTCTGGCTCCTGTGGGCTCAGATGTTACGCAACTCTTTGCTTGCAAGTGACCAGAACAAAAACTAACTTTGGAATGTCCACAATTAATTACACACTCCCATCACTTTGGAACACTATGCAAAGCACATTCAAGCTTATCTCACTTCCGAGCCTTCTCTCCTTCAAAGCCCTACTAGTCGAGTATTTGCGGGAACCTTGTAGTTGCTATGGGTAATCTGTCCTTTATTTATTGATGTATCTGTTCTAATAATTATTAGTATGTCGTCCTCCTTCTCCCCTAGGAATCCAGTACACGCACTCCCTCCCCATTCCATGGCTATCTCCTCCTTTCCCGTCTTACATATCCTCTTGGCCCCTGTCTGCTTTCAGTTTCTACCCTCCTCTCCTGTACCCATTTTGTTATTGTTTATTTTTGCATATTTCTATTTGCGAGTTCTTGTGACGGACTCTGGTATTTTTGCATCCAATTTTGTACCGTACTTTCTGACGTTACATTCGTTTGTATTACCATGACTATGTATTTGTATTGTTCCTTGTCCAGGATCACCTTGAAAATAAGCTTGCTCAATGGTGCTGATGCCTGGTTAAATAAAGTTTGATTGATTGATTGATTACTAGGCAGGTCTGGTATAGTAGTCACCCTTGGAATTTAGCCATGCTGATCATTGGTAGAGGTCACAGTTGTGTGTGAGCCATTCACTGCCTGTGGCCAGTCAACAGGCCTTATTTAAGGCATGTTTGATTTTGGACAGGGCAGTGTTGGAGGCAGAGCCATAGATAACTATGTTGTAGTCAACCAGGGATAGGATAGGATAGAGCTAGAGATAGCTAGTTGGAAAGCATCGGGAGAGGCAGGGTCTGAGTCTATATAGGAGGCCAATTCTGGAATTAACTGCAGAGCAGGTAGACGTGATATGGTCATGGGAGGTGAGAGCCAAGTCAAGGGCGATGCCTAGATATTTAAAGCTAGTGACAGGCTCCAAAGTGGTTCCCTGGGAATTGTGTATAGAGAGGACAGTTGAATTGTGTTTTTGTTGCTGGTGGTCGAATAGCATTACCTTAGCTTTTGTATAGTCGAGGACAAGCTTATGGGTGGCAAAACAGGATTCTATTCCCGTGAAGGAGTCCTGTAATGATAGTTGGAGCTGGGTGGGGTCTGGATGGTGACTAAAAATCACTGCATCATCTGTATAGAGGAGGAGGAGACATCCAGTGGAGGCCAGGGGTAGGGAGTTTAAGTACAATGAAAAGAAAAGTGGGCCAAGGATGGAACCTTGAGGGACACCTAATTGGACAGAAAGGTTTGAGGATAGGGTGTTATTTATCTTCACTTGCTAGGTACGTCCATGAAGATAGTGGGAGAACTAGCCAGTGGATTCCTGGGATATGCCAACAGAAAGGAGGGAGTCAGTCAACATAGGGTGACTGACCGTGTCAAAGGCCTTGGAGAGATCTATGTAAACAGATCCAGCCAAGGCCCCCTGGTCAACGGCATCACAAATATAGGAGGTATACTCCAGGAGGGCAGTGGTAGTACTATGTCCCTTCCCGAAGCCATGTTGTTGGCAAAGTAGGTGATGTGAGTCCAAGTATTCAGTGAGTAGGTCAGCAACAATTTTTTCTAATGCTTTAGAGAGGGGAGGGAGGATGATATAGGTCTATAGTTACTGCAGGAGGGACAATCGCCATTCTTATGTACAGATGTAATGACTGTCCTTTTCTACTGTGTAGGGAACTGCCTTAGACATAGAGACATATTGAAGATTTTTGTTAGGGGGGTTAGTACTGCTTCAAGAGCCAAGGAGAGCAACTTTATGTCTAGGGAGTCACCACTCTGTCTGGTTATCCCAAAAAACTTGATGAGATAGGGGCTGGTGGTGCTAGGGGAGATTGTCTTAAAGGGAAAAGATGGAACCCCAAGGGGAGGTGGGGGGAACTGACCAGTAGAAGCAGAGAAGAAATCAGGGGGGAGGATAGAACTGTGGCCAGAGAAAGCAGCATTAAAAGCATTCGCAATCTTGTCAGGGTCTTGGGTGGGAGTCCCATCAATGATCAGCATGGAGGGGGGAGGGAAGGAAGACTTACCACTAAGCTCCTTAATATTCTCCCAGAAATTCCTCCCATTTTCCCAGGTAGCGGTGAGTCTGGTCTGATAACAGACCACCTTAGCTTGGTGGATAGCCCAGGTGCAGGAGTTACGGGTAGCACAATGTAGTTGACGATCAGCAGGGCAGCTAGACTCCAAGGCACGGTGCCACAGATTATTGTGGGCTGTCATTTGGTCGAGCAAGGACTCATTTATCTGGGGGAGGATTGATTTTTTTACAATCCACTTCACGAAAGAGGCAAAGATGTCAAAGGCAGTTTGGAAGGAGCTAATGAAGAGGGATAGAGCGGCATCCACTGAGGTCAGGTGATCGACAGGGGACCAGTTGAAATTTAGGAGGTGATTGCGGAAATGTACTAGGGAGCCTTTCTTCAGCTGGTGGTACTTAGAAATCCTCAGGGGAGGAGATTTCCAGCTATTGGACCAGTGGCAGGTGACAGGGGAGTAATCACTGAGCAAGACAGACTGGACCTGGACATCTTGGATACGCTCAGGACGATTAGTGAAGATGAGATCAATGAGGGAACTGGTGCCCATGCTACTGTTTTCCCTTGTAGGGAACAGTACCATCTGGGATAGATTTTGTGTGGCAGCTGCGTCCCTGAGACAGGACATCTGAGGGGCAAACCAATTTGTGTTGAAATCCCAGAGTACAATAATTTCTGAGTTTTTGGGGAGCTGGGCTATGATGTTTAGGATGGATGTGAAAGCATCCTTCTGATTTCGGGGAGGTATGTAGACTGACATCAGGTAAAGTGATTTGCCAGAGTTGCTAACAGCAACCTTTAGTGAGAGTGTTTGGGCACCAGCACTGGGGGGTGTTGTTTTGATAGTAATGCCTTGCAGGGTGTCCTGGAGGTAAATTGCACACACACCCACACCTTTTCCCCAGTCTGTCCGATCTGAACAGTGTATATCCCTGCAGGGTAACAGCAGAGGCTGGGGTACTCTGTGGTAGCCAAGTTTTGACTACTGTTAGAGCATCAGGGTTGTAGAGGCAAACCCAGGATTGGAGTAGGGTAAATTTCTTAAGAGGCTGCAGATGTTGATGGCTGCCAGCATGAGGCCATTAGATTGCTTTGATCTGGGTGGAGGGGCGGCCAAGGAGCCTGGATTGGGTGTATATTACCAGAGAGTGGCAGGATAATCATAGTGATCCTGGATAGGATATGCTGGGATTCTCTTATGAGCATGCTGCAAGGGGCCCGCGGGGTGGGGGGGTGGAGCTGTTGCAATATGGGATCGGGCAAAGCCCAATACTCAAGGCAACATAGAGCTTAGGGTGAAATGAGGTTACTGGGAGGGGTGGCGGGGGGCTACCGGGAGGCAGGGGTGGGACATAGTGATGGAGAGGTGGGGTGGGGGTGATGGCAGATAGGTGTAACCAGTGGGGCTGTGGGAGGGTGGAGGGGTGGTGCGGCACGAGCAGAGAAGATATGAGGCGGAGTGGGCTGTGAATGTGTGGGGGTGGAGCAGGGGAGCACAAGCAGAGAAGAAGAGACACAGAGAGGGAAAAAGGCAAGGAATGCATTTTCTAGCAGCAGGACAAGGGAGTCAAATAGTAGAGGAAACAATTTAGTTTGAGTCTCTAAATAGTGATAGGAATTGGGATGGATAGTTAGCGGCCACTAGTGGCAGGCACTGATAACCTGCCTACTGGAAAGTGGGCTGATTGGTTTTTAAGATCACCTGACAAGGTCTGTATAATACCAAGACCACCAAGAGTGGTGGTGGGGGCTGTGGGGTAGCTGATGTGAAGCGTCGGCAGGGCCTCCTTCTCCGAGTGAGCTGGAGAATATCAGCAGGGCTTGTGGGCTTACCAGCTTTCCAGCTCTGGGATCTTTACCTGACTGCTGCATTTAGGGGGTCCGTTCCAGAGAGGCTCAAGGGAGGGTATCTGACCCTCATGACCTGCACCCATGAGGGGAGCTTGTGCTATGGGAGAGAACAGAGGAGACAGAATTTAGTAAGGTTAGTGGAGTGGAAGGGGAGCTCAGAGAACAGGGGGAGGGGATTCAGAAATAGTCTGTGCCGGTTTCAGATAACAACTGCGTCTGGGGTAGGATTTACCGGTAAAGTGAATTGAATTCATGTGACAAAAAGTGCAGCAAGGGCCTTATATTCTTAGGACAAAATTAAATGCAACAGGCAGAAAATAAATAGAAATAGGGATATTTGGCCGAAATTGATGCGAAGGCACAGTTTTTACAGACTAGCAATTCAAACTGGGAACTGGCACTTAAGAGCTCAGACTAAACTAATCTTAAGGCAAACATTTGTAAACAGGTAGAAATTAGGCTAGCAAAATGCACTGAAATACATCTAAATTGTAGCCAAAGAAAGCAGTAAAATTAGGCACAAACAAATGCAATAAAGCAGTTTTACAGACTAGGGGATTCAAACTGGGAGTTGGCGCTAAAAAACACCATCTCCAACTCATTTTCAGATGTGGTCGTACCAGCTCTTAAGGCATGCACAGCAACAGACTATTTAGGCTACACATTTTGGGAAATAGTTTTATGTAAAAAAACTATATTCACTACTGTGGAGTCAGAAAATCCTTTTAAGGCAAGTTTCAAAAAATGTCCTTCCTTCTCTGAGCGAGCTGGAGAATATCAGCAGCCCTTATAGGCGTGCCGGCTTTCCAGCTCCGAGATCTTTACCTGACTGCTGCATTTAGGGGGTCTGTTCCAGGGAGGCTCAAGGGAGGGTATCCGACCCTCACGACCTGCATCCACGAGTGGAGCTTGTGCTGACTACTGCATTTAGGGGTCCATTCCAGGGAGGCTCAAGAGAGCGTATCTGACACTCACAACCTACATCCATGAGGGGAGCTTGTGCTGACTGCTGCATTTAGGGGTCCATTCTAGGGAGGCTCAAGGGAGGGTATCCAACCCTCACAACCTGGGTGCAGGACTCACGAGGGGAGCTCATGCTCCCCTCGTGGGTGCTTGTACATTTGCACAAGCGGGAGTTCAGGGACTGAATATTGTCCCCTTTCACTGTGTCCCAGTGACCAGCTGTGTGGTTTGTTCTGATGAACTATTACACATTCCTCAGTAGCTATGTAAGACAACTAGTGCCAGTAGGATGATGGCTTCTCCATTATCCCTGCACCAGCTGTCAACACAAGGACCAAATCAACAGCTGTTTGTGTCGGTAATTATCTCTGTAAATGCCATTATTTTCTGTTTATCCTGAAGATAAACTAATTTCTGTAACTGTCACTGATTAGATCATGCATGTTTTTTCTGTCCAAGTCAATCTCCCATCCCAACCTTCCCCCAACTGTGCAACCTTGGTGTCAATTGAATGGTCTCACTCTGCATACTTGTTCCCATCCCAGTCCTCGTTCCCACAGTCTGCCGTCCTCGCTGTCTGTGTGGGATGGGATCGTGACACTGCAAACAGCCTGATAATTCTTGAGTGTCCATTGTCACTGTATCCCTGTACCATACACAAAAATGAGTGTAGCATGCACCTAAAGCATTGACAAACCATTGGTAAACCAGAGTTTTCAATCCTATGTTTCAACTTTCAGTGCTGTACTATTATTTTCCTGGTCACAGAATGGTACAGAGGAACAGAGATGGGAGAGAGAGTGACACACAGAGATAGAAGCATTCCTGAATTGTCCTGGTGGTGGTGGTGTCACAATAATTTCCGTGGCATTCCACTCAGAACATTGTCATAAAGCAGAAATGTCACTATAATCTCAGTATGGCATTTGTGACACTTATATTTGCATAACCACACTGATACATTCATGATGTGGGACCGCAGCACTCTCAGTAGTGCATCCCCTACTCTGCTGTGTCCACTATTCTTGCCAAGTCACTGTTTGCAGCCAAGTGTGGCATCCAGCTGCATGCTGACCCTCTACTCCTGGCCCACAACAAATATGCCAAGGAGCAGTGGCACCCTCACTAAGTTCCATGGCTAGCACTTTGAACCTTTGTTCACTCTAAGTTCAGGCTATTCAGCTGCACACCTGCCATGTAACATGCATGAAGAAAACGGCACCACATGGAGTGCACCAGGGTAGTAGGAATTGGCTAGTACATTGACTCACTGGTAGAAATGAGCTGGTACCGGTGTATGGTCCCCATTTGGACCCAAGGAATGTTCTGGGTGTAATGCCACCTATTTTTGGCTGTGGCTATTGCTCTTTGGAATATTATACCAATATACTAACAAGCAATGGCAACAGAACAAATGTCTGTGACTTTCCACTCACAACAGTACTTCAATCTAAACGGAGGGCCCACACATGTAAACTCTGCTTTCTATCAGTTAGGCAAAGTACTACCAACTTCCAATTAACTTTGTGCCCTCCATGTTGTCCTGCTTTCTTCACTCATGTTCCATGACATGCAATACAGGTCCACAAAGTACCACACTACTACTGACAAAACATGCTGCAAAAAAGCCGTTGCTTTATGTCAATGCTATCTGACAATCAGTTACTGTTGTACACCCACATCTTATAAATGTATGCTATGGCTACTGTGAAATACGGTATCCAGCATCATTTACTCTTCTATTGCTTGTTGATTGGTTGCAGTCAGCTGTGGTGATTGTTGCACTTTGTGTGCTGTGTAACATTTTTCCTGGTCACAGAATGAGATACAGGGACAGAGATGCAGCTAGAGGGATACACAGACCAAGAGGCAGTCCCGCATTGTATGCTTGGGGGGGGTTGGGGGGCACACAGTTACATTACTGTGCAGTGCAGCACATAGTGTTATGCACTCAGAATGTACATATAATCAAAGTCAGGCATTTGTCACACTTGTATGTGCATAACCACACAGCTGCTTTCATGAATTGAGACTGCAACGCCCTCAATAATGCATCTCCATACTCTGCTGTGACCAGGTCATTAGGAATTGGCTAGCACTTTGAACCTTTGATCACTCTAAGCTGTGGCTATACAGCTGTACATCTAGCCATGTAACATGCATGAAGAAAACAGCACCACATGGAGTGCACCAGATCAGTAGGAATTGGCTAGTACATTGACTCACTGGTAGAAATTAGCTGGTACCAGTGTATGGTCCCCATTTAGACCCAAGGAATGTTCTGAGTGTAATGCCACCTATTTTTGGCACCAGAACAAGTGTTATTCAAAGAATTTACATATCATCTTAGCATGGTCTTTGAGACAATTCTATGTGCATACCGACACTACTGTGTTTGGTAAATTTCTTTTGTAAATAACATCACAATTTGTTACAAGCCCGAACATCACGTATTAACAACACAGAAGTATCAAGTAAACATTGCACTTTCAAGTACCACAGTTACAAGTATGCGTTTTTCAATGTGTGATATTGGTTTGTTATGTCAATTCTTCTCTCTTTTTGTCTGTCATCTCAATTACTATATTACCTTCTTTCTTCCATTGCTTAATTTTCCTGTCTGTACTATTTCTTTTTTTAAAAAATTCATGTTTACTGCATATTTCGGCACAGTTACACATTAGTTCAGAAACGCTTTCAGCATTTCTGTTTTTAATGGTACATACAATTTGCATCAGAGACATCCTTATACATAGTTATTTTCTGTCAGCTGGATCTCTCTCCACCTTGAAGATCTCATTTTACATTGCTAGAGGTGGGTGCTTTATTCATAACCCTCAGGTGGTTCCCAACTAGGCTCTCACATCTCCATGTCCTTCCCCCAGTTCCCCCCCTCCCTCTCTGCTACCCCCAGACTCAGAGACAACAGCCATGGGGTCCATCTTCTCACAAAAATTTGTGACCTCAGATTTATTCTATAGGTGATCTCCTCCATGTCTCTTATCTCACCTACAATGGAAGCCCATTCTAGGTGGGTCGGTGGGGACTGTACCAATGGATACCCATTCTAGGTGGGTCGGTGGGGACTGTACCAATGGAAACCCATTCCAGGTGGGTCGGTGGGGACTGTACCAATGGAAACCCATTCCAGGTGGGTCGGTGGGGACTGTACCAATGGAAACCCATTCCAGGTGGGTCGGTGGGGACTGTACCAATGGATACCCATTCCAGGTGGGTCAGGGGACTGTACCAATGGATACCATCCAGGTGGTCGGTGGGGACTGTACCAATGGAAACCCATTCCAGGTGGGTCGGTGGGGACTGTACCAATGGATACCCATTCCAGGTGGGTCGGTGGGGACTGTACCAATGGAAACCCATTCCAGGTGGGTCGGTGGGGACTGTACCAATGGAAACCCATTCCAGGTGGGTCGGTGGGGACTGTACCAATGGATACCCATTCCAGGTGGGTCGGTGGGGACTGTACCAATGGATACCCATTCCAGGTGGGTCAGTGGGGACTGTACCAATGGAAACCCATTCCAGGTGGGTCGGTGGGGACTGTACCAATGGAAACCCATTCCAGGTGGGTCGGTGGGGACTGTACCAATGGATACCCATTCCAGGTGGGTCGGTGGGGACTGTACCAATGGAAACCCATTCCAGGTGGGTCGGTGGGGACTGTACCAATGGATACCCATTCCAGGTGGGTCGGTGGGGACTGTACCAATGGAAACCCATTCCAGGTGGGTCGGTGGGGACTGTACCAATGGATACCCATTCCAGGTGGGTCGGTGGGGACTGTACCAATGGATACCCATTCCAGGTGGGTCGGTGGGGACTGTAACAATGGAAACCCATTCCAGGTGGGTCGGTGGGGACTGTACCAATGGAAACCCATTCCAGGTGGGTCGGTTGGGACTGTACTAGCCATTTTTTTGTTAGGGCCTTATGGGCCACCATAAGGAGAATGTTCCACATGTAGATCCTGTCCGATCCCCTTATTTCATCTGGTTTTATTCCCAATATCAAATATCTGGGACCCAGGGTGGTCTCTAAGGAGAATACCTGTTTTATCATTTGGCTGATATCTGCCCAGTAATTCTTGAGGGTCGGGCATGACCAGAAGACATGGAGATAGTTTGCCATAGTTGCCCCACACTCTGTCCAGCATTTCCCCGTACAATTCCTGTCCCATTTACTTTGAATAGCTGGTGTAACAAAAAACCTCATTCTTACTTTCCATTCATACTCTTTCCAGAGTGGGGATGATGTGGTCTTAGAGGTCTGTGCAAGAGCCACGACCCACTCCTCCGCCACTAAATTTTCTTCCAGCTCCAGCTCCCATCTACTTTTAGTTTGGGAAGTCTTGCTTCCACCCCCATCCCTCAAAGCTGCATAAATAGCTGATATTTGCCCCTTGACTTTTGTTAAGTTTATTATTTCAGTCATTGTACTTAGCAACCCCACTGAGGATTTGGTTTGTTTGTATAGGGATTGTAATTTATGTATATAGGCTCTTATCTGCAAGTACCTAAAATAATCCCCCTGTCTTAAGGAGAATTTTTCCTTGATCTGGATGAATTCCATAACAGTACCTCCCTCCATGAACTGATCTAGAGAGTACAGCCCCATTCTCCCCCATCTTTTAAAGGCGAGATCTTGTTTGGAAGGGAGGAACCGTGGGTCCCACGCAAACCATCGTAGAGGCCATGCCTCTACGTCGAGCCCATGTTTGGCCCATAGGCATCTTAAAGAGCCCAAGGTGTTTTTTACTGATAAGAGATATCTCTCCATCTATGGTCTGTGAACCTGGTGTCAGGGCTCGCGCTCCCAGGGGCGTTCCATCCTTTAGGACCTCTTCAATCTCCTTCCATCGGGCAGAATATGTTCTGGCCAACCATAAAAGGGCCCATCTTAACTGAGTGGCCAAGAAGTAGTCCTCCAAACATGGAACATTTCTACCACCATATTTTCTGCTTGTCTGTAATATTATATTCTTTATTCTAGGCCTCCTATTATTCCAAATAAACTTTGTGAGCATCCTTTGCCATATTTGAAATTGGTTCTTATGTATTTTTATTGGAAGACATTGAAATAGGTATAAATATTTAGGAAGAATGTTCATCGATACTGATTGTATCCTGGAGTATAGGAGTAGGTTCAGGGCCTCCCATCTTTTAATGTCCTGCCTTATCTGGGTTATTGTTGGATCAAAATTGTATGAGTAAAGCATTGTCAGTTTTTTTGGAATTTGGGTGCCAAGGTACTTTATTTTCCCCCTATTCCAATTCGTGTCCAGTAATTGTTTGATGTTGGATGTAGGATTGTAGTGAAATTTCAAAACTTCGGTTTTGTTTTTATTTAAGGTATATCCTGAAAATTGGCTAAATTTGTCAATTATGGACCAGATCTCGTGGATGGATCTGCTCGGGTTGGTTATGTACAGGAGGACATCATCTGCATATAAGGAAATTTTATGGTCTCCTTCACCTATCCTTACCCCCCTCACCTCTTTTGCTTCCCGTATCGCCTGGGCCAAAGGTTCTATATATATATCAAAGAGGAGTGGGGACAGCGGGCACCCCTGTCTAGTACCCCTCCCCAGATTGAACCTCTTTGAAATGCCCCGGTTTACCCTAACAAAGGCCTGTGGAGAGGCATACAGGGCCTTGACTGCCTCCAAAAATGGTGGTGGAAAGCCCATCCTTTCTAAGACTAGGAACAAAAAGTTCCAGTCGACTTTATCAAATGCTTTTTCAGCGTCAAGGCTCATGAGACAGACGGGGGTATGTTGTTTATTGATAGTGTCAATTATGTTTATGGTTCTTCTAACACCCTCAGGGGCCTGCCTTCTCTCTATGAAGCCAGTCTAATCTGGATGAATTAGATTTGCGAGAAAGGACTGCAGTCTCTTGGCTATTATAGCTGTGAAGATTTTATAATCTAAGTTAAGGAGTGAGATTGGTCTATACGAGCCACAGTCCTTCAAGTCGTTTCCCTCTTTCGGGATCACAGTTATGGTGGTATAGTTCCATGATGGAGGAACTGCCTCCCCCTCCAGCCAGACTTGGTTGTAGACTGTTTTTAATATGGGGGTTATTTCACCCATAAATGTTTTATATAATTCTCCTCCAAACTCATCTGGGCCTGGGGATTTCCCCACCTTGAGGTCCCCAATAATGTTCAGGATCTTCTGCTGGGTGATTGGGCATGCCAAGCTTTGTCTCTGGGTCTCCGTGAGCTGAGGAAGGCTCAAGGATTTCAAAAATTCCCAGGCAGCCCCAGGGGACGATTCCGGCTGAGGTTGATATAATTGTTTGTAGTATGTTACTAGTGCATCTGCTATTTGTTCCCATTTACATGAAGTCTGCCCCATGGTTGGGTGTCGGAGACCAGTAACATGAGTCTTAGCGGACTGTTGCTTTAACCGGTAGGCTAAGAGGCGGGTGGCTCTTGGGACTCCCTCATAATAAGCCTGTTTTGTGTAAAGCAAGGCTTTCTCAGTCTCTAGTAGCAGCAGTCTCTGCAGTCTTGCCCTTAGTCCCCTTATTTGACTCTCTCTATCTCTACAGAATTTTAACTTCTGTTGCCCTTCCAAAGTTTTAAGTTCCTGATTGAGGTGTTCTCTTTGTTTAGCTCTCTCCGGTTTTTTTATATGTGGCTATCGAAATCAACCTCCCTCTAAGCATGGTTTTTACCGTATCTCATAAGATTTGGGGTGAAGTATCTGCTCGTTCATTTAACTGAATGGCCCGCTTTATTGCTTCCCTGATTTCCTCTTTCACCTTTTCATCTCTAGGTAGACTGGTATTTAGCCCTGTCTGTACTATTTCTGATGTATCTGTTGTCTCCTCCAGGATCAATAGCTTGCTGGTGCAGAATCTCCAGCTGTTGTGTGACTGTCCTTTGCGTGCCTTCACCCATGTCGATATATTCACAGACATGTTGCATCCAGAAATCAATCCATTCTTCTGATTCACGCATCAGCGTTTATCAGCCTAATGACACCCTCTCCCACCCTCCCCCGCCCGACCTCTATTAAATGGTCATTGAGGGTGGAGTTAACCAAGGGGGCTGGGGTCTGGATTCAAGGAGGAGGAGGTGAACTATGAGAGGGATAATTGCATTGGTACAACCTGTGTTGGGGAGGGTTATTTAGGGCCAGTATTCTTGCTCTGCTGTGGGTGTGTAGACTAATTTTTGCTTGCATTGATACTGCCTTGGTGGGGGAGGGTTATCTAAGGTCAGTATCCTTGCCCTGCTGTAGTAGCATGGAGAAATTTGTGTATGCATACAGAGAAGGGCTTTCATGGGTGGATTGGTGTGTTTGGGCAATATAATTGGAGGGGCATTATAAATTGAGGTAGCTGCACAGCAGGCACTCATTAGGGAAAGCGATGGAGCAACCGATCTGGAGAGGTAAACGACGTGGGTTGGGGATTGAAATGAGTCAAGGTCCACAGATCATAAGGACTGGCATCTTTGGGAGGGTGGTGGGGTATGTAGGTTGTGGATCAGCCGTGGTACTAGCCCTGGCATGGAGGATGGGGGTTGCATGGTGTGCCAAAGATTGGCAAGCCTCGAGGAGGAGGTCAAGTGGTTAAGGTGGGCATTGGGCATGGAAGGGAGGGCTGCAAAGACTGGTGACCATGATAGAGGGGTAAGTTGGGGGGAGGACAGGAGGGGGATAAATGGTGATGTGATAGGGTGAGTAAGGTGGTCATGGGGTAGGGATCAGGAGAGAAGGGTACAATGGCACAGGGTAGGGGCTAAGAGGAGGGAGACTTGGGGGTCCACAACAGGGAGCCTGATATGACAGGGAGAAGGAAAGCACACTGATGGTGGGATCACAGTATCAAATAGGTACCTGCCACTGGCAGAGGTCATGGCAGGAGGGGACAAGGACTCAAAGGGAACAAGGGGGATCTGGAGCAAGGGTGAGGAGGCAGTAGCAGGAAAGAGTGGGAATGGGAGGGGGGACATTACAATGGATGGAGGGGCCAGATGAAGGAAGGGAGGGAGGGGAGGCTGAAGGTCAGGAAGGCCAGGTTAGGGTAGAGGTGGGGTTGGCAAGGTGAGTTCTCAGGGTAAAAAGGACCAGCAGGCAGCTGAAGCGGGGAAGGCAAGAATGGTAAGTTCTCAGGATAAGAGGGACCAGCAGGCAGTAGAATGGGGGAAAGGACATTAACCTGGACGAGGGGGAAGGGGGGTTGGACAGAAGGCACTGGCCAGACAAATGGAGGAGCTGGAGCTAGAAGAGGATGCCAGGATCTCCAGACCACGGGGGATCGTGGGCAGGGGCCAGGCAGAAGGTGAGGGGCAGGGGTGGAGAGCAGGAGGAAGGAGAGGAAAATGTGAAAAGGGGAAGTTAGGGAGAATGGAATGAGGGGGATGGGGACCAGGGTATGGGGATGAGTAGGGGAGATGCAGGGAGTCAGACCAAACACCTGCAACATGGGGTAGGAGAACCGGAATGCAGCTAAACCAGAGGAAGGAGGGAGGAAGGGTGTTCCTGATAGGGGATTTTATATTAAAGGGGATCAAGTGGGGGGGCAGAGGAAGCAAGCTGCGGGTGTAGTGTATGCCAGGAATGACAGCATTGGAGGTAATCCACCACATCCTGTCATGGGGCAGGGACCAGGATAGAAATGCACACCTAGTGTTCCATCTGGGTACAAACGACCTGGATGGCAACTGTCTCATCTAGGTACAAGCGTAATTTAAGGCTCTGGCTAGATTCTGTGGGGGAGCTAGGCTTTAAGTCTCTAGCCTTCTCAGAAGTATTGCCAGTAACAAGGGCCTGCACGGAGAGGAAGCAAAGGGTGAAAGATGTCAACGACTGGCTGGAGAGATGGGGCAGGCAGATGTGGTGTGGAGTGATAGTGGGATGGGGGGAACTTGGGAGCATGATAGCCTCTATGCCCAGGACCAGCTGCACCTCAACAGGAAGGGGTAAGCCATACTGAGGTGCAAGCTGTGGGATTTCTTTGAGAAACAGTATAATTTAAACTTAGGAAGAGAGGTCTGGAGGTGGAGGCTCGCAGCTCCACGGACAAGTCGGGGGACCCATGGTCCCCCCCCCAGGAAATGATTGAAGACAGGGACATTGGCAGGCCAAAGAGGGAATCTAAAGAAGTGGGGCAATGGTGGAGTGGCCTGGTAGTCGTGCTAGAAGCCTGTCAAAAAAGATGGAGGAGCCCATAGCCATGATTGCACATGATAGGCTGGACATAATAGGAGTTATGGAGACCTGAAGGATGGAGTTCCACACATGGGAGGCAGAGGTTACGGATGGACTGAAAGGAAGGGTGATGCTCTTTGCGGATGACGTGAAAATCTGCCATAGGGTGGACACTGAGGGAGGGGTGGAGAACATGCAGCAGGACCTGAGGCACTAGTAGGGTGGGCAGACACCTGGCAACTGAAGTTTAACATCAGGAAGTGTGCGGTCATGCACCTGGGACATGGTAACCAGAGGATAGAGTACAAAATGGAAGGGGAGGAAATCAGGGCAACAGAGCAGGAGAAAGATCTGGGTATAGTACTCTGTAGCGACATGAAGGTAGGGAGACAGTGTACTAAGGCGGTGGGGAATGCCTATGGGATGCTGGCTAGTATTGGCTGGGGAATTACCAGCAGGAAGAGGGAGGAGGTCCTGGTATCCCTGTACCAGGCAATGGTGAGACTGCACTTGGAGTACGGAGTCCAGTTCTGGAGGCCTCACTTGTGTAAGGACATAGACCAGATTGAACAGGTTCAATGAAGAGCGACCAAGATGGTGCTGGGGATGGAAGGCAAGCCATAAGAGCAGAGATGCAGCAAACTGGGGTTATACACCCTGGAGACCAGAAGGGAGAGGGAGGACATGATAGAGACCTTCAAATACATCAAGTGGCTCAACAAAGGGGGTCCGGGGGGGGCGTATTCAAAATTAAGAGGGACACTGCTACTAGAGGGAATAGCCTGAGGCTACAAGGGGGACACTACAGGGGGAATGTGAGGGTGAAAGTCTTTATGGAAAGGGTGGTGGATGCCTGAAACAGGTTGCCAGAGGAGGTTGTGGGGTGGAGACAGTGATGGGATTCAAGAGGGCCTGGGATAGGCAAAAGGGCTATGGGGAGGGTGGGTTCCCAGGGAGGAAAAGGCAGGTGGGGGAGGGCAGACTGGATGGACCAAGGGTCTTTCTCTGCTGTTCTATGATTCTATGATTCTATGACAACTGTCTTTTCTGTTGTTCATGCCATTACATAAATAATACGTGTTAACACTTGCTGGACCCACTCCCTCTGCAGATCAGTTGTCCACTAATAGGACATCGCATCTGAATAGCACATACTTACCTTACTGTTTCTTGACTGTCACTATCTGACCACTGCCATCATTGAATCATCCACTGTGTTGCTGTTAGCACAATGCAAGCTGACTTTTCACAACTGGTGACTACTCATGCGTTGACATCTGTCACTGTTCTCATGCTACTGGGCAAGGGACTTAGTTTAGTTTACTGTCAGTAATGTTCATGGTATGTATTGATGGTGACTTCTTGTTTGTTACAGTTTAGGGGTGGAGGTTAATGTTGATCAAGGACATTTGGTGTTGGACTGCTGACTAATGACAGGTTGCATTAGGTGTCATTCATTGTTGTCACCGTGCCTTGCATTTCACTCTTTTGAACTGTAAGTATGCGATATGTATGCAGTGCTTGCTACTGTTATTAAATAGTGTTAGAAGGAGATGGTATAGATATGAGAGTGGTGATGGTCAAAGAGGTATGAAACCGTGTGTATCGTGTAATTGAACATTGTTTTTGCATGGAACTAAAGGTGTAGTATAGCATGCAGGTGAGTTGTTTCATAGGGATGAGACAAAGGGTAGGTAACATGGATAACAGCTGCAATAGCTGCTTAGTGATGTAAAGTGTTTGCAGAGCCTGCGACATGAGCAGATAACACGTTACTGTTCATCATTTGCTAAGTGTGGAGGGCAAGACATTTATGACTCCCACTTGGACAGTGAGTTACAGCCCTTGAATTTGGATAAATGCAAGTTTATTAAGTAAATGTGAATGTGATACGTGACAAGTAGTGTTATTTGTATGTTTCCTCGGGTCTTTCTACATTGTTTGCCATTTGGAACAGTATCTGCGGACTACTGCAGTTTTGTTTATTTACCAACCAGCATGATAAGTATGTCTATTTTTTGCCTCTGCATTCAAAAGTATTAGTAGACTCATCATCATGTCACTCTGTTTGATTGCATCAGACTTTGACATGGCTGCTTATGTGAAGCTGATTGTTTCAACGGTCAACAAATTTCAAATAATCTGATTGGTTGTTTGGTGTGCGTTGAGTAAGCAACCAGACAAGATGTGGTGTGCATTAGATAATCATTACACCACTGCAGAGCCCAGTTCTACTGTGTTACTAATCCATGGTTGGTGGCGGCCGTTGGTGCATGAGGCCTCAGGCTGAGTACCTCTAACCATCAAACCATGGATTCATTCCACAGTAGAACCTTGTTGTGGAGTGCTGTACTGCACTTGTAACATGGCTATGGTGCACGGTAAGTAGAAAGGTAATTAAATGGTAAGTAGTGTCTCTGAATCTGTGATTTGATTGGCTGCAAAATATGGCAATGAATAAAAAATTATTGTTTTACGCTGCTGTTTCTTAAGTTCAACTTCTGAATCTGTGCGCGCACACACTGCACAGTGTACATTCATTTATATTCTTATTTCTAACTGTAAGTCATTTTTCCTTTGTTACCACATATTAATAAACAGTTATACCGTACATTGAGTGTGCATCATGAGGCACGATGCAACAGGCATAGTCTAATGCCTACACAAGTCTAATGCACATCCCCGTACCATTAAACTGTTATTCATGAAAGGTCAAATGATGACTTGCCATTGGGCAGAAAGTGTCACCTTACCATTCACTAGTGCCCTGGTAGACCAACAGTTGACATGCCAACTGTAAAAAGCTTTTGCATTTTTGCTTTTTACAATTAGCTTTCCCATTTTATAAGTGCAATAGCCCACTCCAGTCAATGTGTGTATCAGGGCATTGATGTACTTCCCAGCTGTTTGAAGTCACTTGGCCAAGCCTTCGTCCTTCACAACGCACCTGGGGCATGCATTAATGCCCAGATATACCCAGATGCTGCAGTGGGTCATAGCATATATGTCTTATTACGCTTATAAAATGGGTCTGTGTATTGTAAATGTTGTTTCTAGATTGAACATATGCATTACACACTTCTAACTCATGACTAAAAAATAATAACGTTGCTTGACATCCTTTCCCCATCATATAAGTCTGTATTGTTTGTTCGGGTTGTTGTTTGGGGTGGTGAATGTGAATGCTAAATGTGGGCTGTGGTTGAATGTATTACAGTTCTCCTTGGTCATGCAGGGTAGGTGTCAAGTTGCATGGGTAAGCTGAAGAAGGTAAGATAACTTCTTATCTGTGTTTGGTGCACTGGTGGGGTAGTGTGTGTGCTTTATTGACAGTTTACTGTTATTCCTGTGTCGTTATTCACTCTTTTTTGTTTGTTTGTTTTTTAAACAGGTCAAATTCCAGGGTCTGAAATTCTGAACTGGAAGGGTGAAGTACTGCTACTGAGTCCATTTAAAAAAGCTAGAGTGTGAGCACTTACCTTTCTTTTCATCGGGCAGTTATTGTATGAATTAAAGTTAAATATTGATCTGTATTGCGGTTGCTTGTATTTTGTGCCATCCTACTGTTATGCCTCGTTTGTTTATCACTGATTCGATTTTTTCTCTCCTAAGGTCAACGTCCAGTGTTTCTACTTAGGAAGACTACAGTTGGAATACTGCTTGTACTTCCATTGAACCCTCACACGCTGTGTAAATTTTTTCCCCATGTTTTTCATGTACAGTTATTGACGTTGACTACTTACAGGGCCCGTGATAGGTCATGCAAGGTAACTTTTGATGAGTGATGTATGCGTGAAGGCAAGATAAGTGGCAATCCATGTACAGGTATGGAGGGTAGGCAATAAACGATACAGTCCAGGTGAAGTAGGAAATGTTATCGGCACTTGGCATTGGATGAGGTGTGTGATTATCATTGGCATGTGATGGAAGACAGCGGACGGTTTGAGCATTCTACATGCATGGAGTGCAGGTGAATATTGACACACGAATGTTGATGTAGGGCATGTTAGTGATGTTAGTGATGAGCATTTGTCTTTGTGTGTTTCTGTAGGTCAGTTGTTATCGTTGGCTGTTGGGTAACGGTAGGTGAATGGTTGTATGGAATGTTATAATATGATCTGGTACTTGACTACTGACAAATCACTACTGACTGAATTGCAGATTGTGTCACTGTGCACTGTTGTGTATTGTGCCCCCACATCAAGTCGCTATCATGTGCTGTGGTCTTACCCATGTGTGCAGTTGCACACAACACTTGTTGTGATTTGGATTGCACAGACCTTCTGATTTCTGTTCACAGTTTGTCACTCAGACTACTGTTTTTGATTGTTTCGAAACCTTTACATCAACCAATAAAGTCATTTCTGCTTGTTAACGCAACACTCCAAAACACACTGCCTACTCATAACATAACCCCCATGAAAATGTCGATGTTTTTATAACCGCTGTAGCAATGGAAGACACATCTTTCTTCTTGAACCTTGGAATGTGGTATGTATTCATGATGAAGTGTACTATATGTGAACGTATGTGACAGCCACATTGGACAACCTCTTTTTTTTTTTTTTTAGGTGAACCTTACATCTTGCTCGACTGACCAAAACGCACTTTATTATCTGTCAACATCGTACCGGAGTGTCAGGCTTATAGTTGCACAAATAAGGTGGGAAAATGCACCAGCATTAGCTTCCACCCAATTCCAAACCCATACAAGAACCCCTCTGAATTAGATGGAAAATCTAAATGGCTACATAACATTGGCACTTAGTTCACTGTGAATAATTTAATCTTCAGAAGACACAAAGTGGTGTGCTCTGCACACTTTTTGACTGATTGTTTCGAGCGTGACTTACGCCATGAGCTAATGAACTCGAAACCCCTTCATTGCCTTAAAAGTGACGCTGTTCCAATCTTATTTGTGTATCGTAAACTTCAAAGCAAGTCTGTTGCTGCTCACGCTGAGCGTCTCACTCAGAGGCAGGTTCACGAGGTAAGTGGTATAATCAATACAGAAATCATACTTTTAAATCCAGAATCTTCCTCCATCCTATGTCCATGTACTTTCATGTCCCTCACTCTTCTCAACAGGAAAATCCGTTCTGTAATAGTTTTATATATCAACTTAAAGTTCTTAAAGGTTGGCTTTTGCTGCCACCTTCCTGCACTGAGCAACATTTTTCATGCTGTCCCTTATAACAAGCACCCCGTGTCATTTTCCAGCTTGTTGCCATCCAGTGTATCAACTACCAAGTGATATCTGTTCACCTTGTTCCTGGCTACGAAGTGTAGTACTTTTCAATGGTTGTCACTGCACCTCAACAGCCATGTTTCCGAACACTACATCAGTTTGGTGTTGTCTTCCTGCATCCCATTCCACCATTTGCTCTCATGTACCACAGCTCCCATGTTGGTATCATCTGCAAACAGATTTCCCTGTCTCCTGATCAGGTGATAGATATCCACTATGAGTATCCCAAACAGTAGTTGTCCCAGCACCAATCCTTCCCCCACCATCACCGCCCTTTGCTGCCTTTACTTTAGCCAGTTCGTTATCCATTTCACCATTTGTGTTGCAACCCTCACCTATTACAGCTTCTCCAGCACCTGCCAAAGCAGCACAGAATCAAAGGATGTGCTGAAATGTAAATACATGTCATGCACTGCATGGACCTTGTCCACTTCCGTCATCATCTAGTCGTGGTACTGAAGTCGGTTGGTCTGTCATGATATACCATATACAAACATGTGGTGCAGACCATACTGGAGACCATTGTCCTGTAAAAGCATCACTAGCCTCTCTTTTAGGATTGTATCCATGAGCTTACATACAATAAATGTCAGGCGCATTGTTTGCTGCTTGCCTGGTTAATCCTTTGCACGTCCTACACCTGAACTTCAGCCAGTCGTTTTAGTCAATGCTGCATGTTATGCTGTCAAGTAAACTAAGGAACCTGTGATGGGAGATCAAAGTTGTTAGATTTGTCCAGAGCTGGTAGCAGTATATACAGCAGAAAGTTAGTCCTGGGCGGTGAAGGTGTGTAAGCCCATGCTGATAACAACTGTTGTCGCACAGTGTTTGCTGATGGGACACATGCAGTTCTATGTTTTCATTGGCAAGATTGCAAACGGGAAAATGAGTAACATCATTCTTTTTGAAGCTGAAGAGCAGGTGGTAGATGCAGTCAGAATTCATGAAGTGATGCACATGCAAGCATACTAGATAGACTAATCAGACTGTATCTGAAGTCAGTGTAGTATGTTGGTATTTGCATCAATGTATGCGAACAACTGAAACTGTGCTATTGGTGCAGTAATGAAATGCTGTTTTCCATTCATAGGATATAAGGATGAAATGTGCATCCTATGACAAGGAGACAAGTGACAACTTAGACATTATTGTACAGCAGGTATTTATAGAATATTATGCCAGTGCATGGTACCCTAGCAGACCTTGTTGATTGCGTTAAAACAGTGATTGCAATTAGAAACCCCTATTTAGATGTTATTCCATGGTTCAAGAGGGATAATCAAAAGGTTCTTATCGTGTCATTATTTTAAGAATAAATTAGTAGTGGTAATTGTATCTACATGTAAGATAAAGGGACATTAATCGTACTCTCTAATGCATCTAGCAAATAAGTGATATCAACACATTTGAAAATAAGTCTTCAAGTCTTTATTTCCATGCATACACATTTGAAATCTGTACTCATTTGTTATATTTGTCCTCTAATGTACTCTACGTTCATTTTTGTTACAGATGCAGTAGATGGACAAGTGGCAATCTTCACTTCCAACAGACAACATAAATATGATGCCAGAAGAACAAGTGGATGTAGTTGTGAATCTTGACATCCTGGAAACAGAGAGAGACAGTGAACAGAATGTAGAGATTGCTACTAATATTGTCATTCTTAATGAATCAGCTGTTATTGATATGAATGATATGGTCGTAACTGGCAACGGTGTGGTGGCAGTAGGTGGCACAGAACCCAGTCACTGTAGCACAACTGTAGAAAATGAAAGATACAATCATATGGCACCTGGCATCCACTTATCAAATGTGCAACAGAAGGTCATGGTAGATGCAGCAGTGTAAGTTAACATGGATGATGCACGAGTATGTGATATATGTGCAAATCCAATGGTTAATGTGAGGGCAATGCATTTTGACCACCGCTGTGCATCACTTGCTGATTCAAACTGTATGGCAGATGAACAGCCAATGCAGATACCTGCTAGTTCAACTCCCATTAAAACAAGTGCCAATATTTTAAATGCCACTGTTGCAGACACCACAATTGACAGTGAGATATTAGATACACCAACAACAACTGGAGATGCAAAAGACAGTTCTTACCGACCGACCTCTGACTCAGACACTGACCGTGTTGAATCTGAGTTTGAGGATGTTAATGTCATGGAGCAGTATGTAATAGATCCAAAATGCATAGTGTTCAAGTCGCAGCTTGATCAGTTACTGGGCAACATTCCATGTCAGCAATGCGGATCAGCCATGGAAAGCATTAGAACCAGTTCTATTGGTTCCATGATAACAGTGCATACGTACTGTATAATGGGCCATATGATTATACAGTGGCAGTCGAAACTCACTGTCAGTAGTAAGATGTCAGCTGGTATTTCTGATTTTGTCTGCAGACATCCTATGCAGCGCTCATTCATTTTCAGCATTTCAGCACTTAGCAACTATCATGAACTTGAAAATCATGGGTGAGAGTACGTATTACACTTACAGAGAAACACACTAATTCCCATTATAAACCAGACTTGGTTGGCTTATAAGGATAAAGTGTTAAATGATTTGAAGGAGAATGGCCCAGTAAGGCTAGCAGGTGACGGGTGTTGTGACTCACCAAGGTTCTGTGCTACTTACTGCACGAACACTATGATGGACCTAGCATCTGAAAAAAACTATTAACTTCATCCAGAAACATGTTACCCAGACTGGCACATCTCAAGCAATGGAGACACAGGGTTTTCATGAATGTTTGGACAAGGTACTTGGTTTAGGGATATAGGCTGAGGCAGTTTCTACAGATAGGCATGTGGGAGTATGTCAATTAATGAAGGATAAATATGCTGGAATGGATATCGATCATCAGTTCGACCCGTACCATATGGCAAATAATCTGAGGAAAAAACTAACAGAGAAAGCAAACCTAAAAAAGCATGCAGAACTACAGCCATGGGCTAAGTCCATTGTGAACTACTTACGGTGGTCTGCAAAGACTTGTAATGAATAATCCTGACATGCTTGTAGAGAAATGGACATCGGTGTTGTAGCATATCTGCATCATACATGAATGGGAGGATGGTAAGCTGTTTACGTGTGGTGCTCATGCACCACTTAATGACGAGGTTGCATCCCAAAAAAATGGCTTGAAGAGGACTCCGACACATACATTGCAGTGAGGAATATTGTCCTTAAAGGGAATCCGTACTTTTGTACACTGTTTTACACTGCCTAGTCACTCACCCAAGTTTCCGTCGTTATGTGCCTTGTTTTCGATTGCCTGATAAGTTGAAACAGCATATTTCTATATTTTTAATCTCCACATTCGTTGTCAGACCCCAGCACCATTTTTGGCCATTTCCAGTGATGCTCAGTGATGCACAGGCGCTTTCAGTGACGTGTGTGCCTCACCAGTAATCAATTGGCTGGCTGGTTCAGTGACATTCCAGAAGCAGCAAGACAAAATTGCAGTCTGAGCTTTCACTGCTATCATTGTGGTTTCTGGTTAGTTCTATGTGCTGCTTTCTTTCATTAACTCAAAATGTGCAGTGCAGTCCATGTTATTTGTTACTATAACACTGGACATGTATCAGCCCAATTTCAAGCAAGGAAGTCATGTTTGTTTGCACCTCTTCAATACATGTTTTCCAGCTTATTTATAGCAGTTATGGTTTTTTTGGTGCAATTTTCCAATCGACTAAAAAACATTTGTGCACAACTCAGTGCTGCTACTTATTTCCCGTTCATTGAATCACGATAGTCCCCACCCCACCCCCGCAACTGGAGCTGACAAATGACAGTAGTTTTGAGTTTGTGGTCTTGGTTGAAAAAATGTCACAGAGCAACACTGCATTCTGTGGGGCAACATGTGTTGTAAAACAGCAGTTATGTTTCTGCTGTACCATCCTTGTATGGCAAATGAGTGAGGGTGTAATGGTGAATTCCCCTGTGCAGGAACACAAAGTCACAAGCAGACAGCATAACTGCAGTATGCATGTTTTGTCCATTGAATGTTATGGAGTGCACAGCAATTTTGATGCCAGCAGTCTGCTGACATAGCTGAGAATATTTTGAAGCAATTGCAGAAAATAAATTGTTGTGTTGGTGGTAGTGGGAGCATAAATGAGTAATTGTGCTACTTCACATATTGCCCCAACACCGACCACTAATTGGAATTACATAACTGCAGTTGCCTAAGCATGTCCTGTATCTCATGCCACTCCAACATTCTTCAAATCCTTTGTTTCAGCATTGAAGAGTAACTGTATGCAGTCTGTGTCATGGTCACATGGAGTTTGGTGTAGAATGAATGGATAGGTGCAAATGCCTTGCATACGTTCATGCCATCAGACCACTCAGTGTAATGCAGAACCACAACCAGCAAATCTGCCCTCACTTGACATGATGTCTCCACTAATAAAAGATATTGAAAAGCAAGAGGGATTTCTGCATTCTGCAGCAATTGTGTAGTGAAGATGTAGGCTAATGCTGAAACTAAAGTTCTGCATTGCACGGCGGACTCTGATGTCATAAAAGTATCAAATTTAGTAATGATTATGCATTATTTCACTGCATTCTCCTGACACCTTCCTGTGTCATCACGACTCCGCTGTCTTGTGGTGGTCATGCATGGCCACTCCGGTTGCCAAAAGATCCTACATGTGCTGTGACACTATTTGTCTTTTGTACTCTTATCCTGTAGTATGGCTTTCCCTTCTCTTCAAAACATTTCTGTGTGCATTGATGAGGTTGCCTTCAGATGCTTCATTGCTTATCACCAAGGTGCTGTCTACAGAAGTACTTGCTCCTAGGCAGTTGTCCATGACTCTCACACTCTGTAGTGAATACTGCAGTAGAGTGTTTTTTCAATATTCATGCCTTTTCCAGGTCTCCCTCCTTATGGTCCCCTGTGTCACCTATGAGACTTACAATTACACCCCACCCATTGATAGTTGTTTCCTTATATTCTGAAAGAATGTCTTTTCTCATTGTGTAACTGTCTGTGCTAATACTATCATATGAAATTGCCAGTAGAAGCCAGCAACATTCTTCAAAAAGACAACTTCCTCTTGCAGTTCTTTCCACCCTGCCACCACCCATTAATTGAAGTAGTGACTTCTGAAGTGCCTCCTGAACCTGCCCACTTCCATTTTCGCTGAGTGTCCCATGGTTTCCCTTCCATCCTACAGATTGTTGGACAGTATAAATTTAAAGAGAACTGTTTCAAGCAATGTGCCCTGTTGTACGCTACTTGTTAGTTCCTTGGATTGAGATGCCAGCACCATCCACCACTACTGCCTTCTGCTGTCTATCCTATAGCCAGTTCTTGACACATCCCAACACTTTCCTCCTTGTTCATACACTTTTCAACGTACAGGTCTACCTACCATGTGGCACTGAATCAAAGGAATTGCTGAAATCCAGGGAGAGAACATCCACTGCATGGCCCCTGTCCTGCGCCCTCGTAACACAATCGAAAAAGTCAGCCACGTTCGTCTGGCATGATGTGCCCGAGATCAACTTGCAGTGCCTGCTGTTCTGTCAATTGTTATCCTTAAGAAATTGCACCACTCTTTATGCAGAATTATAGAAACATAGACTTGGACAGCAGATAATGACCACTTTTCCCACCCAGTCTGCCCATCCCCCTACCTTTTGGATAAACTGCAGATCCTAGTTAACCAACAGCCTACTTCCCCCTAACCACAACTAGAATTGCCTTATGTCTGTCCCATGCATTATTGAGTTCCTCCACTGTTTTTGGAACCCACTACCTCCTCTGGAAGACTGTTCCATGCGTCCACCACCCTCTCTGTGAAAAAATACTTCCTCACATTGCCCCTGAGCCATCCACTCTCAATCTTCAAATTGTGCCCCCTTGTTCTCGGACATTTCTTTTTCTAAAAAATTGTACCCTCTTGCACTTCGTTGATTCCCTTGATGTACCTGAATGTTTCTATCATGTTCCCTGTCTCCCTCCTTTCCTCTAGGGTATACATATTAGGCTCCTTTAGTCTCTCTTCATATGGCATCTGGTGCCAACCCTGCTCCATTGTAGTTGCCCTCATCTGGACTTCCTCCATCTGGTCTATGTCCTTGCAGGGATGTTGTTTCCACAACTGCACGCAGTTCTCCAGATGTTGTCTCACCATGTTCATACAGAGGGATAACAACTTCATGTTTTAAACTGGTGATGCCTCTCCATATCCATCCATCCCATTATCCCCACCTAGCCTTCCTTACTGCTTTCTCACATTGCTTGCCTACCTTTAGGCCATCTGATATGACTACCCCCAGGTCACACTCCATTTTTGTTGTTGTTAGTCTCCCCCACACCACTGTGTAGTCTTCCCCTGTGTTTCCCAGGTACATCACTTTGCACTTCTTTGCATTGAATCTAAGCTGCCATACTTTTGACCATTCTTGAACCTTGCTCCCCAGTCACACCCTATTATCCATGAAGTTTCAACAAATGACTTGATACACCTCCCAATCTCAAGAAAATCTTACACCATGCAATCAAAGACCCTTTCTGGATTAATAATAAATTTTGAGTACCTCACATGCAACAGTTTTCATTCTGTTATTTATTTGATGTTAAACATCTGTTATTTCATATGTCATACTATTAAGAAATGTCAATGTTTCCTCTAGTGCATGTTGAGAATGTACAATATTGACAACTGCCATATTGTGATTTTGGTTCACAATGTTTTTCATATAAAATTGACAGCAACATTTTACTACTTTGGCTTTAATTTTTCATGTTTACTAATCAATATACTACATTATGCACTTTTGCAATGTGACAGACAATGTTCAACAGTGAACCCACATGCACAGTACAAGACAGTTGTACAGGTCATTACCTGGTGTAGTTTTGCGAAAACTTTTGTTATGGTGTTTCTTCTGCTAACAACCAGGGCTTCAGTCAACTCCATTTTGGGAGTATTTGACTTCCAAAAATAAGGCAAAAACTTCCAAAATAAAAAGGGAGGAAGTCATTGGCTTCCAAATGTAAACAAAACCATTTGATGACTTCCAACATTACAGGCATGGAAGTCAAAAGATTGTGGGTTTTGTAAAATGAATTGCATTTTACCACTTATATTTATATTAACATCCATAAACAGGACCTTCCCAAAATACTGACTTCCAAAATGTGGGATCCAGGAAGTATTTTGACTTCCAAAAATCTGGAATGACTTCCAGATTTTGACTCATGAAGTTTTAGACTTCCAATACAAATACATTAACTGAACCCCTGCTAACAACTGTATTTAGGAATACTGATTTTTTACAAAACCAGGCATGCTTACCATAACATGAGAACATACAATATTGACAACTGCCATATTGTGATTTTGGTTCACAATGTTTTTCATATAAAATTGACAGCAACATTTTACTACTTTGGCTTTAATTTTTCACGTTTACTAATCAATATACTACATTATGCACTTTTGCAATGTGACAGACAATGTTCAACAGTGAACCCACATGCACAGTACAAGACAGTTGTACAGGTCATTACCTGGTGTAGTTTTGCGAAAACTTTTGTTATGGTGTTTCTTCTGCTAACAACCAGGGCTTCAGTCAACTCCATTTTGGGAGTATTTGACTTCAAAAATAAGGCAAAACTTCCAAAATAAAAGGAGGAAGTCATTGGCTTCCAAATGTAAACAAAACCATTTGATGACTTCCAACATTACAGGCATGGAAGTCAAAAGATTGTGGGTTTTGTAAAATGAATTGCATTTTACCACTTATATTTATATTAACATCCATAAACAGGACCTTCCCAAAATACTGACTTCCAAAATGTGGGATCCAGGAAGTATTTTGACTTCCAAAAATCTGGAATGACTTCCAGATTTTGACTCATGGAAGTTTTAGACTTCCAATACAAATACATTAACTGAACCCCTGCTAACAACTGTATTTAGGAATACTGATTTTTTACAAAACCAGGCATGCTTACCATAACATGAGAACATACAATATTGACAACTGTCATATTGTGATTTTGGTTCACAATGTTTTTCATATAAAATTGACAGCAACATTTTACTACTTTGGCATTAATTTTTCACATTTACTAATCAATATAGTACATTATGCACTGAAAATGAATGTGGGGATTAAAAATATAGAAATATGCTGCTTCAACTTATCGGGCAATCGGAAACAAGGCACATAACGACAGATACTTGGGTGAGTGACTAGGCAGTGTAAAACATTGCACAAAAGTACAGATTCCCTTTAATGCCAAAAAAAGCAGTCTCCATAACTTTTGGCACTCGGCAGAGACTTGCTAGAATCCTCCCCTTCCTTCCTTTTATACCTTTCATGCTACAGCTCTTGAAGATGTCTCCTCCTTCAAGTACCTTGGGGTCTGGCTAGATCATCACCTAGATTTTTCTGTTCATGTGGATGCTATACACAAGAAGCTCCACCCCAAGCTTAGGCACTATTCAGAAATAAGAGAAGCATTCTCCTTCCTGAATCCTCACTAAAATGATTCTACCTATTTTTGGCAATGGAGATATTGTTTATAGTGCTACTCCAAAGTCCACTTTGGCTAGACTGGACCCTCTCTTTCACTCCTTCTGTTGCTTTGCCCTTGATAAACCCTTACGTACACATCATTGTACTCTGTATTCTTCCCTCTCCCTCCCTTCTCTTGATGTCAGATGCTGTACCCACTGTGTTTCCTTTGTCTCCAAATTTGGTTTACCTCTCTACCCTCATATCTTGCCTCTCTCCTCTCCCTTCCCCCTTCGTCCTCATACTCTCTGTGCAATGCTTGCTCTCGTTCTTGTGCTCCCCTTCATGTGAAATCTACTGCTGGTCAGGCTGCTTTCTCATTCCATTTCCCTGAACTATGGGGGCTCTCTTCTTTTGAAGCTCTCCTCCATGATTTCCCTTCCCACTCCTGCAGTTGTTTCTGATATTGTTTTGAAACCACTTTTTCCTGCAACTCTTATCTTGCCTTTTCAGCATTTCCCATTTCATTTGCATCATTAACCCCTCTGTTCCTTATTTTGGTATGCTGATTAATACTTATTTTCTCTTTCATCAGTTGTACAATTTACTGTATGTAACTTATTGTTTGGCATTTTTTATCCCTAAGCATTATTGTAAACCCTTTGAAATCAATCAATCAATAAATTCTTAGAATTCATCATCAAGCAAAAATGAGATGTTTTTGCTTGAAGGTTCTGGTCTAAAGTTCAGAAATTCCCTTCCAGCACCTTGTTCCTCAGTTTCTGTTTCCCCAAATAAAACCTTTTCTTATTTTTTTTCCAACTCCGTTTTTATTTGAGTTTTCAACAAGGTAAGTACATATGATAAAGTAACATTTAATTCCAAATGGAAAAATACAAATGAATACAGATCATAGCTCTATCAGCTAATAACACAACCTGCAGGATTCCCAAGAATATTAATAAATAGAATATCTGTCCCAATACTCAGCACAATTTTTGGGACCACTATATTAACAGATATGTTGGAATAAACAACACAGAGACAAAAAAGATGAACTATACATACTGATCTAGAGTTTTGATATTAAACTCACAAATGAATTTTTATCTTGATTAACTTACAGAAGTCAGAAAAGAAAATAATCAGCAGTACTATCTACAATACTAACTAGTTGGTGCTATGGGAGAATAAGCGTTAAAAGCACGGGAAGGCAGTTACTAGGGAGAGTAGATGGGGGGGCAGAAGTAGGAGGGGGGGAATCTCCCCCTGCTCAACTTAACTTAGTAGGGAAGTAACGAGCTGAGAGCTATAGGGTTAAGTGGCGTCAAGAGAATAGGAGCCAGCAAAATCAGGACCAGGATCTCCACAAACACAGAAAGACAGAAGTGGTGCATCTCTATGCCAAGAGAAGCCCCAGCCCACCCCACCCCCAAACTTAGAGGTTCTTAGTGACAACTGGTCTATCTCTTAAGATCCCATGGGTACAGAAACTGCAAACAGTTCTCTCCAGGATCTGAAGCAGAGGTCCCATCTTGAGGTCACAAGGGTCTCGGATGAACCCTTCCCCCCCAGAAACTGCAAACAGTTCTCTCCAGGATCCGAAGTAGAGGGTCCCATCTTGAGGTCGCAAGGGTCTCAGATGAACCCTCCCCCCCCCCAAAACTGCAAACAGGTACGGACATCCAAACGGCGCGCTGAGGAGCACCAGCCCTCTACGAAGTAGCAGAGGAGTGTGTGTGTGTGTGAGGGCGCCATTTTCAAAGTACAGTTTCAGTCAGCATAGATATGGAGATAGTTTATTTTTAACAAGTAAATGCCTAAAACAGTGAGTTTTACAAATGTTTTGCTGCTACACCTTAATTCCACATAAACTGTAACCATATATGCCTAAATTGTGACCGTTAAAAATGCAATTCCTGACTAAACTGTAACCTTATGTGCCTATTACTGTGACCTTTAAAAGTGATTTCCTGCTGCACCTTAATTCCGGACTAAAGTGTAACCTATAGAGTGTTTTCCTGCTGCACCTTAAATCTAGACCTTAGGATCCTGACAAAACTGTACCCCTCAGCTTGTTTTCATTTTCACCTGCATGCAGAGCACCTTGCTGCTACGTAATAGGGACAGTCTTTCTAAGCCTGTGGTTCTACCGTCTCCACGGTGCTTTAGCCCCATCTCACTAGGCTCTCCCATAGCACAAAAATTAAGCAGAGTGCATGCAAGCAGGGAAACGAGTGTTTTGCTTAATCCCTTAATCGAGGCAAGAAATTTCATTTGCAGCAGGCCACTTTGGCTCTCTGTGCCCCGGCCCCCCATTGCCACGAGACTATATTTAAAACCTACCTCTCTCCTTTCCTCCTCAGTTCTCTCCAGGATCCGAAGTAGAGGGTCCCATCTTGAGGTCGCGAGGGTCTCGGATGAACTCACCCCAACCCCCCGAAACTGCAAACAGGTACGGACTTCCAAACGGCGCGCTGAGGAGCACCAGCCCTCTACGAAGTAGGAGAGGAGTGTGTGTGTGTGTGTGTGTGTGTGAGAGGGCCCCATCGATGCAAGCGTCGGCTCCCCACCAACCCCACCACCATCCTTGGTGAGCACGTCCTTGCACGCCCTTTTATAGGGTTTCAGGAGGCTTCAGGAACCAATCAGCCCATTTCTCCATCTGCAGCCTATATTACACTGCCACTAGGGGCAATGCTGCCTCTCTACACCTATTGCTGGTTTCCCCTTGGCCCTGCATCATGTCCTAGCTGCTATATCATGGTTACTCCTCCTGCTACACATACAACTACCCCATCTAGTAACTCCCCCTGCCACCCTCCTGGACTACTCACCACTTCTATGTCCCCCATGGCTGCCTGACTGGCAGTTGCCACAAACTGCAACCCCTGAGACTCTCTCTAGACATGAATCCATAGCTATCTACATCTTTTGTGCAGATTGGACTCTCCTTGCAGCCCTCCCTCCATCTCTTTTCTCCCATGGACACCACTCCACACATCATACCATCTGCTCCCCCTGCAACTCCTGCCAATGTCGCCACCTGCGACCCCAGCCCCTACCTCCTGTCCCCTCACCTCGGCTCCTATTACTGGCCACACCCCACATTACTAGCCTCCCCATCCCCTCATTCCTTTCCCTGAAAGGGCACCCCGGCCGCAGTGTGTAATCTCACAATGCATCGAAATAGCACCCAATCTGCGGGTTCTTCCTCCTCCTCCTCTTACTCACGTCAGGAAATGTACACCCTAATCCTGGCCCTGCCACAACTACCACGTCTGCTCACCCCTCAACTAGTGGACTATGTATTGCCACCCTTAATGTCTGTAGCCTTCTAAAAAAATGGGACTCCATCCAGGGCTGGGTCCACCAGCACCAGCCTGACATCATTGCGGTTGGTGAAACCTGGCTCTCCCCATCGATCCCAGACTCGTCGCTAACCCTCGCTGGGTACAACTTATACTGTGCAGATCGACAGGGTAAGTGGGGGGGGGCTGCGCCATATATAATAAAGATATCCTACGTGGGCAGCCACTTCCCACCCCCCAGCTATATCCACAGACCACAGGCCCTCACTATCAAAATCACCCTGGGAAACTCCAAATCCCCCCTCCCTCCTCATCACTGCGGTCTACATTCCCCCCAAGGACCAGAAGGCAGCCTTCCACTCCGTACTGTCCTACCTGGCCACTCTCCCGCCACAAGCAGAGAAAATTGTACTAGGAGACTTTAATATTAACTGGCTTGATAAAGCTGCTGCACCGTTCATAGATGCGGCCACTGCCCAAGGCCTTACGCAAGTCGTCTCATCCCCTACCCGACAAACCTGCACTCTGGGTCCTCCTCCCTGCTGGATCTGGTATTCACCAACTGCCCCCTTAAAATCACTAGTACTACTGTCCTCCCAAATACCCTTAGTGACTACTCCCCTGTCCTGTGCTACTGGACGTGCAAATCACCCAAATCCCTCCCAAAATAATCTATCAGCGCAAACTTGGCCCAGGCAAACTTGCTCAGCTCAAAGCACATCTCAGGACAATAGACTGGTCCTTCATTACAAAGACCCCCAACCCTGACAGAGCCCTTGACCTCTTCATTCTCGCCTTTAACACCATATGTGACAAATTTGCCCCCATCACGAAAAAGGTGGCCAAAGGCAATCCGGCACCGTGGATCACTGACTATCTCCTGGACCTCATGCGGACCAGAGATTCCTTATGGCACCTCTCCAACGAGACTGGCTTGCCTGCCAATAGACAGAGCTATAGAGAGGCTCAGAACAAATGTACCTGGTACTTGCGCAAAGCAAAAGCAGAGTACTACAAAACCTCCTTAACCAACACCTGGGGCTCTGGGCGAAAGTTCTGGGCCAATATTAAGGACCTCTGTGGAAACGTTCCCAACACTACCCCTAACCAGATTATGGTTGATGGGTGCCTAACCTCTGACCCAGCCTGAATGGCCATAGCCTTCAATGATGCCTTCTCTAACCTCAGCAAGGTTCTCCCCAAACTTCTTTGACCCACCCCAGCACCTCCCCTCCCCTCCCCCTGTAGCCCCTCCCTTTTGCCTGCACAGCATTGCACCTAAGTGCATCGAGCCTTATCTCAGAACAGCCCTAAGACACTCCCGCTATAGTAGTGACACCTTAGACCTGAAACTCCTTCGCCTCACTCTCCCTGAGGTGCTCAACCCACTCACCCATATACTAAACAGCTCCTTATGCCTGGAGAAATTCCCCATCCGCTAGAAATCTGCCCACATCATATATTTAAAAATGGGGACTGTACCCTTACTAACAACTACCGTCCTATCTCCATTCTCCCTCCCCTATCTAAGGCCCTTGAGAGGATCATCTCAGATCAACTCACGGACCACCTCAACAAATACAACCTGCTTAGCAAACAGCAACACAGCTTCCGGAAGGGACATAGTACCACTACTGCCCTCCTGGAACTCACCACACACATTCACTCTGCATTAGATAGAGGTCAAATCACAGGGGCTGTCTTCATTGATCTCGCAAAGGCATTCGACACCGTTAACCACCCGCTCCTGCTACCCACACTGACCAACATTGGATTCTCTCAGGATGCCCTTGGTTGGTTCTCTGATTACCTGTCCAACCATTCCCAGCAGGTCAAAATTAATAACACTCTATCTAATAAGCTATCTGTCCTCTCTGGTGTCCCGCACGGGTCCGTCCTTGGACCACTACTGTTGAGACTCTTTCTTAACTTCCTCCCCAGTTCTTGCCCAGGGAACCTACTCCTCTATGCAGACAATGCCGTCCTTTATACCTCCAACTCTGACCCTTTGCAACTCCACCTCTCCCTTCAATCCTCCTTTAGTGGCGCTAAAAAATGGTTCTCCTCACAACGTCTTATCCTGAACTACAACAAGACCAAGGTTACGTTCTTTTCCCACCCGCTCAACGCTAGAAAGGATCTCTGCCCTCAAGTGCGAACTGCCAACCTGACCCCTCTGGAGCAAGTGGACTCCTTCAGATACCTGGGTATTACCCTTAACCCTGCACTTACTTTCCACCAACATATTCACCTCCTATCTAATGCCCTCAATGTGCAGATCAGGCTCCTATATCACCTCATAGAAACATAGAATTTGATGGCAGATAAGGACCGCTTGGCCCACCTAGTCTGCCCATTTTCCTACCTAACAGATAAGCTGCAGATCCTAGTTAACCAACAGCTTACTTTCTCCTACCCCCCACTAGGACTGTTTTATGTCTGTCCCATGCATTCTTGAATTCCCCCACTGTTCTTGACTCCACGACCTCCTCAGGGAGGCTGTTCCATGCATCCACAACCCTCTCTGTGAAAAAAATACTTCCTCACATTACCTCTGAGCCGTCCCCCCTCTATCTCAAAACTTCAAACACTGCTTTACCCCAAATTCAATGAGGCTAGCTGTCTCATCCTCTGTACTCTCCCTACTAGACTATGGCTTACTGATCTATGGGGCGGCGAACACCTCAGCCCTCCAAAGACTTCATGTCTCCCTAAATAAAGCCTGTCGCCTCACCCTGGGCTGTGACCACCTAACTCACACATGCTGTCTATACAATGATACCAACTGGTTGAACCTTGACAACAAGATTAGGTTCCACACCTGTCTCATGGCAAAAAAATTGCCCTAGGCCTCTCCCCCATAGGACTCACACCACTAATCTGACCTGCCCTGACACTCAAGCAAACTCGTAGCTCTGGAAAGGAACTCCTCTCTGTCCCTCACTGCCGTACCTCCCAATTCCAAAGGTCTTTTAGCTACAGAGCCCCTTCCTGGATTAACAGCCTGCCCACTCCACTTGCCAAAGAGATCAGACTTGGACCCTTCAAAACCTCTCTTAGAGACCTACTACAGTCCTCAAACCACTGCGACTGCCTCTGAAACACCTCACACTATTCTGTCCGACTAACGCCGCTGACCGGCTTCTTCTACCCTACATGCCCTAACCTGTGTCCCTCTAGCCTAGCCCTTCACCTGTGTGCTATATGTATTGTGTGTGCACTAATTTTTCACTAGCTTTTTCACTGTTAGCCTCACAATTGCTCCTGTAACAACCTGACTATGTACTGAGGTACTGCTATGTATCCTGTATGTCTCTGTATGTAAATTATGTGACGTGTAACCTTTGTAAAGGAGTCTCTGACTCAAAGGTATTTCCGAACCTCCAATAAATAAAAATAAATAAAATAAAGATGTCTAAAAATGTATCCACACTGAGACAGAGAGTAGCTGTAATTCTTTCCATGGACTCTCCCTCTGAGACTTTGTTAATCCATTGGCTGAAAGTTGGAACCTGTGGGGAGAGCCATTTCAGCATTATACATTTTAGGGCGGTAACCCATAACATATGAAAAATTTCATCTTTGACCCTGAACCCTCACTGGTTCCCACCATACCAAGAACCAGGCAATCAAAAGTGAACAGGAAAGGGATACCCAGAAGTGTCTGGATGTGTGTGTGCACTTGCTGCCAAAACTGTCACAATAGGGCACCCCCAAATATTGTGCCAGTGTGAGCCTTTTAGTCCACATTCTCGCCAACAGAGGTCCGAATCTGTCCCCTGGAAGTGTTTTGTAATGGTAGGAGTGTAAAAAAATCTTATTACTATCTTCCAGTTAAACTTATGCCACATCGGTGAAGCTGTCACTTTCCATCCCTGCCGGAGTCGGTGTTCCCAGTGAACCATAGAAATAGGGGAAGAGGACTCTTGTTCCCATCTATGATGGACAGCGTCTGTTGAGGTGAAAGCCAGATCCAAAAGTAATTGGTACAACTTAGAAAGAAGTCGAATTTTTGCTTTAAGATGAACCCACCAATAAAAGGCCTCTTCCAGTTGTGTCTGTGATCATTGTAACTGCAGGGGGTGTGGATGTTGTAGAATAAAGTGCCATACTTGTGAAAAGCAGAAGTGGTCTTCCTTGCATAGTTTATATCTTTGTTGCAACTGGTGAAAGGACATGTATATATCACCCAGGAAGGCGTATGTAAAACGGGTGAGTCCCTGTGCCTCCCAATACCGATAACCCCAGTTCATCGGGGGGGGGGGTGAAAGTTTCATGATACCGAATCAGGAAGAGCAGACCAAGACTGTTCAGGTTGCCCATTTTTCTCTGGAGCCTGAGCATCATATTCATGGTGTGCCTAGTCCAAGGATTCTTTACTTCACAAAGGGTTTGAGGTGAGATCATGCCTGTAGACAGAGTCCAAATTAGATTCATGGGCAACTGTTCAAGTTCCATCTCATATCATCCAGCCTCTCATCTCTGTTTAAGCCATGTATAAATCCATGGCCCTTGAGCTGTCAGATAGTATTTTTGAAAATCAGGAAATCAAGACCCCCGCTCTCTACAGAGGCACAGTATGGACTGGAAGATAGGGTGTTTGTTTTGCCAAACAAACTTGAGTAGGGTATGCTGTAGTTCAGCTCAATAGAATTTAGGAATAGAAATGGAGGCAGTATGGCACAGTGGTTTAAGACTCTGAGCTGCAAATCTGGAGACCTGGGTTTGAATCCCAAAGCCCCCACTTGCATACTGTGTGACCCTGAGCAAGTCACTTAACTTCCTTGTGCTCCCAGGTTGCACCAGTAAACAAGCTTTCAGCTTAGTGTGTCTCACCTGGTTAAATAATTGGAAAAATAAAAAAATGGGGAGTGTCTGAAACAAAAAGAGAAAGCGTGGTAGTATGTTCATGTTTATGGAATGGATCCTACCAGATAAAGTTAGGGAGGAGTATACTCCAACGAGCTACATCCTGTTTAACCACCTGTAATAGTTTCTGGTAATTATCTGGAAAGAGATTTGTAATACCAGCCGAAATTTGAATGCCCAGATAACGAAACCTGTTCTTAAGAGCCCATGCAAAAGGGATTTGGTCTTTGAAGCCCCATGGTGGGGTACCACTTAATATCATAGCTTCAGACTTGGACAGATAATCTTTTTTTATTTGTATTGCAATTACTGTCTCTGTTGTTGTCACTGCATGGGGTGTTGCTATTGTAATGTGGCAATGTATTTGGTTTGTGGGGCATTGTGGTACATGGTATTCATTCAGAAAATAAACTACAACAGCACCCAGAGGAACTGGAGCAGGAGAGCAAAAGCAGAATCAGGAAACAAAGGTCGACACCCAGTAACCAGTGGCTTAACTCACTCGGTGTGTGTGGTGGCCATTCTGAATCAGGTTGCACATAGAATGTTTCATAGAAACATAGAAACATAGACATTGATGGCAGAAAAAGGCCTGCTGGCCCATCCAGTCTGCCCACCCTACCTAACTACACTGCACTGGCCCTTGTGGCCATCCCTCCCCCTTCACTCTGCCCACCATTCCCCTTTTAACTAATCCCATATGCCTACCCCGTCCCCTCTTGAAAGCCGTTCACCAACTGATATATCCTATACTATTCCTCTAGCAGCGCATTCACTTGTCCACCACTAGGTCTGTGAAAAAGTGCTTACGAACATTCCTGTTGTACGTCATGTATTTCTTAAGATATTTTACAATACTGATATATGAAAACTGTACCAGTGCAACAAAAAAATTGTCAAAATAAAGTTCTGTAGTCACTAGTCAGCAGGACTAGTGACTGGGAAAATCCACTAGCCCCACAGGTACACTTATTAAAATGCTATCTTCTCCAATAAAATCCAACAAGGCTACTTAAAACACTGTATTGGCCCAATACAAAATCTACCAGCATTTGGCTAGTGGTCCGATGCCAACTTTGACCCCCTGTTCAATTAAGCAAACTGGCTGTTGTAACGAATTTCTAGGGCTCCCCCCTCCAATTTAAGGTCCTTTTTCTCAACACTTTGTTCAATATTAGCTGAATTTAGGCTACCCAGATGTCACAGTGGTCAAGTGAGTTTCAATCATGCAGGTGACCTGGGCTCACAACTGCACTCAGGCTCCTGTAGCCACATGACTAGGAGTTAGGAGTACTGCTGTCACCAGCAGCATTTTCTGATTCAGTCACATGGAAGCTATGCACCACTCGGTTGCGGACCCTCGCAGTTTGGGCCTACCCATGTTATAACACCTCCAGTATGTGTGTGTGTGTGTGTGTGTGTGTGTGTGTGTGTGTGTGTGTGTGTGTGTGTGTGTTGGAAGGGGGAGAAGATGCAACTATGCAACACAATACACGACAGGACAGAAGACCTTGGGTGGAGAAAACAGGTTAACAAACAGTACCCTTCCAGCACCTGCTGACTCCTCAGTGCCCTCTGCCATCTATCCTCAGGGTGGAGGGCAAAAAAATAAGTCAGTATCAGAAGTAGGTTAGGGAGTGAGGGTTGTTGGGCAGCAGGAGCACAGAGGAGTGACAGGTACACAGAGAAAATGTATAAAACATTTGCATGAAACTACAGCAAACGGCTCCCCCCAGCAAACAATGTACTATTAAATCAACTGCCATTAACAGCAAACTTCTCTTTATAACTGGTATAAAATGTGAAGGTACCAAAACAACAGTGACATCATGAAGGTGGAACCCCACAACAGGCGATACGGTCTGACAGGGTCAGAATCGGAACTCAGCAACTGACTTACAGCACGATCCCTGGTAAATCCCATGACTTCCTTGTGGTTTGGCCTTCCTAATAGAACTCCACTGCATCTTTTGTTTTATTTACCCATGGCAGCCCAATGCAGCTGCAACACCTCAATTTTGGTGGGGTCCTGCTTCCACCTAGTGGTTACCGTTAGGAACAATGAGGCACAGGAAGGTCAAGTGATTCGCTCAAGGTCAGACAGTGAGTCTGTGACTGCAGTGGGATTCAAAGATGTGATCAACAGGATCCCAGACCGATGCTCTAACCACCGAGCAATGCTGCATTCCACATTGCTTCTGGGCTAGAGTGGGCAAATACTTCACAGCAAAGAAACCCCATGAGCCCATCACTTGACTGCTCCTCCATGCTTCAGTCCATCCAGCTGGGACATTAGGCAGAAGCACGTAACTCAAGCGTGACCTCTAAGTTGTCCTCAGATGATCTTGGGTAATTAGACAGTAAAACAAAACAAACGGACTCCTGCGTGCATGAGAAACACATTTGTGCAACATCACAAAACATACACACCTGAAAAGGAGACAGCAGCGCAGATGACAGAGAGAGAGAATGACACAGTTTCTTTTTTTATTCTTTAAATAAGTAAAAAAAAATGAATGCATATTTTTAAGACATTGCTTTATGCTGAGGTGTAGCACTACTAAGCAACTTCAGTAATGCAGTTTATCCCAAACAATGCAACAGGACTGTACGAGTCAGTAAATCCTTCCTAAAATGAAAAGAAATGTTTGTTTTCTACTATTACTGCTATAGACCTCTTTGTGTTTTTTTTTTTTTTTTTTTTTACAGTTATTCACATTTCACTGTGGTATTCTGCCTTAGTCCCAAGCCCCCTAACTGTGTCCTCACATGTCCATTACTGGATTTCTTGCTGTTCACTGACAGTTGCTCTAGGAAGCCCACGGTATGAATGCATAGACGTCAGTCGAAACTGGCTAAGAGCCGCACTCATCTGACGCACCTCCTTGTACTTGACTGGACAGTCTATTAAGCTTTGCTCCAAAACCAAAATGGCATGCTCCTGTGTTGTAATGTGCAGACCACACTAACTGGTGTAATTACATTCTAGCCCCAGAACCCCTTTCAGGGAAATAGTCACTAATCAGTCCCACAAGGCCTTTCTCCATCTCCCCCCCCCCACACACACACACACACACACACACAAATCCCTACCCAGAAGCTTAATCTGTGCAAGCTATTGGAGGAGAGAACTAGCTCACTGGAAACAACAGAGGATCTGAGCAATGGAAACTACAGATTCTGGGCACCAAAGTGGCCAGGTCACGTACAGTTTCATAACTTACCCAACAATAAATGGTATCACACCATCCACTGAGATTTCCTTATAAAAACATGTCCAAACACTAGTGCAGAGAGTTCTGCACATGCTTGCTATCTTCTACATTGAAATGCCAAAAACAGATTGAATCTGTGCCTTTGCCTAGTGCTTCAGGACCAGTTAACTAGCACCCTGTTCCAAGGCTCCACCTCGATCTGGAGGGGAGGGAAATCCTAAAGCTGAAGCTAGCTGGATTCACCAGTGAAAGGTGGGGTTTAAACTTGTGAAGGGAGGAGGAATCGCTGAAGAAGGGGCAGTTGCAGGGGATACATTAAAAGAAAGACCCTGTCTCCACTCCCCTAAGGGGCTGGAGGGAAATGGAAAAAGGCCAACGAGTAGGGTGCAGGAGAGGGGGAGCATGTGGCCAAATGGGAGCACAAGGGTGGGGAATGAGAGGAGGGGAAATGGGTGGAGGGTGGTCCTGATAAATGCCAGGAGCTTAGGAAATAAGATGTCTGAGCTCCAGGTGATGCTAGTGGAGGGGGCAGTAGATGTGGTAACTGTCACTGAGACTTCGGCCACCCAAGGGCACGAATGGGACCTAAACCTGGAGGGATACACTATGTTCAGGAAGGATATGGGGGAGGGAAGCAGGGTAGCACTGATAGTCAAAAATGGCATTAGTATAGATGGGGTGGAGGGCAGCGTGGCAGTGACTTTGAGTCACCCTGCAAACGCAGGGGGTGAGAGAGTAAAAACAGGGGTGGTATACAGACCCCCTGCGCTGGCAGAGGTGCAGGAAGAAAGTTTAGTGGCAAACACTGACGGTCATTGGGGAAGGGAAGGGTAGTGGTGTTGGGGGACCTAAACATGCCAGAAACAGACTGGGGGACTATGACGTCCCCAGTGACCAAGGAACAGAGGTTGCTGGATGTCTTCCAGGACACATTCCTGACCTAGCAGGTGTGGGAACCAACTAGGGGAAACCAGGACACTGGATGTAGTCCTGGCAGACAGTGACCAGATTAGAGAACTGGAGGTGAGTGACTCGTTGGCGGGGAGTTTGCCACAGTTTGTTTTTTCCTGGACCTGGGCGGGGGAGGAAAGCTGCTCAAAGATGGTGGTAATTGACTTTAGAGGTGCGGATTTCAGGGGGATGGGGAGGATCCTCAAGGGTTGCTTGGACAAGATAAGGCCAGACATGGATGCCGACAGTAGGTGGGAGATCATCAGGAGGGGGATACAGGAGGCTACCAGGTCCTGTGCAAGAGAGAGAGGCAGAAATTCGGTAAGGCCAGAAAACCCTGTTGGTGGACCTGGGAGGTTCAGGAGGTGGTGAGGAATAAGAAGGCGGCCTATAGGCGATTCAAGCACTCATGGAGCGAAAGAGATCAGGGGGAGTATGAGCGGATGGCCAGGAGAGTCACCAGGGTGGTGAAAGAGGCTAAGGCGAGGAAGGAGCAGCTCTTGGCCAGGGAGATCAGGAGGGGAGACAAGGGCCGGCCCACTGGCACAGGGGGCTGAGGCGCTGGACGCCACACCTCACTGCATGCCAGCGACCCAGGTTCAGGAACTAGCCCAGGTCGGCACAGGGGAGAGGGTGGAGCTTTCCGGGGTTGGGGGAGCGGCTCCCCTCAGCTAATGGCTGCCCCGTGGTGGAGGCCAGGATACAGCACAGGCCATAGGGGTGCCCGGCGCTAGGACAATGGGGTGGGCAGAAGGGGGTCGTTACCGGGGCTGAAGGCGCATGCGCAACTCCACGCGCATGCGTCATTCTCCTGGTGCCCTTGGGTGAAAAAAACTCCCGGCGATAGGATGATAACTGACTCCCCTCTGGTGCCACACCCGGCCGGGGCATAAGGTAAGCCCTGTAATTCTGGGTGACAGGGCTGGGGGCCATCTGGGGGCGCAGAAAATCTGACGTGATAAAAAAGGAGGGGGACAAGGGTTCTTTAGCTACATTGGGGAAAAGAAAAGTGAGGGGCAGATCAGCAGGATTAGGACAGAGGAGGAATGGGCACAGGATCCGGGGAGTAGGCCGAGGTACTAAATGAGTACTTTTACCAAGGAGGATGGGGGGCTATGTCTTTCGGAGAGGGGTAAACAGGGGAATAGGGTGGGACCCTTACAGATCAGAAGACCTAACGCGTCTGGGGAAGGAAGAGACCAGCATCATCTGGTGAGGGGACGGAAGTACAGGAAGCAAAGGGGGAGGACGCGGAGGTTGAAATCCCGGAAGAGAGAGTGACGGAAGCCCTCGGGTCCCTTCAGACAGAGAAAACGCCAGGGCCAGATGAAATTCATCCCAGGGTGCTGAGGGAGCTGGCGGATATCATGGCAGCCCCCCTCGGCAGAGCTTTTCAACATCTCTCTGAAGACAGAGTGGGTACCCCAAGACTGGAGGGTGGCCCATGTCGTGAAAATCCACAAGGGAGGATCAAGAGAGGAGGTGGGGAACTACTGGCCCGTTAGGCAGACGTCGGTGGTGGGCAAGGTGATGGAGGGTACTATCAAGGAAAGGTTGGGGGGGTGCTGGAGCAAATACAGCATGGCTTCGTCCCAGGAAGATCGTGTCAGACAAACCTTGTGGAGTTCTGAGACTGGGTGATGAGTGCCCTGGACCAGGGCAGGCTGATGGACATCCTCATTCTACACTTCAACAAGGCATTTGATTCGGTACCTCACGGTGGCCTGCTGGCTAAGCTGGGGGAAATGGGGGTGGGGATGCAAATGATCAGATGAATAGGAAATTGGCTCTTGGAGCGTACTCAGAGGTTGGTGGTTGGGGGGATAGTCTCATCTCCAAGGAGGGTCATTAGTGGGGTTCCCCAGGGATCGGTGCTATGGCCCCTCCTGTTTAATGCCTATGTCGCTGACATAAGGAAGGGTATCAGGAGTGAAATGAGTCTCTTTGTGGATGACTCGAAGCTGGGAGTGGTGGTGGATGGGGAGGAGGGGAGAGTGGCCCTGCAGGAGGACCTGGAGGCTCTGGAAAGGTGGTTGAGAAAGTGGAAACTGAAGTTCAATGCAGGGAAATGCACCTGGGGGCCAGAAATCTGGGCCAAGGATATACCCTGGGGAGAGACACAACAAGTCTTAAAGTGTGAAAGGGACCTTGGGGTGGTGGTGGATGTCAGAATGAACAACTCTGAGACTTGTAGGAGGGCAGCAGCAAAAGCAAATAGGATGCTGGGATGCATCGCTAGGGATATTACCTCTAGACAGGCAGAAGTGATCCTTCCTCTGTATAACTGCTTGGTTAGGCCGCACCTTGAGTACTGTGTGCAGTTCTGGAGACTGCACTTAAAAAGGGACACTGCAGTTCTGGAGAGGGTACAAAGGAGGGCAACCAAAATGATCTGGGCCTGGGGGAAAGGACCTACGAGGAGAGGCTCGGGGAGCTCAACATATACACCCTGGAGGACAGCAGGGACATGATAGAGGTCTTCAAGTATATAAAGGGGATTAATAAGGGAGGCTCAGTCGGGGTGCTCCAAAGAAAATGGGGGGCCAACTAGAGGACATGGGTGGCAGCTGGAAGGGGGAAGAGACTCAGGTGGGAGAGGAGGAGGAGGAGGTGTTGCTTCACTGAGAGGGTGGTGGAACCATGAAATGCACTGCCCAAGGGATTGGTGGAGGCAGAGACTGTGGAGGGGTTTAAGAGGGGCTGGGACAAGTATAGGGGGAGGGTATAGTTGACGAAGTCCAACACAAGGGGAACATCTTGAACTGGAGACAGAGAACCCCAAGCGGGGGGAGCAAAGTCGGCACCCAGTATGGATGCTGACCATCAAACAGACACAAAAGACCATTAAGCCTCCTCTGCTGGCATTTTAGTATGTTAGTATGTAAGTTCTGTTAACAGCACCAGGCCCACAGCCAGCCCGGTGGCACTGAGGGTTGAGGTGCTGGACGCCACTCCTCATGCCACACCAGCGACCCAGGTTCGGGAACAAGCCAGGGTCATCGGAAGCCGGCAGGGGGAGGGGCAGGTGTGAGTATGCTGCGGCTGGCAGGACTCACCGGAGGTGCTCCTCTGCTCACTGAGTTTGCCCACCCCTGGTGGAGGCCAGAAGGACAGTGCCACTTTGAACAGAGCACCAACGTTAGGTCAATGGGAGGCAGAGAGGGACCTGAACTGGAGCTGCGGTGTGCATGCCTCACGCACATGCGTCACTGCTCCAGGGAGCTTGTGGTGGTCACGGAGAAGAAAACAGAGGAAACACGGGGTCCGCCGAGGATGAAGCCTCCAGGCCTGGCTCAGGGGTTCCGCTGGGGTGTGGATCATCACTACAAGACCCCGAATGACTCCGGGTTTCAGGTAGGATGGCAGACATAGGGTAGGCCCGCCATTGGAGGGTTAAAAAAAGAACTGACAAAAAAAAACAGCACTAGGCCCCAGAATCAGATTACTGTCACACTGCTCCAGGGTCAGTTTATATTCACCCTGCTCCAGGATCAGTTTACTAGTATGATTTCCAGAATCAGTTAACTAGTTCCCTGCTCCAGGATCAGTACAGTCATACTGCTTCAGGATCAGTTTACTGTCACAACGCTCAAGGATCAGTTTAGTTCCAGGATTAGTTTACTATCACCTTACTCCAGGAATAGTTAACTAGCGCCGTGCTCCAGTGTCTAGGGTTGCCACCTCTGCATGAGGCAAAAACCGGATCCTAAGCTCCGCCCCAGCCCCACCCCTTTTCATGACTCTTCATGCACTGCTCCTCCTAGAAAACCAATGGTTATATCCATAAAATACAACACTTAAAGCAGGTCAACAAAAATCTTGAGATACTGTACTGTACCTGTTAAAAGTTACTTCCTAAGTTCTTCCTAGTTATTTACTTATGTATGTATGTATTAATCCTGTTGTAGAGATGTATTGCTGCTTGTGCATTTGTTTTCACAATTGTTAGTACCTCCTGTAATAAGTTATTCCTTCTAAGTTGCCTTGTATGTATCTTGTATGTTTTTGTACTCTCCGGGTCGTTCCTGAAAATAGGCATATTACTTGCCTAGTGTACCTACCCTGTAAACAAAAGCTAAATAATAAATAAATTATTGATTTATTAACATTAGTTTACCAGATAAACATATAGAGATACAATAAATCTCATTTACAGATATGATAGGGAGGAGACAAGGGAAATACTTAAAATAGCATGCAACAGTATACTTGGTATATAATAATACATAATAAAGACATTTTTTTTTATAATGTGTACTATATATTTTTCTGGCTCCATTTTCTTTTCATGTCCACAGTAATATTTCAAAGTCAAAGAAGTGGCCACATTTTTTTCTTGAGGAAAAACATAGTTTAAAACATTTAAAATGCCTGAATTCTGTTAGAGATGAAAATGTTTACCAGCAAATGAAAGTGGAAGACAACTGGTTGTGTTGGTGTTACAAAAGGTGGGGACAGCTTTGCTGCTATGCCACTTTAAGATACAGTGGAAAATATTAGGTTAGTAGTACAATGGTGTTAATGGCCATACTTTACACCTCCCAGGTTGATTCTTTCACAAACAAAAGGCTATACTGACAACAGAACTTGTTTATAACTTGGACATGTAGTTAAAACAATGAATGAGATTACAAAATCTGTTTCAAAAGTATGTGAGCACTCAAAATGGCTCAAAAACCTGACCAGCACAGAGCAAAACCTGATTACCTGATAAGGACCCTGAAAACCTGACCACCAGGTAAAAAACCTGACAGGTGGCAACCCTACCAGTGTCAGTTAACTAACACCCTGCTCCAGCATTCGTTTAGCTCCAGGATGAGTTTACAGTCTCACTGCTCCAGGATCGGTTTACTAGCACCCTGTTCCATGATCAGTTAACTAGCACCCTGCTCCATGATCAGTTTACTGTCACCCTGCTCCAGAATCAGTTTACTAACACACCATTCCTGGATCAGTTTACTGTCACCCTGCTCCAGGATGAGTTTACTGTCACACTGCTTCAGGATCAGATTACTGTCACCCTGCTCCATGATCGGTTTACTAACACACCACTCCAGGATCAGTTTACTGTCACACTGTTTCAGGATCAGTTTACTAGCACCCTGTTCCAGGATCAGTTAACTAGCACCCTGCTCCATGATCAGTTTACTAACACACTACTCCAGGACGAGTTTACTGTCACCCTGCTCCTGGATCAGTTTACTGTCACCTGCTCCAGAATTAGTTTAGCTCCAGCATAAGTTTCCCAACACACTGCTCTTGGAACAGTTTACTGTCACCCTGCTCCATGATCAGTTTACCGTCACCCTGCTCCATGGTCAGTTTTCTGTCACCCTGCTCCAGGATCAGTTTACTGTCCCACTGCTCCAGGATAAGTTTACTGTCACTCTGCATTGGGATCAGTGTACTGTCACACTGCTCCAGGATCAGTTTCCTGTCCCACTGCTCCCGGATCAGTTTACTGGCACACTGCTCCAGGATCAGTTTACTGTCACCCTGCTCTGAATCAGTTTACTAACACAACGCTCCATGACAGTTTACTGTCGCACTGCTCCAGGATCAATTTACTGTCACCCTGCTCCAGAAGTAGTTTAGCTCCAGGATAAGTTTCCTAACACTGCTCCAAGATCAGTTTATTATCACAGTCCAGAAAAGACATCGCTGAGTGTTTTGGAGCCCCAGTAACCACAATCATTCACCATTACCTCGAACTGGGCTTCATAAACACCACCTCAGCAAAGATCCAAACCCGGACTAGGGCAACGCTCAGATAAATGTCATTACTGCATATAGAATACACAGAGATCAAGAGACTCACAAGGCACATTTTTATCTGAGCCTTGATAAAGCACCTGGATTAGTGTGAAACACTGGCGTTCTTTTGCACCATTATAAAATGTGCCTTGTGAGTCTTCACTGATCTTTATGTTTATGCAGTAATAACATTTACGTGAGCACCACCCCAGCCCGGCTTGGATCCTTGCTGAGGCAGTGTGCGTACAGCCCAGTTTTGTGGTAACAGTGATTAGTTTACTATCACAATGCTCCGGGATCAGTTTACTGGCACAGGGACAGAAGCGTGAAGAGTCTGAAAAAACATTTCAACGTAAGTATATCAAAGGGACATAATACTTTAATTAAAACCAAATCTCCCAGTGCTTGGTGCTAATCTGGCACTTCCTCCGGGGTGTCTTCTCAGACTCTGTGCACAGCTTATTTTCCTGTGCTTGTGGGAGAATAGACGTACTCTCGCAGCAGCAAATTTCTTAAGCTGAGGACAGTGAAGTTTTGTGCCACATAAGGTTTGAGGAGTGTTCAGTTTACTATCCCCTTATCATGGATCAGTTTACTAGTCCCAGTTGTCATGGATCAGTTTACTAGACCAAGTTATCATGGATTGATCCCTGGTTATCATGGATCAGTTTACTACCCCAGAAATCACAGATCATTTTATGAGCCTCAGTTACAAAGAATTAGTTTATAACCCCCAGAAATCATGGCTCATTTTACAAGCCCCAGTTATCATGCATCAGTTTATGAGCCCACAGCCCCAGGATCATTTACTAGCCCCGGTTATTAAGGATTAGTTTACCTGCCCCAGTGCTTCAAGATCATTTTACTACCTCCAGTTATTATTGACTAGTTCACAAGTCCCATTTACCAAGGATTAGTTTACTAGCCCCAGTTATCATGAACCAGTTTTATAAGCCCCAGTGTTCTAGGATCAGTTTACTACCCCAGTCATCATGACTCAATTTACTAGACCAACCCATTTATCATTGATTAATTTAATAGCCCCAGTGCTGCAGGATCATTTTACTAGCCCCAGTTATCATCGATCAAGTGACAAGCCCCAGTTATCTTCGATCAGTTTCGGGCCCCAGTCATTACAGATCAGTTTCGGGCCCCAGTTATCACAGATCAGTTTACTGGACCCAGTTATTATGAATTAGTTTACTAGCCCCAGTTACCATCGTTTACTAGCCCCAGTTACCATGGATTAGCTAACTAGCCCCAGTTATTATGGATTAGTTTACTAGCCCCAGTTATTATGGATTAGTTTACTAGCCCCAGTTAGGGATCAGTTTTACGAGCCCCAGTTGTCATAGATTAGTTTACAAGCCCCAGTTCTCATGGATCAGTTCACAAACCCCAGTTCTAATGGATCAGTTTACTAGCCCCAGTTGTCACTGAGCAGTTTATTAGCCCCAGTTGTCACTGAGCAGTTTACTAGCCTCAGTTATCATGGAGCAAGTTACTAGCCCCAGTTCTCTTGGATCAGTTTACTGTGGGAATACTTTACTATAAGGGCTTGTTTTCTTAAAGGGGACTTCATTTCTTGCAAATTTACTATTCTACTCAACACTGCCATGAATGGTGAAATCTGAGGGAATAGGTTTAAATGTGGAGCGTTCAAATCCAGATCACAATTCCCACCAATGTATTCTAACTACTAAGCTTCACTGGCTGCTGTTTTGTCTGCTTGTGGTTAGACACATATGTATCATAAAAACGATTCCATATTAGTGTGACTGGAAAACTGTTCCTGGAGCAGTGTAGCTGGTAAACTGTTCCTGGAGCAGTAGAGTTTGTAAACAGCTCGTGGAGCTAATAAACTGTTCCAGATGCAGTAAAGGTAATAAACTGTTCCTGGAGCAGTGGAGCCAGTAAACTGTTCCTGAAGCAGTGGAGCCAGTAAACTGTTCCTGGAGCAGTGGAGCCGGTAAACTGTTTCTGGAGCAGTGGAGCCGGTAAACTGCTCCTGGAGCAATGGAGCCAGTAAATTGTTCCTGGAATAGTGAAGCTGGTAAACTGTTCCTGGAGTAGTGGAGCCAGTAAATTGTTCCTGGAGTACTGAAGCTGGTATTGGTAAACTGCTCCTGGAGCAGTTATTATAGGCACAATCTATCTACATGCATAGGGTTGTCAGCTCAGATTTACTTTGCTTGCCCACATACCCTTCAAGGAACTTTTCTTGTCTAAGGTAGGAGATAACAGAATTTGTCCTGATCGAGGCACAGCCCAAACCAAATAAGGCAAAGAGATTCCTGCCTGCAATGTCTGAATCCACAGCTGGAATCCTGGCCCGAGATACACTCACAAAAACAAATGGTATGTAAGGCCAGTCCAATCTGTGACTTGGTGCCTCAAGTGATTAGGGTTCAGAAACAACTTCAGGTCTCCCATTCACCAACCTGAGAGAGAGTGCTTACACTATGTATGTGATGTGTTTGCTGACCTGCACTGCTCTCCAGTACCCCATGGGAATACTCTGCCTTCTCACATTCGGGGGACAGGCGGTCTCTACAAGTCACAACGCAGCTGCACTACCACCAGATCTGTCAGCAGCCACGATGCACTAGGGTCCCGCTACAGCTCAACCCACTGCAAAGTAGCTCAGATGCACCAGTCCTCTGAAGTCCACTTTATGCTGTTTTGGCACGCTTTTCAGAGCTGTTCCCAGCAATGAGGTTTGCACCCCTGCCATCAATTCCTACAAATGTGAATCCCTGGAGGGGAGGCACTACTTGGGTCATCCACTGAGAGCTGGATTCAGCAAGCACCCACAGAGACAGAAATCTGCCCAAAAAATAATGAGAACTGGGCAAACAGAGAAAAAGAAAGTTCTTTCCTCTGAAAATCTAGTACTCTACCTGAATCTACTGCAAAGGCAGAATAAGTAGCGGAGTGCTACAGACTGTGGCTCTCAGAGAACAGGAGTGGAATGTCAAAGCTTTCAATATCCTGAAGGACTCTGTGGTAGGGTGTGCTACCCATTCCTGAAGAGTGACAGAAGCAGCAACTACAGTGGAGAAAGGGCCTTCTCACACCCAGAAAATCAGCGGTCTCTCATGTCAGTACACAGACACCACCCACAGCATATAGGCTACCCATTTCCACAGGAGGTCTAAGAGCAGTGGGACAGATCTCTCACTACCCCCAAAGTCAGAACTCTCTGGCATTTATTTAACAACTATTTCAAAAAAAACACATACAGTGGTAGAGACCTTATAGGGAAGGGGAAAACTGTTTAACCAGGAAAGGCACACTAAGCCAGAGTTTGTTTCCAGGTGCAACCTGGTAGCACAAGGAAATTAGGTGACTTGCTCAGGGTCTCACAGTATGTCAGTGGGAGCTGATGGGATTCAAACCCAGGTCTCCAGGTTTGCAGCTCAGTGCTCTTAACCACTATGCTATACTGCCTCCATAATATAGGTGCTTGTAGGAATTCACCTTGGTGGGAAAGTCCCTCCCTATAGGCACTGGTTAGCTATGATGTGCTTCCATACGCATACATGCAAGGAGATACACAATCCTACACATGAACATGTATACACACATACACACACACAAACACACCATGTGCTGTATGCAGCAGCACAAGCAACCTGCTAAAAATCTCCGTTATAGTGGGGCTTCATGCTGACACATAATAAAATTAATTTCCCCATCCCCCCAATGATTTTTGGAAATGAGTTAGTTAGACTTACTCTATACTTCTGTAGACATTCCAATTAAAACCGTGGAGCAGGTAGGCTGAGGACTAGCATGGGGGGGATTCCAATGGGATGCAGTCCAGCACTGGCGATGGATGGGGGGGGGGTGCTGTAACCCCATGTAAACATCAAGTTAACAGCAACTGTCAACTGGCCTACGGCTACTCTAAAACAATATTTGTTTGGATATAATTATTTCTTGTATATATTGCAGGCATTTGTAGAGTTGCTTTTTTTTTGTAAGAAACATAGACTTTGACGGCAGATGAGGACCACTTGGCCCACCCAGTCTGCCCATTTCCCTACCTATTGGATAAGCTGCAGATTCTAGTTAACCAACAGCCTGCTTCCTGAGAGAAAGAGCGGGGGAGGGAGAGAGAAAGACATGGTTGGAAAGGATCATGTATATGTCCTAGCTCAGGCTGACTGCGAAGGGGAACAAATGACACCGCTGCTGATACAGAACAATGGCCGTGCAGTAATTGTCATTTAGCCACTTAACTCTCCAGTGCATGGCTCCCTCGCTCTTTGAGCCTTATCTCTCAGCCAATTACTGTTGTCATTTACATTTCAATTTGTACCAGCAGCCAGTACTTACTCTATAACTGCATCCACAAACCACTGGCACTCTCAGTGTATGAAACTCTTTCCAGTCCCAGCTACTTGGACTCCTCAAGACTTTGGCCTTCCCAACCCCCAAACACACACACACCCCATCCCATATACACACCATAATGCCTACTATGCAACCACTGTATTTCTGGAATGTTGCTATGCATATATCCTTACTTCCAGGATAACCTGTTTCAACTCATGTTTACCGTCCTGGAGGGAATGAGTTCAAAAAAGCACACAATAAATGCACAATTGTTAGAATACTAATGTGTTGGTTTTTTTTAAGTGCAAACTAATGTGTCTAATTCATGTGTAAGTGAGAGTTTTGGTTATTTTCTGTTTTTCTTTTAATTCTTTTTCCCTCCTGGTCACTGGGGCAGTGGTCTCTCTCAGACTTTGCCCAAGGGCATCTCCGGCCCAGCCTGAAACCCCCCCCATCCTGGGTCCCCTCCCAGAGCTCCACTGTTACTGACCTGCCTGGAGAGGGATCCCATGGATTGTACCCCCCAGAGTGGGGCCACCACAAATCTCAGTGCTCCAGACATCTAATATCATCCAGGCTCTGTGTGGTGGGCAGAGGATTGAGACCCAGGTGGGCGGGGTCCAGTGATGGGTGTGGGAGCCAGGGCGCATCATTGTCTACCACCACCTCGGGGTTATCCTTGTTCCTGTGTGTGACCTCCCCCTCAGGGGAACTCAGACACTGACAGTGTCCCCCTGCAGATCTGCGCTCCACACACATCTGCAGGCACGTCCATGACACCTCCCATGCCTCCGCTGGCTCCTGACTGCAGTGCACCACACCTCCACCTGGTGTCGCTGTTGCCAGGAGCCATATCCCACCCTCCCCAAGAGAGGCTGTCCTCAGAATGCTCAATCCTCTCTCCGCTGGGCAACCTCCGGCGACTCGAGTTCACTACCGACCCCGGGTCATCGGTGTGGTAAGAGGTAAGGCACCAGCCCTCAGTCCTCTACACCACTGGGCTGGCCCATGAGAGTTTTGGTTGAAACACTACCCTGCAATACCCAGTACATTTCATACCCTCAGCCAGGTACTTTGTCAAAGGCCAGGCGCCACGATCCCACAATGTTTTTATTTCGGAAGTCCTAAAGGTACACTGTCCTATTTTAACAAGCACCATATAGTGAGGGCCACAAAAACTTCAGCCTACAGCAACATGCCAATGTGCAAAAGGTGCGTTAAAACATATAAAAACATGGTAAAAAAGTAAAACCATAATTTAGTAAACATCCGTTAGAGCACAGCCGAAATGACAACATTCAACCAGAGAAACTCCTTCACTTTTGCATTACTGTAGTGCACATAATGGTGCCTCCAAAAGGAGAGAAAACAAACCACAGTTAACTACTTCAATGCAGTGTTTCTTTAACCTGGTATTAGTTGCACTATGGGTGGGAATTCTATATGCTCCTGTGCAGCAGCACCCTGGCAGTGTGGCATCAAAACGATCCATACAGGTAGAGGCACTATACCACCCTGATTCCTTGTGTCACACTCTAAAATAGGTGTCATTCACCTGAAGACCTAAAGACGCAGCCACGCTGTAGTTATACCCAGTTGCATCACTCACCTCATGCACAGGGATGGTTACAGGTACAAACTACAGTACATGGCAATGCTACACAATGGTTAAAATACAAATGAAGGAAAATATATTTTAGGGAAAGCAGGGACATGGCTTTGGGAAGGAAGAGAAAGGGTTAATCAAAGCAATCAACATGTAGCAGTAAGCAATCCCACACAAGTACTTCCCCCTGCAGTTCCACAACAGGCTGTCTAGTCTGGTGCACCAGCGTATCCCCAAAGTCCCTAGGGAGCGCCTTCTAATGTAATGGTACCATGCAGTCTATGGAAACTTTGCAGGCCCAACACCAGAGTAATGAGGCTGTTTACATGCAGAGTTACCAAGGTGTAGAAATAGCACTCAAACAAACAAGCTACTTGTAATTTAAGGTACATTAGTCTAATCCTAGGGCCCGATTCCAAGACATATGTCACAATTCGCCGGCGCTTACGAGTTGCGACATATGCTGCTATGCTGGGGACCTTGCACCAGATTCCAGAACAGGCAGGGTCCCCAACGACCACATTCTGCAACTTGTGGCACCTCCAGTGTTGCACCACAGGAACGGAGCACCTACACAGGGTGCTGCAAGTTGCATTACCGCCCTCCGACAGGGTGCAGGTCCCACATGGCATGGCCCCCCCAAAGCCCCACTTCCCAACACCATGGCACTGCCTTGCAGGGCTGGGGGGGGGCCACAGGAATACCATGGTGTGACTGGCATGCATGCCAATAGCAGCATGTTGCTACACTGGAGACGTATACTGCCACAACCCCATGGATGGGAGCATGGGGGTGCCAGCAGCCCTCAGAGGGCTGCCCTGCCACAGAGAGATGGGTGAGGGCTTATGTGGGACCATGGGGGGGTGGCTGTTGGGGCATCAGGCACAGAGGTTCACCCCTGGTGGATGTAGGGTACACTTAGACCAGCTAATAGCTGGTCTAACTGTACTCAGACCGCTGTCTTCTGGGGCCGACTTGGAATTGCACATTTGCTATTCCATCGGCCTCCCTCCTGGAATTGGGCATACCAACTGGCTTAAACCCCCTTGTGCCACGTCACAGGGGGTTTCTGGTGTAGCCAGTGGCGTAGCCTACCTTTGGCGCAGGCAGCCTTCGCCATGTCACAGGCTGCCTTATGAATTCCAGTCGGTGTAACGCATGTCGCAAAGTGCTACTTGCGCCATTGGGTTTGGCGTAAGTCACCTTATGACATGCATAACCCGTTCTGGAATCGGGCCCCTAGTCTTTTGTCCAAGCTGTTCATTTGGCACAGTCTTAGCTCAGAGCCTGCAATGCCCTGCCAGCCCTAACTAGCTAACTAACTAATGGTTGCAGATCCAAGGCCCTGATCAGTTAGTCACAGTCCTTCAGACCTATCAGGTACCTGAAGATCTTAGCTGTGGAAACAGGTATCTTTCAACACAGCTGATGCTTCTTGAATACAAGTAACACAGCGGTAACTGCAGTGCTTCTAGTGGCATGCAGACATGAGCAGGGTGATTTTCAGTCTCTCTAGTCTTCACCCTGTCTGGGGACACTTATCTTCACTCTTTGAAGAAGGCTTTCTCCTCCTCCTGTGCTGCTCTACATGGCAAGGATGCCAGAAGATGGTAAAAAGCTGAGAGGACTGAGAATCAAAAGAGCACTTATGAGGGTACAAATGGCACTTTTTCTATACTAGTTTTTGCCATACAGAAATAAAAAGTGAAGTGGTTACCACCCCTTTCGGCCCCCCCCCCCTCCGGTTCTGACACCTATGCTACATGGGGACTTCTCCAACAAATTGATGGGTGACTGAGGTAGTTGGCTCTTGCATGGTCTCTGCTCTCTGGTCATGCTAAATTGCTCTGGTTGGAACACACTCTCAGCAAGTGTAGGCCTGATTGGATTTAGCCTCTGGTTATTTGGAAATGTACCCTACATGGGGAAAGTCTTCTGTGCAGGTGCCAGCTCCAAACACTCCTTCTCAGTTCTGGTCTGGAACTGCTCCTCCTTGTAGTCTGTGCGTTTTTTGGCAGATCCAACAGTTCTCTGCAGAAGCTCTTAGGAACCCTCACTGGTCTCCCTGAGATATTGAAATGATCTGGCAAATGCCACACCTGCAGCAGTTTTTTATTTCTTTATGTTTATTAGGTTCATAACAAACATACAGTAATATATACAAGCATGGTACATATATTGTTATCACATGACCATGAGGGCACCACTCCTCATAGTAATATCGTATTTTCTGACTCATGCTATAACAATACGACATCAGGGGGAGAACAAGTACATTAAAAAACAACATAAACAGTGTTCAGTTAATGCTGCATAATTGAGTCTAACAGCAGCATGGTAATCTGTCCATTGTAAATAAGTCCACCATATGCTAAATCTTTCTGCCCTGCCTAACAGGAGGATACAGAAACTTCACCATGCAATACGAGTATCTAGTGCACTTCCGGTGCACTAATATTTCAAAATACATAGGGCAACACTAACACTTTCTGCATTTAAGGCAAAAACACTTTAACAAACAGACTAATGAAAGGAAAACCCTTTTAAAATGTATACAGCCAACACTTTTAAAGAGATCTACCAAGATAAACATCTGCACCGTGCCTTACCGTCACAGCAGTCTTAAACTGTTGAGATGTCTCAAAAGTATGGTGCAGAGTAAAGTGCAGGGGCGTGCTCCATTCTAATCAATGGGCAGTGGCTTTACGATCTATTTTTAACATTATATTGGCCAGTTGGTAATGAAACATGGGCACCAGTTGACTGACAAGGCCCTTGTTAGTCAACCGGTGCCCACATTTCGTTACCAACTGGCCAATGTAATGTTAAAAATAGATTGTAAAGCCAACTCCCATTGATTATAATGGAGTGCGCCCCCGTTCTCTCCCTAGCATCTTGTCATAACTTTGGTGAGCATGGGGATGGAACTAGACAGCTACAAAAAAAACAGGAAGTCCTTAGGACCTGGTTTGATTCATTTTACGAGGGATATACTTTTTACTCTGCACCATACTTTTGGACCATCTCAACAATTTAAGACTGCGGTGGCGGTAAGGTACCTATTTATCAGGTGCAGATTCTTATCTATATAGCTTGGTGGAGCTCTTTAAGATTAAAATAACATCAAACTTCCCTTATAAAAAAAAGGGTAACCAACACAAATCCATATGGAGCAGTCTATATGGTAAGGTGCTAGGTGGAAGGTGGATTCAGGATTCACTTAGTAACTCCAGCAACCAATTTACAGAAAAAAAAACAAATTGCTCACCTGAAATCCAAACACTTACCCACTGCACAGTCCAAACTGCAAGATAAAGTACTTAAGAGAAAATGTGTTAAAGACTCCCTCAAGGATCAGGTTCAGTTGGGTTATCTGGTTCCTCTCTGCACCAGTTAGATGGTGCCTACTTCTGTGCCCACTTAAAAGCATCAACCAGATCTGAAAACAGAAAAATCTTTCTTTGGTGGACAGTTCAGAGATGTGCGGGAAACACCATACCATGGCTGATACTTGCCTCCCGAAGCATGGCCCATACAACATCAAATTTCTTTTTTTTCTGTCAAATGGCATAACTGATATCAAGGAACATGCTAATGGTTTGGCCATCCTGGATCAAGGGGCTTTTACGTTAAGCCAAAGCCAGTAGCAAATTCCAGATGCCCACACCATAAGTTACCATTACAATGACCCGTGGAGCCTCTGGGTTTTCGGGCCTACCATGAGGAGTGACCCGGTAGGCTTTCTGAATAGTAAAGGAGCAGGCAGCGATAACATCCCCAAACTGCTGTGCCAGTCAGTTCTGCAGAACAAGGTGGCAGTGAGTCCCCCTCACTGCCTTCCAGCATTCCAAGTATCATCACATTAGTGGCTCGTGCCTGGATCTCAGGTGTCTCTAAGCAAGACCGCAAGTGTGTATTTCCTTTTTTGTCAGGGTTGCTGCTGTTCCCAAGGCCACATCCACACTCTAAGAGGCATCCACAATAGCTGACTGCACTGTCTCCATAGTTGTCTCGAGGCTCACTACCCTGTTAGTTAAATTATCACATTTGTCGAAAAGTCCCGATACAGTTTGGATAAGCCTGTTGATTTTTGTACCAAGTTTCTACAGGGTTCCTTCAGCAGAGCCTTCCAAAACATCCCATGTTCCACTTTGTGGCGACCTCGTGATGGGAGCTTTCGATGGAGTTTTGCTTTTAGCTCCCTCGGGCATAAGCTTTTCTTTCCGAGGATTGTCCATCTTACCCAGGAGGTCTTCAGCATCAAATTCTCCAAGTATGGCTGAAAAGAATGGTCTCAAAAGTGCTTGGCAAAGGATTATTGCATAAATAGTTTTCTGTGCTGTAAGCCCTAGCATCCATCTTGCTTGGGCTCCACAGCGACCCCCCCCCCCCACCTGCAGAAGGTTAAGTATTTTATAGCCCCAGCTCCTGGATTGGCAAAAACCTTCAATAGACATGAACTAAGTGAATCCTTTTCAGGTCAATTGTAGCTTTGCAGGCAATTCCCTCTGCCCTTACACCCAGAATGCAAACTTGGGCTTCACTGCCTTCATAGCTTGGCACATCATGCCCTGATTAGCTGTGGTGTTCCAGGCTTAACAGTTCTGTGGCCTCTTCCCTGCTGTCCAGGGATTCAGGGGGTCAAAGTCATGGCCATTGCCATGATATTTACTTTTAATACGTCCCATAGAAGCATCTCTGGCTGGAGAAACAATCCGCCCAGTGACAAGGTGAACAGTTCTGACCCTGCTGCCTGCCCTAGGGCCAAGACAGATGTCATGTGGTGTGGGCAGCAAGACCGTCATGGTCCTACACTGAGCAGTTGTGACTATGATAATGTTGTGCACTCCATGGCACCAAAGAAAGAAACTGCTGCTCTCTTCTTGCTCCCTGCCCAATCTCCACATGCAAGTCCTGGGGTGCGGACAGGGTGCAGAGCACTGGTGCTGTTGCTGAGTACAGCAGCTGGTTGTGCTAAGATACCCCAGGGAGCCCCCAGGTAAGTCACCAAGCAAGGGGAGAGGTTTCAGCTGTGAGCCTATTTTCCATACTAAAGAGAATAGTGGAATCAGTAATCAAGGAGACGAATGACGAGATCCTGGATAAGAACAAATGAATCAGAGACTGTTGCCTAACTTCACAGCAGAAATCCTGCTAGGCAACCTTGATGAGCTTGTCTCGTTTCTGTAAAGTGAATGCCTTTATTAGTTTTCTTTGTTTATGTAACCCTCCTACAAATGGGGGTTCCTGAAAGTCTTCCTTGAGTGTGCCTGAATGCCCACTGCCAGACAGGTGTTCTGTGTCTTAACCATTTAAAAGCTATTGCATGTGAGTGCCTTTATAGCCTCTGTGTCCTGTCTCTTTAAGAGCTTCCTATATCGCAGTGGATAATTAATCTGGGTGTCTATGCTCGAGTCCCGCCTGGGCTGCTAGATAATCACTCCATTCTGCCATCGCTAATTGTGCAGAGGGAGTTTTTTTGGAATCTGTAACTGTTTACTGTTTATCTGCTTTGGTAGCAATAGTATGGTAGTTCGTCTAACCTGCCTTCTTTGCAGCATGGACTTTCGGTATTGCACCACCATTTTGGTTTTGAACAGCCAGTCAGCACCAATCAGTGCCTCTGGGGACTCTAAAATGGAGCCTGTCCCCAGGGGTCTTGTGGGAGCAAATTTCTGTAGGAATTGTAGTTTTTCCATTTTGGCACCAAAACAGACCTGAAGGGGGAGCCTTTGCTTTGACAGACAGATGAATCAACGAATTGAACCTTTTGGATCGAAGGGAAATTCCCAAGCTGCTTGCGGCAGTGAGGCAGAAGTGAGTTGGAGCTGGAAGAGTTAGCAGCTCCTGCTCGAGGAGCTGCTGCCCCTTGGGGTAGTGTGGGGACTTGGCAGGAAGGCTGAGTCTGGGCCTGCCTTCAGCTCTGCCACATGGAGAAAAAAGAGAAGCTTTATTTCGGACTACGTCTCTGAGCTATTTCGTTCTGCCCCAATTAATGGGCATGACAAGCAATGAGTCAGTCTGAAGGTAAAGCTTGGAGAGTGAGCAGCTCGAGTGATTTGAGTAGCTGCTTCTGTGTAGTTTGTGTGGGAGATTGGTGGAAAGGCTGAGTTTGGCCTGTCTGCCTGCTGTCCCTCAAGAGGGAGTCCTTTGAAAGGCTTAGTAATCGGACTGTATCTGAACTGGAGTGTGACAAAGCAACTGAAGAGTGACCAGATTTAAACCTGAAGAAGACTAAAGATTTTCTGTACGCAATCGGCCTGTCAGGACATCCATTCACCATAGAACTCCTGGTTTTGCTCAGAGGCACTGATATTGCGACCGGACTGCTATCTGTTTGGTGGTATGGTGATTGCTTTACTATAAATGTGCTGTAACCTGCTAGTGGGTCGCAGTTTGGTTCCCCACTGTTTAATTGTGCCTTGCTTGCTGGAAGCTGCATCCAGCACCTACCGGACTGAATCCGCATTCTTCTCCAATTGGTCTGGGCCTCCACACTTTGGCCCAGCCAAGCTACTCATGCCACAGAGAAGACCATCGACGAGAGACCTGCCTGGGGATCAGCCCCCTGCTCAACATCACAAACAGGAACGACACCACGGTGTGGGCCCTGCTTCTCCTGGCAAACCAGCAAGTCATCCTGCAGTCTCCATTTCATTCATCCTGTGTCCTGTACTGGGTAACGTGAGTAAACACCAGGGTAGCTCACTGCAACAGCAGCTCAATCAAAGTGTGTCATCTGATTTAATTGGTTTGCCTAATCTTTACGAACTGAGCCTCCTGGCTCCAGATTACAAATTGTGTGTGGTTGTGCATGCTTTTTCTTTTCATCACAGGGCCCCAACCAGCTGCGATGCCGGCCTACCCCGGGCAATGTTCCAGGCTAGCCCACCATACTTCCAACTGGGTACCCAGAGCATGTGACTGTGTAGGGACTAAAAGTGCATGTATAATTGCCTGACTAGATCAGTTTTAGAATCAATCAACCTGATTACACCCCTCCCTTGTTCAATTCTCCTGAATAAATCAGATCTAACTCTTTTTGCATTTAATCTGACTGTGGTTCCAGTTTGTACCAAAAGCACTGCATTGTTGTTATTTGCTATGTCTAACCTTGTTTTACAGGGGGTCTCCAGGGTCGAACTGGTAGAACCAGCCATGGTGGTAAGTGCAAACAGTGTGGGGATTTGTATGCTGAATAGGGGCTACTGTAAAAGTGTTTGTTGCAAATTGTCTAGGCCACTAGAGGGGAAAGAGGGTGGTTACAGTGTCCCGGAGGGCTGTACCCAGATTAGCCTTGCTACTAAGAACCCTGTCCTCCGGGTGGAAGCACCCGTTTCAGTACCCAGGCCCCTTGGACCAGTGTCAGTGGCTCAGTAGGTAGCACACTCGCCTCTGAGGCCGAGAGATCAGAGGGCTGTGGGTTCAGTTCCCACATCTGGCACTTGGGTTAATATCCCAGTACTGACACTGTAGTGCAGCATGAGAGGGGTGCTGCACTTCTCAGGTGCCATCTTTCGGAAAAGACGTTAAACCGAGGTCCCATCTGCCTGCATTGGTGGTAGTTCAGGTGGATGTTAAAGATCCCATGGCACTTTTCGAAAGAGAGTAGGGGAATTTCCCCGGTGTCCTGGCCAAATTACCCTCATTCACTAAAAATACCACCAACAGCTTAATGTGGTTCAAGGTCAGTTGGCATTCATCTGTATCCCCTTCCCCCGGGTCGTGCCTGAAAATAGGCAGGATTTGTCTAGTGCACTTACCCGGTCAATAAAAGCTAAATAAATAAACCTGCAACTATCCAAGCAGGCAGGGGTAGTAGCCTTTGGGATAGCGCCACCTAGGAGTTACATTTATAAAACACCACATTGTACAAAACCAAAAATCATAAATCCTGTAAATAAATTCTACAACTATAAACTTAGTTTGGCTGTCCCCCTCCTCTACTCCCTATAAGAACTCGGCTGCTGGGATTGACTTCACTCAGGTTATACAGTCTCCTACAAGGCCAAACAACAAATCGGGCACCTCCTCGTTGCTGGACCTCATTCTCACCAACTGCCCCAACAAAATCTCTTAAGTCTCAGTACTCCCAGACACTCTTAGCAATCATTGTCCTGTAACTTGCTCATGGCCCAGTAAAACACCTACTGCTCCCCCCACTGTCTCCTACCGTAGATGCCTAAAAAAGGGTATGCTTTAATGCTTCAAAAATCTATCTAGCTAACTGAGACTGAACCCGCATATATCAATCAAACAATCAACGTCTTTATTTATCCAGGCGGTCATCGTTGAGCAATGCTCATTTGCAAGATGGACCTGGTTAGAACATGTACACAAAGCTGAACATACCACACAGTGATAATACATTCATGATATGGGCAGAGCCACACAATAATATTTAAGCAATAAGGCATGACCAAGGGTTATGTTAATGGTCTGTTAATCACCTTCTAGGGGTGTACTGTGGCATGAGGTGTAGCCGAGTGCCACATGCCCCTAGAGGGTGATTAACTGACCATTAAAATAATCCCTGGCAATGCCTTATTGCTATTATAATTAAAAAAAAAAATTAAACAGTGCTGAAAATTGTTCAGCAAGCCGCCCGGTGGCGCTTGAGGGTTGAGGCGCTAGACGCCACACTGCATTCACGCGGCGCCGGGTTCGGAACGGACTCGGTCATCGGGGTCGGCCGGGGAGGGAGGATTGAGCGCCCCAACGGATGCTCTCCTCAGGGTGGGCTATCAAGAGCGCATCGCGCCTGCACTCCCGGTAGCCGTGGAAGCACCGGCAGAGGGAAGGGTGGAGGCGGCTCTGCTTGTCGGAGTCGGGAGGGGGGTGATCGCCTCAAGAGGGTCTGGCGTGTAAGCACGCTACCACTGGGACGCACGCCCCAGCGCAAGGCGCCCTGGGGAGCGGGACGCCAGGGGAGAAAACCGGAAATACCCTCCGGTAGCCCTAGATGAAGTCCGCCCTAAGTCCGCCCGGACCACCGATAGGACAGACCCCAATGTGCAAAGGAGAGGAGGTTGGGCACTCTAGGGGCAGATCCCTGAAGGTAGGTACCGGGGGGACATGAGTGGACGGAAGGAGGGGGCACCGGAGGCAGAAGGGAGGGATAAAGATGAAAATAAAAAAAAAAAAAAAAAAATTGTTCAGCATATGGTTAAGCTCTACATGTATGTTAATAAAAGATTAACATAAGGCTGTTAGAATTTTTGCAGCCAATCAGAAAGCCCCATTTCTCAGACCCTTTTTATAATACATATGAGTAAAAGGCGCACCAAATACAATAAGCATAGATAATACAATGCATAAGTTCGTATAGACGTGGGATAGTACAGGCAGGGTACAAGGTACAATACGCATATACATACAAAGCGGAGACTACAAGGACAGGGTAGTGGGGTTGAAAATGAATAAGTAGTGCAGGGGAGGAAGTGCTTGGGCGGCAGAGTGGACCAGAAGGAATAGTGGGGGAGGAAGGGCTATGAGGGTAATAAGAGAACAGAGAGTGGGAAGGATAGTAATGCAAGGGAGTGGGAATGGAAAAAAAGTAGAATATATAGTACCCAATCAACTGATACTGCCCTCTCCTACTTTATAAATACCTTCAACGCCGCTTGCAGCATCTTTGCCCCTTTGTCGAAACAAACCACTAAAAGTCTTAACACCCCCTGGATATCTCAACAGTTGCTTGACCAAATGTAACACTGTGATAATCTCTGGCATAAGACCTTAGAATCCCAACTCCCGCTGGAAAGACAACATTATCAAGAGGCCAGAAACAAATGTACCTGGGCCATTCGCCAAGCCAAGATGACTCATTATCAACAGGCACTCTCCTCCACCTGGGGCTCAGGAAGAAATTTCTGAAAAAACATTAAGGAACTAAACGGGAAAACTGCCCCCCCCCCCACCTGCCCAGCTCTCGGTTAACGGTAACCTAACTCAGGACCCCCAGTCCATTGCAGACACCCTAAACACCACACCTCAGTAGTGTCCTTCCTCCAACTTCTTCGCCCCCTCAGATCACACCCCCGGTAGCAGCCCACCTTCTAACATCCCCCTTTTTCACCTGCGTATCACCTCAGCCCGGGAGGCTAGGAGATACCTCTCCAAAGCCCTTGCCAAGTCCTGCTTTTGTGGTGACTCCATTGACCTGAAGCTCCTCCGCCTAGCCCTCGAGGAAGTCCTACAACCCCTCACCAAGCTGTTGAACCTGTCCCTCTGCCTTGGACAATTCTCTGCCCTCTGGAAATGAGCTATCATCACCCCTATTTTCAAAAGTGGCGACCGTTTGTCCCCCAATATCTATCATCCCATCTCCCTTCTCCTTCCCCTCTCCAAGGCCCTCAAAAAATAGTGGCAGATCAGCTGATTTACCATCTGTCTAAACATAACCTACTGTGCCCTGAATAGCATGGTTTCTGCCAGGGCACAGCACCACCACTGCCCTCCTAGAATACACCTCCTTCATCCATGGTGCCCTCAAACGTGGTCACCTTGTGGGGTCCGTGTACATCGACCTCACAAAGGCATTTGACACTGTTAACCATGCTATGTTTCTAGCCTCACTGCCCTCCCTGGGGCTGTCAGTTGAAACAATAACCTGGTACAAAGGCTACCTCTCAAAAAGATCCCAGCAGGTGAAAATCAACTCTATCTAACAGCCTCCCAGTCCATTCCGGTGTGCCCCAAGACTCCATCTTGGGACCCCTTATCTTCAGCCTTTTCCTTAACTCCCTCCCCAGCTCATGCTCTGGAAAAAGTTTGCTCTAAGCGGATGACACTCTAATCTTCTGGAGCCACCCCGAGCCCTGAATCTCTCCAACGTGCACTACATGGTTTCTTCACTGAAGCTGAGGCCTGGTTCAGTTCCCACCACTTAGTTCTAAACTATAAGAAAATGAAATCCATTATCTTTGCCCGCCGTCAGATTCCTCATCATGACTTCTCTCTGACCATCATCAATTCACTAGGATCCCCACTTGAGCAAGTTGAGTCTTTCAAATATTTAGGTGTCACCCTAGACACATCCCTTGCCTACCATGCCCATATCCAACATCTGTCCTCCGCTATCAACTCCAGGATCAGGCTTCTATACCGCCACAAACACTGCTTCCCCCAAATGGCTATCCGTATAGCCATGACCTCTTCTGTTCTCTCCCTAGTAAATTACGGCATTGTCATCTACGGCACTGCTGACCCTGCTGCCTTGTGATGCATCAAAGTCACCCTCAACAAAGCGTGCAGACTAGTCACTGGCTGTGACAGATGGACACACTTCTGTGATCTGTACAAGTCTGCCGAATGGTTGCCATTTGACTCTCGTCTTAGGTAGCATACATGCCTCCTGGCCAAGAAAATCCACCTTGGACAAGCCCCACCCAGTCTGCTCAGCCTCATCCAACCCACTCCACTGGTCAGAAACTCCCATAGTACTACTAGGACCTCCCTACTAGTCCCCCACTTTTGAACTTCCCTTGGTCAAAGAGCCTTTTATACAGAGCCCCCTTTGCTCAACAGTCCCCCTCTGCCCCTGGAGCCCAGTATCGGCCCCTTCAAGACTAGTCTCAAAGCTCTTTTGCTAGAATCTTCAACTTGTGACTGTCCCTAACCCTCTCCTTCCTCCTGCTCCCTCCATATGTCGGGCTTTGTAGTATAACTTCACCTCATAAATTATCATGATATATTATGGACATAAATGTGTAACGTATTAACTAAGTATCATGGATAACGCTGGCTCCTCCTCACCCTAAGACAATTGTTTATGTTCCCCCGTCTGTGTGATTGTTTGTATTTCTTTCTTTCTTCTGAACATTGTGTTTGATAATACTGTATGCATAATTCCATTCCTTGTTTTCTAAAACCTGAACACTGCATTGCTTAATACTGTATGTAAGTCATTCATTGTTCTCCGATGTGGGGCCTTTGTAAAGAAGTCTATAACTCAAAGGGTTGTAATAATGAATGTTGTTAAATAAAAAAATAAATAAATAAATAGTTCATTGTGAAAGCAACAGGTAGTCTAACACATGCATTTATAAAGTTCAGAATAGTCCTGGTGAAGTGTATGCATGTCCTCCAGGGTGGGCACTGGGCTGCTCAAGCGTGGCCACATAGCTCCACGTAGCTCCTCCAGGGGCAGGCTGGCAGGGAGAACAGGCATGGGTTGGACCAGGAGCCTCCAATCAGAAGCCCCGACTGGGCTACACAGTATAGCCCCTGCTCCGCAACAGCAGGGGATCATAGGACATGGAAGCCTACATACAGGCTGCCATGTCCCCAGCAGTCAGTAAAACATATACCAATTTTAAAGTTGCCACCCTGCAGCCTGTCACCTCCTTCTATCCCTCTGTGGTGTTGAGGAGGGCTGGGGTCCATGACTGCGGACACCATTGTGCCCTGTGTCAGCAGGTCAGAGGGGTGACCAGCCATTATGGAAGCCCTCTGGCTGGTATAATAGTAAACCCACTAATAACAGCCTGGCAGACCAGAAATGGCATTGTGCATGCCCTCTCCCTGCCCCCTGCCTGGACTGGCCACGTAGTTGCACAGCATCACTTGCACATGATCCAGGGTAGGGGTGTGGAAAGGGTGAATGCCAGTACTGACTCGGCGATCGTCCTGACGAGTGTATTCTGGTGTTATGCACTGCATAAAAGGAGCCAGCCTACCCCATTAACTGAAGTATAAGTGCACCAGTTTTGAATCTAAATTTAAATCTAAAACAGATGCCATGTTGTCTTCTCTCACAAAGTGTGACTGTAAAAATACTTCAAGCCTTTTTTTTTTCAATTATGAGCTAACCTCAACATCCTGGAGTCATTCCCCACCATGCCAGTTGACAAGCTCTTCACCCGTGACCCCTAATCTCCACCATAAGGCCAAAAATCAGCCAGGAACTATGACTCTTAAAGTCACTCACTTCTGGTCTTCAGAGCAGGCAGTGCCAGCAAGGACCAGGAAATGACAGTCAAAAACATCCAGAAGCTGCAATGAGGGATAAAGTTATTAAACACATATTTTTTTTTTAAACACCTCTCCAGGCTGAGGGGGGAAGTTGCTAGACTCAGGGCCTAGTTTGCTAGGATTCGGAACCTTTTCCCCCACCCAGGGGCCACCAAGTCTACCACCATTGCTCCAGAGGATGCCTTTCAGGAGGGCTGTCTGGACTGTTGTGGGCTCTGGTAGGGTGGGGGTGGTAGGTCAGGGGCACATTCCTTGGCCTGTGCCACTACGAAACTCATTTATTGCTCTGGTGGGACACTACTGGGAGGAGGCATCCATTGTAGAGGATGTGGGAGTCCTCTGTAGGGGAGACCTCAAGGTGGGAGGTCAAGGACCCCAGCACAGGAGGAAGCAATTTCTGGTGGGGGAATCCATCATTGGGGCAGCAGATCTGGGAACAGGAAGGAAGGGGAAAAGGGAGGTGAGGTTCCTACCTGGTGCCTCAGTTAGGAGGGATGGAAAGCAGATCCTAAGGATTGCGAGGGCAGCTGGGCAGAAGGGGGAACTGGATGTTATTGTCCACCTGGGGACTAGTGACTTGGCTAGGGATAGGGCTGAGATTTTGCAGGGAGATGTTACAGAGCTGGGGAGAGGTCTTAGGCAGGTAGCATGCTCAGTGGCTTTCACTGAGGGGCTGCCTGTCTACAACCGGGATAGGATAGGATAGGATAGGATTCTCTACACCAGAAGCTTCAACTCATGGTTGAGGGAAGGATGTAGAAAGAAGGGGTTTGGATACAATGGGGGTCTGGGGACCAACCAGGAGGGATAAGAGCCTACACAGGGGTGATGGCCTGCCTCCATCTGGGAAGGGAACTGCAGTCCTCAGTGGACAGTTTAAATGTTACTTTGATGAACATTTAAGCTAGCTGGGGGGTGGTGGAAGAAATCAGGGAGGTATTAACTGCCCCTCCCCCCACAGACTGAAGCAGAGGGAAGGGAGGACTCGAGGGGAGGTAAATCCCCCAGGGTGCAAAATAAAGAAAAAAGCAGATTGGTAGAAATGAAAAGGGACAGGAACATGAGCTGCAAAAAGAGAGGAGAAAAGGAGGCAGAGCAAAAAGGAAACAAGGGATAGCAGGCAGAGTGATAATAAGGTATGGAAGGCCATGTGTGCAAATGCAAGAAGTCTTGGAAATAAAATTCCGATCCTAGAGGTCATCATGGCAGAGGCAGACCTGGATATCATGGCCATTACTGAGTTGTAGTACAGGAAACCACAATTGAGACATGGCCATACCAGACTATATTCAGTTCAGGAAAGATAAGGTGTGAAGGAAGGGAGGAGGGGTGGTGCTGTATGTAAGGGAGGATATCAAAGCGACGGAAGTACAAGGGATCCAGGGGGGAATGGAGGGGTTGGAGGTACTGTGGGTCACCCTGGAGATGGGAAATGGAGCCACTATTCACACTGGTGTGATCTACAGACCTCCAGCACAGGGGGAGAAACTAGATAAGGTACTAATAAAAGCCATTAGCACAATTGCAGAAAAGGGGGAGGTGATGTTGGTGGGGGACTTCAGTCTGCTGGATGTAGATTCCAGCCTCACAGCCACAGCTTCCGTGAGAAACTGGGACATCCTAGACTCCCTGCAAGGAGTGTTTCTCAGGCAGCTAGTCACAGAGCCCACTTAAGATGGGGCAATGCTGGACCTGGTGCTCACTAACAGGGACAGTATTACAGATGTCAATGTGGGAGACCACATGGAGACCGGTGATCTCTGCACAGTGTGGTTCTACATAAGGACAGCAGTGGAAGCAAACCACACAAGGATGAGGGTCCTGGATTTCAGGAGGGCAGATTTGAAAAAAATGGTTGAATGCCTCAGAGATTATCTAGCCGGGGGGGGGGATGTCTAGGGTGAGGTGGAGAAACAGTGGACTAAGTTAAGGGAAGGCGTGGTGAAGGCAACAAACCTCTGCACAAAGGAAGTGAGCAAAAACAAGAGAAAAAAAGAGACCATTGTGGTTCTCAAAGGAAGAGACTAGAAAGATTTAGCATTCAGGAGGAACAAAGAGATGCAGAGGGAAGAGGACAGGGAAATGTATTAGGGGTGTCATAGAGGCATCGGTCGGAAAGCATAGGCAAAACAGGGAAAGTTGCAAAATTTACAAGTAGCATTTTATTATTATCAATAACAGTAAAATTAAAATACAATCATGCAGGATAACTCTTGATACAGGCAGTTCAAACAAACAGAAATCCTTCCTCTGATAGTGTCTCTAAAATCTCCAGCTCTCTCTCTCTAAACAAAACATTGCTCTTCTTTTATAAGATGTTTTTCCCTGGCAATTAAATTCTGCATCCTGTTCTTATAAATTACACCATCTGTGTTCCACAAAATGTATGAAGACTTTGTCAATTTCTTTTCTTCGAGCAGCCTGAGGAGCATATTAGTCTTCTTAACAGGTGCAACCAATTAAGATGTTTCATCCCAGGGCTGATTTCCTGCTGATAATTCTGCAAACAAGCTTGTGGAGGTCAAAATGCACTTCAAGGTTACCCCCCATGCCACACATGCCGACCCCGGTATTTCCCCCACAGCTTACCCCCTGTGGCGGAGCCAGGAAGGTGGCGCCCCCTCCCCGGAGACCCAATCCAGAAGCCGGGGTTGGCCCTTGGCATGGCGGACTGTCATGGAGCCCTGCCAGGCTCATTTTCCTCCTTTTTTCTCCCATCCCACCTCCCTATTGACATGATTATGTCAGCGCTCACCTCCCAACCAATATTGCCCTCCAGTCACCACCAGAGGGCAATCAGCAAGCGGGACGAAGTGGAACCCTCCCCGAGAGATGAAAGCAGTCCTCCAGATGCTCAATCCTCTCTCTCCCTGTTGACTCCCAGTGACCCGGGCTTGTTCCCGAACCCGGGTCACCAGCGTTATGTGAGATGTCGCAACCAGCGCCTCATCCTCCAGCACCACTGGGCCGGCTCACCAGCTGCTAAGATTTGTACAGCTGCAACTTGGAATACTGCCCACACTTTTAATAAGCACTACAGTCTGGACATTGCTTGTAGAAGAAGAGCAGGTTTTGGCCTAGCTGTGTTAATGGCCTCCTGTCTTAAGCATCTATTTTCCAGCCACTCCGACTGTTGCCCTGTACAGCACTGCTTGGGACTTGTTCCAAAGGTGTGACCTGCTGAAGGAGATATCCCCAAAGAAGATAGAACAGTTACATAAGAACTTGCTGTAGTAGTAGTAGATCTTTGAGGGAATCTCCTTCAGCGGGTCATGCCTTCCCACACTCTTACCCCTTCACCTTGGAGTTTCTATCCTGTAGCTCTCTCTCTCTCTCTCTCTCTCTCTCTCTCTTTCTCTCGCTTAGAATTCCTTCGGCTATCCCTTTGCCTAGTGGTGGGAACCTTTACCTCTCCATAGGTACCCTCAGGAGTAATTCCCTTTGTGGATGGTCTCCGCCGGGGAACTGATGAGGGTGTGGGGCTGCCCACGGCTATATAGGGAGGACGTCAACATGATGACATCACCATGGGCGGCCCCAGTGAGACTGCTAGCAAAAATGTTTCCATGCCGTCCTAGTGCCTGACAGCTATAGTTCCAAAGGTGTGACCTGCTAAAGTTCAAGTTCAAGTTTATTGCAGGAAAGACTCCATTGAGCAAGCTCATTCACAAGGAGGTCCTGAGGCACATACTCATACAGTTCGCAATTACATTGACAGGAGATATGAAATGTAGAACAACAAAAGAAAAAATATATAATACAAGAGGTATACAAAATAGAAGTCCTTATGCTATATATGCAGTACATTCCAGCTTTAACCTTGCCCTAAATTATGCAACACATTTCAGCTTAATAAGTAGAGGGCCAGTTGGTACCTAGGAAGTTGACTTGGAGTTGGGGGCCTAGTAGCACCTACATATGTCTTTTAATTTAGAGATAGCTAGTGTTTTGTAGGAGTTAATTGATACGATGCTGGTTAGCTTCAGCATGGCTTGTAGTTGTTCCAAATGTTTGGGAGGGCGTATGAGACAGCTCTTTGGCCAGTTGTGGTACAAGTCCTGGGAACATCTAATAGGATAAGGTCGGATTTCCTTAGGGAATAGGCACTGTGTGAGATGTGTATGAGAGACGTTAAATAGACATGCAGTTTGTAGAGTAGTAATTTGAGGGTCCAAATGCCAGCATGCAGGAGGCATCTGGTGGCGAGAGAGGTCCACCCAACTGCTGCATAAAGATCACAGTGGTGGGTACTGTACGCAGAGTTAGTAATGAAGTGAAGAGCACGGTGGTAGAGTACGTCCAATTTAGATAGGCTCAAGGTTGGGGAGGAGATAAAGATAATGTCTCCGTAGTCAAGCAAGGGAAGGAATGTTGCTTGGACAAGTCTTTTGCAGGTCGCGAGAGAAAGGAGGGTCCTATTTCTAAAGAAGAAACCCAAGCGTGCTTTAAGCCTCTTTGATAGATCCTCGATGTGGTCGTTGAAAGACAGCTTGTTGTCTATCCACACACCTGGATATTTAAATTTAGGTACGACTTCCAAGGGTTCACCTAGGGAGGTAACTATGAAGTTTTTAGTGAGGCAGGTAGGGGACAGACAAGGCAAGTCTCGAGAAAATCATTGCCTTGGTTTTTTTGGCATTTAAGAGAAGCTTGGCATTGATAAGGTTGCTTTCTAACTGGATAAAGTCAGCTTGGAGTGCTTCCCTGACTTCAGTTAAGGATGAGCCTGATGTGTACAAAACCGTATCGTCTGCAAAGAAATGTATGCTAGAGTTCTTTATGTGGGAGTCAAGGTTGTTGATGTACAGGGAAAAAAGGATTGGTCCTAAGATGGATCCTTGAGGGACTCCTCTGGCAATTGGAAGGGGGGCAGATACAGTAGTAGGCCATCAGCTTTGACTTTTTATATCCTTCCAGTGAGATAACTGCTAAACCACTGTAAGGTAAGTGGAGTGGCACCTATGTAGGCAAGACAGGTGATTAGGAGGTGATGGTCTACAGTGTCGAAGGACTTACTGAGGTCTAGAAAGACTGCACCAGTAACCTTCTTGGTGTCCATAGCATGGATCCAGTCATTAGAGACTTTAGCCAAAGCTGAGATGGTACTGTGCTTCAACCCGAAGCCAGATTGGGCCAGGTTTAGGAGTGAGTGCACTTCAAGGTAATTTTTTAGTTGGTTGTAGATAAGTTTTTCCAGCACTTTGGAGAGAACGGGCAAGATAGAGATAGGTCGGTAGTTGTTTAAGTCACAAGGATCTCCTGATTTGAAGAGAGGAAGAACATAGGCAGATTTCCAGCAGGATGGAACAGTGGCTGTGGTAACAGAGAGGTTGAAGATGTGAAGGATGGGGGCTGTGAGCTGGGCATAGCCTAACCGGGAAGAAAAATGATTCAAGGCCATCGTCCCCTGCACTTTTCTTGGTGTCAAGGCTAAGAATTATGTCTTTGACTTCTTTGTAGCTAAACAGGCACAGCTGGAAGGGATGAGGTGGAGTAGCATGTATAGAATCTGGGCTAGTGTTGCTATTCAAGCGGCTAGCGTATGGGGAGGAGTCGAATGGCAACCCGGCTGTGGCAAAGTGAAGGTTAAGTTCTTCGAGGATTCGCAGCTTATTTTCAACCATCCCATCCTTGGCCAGAATCTTGGTGGGAAGGGAGGAAGCAGCAGGATGGCCTTCAAAGGATCTCAGTGTCTTCCAGATTTTTTTGGGAGTTTCCTTTGGCCTGCTCCAGAGTGGAGATGTAGAAGTTTGCTTTAGTAGCACGTACACTTTTAACACAGGCAGTTCTAAACGCCTGCCAGTCTGCCGGGTTCTTTGTGTGCCTGGCCCTAGCCCATAGCTTGTCTCTATTGGTAAGTGCTGATTTGAGCTCTTGGGTTAACCACGGATGCAAGATTTTCCGCACCCTCATTTTAGTAAGAGGAGCATGCTTGTTAATTAGGGTGGTGAGGTTGTCATTTAGGACAGAGATGGCAGCATCAGCAGTTTTGGCAAGATATAGGTCTTGCCATCTGATCGTAGCTAGATCGGTTAGGAAGTTTACTGAATTGAATTTACAGAACGAGCGTTTGATTCTGAATTTAGGGTGCTGCTGGGTTTTAGATTGGAATCTTGTACATACAACGATACTGTGGTCGCTCATGTCGTTATGGAAAACTGCAGAATGTGAGATTTTATGGGGATGCGAAGTTAAGATGACATCTAGGAGTGAGCTATTGGCAGAGTTAGAAGCATTGATTCTTGTGGGTTCAGTTACTATCTGTGTAAGACCCAGCTCATCACAGATGGATTTTAGGGAGTGGGATTTAGCAGTGAGCCAATCCATATTGAAGTCCCCTATGATTATTGTTTCTGTGTTAGCAGCCAAAGTTAGGGATTTCAACACGTTAAGAATTTCTGTGCCCCCTGACGGGGGTCTGTAGCCTATGATTGTGATGCACTCTGTGGATGGAAGGTGAAGTTTAAGCAAGACAATCTCGTATTCCTTGGGCTTAGTTTTACAGGAAATGCTGCTAACATCAAATTTGGATTTGGCGTATACAACCCCCCCCCCCGAATCCCTATCAGCCCTAAAGAGCTTGAAGCCCGGTATAGTAATTTGCGGATCAGTGTTAGTCTTTTTCAGCCATGACTCAGTAATTATAATCAGATCTGGGTCAGTGTAGGCTGCCAAACTTGAAGATGATCAAGTTTTTTGAGCAGGCTTAGAATATTGACCATCATCAGTTTCATCCCAGGAGCAGCTGCAAACTCCGACGGAGAAGTGATTTGAGTTGGGTGACCTGGATTTAGTTCGACATTGCCTGAACAGAAAAGGAGAATTAGAAACATTTTCTTGAGGGCATTTATCAGGTAGAAATTGGCTCTTTTCGTTTGAGTTCTTGTGTGGTGTTCAGTCACTGAGGTACGCCTAGCCAGGGCATAGGAGATGCTGACATGGCCGTTCAAGGCTAGCAGGGGAAGTGCACGGAAAGACATTGGTGAAGGGAGGAGGGCCAGAGGAGAGGGATGAGAATTAAAATGAAAACCCGACAGATTAAGAGCAGGGGTGCAATATGAAGATGCAGCAGGAACTATGATTATGGGTTCACAGGTTGGGATGACTCCTGACTTAGCATGGATCAGTGCTTTATGAGTCATACTTTTTGCCAGGATTAGAAGTAGGATGATAAGGCAGGCCATATTGCCCACAATTGAGTACAGCGATTTGTGTAGCGGGGTGGGACAACAGAGCAGTTCAGTTTCCCTAAAGACGCTGGTAGCCTGTGGACTCGGTAGAAATTAGGGTAGGATTAGACAGTAGCTGAGCCTGATGAAAGAGTGAAACAAAGTGAGGGTCAGACAACTGGGTGGTAGCCCAGATACAGCCACCTCCCACTCAGCAAGATGACCCAATTAGAGCGTATAAGCCATCAGGGGGCAGAGCAACGCTGTATTTAAAGGAGGCCTAGGAGGGGTGGGACAAAATTTCTGCTAGTACTAAACAGTTCTCCAGTGAGGAGAGCAACCGAGGACCAACCCAAAAGTCTCTGTTTGTGTCTATGGGAAAGGCGCTCCAATCGGCGCGCAGCGGGATAGCAGGCGGTCCAATCGGAAACCGCCTACAAGTGCAAAGCACCAATCAGGGGTTCGCCATTCAGAGAGTCTGGAGCGGTGATCAGCGGGCGTACCTTGCTTGTGGTTCCCACTCGAGGGAGCTGGATTCTGGCCACAGGGGGCTTGGGGGTCGGTCGGCAGTCGAGGAGGCAGTTTCGGCATCCGGTAGCTTCAGCGAGCGCCACCCAGGCGCAGGAGCCTAAGGTGGAAGAAGGAGAGAGAGAGACACAACCGTTAAATACTCAGACTGGCTCAGACTGAAGGAGATTCCCTCAAAGATCTACTGTTACGGTAAGTTCTTCTGTGACTGTTATATATCTGTAGTTTTAACTGTGTTGGACATTTTGTACAGAACTCTAAACATGGTTCTGATAGGCTAGCACCTTGTGCTTAACATTCTGTACACAAACCATGATTTAGTAAAAACTCTGAATTACTGGTTCCATGAATAGAACTGTGCTAAATGTCCGTTAAAAGAAAACAATTGAAAATAGTTTTTCATAATCTGTGATATTCAGGTATAGTTAAATATGGATCATATGGAGATGTACATTTCAGTTCTCTAGCTAGGAACATACCCAACTGCTGCCAATTAAGCACAAATGTCCTGTCTCCTTTAATTATGATGTAATCTTTTCTTGTTGTTTTGCACTCTTATTTTAAATCTGAGTTTTTCATTTGACTGTTTCATGTATTTCATGTTTCACATGAGCTCTGGAAAGAGTGTTCAACAAAATAAGTCACTACTACTACTGCTATTAATGTGAGAGGGTTTAGTACCACCAGTGCTGTGTCTTCCCTCACAGTAGGGGTCTATTAATGTGAAAGGGTTTAGTGCCACCAGTGCTGTGTCTTCCCTCACGGTAGTGGTCTATTAATGTGAGAGGGTTTAGTGCCACCAGTGCTGTGTCTTCCCTCACGGTAGTGGTCTATTAATGTGAGAGGGTTTAGTACCACCTGTGCTGTGTCTTCCTTCATGGTAATGGTCTATTAATGTGAGAGGGTTTAGTACCACCAGTGCTGTGTCTTCCCTCATGGTAGTGGTCTATTGAGCCTGCAACCGTGACAACCAAAGAAGGCTAACAAAATAGTACCACAGTTATCTCACAGAAAATAACTTTGAAAATCTAAACCTTAGTCCAATTGTGAATCATGTTCCGTATTACAAGGGCAGGTGTCAAAATTAATTGTTGCAACTATGAGCAGGCAGGACTAGTGGTTTAGAAAATCCACTGGCCCCACAGACTTTTCCATTGACCCAGGCAGTTGACTTACTTGAAATGTCATCTTCTCCAGGGCTAGTAAAATGGAATGTTTAACTGGCCCACTCTAAAAGCTACTAGCATTTCACCAGTGGTCCAGTGCCAGTTTTAAGACTGTGCAGGGGTCATTTTTGTTTTAGCATCTGACTTTTTTTTTCTGGATTTTCATTTACATAACCCAATATAGATATTAATTAATGTTTATACTGTCAAAACCACAGATAAAAACTAAATAAAATAGATTTAAAAAAGTTATACATTTGTGAACTTCATAGTTGAAGTCCTGAAGTAATGGGGATTATACATTGCTCTCCTCTTCCCCTGTTCCCCAAGACGCATCTGGAAATGAGCTGTTGTCAGTTCAGTATGCCTTTCCTGATGAAACTTTTGAAATAAATAAATACAGTTTAGTTAATAAGGTTGTGCTTAACCAACCCATTCTTTATTATTTTACCATAGAAAAAGTGTCACAAGTAAACTGTCAGTGATACTGCTTAAAACTTTTTTTTTAATTGAAGGTCTGCCTATGTACAGTCATAATCTCCTGAATCAAAGCAACAAAGAAATACATTCATTTTCCCCTAGCATGACCATGCAAAACAAATTCAGTATGATTTATATTAAAGCAGCAGTACTAGTTAACAATAATTTATTTATTTTTTAATTTATATTTTTTGCACAAGCCCCCAGCCTACCGCCACTGATCCATCCTGACTGAGCTGTGGTTTACCCTCCAGGCAGGAGCAAGGGGTGGCCAGCTAAGCCCCCCAACACATGTAGACGTCGGGCAGGCACTTAAGCTGCAGCAGGGAGACCAGTCGGGGCTATGCTTAGTTTTACAGTTTCTGGGATCTGGAGGCATGGATTGCAGTGATGCAACGGCGGAGCCCCACCAAACCTCTGCACACCTCCCAGCCTCAACCTTGGCCCCCGGTAAGCCACCCCCATGGTCACTCAGGGGTGCTACACTTGGAGGCACAAGCCCCCCTCCCTCCCCCAGAGATGGAGAGCATGCACTTGCCGCTCAATCCATCTCCCCCCACGGCTGACACTCCAGCCTCCCAGGCTCATTCCTGAACCCAGGTTGCTGGCGCTGCAAATGGTGACTCTGCCACTGTGCTGACGAGCCAGCCATTAACAGTAATTTAAATAACATACTGGGCACAATACCAATATATCTGATTTTCCTTTTGCTATATTTCATTCCTGAGGCAAGACAAAGGATTTTTTTTAAGTTATTTAAAGTTATTGGTCTTTTGCTATGTCAACAGTCATGGATGTAAGCAAATCAGGATGGTGCTGTGCTACTGGCTGTCAGAAACATGAACTGGCAACACCCTGATGTATTTGCAGTATAAATATAGTGGGTGCAGTTAGTGTGTGCTCTCTGGGGAGAAGATTTCTGAAAGTTGCTGGGGGCCGACATCTTTATTGTAGAGCCGCGCAAAGTATAAAAGTTGTAATTAAACACAGCTTTAAAAATAGCTGACTGAATTTAAAATACCCAGTTAAAAAATCTAAGATTATCAGGAGTACATTATTGCTAAAAAAGGTAGGATGATATTTTTTGCTAAATAACTAGTATTGCTGCTGTAAGAAAACAGTTAAAATTAAAAATGGTGTAAAATGAAGGGGAAAAACTTTATTTTGTCAGTTTGATGAAATTACAAGTTTTATACAAGAAAAAGTACTTGGAGGTTTTCTACTCAGGACCCCAAATCAGGCATATTTTCATGTTTCTCATTTCCAGAGCTTCCATTTCTTCTCTGTTGCATTTGTCTCCTGATGTGGCTGGGTAAAATGCTGAGTAACTGTAAAACAACAAAGGCATACCATTGTGGTTATATAAACTCAGTCAGCTGTTCAAGTCAACATACTACTTTTTGGCTACAGGGCAAACAACAGTTTCTCTAAAGAGCAGCCCCTCTTAAACAGGGAGGTAGTGCTCATTCACAACCCTGTCGTCGAGGCATAGGTCAAGAATCATTGGCAAACCATGACGTGTTATTAAATTCACATGTAGCGTTTTATTATTATCAATAATAAAATGGATAGGTCTTGATACAGGTAGTTCAAACAAACAGAAGTCCTTCATCCGAAAGAGTCTCTTTATAATCTCCAGCTCACTCTATCTCTGAAGAAAACATTGCTCTCTTTTTATAAGATGTTGTTTCCTGGCAATTAAATTCTACGTTTTGTTCTTGCAAATTACACTTCCTGTATTCCAAAAAATGAATTAAGACTTTGTTAATTTCTTTCCTGTGACCAGCCTGAAGAGTACATTAGTCTTCTTAACAGGTGCAACCAATTAAGATGTCTCATCCCAGGGCTGATTTCCTGCTGAGAATTCTGCAAACAAGCTTGTGGAGGTCAAAATGCACTTCAAGGATCCCCCCTGTATTCCAGATAAACCCAAATAGCTGTCTGTAATCATTTCAACAGTATAACTATATACACAGGGCCATGACTGGAGGATGCAAGAGCTGTGGTTGCAATAAGGCCCACACTGTCAGGAGGCCCACTGTCTCAGAGGTCAGCATTAAGAAAACCTTTTATCACAGACAAACTTGCAACTTCCTCTTGGAAAATTGCTTATCCATTTGAAATTGGGTCTGTCAGCAGTGGTGTCAGAAGATTCCAACTCCAACTTCACATGGTTGGGGGGGGATTACAGAACAAAGAAGCAATAGGGCACAATATTCAAAACATCTAATCTTGGTGCTGGTGACCCCAGGAGGAGCAGGGATAAATTATATTGTTCAGTTCCTTTATCATTGTTCCAGCAAGGGAGATGGGGCAGCATGGACAAACTATGGATGCTTAGCAGGACTGACACAAAAAAACATACACTATAAAATGTTCATATGCTTTAATAAAGGAACAATGCATGACAGGGTGTGTGTCATGCTGGGATAACATCACACCATGGGTGGTTGTGTACAAGGCCACAGGCCGAGTATGTCCAACACCTGAGAAATGATGTTATCCTAGCACAACACACACCCTGGAGTGCATTATTCCTATAATACAATGGCTCTTTTATAAAAAAATAAAATAAAAAAGATAAAAAAGTTAATTTTAAACTAGATTTTATTAATTTTTTCAATGAGTAGGTCTATATGAAATGTAGTGCTGATTTATTTTGGCCAGTAGGTGCAGCTGCAGCTGTTGTGGTATAACTGCGTTTCTGCCATCTCCAACCCTCAACCTCCCTCTCTCTAATGCTGTCTGTGTCTGTCTCACCCCCCTTTTGTTTGTGCTCCATTCCCCTCCTCTGTGCTCTCTTGATGAATTGAAGCTGCCAAAATTTGTGTCAGCCCCCCCTCCCAACAGACCATTTTTGTGTCTCTCTTTTGTCTTTCATCTCAGTCCTCAATCCACTCTCTTTCTCTCTCTCTGCATGTTGTGTGTTTTAATCTTTGTCCTGCCCTCTCCCTGTATCCAGCATGCAGTCGGTGCTTGACAGTGTTAAGTGTGTGTACCTGGAGAAGCAACTGAAGCTGCTGGCAGAATATGAGAGGGCAACAATACAATGCACATGCAAGACTGAGTTCAGAGTATGAAGCTGATCAGAGTTATGACTTTGCAGCAGATTTCGTTTGATTTAATGTTTGATTTTAACTGAAGCCACCTGAAGAACTTCATGTTAGGGGTAAAACTGGGGACCACGCTCACTCTGGTCTCTGGGCGGGGACAGCTTGAATAGATCATCACAGCTTTTCCTTTTTCTGCTCTGTAGCTTCTCTAATCTGGGAGTTGGAGATCTCCTCCCCCCCATCTTCACTGCAGTGTGCGTTCTCCTCCTGGCACAGGTTGATGTGGTCATGTGTGTGCTGGGACTGGATCCGTGATATTATGCTGGGATAATATCACAGGTCCAGACCCATACTAACCAATCAGAGCCCAGCATTTTGCTATTGTATAATGTTTATTTGACTTTTAGTGGTAAGGAGGTAGGTTCCACGACATATTTTGCAGGCGGGCCCTTACAGTTGTTTGCACAGCCCTGTATATACATTTGCAAACTGAAGGATCTCAGGTCACATAACGATTCACAAATATTTTTTAACCACAGATGAAACAAGGGAAGAAAGAAAGAACAAAAGCAGCAAGTGAAGGAAGGGAGAAAATATGGGGAAATTATGGGACTGTCAGTATAGCCCATTCCTAGGTGCCACAAGGAAAATTTGATTGCGCAACCAGACAGGCAAGAGATAGACAAGCGACAGAGCAGGAGAGGACAGAATAGATCCTTCCTTGCAGGAAGGCTTGGCGTATTGGGTCTATAGGATGGTGGGTAGGGTAGGCAGTTACTCGTAGGGCAGCTCTGCAGAGCAGAATGCCCCATTGTTCTCCCAGGTGCCCTAGCTCTGGCATGTTTAAAGCACTAAAGAATTTGATTGATTACAATCCATCTCACGCTAAATAGTCCAAGTTTATTAAATGTATATAATCCACAGATTAAAAACATTAAAATACATCAACAATAAAAACGAAAAATGCAACAATATGCATATTCTCAGTTATACAGCTTACACATTATATTTCATGCCAAATTAACAACATTGTATATTACAGCAAAAGAAAACATAAATAATATAGCACTGTTATTTTTCCTTGTTTATTTTACACTCTTTTCTATACAGTGTTAGTAGAATCCATTTTTTTCTGTTCAGACACTAAGGCATCACATTCAAACATAAGGAACTGTATTGTTATAAGCTGTTCATTTTTATATACACATTCTCTAACAGTTGCATGATTAGTTACTGTATGGGTCACATCTGGTAGATATCCTCTCCGTATTCCATATCTAAATTTACAGAAGGCCGCTCTTAGCATCTTATCTTTATGCTTATATAAATATATTTCAAACAGCTACCTTTATAGTAGCTACATACACCATTATTGCCCAACATATGAATTCTTACTAGATCGTTCTGAATAGCAACATCCTTTAATCTCTGCATAGCTTCTGGTATAAAGGCATTATTGTTAATCAGCACATGTGATGTCCAAACATTACCCATTCTATTTTTAACAAGTATTCCATTGATTCTTGAGAACCAGTTATCATCATTTTTTGGATCAGGAATTCCTCAAAACACTGCCTCGGTAACCGCAATCTGTCTTCACTCATTCATATGATTTTTCTTAGTCTTACTGCACCAATTTCCATGGCTGTATCTAAGGATATTAAATTAGGGTGTCTTGAAGAAGACTTTGTGTTATTTTAATAAAGACGTGTTTAATAGACTTGATCTTGCTTTGTTTTTTGGGGGATTTCAGAGCCATTCCCCAAATCTCACTTCCATACATTATCTGGTTTTTAATATTAGCAATGTATACTTCCTTTAAGGCTTCAAACAAATTCTCAGCAAATAGCTGAGTAAATCTACTGATCCCCAAAGCTGTTTGACTAGCATTTGTTTTAACATATTTTAATTAATCCTCAATGGGACCAGACGGTATACACCCAAGGATACTACGGGAGCTGTGACGAGAGTTAGCAGAACCTCTGGCAGCATTATTCTCTGACTCACTTAACGCAGGAGTGGTGCCAGAGGATTGGAGGAGGGCACATGACGTCCCTCTACACAAATCAGGCAGTAAGGAGGAGACGGGCAACTATAGGCCAGTCAGCCTCACCTCAGAGTGGGGAAGATCATGGAGGCACTACTTAAGGAAAGGATAGTGGGACATCTAGAAGCCATCGGTGCAGAAGACCCTAGGCAACATGGGTTCACAGCGGGTAGGTCGTGTCAGAGAAATCACATAGACTTCTTCAACTGGGTGACAAAGGAAGTAAATCAGGGGGGCGCAGTGGACATAGCCTACCTTGATTTCAGTAAAGCCTTCGACACTGTGCAGTACAGAAGGATGGTTAACAAGATAGGTAGCATGGGCATGGGAGACAAGGTGGTAAACTGGGTTAGGAACTGGCTAATGGACAGGAGACAGAGGGTGGTGATAAATGCAGTACAATCTGGGGAGAGGAGGGTGACCAGTGGAGCATCTCAGGGATCAGTCCTTGGACCAGTTTTATTCAATATCTTCATTAGTGACATTGCAGAAGGGCTGGCAGGAAAGGTCTGCCTGTTTGTGGATGGCACAAAGATATGTAACAGGGTGGATACTCCTGAAGGGGTGGTGAAAATGAGGAGGGACCTGGGAAACCTTAAGAAGTGGTCTGCAAAGTGGCAACTGAGGTTTAATTCAAAAAAGTGCAAAATTATGCACCTGGGACACAGTAACCCTGGGGAGAGCTACAGGATCGGGGCGTAGTTGCTGACAGTCACCAAAGAGGAAAGAGACCTGAGGGTTACTATTTCAGATGACCTGAAAATGTCAAAGCAGAGCACAAAGGCAACAGGGAGGGCCAGTGGTATGCTGGGGTGCATAGCAAGGGGTATCATCAGCAGGAGGCATGAGGTAATGATGCCGTTATACAAAACCCTGGTCAGACCTCACATGGAGTACTGTGTACAGTTCTGGAGGCTGCACCTTTGAAAGGACATTAATAGGCTGGAGGCAGTCCACAGAAGGGTGACTAAGATGGTACAGGGCTTGCACCACAAGACTTATGAGGAGAGATTAAGGGACCTCAACATGTACTCACTGGAGGAGAGGAGGGAGAGAGGGCACATGATAGAAACATTCAAGTACCTCAGGGTCATAAACAGTGTATGGGGGGGGGAGGCAATTTTCCAATACAGGAGGAGTACAAGAACTAGGGGGCATGACATGAAATTGGAAGGTGGCAGGTTAAGAGGGACTATGAGGAAGTTTTTCTTCATGGAGAGGGTGGTGGACACATGGAATGGTCAGCCACAGGAGGTGGTGGGAGTGAGCACTGTGGTTGGATTTAAACATGCATGGGACAGGCGTAGGGGAACCACAGAGGTTAAGTGGGAGGAGGGTTAAAAGCTGTAATCAAGCACAGGACTTACGGGCAGACTGGATGGGCCTTGCAGTCCTTATCTGCTGACAATTTCTGTTTCTGTGTTTTTATTTGAGGTACCCAACATTGGGCCGGATTTTCAAAATGAAGTGGGATTAAGTCCCACTCTGCAATTGCAGTCCAAAATTTCCGTAGCTGGGGAGATTTATATTTTCAGTCCACGGAAGCTGCGGGAGATGTTGCACCAGGTCCAGCCAGGCATAACATTTCCCACAGCTGCAGGGGAAAAACAACCACAAGCTGCTGGAAATTGCGAAGCCAGCCATAAACCAGCTCCACATTTGAAAATACCGCAGCTGCAGGAAAAACTGCAGCTCTGCAAGTGGCAACCCACTTGAGCTGAGTTTTTCCTGCAGCTGCGGGCTTTACAAGGGCTCTGAAAATCCAGGCCATAGTTTGTTATCAAGCATTACTTCTAGGTAACAGTTTTCTTCTGTCTCTTCAGATTCTATTCCCGCAATCATCCAGGTTCTGGGTTGAAATTTTCTTTTCCCAAAAGTTATTATTTAAGTTTTTATGCTATTGATCTCCAGATTTAGCTTTTTAAGATGATTCATCATGTCAACCATACCTCTGAGCAGACCTAAAGGCGTACGTGATAGAAGAATCACATCATCTGCGTATAACAGCAATTTAATTTCTTTTCCATTAATTGTTGGTCAAATTATATCCAAAAGTACTGTATCATTGCTCTGACTAATGTTTCTGTGTAGAGATTAAACAGCATTGAGGCCAAGAGGCACCCCTGCTTTACATCTGTTTTTATTTCAGACTGCTCTGTCAGATTGTCATTCCTGTCAAATCTAATTTACAAACATGTGTCAGAATAAAACATTATAAGAATGTAAAATAGTTGCTCATCTATTTCAAACCTTCAAGAAATTCCATAAAATTGATCTATTTACTGAGTCAAATTCTAACTTTATGTCAATAAATGATGCATATATTTTAACTTTTTTTCTTGTGACATATTTTTCTAATATAGGGGTTATAGTACAGATTAATTCTACTGTACTACACTTCTTTTGAAAGCCATTTTGGTGTGGTGATGTCTCAATAGCCGTCTAACCTGTTATTATGTGTATATAATTTTGATATAAATATTTGTTTTTGAATTCTGCTTGTGAAACATGGCAGACAGCACAAGGCATCATGGGACTTTGGATTTAAAAAAAAAAATGTTCTGCCCTTGCTTGCTGGAACAGATTGTTTGAAAAAAAGCTAACTTCCTGGGACTATAATAAAACCAGGTTATAAAACAATGTACTACTTTGAACCCAGGCAGCTTGTTGTGAAATATTGCCTTTTACAGCGTATCAGGAGGGAAGCAGTTTCTGATATATACCTGTGAAAATTCTCCCAGCTATGAGAAGTGTTTCCAGGATGTTTCTCTGAAAGATCAAAGGGGTAATTCTGACCTGTCATTAAGCATGCTCTGTTGCTCACTAATAAGAAGTGTATATATATATATATATATATATATATATATATATATATATATATATATATATATATATATTTATTGGGATATTAAGCAGTGTGCAGGGGCATGTGACTGATTAATTAATTATAGGACTAAGAGTCACCTCATGTCAACAGCCAGAGCTGTGACATCACAGGATGGAAGGGACATTTTGACTTCTGATATTATCAAGCTTGCTGAAAGGACAGACACTTCTACTTCTGGACTCGTAAGAGACACTTCTGCCAAGACCAGTAATTCCAGTGTGAACCTTTACCAACTGAAACTGAGTTAGAACTAGTTAATTCAGTTAAAAGGCACTCTGTTTTGTAATTACCCATTTCTTTTCTGACTGTAATCATTATGTATATATGTTCCATTTGATGTACTGTATTTATTTACTATTTTTAGTTTTAGTAAATTTGTTTTTCTTTAAACCTGCATGAGACATTTTCTCATTTTGAGTGTGAATGGTGGAACAGTCTTAATATTCTAACACAGCTGTTAAAGGCTTATTGTGTCACCTTACAGTATGTAGCCACGCTAACAAGGATCTGTGTAAAGATCCAGCAAGGTAAGAAAAATACCAGTGTCTCAATTGAGCCGGAAGGGGATTATGAACCAGGTTGGTTGTATGCCCACTGGGTCAAGTATATTGTGCTGCTTTCCCCGAAGAAAGTGTGATATTTGGACCTGTTACCTGGGTGTGCTAGCTAAAAATGGTTCATAATTGACCCCAGGACTCGAGACTGGTAGTTGCTCAGACCCCAAACAAACAGGAGGGTGTCCCTGTTTGTTCCCAGGTCACAAATTGCACTTAAAGGTTAGGCACTGTGGTAGCAGAGGGTCTGACCCCAGGAGTGGGTTTGTGACATATGTTAATGATTCATAACTGATCCAGTCTGTCTAGAACAGTCCTAGAATACATTTTCATAATGATTAGTAATAAAGTTATTGGTCTATTGCACCTCAGATCATGCTTTTCACGTTTCTTAAACAGAGGAACTATGATGCCTGAGTTCCAGTCATTTAGAATAATCTTATATTTAGTTATTAATGTAAAAAAACTAGGCTAATAGCTCCGTCCACCATTTCACATCATATTATAGAATGTCTGCAGGAATGGCGTCTATTCCTGGTGCCTTGTTCCATTTTTGTGCAACAACTGCATTTTTAACCTCAAATCTGCTAATAGGTGGCCATTCGGAACATACATTGACAGCTGTATCTTTCCCCATTACTGCTGATACAGCCTCACTGTATACATTATAAATGCTTTTAAAGTGAGATACCCACACACTAGGGCAGATTGTGGCATATATATTATATATTGTATCATTCTCATTGGTTCCAAATGCAACAAAGGCCCAGAATTGTTTGCTACCTTTTTCATTAATAGCATTTTCTTAGCTTATCCCACAAACCATTCCTGTAATATTTTTTCTTGTTTTTTTAGCATGTTTCTGTATTGTCTTTTTAAATTGACATAGCCCTTCATTAGTTCAACATCACATCTTTTTTGTGAGGCATCCTACCTGCATTAATTGGTGTTTTGCCTTTTTACACTCTGCATCAAACCATTTCCTCTGTTCTCCAACTGCATTATTCTCTTGTTTTTACAGTTTAGTATCTAACTGTTCTACTGCTGTGTTTATATGTTCATATATTTCAGTGAATTTAACAGACATATTCTCCCTAGTTTTACTGTCTTATCTGCTACAGCAATTATGGAAGATTTTCCTCTATGTCTGCTTTTATCATTTATAATATAGTCAACGGGTCCAGATTTTATTTATTTTTTTGCATAGCTTATACATGTGTTTGTATCAGGGTCTTTACTGACACTCTGTACAATCTTGTCTGTATGGTTATCATTTAATAACTCAATATAGATCGGTATATATCGGGAAGTGGTCACTATCATAGATGTCTAAAATTATTATTTTTTATGAATTTTTATGAAAGCCAGTGTATCTACTACAATTAGATCAATTACAGAACCTGCTTTCTCACGTTGGAATATACATGTACCTTCTTTGTCTCCTGTGCACCTGCCATTTAGTATTTTAAAATTAAGTTCTGATGATGTTTTTAGCAATTATTTGCCCATTCACTTATTAGTTCATCTTTGGATTTTCATATAGGCATATGCAGTGTGTGATGAGCTAGCCACTGCCAGTCATATTTGCAGACATATTTTCTATATTTATATGTGATTTTGTGTATGTCATAATGCCACAAGAATGCCAGTGTTAATGAAAGGGTCACAGAGAGAGAGAGAGAGAGAGAGAGAGAGAGAGAGAGAGAGAGAGACTGGATTTTTCAAATATTTGACCATCTCTGTGACCAGAGGGGGAAGCTTGCTGGGCAGGAAGCCAAATTACTTCAAGGGCTGCTCAACAAGAATATGCCAAAATCCATTTGTGTGTAATGAACTATGCCCTTGCCCTTCAAGGGAGAGAACCGTCTTGCAAGAATATTTGGCATCCCTGTGTGAACTGAGAAACAAGCTTGTTAGCAGGAAGCCAAGAGTCCACTTTCAAATGGTATTTCCCTGGTTAACTAATTGAGGGAAGCAGAGGTAATAAAAATGTTTCCGGAGATAACCCATTTCACTTCAAAGCAGGATGCTTTGGAAACCAGGTTCTAGGAAGTAACCAGCCTTGACAAGCTGGTGTCAGTCATATTACCAGTAAGACAGTGAGACATCAAAAGACAGCCTGGAAAATTGGGTTGTGGGGAAAGCACAAGAGTGACATCCACTGGCCTAAATGTTATGACCAGACAAGGGATTTTGACCCACAATATAAGTGATGAGCCAGAGTCCTTCTCTCTCATATTCCTGGAGCATTTCATTTTGGACACTCTCCTGATGCACCAGAAGCAAGACTGCTACAGAAAGGACTGAAACCTTAAAAAAACATTTATCCTTCTGGACTTCAATTCACTATGGACTTATGGTAGAAATTAGATAAATATGTATAGCTGTTTTGTTTTACGTATATTTTCCACTTTTATTTGTGTTATTCTGTGACCAAATGTTCTAAAACTTTTAGTTGTAACTGTATGATTGTTCAGTAAGTATTTTAGTAAAAACATTCATTTTTAAGAAACCTGCCGGAGTGATATTTTTTTTATTGTGTGTGTGATTGTGGAATGTTCAGCAACAATCTGGGATGAAACTGTTATTGATAAGGGGTGTCACCATAAGCTACCAATCAAATAAGATCCTGTAAAGGGAAATCTGGGTAAAGATAGTGGAAATACGAAAGTCTCAAGGAAGGTTCTATGGGGAATTGAACCAGGTCATTGCATACCCGGTGGGAGAAGGCAAAATCAGTCTTACAAGGCTACCCCCAAAGAGATTGTAATGCCTGGATCTTCCCTCTTTGTGCAACAACTGAGAGGGGTTCACATTTGGCTATAAGACTCGAGACTGGTATTATACCCTTATCCAGAGTAAAGAGGGGACAATGGGACTTTGTGGCAAGTGTTCAGTTGTTAACTCAGCAAGCACTATAGGAGGACATGAAGAGGGTATCCCCTGTTTTTCCCCCTCCTGTCATGGATTGCATTTAGAGGTGAGCACTGTGAGCTCGATGGACCTGACCCTCAGGAGTGGATTTGTGATAGATCTGGTGCACGGCGGTAGAATCTGAGAGATTTGGCTGCATAGTGTTGTGATTCAAGAGATATTGGCACAGGCATAACAGTTGGATTTGAGGCCAGTGTATCAGATTGATAAACTGAAAACAATCTATACACAATCAAGGCAAGGATTTGAAAAAATAATTTGGTTACACTACAGAGTTCCCTACCTGTTTTTTTTTTTTCAGTGTAAGCTAGTGTAGTAGTAGTTAGGGAAGAATATGGCTTCCAACTACAGTGAATACACTACAGACTACCTAAGGCAGTTGTGTCAGGAAAGAGGGGTCCAGTACAAGGGGTGAACCAGAAAGCACCTCATGGAGGTTCTCATGGCAGCTGATCAGCAAGCAGTTGCCCTGATCCTTGGGTCACAGCAGGTGACTGAAAGGGACCAGACCTTGGGCGTGAGGGTGCCAAGGGACATCGTAGAGTCCAGTCCCTGGGAGGAGGACAGCAAGACCAGATGGAAGCCAGGGCCACAGCACCAGGGGAAGGTCACCACAAACCTGGAGCCAGAAGGGATCAGGCTGCAGCTGGACTTGAGGAAATTGGAGCTGGAATTTGAGCAGAAGAAGTTTGAAGCCCAGAAGCAAAGGGAATTCGAGCAGAAAAGGTTTGAAGCACAGCAGGAAAGAGAGCAGAAGAGGTTCAAACTGGAGATGCAGGAACAGCAGTGCCAGAAAGAGGCTGAAGAAAAGGAAAAACTACACCAGAGAGTTTGAACTGGAGAAGCTAAGACTCCAATGACCAGTGCCAGAGGAGGTAAGTGACAGGGGTGGACCTGAAACTCCAGGACTGCAGTATAAATTAAATTCCAAATTAATAGCTGAATTTAAAGAGGCAGAGGATATGGATGCATTTTTAAATTTGTTTGAAAAGGTCTGTATCCAGGCCAAAATACCTCAGGAGTCCTGGAGCTTCCAGCTATCCCCACTGCTTACTGGTAAAGGGCGTGAGGCACTAGGCCAAATAGATAATGAGGACAGCAGAGACTATGAGTAACTTAAAACTGCTTTGCATAAAAAGTATGAACTGACTCCTGAGAACTACATGGTTAAATTCTGTAAACTCAGAGAAAGCCCCAACATGAGCTTTGAGGAAGTCACCTCAAAGCAATGTCAGTTTTTGAAACGTTGGTGGGAGGGGGTGGATGCAAACTGTGTGGGGAAAATTGAGGAGGTTGTACTTTTAGAGCAGTTCTTTTGGGCTTACCCAGCAGAGCTAAAAACCTGGTTAGAGGACCGAGATCCAAAAACAACACAGTAAGCTGCTGAGCTCTCAGATCGCTATACCAGGAGCAGGCCTGCTCTGAAAGGAAGTGGGGCAGGTGTGGCAGGGCAGAAGGAGAAAAGCACATCTTCACGGCAGCTAAAACCCTCACAGCCTCTGCAGAAAGGAGGAAGCCCCAGGTTACCAAAAAGGGATTTCTTAGAAAAAAGAATGATGAATGTTGGTTTTGTAAACAGCCAGGGCATCTTGCTAGACAGTGTCATAAAAAGGCACAGAGTGGACAAAGTGGTACTCGAACAGAGTTGGGTTGTTTATGTATCCCTGAAAGCATGCCTGCAAACATAAGGGAGCACATGCACCTGGTTACCATAAATGGTGTGCAAACCCATGTGTTAAGGGACACAGGGGCATCTCTTACCCTGGTAAAAGGGGATTTGGTTGGCCCTGACCTGCTTATACCAAATCAGTTTATCACTGTGAGGGGATTCACTGGAGAGGAGAAAACTCTGCCACTTGCTAATATTCTCTTGGACTGGGGTGAGACCGGAGAGACAGTATAAAAAGTGGCAGTGGCAGACAAATTTCACCCTGGATGTGATTATAGGGAATAATCTACAGAAGGGGTTGGTGTGTGTGGTTACCCACAGTCAGACAGCAAAGGCCACTTGTAGTTCCCTGGACCCCATAGAAGCCCCTGTGGGAAAAAAATGGGAGGCTGGTTTCCCAGCCTGTGTTCCTGACATGGAGAGTAGAGAAAGGGAGGTAGGACTTCCCCAAGTAGCAGTTCACAAGACAGCTACAGAAGGTTGTTCTGAGGAGGAGGGGGTAACCAATGGTCAGAAGGTTAGGGATGCCAGTGACCCTGAATGCCCCTGACGCTAGCTCTATGGACCCCCAGTTTAGGAATGGAGGGGGACATGTCCTATGCCTTGGGAATATGTGAAAATTTTGCAGCTGCTCAGAGAACTGACCCTAGTTTGGAGAGAGACTGAGGGCTTGTGCATAATCTGACAGGACACAAGGAGGGGACATAAGACATAGGGTATTTTGGAACAATGGACTGTTGTATACCCAGGATGTGAGGACAGAGGGAGGGGTGATGGGCAGGCAGCTTGTCATTCCCCAGGGGTATCGTAAGTGATTGCTCAAGGTCGCTCATGACATCCCCATGTCCGGGCATCTGGGAACTGCATGCACCACACAGCAATTGGCCCAGAATTTATATTGGCCAAACTTCATCCAGCAGGTGAAGGAATATTGCAGGTGTTGTCACCTATGCCAACAAATAGGGAAGGTAGGTAGTAAAACCAAAACTGCCATCATTCCTTTGCCCACTGTGGAGGAGCCATTCCAGAGGGTAGGAATGGATATTGTGGGACCTTTGAGTAAACCAAGCTCCTCCAGGAAAAAGTTTACCTGATGGTGGTAGATTACATCACCCGATACCCAGAGGTGGTGCCCTCTCCTCACTTAGGACAGATGAAGTGGCAGACACCTTGCTAGGGATTTTCTCCCATGTTGGGTTTCCACAGCAGGTTATCACTGATCAAGAGGGGGTACCTTCATGATGGACCTGATGAAGTGTTTGTTAGAGAAGTGTGGGGTGGTGCAGAGATGCATGACACCTTATCCCCCTCAAGCCAATGGGCTTTTGGAACATTTTCATGGTACCCTAAAATCGATGCTTCAAGCGTTTGGAGGTTAGCATGGGAGGGACTGGGAGAAAAACCTTCCCCACCTGTTGCTCGCATACAGGGTAGTGCCCCAAGAGTCAACAGGGTTCCTCCCTTCAAACTCTTATATGGGTGTAGGGTGCTTGGGGGATTTAATCCAGGAAGACTGGGAAGGCAAGCACGCCACCCAGGGAACTCCCATAGTGGAGTATGTCCTGAAGTTTAGGGAGACGCTGAAGGAGCTTATGCGGGTGGCCCAGAGCAACCTGTCAGCTGCCCAACAGAAGTCTGGTGTGACCACGGAGCTAGAGCTCGCTTGTACAGTGTCAGTCAGGAAGTCATGATCCTAATTCTGGCCTGGAAGGACAAACTGTAGACTGAGTGGGTGGGACCATATAAGGTGGTCCGACAGGTCAATGACATGAACTGTATTGTAGAACTGCCTGACAGGAGACATACCCATAGGATGTACCATGTCAACATGATGAAGCCATATGCAAATAGGGCTGACGTGGTATTTGCAGTATGTAGTCCTTGGGAGGGGACAGACAAAGAAGACCCCTTACTGGACTTGCTAGAGGAAAGCAAATGGGAGTCCTCTGTGGAGACAATCAGACTGTCACCCCAGTTGACCTCAGAACAGTCCCAGGAAGTGAGGGAGGTTTTAGAGGACTTTGCCCCTTTGTTTATGGCCAAGCCTGGATGAACATCCCTAGCGACACATGATGTAGACACAGGGACATAAGTGCTCATATGGTGGACAGCCTACCAGGTGTCTGAGGCCATCCTAAAGGACATTAGAAGGGAGGTGGAGGAAATGCTGGATTTAGGGGTAATCCAGAAATCCCACAGTCCCTGGGCCTCACCCGTAGTCCTCATTCCCATGCTGGATGGCTCTACTAACTTTTAGGTGGACTATCATGGACTCAGTACAGTCACGAAGTCCGACGCCCACCCAGTACCACAGACAGATGAATTACTGGACAAGCTGAGAGGGGTGATATACCTTACCACAATCAACTTGATGAAAGAGTACTGGCAGGTGGAGTTAACTGCAAGGGCTAGAGAGCGGTCAGCCTTCATCACTCCAATAGGGTTATTTGAGTTCCAAGTAATGCCTTTTGGAATGAAGAATGCCCCTGCCACCTTCCAAATGTTGATCAAGCAGGTGTTACATGGTACTGAAGAGTACACAGTGGTGTATCTGGATGATATTGCCATCTTCAGTACCAGTTGTAAGGAACACCTGTCCCACCTGAAGGAAGTGGTGGGCATGATACAGAGGGCAAGGTTCACTGTCAAGGCTGAAAGTGCCCGGTGGCTATGGTGGAGATGGCATACCTAGGCCATGTAGTGGGGCGGAGACAGCTTCATCCCAATCAAGCAAAGACAGAAGTGATAGAGGCACGGCCCATGACCGAAACCCAGAAGCAGGTTAGGAGCTTCCTAGGGACTGCAGAGTACTATCTAAAGTTTGTATCAAATGACAGTACCCTGGCAGCTCCCCTATCAAGCCTGCTAAAGAAAAGACAGCCCAAAAAGGTAAAGTGGAAGCCAACCTATGAACAAGCTTTCACACAGCTAAAAGAGGCACTGTGTAGTGCCCCTGTGTTGGCAGTCCAGATTACACTAAGCAGTTTGTAGTCCAGACAGATGCCTCAGATGTGGGGATTTGAGCAGTCCATAGTCAGACATCTAATCAAAGAAAAGACCACCCAATCATATACCTGAGCAAAAAGTTACTTCCCCGTGAGCAGGCATATTCCACGGTAGAAAACGAATGCCTTGTGCTGGTATGGGCCCTGAAGAAATTACAGCTGTAGCTATACGGGAGATGATTTGAGGTGCAGACCAGACATAACCCCTTGGTGTGGCTAAATCAGATGGGTAAAATAAATGGTCATCTCTTAAGGTGGAGTACTGCCCTACAGGCCAATGATATGACCATTACACACATAGCAGGATCAGCCAAGGCAAATGCAGATGGCCTATCTCACCAGTTAGACCAGTAACTGAATTTGTGAAAACCTCACCATGCAGTAGGGGGCATGTTCCCACAAATTCAGTCTTGGAGGGAGGCATGTAGTGAGCTAGCCACTGCCAGTCATATATGCAGACATATTTTCTACACTTTTTATGTGATTTTGTGTATGCTATAATTCCACAAGAATGCCAGTGTTAATGAAAGGGTCACAGAGAGAGTGAGACTGGATTCTGCAAATGCTTGACCTTCTCTGTGACCTGAGGGGAAGCTTGCTGGGCAAAAAGCCAAATTACTTCAAGGACTGCTCAACAAGGATATGCCAAAATCCATTTGCCTGTAATAAACTATGCCCTTCAAGGGAGAGGACTATCTTGCAAGAATATTTGACATTCCTCTGTGAGCTGAGAAACAAGCTGATTAGCAGGAAAGCATGAATCCACTTTCAAAGGGTATTTCCCTGGTTAACTAATTGAGGGAAGCAGAGGTAATAAAAATGTTTCAGGAGGTAACCCTTTTCACTTCAAAGCAGGATGCTTGGGAAACCAGGATCTAGGAACTAGCCAGTCTTGACAAGCTGGTGTCAATTGTATTACCAGTAAGACAGTGAGGCATCAAAAGACAGCCCGGAAAAATTTGGTTGTGGGGAAAGCACAAGAGTGACATCTACTGGCCTAAAAGTTATGACCAGACCAGGGATTTTGACTCACAATATAAGTGATGAGCCAGAGTCATTCTCTCTCATTTTCCTTGAGTATTTCATTGTGAACACTCTCCTGACATGCCAGAAGCAAGACTGCTACAGAAAGGACTGAAACCTTTGAAAAAACATTTATCCTTCTGGACTTCAATTCACTACGTACTTAAGGTAGAAATTAGATAAACGTTTATAGTGCATTTGTTTTATGTATATTTTCCACTTTTATCTGTGATATTCTGTGACCAAATGTTCTAAAACTTTTAGTTGTAACTGTGTGATTATTTATGAAGTATTTTAGTAAAAACATTCATTTTTAAGAAACCTGCCAGAGAAATATTTTTCTATTGTGTGTGTGATTGTGGGATGTTCAGTAACAATCTGGGACCAAACTGTTATTGATAAGGGGTGCCACCATAAGCTACCTATCAAATAAGGGTCCTGTAAAGGGAAATCAGGGTAAACATAGTGGAAATACGAAAGTCTCAAGGAAGGGTCTGTGGGGAATTAAAGCCAGTTATTGCATGCCCGGTGGGAGAAGACAAAATCAGGCTTACAAGGTTACTCCAAAGAGATTGTAATGCCTTGTTCTTCCCCCTTTGTGCAACAACCGGTATTATTTGGCCGGTAAATTTGGCTTTTTGCCCAGCAAGCTTCCCCTCAGGTCACAGAGAATCAACTGGTATTATACCCTTATCCAGAGTAAAGAGGGGACCCTGGGACTTCGTGGCAAGTGTTCAGTTGTCAACTCATCGAGCACTATAGGAGAACACGAAGAGGGTATCCCCTGTTTTCCCCCTCCTTGTCATGGATTGCACGTAGGGGTGGGTGCTGTGATCTCAGTGGACCCGACCCTCAAGAGTGGGTTTGTGACACAGTGCATCATCCAAATTCCAAAAATGTGTATTTTCTTCTAATTCTTCCCCAACCCTAGCATTCATACCTCCTAAAATTATGATCAAACCAAGGAGCAATCACACTTGTTATACACAATACTATGTCTCAATTTATTCATTATTTCCATAAATTGACATAGCTGTAGCCCTGGAGTAGCATATATATATATATATATATATGGGGAGATGTTGACGCTGTTCTAAATGAGAAAGAACAGCAATGGATCTATAGACTGGGGGTGACCAGGCACCCAGGCCTGAACCACAAATTTGAACTAAAGCCCATTTTTGAAAAAGAGGCAGAAGTAATGGATCACACAAGTGGTTGTTTACCTCACCTTATGTCCCCCCCGTAACTATACATGAGGTCAGTCTTCTAAAAATAACATCCCACCACCAGTTCATTTAGGGGTTTTTCTCCAGATGCCCTTTTGTAAACGTTAAGACACTGGAACTTTTAGAACATTTGAGAGAAGTAGGCAGAGATGATTTAACATCTAGTTTCACTTCTATGATGTTTTTCTTTATCTAAGTCCATCAGGACTTGAGGAAGAGATATGAATGAATTAAACCTGAACATAAAGTTCAAGATTTGAATATGATTAAAGTTAATGTCACTAAAGGCTGATGTAATGGACACTTACATCTTTTGTTTACTTTTTCAAATAATTCAATTGGACACTGTGATTGGTGAATTAATTAGCTTAACAGTGAAGTGATTGGTTCTCATGTGTAACGATGTCACGGGTGATGAATATATATACCCTGCTTGTATTTGAATTCACTATCTCTGAAGAAGCCTGAAATGTTGGGCAAAATGTAAGCTTTCCTGTAACGTCATGATGCCTCTGAGAGTAAAGAAGCTGAACTAACACCTACTGTGTGAATTGTTTATTTCTAGCTGCTTTTCAATGGGGAGTGCTCTCCACCATTGTTTACCAGTATACTTTAATTGGAGAAGCACCACACTCCCAGTGATCAGCACCACTCTAAATAGCATATATATTCAGCACAACAAAGCATTCATTGAGATCTGATATAATCACAGTGCATAGAAGATCATTACAATCAGTGTTATAGCTATCAATTTTGTCATTTACAACAATCAAATTAATCAGACCTCCAAATGAACGGACATACTTGGTGGTTCTAGTAGCTGGACGCAACCAATTTTGAAATCCTTTAAGCTGGTGGGTATCATTATTTGTAGCCCATGTTTCCTGTAAGGCAACAATATGGTGACCTTTAATAAAATTAACCCAAGTAACATCCTTAATTTTTTGTTGAATACTGGTCCAAACCACTAGCTTAATTCTATTGTTTACTCAGTCATTTCTCTTCAGACCTATCAGCAAGACTTCCTATACTAGAATCAACAATAGCTGAGTCTTCACTCTCATCCTGAGGGCTTTTGTTTAGGTCTTCTATTCCAGCAATGTCTTCAAGTATCACACTGGAATTTACCCTGACACCATGTTGTTTCCTGCATCTGATAAATCTAACTTGTTTGTTAGCAGCATCTCCCTGCAAACTATACTCTCTTGCTACAGGTTTTATGAATGTGTTATTCTTTGGTGTGTTGTAGTACCCTTTTCCCTGTGCTTCACCTAGTCTAGATTTCTTGCTATTGTTATAACTCCTTTTTTATTGTGTTACTTAAATGTATTCTGTGATCTATGAACTCCTTTTCCATTTTAAAGAACAACGCCCTGACACCTGTTTTTGCTAACTATGATACAAACCCATCCTCTTGCACCATCAGCTTTGTATTTGTAAACAAATCTAAAATCCACCTCTTATTTTATTACCCATAATGCCTTTGCATAGATCATAAATAACAATCTTTAATAATAAAATATTTTCATTTTAAGAAGGACTCCCCTTTCTATCCCTTTGTTTTCTTTGTCCCTTGTGTTATCAATCATATTTTTTTCTGTCCTTCCCACTGTTCTCTGTGTTACACTTTTTGCAGCTGGGTATAGTCTTTGTTTCTCTTGTTTCATTAAAATGTACTTTTGTTTTTGCTATTATGTTTGATATATTGTTCATGTACTTGTTTTTTGGTTCTCTTCCCCTGTATCACCTTTCCTGTCTCAGCCTTTTCTTCTTTGCTTGTTCTTTTTTAACCTTCCATTTTGATTGTAGATCCCTTTTTCTCCCTGTCAGCTCTCTGACTAGCTGATCTATTTCCTCTGCATCTTCCTCTGCAACATGTTTTGCTGTTTCTTTTTTTTTTTACTATTATGTATTTTATGTGTTTTTTCCAATTTTCACCCATCCCCAGTCCCGGACATGCATGTGGGCATGTGGAGGCACTTGTGCACTACGTTGTGAGATGCCGTCCCGACTTGCTGCCTCCTCCTGCCTGCACTGCCACCGGACCTCGAAACCAGGGGCAGCAGAACTACGGAGGGGGTGACAACCACCCCAGAAGAGGAGAGTTGCCATTAGGCGCTCGATCCTGCTCCACCCCTTCCCCCATCCTGATACCCCAATGACCCGAGGTTGTTCCTGAACCCAGGTCACTTGCGTGGCACAAGATGTGGTGTCCAGCACCTTAAATCTCAGCACCACCTGTCCAGCATGTTTTTCTGCACTGCTGCTTCTTTAAATCCCTTTAGATTTGTAACCCTTTTCTCCTTTGCTTGTGATTGTACATTTGAATTTATAGTGTCAGTCCTGCCACTATTACTAGATTTCTTACCTTTCATTAGAAAAACATGTTCTCGCAGGAACCCATTACATATTCTAATTTCCTTTTTTTAGTTCATCCAAATCTAACATAATATTCCAACAAACCCTCACTTCTAGCTGTTTGTCTTTATTGTCTGTTTTTCAATGAATCCTTTCAGCACCATACATGGGGAATAACTAGTGGATTTACAAAAGGGAGTGTAGGCTAAATCTTTTTATGTATGGTAAAACGAAATCTTCAAAATCTTTTAAATATTATCTTTGTTTCAAGTTCTTATTACCTGGCATTTTTAATTTGTGATTTCTTTGCTTATAATCTTTTTCTTTACATCAAGTTTGCTATCCAGATCAATAAGTGGAATGCATTTCCCAATTCTGCCATTTTTATTCTCTGTACATAGTGCTTGCCCTTCTTGTAAATCCCTTAAATCTGATAAATTTACCCCAGGTCCCATATCCTCTTCATCCTTAGTTGTCAATTTACTAATCTGATGTAATATAATATCCCCTGCATCTATTGCATTATTACATTTCTCATCACAATCCAATCCTTCTACCTGTCTAATTTTAACTAATAAAAGACTGTCAGTTTTTGCATCCCTAGTTTTAATTGGAGATTATGTCATTTTAGGTTAGTCAGAACTCCCAATTCTTATTATTTCCTTTTCTCTCACCAGGTCTAGCTGACTACCCGGTGATAGAAAATAACTTGCGTTTTTTTTTCTTGCTGCATTTTCCTTTTTGTTTTCTGTTTTTCCCCCTTTGGTAGTTTTTGTTGGTTATTTGTTTTTTGGACTGAAACAATATTGATTTAATTTTAACTTCATTTTTATTCTTATACAGAAAAATGTATACTGAGCTTATCCCTTGTTTCTAGGGCATAAAAAACGTCAATAAAAACTCTTGTTGCAGGATACATTTCCTGCCACACATGGTCACCTAAAACTGTCTTCATCAATCAATCAGAAAGTAAATATAACGTAGCAAGACTGTGGACACAGTGGCGATAAATATCCCAACAATGTCCCTGAGTCAAAGACTCTTGAAGTCAACCAATGACTTGTATAGATCCATGAACAGGTACAAGGAGTCTGCACTCAGCAATAAACTAAACACACACCAGTAATGTACGTTGAAGTCAACCAGCAACATGCACAGCCCCATGAATACCTGAAAACAAAAATGGTAACCATAAAGGAATGTCCCAAGCCCTTCCACTTGCTGTACACATACTCCATCTATTAAACACAGTCATCTTAAGCTGGCAAATCAGAAAAGTAAAGAGCAAACACGTACTGTCCTCAGTAGAGTACTATACTTGGGGCCCCATAGGTACAATGCAGAGGTGAGTGGAAAGCAGAAATATTGCTGGTGCACCACTATTGCACCTCACAGCAGAACTGTTAGAAAATAATGTTGTCTATATAGGAGAAGATAAGGCAGTAATAGTATACTCACTACAGGCATGGTTTTCAGGGATTTATTTAACTCCAAAAATTGATTAGCGTTTTGCTCATAAAAGTGCTAAAACATTGTGAAAATGCATAGCACTTGCCTCACTGTGTTTAACAAACATAACACTTCTAGAAAACCCATATAAATACTTTCTGTACACTTAGCATTGTCCCAAGAAAAAAACTGCTAATCAATTATTTAAAACCCTGGCTTTTAAAATGAACAGGAGGTGCTTCTGCTGAAATGCTATGTGCAGTGTTGGGTTGCCTGGTGTATTTTGTGCCTAATGGCCCAGATATTCAAACTGCACCCAAAAAGTGCACAACAGCAGGAGCAAGCGCAAGTCCACCGCGCTCATGCGCAAGAAGCACAAAATTCAAAAACTGCGCAGGTCAAGATGCGCCTGCTGCACACGACTGAATATCGTGTCACCTGTGCCATAGCACAACCAGGGATGTGCAGTTGCGCAGTCCAGACGTGCCATAGCGCAACCAGAGATGCTCAGTGGAGCAGTCCAGATGTGCCACAGCGCAACCAGGGATGCTCCGTGGAGCAGGGCAGCAGTGCAACAGCACAACCAGAGATGTGCAGGGACAGAATGCAGGGGCCCACCACCCATGCCACAGATGGACAGAGGAGCACACAGCAGAACAGACATTGCCCCCCCCATGCACTGCACAACCGGTGGAGAGCCAGAATAACCACCGGCCCATGGATACCAGCAACAAACCCACAGCCGGGGCATGGTGCCCCAGCACACCCCCTGGCAAATTGTGACCAGCACACAAGGAGGGCCGGCCACCCCATGCCACATGATCCCACCAATGCAGAGCACACCCTGCACCATGATCCCCAGACACCCTGCCCAGGAGCAGCATCCACCGGTGCAGGACACCCCATGCATGCCACCACCCCCACTGTGACAATGCAACCCTGTGCACCACAGAACCATGCAAGGCAGCACCACCATGAACACCCATCAGCAGGTGGCAGCACACAGCGATGCAATGACTGCATACACAGTGCCACCATGCACGTCCCCCCTGAGGTACAGCTGAGAGACTGACCATGCGTCGGCACACGAGGTACCCCACACATGACAGGGCATGCCCTGGACCCCACCACCAGTGGTACAGCACCCTGCACACCCTCCCAAGGACACACCCCGACCCAGCACTGGCCACAACAGCCAGTGCAGACACCCACAGTGGTGCATGGAAGCATGCACCACACAGGATGCAACACAGTGCATGGACAGACACCCACCCATAACCAAGGGCACACCAACACAGGGACACAGTAGTGGGGCAACCAAGCCCCCAGCGTGTGGCCATGGAATCCATGTACACATGGCCAGCACCCCTCCATGGCACAGGAGTGCCAGCCACCCTGCACAGGCACTGTGGAGCTGTACGCCACCAGCATTTGCCCAGAGCACAAGTGACAGACAGTGGTGCACATCCCCTGTGACACACACAAGCAACAGCATGGAGGTGGGACAACAACAGAGGAGGCCACAGTGTCACCCGAGGCAGACATGCACCACACCAGTGACAGGAGGCAACCGGGCATTGTGCCGGGTACAGTGGCTGTCCAGCATGGACAGCCACCACTGACATGCCATCGGACTGTGCAGGTCACAGACATGCAAGGGTGTCAGCTGCACAGGCCATGGATGGTCTGACAGGTGCCCCATGGACACAGAGCATGCACTGTGGACCACTGCACAGAGTCATCCAGTGCACAGGGAACAACACACACACCACAGACAGTGAATGATTGCCATTCCCACACCATACTAGCACATGACTGCACCATCCCTGATGCCATGCACACCACTGCAGCTGAGCACCTACAGCCTGCTGCAAATCAGAGACCACCACAGTAGGCATATCAAAGGAAATGTATTTAAAAACAGCAAACAAAACTATATACAAGTATTTACAAAGGTTTGGGGGGAGGGCCACAAACAAGGTGGGGGTGGGTAAGGGAGAGGGGTGAACAAACGGTAGAGGGAAGGAGGGGTGTGAGGGTGTGTCCAGGGGGATAGGGGAAATCAGGGGCATTGCCAAGCTCAGCGGGAGCCCCACTTCCCACTCCGGCTTCTCCTCCCGTCATGACACCATCTGACACCGAGCCTGTCGATGCATTCCAGTATCTCCAGTGACATCCTGGCAACCTGGAGGATCTTCTGCAGTGCCATCCTGATGTCGTGCAGCTGCCATCCACCTAGGACAAGGGAGCAGAGTCAACAGGTCTGAATGCACAGCCCCATGCAGCCCACCCGCTGTGCATGGCATACGGCCATAGGATATGCCTCTGTGATGGTGTGTGACCACCCACAGTGATTGCGTCCACAAGACCTGCCCACCCAGGTGCACACAGCCATGCAGACCACTGCACATACCCACCGGCCAAGTCCTACACAGCACCACCATGGCTGTTCAGTGACATGGCTATGCGGTGCGAAGGCAGTGGCACAGCCATGTACCCGGTGCACGCATGGACCACCATTGATGCACTCCCAGACATGCAGTGCCACTGGACAGTGCTGACTGTACCAAGTTGCATGCATGGCAGTGGTGTCAATGGATGGTGGCCATGCCCCGCTGCCCACCCTGTTACACAGCATGCAATAGTAATCATAGATGTAAGGCACTCACCATCATCAGGCTGGTCCCTGCGCCTGTCTTGTCTGGCCGCCCTCTTGGCCTGCTGTTCATCACGGTGCAGCCTCCCCTCCCTCACCCGCCAGTGCTCCTCTGGGCCTAGGGTGCAAACATGGAGAGAGGAACATCAGTACAATCCGGTAGCAAAGTCCCCCTGCCCCCGTATGTGAGCAATCCCACACAGCCATACCCATCCTCCCCCACCCGATACCACCACCACCACGGCCAACACTGGACAGCCCCCCATGTGCTGGACACATGCCACCATGATACCCGTATGGACGTTAACAGTGTATGGATGGGGAACTTACCTGGCCATGGCACCGTGCCCCTCCTGGGATGTGCCCGCAGGTGGGCAAGCCTGTCTGGGTCCCAGCGCTGCAGGTCACCATAGTGGTGCCTGCAGTGCTCCGCACTCCTCTCCATGCCTGTGGCCTGCTCCAGAGCCACCGCCACCTCCTCTCACACTGCACTCCTGGCCCTGTCTAGGGGTTCCTCCCCAAATAGGGCAGCGGCATGGGGCTCCACTAACTGGACCAGATTGACCAGTTCCAGTTGGCTCCAGATGGGTGCCCTTCTCCGTGCCATCTTGTACAGTTTTGGTGTCAAAATGGTGCTCTGTAGTGCATGTTCGCCACGTGCGGATTCTGCGCAGTACTGCGCTGTCATTCCCCATCGCATTGTCACTGAACAGCATGATAGAGGTGCATCCATGCAGACGCTTGGTGCCTAGGGGGCAAAGGTCGGCACAGGGTCAGGGGTCTCTTGCACACGGACCGCCACAGCGCGATTGGTACTCACTGCGTGTAGCACGGTAGGGCGGCTGTGTGCCACTTCCTGTAGCGGCCTACGGTGCCCCAGTGCCAGAGCACCATACATGTGAATGGCACAGTAGCACCACTGGCACAATGGTGGCCATGCCCTGCATTGCCTCCCGCACACAGCACATCAGCAGCGTGGCAGGCATCGGCATCAGTACCTTGGGCATGCACCATTCGGTGTCCACTGCGCTTGTCACAGAAATGCGCCCTTGCCTGAGCACATTAAACACAATTGCGCAAAGTGCAACAGCGCGATATTCAGCCAGCATATGCAAAGCAGTTAACCAGCCATTCAATGGTGCAGATACTGCATTAGCATCCACTTAAAATTGCGCCTCGCCTCATTTGCATGCGTTGCGCTATAAAAATGCGACATTGAGCTGCAGTGGCCATAGTCTGTTATTGCAGTCTATTGTGGTGAGTTGCATGCTGTTTGGGAGTGTGGACTGTGGTGTGTGGGACATGCATGGGACTGCACAGTCACAGGTAACACCTGTCATTCCCACAGGATGAAGGATAAGTGATCATGAGGTGGAGGAAGAGGAACAGAGACGTGAGAGGAAGAGGAGGCCTAACTTCACCAAGGCAGAAACAGATGCCCTGTTTGAGCCTACCTCGACCAGCAGCCACTGCTCAGTGGACAGCGGGGAACACCACAGGCCCATGCTGCTGCATGGGAAGAGGTGGAGCGTGCCATCAACCTGCATGGCAGCCAACAGCGGTCTGTGCAGGAGTGCAAAAAGAAGATGGGCATGGACAGGCAGAGGATTAAGGACAAGGTGGCTGCCATCAGGGCAGCATGGGCTGCAACCGGTGGGGGACAGCCGGCCGTGCAATGCCTGACCCCACAAGAAGAGCGGGTTGCTGGCAGCATGCAGCGTTGTGCCATCGAGGGTGTTCCAGGTGGTGAATTCCAGACGGGCGGTAGCCTGTCACTGCATGATAGGTCCTGGTCTGTCAATGGGGGGGAGACAGGGTAGGGCAGATACGTTAATGCTACTGTGTTCCCTTACAGCTCCTGAGCATCAACATGGGTCAGCGGTGGTGGGCTTGTCAACTGAGGGCAATACCATGGACACAGAGGAGGGCCCGTCCACCTCCACAGGTGTCCGAGGGTCAGGGCGACAGTGGGCCCACCTGGCTGTCCGGACTGATGTTGGTGGAGCAGGTGCGGAGGAGGCCCTGCCCATGTCCCAGCGTGCCAGCGTCCATGGATGCCAGCATGCTGAGACTCGGGCTGGTGCCAGATCCATCACTGATGATGATGGAGCTCAGTTCATGGACAGTGGTACGTGTGGGCCGCAGGATGGCCACACAGCAGGTGACATCACGGGCATGGCCATGGGTGGTGCCACCGTGGAGGCCTGAGTGACATCACAGTCCCAGCCTGTGCCTGTCTGCACCAGTGGGGCAGCACTGGTGTGTGTCCAGGACAGTGGGGCTGTTGTGGCCACTGTGGTGGCACCGTTGAGCCCTGGAGAGTGGCAGCCAGAGGGGCAGTGTCAGCAGTCAGCCAATGGCCTTGGGGGTACAGTGTCAGGGGGCAGTATCAGTGCACCACCTGGGAACATGCCCAGGCCTGGCCCTGGTATGCAGCACCCACCCTCAAGGGGTGCTGCCCATTAGGGCCACGAACACCGTGAGGGACAGCATGCTGATTAGGCAGATGACCTCTTAGAAGAGCACACCCGTATACTCCAAGAATCAGTCGATCAGCAGTTGCGGCTTGTGACGGCGGTGGATGCACTCAGTGCGACTCAGCGCCAGGCAGAGGAGTGGCGCAGCAGGGACACCGGTCTGCTCCTGGCAGGGATAGACCGGATGCGGGAGGATGTGACCGCTGCCATTGACAGGCTGACACAGACGATCACAGCTGCCATGGCCACAGTGGGCACACAGTTATTTGTCCATGCGTCACAGACACCGTGCAGTGCAATGTCTACCCCCCCATTCCCGGCATCATGCGACACCCTCCTTGTTGACACTGGGTTCAGCTGTGGGCATCCCGAGCACGCCTGGCGCAGGCATGTTCAGTGTGTTGCAGACCCCTATGTGAGCACAGTTGCGTTCACGCAGTGGAACCCCTGGGGGACCGTTGGTGCCACCCCATAAGGCCATTGGTCAGCCTGTCACTGCTAGCAGGTCTTGGCAGGGCCGCCCATGCAACCGTGGTGGCCGTGGCACTGTGGCGCATGACTGACCAGTCTCCCACCATGGCTACTGTCTGATGCTGCCCTGTGTGCATTGTGTTGTTCAATGTGCAATGCACGGGTGGGGTACCCAGCCCTGCACACACACACGCGTTCCATCTGCACACCCTCCCGGCTGCTGTCCGCTGTGGCGTGTGCATGATGATGCCTGCATTGCGCTGTCCACCACTGTGCAATGGTGCCCAGCATCTGACACATGCACGTGACAGGCACTAGGCATTGTGGTCTGTGGATGTGTGTGTGGCTAGGGGTGGCGGTTGAGGTCAGCGTGCCTCCTACCCTTTGTGCATGTCTTGTGGGGTGTGTGTGTGTGAGAGTGTGTGTGTGTGTGTGTGTGTGTGTGTGTGTGTGTGTGAGACCGTGTGCCGTGTTAGACCTTGCCCATCCCTGATGGTGTGTGCGGTTCCATGCTCGGCCAATTCCCTTAACGACATGCACCCCTGGGGTTTGTCCATGTGTGTATGTGGGTTGTACCCTTGCCACTGGTGGTTGCACATGGCCCCATGACTTACCTGGGTTGGTTGAAGTACTCTTCTGTGATGGTGTCCCAGTGCAGCTGTGCCATCCGGATCAGTCGGGGGTCCCTTCGACCAAGGGGGGGGCTGCTCATCACCATCTTCACCAGCATCCTCATCATCCCCATTGCTGTCCCCCTCTTCGACCTGTACGGCTATCCCACAGTCATTGGCCATGTTGTGTAGGATGCAACAGGCCAGGAATAGCCCGCAGGCCTTTGAGGGGCTGTACTGTAGGGCACCGCCAGACGTGTCCAGGCAACGGAAACGCGCCTTCAGCATCCCGAACACCCGCTCAATGACATTGCGTGTGGTGGCATGTGCCTCATTGTAGCATTGCTGCGATGGGGTCGCGGGCCTTCGGTATGGTGTGAGCAGCCAGGGACAGAGTAGGTATCCACTGTCACCTGTGTGTAGAGGGTGGACATTAGTTTGGTGATCAGTGTCACCCTGCCATGGGCCATCTAGGCCAGTAACCATGTCACCTCTAACTATGCCCCTCCCAAGCTCCATGTCTTTCTGCGCGATTTGCATACTCACCCACTAGGTGGCCAGTGGGGATGTCCCCACTCTCGAACCTGTGGCACAATGCGGACTGGTGCCTGATGAAGGCATCATGTGCTCCCCCAGGGTGCGTGGCACAGACATTGATTATGCGCCCTCTGGCATCGCACACCACCTGGCAGTTGATGCTTGCATACCAATTCCAATTCACGTATGCGGCACCTTCGGGGCCAAGTGGCCACATGGGTGCAGTCTATTGCCCCGAGCATGCCAGGCATATGTGCTACCCTGTGGAACTCCTGTATGTTTGCTGTGCACTCCGCCGGTGTGCTGGGGAAATGGATGTACTCCACAGCACGTGGCAGCAGTGCGCTGAGGAAATGGGTGAGAAGGCGTGATGCGGCCAACTGGGTTATGCCTGTCATGTCCCCTGTTGGTCTCTGGAAGGTACCCGTGGTGAGCAGACACATGACAGCTGTCACTTTGGTCTCCACTGACAGAGCATGGCTCCGTCGTGTGGGTGCCTGCATCACATCACAGCACAGCTCACAAAGCCACCTCAGGATCGCTCAGTTCAGGCAGTACCGGCCCACGATCTCAGTATCAGTGTACAGCTCGAAGCTGGTGTGGGCTCAGTACTGCCTGTTGGGGGCATACTGCCGATGGGCCCTTCCACGGCCGCGCCTCCCTGCTGCCTGCCTTCTCACCCCTCCCATAACGGTCTCCATCTGGATGGTGGCACTGGCCATGTCCCTGGCTTGTGTTACCCCCCCCGGCAACTGTTTTACTGTTACCCCAATTGTCCTTGCTGCTATTCCCCGTGCACTGGGAACACCTCCCTGTAGTGGCTGTACTGTCCACTGTCTGTGCCCTCAGTGCTGTGTGGCACTTCCAAATGTTGTCCTGTACTGTGGCACAGGCTCCCCACACCTTCCCTGTTCCTGGTGGTTCCAGGTGCTCTGTCTTGCTCCTGTCCTGTCCTGCTCACAGTTTCTGTGTGCCTGTGTGGCTGCCTGCAGTTCACCAACATGTGGCATCCCTGTAGCGTTCTTGCGCCTCTCTCTTGTTCCTTTTTATTTTGGATCATTTCCGCTATCGCACAAATTCCGTTTGCTCCCCTATTGTGCATGGCGCATGTTGTTGAATATCGCACTGCGCCATTTATGCATGGTCCCTCCCCCTTCAATTGCACACGCATTCATTACCATTGCGCTCTTGCGCATTGTGATTTGGGGGGCGCATCTGCCTCCCGCTGAATATCGCAAAATGGTGCATTTTCGGACTTGTGCTGGCGCATCCCTGTTGCACATGGTGTAACCCTTTTGAATATCTGGTCCAATGAGTCTCCGGGTCATGTGACCATGGCCATCTTGCCTTCACCAGCTGCTGTCAATAGCATCCAAGACGCCTTTGGAAGACAAAAAACATAACAGAGTAATAATGCTAATGAAATTAACAGCAACTTCTACCCTGCATCCACACATTCAGCACCATAATCAAATCAGAAATGTAAGCCCCCACTCAAGGTCGTAAAATAATACCTTTGGATGTGTGACCACAGAACTAATTCTCCTTAACAATATAAAACATGCAGAGCAGTTAAACTATCCATGGAACAATCAAAATCTGGGAAAACACTCTAAGTAAATATGAAGTGTAGCAACACTGTTACTCCCAAATTCAGTCTGCACTATCAGAGTCACATGCAGACAGCTGGCCAACAAAGTTATCTTTGATTTTGATAAGCTTTTTACTTGCCTCATCCAGATCAATAAAAGTAAAGGCTTTTCCAACATACACTACCCAACATCTTGCAGCTAGCTGTAGGGTGTGTGATACACTGAGTCCTTTCAGGGCAGCTCATACTGCATCAAAAGACTTTCAGCATTGCTGAGTTGAGTAGCTCAGGTCCGGGAAAATTAAGAACCTAGCTTCATCAGGTAGCTGAAGCTGTTCCTTGCTTTTAGAGGCAAATAAGACTTGGTCTCTAACATGCAGTTATTGCAAGTATCATCCTGGGAAGCTCTGTATTTATAGGTCGGTGCAATGGAGTGATCCTATAGACCGTAAAAAGCAGCCCTTCAAGGGATAATCCCAGTGCATTGTTAAAGGGGTTCACTAGGACAGCGACTCTGTCTGAGCCCTCTAACCCCTCCAGAATGCCCAAGATGAATTAGCTGGCCATGCAGTCTCCATTTTCCAGAAGCTCAAGCCGCAAGTGTGAAATCTGGTTTTCTTACGTGAGACCAGCAATGGCCATTGCCAATTTGTTTGCTGAGTTTGTGGTTTGTTGGGCTTCAGAAGTTATTTGATCTATCTTCATTTCTAATAAAGTTACTTTGGCAGTAAAGCTATCAATTTTCTTATTGATGAAGCCCTGCAGCTCTTTGATGGCCTTCAGGACCTCATTCAGTGTCAGATCTCCAGCTGCGAGGCAGCCTGGCACTCCTTCCTCAGGCGGCTTCGATCACTTACCTCGGTCATCCTCCTGTTGTGCCACTTGTTTCAGCTTCAGCATCTCTGACATTGTTCAGATTTCTGCTACTAGTACTACAGCAAACTGTACTGGCTATAAAGATCAATAAAGATCTTTTCAATAAAGAAGTTGTAGGGTTTTTTTTGCATCATTTTATTGAATTTTAAAAATACTCACCAAAGACATACAAACAGAAATACATAATCCATACAGATTACAGAATTCATTTAACTATATACAAACAAACAAAAAGGGTCCAGTTCATATCACATAACACTCAATTTCTATTTAAACTACCCATATATCATATTTCATTTCCATACATGAAAGATTGGTATCTTTGTCATGAGATCTTCCCAAATCAGGTGGCCTCAAGAGTGACCACATCCTCACAGGATTCTCCCACCATCCAACGCTCCACCTATCCATCTTACTTCATTCACTCCATTCCCCCCTTCTGGATTGGTACGCATCCAGGATGGTGACACTATTACAGCGAAAATGTCAATGGCAAAAACATTGACGTTCTCACTGTAATAGACCTCCAAAGACCCTGGCACTCTCTCTCCTGGTCCTGCACCCCCCCCCCCAATCCAACGCCGACTCGGAGTTAGAATACTAGAGATTGGAGGGTTTGAGGGGCAAAGCCCCCTGATTAAAAAACAGCCGGGGTCTCAAGTCAGATTTATGTCAACTTCAAGTTGTGGTCAACATAAATTCATTGTTGTGATGGCGGTCGACAACTTAGTTGTCTAACCAGCATCGTAGAGCCCTCAGGACCAACCTTCACATAAGATCTGATTTTCACCCACTGACAGTGGGGACAGGAAGGGCTGCCAAGTGCTATAAAAAAGTTCACATCTCCCTCTCAAAACATAAGTGAGTCTTTCCATAGCCAGGGCCTGTAGGGTCAAGGTCTTCCAATGCTGCTTCATGGGGGATACCCCTGAAACCCATGTGTTCAATATATAGCATCTAGCTAATATAAGCAGTACCCGTGCCCATCTCGGCAGGGTGCTCCACCCCTCCTCCCCTAGGTCTTCCACCCCAAATAGGAAGAGCAGTGGTGACACCGGTATCCCCCTCCCAATTAACTTCCCCATTTCACTTGCAGTCTCCCACCAAAAGGCTGATAGGGTCAGACAGGACCAGAAGTAATGGTAGCAAGAGTCCAAATCTCCGTTACATCTTGCGCATATTGGTGAGAATGTGGGGTTAAATTTGTGAACTATAAGTGGAGGGCAATACAACCGATGTATGAATTTATAGTATGATTCTTTATACTTATTACATATCAGGATCCCCATATGAAGTTTTTGTATTATCCTCCAGTTGTTCTCAGAGATTTCTATCTCCATATCTGTCTTTCATTGAGCTTTAATTTTCCCTGTAGTGCCTGGGAGATATTGCCCCCCCCTCGGGGTTTCTCTGTGAATGATACACCTGGGGTCCCTGTGGGATGCAAAAAACAACTGTTCCACTGATGCTAAAGGGGTGGGGGTCCACCTGGTCTCTGCCCAGCCCTCTGCAATATGCTCTGACTTGTAAAAATCTGAAAAAGTGTGATTGGCCTAGCCCTGTTCTCTCTTGTATTTCTGCAAATGAGCAGAGGCCTTCTTTTGTGTGTGGGTCCCCCAAGCGGTGAACTCCTTTCTCCTCCCATTCCCTGAAACCTACATCTGCCACCCCTGGCAAGAAGAAGGGGTTCCCTGAGATCGGAAGTAACAATGTCTTTTCTTGACCCATTTTTCTGGATCTACCTATGTGCTCCCAGGTATCCAGGACTGTAATAATCAGGAGGTTGTTCTTACCTACATTAAGATATGCCCTCCGTCCCCTTTTCACCAGATAGGCCAAAAGTCTTCCCAGGCAATCTCTTTCTTCCAGGTCTATCCAGCCTGCCTCCTTAGGGCGGTTAACCCGATACTGGATGTAATGATATTGAATGGCTACAAAATAAGTTTTCAGATCCGGGAAATTTACCCCACCATTCTCCACAGTCCCCTTAAGGCATGCAAGGTCTACCCTTGGGCATTTCCCCGCCAGATGAATACTGAAAAGGCTCTCTCTAATTTTTTAATATCAGCCCTTGTGAGCCCACGTGTACAATCTGCATCACGTAAAGGATTTGTGGTAAAATATTCATTTTTCTTAAAGGAGAAGTCTTTCTTCATTTCTGTTGTTGTGTTACTTACTGTGAGCCAGTCGTGTAGTCATTATCCTGTCCCTATCTCCAGACCATGTTTTCCATCAGATTCATGCATTTTAAACATATTTTTTAAGTAAAAACAGTTTACTGTTTGTTTATCCTCTATTTTGAGCACCTGCACTTCTTCCGATGCCGTCATCACTGCAACAGCTGAGATGGGGTGTCACGGTGAATGTGGACCCACATGCAACACATGCTTTGAATTTTAGTTCCCCTCCAGAATGGGGAAGCTGTTTACTGACACGCACATGCAGTAGCATGTGATCGTGAGGCTATAGACCACTGTGGTGCAAAGCATTTTGTTTCCTTCTGTTTATAAGAGCTAACAGTTTGAATGCATAATAAAAAAAGATGCTGATTAGAAAGAAATAGTGTCTTGTTCATTTATTAAAATTGATTTTAACAAACACAAATTGTTTCCAGTTTTTTTATTCAAGCACTCTCATTGCATACACATTATGCGCTGTAACACTGATGTTTTATTTTATGGTATCTACCTCCTGCTATTGGCTATATGTATTTCAACAATGTTATTTCATTGGCTACCTATACATTATTATTTGTTCACTCCAAAACATATTTCTCCCTCCCAAATGCACCAGATTAATACATATCTTTGCATACTTTACTGACTGCTCTCAGCTTCAGCAGTGGTAGAATTTATTGAGTGCAGGTATATGTAGTGTAATTAGTTTTGGTTTTTTATATTATTTTGTTTAACTTTGAGTAAGAACATGGTTCGTTGCATGGTACCTTGGTGCAATAACATGACTGGACGAACTGTTGGTATTTTATATAAATCATTTCCTAGAAATGACAAGAGTCTGGCATCCCAGTGGTTTCATAATATCCGTCGGAAGGATTTGAGTTTAAAGCATACAAAGTGGTCCCGAAACCACATAGTGTGCTCCATCCACTTTGAAGAGGACTGCTTTGAAACCGAATCCACATTAAAGGTACAAGTGTATGGGCATGAGTCATGTCACTTTATCAGGGACAAGGCAGTTCCCACTCTGATTCTTAACACACAGAAGAAACCAAAAGAGAGTTGCATACTGTGCGTCGCTTGCAGCACAAGGAGCATGATCAGGTATTCACCTCATTTAATATTGTTTTCTTAAGCTGTAACTTTCAGTAATGCTAGCGTTATGGATATTGTACATATTGTTGCTTAGCTTAATGTTTATTGGTTTTAGATCCCAGCACCATTATTTGAAGGGTGACATTTCCATACAGTATGTTGATGCTGCTGGACAACCCTCCCCATCTTAATCCTCTGCCCCTCCCCCAAAAGAAATAGCCGTACCTCCGATTTCCATACTTGTGCAACTTTCATTTGTAACAGTGCTGCAGCATCCCGCTTTAATACAGTGGTGGTTTACATTTTTCTCCTCTTGTGAGACATAAGCAATAATGCACTATGGGGTATACGTTATACAATAGTAGCACATGGCCAGGGGGCGTAGTGAGGCATGATGCTGCTTTTCTTGTGCATTGAGTCCCCTAGCCATGTGTTACAAGTTGAGTAACGCATCTCCCCATAGTGGCTTATTGAGTACTCAGTAATGCAAATTGGCAAACTATAGGGGAAACCATCTGTATAACTGTGGAGTCGGTAAACAAAACAAAAAAGCCAGTTGGCCTTATAACTTGATAGAGGTAAACAACACAATAAGGTCAACCGTCATTATAAAGGTTCAGGGGAAAACAATACAATAAGGTGTGCCCCCCCCCCATGTGACGCTGAAGTTGATTAGGCTAGGGGGCATACGTTATCATGATGCCGCAGGTCTAGTGCGTTCAGTCCATACTGGCACCCAAATGTGGGAGCGGTAAGTAAAAGTATATGGAGACCATCCATAGAAATGTGGAGTGGATAAACAAAATGAAAATTCTACTTGACCATATAAACAGGCGAGGTAAACAAAACAATAAGGGAAACAGTCCACATAAAGCTGCAGATGAGAACAATACAATAAGGTATCCCCCCCTCCTCAAATGTAAAGATGAAATGGGTTAAACAAAATAATGACACATGCACTTTGATGTCTGTAAGCAGCAAGAGACAATACAGTGCATGTAACACAGCTATAGTGCACGGCTAGGGGCCACACAGAGTCACGAGGCTGCATGTTGAGTGCATTCAGTCCCCTAGCCATGTGTCACAAGTGACTAACTCACATTAAGGGATCCGGTAGTGTTCAAACACAGGTTTCCAGGTTTGCATCTCACTGCCATTAACCACCATGCATACTGTCACCCCAATGTGGGAGGGGTAAGTAAAACTATCAGGGAAACCATCCATATAACTGTAGAGTACGTAAACAAAAAGTCCACTTGACCATATATCTGTGGAGAGGTAAACAACACAACAAGGTCAATCATCCTTATAAAAGTGCAGGTGAAAACAATACAATCAGGTGCCCCCCCATTTGAAGTTGAAGTTTGTTAAACAAAATAATGGAACATGCACTGTGATTTATGTAAGCAGCAACACACAACGTGGTGTGCATTACACAGCTGTAATGCACGGCTAGGGGCCGTACTGAGTAATGCGGCTACATGTTGAGTGCATTCAGTCACCTAGCCATGTGTTACAAGTGAGTCATGCACAAAACATATACAGGGTGGTGGGTAAACTGAATGATAATTGAAAAACCACCATAGAACTGTGATGTGGTATAAACCGATCAATAAGTCAAACACCAGTATAAAGGTAAAATGACCTGATAATAAGTGCTTTCCCACCCCCATGTCAAGATGGTCTGTGGTTAACAAAATATCTTACTATGTGGTGTGAAAATCATGTTACCTATTTTGTCAAAACACATGACATGACTGTGGGTATTTCAGGCAATAACCCATGGCTGACAATGTAATTTATAAAACACGGAAAGAAATGTAAAATTTATATAATTAATGACTTCCTCTTTTTCTCATAAGGAAACCGTGGTGTAATTTGCCATTATAAAGGAGTGTTTATAACGGCAAACACGCGCAGCAAAGTTTCCACCACTCTGAGCATGCGCCTGCTCGAACTCCTCAATCGCGGTCTCCTTCCCCAATGTGAAGAGAAACTGCCACGGACACTCTCGGCAGTAAGTAAAATAAAATTAAGCTAAATGTACCACATGACTACCAGATCGATCCTCCCTCACAATACTGGGGAAAAAAACATTTTAGATAAGAGAAAGCCGATCGCTCTCGGGGTTTATGTGGCATCAAACCCCTCGGGTGTGTGTAAATTATCGTTACACACCCAGACCCATACTTTATTCTCTATGTTACACATGGGTCCATTGTCTACTCGAAATAAGGCATTCCATGGTGTGGGTTATTTAAGCAATATACCTCGAGATGGTGTGGGTGATGCCAGGATTTATACACTTGGTGTTGTTTTCTCACAAGGCGCAGTTCTGGTTTCTGACCATCTTCATATCCTATGGTTAGCACCATCCCTAATCACTGGACAGCATTGTTCCATGCCATGGTCCAACTGTTGCTTGCCCCCTTATTCCACCAATTAAAAACATACAATTTTCTTTTGGAGTAATGCTTATAACAGCAATAAATCAGTGACACTGGATAGATTAACTGTTAATCCTACCCATGGTGCAACATGGCACTCTGCTGTGCCCTGTGCAATATTTCATCACAAGGTGAATAGAACCCTTGCTGCCTGACAAAGAAACAGTATTATAAAATGGTCTAAATACAAAAAAATACTGGTATGCTAGCCCACTCACCCAAAAAAATTCAAAAAGATAACTCTTTCAACAAAACTTGTTTATTTTTCACCATTAACAACCAGTTTATCATTTTCTGCATTTCAGGACTTATCCCTTCATCAGGACAACTGGTTATTCTTGAAGAGAAAAGAAAATAAATTCAAATATTTTCCAATAACAAATTCTTTATAAAAATAATAATGGACTAAATAATGTGTTGTACTAGGAAGTGGTGGGAGTCGAACAACTATACATTGGATAGAAGAATTGTTGATGATAAAGAATGAATTTATTATATGTAAGGGCCTTTATTATTTATTATTTAGTCCATTATTATTTACTTTTAAATGGTTTTTAATATTTTTATAAAGAATTTGTTAATGGAAAATTTTTTTATTTTATTTTCTCTTCAAGAATAACCAGTTGTCCTGATGAAGGGGTAAGTCCCGAAACATAGAAAATGATAAACTGGATATTAATGGTGAAAAATTAACAACTTTTGTTGAAAAAGTTATCTTTTTGAATTTTTTTGGGGTGTGAGTGGGCTAGCATACCAGTATTTTTTTGTACTTAGATTATTAGCATAAGCTTATACTGGGCATTGACCTCTCCCCTAAGAATACAATACTAATTCAAAATTTTCTTTATTCTGAGGATTGGCTGTACTGGAAATACTTGAGTATTATAAAATGGCCAAATGATTTCAAGCAATCTGATTGGGTTAGAATGATGTAATGCACTGAAAGCAATAGTAACCCCATTTATTGTAAACAGACCCATGTTAGGTAAGCAATAAGACATGACGGTGTGTGCATTACACAGTTGTAATAGAGGGCTATGTAGCGTATTGTGGCATGAGGCCACAGGCTGAGTCCCTCCACTCACCAAGCCGTGCATTATAACATCCCCCTAGTGTCTTACAGCACTTATAAAATGTGTATTTGTATTGTGAATGTGGTTTCTAGATGTATCTGTGCATTACACAGTTCTAACGCATGGCTAACAACAAATCAGATTTCTTGAAATCATATGCCCATTTTATAACTCCCTCATTTATAAATCCCTCTGAGGATATGTGTAACATAGTTGTAATGCATGGCTCATGTACTGGATGCAATCTGCCTACGCCCTTGTGCCACACTATGCACTCTTATTGGTGCATTACAACTGTATAACGTACACTACTTTGTGTCTTACTTCTCGGATGTTGTAGCCTGCAGATCACAGTACAGCATAGTGACATGACAAAAATCCCACAGTCATTGTTCCATGTTTCAGTGCTTTTCATAGTATGTATTTATAGGTATGACTTGTAAGAACTGTAACAGACATAACTCAACATTCATGTAATATTTCATTTATTGTATTGTGACAGGTTCTACGGTCACTTATTGAACATAAAGAAACAATATACAATGATGGACTTCAAGTGACAGAAATAGATGCAGACATTGAAGTCAATCAAGTTCAGAACATTTGAACCCTGAATCTGCCATGGTGCAGGAAATACCTGGAACTGCATGTCAAACAGACATGGACTATATGAGATGTTATTAGCATATGATACTGCCCAGTGATTCACAGTTAGTGGCATGTGATTACACATACATATGTAAGGAGAAGGTAAAATAATACTGACTGTTTTAGTTTCAATCTGCAGTGCAGGACAGTGCTGTAATATTTAAATTATTCTTTGTTATTATGATATCAATTGCATCCTACCTCCTTCCTTGTATGATCCCCCTATTTTCTCCTTTAGCATCTGTGTTGTGGTTGTGGTTAGTATTCAGGGCAGTTTTTTTACACGCTGTACCCAAATAAGGATGGGCATCATTACTTGCTTTGCTCAGCTTCATTTGGGTAACATCACCAATTATATAACATGGGGTTTGGGAAAGGGAGGGAAGTGACTGGTGGAATGCCATTAGATGACAGTGCATTAATGCACCCTTATCGGCACAGTTAGGGTGAGGGTGTCCAAGGGAGATCCATGTGGAGACCTGCACCTGTTGTGTTGTGGGAAAATAATTATGCAAAGGCAGCTATTTGCAATCCTTGCTAAAACAGTCCCACTGCCTTTGCCAGATTATTGTCCCCCACACAAGAACTGCCAGTGTGGTGTAATCGCAGGAAGGGATATTTCAGTTATCTTTCCTACCCACCTGCACCTCGGACCAATGGTACCGCACAGTCACTGGTGAGAGGGAGTGCTCCTGACAGAGAGAGAGAAGAGACAGTCCTGTGTATGTATGTGTGTGTCTCCCTCTCTGTCTCTGACTCACTGTCTGAGTGCCCACATGTAGCTCTTTGTGATCCGGGTGCAGAGAATACTGACTGGGGAGAAGGAGTGCATAACACAAGTGGATCAGGTGAGGGAGTGCAGAATGCAGCAGTTAATGTTCAGTCGGGGAGCAAGCGACAGCAAAAGTGAGGAGCAGGCATCATGATAAGTAAGAGTGCTCACACATAGCAAAGGGTAAAGGGGGACCATGTGCTCCCTTGCTGTCTCGCAGGGCTACGTTGTGTGTGTGGATTCCACTCCAAGCCCCCACCATGTGCAATGTCAGTCTAAGAAAGTTCCAGCAGACTGACAGGGAAGCTGCTGGCAGGCTGTACATGCCCGGTCATTACTGTGCAGGCAGCATAGATTTGACATTCACCTATTGTCGCTTGTGTGTTCCGCAGTCCAGGTTTGTCTATAGCACCCACCATCCACCTGATCTCCTACTTTACCCCGTACCTACCAGCGATAGCCCAGTAACAGCTCTGGTGAGTCCTGCTGTGCCGGGTTCAGCTAGTGCTGCTGTCTCAATGCCACGGTTAGTTTTCCCCATAGTGACCAGTGATCCCCCAATGACAGCTCATGTGTTTTACGGTGTGTTCCTGGCAAACCCTCCCCCCACCCCCAAAACGATGAGCAAGAAGTCACCATAAGTTACAGGGAGAGTACCTCAAGGGGTGAGTGAGACACACACATGGCTCAGTACCTAGGGCTACTTTTTTTATATATGTATGGGGGGGGTATCTTTACATGTAGTATGAGGTGTCTGAGTTCCTACCTCAGGAAGTGGTGGATATGAATACAGTGCAGGGCTTCAAACAGGAATGGGATAGGCATAAGGAAGCAATACAGATGAGTATGAATAGATAGGCTATTGACAGAGCAAAGGCCGATGGCACATTCATAAGGTAGAAAAAGAAATGGAGCCGGCCCGGTGGCGCTGAAGGTTGAGGCACTGGACGCCACACCTCGTGCCACGCCAGCGACCTGGGTTCGGGGACGAGCCCGGCTGCTGGGGGTCGGCAGGGAGGGAGTAGGATTGAGCATCCGAAGGACAGCTCTCCTCTCCTTGGGGGGGATCTAGGGGCATCCCGGTGCAGTGGGGACCCCCGGCGGAGACCGGAGGTACTACTGCTGCTGGGAGCACAAAGCACAGAGCCAGAGGCTGATGCTTGGCCAGAACGTGGGCGGACGCATGCACGCTAATGGCCAGTGGCGTCACTGCATGCCTGCCGGCTCAGGGGAAGGAAAAACGGAAAACTGGGGCACTAGTCATGGCGGCATGATGGCCGTCTCCCATAGAGGACTCTCTCAGCGCCCAAGGGTGCGCGGCAGTACCGGATCCTGACTGGGGTGGGTTGAGCTCCAGAGGGAGTGCTCCCCACCACCCCGCCATGGGGGGCAAGCCTCGGGGGTCGCTGCGAGGCCCGAATGTGGACGCCGGAGGTAGCCCAAGGAGATGGTGGCCGGATGAACCTGGGGAGATGCCAGACATGGGAAAAGGTAAAGCAGACTGGTGGCCCCTGGGGGATAAAGAAATAGGAAAAAAAAAGGAAAAAGAAATGGGCAGACTGGATGGGCCTTGTGGTCCTTATTTGCCGTCAACTTCTATGTTTCTGTGTTTCTATGTTATGGCACTAGAGATTTCACAGATCATATTAGTTGTGCATCTGTGACATTTATGTGTGCATAACAGCAATGCAAGATGAATTTTTTATCAGGGAATACTTTGCAAGGTGGCAGGATACATTACCTTTGTGGCTGTTTAAACAACCAAAAAATAAAAATTTTTATAATTTTTTGTTGTTTAAACATAAGACATGTTATAAGTACAATAATCCACTCCAGAGTGTACTGTTATTGGGGATTAACGCACACCTGTGTGTTGTGAGGACACTTGGCCTGCGCCTTCATGTGTCACAATGTATCCAGTTGTGCATTAATACACAATAATAGCACACTCTGGAGTGGGTTATTGGTTACTTATTATACCCAATGTAGTAACCTAACATTGTGACATGTATACATAACAGCTGCTAATACTGGTGACAATCTCAGACCCATTTTTACACAGCGCACTACTGTTATTATATATAATGACAGAATAGGAGTAACACACAATGAGACTTTTGAGGATCAGTTATTAGACAAGTCTAGTGGTAGTTTGCAATTTGAAACATAATTATTGTTCAAACTTCTCAGCACTGTAACACATGACTTCCCTATAATTTTAGTGGTCATTCAAAAACTGTGTTGGTCATGCCGAATTGTATGCATGGTAGTGTGCCATTGAAAACATTTCCATAATGCCTGTTTGGGAATTTATTTTTTGAGCCACTAAATACAGTTTTTAATAAATTGTCATTGTTTTCACTATAAACTTTACATAAAAATAGGTTCATTGTCATAATGAACGGCAACATGCAAGTATGAGTACTTGGTTTAGTTGTATAACAGTGTTGTTATTATACACATTTCATTGACTGTTGTCATATCAGTGTTTTTTATTCATTTCTGTACAGAAAACCAGTAACAACATTGAATGTGGATTGCTGGCCGAATCAGTTGAAGATGATTTTGCTATGTAACGTCCAGGATCTTCTGGTTTGCAATGGCAATCACTCCAAGCACGAGTTACTGGCTCCATTAACTAAAGTACAATGTCTGACGTTTTGTGTACATAATTGAATGATGTAACAATGCAGAAAACCAGTAAGATAATTTCCTCACTAATTGACAATATATTAATATGTGTGGCACTAGTCATATAAATGTCCACGGTCATATGGGTCTAATTTACACAGAATGGCCTATATATTCCAAATTTAGACTGTAAAGGGCACCAGTGTTTCAACCTCACAAGTTAGCTGCGTGCTAACCAAAAAAGTGATACATTGAAATGAGATGTGCAGTCACGTCTGAATATATCATAACAATCGAGTGTTGCAAACGGTGGCTGCCAAGGATGTGGGAGTGCATCACACTGTTAGCTCTCAATACCTGGTACTGTAGTGCAACACTTCCTGTCAAGTAATGTAAAAAAATAAATGAACACCAACTCTGTCCAATGTTCTTTACTGTCCCCCTTCCATGCCACATACCACGATCGTACCAAAACAATTATTATTTCTGTTCTGTGGCAATGTGATGCCCCCCTTGTCCTTCCCTGTTACTGTAGTGCCCCCCGTCACAAATCATAATGTAAGAAAAATAGTAACCATCCAAAACTCATTCTTCGTGTGTTGTATGTACACCCTACCACCCGCGGAAGACCCACATCTCACCACACACCTCCACGCCACCAAAATATCACAGAATTTGTGGGCAGCACAGCCGACATGCACAAAACCATTACTGACCCCCAACTGAACTGTCATGAATGAAAGCATACTGTACCCACTACAAATCTATTGGTCAACACTGTTGACCAATGCGCTTGTGATGTGTACTGTCATCCATCATTCACAACTTTCACAAACCGGTGAATGATGGATGACAGTACACACTTCAAGCCCATTGGTCAACAGTGTTGACCAATGGGATCATAGTCATTACAGTACGCTGTCATTAATAACAGTTCAGTTGTGTGTCAGCAATTGTTTTGTGCATGTCGGCTGTGGTGATCACAAACTCTGTGCCACTTCTGGGATGTGGGGGGTGCATTGTGGAATGTGAGTGTTCAGTGGCTGTGGTTGGGGGTGGGTGGTACACTACAGTAACTGTGCATTTCTGACAGGGACTATTGCTATTACATCGTGGTTTATGACGGGCGAAGTGTCCATTGAACTACAACTGAATTTAGATATGGAGTTTATACATTGCAATGTAGTCACTGACGGGCGTTTGTGTTTTGGATAGTACAGTACCATTGAACAGGAATAACTATTACGTTGTCATGATCAGTGTGTGGTGCATGGAGGGGTGACATTATAATACCTTGGACAGATGTGCTGTGCATTTATTTATGGTCATTAATGGGAGTGTGGCGACCACAGTAACACTGAAAACTGTGTGCACTTATGTTAATTAGTCGGTGCCACCTGGTTGTTCAATGTGCATCTCATTATTAAATGGGCATTAATGAAAGGTCAAATGATGACATGCCATTGGGCAGAAAGTGTCACCTAACCATTCATTACTGCCCTGGTAGACAAACAGTTGGCATGCCAATTGTAAAAAGCTTTTGATTTTGAGCGTTTCACAATCAGCTAGCCAGTTTTATAAGTGCGATAACCCACAACAGACCATGGGTGTATAGTGGCATTAATGCATTTCCTGGCTGGTTGAAGTCAATCTGGCAAGCCCTCATGCCTCACAATGCACCCAGGCCATGCAGTAACTCCCCGATACACTCATGATCTGTTGTGGGTTAAAGCGTACTTTGAATATGTAGGCATACATGCACAAGTATTAGACAGTCACTGTTCCATATGTTATAACATCTATTTATTTATTTGTTTTTGTTAACCAAGTAAGCACACTAGACAACAACTGCCTATTTTCAGGTGCGACCCGGGAGGTTACAATACAGAAGACAAAATTACGATACAGCATATTACGAAAAACAGCAAACATGGTACATTGTCACGATACAGCATATTACAAACAGCAGATATGGTACATTATCAAGGTAACACACAGGCCCACGTCACAGGTGGAGCCAGAGTACAATACGGAGACATGATACAATCAGAGATAGAAACATGATACAAATTTAGCTTGTATTAAATGGTAGAGAAGACAATGGTATTTTGCAAGAAATGGTAAGGGGGACATGTCAACCACAAGGTTCCGTGGAGGCATGGGAAGGCAGAAGATTATCAGGTAACCACAAGGGGAGTGTAAACAGTGTAACTAACAGTGTGACTTGTCAGGTAACAGATAAAGCGGAGTGTAGGTAGTAAGCACGCCAGCAGGGTACTTAGCTAGTAAAGGGGGGGGGGGCTGCGACAGAGTCAAGGCTCCGGCTAAGGGAAGAGAACTGCTTGCATCCTGGAGGGCAGAACAGGGTAACGTGGGGTCATCTAAGTGCTTACTATGAAGGGAGCTAGTGGGTAAGGGGGTAAGTGCTGTAGAGGAGAGTGGCAGGGGCCAATTTGGCATGGGGGAGAGGTGTCATGGGTGAGGAAGGGGCTCCCCTGCATCTAGTGGACACAAAGGCAAGTGGAGGCTGCTTTGAGGAACTTCCATAGGGAAGTTTTGAAGCCAGGGTGTGAGGGGGAGGCTCGGACTAGGGCGGCTCGGGAGTTCCAAAGTCTCGGAGCATAGACAGGGAAGACCCGGTCACCAGTGAGGAAGCGGGCCCTCGGGACTGTGCAGACCTGGATTGAGCTAGATCTGAGGCGGTAGGCTGGGGTGCAGTGTTTGAAGGGAAGTGCAAGAGCAGAGGGGCATGCAGTTCGGACAATATTATCTACAAAGTTGCCGAGGACAAAGGCTCGGTGTTTTCAGGGAGAACCACTCTGAGTGGGCGTAGAGGTCACATCGGTGCGTAAGGCGCAGCGCAGAGAGGTCGAAGCGACATATGTTGTTGTAAGCTGTGTCCCACTTTGCTAGTCTGGCTTTCGGGACCAGCGCAAAGGCAACAAGCCCATAACAGAGTATGGGTAGGAGAATCCCCCTGGCTATGGCGAGCCGGGCAGCCGGAGTGAGGCAGTCCTTAGCCCTGTAGGCTAAGCCGAGCTTGCAATTTGAAGCTCTGCAGATGTTCAGAAGATGCTCAGTGAGATCAAGCTGAGGATCTAGGGTCACACCTAGGTACCTGGTGGATTCCAGGACCGGCAGGAGGGAGCCATTGCCCCCGTGAATGACAAGGGGGGAGGGGCAGGAGGCTGTTTTGGCCACCGAACGGAGTAACATGGCATGGGTCTTGTTTAGGTTAACAGTGAGCTTGTGCCCCACGAGCCAGTTACGGATACACCCAAAGTCTGAATTGAGTTGGGAGTTAATAGTTGCGATGTCCTGGGAGCTGGATAATAGTACCAGGTCATCCGCATAGAGTGTGGCGGACCTAAAGGTAGCAACGGAGGGGAGTGTATTTACATAGAGGGAGAACACATGTATAAAGGTCATTATATATGAATTATAAAAGGGAGAGGAGAAATCCTGGAAGCTGATTGGCTGAAGAAGTCTTTGCCCTGTGAAGGTATCTCACAATATCATCATGGTCCAAAACTGTTTACCAAGATCAGGCATTTATTAACACTTTATGTCCATTTTATAATCGCAATAATACACTCCAGGGTATTACTCTCAGTATTACTCTCGGTTAATAAAAGTGGAAGCAGGCTCTAGGCCCATTGAGACCACCAGGGTGTGGTACATAATGGCATATCATCACTTCTGGGGTGCATGAGACACTCAGCATCATGCCTCATGCCTCACAATGCATCCAAGGTGTGATGATATCTCATGATATACCACACCCTGTTGTGCACTATTACTTAACTGAGCAATGTTAAGTACTGCTCATTTATGGGGTTTAAACACAAGAGTATGTGCATTACACATGTTTGAGAAACTGTCTTGATTTTGTACATGAAAACCGATGCATACAAAATGTATTCAGTCCTTGTCATGCATTGTAAATATGGAATGCACAGCCACATACACTGTTGTTGTGGCTAAAAAGTAAATAAATGCTGTCATCTCATTATTTATTGTTAAACAGATTGATGGGATGGAAGTGGATGCACCTTCTTGGTCAGATTTCGAGGATTCTGTGGAAGAAGAATTGCAGCAAGATCATGAAACTGATCCAGACTACTACCCAGATGATACTCTCACAGAGAATCTGCCAGATGAAAGAGAACACAATTTTGAGGAAATAGTATGTGTTGGACAAGATTTGGCAAACTATATGTCTGAGAAAAAAATATATCATATTTGAACAATGCACAAAGCAGTTATTCAATATGATACCATGTCCAAAGTATGGGGAACAATTTACTGTAGTAGCTAGAAGTAAGACTTCAAGTGGTACCCTCTTGAGTATCCACAGTTCATGTGCAAATAAGCATTCATTTTATTGGAACTCACAGCCAGTTGAATACAGAACCGCTGTGGGTAATTTTCTGTCTGCTGCAAGTATTTTATTTACTGGTAATACGTATCAGTTGGTTGCAACGTTTGCAAAATTGAAGAACTTGAACTTTTTTCTAAATCAATGTACAATAAGAATCAGGATTTGTACTTGTTCCCTGTGGTCCACAATACATGGCTTGCTCACCAGGCAGAGCTGATTGAGAGTTTAAGAGGGGAAAAAAGTAACACTGTGCAGTGATGGCCACTGTAATTCGCTGGGATACTCAGCCAAATATGGCATGTATAGCCTTATGAGGAGAGAAACCCACAAAATAGTATACTTCGTGGTCCTAATATGAAAAGTGTTAATATGGAGAAGGCGGCATTCAGTGAATGACTGGACCACGTCATAGACAGTGGTCTACAAATTGAGTGCATTGCGACGGATAGGCACGTCCAGATTGCAAAGGTCATGAGCTCAAACTATAACAGCATATTCCATCAGTACGATGTATGGCACATGGCCAAGAGCATTGCCTCTAAACTAAGAGAGAAATCCAAAAAAGTAGCTACATGACCATTACAGCCGTGGATCAAGTAGGTAAAAAAACCACGTCTGGTTTTCAGCAGCTGTGTGTACTGGTAATGAGCAGCTACTCATGGAGAGATGGACATCAATACTTGATCCCGTTCAAAACATCCATGAGTGGTCAGATAAAATGATGTTCCATGCATGTGAGCATGCGCCACTGTCCCCAACTGAGCAGTGGACCAAGAAATGGCTCCAGTCAGAAACACCACCAATAGATGCGCTGGCTGCAGTTGTTCAGCACAAAACTATATTGAGAGACATAGTTAAACTGTCCAGGTTCTGCCACACTGGCTCCTTCAAAGTATGCCACTCCAAATTAATTCACTATGTTCCCAAAAATAAGCATTTTTTTCTTTAATGGTGTGATATGCAGAACTGAACTGTGTGCTCTAGATCATAACGTTCAAGCAAACCGCCAACAGAAGGTTTGCAAAATAGGTGCTAGAAAGGACTTGCTGCAGTACAGCCAAGTGCAACCCAAAGGAAGAGATCATTGGGTTGCAAAGAAGGTAATGGAGGAAAAAACATACCCTCATATCCCAGTGATGATGGCTCAAGTCCTTGACAGAAAAAAACAGAAAAACCCATCATCACTCCCAAAACCAGACGTGCCAGAAAGAATGAGTTCTCTTGAAAAGCCAAATATGGTAGAGACTCTCAGATATTCACGGTTTAAAGAATAAAGAAAACAGTTGTTCACACAAACGTGATGTGTACTGCACCACCCTCACTACTCGTATCCAGTATCAAGCCACAAAACAGTGTCTGATAAAGCAAGGTATTATAGTGGCCTCCTTCCTGCCAGTATCACTGATTGTTTCAAAATAAAATCCAATAAGGATCCTATGGTAGTCTAGTGGTCAAACCTCACTGCATGTATTCCCAATTTTTTTTTTTAAAGTAAACCAAGTGCCCCATGTTGGTGTAGTAATCCACCCTCCATGCACATATCCCCGGTTGTGCCACAAAACAGACATTGATAAACCATGGTAGTCTAGTTGTGCCCCATACAGTACGTCTGTAAGCCAATTGGTACACTCTGTCACCAAATGGGCTGCCAGTGTGTACTGTACTAACATACTAACATACTAAAATGCCAGCAGAATAGGCCTAACGGTCTTTCATGTCTGCTCGTTTGGTCAGCCCCCACCCTGGGTGCTGACCTTGCTGTCCCCCTCGCCTTCTCTGGCTTCTCCCTTCCCAGTTCCGGATATTCTTGCTGCATTGGATTTTGCTTCCTGAACCCTTCCCTGTACCTGTCCCACCTCCTCTTGAACCCTCCACTGTCTCTGCCTCCACCAGCCCCTAGGTAGTGCATTCCATGGCTCCACCACCCTCTCAGTGAAGTAGCACCTCCTCCTTTCTCCCATGAATCTTCCCCCCTCCAGCTTCCACCCATGCCCTCTAGTGGCCCCTTCCTCCTTCCTTCGAAGCACCCTGACTGTTCCTCCCCTATTTACCCTCTTCATGTACCTGAAGACCTCTATCATGTCCCCCCGGTCCCTTCTCTCTTCCAATGTGTACATATTTAGCTCTTCGAGCCTCTCCTCATAGGTCCTGTCCCCCAAGCCCCAAATCATTTTGGTTGCCCTCCTCTGGACCCTCTCCAGGAGGTTAATGTCCCTCTTTAAGTGTGGCCTCCAAACCTGCACGCAGTACTCCAGGTGCGGCCTCACCAAGCAGTTATACAGAGGGAGTATCACTTCCCTCCTTCTGGAGGTGATCCCCCTAGTGATGCATCCCAGCATCCTGTTGGCCTTGGCTGCTGCCCTCCTACAAGTCTCAGAGTTGTTCATCTTGACATCCACCACCCCAGGTCCCTCTCAGCCATTGAGACTTGTAGTATTTCCCCAGGGTGTACACTTGGCCTGGGTTTCTGGCCCCAGGTGGAGTACCTTGCATTTCCTGCATTGAACCTCAGCTTCCACTTTCTAGACCATCTTTCCAGAGCCTTCAGGTCCCCTGCAGGGCCACCCCCTCCTCCCCATCCACCTCTGCCCCAGTTTTGAGTCATCTGCAAAGAGACTCATCTCACTCCTGATTCCTGTCCTTATGTCAGATCGTGGCGTTGAACAAAGGGGCCCAAGGACTGATCCTGTGGGACCCCACTAATGACCCTCCTTGGGGATGAGACTATCCCACCAACTCACGACCCTCTGGGTCCAGTCCTGGAGCCAATTGCCTATCCATCTGATCATCTGGTTCCCACCCCATTTCTCCTAGCTTATCCAACAGGCCCACGTGAGGAACAGAGTCAAATGCCTTGCTGAAGTCTAGAAAGAGGACATCCACTGGTCTACCCAGGTCCAAGGCACTTGTCACCCAGTCATAGAACTCCACCAGGTTTGTCTGACATGATTTCCCTGGGATGAATCCATGCTGTCTATCGTCCAGGCACCCTGACTTATCCAGGTCCCCCCCTAGCCTCTCCTTGACAATGCCCTCCATCACCTTGCCCACCACCGATGTCAGGCTGACAGGCCTGTAGTTCCCTGCCAGCTCCCTTGATCCCCCCTTGTGGATAGGCACTACATGCGCCACCTTCCAGTCTTGGGGCACCCACCCTGTCCTCAGAGAGATGGTGAAAAGCTCTGCCAGGGGTTTCACCAGGACATCTACAAGTTCCTTCAGCACTCTAGGATGTAATTTATCCGGCCCCGGTGCCTTCTCCGTCTTAAGGGAGCTGAGGGCTTCCCTCACTCTCTCTACTGTAATTTCCACTTCTGGTACCTCTTCTCCCTGCTTAGCCCTCCCCCCACCTGCCAGTGATGCCCCCCCCCTCCCCAGACCTGCCGATCGGTAAGGGTCCCCCCCTCCTCATTATCTCTGTCTCCTCCCATGTATGATGCAGCATCCCCATTTTCCTGGTGAAAACTGAGGTGAAGTACTCATTTAGTACCTCAGCCTGCTCCCCTGGGTCTTGTGCCCATCTCTCCCCTGATTTAATCCTGCTAATCTGCCCCTTCACCCTTCATCTTTCCCCAATGTATCTAAAGAACCCCTTTTTCCCTCTCCTAATTTCCCTGGCCAGGTTCTGCTCCTTCCTTGTCTTAGCCGCCCTCACCACTCTAGTGGTCCTTCTATAATCAGCTCGTACTCCCCTCAATCCCTTTCACTCCTTGAGCACTTGAATTTCTTATGGGCTGCTTTCTTTCCCCGCACCACCTCCTGGACCTCCCTGGTCCACCAACAGGGTTTTTGGGCCCTACCGCATTTTCGTCTTACTCTTGCACAGGTACTGTAAGTTTTGACAAAGCCATAACTAACTGCTTAGTTGGCGGGCAGCATTGGTGTTGTGCAGGTGTGTTGTACTGCCAGATTGCTTTTTTCCAGTACTGGGACTGGGTCAGGATGGGTGTTCCACTGCATTACCAGGGCATGTTCTGGATTTTGGTTTTTGACACCATCGTAGTTGGGTATGGGAGGATATATTAAACCCAAACCTTTTTCAAAATTCGGGTTTGTGTATGGGATGGCAATACCACTACCCTACCATGGTTTATCGGGGTCTGTTTGGTAACACAACTGTGTACAGAGGCTGTGACTGATGTCCACTATACTACCATGGGAGATCCTGGGGGTGGGTGGGGGGAGATTTACAATGATCGAGGATAGGTGCATGGAGGATTGACCAGTACACTACCAGGAGATACTCCGGTGCCTTTTTTACAATGATGTGTGATACAGGCTTGGAGGAAGAACAACTGCACTATCAGGCTTTCTTAGAGATTGGTGGTTGTGTAACAATGCATTCATCACAGCCGCATCCATGCCAATGAGCTCCTAATGTATTTGCGCAGTACATCTATTTCAGTTCAGTTTTATGCTGATGTAATACATCAGAAAGGACTGTTTCTGTGGATGCAGAAAGAGAAGAGCATTGGTCTGCAAATTTATAGCCAATGAAGATGTGGAGAAAGACGTACGAGTCAGATGACTCCAAGACACATAATAGAGAACATCATTTTAACATGAGAGCGCATTAAAAAATATTTTGGAAAACTCACACGTAGCGGCAGTATATGTGCATAATTAGTACTATGGTACTGTAGGAGAACTGATTTTGTAAGGTAAACACTCCTGTTATGACTTTTCACATACAGAAAGAGACATCAGTTAGTACTGCAACTGATATAGACAGAGAAAGAAATGAGAGAATGCCACATAGAGATAAAGAAAGACAGTCATAGAGAGACATGCTGTTTCACTGCATTTAACATTTACAGTGCTACACAAACATTAGAACCTGACTGTTTATGCTGTGGGAATGCATGAGAAATTACTGTTTCTGCAGATGCAGAAATGGAACCACATTGCGCAGCACATTTTCTGCCTATGAAAATGGGAAGAAAGACGCATGAGTCGACTGACTCAAAGAGACATAACACAGACCATCATTGTAACATGAGGGTGTACTCAATAATAATTATGACCGGTCACAAGTATTTGCACCATTCATGCTGAATTAGTGCTATAGTACAACTGATGTTTTTGCTACCAAACAATCATGTTGACAACAAGGTACATCAGTTGGTACTGATACTGATAAATACAGAGAGATAAATGAGAGTCTGCCAGCGAGAGAGAGAGAGAGAGAGAGAGAGAGAGAGAGAGAGCGTCATCGGGACATGAAATGCAACAATAATGCTACATCGGCACTGTCATCAAAAACAGAAGCAGGTACAGTTTATGTAACTTTATCTATGCTATATAAGCAATACAAATTGTTGTATGCTGATGTAATGCATTACACATCACTGTTTCTGCGGATGCAGAGACTGAAACACATCATGCAGCACATTTGCAGCATATAAAGATTAGTAAAAAGACACATGAGTTGGCTGACTCAGTGATGCATAACACACACCATCACTGTAACTTGAGAGTGCATTCAATACAGCAGACTTGATCGGTGTGTGTTATGGACTGTTTCACCCACCTGAATTGTGTGATGACCCATAAACCTCGAGAACGAAGCTTGAGTGGTTTATGTGGTCAGCACACACAGATGGTGTATGACAAAAATTAATAAAGAGATAGTCACATACAATTTTTTTTCAGATTTGATGGTTCCTGAAGCATGGATCCAAGGGCAAGTTAGTTTGAGGGTGCTTGACTGTAGCGTAGCCGAGCGTTGTTTGGTCTTTGTAACACTATGGTAAAAATTAATCTGAAGTATTACCTCATGTGAGCAGCATGCTTTACATTAGTTTTGTTCTGGTGATGAAAAGGAAGCCAGCGAGGGTTGAGCGCAGACAGCAACAGCCTCGGCAGCCTCAGAAGTCAGCACGCAAACATCAGCAAGTGTTCCTACAGCAACACTCGCTGACGCTAGCGTGCAGACTTCTGAAGTCACAGAGTCACTTGCTGTCCATGCTCAACATTCACCAGTTTCTTTTTTCACCACCCAAACAAAATAAAGATAAAGAAACGATGATCACATGATTTAATACTTCAGCTTAACTGTTTTGATTCTTTTATCACAATACTGTTTACAAGAGCAGACAACATTCGGTCACGCTGCATCAGCTAGCTAACACAGCAGACATTATCCTAATGTTTGCAGCATAATGGTGATAGCGTTCATTGGGCAGTATACCATTGCTTGGTGCCGTGTGTGGGTTACGAGTGGATTTAACCAGGCCTTGGTGGTGTGTTACTATGGTAATCCAACTTACTGAACCATGCAATTATTAATAAAATCCACCAGTATAGTACAATGTGTGATGATTCTGTTACTTTATCGGTCCACAAATTTCAAGTGACCATGGGTAAGTCATGCATAACAGTTTGTTGAAAAATTGCTGTAATAAAATAGATAAGTAAATGCATACACAACAAATGGTACACATGGGTCCATTGTATAATTGCAGCAAGACCGTCCATGGTGTGAGGTGTCAGGTAGTTTAACTAGTACATGGTGTGGATAAAACACCAATAACCAAAACATGATTGTGAATTAATGATTAAATAACATACACCATGGAGTGTCTTTTTACAATCATACAATGGACCCATGTGTAACATTGCTGTCCAATGTGTTTCATGATGTTGTTTAGAAATTAAATGAATATTAACAATGTTTATCAATAACATAGGTATAGTCCAAGTTTCATGCCCATACTTTCCAAAAAAGATAACCTTGTTACATATCGATAATTGTTTCAATGTCAGTCATTTAAATTAAATTAAACATGTTATTTGTGTACTTAATTATATAACATTCTTATTTTCAATTACATTGAGATGCAGACTTGGTGATATACCGGCAACAAGACAATTTGAAGGGTGACTTACTCGTAACTAACATACATAGAATGGAAGTAAAGTAATGAGTAATGCACACATCCAGGTATCTTGTACTTCAATTACAATCAATCAGAATCATCAATGTCAGTTAACGCTAAATCAACATCTGAGTCTTCAGCAACCATGTATCCAGTGTAGTTGCCTTCAGGATCAAGGTAACTAGATGCATGCGCGTTACGCGACCTTTTACGTGATGCGATTTTTGGATCTTCGACCAAAACCCATAGACCTAATAGATATACTGTCAATAGGCAGTATGTCTGAATACTCTGAAAAACAAAAGAAGGCAACAATTACATAAGCATTGAATGAAAATATGACGGGTAACCAATTCACACAATTATATATGAAAATAACATTACATACATCTAAAACATTGAAGTTTATAGCACATAGCAAACAAATATTTTTTTTAATGATTCCATGACTAAAGAAATATTGCTTGTCAATGGCATACAAATTATTTATTGCAGGTCAGTGAAAAGGTGACATTTAGAAAGGATGATACAAAAATATGCAACAACGTAATCAAACATCCTGTGTTGCACAACATGCAGAACCACATCCCATTACAGTTCTCAAACCCCACCACAAACACCCTCACACACACATTCCTAGCTCATTGTCATCACAAACTTAACACATATACAGCATGTGGCTACCATCATGGCTAGCATTTACCATAGCCATGTAGCCGTACATTGCCCCAACCACTATCCACGCATCACAGACAACACCCACCTTCCCCTGTACCAGCATGCCAGTGCAACATCCATCAATGGACAGTGGCACAGACATCCACAAAACTACTCTGCAGCCTACCATCTGAACTACGCCCGTGGGCATCGGCTGCATGCACATGCACACATCATGCATCCTGCATCCATGCCAGTGAGTGGGTGGATGTGACACTGAATGCTAAATGAAGGAGCACTGACATGCAGGTACTGATGATGGGGGAGTGGTGTAGGTCACTTGGGGGTGGATTCAGGGGCAGTACTGTGTGGAGGGTGGGGGGTTCAGGGCAGCCTTGCCACTGGTAGGGGGTTGTACTGACATGTGGTCCATGCAAGGGGCATTAATGTGCAGGTGTCTGTACTCTAGCTGGCATGGGGGGGTGGACGTTTGGTGTGTTGGTGGGGGGGCAGTGTCATCGAGATTCAGGTCAGGAAGCATAGGAAAAACCAAGAGTAGTTGTAGAATTCACAAAAAGTATTTTATTTGTACTAGCAGTAACCAAAAATAAACTTGTTCTGTGCAACTATTTACAAAGGCAGAATAAAATAGTGAAGATCCATCAGAGTTTTCCTTCAATCTCTGTCTGTCCATCTTGCAAGCAATTGCAACTCTGTCTTATAAGTCCTTCTAACCTCCCTTTCTTAACAAGCATCTTCCAAAGTGTTCTTGTATGTTTCAGGCAGGTGCTGGCAGGAACACAATGTGCCTGAGCTGAGGCCCCTTTTCCCACAGCTCTTCTGCAAAAGGCTTAAAAATTGCACTAAGGTTACCTCTTGATTTTCCAATAGCTTTTTGCAATCATCTCAAACTATAATTATGTACATTTCAAAAATTAAATACTATATAATTTCTATACAGAGGGATCCCAATATCAGTTACATTTCCACATAATGATTTGCATATATTTTTTATATCAGCAAATATGCAACAGAGGAAAAGACAAACAGCAAGGGAAGACAGAGAGACAGCGAGAGGCAAATAATTGTGAGACTGTCAGGGTGATCAATTCCTAGGTACCACAGGAAAATTTGGTTGCACAACCAGACAGACAAGAGACAGGAAAGGAAAGAACAGAACAGATGCCTGCATTCAAATTCTCCATAACAACAGGGACAGGGTCCTATTCAACCCTGTCACAGGCAGCACACTTCATCCCATGGCTGAGGGTGGTTGGAACCTTTGTGTTCTCAGCCATGGTCATGTAGCATGGTTACAGCAGGGTCAACCCTGGCATAGCTGCCAGGCCACTACACCCACCACTTGCATGTACACTATGCATGGCTGTGCATCGTGCAGAGTGATACAACTGAAATTGACTGCACACGGCGCATCATGGTCTGCACAGTCGGTGTGTCTGGTGCATTGATGTCTGCACGCACCATGATGTGCATCAGAAACTGGGTGCATAATGCATGGAGGGTGGCTATGTGACCAAGGTACCCTGTGCATTAACACTATGCACGATCATGCATAGGACCCAAGTTATGTATTGTAAGTACATATAAAGTTCATAAAACATAACTGCAAAATATAATATAATATAATTGACATTTGTATGTTCATACAATACATTACATATGCATGCTTTCAATATACAACTTTTAATGACTGCATGAAACAGTAACATTCGAATAACAGTGTTGGAAGACGGTTTCTCACACTTTGCGTACCTAGTAGTTGGATCGTTGTCACGCTGTCTCTCAATGAACACACAGTGACGCAGTGTCATTATGGTCATTAGTACGGCCCGACAAAGACAAACTGCCTCAAAGTCGGAGTGATTAATAATGCATTGTAACCCCTCTTCTGATTTTTTGTCAATGCATTCTTGGGGCTCACCGCAACATAGACATTCACAATTGGTGGCCATGGTCGCACATCCACCACAGATGCACCACTCCCCAGTTGGAATCATAGTTCTGTCCTCAGCCTCTTCGACAATGTCTGCCTCACTGTGTACATCAATGTCTGGCAGGTTCTCCATGGCAGCAAGTTCTTCTGGAGTATACTCCGGCTCAAATGCATAACCTCCAATGTAGCTATACTCGGCAAACTCTGAGTCATCAGATGATGATGGCAATGACATGGCCTAGTATATAAATAAATAAAGATTTGCACACAATTAATCAACAGCACAAAAGAAGCAATAGCAATTAAATAAGTAAAGTAATTGTAACATTACAACATTTAGTGGTGGTATTCATACACAGCGTGGTGTGAGCAATTAAGCTACATCAATATGATGTATCGGACATTCATGCAGCTGAGTGTGACAAAAGATGGAGACTGAATGGCACAGGATTTCATGTCACCCCTTCTTCTTACCAGTAGTATCATAGGTAAACATAGTTCTGTTCAGTATTCAAAGAAGACAGGGCAGTCAGTGACCACAGTGGAGAAACAGATTACAAAGGGCGTGGGGGTTGGTGGGTGGTGGGGGAAAGCAGCAGTCCCTTAACAGTGGCATGAATAATGCAGGATTGGACTACGCTGAAGGTGGACATACAAATGGTTCCATCCTCAAAGGGAGCTATCAGCAGCGCGTTCAAGCATGTTTGCAGAGTCACAAAACACAGGAGTTGTTCAACATGAGTGCCGGAGGGCACATGGTACCTCAACACAAATCTGCCATGAGAGAGGAGGCAGGGAAACATAAGCCAGTAAGAGGGATGGCATATGAGGAGAGATTGAGGGAACTGGATTTGTATTCTCTGGAGATAAGAAGGGAAAGATGGGACATGATTGAAACATTCAAGTATGTAAGGGGGATCAATAAAGTGGGGAAGAGATTATTTACAGGGAAGGTATATACAAGAACTAGGGGGCATGGACTGAAGGTAGAGGGGGGAAGGTTTAGGAGAAATATTAGGAAGTATTACATCACGGAGAGTAGTTGAGCCCTGGAACAGACTGCCGGAGGAGGTGGTGAGTGCCAGTACAGTGGAGGGAATTCAAGAGGGCCTGGGACAAACACAGAGGGTTGTTAAAGGGGAGGATGAGGGGAATCTTTGGGGGAGATGACAGGTAGAGGGAGGGAATGGGCAGACTCAATGGGCCAGGAAGGCCCTTTTCTGCCATTACAGGTCTATGAATCTATGAATTTATGACTCCATTTCCTCACCTCTTCTCAATTACTCCCTGTTTTCCAGTGGTACCCCCTCTGTCTCCTCTTCCCCATTAATCCTCGCTGTTGACCAGTGGCAACCCCCTCCCTCTCTTCTTCCTGTAAGTTCTTCTTGGTGTCCTGTGGCACCCTCTCCCTCTCCCCTTCCTGCTAAGTTATCCCTGGTGTCCAGTGGCAACCCTCCCCCTTACCTTCCCTATACGTTCTTTCAGGTGTTTAGTGGCAACCCCAACTCCCAACAACATCCCAACCCCACACTAGTCCCTGATGGCAATTGAAACAAACTCTCCACTCAGCTTCTTGTCTGGCCACTATCTGACTCTCACAGCTAAGGCACAAAAAAGACCCTTCCCAACCCATCTCAGTTCAACCACCCTCCCTCCCCATGTCTCCTTAGCAAGTTGCCAAAAGTTCAACAGTATGTGAATAAAATAGTTCGTGAAGCATGCCACCTATAGTAACTTAACAGCCTCAGCCAGGTCCCAAATGCCAGAACTCTCTCCCAGTAGTCCTTTGTGATAACATCTGACAGAGGGAGATTGATGGCATTTGAGCCCCATGGTGAGACTGTTGAGATATATCAGCAGTGTGGCTTCCTTATGATTTTCTTTACACATTTTTGAACTTTTTGTGAGTTGCTGACTAAGGGGACATGGGTGGTGAGGGTTGTGGAGCCGGGATGGATGGGGGGGCATTTATTTTTACACTAACCCCATGGGGCAAGTCAGGGGGAAATCACACTGGCCTAAGGCAGTTTGCACTATGCACCGGGACAATAAATTAATGTTAAGTGTGAATCCTGCTATGTAGCAGCATTACAGATTGTTCTGCTGCATAATTGACATCATTACTGCAGCAGATCAACATAATGATGTCACTACTGTAGCCAAACAACCATAGTCCAGACATGGAATTCCATGCATGACTGCATTCCACCATACACTAACATGTTACCATTCATAGTGTCACAGCAGTGTCTTCAGAGACTGCTGAGTGTGGAGGGGGTGCAGGTGCAGGTCTGTATGGACTTACATATAATATTTTCTGCATTGAGTTGTGGGTGGTGGACCGATAAACAGCAGAAACACAATTACAAAGTTACAGATGGGTGTGTGTGAGTGGAGGGGGGATTTGTGTGGTTGAGCCTCTGATTCGAACATTCAGAATTTTGGCAAAATGGCATATCCACCAAATATTGTGACACTGTTTATACATACATGGATATGGCACATGATTCCAGGCACCACCACCCATCACAAATTGCCCATTATGTAACAGACAAAATACTTTTTTTTTTTTGTGGTAGGGCTCTCCGCCAGGTATCTGCCCTGGTCACGGCCCCCGGACTTCCACCTACTGTCACTGCTAGGTCCCCCGGTCACCCCCGGCTTTTTCCCTGGAGGGCAGGGCTGTGGAACTGGTCCCCAATCCAGTCCGCGGAACAAGTATCTGGATGGGGCATCCTAGCGACTGCGGCTAATTGAAGCCCAGGAGGGCTTCATAGAGGCGGAGGCCCCGCCTGCATTTTTCTTGAATGGTTCCCCTGTGGAACCGGGTGTGTGAAATGATGCAAGCCAAGGGAGAGCCCACACGCATCTGTGCGCACTCCCCTCGAAGCGTCTGCACCCAGCTCCCCCTATGCTCTCACCTGACACTGTGAACCCCAGCTTCCGCCTGGGGGTGACAAAATGCCGATGCTGTGCTTCCCCCCTCCCCAGAGAAGGAGAGCAGTCCTTTGGATGCTCAATCCTTCCCTTCCCCTGCCGACCCCCAATGGCCCATGCCCATTCCTGAACATGGGTCGCCGTCGTGACGCAAGGTGTGGCGTCCAGCACCTCAACCCTCAGTGCCACCGGGCCGGCCAGACAAAATACTTTTGTTCAATATTCACTGTAGACAGGGATGGTCAGGTACCACAGCTGACAGACACATGCCCAAGGAGAATAGGGTTGTGATAAGCAGCAGTCCATTCATACTGACGTGAGTAGAGCAAGATCTGACAACACTAAAGAGTGACATAGCAATGGTTACAGATTACATACAATACCCAACATCTGCAAACATTAGCAAATTAAAAATCTAGATAACTAGGGAAGTAGATAAGTGCTGAGCCGTGGATGTTGCATAGTAAGATTGCTGTAACGCCTTCAGCAATGCTCCACAAATGAAAAAGGAACAGCAATCAGTGCATCCAAGGTGGGGGAAGAACAATAATAAAACAGTGGACTAAATCTGGCAACTTCACAGGAGTCACACGGTGGCAGTAAATGCTAATCACTATGAAGAAGGCAAGGTTGCCAGAACGGTGTCACTGGGCCGTTCTATGCAAAGGCATCTTCCATTGCACTGACGGATTATTACTGTGGCAGGTAATCACACAAGGACCTGCATGATCCAGCCACTGCTGTAATGGCACTGATGCAACTCAAAACAGCCATACACATCAACATAGTACACACAGAGCACCTCGCAATGATTTATGGTGTCAGACACTTTTTTAAACACAGCATAGCATGGCTGAGGTTCATACTGGAGTTCATACTGGATGAATAAGAAACTCAGAAGGCATAGCCCATAAAGATTTTCCCCACAATTCAGTGGTAGTGGCAGATGCCACCAACTTCCTCTAGATACCTGTCCAATTTCTGCTTAAAACAATCTAAGCTTTCTGCCTCCACCACTTCCTGCGGCAGTCCATTCCATACACTTATTGTTCGACACATGAAACTCCTCTTCCTTAACTCAGTCCTGCTTAGTTCCTCACTCAGTTGCCTATCATGCCTTCTCAAATGATAGGTCCCTTCCTTAGACACCAAACCCAATTCTGTTCTAATAACCTCATCATTCAGAGATTTATATAATAATAATAAATCCCCTCTTATCCTTCTACTCTCCAAAGACCACAATCCCATTATTTCCAATCTAGTCTCATATGGTTCTTTCTCACAACCCAAAATCAACCTTGGGATCTCTGTGGTCTTTTCATTAATCTAATATCCCTCATCAATAAAGGACCTGCAACTGTAGAACAATAATCCAGTATAGGCCTCACCAAATGTCTATACAATGGCATCAAAACCTCTCTGCTCCTTGATTGAAAACCTCTCCTAATACAACCAACAATCCGCCTTGCTTTATTAGATGATTGTCTGCTATTTACTTTATTTCTTAAATCATTTCGGACATAGATACCCAGATCTTTCTCAAATTCCGATACTTTAAACTTCAGAGCATACATATAGTAGATCTGATTGATATTTTGTCTACCGAACTGCAGGATGGTACATTTATCTTTATTAAACGTCATTCCATTTTTGTTTTGCCCACTCGACAATGTACAACAAATCCTGGCCAAAAATGAGTCTCTCAACAAATGTATTTACCACTGCTCCAACTTTAACATCATCAGCAAATTTAATTAGCTTATTATGACTTAATAATTTCAGATCGCCTATAAATATACAAAACAGTAATAGGCCCAATACTAACCCCTGGGGAACTCCACTCCACACTCTATTTAAATCAGACAGATATCCTTGAATCTTTACTTGCTGGAATCTATTACTTAGCCATTGTTCTACCCATCTAACAATGTTCTCACTGATTTCCATATTTATAAGTTTTTCTATTATTTTATAATGTGGAACTGTGTCGAATGCTCGACTAAAATCGAGCATTACAACATCGACACTACTTCCCTCATCCCTCATCAACACGTTTGCTGACAAACTCATGAAAGGTCAATAGATTTGTTTCACACGACCTATTAGGCATGAAACCATGCTGGTTCTGATCCAGAATTCCCCTCCTTAACATACTTTCATAAACAACATCACTCAGAGCTCCTTCAATAATCTTTACCATCACTGATGTCAAACTAACAGGACGATAATTTCTTGCATCACTCCTTTTTCCTTTCTTATATATTGGTACAACATGTGCCAACCTCCACCCCTCAGGCACCTCACCATCACTTAAAGATTTTTGACCCAGTATAGTAATAATAGATATCATCACATCACTCAACTCCTTCACAAAATATGGGTGAATACCATCTGGTCCAGCTGTCCCATCCAGCTTCAATCTCCTTACTCTTTTAGCCACCCTCTCTACAGTTATAATATTTTGGGGATCCAGATTACAATTCCCTATATTACACCTTTCAGTATCAACATCATTCTTTCTAAACACAGCTCCAAAACTTCTACTAAATTCATTTTCCATATCTATAGGTTCAGAGGTCATGATTCCATTTATACTTAAAGGTCCAACTGTCCCTCTACTACCCTTTGTACTATTTACATAGGCAAAAAAAAACATTTTTTTATCTTTGTTAACAGCTAATCTAAATTCAAAATGTTTCTTAGCATTTCTTATTTCTTTCTTTAATTTCCTCAGTGTTTTCCTATAGCTTTGTTTAGAACTTTCTACTCCATTAAATTTTATTTTATTAAGCATTATTTTCTTTTTCCTGCACATTCTTAATATTTTTTTTATTCAACCATGGTGGCTTTTTACCCTTATGATTATAAGTCTTTCTACAAGGGATGTAGGTTTTTCTCAAATTATTGAATATATTCAAAAAATAGTTCCAAGCTTCTTCATGTTTAAACCTTCAAATTCTTTTTCCCAGTTGATTCCTTTCTTATAGCTATATAATTCCCTTTTTTGTATAAATACTGCACTGTATTTTCCTTAGCTGGTTTAGATGCCCAATCCATTGTAAACATAAAAGACTTGTGATCACTGTTGCCTAACTGAGGTTGAATGCTAACATTCTTTATTACATCAGGAACATTAGTCAGTAAACATCTAAAATATTGTTGCCTCTAGAGGCCTATTTTATACATTGTTTAATATCACCTGACCTCAACTCCTCATGGACTCTGCATCCTAAATGATTACTAAGTTGTTTTTATCCCACTCAATGTTGGGCATATTCAAATCCCCCATGAGGGTAATATTAGTTATCTTAGCCTGATTTACGATGTCTTTAATATATGCCTCTGTTTCTTCTATACCAACATCAGGAGCCCTATAAAAAACAGAGATGCTACATTTTTTTCCCTTTATCCCCAACAATTCAATACTAACTTTTTCGATTTCCAAGTTATCACATTGTTCTAATTCCCTAACCTCTATTCCTTCTCTAACAAAAAAGAAACACATCACCTCCTCTTCTCTCCTCTCTATTTCTTTTAAACACTCTATATCCTGGAATATGTTGTAACCACTCACTTTCATTATCCCACAATGTTTCAACTATTCCTATCATATCCAAACACTCATTTATAATTACAACCTCCAATTCTCCCATACTTGATATATTTAAGTTTCTGGCATTGCAGAACATGGCATTTATTTTGGATAACCTTTTCTTATCTTTTTTTACCACAGGAGCGTTTCGAACCCCATCATTTCCTCTCGTCCCCTTCATTTTTAGTTTAAACATTCTCTATTACCTGTCATAATCTCATTCCCAATATTCTACTTCCTCTAAAACTCAGATGCAACCCATCTTTACAATACAGATAATTTTTTCCATCAAATGTTCCATAATGTTTAATAAATTGAAAGCTCCTATTTTTAGTCCATTTACACAGCCATTCATTTGCCAGTGCAATCCTTTTCACTTTATAAATATTAGCCCTAGTTTCAGGAAGTATCTCCGAAATCTCTATTTCACATCCTTTCTCTTCTAATTTCTCTACTAACTTATTATAATCTTTCTGCATCTCAGGCAGGGTTTTTCTCATAATATCATTTATGTCCACATGAATCATTGCCAATGGATGTTCCCCAGCCCCTTTAAATATATTGTCAGCCATGTTACACAAATCCATAACCCCTACACCTGAGAAGCTACTGACCATCCTATTTGCTTTGGCATGTTTACAAATATACTGATCAGTATACCTAATGATGGAATCACCAATTGCTATAACCTGCCTTGAGTTTACCACGCCTTCCTCCTCCATCTGATCATTGTTTTCATTTCCACCATCTCCCACTATAATGGATTGATTTATATCCCCCAACACATCAAATCTATTTGTTACTATTATTCCTTCTGTTATATCAGCAACAGAGTCATTTCTATTATTTATTTCAATCTCAACCTGCCCTATAACGTCAGTATTACAATTTATAGTTACCTCCTTTTCCTTCCTTAGCTCTGTTGGAACTGATCTAAAAGGACTTTGTCCCTTATGTTTTCTTTTAGCTTTCTTATTCTCATAATGATTTCCAGAATTTTGTTCGTTACCAACAAATCTTGATTTTCTTTTCCCATATTCATTTTCTAGACCTTCTTTTCCCTTAGCCTCCTCATTTACATTAAAACTAGAAAGTGGGGGGGCGCTAATGAGCAGCTAATGCGACGGATGCATCTTTACGTCGCTCCCAGTCAGCGGCCAAATAAAACGGTTAAATTAAATAATAATACTTCATACTCCGTAAGTAATGAAAAGTTGCTGAATTACTCGTCGGAAGTCATAATGGATGAATATCTGGCTCCAAACCCAGCCAGATCCCAGCAGGGTACAGCGAAAATGCCGAAGAAGGTAATGGTGGGGAGTGCGGGGGATAATACAGGCCGTGTCTCCCTCTCAGGCGCTGAGGTTACCGCGCTTGGCCGAGAGCTGACCGGCCAAGTCATTGCAGCTTTGGAGCCCCGCCTGATAAAAATGGAAAGCAAGTTAGATTCCCGACTGCAGGAGGTGTTGGAGCAGCAGGCTCAGCAGGGAAGCCGAGTTACGGTGGCTGAAGAGAGAATCTCCCGGCTGGAAGATGAATTGCTTATAGTCCCTGGTCAAGTGATGGCGTTGCAAAAGGAACTCAAGGAGCTCAAGGAGGCCTACGACTATCAAGAAAACTATCACAGACATCTCAATTTGCATCTGAGGGGCCTGCCAGAGGGGTGAGAAGGAGATGGAGCCCTAGACTTCTGTAGCAGAAAATTACCGGAGCTGCTGGGTCTGCAATTAGAAAAAGGGAAAATCAAACTGGAGAGGGCACATAGGGCTGTTATGCCCCGACCCCAGGTGGATCAACCTCCAAGGCAGACCATAATGAGGTTTCATCACTTTCAAGATAGGGAGATGGTCCTAAAGGCGTACAGAGAGAAGGGCACGCTGATGTATGAAGGTACGCACCTCTTCCTATCACAAGATTATTCAGCTCGCTTACTTAAAAAAAGAAAGCTGTTCAATGCTGTTATGGCCCAGCTGTGAAGTTTGAAAGTGGAAAATTGCCTGGTGTAACCAGCTACTTTAAAGATCCGGCATGAGAGAGCAACCTTTTCATTCTGGGAAGTGGAGAGAGCAGAGGAGTTCGTGAAATCCCTGCAAAAGAAAGCTGGATGAAATGTGACTGCACAAATGTTCTATGTTGTGGCATGCCGCTAGTTTGGTTCTTTCCATAACTGTTTATGAAGTTTTAAAGTTAAGTACAGGGTTATGGTTTGCAACATACGGATGTAAAAGTGTTTTGGCATTTTCATGAAGGTTGCGGTTGGAAAAGATATGAATGCCTAATGTGTTTGGGTTTAAGGCAAGTTCCCATACGTGGTGAGGTGCCAAATCGATGACCACTGAGGCAGGGGGCAGTATTCATGTGAAGCAAATTACAAGGCTGTTGTGAAAAGAATAGATGGATGGACTCTGATAGAAGAAGACCTTGCATCGTGGTATAGGTAGCTCCCCTGAGGCCCTGCCGGAGTGTAGCGGTGGGGAGACAGGCGCTGCGTGTTGGTTCTAGGGCACGGCTTAGTCTCTCCTATGCGGACGCTCTGGGGGGGGCTCTCTCACAAGGACTCGTGGTAGTTTTTTGGGGGGGGAATTGGGATGGGAACATGATGCTTGATGGAAGGATAGAGTAAGTCAAATGGAGGAACAGAATGGAAAGAGGGGGAGTGGTAGGTTAGTTAAATGCAGCTGAGGTAAAAGGAAATGTAGTTAAAGCGGAGGGGGGGTCATTATCTCAAATAAGCGCGCATTTGGAGGTAGTGTCTTCAAGTTAACCAGAGTTCTTGGGCTGCAGGGGGTTTTATGGGCACACACACGGCTCGGGGGGGGGGAGCTAGGAGCGAGGGATGTTTGCTTTGGGGAATTACATGATGAGATAAGCCTTGCTGTGTGGGGTTTTTTTATGGGATGAACTCCTTGCTTTTGGAGCACTTCTCCTGTGGGCGGTGTTTGTGCCCAGGACCCTTCTTGCAGGGGGACTAGTAAAGGAAAGGAAGGGGAGAAGGGAGCTGCGCACTGCACTGGAATAGAAAGGTAAAACTCTGGGGCATAAAAGCGAGAGAAGAGTGGGTCCGACTGGGGGAGGTTATGGTGAGAAGATTCGGCTACATCACTAAAGGAAGGTGTAAGAATTGGAGTATGGCCCATGGGGGTAGAGGTGCTGTGGCTGGTGGGGCAGCGGGACGCAAATGTCTACTGGCAGAGAGGTAATGACACTCAGGCTGTTATGGCGATTAGTGTCAGAGAGACTTAAATGGAGGTGAGGGTAGGATGTATATAGGAGGAAGTGCAGAGGGAGATGTGAAGAGGTGGGAACCAGGAAAAAGGGACTCGAGAATATGGGAATGATAGGGAGGAGGAGGAGGGAGGAAGGAGAGGGGAGGAAGAGGAAGGGGCAGGGGGCAGCGAGGGGGCTGGCAAGGAGATAAAAGAAGGAACGTTATGTGTGATAGAACTTGGGAATGGGGGAAGGGGGAGGGAAAAGTTGGGATTTATATGTTAATAGTTGATTGTTTGTTTACAGATGCGGTCAGAGATGTTCATGTTTATATTGTCATCACACATCATAAATGGGGTCTTATGTATATGATGGGTAGTGCTAGAAAGACAAGAGAGAGGAGTGGATGGATAGGGTGGGTAGATGTGGGGGAAAACAAGAAACTAAAAAATGGTTAACACACACGATATAACTGTCATCTCTTGGAATGTAAAGGGCATTGCAAATCCAGTGAAGCGAACTTCGCTTCTGACAGTGCTAAGGAGGAGGGGGGCTCGAGTGGCCCTGATCCAAGAAACCCACCTCACAGATGCGGAGCATGCCAAACTGGCTCGGACATGGGTGGGTAAGTGTTATTCGGCTTCATACTCCTCCCATAAATGGGGAGTGGCAATATTGTTGCATAAAAACCTACCCTTTGAAGTGAAAAGAATAGTAAAGGACCCAGAGGGGGGGAGATATATCTTTACATCTGGTATACTAAATGGGGAGCAAATCACCTTCGGGTGTGTTTATGCACCAGCAGTATATGAACCGCAATTTTTTGTAGTTTTGCTGGATTTGCTTGTTCGAGAACAATTTCCTGGGCTGATCCTAGGAGGTGATTTTAATTGTACGATGGATGCTAGCTTAAGTCACTCAGAGGGGAAGGGCAGAACCTCTGAAACTCTAACACAGTTCCAAATAGGGCTTGTGGACCTAGATCTGGTGGATGGGTGGCGCACCTTTTACCATGGGACCAGAGAGTATACATTTTATTCCAATCCACACAAGACGTGGTCCTGCATAGACTATATTTATTTACCATGGAGTTGGTATGATAAGATTCAGGGGGTGTCACATAGCCCTATCCATGTTTCTGACCACGCCATGGTGGTCTTAACACTACAAGATGGTAGAGTTAGGGATGGGCCCCCTAGATGGAAATTTCCTACATACATGATCAGGAACGTAGAATTTAAGGAATACCTTGAAGAGCAGTGGCGAATCTATGGGGAAGCAAATAAAGAGACTGCATCGTACAAGGTGGTCTTTTGGGAGGCGGGAAAGGCATTCAAAAGGGGGTAATAATAGCATATATGGCTAAAATCCAGAAGCAGAAGCAAGTGAACGGGGGGAGTTGGAGCTGCAATTAAAAAGCCTGGAAAAGAGGGTAGCGGGAGGTGAGAAGGGAGAGGCGGTCACACTTTTAGAAACAGCTAGGACACCCCTAAATGCGATCCTCAGAGAGGAGGCGGGAAGAACATGGCAGTTTTGCCAATACCATGTATTTGAATGGGGGAACAAGCCAGGCCCATTTTTGGTGCGTACAATGAGAGGTGGAAGGGGAACAAAACATATTTTGAGGGTGAAGAATGGGGAAGGGAAAATGTACGGGAGTTCGAAGGAGATTGGAAGCTGTTTTAAAGCCTTTTATGAAACATTATATACAGCAGAATTTAAGGGGAAGGGAGATGAAGTAAAGAACTTCTTGAAGGACTTATCACTCCCCAAGCTGTCTGACTCGCAAAGGGAGACGCTTGATCAGCCTTTCACCAGTATAGCGATTGTGAAGGCTATTCAGAAAATGTCCAAGGGGAGAGCAAGTGGGCCAGATGGCTTTCCAGTGGAATATTATAAGTTGTTAGGGGGGCAAATAGTGAGCGCACTTTGTGAATTCCTGACGAAAGAGGATGGAATGGAGACGCCAGCCCTGCTAAGGACTTTCTATGAGGCTACTATATGCCTCGTACCAAAACCGGGCAAGGATGACACCGACTGTGCAGTGTATCGACCCATATCCCTGCTCAATTGTGACCTGAAAATTTTAGCGAAAGTATTAGCAACTAGACTAGAAGCTGTCCTGCCAGGGTTAGTCCACCCAGACCAGACCGGGTTCATTAAAGGCCGTCATTCATACCATAACATGCGTAGATTACTTAATGTTATCTGGAAGGCCAATCAAGGGAAGAAAAAGGTGGGTATAGTGTCAATGGATGCTGAAAAAGCGTTTGACAGAGTGGAATGGGATTATCTGTTTCAGGTGATGGCCCAGTTTGGACTGGGGGATTTGTATACGGCTGGGGTGAGGGCAATGTACTTGTGCCTCAAGGCGAGAGTTCTGGTGAATGGGGGTCTCTCAGAGCAGTTTCAGTTAGGGAGAGGGATGAGGCAGGGGTGCCCATTGTCTCCCCTCCTGTTTGCACTGGCAATTAAACCCTTAGCAGTGGCTATCCGCCAGCATAAGCAAGTGGAGGGAGTGAAGGGGGTAGGAGATTTGGTGCACAAAATTGCGTTATATGCGGATGACATGCTGCTATTTGTGTGGAACCCACAGACATCTCTTCCTCCTGTACTGTCCATAATAGAGAAATTTTCAAGTTTTTCAGGGTATAAGATTAACTTAGAGAAGTCAGAGTTAATGTGCTTCCCTGATAGTGACAGAACGGTGGAACAGCTAGGTTTAAAGATGGCACAAAACGGGTTCACATATTTGGGAGTAAGACTGGGTTGAAGGATAGGCTCCCTATATAAGTTGAATTATCTCCCTCTCATAAGAACTATCACAGCGGACTTAAGGCGGTGGGCACAGTTACAAATATCATGGATGGGGTGGATAAACTTGATAAAAATGAATATTCTCCCCAGGATTTTATATCCCATGCAGATGCTGCACTTGGGGTTAAAAAAAGGGGATGTTAAGAGGTTAGAGGGAACTTTTAATGAATTTATCTGGCGAGGGAAAAGACAGAGGATTAGCTTACGACAGCTTAAAGCCGAAAGGGGAAGGGGAGGTCTCAACTTTCCAGACTTTGACAACTACTATTTGGCTGTGCAGCAGAGGTGTGTGGCAGATTGGGTGCACAGGCTGTCGGTAGCTAGCTGGGTAAATTTGGAGCAGGACGGTATCCCTGGTAGACTTACAGCATACCTGCATACTAAAGGTTTGAAGGCGTATAGAGCACTGGAGAAACTGAACCCTTTGGTGGACGCAGTACTGGAGGCGTGGGGGTGGTTGAGAGAGCTTAAAGTGGTTGGGCAAGGTGAGACCCTGCTTATGCCGGTGGCTGGGAACCCGTTCTTCTTGCCTGGCTGGGAGGATGGGGGTTTCCGGGATTGGGAGGAAAGGGGGGTCAATAGTATAGTGCACCTAGTAGACAAAGGAGAAATGTGCACCTTTGAGGCCCTAAAACAGAGGATTGGGCTGGCAGATCGGCATAGGTACCGTTATATGCCGGTTCGGGCATACGTTGGGAAACTGGATAGGGAAAATAGACCCAGATTACAATTGGATCAGGCTGAGCAGTTGATTTATCAGATGAGGACAGACCCTAAGGGTTTTTTGGGGAAAGCAGCGAGGTTGGGGAAGCAGAGACTGCCAGATGGGACAGGTAATACGAAAGCGCTATGGGAAAGGGACCTGGAACAGGGCATTTCGGAGGAAAACTGGACACTGGTCCTTCGTATACCAGAAGGTATTATGGTATGTAAAAAATACAAGGAAGCCTTTATAAATTTTTACATAGGCTGTATTATCACCCAGCTATAGTGCATAGGGCGTAGCCCTTGGTGTCTCCATTGTGTGGAAGGTGTGGGAGAAGTAGGGGCACATATATGCACTGTTTCTGGACGTGTCCAGTTCTGGTTAAGTTCTGGTTAGCGATAGTGGGGGAAATATCTAAGATGGCAGGAGTACCCCTGAGGAGAGATGCAATCACGTGTCTTTTTCGGGTGACGGTAGAGGGGGGACTGGGATCCCCTGCCAAGGTGGATAAGAATGTTACTGATGATGGCACGCCACTGTATCCAGAATACATGGGTATTGAACATAACACCTACAGTCCTTCAATGGCGTCAGATAACAATACATGCCTTGGCACTGAAAAGATTAACATTGGTGATGTGGGATAGAGAGGAGACATTTCTAAGGGATTGGACCCCTTTCCTGTCCTCCCTGAGTCTGACAGAGGGAATAATGTTAAGGGCGGGTCTAGGCTGAAATAGTTCTGGACACAATAGGAAGGGTAAGAGTTATAGACTAAGCCCGTCTAGGAAAGAAGAAGGTCTATCGGGAGAAGGAATATGAGAGTTAGAACACCTAAGGTCCCTATTACTGTGCTGTAATGAAACTATAATAGAAGAAGATGACATAACATAACCTGGTAAAGGTTGTTTTTTTAAGGATCTTGATAAGCTTCAATGTATAGGGTAGACCGCATCTATAGGTGTTATATGTGTGTTTCTTTTCTTGCTTTATTCTTTTTCTGTATGTAAATTTGTATTTGTGGGTCTTTTTCTTTGTATGTTAGTACTTGGAGGTGTTGTATAAATGAAATTTGAATAAAAAGAGTATTCAAAAAAAAAAAACTAGAAATATTTGAATCTTTTCTGTTAACACCCCTGACTCCTTTCTAATTTTGCTAACCTATCAGTAACCATTCCCAAATTCTTATATAATTCTTTGTTTTGTTCACATTTTTCACATTCATAGCTACTATAGTCAGTCCCCAGTTCTACAATTTTATACATTCTACATCCCTTACATCCAAACATCAAGTCCCCCTCTGTTGTCAGAATTGAGGTCACAAAACTTTGTATCCTCACCTCTTCTGTCATCATTTTATAATCCAAAATACTTTAATTTATGAGAAATACAGTACAAACTCTTCTGCACACTGCCACTGCTCCATGCTAACATGCAAACATGCGCTAGGCCCGTGTCACGCGCATCTCAACACATGAGGGCGACCTGCCCTTTTATCGCCGCTCATTGGTGATCTGTTTAAATCCCTCTTGGACCCAGAAGCTGCACAGATCTCACCCTCAGAAGCAATTATGTGCCTACGTTTAAATTAATAGCACCAGCCCCCTAAAATTAGCAGCACAAATTCTCCTTGCAGCCTAAATATAATAGCCCTCAGTCAGGGCGTATCGAGGGACTCAGTAAAAGTGGTCAGAAATGTTAATATGCACCAACACTCAAAACGGCAACTCCAGTGATCAAATCCACCCTGTCCCATCGCTTTTGGTGGTCTCACAGTACAGGATCTGATCTACAGATTGCTGCTCGCGTGAGCATCTGTTTAAATCCCTCTTGGACCCGGAAGCTGCACAGATCTCACCCCCAGAAGCAATTATGTGCCTGCGTTTAAATTAATAGCACCAGCCCCCTAAAATTAGCAGCACAAATTCTCCTTGCAGCCTAAATTTAATAGCCCTCAGTCAGGGCGTATCGAGGGACTCAGTAAAAGCGGTCAGAAATGTTAATATGCACCAACACTCAAAACGGCAACTCAGGTGCTGTTTTGGCTGGTTGAATGCACCATTTAAATACACACCACCGCCGCCAGCCACAACCACATGTAAGGGATATCAATATGGGACGGTCGAAACTTGCTACACCTTTAATGCATACCTCCTGTAATGGATAGAAATATTTATTTATTTCGTTTTTGTTGACCGGGTAAGTGCACTAGACAATCCTGCCTATTTTCAGGCACAACCCAGGGAAGGGGGATACAGATGAATGCCAACTGACCTTGAACCAGATTAAGCTGTTGGTGGTATTTTTCATGAATGGAGGAAATTAGGCCATTGCACCAGGGAAATTCCCCTGCTCTTTTCGAGAAGTGCCATGGGATCTTTAACATCCACCTGAACAGGCAGATGGGACCTCGGTTTAACGTCTCATCCGAAAGACGGCACCTCAGGAGTGCAGCACCCCCCTCATGCTGCACTACAGTGTCAGTTTTGGGATATTAACCCTAGTGCCTGGTGTGGGGATAGAACCCACAGCCTACTGATCTCCCGGCCTCAGAGGCGAGTGTGCTACCCGCTGAGCCACTGACACTGCTATATATAAAATAAATATATAAATATAGGCCACTAAAAAAAATTGTTAGGGTAAACACCACTCTCTGAAGCCATGTATGCAAAAACATAACAGTAAAATCAATATACAAAATCATAGCCCCAAGTCAGCATTTCAAGGATAAAAAACAATGAAGTGCTAAGTATGTCAACACAACCAACATCGACCTAAACAAAAATGACCACATGGAAGGGTATAAACAAAGTACAGTCAAACAAGTGTAGATAGTAAATCCATACCTCAAACTCAACAAACATGTAGGGTAACAATAAGCAAAGGTCAAAATGCGCTACATAACAAACATGTCACTGACACAATATGCCGGGATCAAAAGTAATCCACTGTCAAAGCCTGTATAAATAACCAACCTTGTGAAGAGGTAGACAGAATGAGAAGGGACCTGCAGAAACTTGAAGAATGGTCAGGGGTTTGGCAGTTGAAATTCAATGCAAAGAACTGCAAGATAATGCATATGGGGCACAAAAACCCTAGCACAATATATCAGTTGGGGGGTGAGGATATGGCATGCACCAAGCAGGAAAGGGATCTTGGGGTTATCATCTCTGATAACCTCAAGGTAGGAAACAGTGTGACAAGGCAGCAGGTAAAGCAAATAGGATGCTGGGATGCATAGGCAGGGCGTCACCAGCAGGAAAAGGGAGGTCATAATTCCACCTATACAAGACACTAGTGAGGCCCCACCTGGAGTACAGTGTACAGTTCTGGAGACCATACCTACATAAGGACATAGACAGGGTAGAGAAGGTTCAGAGGAGGGCAACAAAGATGGTGCATGGATTACATTACAAGTCCTATGAAGACAGGTTGAAGGAACTGAACATGTACTCCCTGGAGGAGAGGCGGAAGAGAGGGGATATGATAGAGACATACAAGTATCTTACAGAGAGGAACAGGGTGCAGGAATGCACTATTTTTAAGCGAAAAAGATGTTCCAGGACTAGAGGGCATGGGATGAAGTTGGAGGGAGGACGATTCAGAGGAAACATGAGGAAGAATTTCTTCACAGAACGGGTGGTGGACAAGTGGAACACCCTGCCAGAGGAAGTGGTGAGGCTGAAACAATCACGGGATTTAAGAATACATGGGATAGACATAAAGGAATTCTGGAGGTCAGGGGTAAGGGGCAACAGATTTCTTGGAAAACATAAACTGAACTTACAAGCTCAAATGGGCAGACTGGGTGGGCCAAAAGCCCTTATCTGCCAACACTGTCTATGTATGTATGTATCTATGTAAAAGGACATATAAGGTGGTAAAGTAATAACAGTGAACTATTGCGAGTACATATGAAATGGAAGTCACAAAATATATATTTCAAAGGGGAACATCAGCAACACACTTGAAGTACACTTGGGTAACAGCATCACACCATGCAGTACAACTAAAGTAATGCAGAATATACAAGAAAGGACAACAATAACAGATGCAGCACCAAAACCAGATGCCATCATTGTGAGTGGTACTACAATGGCACAACTAACATGAAATATAACTGGCCTGGGCAGTAAAAAAATGGCACATTGTGAAAATTGTGCAAGAATAATTTCATACAGTGGAATAAAGTTTAAAAAAGAAAATACAGGCACCAACATGTTACAGCAAACAAGATTGGGAATGGTTTTATTCTACAGTTTTTATCCTGACCCCTGTTGCATAAATAATAAAAATAGGTAGCACACTACAGCAAAAAACATATATTCTAAATGAACCATGATGTTTTAAAATAACACAGTTGCTGTAAATTACATTTGCATTTTTAAATATAATGTCACTGACATAGGAACAATTATACCTCCGGTAGATGCAGCGCCAGCAATGAGAGGACTCGGGATGCTTTGAAACTGCCAGATCTTCCTACCAGACACTTTATGGAATCTGTACTATGTAAATAGGCTTTTAGTGTAATTAAAAGTATTTGCAATTTAATTTCTTTTTAATGGCAAATGCAGCAACACTCGACAGATGCAGCAATCCACGGCATGCAGCTCAGTGTTGTGCTCAGAGGACGTCCTTCAGGTTGCTGCGGCGATGGCATCTTTCAGACAGAGTCGTGATTTCAAAGTGCATGACCAGAGAAAAACATTGTTTGGGCTACAAAATACCAGCACACCAAAACAACAGTTTTACGGATGAGAATACAAGTTCCAGCAGTAAGGATGAAGAACAGACACTTAATCAAGTGAAAATAGACACACTAAGGTACAAGAAAATGATTTTATTATGGCGGGTACTATTACCATTACTTTGACAAAAGTCTTAAGTTTATCCAGTCTAGCTAGGATATTGGCAAGGATCTCTAGTGGCACAGCTCCGACCTCAATGGTCTTACTCTAAGGGGTATAGTTCAAGTTGTAGAGGGATTTTACCTCCTTACCGACTCTGATTCCCAAATATACAAAGGAGTCCCAAACTATCCTAAGTCCCTACTCGTCTGCTAAGGTCTCCTCCCCTCCCCCACCTATTTTTAACATTTTTGACTTCCCTAAGTTAATTTTGTAACCAGAAAACTGGAAGAAGCTTTCAATGATCTGCAGCAGGTGCGGCATAGATTGCCGTGGTTTAACCACACATAATAACATGTCGTCAGCGTACAGAGCGACCTTGTGTTCCCTGCTCAATTTCCCTTGTACCTCCCCTATTTTGGGATTATCTCTAATACCCACTGCCAGTGACTCAGTTGCCATGGTGAACAAAAGAGGTGAGAGGGGACACCCCTGCTGTGTCCCCCTTCCCAAAGGAAGCCTTCCCGACAAAGAGCCATTCACTAGAAACTGTTCCATTGGAGCATCATACATGTGTTTAACTAAACCCACGAAACCTTCACCCAGACCAAACTGGGAGAGCACTGCAAATAAACATTCCCATTCAATATGATCAAATGCCTTCTTGGCATCCATAGATATAGCATGGGTAGCTCCCTGGTCTTGAGAGGCGCCCCACACCACATTCAACAGTTTGCGCATATTATGGTAAGAGAACCTGTCCCTGTATGAACCTGGTCTGGTCTGGTCTGGGTGAATTACCCCAGCAGTACCTTATCCAGCCTTGGCCAGGATTTTAAGGTCACAATTTAAGAGCGATATGGGCGGTACGAGGCACAGTCTGAAGGGTCCTTGCCGGGCTTTGGCACTACACAGATAACCGCGTCCCTCCAGAAAGTTGGGAGACCCTTCCCCTCCTCCCTGGCTTCAGTCAGAGTTTTCCAGAGTGTGTCTACCATCTGGGCTTTCATTAATTTATAATATTCAGCCGGAAACCCAGCTGGTCCACTGGCTTTCCTACTTTTTAGACCATTGATTGCCTGACTAATCTCCTCTTTGGTAATTTTGGAGTCCATCCATTTCCTTTGCCCCTCTGAGAGATGTGGCAGGGCAGTATTGTCGAGAAGCCTCTCCATCAGGTCCCTAGTGCCCTTACATTCTGCCTGGTAGAGCTTTTGGTAAAACTGTTTAAACCATTCCCTGATTTGTGGTTTATCTCTCACCATGCTCCCATCCTCACAAGAGTCCAATACTAGGTTTGGGCCCCTCTTAACCCTAATCAAGTTTGCCAGCATTGGTCCCGGTCTGTTGCCCCATTCAAAAAAAATTTTTTTCACAAATAGCCAGGATTTCTGGGCCTCCCCCAGCAATAAGGCATTTAGTGCCTCTCTTTTTATGAGCAGAAGGCTCGGCGCATCTCCCCCCACTCCCTGCGCCACCTTTAGCTCTAAGACTCTTAGGCAGTTCTCCAAATTTTCCCTTCGTTTACTTGTTTTCTTTTTGTAATTAGACACAAAGTTAATAATGGCTCCCCTCATGTATGCTTTTCCTGCATCCCACAGGACTGCCTTGTTAGGGGCCGTGTTTCTATTAGCTTGCAGGTATTGCTCCCATTGCTCCTGAAGGTACTTCTTAAAATCTGCATTACCTATTAGGTAGTTGGAGAATTTCCATGGAAGGGGGGTTCCTCACGTCCCTCTCACTCATACCCAGTGACGTATACACCATGGCATGATCTGAGATATGGATTGGGCTGTGCTTATCACTTATTAGCCTGAAGAACCAACTCCTGGGGAGGTACAGGTAATCTATACGAGACTAAGACTTGTTGGGGTGGGAGTAAAATGTGTATTCCCTAAGTGTTGGGTTCGCCGCCCCCCAACTGTCTATCAAGTCTAGGTCACACATCCCAACCTGCCAGTTTTTTATAGCTTTTGTGGCCTGCCCCCTTTTTTCTGAGTGATCTAATTCAGGATCCATATGACAATTAAGGTCTCCTCCCAGGATCAAGCCCCTAAATTGTTCCCGACCATGATGTCCATGAGACTTTAGTAGAAGTTCGGGTCATAAACCACTGGAGCATAAACACTGGCATAAGTTATCTTATCTCCATAGAGGTCGCCCTCCGCAAATACATACCACCATTCCTCCGGGTCTGCTACCACTCGCTCCATCATAAAGGGTAGCTTTTTATGCAAAAAGACTGCTGCACCCCTTTTGTGCAAGCTGTAGGATGCTGCATAGCATGTGCCCACCAACCCCCAGGTCAATTTGGCATGCTCAGCAGTTGTCAGATGAGTTTCCTGGACCATGGCTACTTGGGTTCCCTGCCTTCTGAGGGATGTCAACAGAGAGGTACGCTTAACTGGGGACTATATCCCCCACACATTCCATGTTATAACAGTGAGTTCTTGGGATTTAGCCATGGTCAAGAGTAATTACTTTCACATTTAGGACCAACAATCTTATACAAATACAATCTATCCCCCACCCTCCCGCAGCACACGAGTACCAATCAGACTTTACCCTTACGGACCCTAAGAAATATGAACTATTGAACAGCAAATAAACATAGAACATATATAACAGAGAATTTGCCCTTGCTTTACCAACATTCTGGTTCACTATTGGTTGATATTCCTTCCCCCTCCCCGGGCGAATTGTATCATCATTCACCTCATGAGCTGCAACAATAATTGCAAAGCTGCACAAATTTTATACAGACTGCTCCAATCACAGATCGTGTCTCCCCCCACCCCATCCCTCTCTATCCCCATGCAGAGTCGTTGAAACCTGAGGATTTCCTGTTGTTTCTATGAACTATAACTTACAAAATCTCAGCTGCTGACTCATATAGTCAGTTCCTTTCCCTTACCTATACAAACAAAAAATAGAACCTGCTATACTCACTCATCCTATAGAACATTTAGGCCTCCTTCTACCCTGTCTGCCCCCCATGCCATTGTCTCTTCCCCCCAGCATGTGGATGCTAGTGCTTTCTCATATGTTCCCCTCTCCCACCCAGTTTATTTATTTATTTTAAACGTTTTACCAGGAAGGCATGCTGAGCAGAATACTGCTCAATTCCAGATGCATCCTGGGGGTAGGGGTAAATAGGAATACATACAATATATACAGAGTCCAGAGACCTTAGAGCAAGATCATACAGGTGCAGTTCAGTACAGCAGGCATTTATGCAAGGCATGTGACTGATAAATATATGGATACAAACTATATGTACAAACATAGCAAAACAGTGCCTAAATACAGTCCCTTGATGGTGTCCCCTCATTAACAGTAAAATGCACTCCCTCCATCCTATCTCCATATGATCTGTCGACCATGAGTCAATTAATCCTTCAATTGGAGCTAGCCTTTGCCTGAGCGAGGACCAGGGCAGCGTGATCAAAACCAGGCACAGCACTACCTCTCCCCTGGACTGGCTTACCTCATAGTGGTGATCTCCTTGGCTTATTCCCTCTGGTCAGGGAGTCCACATGTCCACACAGACATATGTTGAAAGGTCAGGCTCCAGGAGATACTGCCAGTCCAAGGTTCTGGTGTCCCAACAAATGGGCCACACAGCAGGGAGTCCAAAGGTGCGAGTAGTTAAATAGGAAGCCAGTCAAATGCCCCCTGGAATGGTAGACCGCAACATACTGTCCCCATTAGAGCGTAAAAAACAAAGAAAGCCCTCTCAAGGTATCATAAGCAGGATTCTCATACGTAGCACAGAGTCACAGGGTAGGATCCCCAACCACATAAGCCCGGGGTACAGTTCTCAAATTATAATGTATATTAACATACCACGGAAAGGTCCAGGATCAGAAGCCAAAAGAGTGTAGGCCGTCCACGTTGCAGTAGTTTCACAGGTAGTTATTATCTCAGCACAGCTTTTTCTCCCAAACAAAACCTTCAGCTTTTGGCACTTCCCAGAAGGAGTAAGTCACCCCTTCATGCTTGATTTTTAACATTGCCGGGTATACCATAAAGCATTCAACCTTCAGATCCCCGAGTTGCGCCATCACTCCATTGAAAGCTCGGCATCGTTTTTGGAGGCATGCAGAGTAATCTTGTGAGAGAAATAATCTCTTCCCCTTGAACTGCAGATTGTTAGAAGCACGATAAGCCCCCAACACAGCTTCTCTAACCTGGTAGCTGTGGAATCTCATAACGATTAATCGGGGTAGTTGATCTGAATTCAGTCTAGGCATTACCGCTCTATGGGCCCTCTCAAGTTTATATCGTCCATTTTTAGGGGACAGGCCCAACATCTCCAGTAGTTGTCAGGCACAAAAGTCTAGAATATTTGGACCCTCCTTCCCTTCAGGCAAGCCCCACAAACAGAGATTCAGCCTTCCATAATAAATTTTCCTGGTAGTCAAATTGTTCTTTAAAATCTTCCAGTTCCCTCTGTAATGCTGCTATTTGCATTGTGGGACCATGGATTTTCAAAAAAATACTGCTCTCCCTCTGAGTGGAAAATCTAATTAAGAGCTTCCTTTACACCAGGTTGTAACGGGTTGTAAAACCAGCCACTTGTATAAAGTATTGCATTTTATGACCTATAAGGAGGAAAGCAACTTCTGACAGACACCTGTTAGATTTCACACAAATAGGAGAAATAGCTGTCAGGAATTTCCACTGAAGATCAAAGGGGTAATTCTGACGTGCCATAAGCAGGCTCACTAATTAAAAAAATAAAAGACAATATATGTATATTTTTGTGTGGGATGCTTAGCAACATGCAGATGCCTGTGACTAATTTGGTATGCAGGAAGAGAGTGACCTCACAGCCAGCATCACCACTGAGCTGTGACCTCACAAGCTAGGTGAGATCCTTTTTATCCCGCATTGATATTGTCAAAGTTCAGGGAAAATTGTGCTTTTTTTTGATTCTGGACTCCTGAAAGACACACTTTCAAGAGCACTTCTACATTAGGTAAATCAGCCTCCACTATTTGCCAATTGAAATGAGGGTAGGATTAAATACTCAATAATAAAGCAGTTTTGTTTAAATTGTCATTTTACAGTAATTTGTATGACTGTATCCTAAATGTTATATGTTCTGTGTTTTGTATTTCATCTACTATTTTTAATTTTAGTAAACCTTGTTTTTCTTGAAATCTTGCCTGGGTTTTTTCCTTATTTTGAATGTAAATGTTGGGACAGTGTTAATAATTCTGACAGAACTGTTAAGTGCTTACAGTGTGTTACCATATGCACCAAGGTAAGAAAAGTACCTAGGTCTCAGTTGAGTCAAAAGGGGATTGTGAACCAGGCTGGGTGCCCGCTGGGTTAAGTATTGCACTTCATTTCCCCAAAGAGGGTGTGATATTTGAACCTGTTACCTGGGCGCCTGGGCATGCTAGTGAAAAAGGGTTCATATTTGACCTCAGGACTCAAGACTGGTAGTTGTTCAGACCCAAAACAGACAGGAGGGTGTCCCTGTTTGTCTTCTGTTCACGTGTTGCACTTCAAGGTTGGGCACTGTGGGAGCAGAGGGCCTAAACCCCGGAGTGCATTTGTGACACTTGGTATTTATGCTTGGTTCATGAATGGAAGAAGGCTTCTAGGCCCATATTTACCGTTCCCCACATTAGTGGGACTTCAAATCTATATTTTCCCTCACCCAATTATTAAATGTTGTTATTGTGCTACTTTCAATTATATGATTCAGGAACTTATTCCATAACCTGCCATTTCTGTTAATAAATGAGAAATGTCTACCATTGTTTTTAGCAATGTCTAATTTGATCTTTTTTTTTACATCCCATCAAACCAGTTGGTTTCTCCTGCACCTGCAAACCCATCTCATTCCTTAAGCCTACATCATTTACTATCTTATATATTGCCAGTAGGTCCCCTCTTATTCTTTTTTGTTTCAGGGAGAATAGACCCATTTTTAACAATCTATCCTTATAACTATAATTTCTTAATGACCCTATTGCCTTAATATATTGTCTCTGAATCTTTTCTATTCTATTAATTTCCCCCAAAGTGTTTGGATTCCAAAGTTGTGACCCATAATCTAAATGGGGTCATATATACGTCTTGTATAAAGGTAGTGAACAACCCACACTTTCATTTACAAAACTTCTCCTGATGTTTTTGATCATGAGATTAGTTCTCCTCTAATTATAGCTGTCCTATGCTCTTTAAACTTCATCTGGTGATCAACCATAACACCTCAATCCTTTTCCAGTGTACTTGTTTTTAATCCTTGCCCATTTAATATATACTGTTGTGCATTATTCTTTCCCATGTGCATTACTGTACATTTATTAACACTGAAAGGCATTTTGTTTGTTAAAGCCCACTCTTCGATCCTTTTTATACCCATTTTCATCTGATCGTTCCATTACTTCCCTTCCCAATGCGCTTACTTCGGCTGCAGAGAGGGAGATTGGACCTGTGTTATCAACTTGGGCCGCAGGCAGTTGCTTCCATTAACGTTTAGATGCAGTTCACAGGGTTTTTGCCTGATTTTGAATCAAGAAGTCGTCCATGCTGTAGGTAGGAGAGTTCCTGAGTCTTCCACCAAGGTTCAAAACCGATTCTAACTTTTAAAATTATATATTTATTGCTGTGAGGGACGGAGCATAGAGTAAACACGTCTTCACTTTTCCCTGCTCATTAGCACCCATTAACTAGAGATGCAGAGCTTGAAGCCTGCTATCCAGTCAGCCGCTAGCCACATCCCTCCTGACTGAACCATTAACTGTAAAGTAATTAAACACTTCAGTAATATATAAAGACTGCAACAATACAAGGAAAATGAATCTTCCAATAAAAATAGAAGGTAATCAAAATGAATACGTTCGTAGAATTAGCTAATAAAGTCAATATATTACTTACGTGTTGAGTATTGTTCATTTATATTCATTCAGTTTCTTGTGCCTCTTTGTATCCATACTCCATGTCATGTCTTTCAAGCTCTCCGCCCCCCCACCCTTGGCTGACCTTACTTATATAGCGAAAGGTGGTCACTTGATTAAGTTCCCACTTTCCCGTCTGTAGCATATACAGTTTCACAGGAGCTGATTCCTGCTCAAATCTTAGAAGTTGAATAGCAGACACTGAAACAACATTTATTGCTTAATAATAGAAAACTAAATCTATTCTCTCATACACAGGACTAAATCTGCACCACTTGAGAGTCTATGGTTGAAGCTTATGAAGAGGCAACCCTGAAGTGAAAATCGCTATTTTTTTAGATCCTCTTACCCCCCACCCCCACACCCCCAGAGTGAAGTCAGCTCTAGTAATTGTAAGCACTGGTTGCAAACTGCTTGAAGGGTTCTAAGGCTGCTATTCCTGCCTGCCACTAGACCAGGGGTACAACGGTGTACACCCAAATTATGATGCACCTCCTCCTCCTACTATATGTTACCCCCCTGCATCGTGTGTCCACTGAGACTGAACAGGGAACTCAGGACACTGTTACATCTATCTATGATGCACTTAGGATCCCTAAAGGACCACTCCTATAGATGCCCAGTCTGACTGCACCCCTCTATCCTCCACCATCAGTGGACTGGAAACTAAAAACCGGAGTCTGTCTTATCCTAACCATCCTACCCTGGACTCTCCCAATTAATCCACTGCAATCAAAATTTCTCAGACAGAAATGTAGAAGAGTGAAGACTATGATTTATATTAACATTACTAGGAAAAACAATAGTATTACTACTACTGTTATCTGGGAATGCACATCCCAACCCTGGACCATTGACTCACCAGTCCAAGGTGGGAAAGGAACATGACAGGCTGAAGATAGCATATATGAATATCGGGAGCCTAATGGCAAAATGGGGACAATTTCTAGCATGGACACACATGCACTCCCGGACATCACCTGTCTCACAGAAACCTGGCTAACTCCAAAAATTAAGGATCAGACAATTTCCTTACAAGGATATGTGGTTTACAGGCAAGACAGGGTAGGTAAAAGGGAAGGGGGGAGCCTCATCTATGTCAGAGACACAATTCAAGGCTGCTTGATATCATCACAAGGGAGCTCTGGTGACCAAGAACTGTTGGCCATTAAGTTATTACTCGGTGCACATCACAAGTCCCTCACAATACCCACAATTTACTTACTTCCTAGGAAGGCAAAAGATGGATTTGAAAAAGTTGTTGAGGTGCTCAGCCAGCTCAAATTGAGCAACAAAGTCATAATAACTGGTGACTTAAATCTTAATTGGTTTAGCAAGGAGTCCAATCCCCAGAAGGACCTGGTTACTAGTCTGGACCTCACGCAATTGGTAACTGAACCCACTAGACACAACTACAAGAGTGGTAATAGCACACTCCTGGACTGAGTCCTGGCCAGCCGCCCGTCTAGGATATCAGGGGTCACAGTTCACCCAGACTCCCTAAGCGACCACTCACCTGTCACCTGCCTCTGGACCAACAAAAGCAAGAAGGCCACCCCGATCTTGATAGAAAGCAGGGTTCTCAAGAGAGGTCTGCTTGACTCCTTTAGAGCAGCAGTTGCTCAAATTGACTGGTCACCACTGGACAAGATTCAGGATATAGACCTAGCCCTTCAGTACTTTATTGACAAATACAGTGCTACCTGTGACACATTTGCCCCAGTGAGAAGAAGAAAAACCCGGGGTCCCAGTAATGGATGTATGGATCACTAGGGAACTGCTTGACTGCATGAGGGATTGGGACAACCTGTGGAGCAGGGCCAAGGCCACAGGCAAGAGAGATGATCATCAGAGATATAGGGCGGCCAGGAATAAGTGTACAAACCTGATAAGACTTACTAAAGCAAAGTTCTATAAGGACCAACTTGAGCGGTCATGAGGTGATGGCAAGAGTTTTTAGGGGAACATACGGAAGCTTTTAGGGAAGGAAGATAAAAATCAGCCAACTATGCTCAATATAAATGAGACTACTACTCAAGACTTGCCCACCATTGCTGACTCCTTCAATAATGCTTTCACAGACCTTAGCTCTGTACTACCTCCGGACTATCTTAATGCCCCTGAACCTACTCAAACCACCCCCAGAAAGGAACACACGCTTCCTAACTTTTATTTCAAGCACATCTCCATCAAGGAGGCCAGGAAATACATAAAAAAGGTACTTGGGGAAACCAGACAAGGGAGCGACAAAATTGACATTAAAATGGTTGCTCTCACCATAGAAGAAGTGCCTGCCCCATCACAAAAATTTTCAATAAATCCCTCACACTTGCTAAATTCCCATCAGTCTGGAAACTTGCGCTGGTAACCCCTGCCCACAAAAGTGGGGATTGCACCAGCACCTCAAACTATAGACCCATTTAGAGCCTTCCTCTCCTCTCAAAAGCATTGGAACAATTAGTAGCTGATCAAATCGCTGATTATCTGAATAAATACAATCTTCAATGCACACAACAGCATGGCTCCAGAAAGAGCCATAGTACGTCAACTGCTTTGGCTGAATTCACTGACTATGCGCATAAGGCTCTGGATGGTGGCTTGCTAATGGGATCAATTTTTTATTGATCTCACCAAAGCATTCAACACAGTCAACCACTCTCTTCTTACACAGCAGCTGCTGTTTCTAGGCCTGTCAATTACCTTGGTTAGGTGATTCCATGACTACCTCTCCTGCAGATCACAGTTCGTTAAAATAGGGGACACCATCTCCACCATTAGAGAGTTCTCCTTGGGAGTCCCTCAAGGGTCCATACTTGGCCCGCTGCTTTTTAGTTTATTTCTAAATTCTCTCCTGGTTGCTTGCACAAGCAAAGTCATTCTTTATGCTGATAATGCAGTCGTCTTGCACTGCCACTCACAGTTAGCTCACCTCCAACAAAATCCCCAGACTACCTTTCGCAAACTAGAAGTCTGGTTTCAACAGCAAAAGCTGCTACTCAACTACAAAAAAAAACAAAAACCCTGCTTATCTCAAGCCACCAACACAAATCAAGAAACCTGGTGCTCACCATAACCAACAGCAAGGCAGTCCCGCTGGAGCAAGTAGACTGCTTTAAATACCATGGGGTCATAAAAGATGACACCCTGTCCTTCTCAAGGCACATTGAACAAGTTGTAAAAGCAGTCAACACCAGGCTTGGGGTCTTATACAGGAACCATCAATACCTTACACCCTCTGCCCTTCGACTCTCCGTCACCAGCTCCATTCTATCAATAATTGACTATGGCCTGGTTGTGTATGGTGCAGCCTCAGTAACGTCCCTAAAGTGGGTGGTTATGGCACTTAATAGTGGTTGCAGGTTAGTCCTTGGGGCTGACAAACGTACCCACACATGCGCCCTGTATGAACAAGCTAACTGGCTCTCACTCAGAGACAGGGTCAAACTGCAAAACTGCCTACTAGGGGAAAAAGCCCAGTTAGGCCTTGCACCTCCCTGCATCCAACAAATCATCATTCTGGCTCACCCACTGCATAACACTAGGGGCATGGCTAGAGGTACACTAAGCATCCCCTTCATGAGGACTTTTCTCAGACAACGCTTGTTCACTTACAAGGCTCCCCTCTGGTTAAATGAACTTCCAGTCTAAGTTAACAGTGCAAAGAACTTCCCTAACTTCAAGCATGAGCTCAAGTTATCCCTATTCAACACTAGAACCTGTGAGTGCTGACTACTTAAGGCACTTACTCTGCACAGCATGACCATTGCCATTCGTAAAAGTACCCCACTGAGAGAAATCAGTCTCCCGAACACCACCTGTTAGGGTATTAATCCCCTGCTGACTAGCACTTATTCCAGCCCTATTCCCCCTGCCCCTCTCTTTGGTTTGCCTTAGCTCTTCTATTTCAGTCTGATCTCATGGCTATTAGCCTTCACTCTACCCCTTATGTCCTCGCCACCTCCCTATAGCTTCACATCCCCATCCTGCCGTTACCTCCTACCCACCCCCACTATACTTCGCCTATCAAACGTCACTCTCTGAACTCCAATTTTTCCATCAGCACTTCCCAGGGAATTAAGCCCGTTAATCTCAGCTGGCCTGGTGGTGTTGAGGGTTGAGGCGCTGGATGCCACACCTCATGCCACTCCTGCGACTCAGGTTCGGGAACGGACTCAGGTCACTTGGGGGGTCAGCAGGGGAAAGAAGGAAGGAAGGACTGAGCATCTGTAGACAGCTTTCCTTCCTCAGGGAGGGAGGACAGTGCAGTGCTCTGTGGACTGACACCCAGCAGTGGCTGGGTGCCAGCAAAGGCGCATCGCCCAGACAAGGGGAGGGCGCCTGTCCAGGGCATCTGGCTGCTTCCTTAGAGGCAGGGGCAACTGCCTTACCCATTGTACAGCTCAGGTGCTGGGGAGAAAACAGGCAGAAAATGGCCGGGAATGGACAGGGTCCTTGATGACCCTATATATTTAGGTCGGATTACGAGTCCCTCCGAGGAAGGGCCAGAGCAACCCATCGGCTCCACGGAGGAGCCATAAAGCATAAAAATTTTAAAAAAGCCTGTTGTTCTCCCACTCCTGCACCCTTCTCCCTCTTCCCTTCATGTGAAGCTATGTTTAAGAAATAGGACCTGTAGCATATGACAATGCCTGTTCCATAGGCAGCTGTTTTTTTACTCTGTAACCTGCAAAAGAGGCTATGGAGTTAATTGTCTAGTCTAACTAGTATTCTTATGTGAGGCACCAGTAGTTCTGCTTATGTTAATTGTGCCATTTAACTATTGTAGTGTCTCTTTTTTTTTTTTTCAATCTCTTTTTCCCTCCAGTCGTGGTCTGGGGGGCCTCTCTCAGGCATCCTGCCTGCTCCTGCCCTGCCTGAAGTCCTCCTACCTGTGCCTCCTCTCTCCCTCATCCTCTGTCCACGATCGGCACCACTAGCCTAACCCCACCGGGGTGGGCCACCCCTCCTCTTTGGTTGCACTTAGAGACAGACTCCAACATAGAAGAGGACCCGGGTGGAGAAACCTGGAAGGTCAGGCAGGATGGACCTGGCCATGGGCATGGGGGCAGGTGCCATCGCCTAGCCCCGCAGACCGGGTTTTCCTTATTCTGGTGATCTCTCCCCCCCTCCCATGCGTGTGCACATCCCCAACACTAGGCACATGCCAACCCTTGCCTGCATCAGGGCATGCTGAATACATGCGGCAGAGCGTGCTGCTGTGCCCCCAGTCTCCACCAGGAGCCTCTGGCACGCCGGGCGATCCCTAACCACCCCCCCAGGGAGGAGAGCAGCCCATCAGGTGCTCAATCCTCACCCACCCACCCCTGCCATTCCCCAGTGGCCCAAGCTTGCTCCCAAACCCAGGTCACCAGCATGGCGCAAGGTGTGGCATCCAGCGCCTCAACCTTCAGCACCACCAGGCCGACAATATTGTACTGTCTCTTGAGATGGAACCTTTGTAAAAGAGCTCTTAGCTCAAAGGTTGTTTCTAAAATGTTAAATAAATAAATAAGTAAATGCAGCAGTCGGTCTTTTCACTGCCATTAGATCTCTGTAGGGAAAAGCAGAGAGCATACAAAACAATACCAAACACACAAACAGTTTCCAGAAACTTAAACTAGTTTATATTAACTCTCTTTCAATTTAGCTTGTCTGTTTTTGATATACTCACTTAATATACCCCATCACTTTATTTATAATGAGGCAACAAAATATCTACTTTAAATTATATACAGTGGAATTTATCTCAGCTACTGCACTCTGGCTTGGGTTCAGGGGTTCTCAACGCACCATTTTAAGCTGCATTAAATGATCAAAAAGAGAAGCAGAGAGACACTGCAGTCAGGGATACAGATACAAGGGGAAATCAATTCTTTAGGTTAAATAGTGTTACTGCTTAAACAGGCTTTAGTTTTAACAACACTTACTTCTACACCAAACATATGTTAAAAAAGGTACTTGGGAGCAGGCCCGGTGGCATGGAGGGCTGAGACGCTGGATGCCTAACCTCCTTCCATGCTGGTAGCCCAAGTTCAGAAACAATGCAGATCACATGAGGGCCAGCCAGGGAGGGAGGGAGGATTGAGTGTCCTGAGGACTGCTCTCCTCCCTCAGGGAGAAGGGACGGAACATCTCCCTCAGCGACTGCCACCTAGTCACCTTAGGTAGCAGCACAGCGGAAGTCAAGGGAAGGGCCCCCACCCCCACTGGGATACTGACAGCTGCCTCCATGTAGGCAAAGTGTGGACAACACGGCATTGTACTTGGTGTGTGCCCAGGGAGAAAAAAGTGGAAAACCCCCAGCCGCAGGATGAAGCCCAGCCCCCCAATAGGCTCCACACTGGCAAGGAGACGTTCATGCGAGGGTGAAAAAGGAGAAAGGTAAGCTCTGGAGAAGCCAGGTGATGGGCAGGGGCTGGGGAGGGTCGGTCAGATGGGGGCAGCCACAGGTGACAAACAGGATTTTTTTTTTTTAACTTTCTTTCTACAGCCACACTCCGGGCATCCTTCAGGAGTGCCCACACGGAGTCCGCCCTACTCCCAGCCTGAACCCTCGCATCTCCCCTCAATCTCCTCCCTGAATGACCCCAAGCAGGCTCAACCCCGGTACCATCTCCGGGGCTGATTCCACCCTCCCACAGTGGTAGCCTCTTAAGTGTGAAGTGCCTACCTTGGTGTCATCGGGTCAGCCTTGGAGGAAGACCCAGGGCGCGTTGGGCCAGCAGTTGGGATGTGGGTGAAGTCCCCCGGGGCCACCGTCATCTCACTGACATGTGGATGGATTTTCCACTTGTTTGTACATCCTCCTTCCCCACGGAGCCCGGCCAGCAAGGCAACGTCGTGCCGTGGCTCCACCCCCAGGCATTACACCGTGCTGCTACACTGGTGATCCTCCAGCCACCGCCAGAGGTCACTCCATGAGCGAGCGCTTCCTGTACCCAACCCCGGGAAGACAGAGCGGTCGGCGGCTGCTCAATATCTATCCCTCCCCTTCCAACCCCCGGCAGCACTGGCTTGTTCCCGAACCCGGGTCACCGGCATGGCGCAAGGTGTGGCATCCAGCGCTTCAACCCTGAGCACCATCGAGCTGGCTGGCAAACAGAAGATTAACAACAAAAAAGATAAAAAGGTACTCGGCACTGCTCAGCACACAACCAGCAGGAACATTAACCTCTCAGGTCTGTTAAAGGACAGTTGACGTAACGTCCTTATTAATGTTGCCGGGAGGTCAGGTGGGGCTGTACTGGCACAAAAGACACACTGAATTAAAAAGTAAGACTTTAGATTAAAAAACCTTTTAAAGAAAGAGCACATTAAATCCCCCTACAGTATACTATTCCAACTTGCTGCCCTGAAAGAATGTTTATATTTTGTATGTGTACAAGTTTCCATGCCAGTATTTCCATTTCTTAAAGTTCTGCCAAACACTCAGAAACTAACTTATGGATTCTTCAAATATAGTTAGTTAAAACACCTAGGCAGTCCTTAGTTCTGCAGTGTCTTAGTGTCCGAGTATAATTATTATAACGTAAGCAGTTCTCCATTCCTGCTTCAAGCAAATTCCAGCTTCTCTGCTTTCTCCATTCACTCCAGTGGCTGCTCTATGGTTGCCACTCTTCCCAATCTGAATTCAGCTCTTAATTCCATCTCTTCAGTCGTTCTGGACCAGTATCTTTTCCTCTGTCTCTCTCAATCCACTTAGCTTCCACATACAGGCAGTCCACATGATCACCCGGCCGACAAGCTTCAGCACTCCACCACAGACTTCCAGACACCCTGACTCACAATGCTGCAAGATAAAAAAAAAACTCTAAGTGCAGACCGCAGATAGTAGAGCATACTTAGAAAATTCACTTTTTAAAGGGACACTGTCAACCCCCTTAGTCCTCAAAGCGTCCCTTGTTTAAAAAAAACATTTTATGATTGCCAACATTCTGTAAAGATTGTTGATATAGCTGGTAGTTTGATTCTGATTCTTATTTTCTTTTAAAAAGTGAAAAACAGACTACTCACCATACTTGTGTTACCACACAAAAACAGGTTTGTTTACATTCCTTGATCATTTCTCACTGTGTCTTTCCTGGACTTGGGAACACCTCCAACACAGTCTAGCTGTTCATGATGCAGTGGGAGTTTAGGAGGCTACTGCTTCATGAGTGACTGCACTGTTTGGGGGTGCTTCTAATGTTCAGGAAGTATTCAATAAGAATAAATTCAGGATTTGAAAACAAAACAAAGTTGTTCATAAATATACATTAGCATGCATTTCAGCTCTACTAAACAGGAAGACATACAAAACAAACAGTATCATCAAAGAATTTTAAAGAAGGTAAACAATCATAAAATGTGGGTTTTAAAGAGCTGGTGACACGTTCAGGAGGACTTTAACAACACATAATATTTAGGCACTGTCCAGCTTGTATTTCCCATTAGTTCTGTATTCCTCCTCCCCATTATTTAGTAGTGAAGTCATTTGCATGAAAACAGGATCTTTATTCCAGAACAGTTTATCTATTTCTGCTGCTTTCTCCCAACCTGAAGTCATAGAACACTGCTTGTGACCTCACAGTTACTCCCATAGCAACAGATTGTGATGTCACAACAGAGGATTATGACTTGAAGTAGGGAATAAGCTATAGAGGCAGTTGAATTCAAAATGAGCTATATGGGGCAACAATCATATATTCATACACATTTCTTTAGTAATAAATTATGGGGAGGAAAATATATCAAATATAAATGGAATGCAAGCAGAATTTTACATAGAGGATAATGGCTGGGGATCGGGTGATAACCACACTGTAATCACCTCGAGTGATTGCTAGGGCAACATGGTAAACCTCGAGAGCACAGCTCGAGAGGTTTACTGTAGCCCTAGCAACCATGAGAGGTGATTTCAGCATGGTTGTCACCCGATCCCCAGCCATCATCTTTTATAGTGTATGGTCAAAAAACACACTTGTCATTCTGTGTGTGAGAATGATGGAACTCTGGTGCATTTTTTTTTGTTATGCCACTGTTTGGAAGTTCCGAAGTGTGGTTAACAACTTTTAAAATTCTAAACCGTGCATAAGAAAGCCGTGTGACTGCTGATTATGGTGGTTAATAGGCATTTACCGTACATTATATAATTATTATGTTGTTTAAGGTTTTCTTAGAGGCGTCAGTAGCTCTTTAAACTAGAAATAACATGATGCAAAACAGGTTGACAGTGTCCCTTTAAGCCTGAAAGGCTTAGATGGCATACCTGTGCTTAGCAAAATAGTTGCATATGATAGCTAGATAGATAGATAGAGAGACAGAAAGAAAGAGAGAGAGAGAGAGAGAGTGAGACAGAGAGATAGAGATAGATGGATGGATGTATATGCTGGTCCCAATGAACTGCATCAAGTTGCAAGGGCTGCAAATTCTAAACTGTAAATAAAGAGATATGCTTTATGTGCAGATTTCCTATATAAAGCTGTTATCAAACTATTTGTAATAAGGACTCCAAAGCTTAGCTGGCATACCTGCTAATAAAAACTATAAGGCTTATAATTTTCTCAGCAGATGCTTCTCCGCAACATCAAGCTGCTCACAGGATCGCTATCTTGGAACCATGTGTTTTGGCTCATGAGTACCTGAGAACTAGATCCTGAGTGTCAAAACCCAAAAGTAACTTGTACCCCTAGGCTGTACATAGCCCTTTACCATCAGTATTTTGCCATCAGGGGCAAGAGCCCCAGTTATCCATTCCCCTTGGAATGAGATCCTAAGGTAAGGTGGACTACCCCTTTATCCCCTTGGGACTGCTTTAATTTCTAGTCAGTGTGACACGCTCATGAGTTTTCCTTTATTAAAAAAATGGATCCACTTAGATGTTAGCACTGTTATGGACATTTGATTCTGAAGTAGTGTGCCTGCTAACCCCCTTATTTTTCAGCCTGCAGTGGTTCTGAGGAAGTCCAAGCACCCCAGAAAGTCACCCCACATCTGGGAGGTAAAGTAAGTGTTTTTTGTTCACGCACCCCTCCCTCACAACAAATGATGCCAGTTGGCACCCCTAGACTGGGAAGAGGGTTACATATAACTATAGGTTATTGATAAATATAAGCTATGTCAATATAACATTCCTATTGCATTAACTCCAAGATTTCATTTTTAAAAATTATTTTCCTAGCCCCTCTGGTTCCAAAGTTACCTCCTTTCAAAGCAACTATCTTTACAAAAGGCTAAGTTTTCAACAGTTAGGGATAGGAACCTCAATAATTAAAGCTTTGAGTCAGTGTCATTGGAAGATATGGATGGTGTTCCGCAGGGAAGCCCACACCCTATTTCAGTTCTCTATGTAATAATAATACTTTCTGAAACCTGAGTAAGTAATTCATACATTTGCTGTCTTATGCACTTTCTGTCCCAACCCCCAGGATGGACTGCAAATAGAGCTAGTCAACAAAAATAAATAAATTATATAATTAATAAATAACAGTAAAAAAAAAAAAAAACATTTTAGGGGCCAGCCCTGTGGCATGGAGGGCTGAGGCATCATGCCTTACCTTCTGCCATGCTGGCAACCCATGTTCAAGGTGCGAGCAGGTCGCCAGGGGTCAACCAGGGAGGGAGAGTATCGAGTGTCTGGAAGGCAGCTCTCCTCTGCCAGAGAGGGAGACTTGGCAGTCCCGCCAAATGACTGCCCCCAGGTGGAGGCCTGAGGGTAGAATGAGATGTGGACACCAACGAAGGGTGGGTACTGTGGGACTCCGCAGTGTGTATATGCCTCCATGTAGATGCATTGACATGTCACACCCCAGCAACGGGGAGGGACGGGCAAAAATGGTGGAAAAACACCCCATGGCGGCAAGATGATGACTGACCCCCACAGGCTCTGCACCAGTGGCCAGGCAGCCAGGTCCTGTAGATAGGACAGCATTGAGGTAAGATCCTGGAGGATCCGGGTGACGTGGCTGGGGAATCAATTAGATGGGGGCCACTGTGGGAGGCAAGGAGGATAAAGTACGAATAAAAAAAAAAATTATTTTGACATTACCAGTGATCTTCGTTAGCTTCCTAACAGATTTTATTTAAAAGTTGTACAATACTGGAAATATCATTTACGATTGTACGTTAGCATGACTTACTTCAAGGCAAACATTCGCAAGTGTATGTTCTACTGTTTTCTGGTAGAAGAAAATGAAGCTACTTAGGGGTCGATTTGTCATCATCTGTTTCTACAGCCTCTGGTCTGCCCCCCTCCAGCCCCTACACCAACCTTTTTAGGGATTTACTTTCTCCCCCACCTATCCAGAACCCTAATTATGGTGGGTAGTCCAACATGTCAGTCTTGTAACCAGCCTGCAGTGGGAGTGGGGAGAGGGTGACTTCGCTCACACTAGACTGGAGATTGTTCCTTCTCCTCGAGGGTAGTGGAGTGTAATGATGTGTACATATGGATGCGAAGGTATGCTTTCATGCAACCTCCACCAGGGGGCAGTGTATGAGCAGGATGTCATATCCCTCCTCCCCAAGGGAGGAGAGCTGTCCTTGCCAACACTTGATCCTCCCTCTCTTCATCAGTCATCCCCAAACTATGTGGGCCCATTCCTGAACCAGGATCACTGATGTGGTGAAAGATAGGGTTTATAATTAGAGCTAGGTGAAGTCTGTGCATTTTACTTTGAGCAGGTTTGTGAATATGCACTACCTATGCATTGTTTTGTAAAGATTTAATGTATTTTGTGAACATCGATTTTAATTTTTAAAGTGTCATTTTTCTTTACTGAAATTTTGCACTTTGCAATTTAGAAAAATAAAACTGCAAATATTGTGCACTTCGGCCATTTTTGGTGCATCTTTAATAACTGCACATTTTTACAGTACAAAAAAAATGTACTTTTAATTGTGTAAATTGGCCAAGTTAGGGTATCATTGTTAAAACTGTACCTTTCAATAAACTATGTATGGTATGCAAAAAATGTGCACTTTCAAAATTACAAAATGTAAACATGCAAATACTGTGCACTTTGACCAATTTGGTACCTTTCAGAAACTGTGTATTTGAAAGATGCAGTACACAAAACAATGTGCACGTTATTGTTTATTTACTAAGCATTTAAAAAACAGTTACGTAAGAACTTACAGTAGATCTTCAAGGGAATCTTGGTCATCAGGTCAATCCTAAGGAACGTCACTGTCAGGATCTCATGGAAGCTTTTTCCTGCAGCAGTCCATTGGGGCCGCCCACACCAACATCAGGATCTGACGTCACACACCCTATATAAGCACGGGCAGCCCCACTCCCTCCTTAATTCTTTCTCTAGCTGGAGGCCATGAGAAACAGGAGTCATGCCAGGGAACCAAGGAGAGAGAGAGAAAGTACCCAGCTAGCAGAAAGGCTGGAGCAACAGGACAGCCAATCTGTAGCGAGAAAGAGAGAAAGGGGGAAGGAGGAAGGGAGGGAGGGATGGCATGACCTGATGACAGAGATTCCCTCGAAGATCTACTGTTACAGTAAGTTCTTACATAACTGATCAGTCTTCTTTGGGGATATATCTATCATCAGGTCACACCTAAGGAATGAGTCCCAAGCAGTGCTGAGAACAAGGATAGTCTAGGTGGCAGGAACCCAGTGGCCTAAGACAGAAGGCCCTGAAGCACAGCAAGACCGAAACCTGCCCTTCATCTGGATGCAATGTACAGACTGTAGTGCTTGGTGAAATTAGTGTGGACAGTACTCCAAGTGACAGCAGCACAAATCTTGGCTGCAGACACGCCCCTGAAACAGGCAATCGAAGTGGCCATGCCCTTTGTGGAATGGCCCTTAACAACCCCAGGAAGTTCCTTACCGCACTTCCTGTAACAAAAAATAATACAGCTGTCCAAATGGACAAACACTGTTTCAAAACTGGATTGTCCTCTCTGCCAGGGGCAAAAGAAACAAACAGCTTAGAGGACTTCCTGCAGTCCCTCGTACGGTATGCATAGTAATGCAGAATTCTATGCATATCCAAAGTATGAAGCAATGCTTCCCCTAGATTGGCATGCTCTGGATAATAAACAGGCAGGTGGAAGGTCTGACTTAAGCTAAACTCAGACACCACCTTAGGAAGAAACTTAAGGTTAATACACAGAGAGACTTTGTGGAATATCAAATAAGGCTGCTCACACATGAGAACCTGTAACTCTGAAATTCTTCAAGCAGAAGTAAAGACAACTAAAAATAATGCTTTCCACAACAGAAAGCATAGCTCGCAAAACACGGTTGGCACAAAAGGAGGAAGGGTCAGCTTCTCTAAAACAAAATTCAGGTCCCAAGCCAGAAATGGATTATGGATACAAGACTTCAATTAGAGGATGCAAAAAAGTACAGAAAAGTGTGGGCCACATCCAGCTGTGCCACAGTACAACCATCAATGGGCACATGAAAGGCTGATATGGTTGACAAATGTACTTTAAGAGAGGAGTATTTGAGTACTGCATCAGACAAGGTCAGGAGATGCTCCAAAACTTGGTTCATTGGACAGGTGAAAGGGTCCAGGCTATGAGAAGTGGCCTAAATGGTAAACCACTTCCATTTTACAGAATAAGTGGCACTGGTGGAAGGTTTTCTGGCAGCCACCAGGATGTCAGCCACCTTCTGAGATACCCCCAAACCGAGCAATTGCTATGTCCTCAGAAGCCATGCATACAGGTGGAGGGACTTGAGTTCTGGATGGACCAGGGTCCCCTAGGCCCAAGTCAGCAGATCTCAGGAGAGGGGCAGGAAAACTGGAGATTCCATAGCCAATTGCTGCAGTAATGGAAACCATATTTGCTGAGGCCAAAACGGGGCCACCAGAATGAGGGTGGCACCCTCCATCTGTAGCTTGATGAGATCCCTCTGACTCAGAGGGAGGGGGCAATGCGTAAAGAAACCTCCCTTTCCAGGAGAGGGACAATGCGTCTCACCAGAAAACTCCAGACTCTGGATCTAGCAAGTAAAAACAGCAGTTTTACATTGAGTGGGGTTGCAAAAAGGTCCAACTCTGGATGACCCCCACCTGTGAAGAAGGTCTTCTGCAACTGAGGTCAGCAGGTCCCACTCATGCACTTTGCACTGTGACCTGCTTAGGCTGTCCACCAAAGTGTTTTGGGCACCTGGCACATGGATGGCTAACAGTTCTAGACTGTGATCTAGAGCCCAGTACCAGACCGTCATTGCTTCCAGGCACAGAGGACAAGAATGGGTCCCTCCCCTTTTTTTTTTTTTTTTTTTTTATGTAGTGTACTTTTTGCCACAGACTGCCTTGCAGCTCAGCCCCTGCCAAACCCCCCCCCTCGCCCCCTGAACTTACCTGCCTCACAGATGATATCCCCTAGATTGCCCGCCCACGACAACGATGGGAGAAGGAGACTGGCAGGGACGCCAACTGGCATTGTCTCCCTGGCAGGGAGTGGAGTCAGACAGATGCAGCAGACAATGGAATAGGTCATCTATTCGGGAGTACCAGGGCAGACAAGTAGGCTGGGGGAAGTGAGGCATCATAGATGGCAGACACTATTTTTTGCTGTTTTTTCCCTGAAGGAGGCATGACGTGCAATGATGCCAGCTTCCACACACCTCCTAAGGAATGTAGATGCCATCACTGCAAGACCCCCAGCCTTCACTAAGATGCCCAACATGTGCCAGACACAGTCCCCCCAGAGAAGGAGAGCCATCCCTAGGATGCTCAGTCCTCTCCCCAGCCGGCCTCCCACTCCCGGGGCCTGTTCCTGAACCAGGGACGTCGATGTCACAGATGGACACCATGCCGCTATGCCGGCAGGCTGGCTTGGAATGGATCTCTCCCTGTTTGTTGATGTAATAGAGCACACTGAGATTGTCCGACTGCACCGACAGAGGGCCCAGAGACAGAAGGTTCTGGAAGACCTGTAAGGCATACAGAACTGCCCTCACTTCTAAGACATTTATGTGGAGGTGAGTCATCCAGTGGGACCGAAGACCCTGGGTCTGATAAGGACCTAGATGGGCTCTGCAACCCAGACCCAAAGCATCTGTGGTTAGGATTTGGTGAGGGGTGGGGAGAAGAAAGGGAATCCCCTGTAAGAGATTGGCAAGGAAGCACTTTGCGTACTGGCGAAGAGACAAGGACCAGCTGATCTAGATCATCTGCGCGTTGATCCCACTGAACCCTGTGGGTCTATTGCAGAATCCTCATGTGCAACCTGGCCAGAGGGGCCATAATGATTGCCATGGCCATGAGGCCTAGCAGCCAGAGAAATGTCCTGGCTGGGACATGCTGGCTCTGAGCCACCTCCTGGGCCTGGGCAATAAGACAGTCTGCCCTGTCTTGAGGAAGGAAGGCCTTGCCCTGAGAGGAGTCCAGAACTGCCCCTATGTACTGCAATCACTGAGAAGGGGTCAGTACAGATTTGGGGTGATTGACAGTGATGCCCAAGGCCTGGAATAACTGCAGGGTGCATTCTAGGGTCAACAATAGGCACTCTCTGGAGTAAACTTTCAGTAACCAGTCGTCCAGATATGGGAACACATAGAGGCCTTCGTGCTGAAGGGCTGCTGCTACAGCTGCTAAGCACTTGTTAAATACCCGTGGCACAGAGGATAAGCCAAAGGGCAATACCCTGAACTGGTAATAATCTCCCTGGAACAGGAACCGTAGACACCACCTATAAGGGGAAGCAAATCAAGATATGCAGGTAGGCATCCTACATATCAAGGGAGCATAGCCAGTGGCCCTTCCTGAGCAGAGGAAGAAAGTCATGCAAAAAGACCATCTGGAACTTTTTGTACTGGATAAAAAGGTTCAGATCTCTGAGGTCTAGAATGGATCTCAAGTCCCCGGCTCTCTTGGGAACCAGGAAGAACCTGGAATAGAACCCCTTGTTCCTCTGTCACCTGGGCACTGATTCTATGGCCTGTTTGTGCAGCAATGAGAGGACCTCTTCCCTAAGCACCTCTGTGTGATCTGGAGGGTAAAACATGGGGACAGGGGGAACATCTAGAGGCTGCTCTAGAAGCTCTAGAGCATGGCCTTGTTCGGTTATCTGCAGGATCCAAGTATTTGTTGTGATGGTTCTCCACTGAGACAAATGTAGAGAGAACTAGCCTCTGACCACCACCTTCTGGCTTGGGGAAGGAGGTGGGGGGGTCTATCAAGGAGTCAGGCAGAGGTTGAACTGGCTGCTGGAGCTGCACCTCAACCTCTGGGTTGCTTGGCAGAGTGACCAGAGAAAGAAGAGGGGGCAGGCAAGGCCGAGCTGGCTCTGCGCATACTCTGAAGCTTGGCTCCTGGACCCTACTTGTGAGAGACCTTCTGAAAGGAGGACCTCAGCCTACTTCTGGGCTGGGTATGGTGCAAGAAACAGACAGACCGAATAGCCCAGCCAGAAGCCTACAGTTCACTGATAATATCCTGCACATCTGGACCAAAATGTTTGCGACCCACAAAAGGGGCATTCAGCACCTTTTGCTGTACATCATTCTCAAAGCCAAAGACCTTTAGCCAGGAGTGCCTTCTGAGGCAAATGTCAGAGGCAACTACCCTGGCTGTAGTATCAGCTATATCACAGGTGGCTCTGAGGAAATGCTTACTGACATCTTCTGGAGTACCTTAAGAAGCTCCTGTTTAGCCCGGCGGCACTGAGGGTTGAGGAGCTGAACGCCACACCTCGCACCACACCAGCAACCTGGGTTCAGGAGTGGACTCAGATCACCGGGGCTGAAGGGGGAGGAGAAGGATTTAGCATCCAGAGGACTGCTCTCCTCTCCTGGGATGGAGAGGGGTTGTAGATCCCGGGCTTTGGTGACTCCCAGTGGTGACTGGGAGTACAGTAGCCTTCAGGATCTCTGGCAGGGAATTGGCTGTGGCAGCGCTCCTGTGTGCATGTCTGGGAATGTGCACATACATGCTGGGACACATTGCACATCCAAGCCGAAGAGAGGGAGGAACAAAAAAAAAGGAAAATGGCCCTGGCCCTTGGTAGGCGGAGGTGGATCCAGTGAACAGCCCCCACGCCCATGCCAGGTCCTACCAGCTTCTGTCCGGTGCTCCCTTCATTCCCTGGTCATTCCATCAAATTATAGATAGAGCACCAGGAGGAGACAGCGGTCCCACCTCGGGGGGTCTCAGAGCCGGGGGGTCGAGTGATTGGGACAGCAGAGAGGAGACAGGTCCCACTGGACAGGTAAGGCTGGGGACTTCAGGTGGGCAGGATACGGCCAAGCCATGTGACCACACCGGAGAGACTCCGGGTGGTCAGTGAGGGGGAGTATAAAGAGAATGTCCAAAAAAAAAGAAAAAGAAGTTCCTGTTTGTAGGAACCCTCATGGAGGACCTGTGCAACCATTTTGCCCTTCCTCCAAAGGGTGTTTGGTACTTAATAAGATGAGCCAAATAACTGGCAATCCAAAGGCCTAGGGTGACCAAGGCAAAAGTCCTCTTGCCCCAGAGGTCCAATCTCCTGGACTCATGATCGGGGGGGGGCAGGGAACTAAGGTGTTTAGGGCCTTAGTTCTGTTATGAGCAGCTTTGATAACCACAGAGTCGGTCTCGTGCTGGGCCACATAGAAGGGCAACCCCTTAGGTGCCTAACAGAGCTCGTCAGCCTTCCTGGGCATGGCTGGTACCATGCTGGGCCTGTGCAAGGCTGCTGTGGCAGCATCATTCAGGGCTGGCAGAAGAAGAGGAATAACCTTCTTCTCCTCCTCTGCTGCAGCCACCAGAAACTGTGTTCTCTCTCCTGGACTCCAGCACTTGCCCAGCTGAAGCAGCAACAGCCTGAATTTCATATTTGCAGCATTTGGCTGCCTGGACTGAACACACTCAGTGTGTAGAGGGCTTGGGGAGCTGGCAGCTGAGTTGACGCTCACGGGGGGTGGGCTTGTTCATTTCAAAAGTCTGCACCACCCGCTAGTACAAGCACCACTCAGAAAGAAATTAACAGTTTACAATGGAATGGACTGCAGGTTTTAGTAAGTTATGGAATGTTCATAGTACTGTATTTGAATTGAGATTTTTATTGTAATTATGACAATGTGCTCTTGGATTCTTTGAGTCTGTGAGGGAAAATAATCTGTGGCTTTATTTATTTTCTACTTATTTGTGAAAAGGAGGGTCTCTAATCCTGGCCCACTGAGACTATGAGGTGTCCCACAGCAACAAGAAGTTTTAAAAGCCAAATATTTTAAGATAATTAGATTGTTATGAAGGATCTAGTTTAAATTTAAAGTTTTGATACTGTTGATTGCATATTTCAAGTTTACTTATATTTAAAGTTGTTAACTTAACAGAGATAAGATGAAATTGCTACTAGTAATAGGAGTGCTAATGTTTTTGCTATGGTCCACCCACGTTTCAGATTGTGTGCACCGTGTTAACAAGGGCGAAGAAATAAAAACTGGGACCTTAGAAACAAGGGTTAGCATATTAGTAGTTTTTAGACTTAAGATAAAATTCACAAATGCTACTTTATTCATTTGGAAGAAAAATAGGATTAAAACTTATCAAGTTAGTATTAAGCCTTGCCTAAGCTGTAATGATAACATTATGCAATGCAGGAACAAGATTTGTTTTCTGGCATTGCTACTAGCAGGTGATATTGATATTAACCCAGGACCTAGAAAGAACCAAGTGGTCAAAGTATGTCATACAAATGCCCAAAGTACACTTCCAGAAACTGATGAACTAAGATTTTTGGTTCAAACACAAAAATATTAGGAATTACTGAGACTCAGTTGGACAACAAAATAACTGATAATGAATTAAAAATACAGGGATCTGAACATGTACGTAGTGACAGAAACAAATGGGGAGATGGTGTGTTACTATATTTAAGAGAAGGACTAGGACTTTACAATCAGAAAATTCAACTTAAGGTTAGTGGTATTGAGGAATTATTATTAGAAATTAAATCTAACGATAGAAGTAATTTACCCCCACTCCCATATAAACCCGCAATGTTTTGATGACCTGGCAGTAGTATTGGGAAATCAAATGGAAAATTGAAATGATAATTTGCATGGGGGATTTCAATGCACACTGGGGAGGATCCAGAGGTAGGAGGTTGAAAGAAGCTTTGGACCCTTTAAACATTAAACAAATAATGCAAGCACCTACTCGAATCTGTAACATTGGAGACTCTAGAATTGTTATTGATTCACTTTTTGTGTCTAATAATTTATTGGGAAACAAATGGCAAGTTGGAGCACTATTATTAGGTGACCACTGTGTCACTGAGAGTACAATCAATGTGGAATAGTATCACACACCAGTGGATACCCCTCCGACAATCCACATAACCTATAGGAATTTAACAATTTGACTTTTCTAAACGATTTATGAAGGGTCAAATGGTATCATCTGAACATAATACAAGACTTAGAAGATGCTGTTACATTCTTCTTGGATCAGTTTCTACTGATCTGCAATACGCATGCTCCAAAATTACAAATAAAAAGAAAACACAACAGCTTACCCTGGATAAATGGGAGGATTCTAAAACACATTAGAGTCTGAAATAGATTTGGAACCTAACCAGAAAAACCAATTGGGATAGTGACTGGAATAAATATAAAATATATAGGAAAAAATGTCAAAACTTTACTAAAGAAGAAAAAGGGAGATACTTCAAAAATAAATTTGAGTCAGCCAATAATTCTGGGGATTTCTGGAAAACTGTCAGACAGATGCCGTCACCAGCTACTACTGTGCTCCCTACATCTTTGAAGATTGAGGGAGAGTTAACATCTGACTCTAAACAGAGGCCCTAAATAATTTTTTTCTCAAACTTACTCTCATTATATGATGACAAGTTAAAACACCCTGATAGAGCAAATGAGTATGATACAGTGAGTGAGATACGGGAGGCAGGCAGCCCTGTATTTAGGTTTAAGGTCTTGGATTCAAGGGACATATGGAAACAACTCAAATCCATATGTATATATATCTAAATCTGGAGGTTTAGATAGCCTTGAGGCCAGACTGTTAAGAGATGGAGCTGATGTTATTGCTTTACCTTTAACAAAACATTTTAACTGAAGTCTCTGTTGTGGTCACTTCCCTGAACTCTGGAAGAGTGTAAAAATAATTCCAGTGTTCAAGGGAGGTGGCTCACATCAGGCAGACAACTACAGACCTATAGATCTGCTCTCTATAGCTTCTAAGATATTCTAAAAAGAAATACATAAACAGGTTTACACTTAACTGGCTAGTAATCATCTTCTCGTCCCCCAGCAGTCTGGATTCAGGCCTATACATTTCACACACACTGCTTTGGTATATTTCATGGACACCGTCTCCTGCGCACCGGAAAACAAACAGTGCATGGGGGCAGTGTCCATGGATCTATCAAAGGCCTTCGATACTGTGGACTATCCATTTATGTTACATAAGCTAGAGTTAAAGGGATTTAGCACTGAAGTAATACACTGGTTAAGATCATATTTATATGGTCGTGATCAAGTAGTAACTACCCATGGAATGATGTCAGATGCAAAGGAAGTGAGGAGAGGCGTGTCCCAAGGATCCATATTGGGGCCGCTTCTGTTCATCATATTCATTGATGAGTAACCAAGTATTCTTACAGAATGTTCTGTTAAATTATATGCAGATGACACAGTCCTACTCTATCCTGAGAGAAATTGTAGAAACATAGAAAAAGTGCTTCAACAACAATTTAACAATCTCGAAATTTGGTTAGCAGAGAATAAATTGGTGTTAAACATAAAGAAAACTAATTTGATGTTATTTAAAACTAAAGCAGGAGGAGTTAGTACTGTGTAGACTGACATAGTGATTAAATCTGTTAGGGGAATAGCTTTAGATCAGGTTACTTCTTACAAATACCTAGGACTGTGGGTCGACCATGAATTGGCTTTGACACTCACGTAGAGTACGTTTGTGCCAAGGTTTCTCAAAAGTTAGGAGTCCTCCACAGACATAAAAACTGTATGATCCTTGAGACGAAAGAGGAATTGGTAAATACAGTGATAATTAATTTAATAGACTATGGAAGTATTATTTATTGTTTAGTAAATAAAACTACTTTACAGAAGCTGGACAGACTTCAGTACCAATTAGCGAGGTTTATTCTAGGCTTGACAGGTCCCAATGTATTGAATCATCACTGTAATATCCTTTTGCAAGTAAACTGGACATCTCTGGAACTTAGGAGAGAAAGATTACTATGCAGTTTGTTATACAAATGTGCGAAGGGTTTAGCACCAGAATATCTTCCTGACAAAATTATACCAAGCACAACAGGTTATTCACTGTGAGAAATCAAAGGTAGGGGACGGAAATTCCCCAGAGTAAAAACAAGATATGGATGTTTGTGTTTTGACTGTATTGCAACAACCAACTGGTATTCCCTCCCTCCAAAACTGTACAACATGCCTACTTACAAAAGTTTAAACATTGCTTTTTTAGAATTGTACCCTTTTGTATGTGATTGTCATTAATCTTGCTACATTACTTGTTGTGGTTGTATGTAATTTGTCTTTCATGTCAATATCTTGTATGTATGTATGTGTAATGTACACAGGATGACCCTGAAAACAGGTTCTGCCTAGTGCCTTATCCTGTTAAAATATAAATCAACTTGAACTTGAACCTTTGGTGGAGACTCAGGGATCTCCAGGAAATCCACAAGTTTCCTCCTAGTTTCATCCTCCTCCTCCTCAGTTTGGAAACCCACGGTGGAGGAGGGCTCCTTCATGGTGTTGAAAAAGGAGGTGTCCTCTGGAGGGGACCTAGAAATGTGCTTGACAGACTCCTTACTCCTGGAGGAGACAGTAGACCTGTCAGAGGATTCCCCATTAATGTCTCCCTCCTCCTCCTCTTCATCAGGGAGAATAAGATCAGGATGGTCCTCCTCTTCGATGTCAGTCTGCTCTGAATCAGGGACTGATGAATGCAGCGCCAACAGCTCTCTGGAGGATGCAGGGCAAGTGGGTCGAACAGACATCGATGTGGAACAAGCCACCAACAGTGCGGACGACGATGACCTGGGCCATGGAACTAGCTGCTGAAAGAGAGATATGGTAATAGAGGTAAGTATAGTACTAAGGTCAACAGCAGGAAAAGGAATCGTCGTTGACACAGGCATTGACGAAGGGGGCACATAGCCCTGGTCTGATGATGAACCGCTAACTAAAGTGGTAGCAGGAGGGCCCTGCGCCAGTGAACCACGAGGCTCGAGAGCTCTCGATGGCAAGGCAGGGGCTGACAACACAGAGGCGATGGCCATTTCGCAGCCCTATGATGGCTGGGAGACAAATCCACCATGTGGGGCCTGGTAGTAGCAGAGGTCTGCATGGGGCAAGATGCTGATGCCAAAGCAGTCAACAGGGCAATCCCAGGAGAGGAAGAAGAGGAATCCAGCAGAGACTGGGATCGCTGATGGAGAGGAGGCGGTCTTTAGGCCGCTTCTTGTCCCACTGAGAATGTTTCCCCAAGGATTTGCCCTGGGCCTTGGTGGCATGTGACCCCGAATACAACACCAGCGACTGGGCGGGGGGGGGGCTCTGGAGGACCCCTGCTCTCCACTGGCTGCTTGTTACTCCATGAGGAACTTCTGCAGGGCTTTCTTGCGTCAGCGCCGGGTGGTGAGGTTGAACTTCTGTCAGGAATCACAGGCAAGGACATTGTGGCTGGGCCCAAGACAGCAGACACAGAGCTCATGTTCATCGGTGGAGGAGATCTTCCTTCCACAGCAACAGCAACAGAAAAGCCAATGAAGGAGTAGTTTAGCATACAAAGGATAAAGGAATCACCTTAAGCCAAAGTGATTCAATGGTAAGTAAAAGAAAAAAGGTAAGTAAAAATTTCAGTCGAACTGAACGACAAAGCTTCTGCGGAGGTTGTGCATGAATGGTCAATGGCGGCAAAGAACTGATGAGGGAGCGGGGTCACCCATGCTTATATAGGGGGGTGTGACATCAGAACCTGACATTGGCGCAAGTGGCTCTTGAGGGACTACTGCAGAAAAAGCTTCTGTGGGATCCTGATGCCTGACGATGAAGTTCCTTAGGTGTGACCTGATGACAGAGATATCCCCAAAGAAGATCATATTGTTACATCAAATACTTGAGCATGGTAGACACCATATCAAAGGTGAAAACAAAATAAAACAACCAAGAAAAGAACAGACATCCAGCCCTAAAGGTAACTTTTTACAGTTTGGGGATGCATTAATCAAAACTGTTACATTACTTGACAAGCAAGTGGTAATCAGATTTTGAAAAGTACATGACTAAAATGTCATGGAAACATTAACTAAAGTGTGTATCCAATATCTAAATGAAGCTGGGGGGGGGCTGAAACAGGGTTTGGTACAGGCTAGTAACCACCTACTCAAACTACTCAATCACTCTGTAGCATATTCTGGTTAGAAATGAGCTGACTCATACTGTCATTTAAAGTGAGTTTTGTCACTTGTGGGAAAACTTTGAATGACATAATGCTGTATTCCAACACAATTCAACTTTTATGTTATATATTGTCTGCATTCTACTATATTTTTCATTCTTTATCATTCTATGTCGACCCAATTCCAAGCAGTCATAATGACACAGTAATTAAGGAACTATTTTTTCCAAAAATAGATGCCTCCCTGGCAAGCCTCAACCACAAGATAGAGGCCCTCTGTAAACTGGTTGTCATGACTGTCTCAAAAAATCAATGCCTTCATGAACAGCCTTATAACAGCGGAGACCAAGGTAAAGAGGGTGATAATAACACTTGAGGAAGCCACTGCGGCATCAGGGCAAGCAAGGTAAGTGATCTCACAGCTCATAAAAGAAAATGGATGTTTAGAATCCACCTTGAAACCCTGGAAAACCAGGCCAGACTTACAAATGTCCACATCATTTGATTGCCTGAGGGTGAGAGGGCAATTCACTCTGTTTATGCCAACTGGAATGGCTACCATAGCTCTTGGGGTGGATTTGCAGGGGAAACAATTTGGTGTAGAAAAAGCTTACCATATTACTGTCCGGAGAACAGCTGCACTAGCGGAAGCACCCCAGACCGCGCTGGCAGTAATGAATGGAGTACGGGCCAGTGACTGGGTGCTGAATTTGGCCAGGGTACAGTATGAAATATGGGCAGATGGAGCCTTGGTCCGACTTTTCCCACAGATGTCAGCTGCTTTGAAGTGTTGCACTAGTGCACTAGGAAGCAGATTGCATGAACTGTAGTACTTTGGAGGTTTTCGGGGCTCAGGTTGTTTATAAACCAATAACTCTGTGCTGATGTTTGAGACAAGATACATATTGAACATGGTGTCTGAATGCCTCATGGCTCACCTCTCACAGCTCCACCTCACTGTGCCACTTAAGCTACTCCTCTTTGGATTCAGGGACAGTAAAAAACAAACAAAAACACTTTAAAATAGATTTTTAATTGACTGTTTCTTGCCATAATCACTGAATCATTGTTGGGGATGGGGTGCCTTTGGTTCATTAATCTTAAGGTGTCCGATATTTCCATTATCTTAACAGGTCCCTGTAGCAAAGTTGTGTGATGTAAATCAAATATATGTGTGTGGATAAGAGGGCTACAGTTAGTTTAGAGGTCATTTTAACACAATAATTTGTGAGATGTTTGTAACCCCTAGGTGACGCTATCCCAAGGACTACTACCCCTGCCTGCTTGGCTAGTAGCAGGTTAAGGGGCCTGGGTACTGAAACGGGTGCCTCCACCCGGAGGTCAGGGTTATTAGTGGTCAAGCTAACCTGGGCACAGCCCTCCAGGACACTGTAACCCCCCTCTTTCCCTTCTGGTGGTCTGAACAGTATACAATAATCACTTTCACAATGACCCTTATTCACCATGCAATTACCCACACTGTTTGCACATACCACCAGGGCTGGTTCCTCTAGCTCGACCCTGGGGACCCCCTGTAAAACAAAGTTATGCACAGCAAATAGCAACAGTACAGTACTCTTGGCACAAACTGGAATCACAGTCAGGTTAAATGCAAAAAGAGTTAGATCTGATTTATTCAGGGGTGTTGAACAAGGGAGGGGTGTAATCAGGTTGATTTGCTTAAAGGATATCAATCAGACAGTTATGCATGCACTTCAGAGTCCCTACACAGTCACACACTCTGGGTACCCAGGTAGGAAGACTGTGAGCTAGCCAGGAATGTTGCCCGGGGTAGGCCAGCTCACAGCTGGTTGGGGCCCTCTGAGGAAGAAAGCAACATGCACAACACACACTATTTGTAATCCGGAGCCAGAGGGCTTAGTTTTTGACAGAAAAGACAACAAAGCAATCAGATGACAACACTTTAGATTTAGATGTTATTGCAGGGAGCTACACCGATGTTTACTCATGATATCCAATACTGGACACAGGCAGGACGAAATCAAGACAGCAGGTTGTTGAACTGGAGTGCCAGGAGAAACAGGACCCACACAAATCACCGAGGTGTCGTTCCTGTTCAGAGCATGAGCAGGGGACTGATCCCCAGGCAGGTCTCTCGTCAATGGCTTTCTCTGTGCAGTGGGTAGTCTGGATGGGCCAGTGTGGCAAAGCCCAGGCCCAATGGAGATGAATACAGATTCAGTTCGTGGGACCTGGCTGCAGCCTCCAGCAAGCAGAACACAGTTCAGCACACAGTGGGGAACCAAATCACGACCCACTAACAGCACACAGCACATTTACATGTAAGAAATTCTACTGTACCAGGCAGATTGCTATCCGGTTGCAATTACAAAGTCTCTGCACAAACCGGGAGTTCAAAGGTGGCTGGAAATTCTGACAGGCCGATCGCATTCAGCAAATCTTCAGTCTTCTTCAGGTTAAAGCCTGGTCACAGTTCTGTGGCTTAAATCATCCTCATAATTCAGATTCAGTCTGAATAAACTTCACTTTCCCTCTCAGGGACAGCAGGCAGACAGGCAGGCCAAAACTCAGCCCTTTCACAGTTCTCCCACTCGAATCTATGCAGGATTACTGCTCGACTATCTCAAGCTGTTACTCCTTCACTTCCCAACTCAGATCTGAACTGAAACTGCAAGCAGTCTGGGACTTTCCCTAGGATCCAAAGGTTTGGTTGGCTGATTTCTCTGTCAGTCACAACAAGGGCTCCCCCCCAGGTTCATTTAGGCGCCAAAAGCCCCAAACTACAATTCCTACAGAATTTTGCTCCCACAAAGTCCCTGGGGACAGGCTCCATTTTAGAGTCCCCAAAGGTACTGATTGGCCCATTTCAGCAGTCCAGGACCCAGATTAATTATGACGGCAATCCAGGCAGCCCTTAAAGAGACAGTACACAGAGGCTATACAGGCAATCTCTGGTAATACATTTAAACTGCTAAAACGCAGGACACCAGCCTGGCAGTGAGCATTTAGGCAAGCTCAAGGAAGACTTTTCAGGAACCCCCATTTGTAGGGGGGTTACACCCTTCCCTGCCTGGAGAAAACTTGGCATCCATGTCAAGTCTGTACCATCACACTATTGAAAATGCAATATAAACAAGACATATATGACATTAGAATGCAATGCAAATACTATCTAATACATCAGTTAACATAAACTTGTCACATTACTATACATTTCAACATACTTCACAATACTACATCCATACTGACAATACTTATGCATGTTTCATACAGATAATACTGATTTCGCTATGATTAACTTACTTTGAACATCACTATACTAATTCATGTAATGACTTCTTGTACATTAAATAGTGTAAGAGGGGACCCTTCCCTATCAGCTAGCTTGGGGCTGGATGGGGCAAGGGCACCATGTTCTGAAGGAAGAACAACTAACCTGGAATTGGCCATTAAGCTCAATTTGGGAAGTGAGCTCTGAGAAAAAAAAACACCTTTGTGAACCACATTGAGAGGCAAATCCACTGGCATCTCAGGAGAATCATAACTGAAGCGCAATACTGGCTTAACAGCTCGGCCAATATTTCTGGGGGGAACAGCCACAATCTCTGTCATTTTAGCACTAACTTTGGAGCTTTCGTCATTCGTGAGGGGTGCCTCTGCATGGCTGGGAAGGTCCAAACTGGGAGCACTGTCAGCTCCTTGCTCTATAAGATGTGTTTCCACAACACTTGGCTCATTTAGAGAAGGTTCTGGCACAATTAGGCTTTGTGGCACTGAAAAGGGGCTGTCAGCACTCTCATTTTGTTGTTCTAGTTCTGGTGTGTCTCCAGAGAGACTTAGACCATCAGCCCCTTCTTCGGGCAAATCACAAAGTTCCACTAAACACAGGGAGTCTGCAGCCTCAGATGTGATACTTTGCACTTCACTTTCAGGGAGCATTGGCTCCAAGGACGAAGCTGGGGAGTTAGGCAGTCCAGAAGGCCCAGCTTCATCCCCACAATTCTTCATAGGATTTCCACAAAACAACTGACTCAGTTCATAGGAGGGATAATAGGCATTACCATAGTCACTTTCATCAGAGGTGGACTGACAGTCACTATCATTATGGGCCTGCTGCGGGGGAAACCTTAAATCTGTAACTACTGGGGTAGGTTGACTCTGTCTCTTTTTTGCAGCAGCACGAATCACTGGCCAAGGAGAGGCAATGTCTGCTGGCTCAGCTTCAATAATAACTTGCCAAATAGGCAACAAGTGGTTACGGTGCATGGTCTTGACAGCTTTGGAGTTATTCTCTGGGCGTACCTTGTACACTGGTAGATCATCCAACTTTCCAACTACTACATGAGGAAGATAGTGCCACCTATGACCAATTTTGTGCTTGCCATGTAGTCCCAAATTGCGTAACAACACACGGTCTCCGGGCCGTAGCTCTTGAACCTTTACTTTTTTACCGTGCCTCTCTTTGTTAGTGAGGTTTCTCTTGGCGACCATTGTCTGGGCCAGTTGATATGCATGGTTCAATTGAGCTTTCAGTTTCTGTACATACTGCAGGTAGTTTTCGACTCAGACCCCATCTGGAGAGACCCCAAAGCAGACATCAACTGGCAATCAGGCCTCCCTCCCAAACATGAGGTGGTCGGGAGAGAACCTAGTAGCATCATTTTTGGTGCAATTGTATGCGTGTACCAAGGTGCTAATCTGCTGGCTCCACTAATGCTTGTCTTTTGGATGGAGGGTGCCCAGCATGTCTAGAAGGGTGTGGTTAAAACGTTCTGGTTGAGGGTCCCTCTGCAGGTGATAAGGGGTGGTTTTTGACTTCCGCACCCCTCACAGAAAGAGCATTTCTTTGATTAGTCTACTTTCAAAGTCTCTGCCTTAGTCAGAGTGAATCCGCTGGGGGGCATCATAGTGGACAAAGAATTTTTCCACTAGCACCTTGGCCACGGTAGAGGCTTTTTGATCTTTAGTTGGAAAAGCTTGTGCATACCGTGTGAAATGATCCGTAACCACTAACACGCTGCCACTATTCCATTGATCAGGTTCTAAACACAAAAAATCTTTGCAGACCAGTTCCACGGGGGCACTGGTAGTGATATTAACAAGGGGGGGCAGCCCTCTGAGGCAGGACTTTTCTTTGGAGGCAATGACTACAGGTCTTTACATGGTGCTCAACATTGGCCCCCGTCTTAGACAAGTAGAATCAAGATTGTATCAGGTCGAGAGTCCTGTCAATACCGAGGTGCCCCATGTGATTGTGGAGGGACCTCAGTACCAAGTGTTTAAAGGCCGTGGGCAGGACCAATTGTTGCTTGTCTACTTGACCACTACGATCCACTGTCTCTCTGTATAACAACTGATTGAGTAACTTCAACCTGGGGCCTTCTTTAAACAATAGGGCAGTTCGCAAGTCAGGGGAACAAAACTTAGACACATCTTTCCCCACATGCAGGGCATCAAGTGTGGGTTGAATCATAGGATCTTGAGATTGAGCCCACTGAATACTGTCATTGTCAAGTTGAGGTAGTGCACTAATATCTAGAGCAGAGAAATGGCATTAGGCAGCCGGTATGCAGGTATCAGGAGGACCCAAGCAATCTACCAGACAGTCCACTGTCTCCGCAGACATCTATTCATCTCTGTCAAACTTTTGGCACAATGCTCAGATGTCAGGTTCAGACAGCCTGACCCAATCACTCTTGGAAGTGGGCCTTCATGACAGGACGTCAGCATCAATATGGTTCAGTCCCGGTCTGTATTCGACAGCATAATCATAGGTTGATAAGGCAGAGAGCCACCAGTGCCCAGTGGCGTTTAACTTAGCTGAAGTCTGTACATAGGTCAATGAGTTATTGTCGGTCTTCACCAATATCTTTGCCCCATAGAGGTACTCATGAAACTGATCAACGATGGCCCATTTTAGGGCAAGGAACTCCAGCTTGTGCACAGGATAGTTCGCTCTGACGGGGTCAAACTCCTGCTGGCAAAAGCTACCAGTCTCAAACCATCCTCATGGTCTTGATACAGCACAGCTCCTAGGCCCTGCAGACTAGCGTCCATATGCAGCACATAGGGCTTAGTAGGGTCAGCATAGGCGAGGATGGGGGCATGGGTGAGCTGGTATATGACTTCGTGGAAGGCTGCTTCACATTTGGGTGTCCAGCAGGGCCCAAAAGCTTCAGCTGTGCAGAAGTACACTTTCTTTCATTTTTTGACAGCCCCTTTCTTGTATTTATGGTTGGGGGGGTAACCCTGGGTAGGATTCAGAAGCGGGCAAATCACCTTTGAATAGACTTTTATGAACCTGCGGTGGTAGCCACAGAATCCCAGAAATCGTTGTAGTTCTTTCAAGTTATGGGGCTGGGGCCAAGTAGTCAGTGACTCAACCTTACTGGGATCGGTCTCTGTTCCTTCTGCAGATACTATGTGCCCCACATACTTCACGGAGGTTTGAAAAAACTGGCACTTGTCGATGGACAGCTTGAGGCCGAAGTCTTCCAATCGGTCCAGCACTTTAAACTGTTGGGTCTCATGCTCCTCTAATGTGCGTCCGAACATAAAGAAATCATCTAGGTACACTAGACATTCCAGCAAGTTCACATCTCCCACCACACATTCCATCAATCGCTGAAAGGTGGCCAGGGTGCCCGAAATCCCCAGTGGCATTCTCAGTAATTCGTAGAACCCCAAAAGACAGATAAAGGCTGTTTTCTGTTCAATGCTGTTCTGGGGCCATCAGAATCTGGTAATATTCGCTGCAAAGATCCAATACCGAGAACTATTTGTTCCCATTCAAGCAATCCAGGGCATCTTGTATACTGGACATGGTGTACTGATCTGGGATGGTCTGCCGGTTCAGGGTTCGATAATCAACACACATCCTCACGGACCCATTCTTCTTATGCACAACCACAATGAGAGAGGCATATGGGCTCCTTGATTCTTGTATAACGCCGGCAGCGAGCATTTCCTGCAGGTGCCTCCTATCATCATCTATGTCCGCTGGGGCGAGACATCGGGATCTCTCTCGAAATGGCCAGTCATCATGCAGGCATATGTGATGCTCTGCACCCTGGACACACCCCATGTCCCATTCTTTTAACAAAAACACTTGGTCTATCAGAGCGAGTTTCTTTCTAACTCTAGCCTTCCATTCAGCTGGCAAAGGGGAATCACCAAAGTCAAATAAGTCCGGGGTCACTCTTTCCTTTTCACCAGAGTACTTGTTTGCTGGGTAATACAGCAGTGTCTGCACAGTGTACTGTCTCTAGGGTGCACCCTCTGTTCAACTGGACCTCCCGATCTGACATATTCCGAATCTGGACCATCACTCGTCGTGCATAGCCGTGGGCACTGGCAGGCAAAATGCTGGGTTTAACTAATAATCCCTCTGGCAGCTTTCCATCACCCGGTGCATCCAACATTAATATTTTATTTTTCACTTCCTTTCTAATGCAAACCTCTCCCTGAATGGTGTACTGAGCATTGGGAGGGAGTACCAGAGAACCAGGATCTTTCTTCCACACTCTCTCCACCAGCTCATCTCCATCGGCTTAGGTAGTCCATTTTTGCAGATCATAGGCTCTCTTTATCAGAGCTGGGATTCTCAGTGCCCACCCAGTCCATTTCCCTTGTTTTTCGTGACACAACTGTGCTAGTCTTCCAAACATGTGGGAGTTGGTTCCAAGGAGCATGGGAATCCCATCATACAATCCCGTAGGAGGGCACACCAGGGCTAGTGTCTCTACTTGTTCATCTACACCAGTTACAGTCACAGGGAAAGACAACCAGAGCCAGACATATCCTAGGTAGGGATAAAACTTGTCGCTCAGGCCCCACACATGCAAACCTTCCAGAGATTGTAGTGGCACATCAGATAAATGTTTGTCATACCAGTCTTGGAATACAATGGTCACTTGCGACCCGCTATCGATCGCAGCCCGAGCATGGATACCATTGACGGTCACAGAAGTCTCCATCGAAGGGCCCACTATTCTGGACCAGTCTGGAGAGGCAGTAGCAGAGGCCTCGACAGATGATTTAGCCACAAAGAAATTTGAGTTAGGATTTCTCAGTCCTACACTGAGGTAATTTCCGGCGCTCCTCGGCCATGGTCTCACTTTCCGAAGCTCCCCTTGAAGTCTGTACACAACTTTATCTAGCTGTTTTGGGGATGGGCATTCTCTCTTCATGTGCCCATCCTTCCCACAATTATGGCAAAATATGCCTTCTGCGGTCTGGTGCGGTCGAGACATCACATTGAGAGCTGAGGTGGGGGTACCACCAACAGAAAACCCTGGTTCCACCTCTGTCTGTGGTGTGGTGAGCATTTGGAGACATCTCGTCAATTCTTTCACTTCCATAGTCAAGACATAAATTTTTGAGCTTCTGTCAGCAGGAGATGCCTGGGTGTGCACCCCCACCCCATAGCAGATGCAGTCGGATAAGGATCGGGGCCTGTACTCGCAGGAGCGGCCTTCATAAAGAGACTGTTTTTGTTTCTCTGAACTCCTCAGCAGTTCATCCCATGCATGGAGCATCCATAGCAGTCCCTTTCTGGCTGGGCCCCCCGGGGCTGACATCTAGTTCTCGGATTCCGTCATGTGATTGCAGTGATTCCAGGCCATCAATGGCCGACTCCGCACCTGGAGCAGGGGTTGCAGCAGCTACAACTGTGCAGAGCTCCGAAAAGTCTCCCTCCTCCTCAGCTTTCCATACCTCCTTCATCAACACATGGAAGGGCACGGGACCAGATTTCCTTTGATGCAGTTACAATTTGAGCAACACCCAGCTGGAGTGCCGGGCAGAGCAGAGTATATGATCCAGTCTTACCCGGTCCACTTCACTAATGGCCCAGCCTCCTTTCCAAAACATGATTTGTAGGATTTCCTCTAATCGATCCATGTAGGCAGATAACAATTCTCCCGGCTGTTGTCTAACATCTTTAAGTTTCCATTTCAAGGCCTCAACACTAGTGGTGCCCCCAAACACATTTTCAAGGGCAACTATGTACTCTTGAGCTTTGGTGTCAGGGTCAGAGGACCTCAGGGAGCGAAAAGTACGTAGGGTGGGTCCCTGGAGGCTTTACCCCAGGTGGGACCTTTTTTCGGCCTCTGAGCATTGCCAGTCTTGTACCGCAAGAGTAGAAGAGTCTATCCAGGTCTCCAGGTCAACTTCCCCATTAGGAGTAGGGCGGATGCCAGAGAATACCTTGAGCTTGCGGTAAGGTCCATGACTACCTGCTGGCTCAGAGGCAGGTATAGAAGTTGGTGAAAGAACAGGTGCTGGGGCAAGTGTGGACAGTGGGGAGGTGACACTCCCAGGTGGCAGGAGTAATTTTTTTAACTCCTCCACAGTTTTGCCCTCCTCCAGTAACAACTTGGCAAACTTCTCCTCAAAAGACTCAGATAACGGTGGGGGCTCATCCTCTAAGGGATCCTTGCTATCTTTGGTTATCACCCTCCAGGTGGCTGGAAACCCTTCTGAAGTGATAGTCTGGGGCACCTTTGAACTGTCCAGGGGGTCACTACACTCCACCAAGGCCATGAGAGTCTGAGCAGTTAAGTCAGCCTGTCAACCCACCACTACAGCTTTTTTCAAACATTCAACTTTAGAAAGTGCCCCTTCAACAATGTCCTTACTAATGGCCATAGATATATCCAGTATTAGCAAAGCATTATGGGGGTCAATCTCTTGCCCCGTACACCACCCCACCAACTGATGCACAGCCACTTTTGTTGGGGTAGCCATTTATGTTTGACAATAATTCATATTTTCGGCCACTGGAAGACACAAAATCCCAGCGGTGAACCACCAAGATGTAACCCCTAGGTGGCACTATCCCAAGGGCTACTACCCCTGCCTGATTAGCTAGTAGCAGGTTAAGGAGCCTGGGTACTGAAACGGGTGCCTCCACCCAGAGGTCAGGGTTCTTAATGGTCAAGCTAACCTTGGCAAAGCCCTCCAGGACACTGTAACCCCCCTCTTTCTCTTCTAGTGGCCTGAACAATATACAATAATCACCTTCGCAATGATGCTTGTTCACCATGCAATTACCCACACTGTTTGCACGTACCACCAGGGCTGGTTCCTTTAGCTCGACCCTGGGGACCCCTATAAAACAAGGTTATGCACAGCAAATAGCAACAGTACAGTACTCTTGGCAAAAACTGGAATCACAGTCAGGTTAAATGCAAAAAGAGTTAGATCTGATTTTTTTAGGGAACTTGAACAAGGGAGGGGCGTTATCAGGTTGATTTGCTTAAAGGCTATATCAATCAGACAGTTATGCATGCACTTCAGAGTCCCTACACAGTCACACACTCTGGGTACCCAGGTAGGAAGACGGTGGGCTAGCCAGGAACGTTGCCCAGGATAGGCCGGCTTGTAGCTGGTTGGGGCCCTGTGATGGAAGAAAGCAACATGCACAACACACACTATTTGTAATCCGGAGCTGGAGGGCTCAGTTTGTGACAGAAAAGACAACAAAGCAATTAGATGACAACACTTTAGATTTAGATGTTGTTGCAGGGAGCTAAACCGATGTTTACTCATAATATCCAATACTGGACACAGGCAGGACGAAATCAAGACAGCAGGTTGTTGAACTGGAGTGCCAGGAGAAGCAGGGCTCACACGAATCACTGAGGCATTGTTCCTGTTCAAAGCATGAGCAGGGGGCTGATCTCCAGGCAGGTCTCTTGTCGATGGCTTTCTCTGTGCAGTGGGTAGTCTGGCTGGGCCAGTGTGTCAAAGCTTAGGCCCAATGGAGATGAATACGGATTCAGACCATGGGACCTGGATGCAGTCTCCAGCAAGCAGAACACAGTACAGCACACAGTGGGGAACCAAATCACGACCCACTAACAGCACACAGCACATTTACATGTAAGAAATTCTACTGTACCAGGCAGATTGCTATCAGATCGCAATTACAGAGTCTCTGCACAAACCGGGAGTTCAAAGGTGGCTGGAAATCCTGGCAGGCCGATCGCATTCAGCAAATCTTCGGTCTTCTTCAGATTAAAGCCTGGTCACAGTTCTTTAGCTTAAATCGTCCTCACAATTCGGATTCAGTCTGAATAAACTTCACTTTCCCTCTCAGGGACAGCAGGCAGACAGGCAGGCCAAAATTCAGCCCTTCCACAGTTATCCCGCGCAAATCTATGCAGGATTACTGCTCGACTATCTCGAGCTGTTACTCCTTCACTTCCCAACTCAGATCTGAACTGAAACTGCAAGCAGTCTGGGACTTTCCCCAGGATCCAAAAGGTTCGGTTGGCTGATTCCTCTGTCAGTCACAAGAAGGGCTCCCCCTCCAGGTTCATTTAGGTGCCAAAAGCCCAATACTACAATTCCTACAGAATTTTGCTCCCGCAAAGACCCTGGGGACAGGCTCCATTTCAGAGTCCCCAAAGGTACTGATTGGCCCATTTCAGTCATCCAGGACCAAGATTAATTATGACTGCAATCCAGGCAGCCCTTAAAGAGACAGTACACAGAGGCTATACAGGCACTCTCTGGCAATACATTTAAACTGCTAAAACATAGGACACCAGCCTGGCAGTGAGCATTTAGGCTCAAGGAAGACTTTTCAGGAACCCCCATTTGTAGGGGGTTACATGTTAATGTTATATATACCAGGTTTCAGCTCTGTTCTGTGTTATTGAAATGTAAACTGGCTAAAATGGATTTGGGGATTATAACAGTCTTTAATGGGCCAAAGGTTGCTATATGTAGCAAGGGAACTTTTATGTAATCTTAGCTGGATAAATTCCCAAGCCACAGCTGTGTTTAGAATGCTATAATACTTACTGTAGGTTCTACCACTTGTTGAGTTTTGGGATGTGATATAATGTGTTTTTCCCCAATATGTAACGCATTTGTAAAGGGGGGGGGTTGTTACTTAATTTTAAAATATACGAATTACCGTGGTCTTACAGGAGCATAGCACAATGCCATGTATGTGTATTGTCCTACCATTTCATCTACTGTACTTGGTTTAAGAATAAACTGAAAGTTAAAAAAGTTATTTCAATTTTACCAGGAAAGGTATACTGAACTCACAGCTTTTTTTCCCATGTGTCTGGGGGAAGGGGGAACAGGGAAACATTACAGTGTAATGATAATATAAGAAAGGGGCACAGTACATCATACCTAAAAAGCAGCGGTGAAGTAAAATACAGCAAATTCATTTCAATTGATGGAGAACTAAGAAACTGAAATAGAAATAAGGTTGGAAGGAACTCTAAGTCAATCCATAACAGTTCCAAAGATTGCCCTTTCTAAAGATAACGGGCTGGGTTTTCAGACATTTGTAACACGACTCGACTGCACTTGTAGCACTTGGGACAAAACTGTCAGATCACAGAAATCATAGTCTAACTTCATGTTGCAAGTGATGCACAATGCACATCACAAATAATGCATGCATCAGAGCTATGAGCCATAACCCTGAATAAAGCATGCAGATTGATTACTGGTGCCCCCAGGCTCACACACACCTGTCAGCTCTATGTCGATGCTAACCTGCTTACCCTGGATGAATGGTTCCAATACCAAACCTGTCTCCTCACCAAAAAAACCCTACTCGGGCTCTCCCCCCCTGGGGTAACGGCATCCATCCACCAGAGCCCTCCCACTGTTGCAACACGGTCTTCCCACAAGACCACTCTAAAGGTCCCCAGATCTAGAACCAGCCGTGGCCAGAGGTACTTCTGCTATAGAGCCCCAACCTGGTTTAACTCTCTCCCTGCCACCATCACCAATGCCATCACCATCTCCACGTTCAAAACCACACTTCGGAACCACATCTTCAGCACTCGTAACTGCTCCTGTCTCTAAACATAGCCTCCACCTCTGCTTCTCTTGACAATGCCCCCCGGGCAGCTCTCCACCTAACCATCCCCTCCACCACTTCCCTGTACACCATGCCTATGTTTAACCTGGCCAGTGCCAGCTGTTTCAGTGTTTACCTACCAGAATGCTCACTTGATACCAACTTGTGGAACACCTGTTATCAATTACATGTACTGTGTACCCAATTTGTATTTGTCTGTCCACAATGTGACGTGGCGCCTCTGTTGAACGCCTATTGTTTTGCAAATCTTTGCTACGTAACCAAAACATAATGTATGTCTTTATGTGACGAAGTACCTTTGGAAACGAGCCTCTGGCTCAAAGGTTGTAAACTGATTCTTAAATAAATAAAATGTGTCATTTTGTTGCCACAAAGTGAAGAAAGCATCACTAATGCATCGAAATGTCTGAAAGCAGCTGTAACAATAATTTTGCACCGTAGTTTTTAAATTTTCATTCTAGCTGTACTGAAATGTTTGAATGGATCACGGGTAAGACAATGGATTTCTCTTGCACCTGAGTAAGTATTTGACTTTCAAATCTGCAAAATATCTGCTGTCCATTTTCTGCCTACATACCTCCTAGGCCCCAGCTCACAGGCATCACAGACCCGCCTCAGGCCCAGCCCTCTACCCGCCCACAGATTAAGATAATGCAGAAAGAACTGGAAGGGGGCAGGATCAGTTGTGTTCCAGGACAGTAGCTGCTGCTGTTTTCACAGGGTTCTTGTGGATTTTACTTGGTAGGTTAGTTCTTTTCTTTCTTGCTTCTAAGGGGCTAGCAGGGTATTGTTCTGGGGATCCTGGATGTTTGTAAACTGATTTAGTGGCTGTAAGTGGGGCTCTTTTGTGGATGTTTCACTTTGTAACAGGCTGCTTGGTAGAGGCCTATTTCTTCTGATTTAAAACCTGTTTGGTGGGATTTGCTTGGAGATGGTTATTTGAATTGGAGACCTATATCTGTTAATTTCAAGCCTAGTTTGATTTGGTGTTAGTGAAGCTGATTAAATTGGAGAACTGTTTCCTTTGGCAGCAAACATATTTTGGGGGTTTGACTTGAATTTTGATTCCTTGTGCTGACTCCATTAGCTGTAAGGTTAGTTCATAGTGGGGAGGTGTTAATGGTCTGGCCAGGTCTCACTCAGCCAATTGAGTGGAGGCAGGGCTGAATCAGGTTGAGGTGCTAGCTGCTTTGTCTTCTCAGAAAGAACTGGAAGGGGCAGGATCAGTTGTGTTCCAGGACAGTAGCTGCTGCTGTTTTCACAGGGTTCTTGTGGATTTTACTTGGTAGGTTAGTTCTTTTCTTTCTTGCTTCTAAGGGGCTAGCAGGGTATTGTTCTGGGGATCCTGGATGTTTGTAAACTGATTTAGTGGCTGTAAGTGGGGCTCTTTTGTGGATGTTTCACTTTGTAACAGGCTGCGCTGGTAGAGGCCTATTTCTTCTGATTTAAAACCTGTTTGGTGGGATTTGCTTGGAGATGGTTATTTGAATTGGAGACCTATATCTGTTAATTTCAAGCCTAGTTTGATTTGGTGTTAGTAAAGCTGATTAATTGAGAACTGTTTCTCTTGGCAGCAAACATATTTTGGGGGTTTTGACTTGAATTTTGATTCCTTGTGCTGACTCCATTAGCTGTAAGGTTAGTTCATAGTGGGGAGGGTGTTAATGGTCTGGCCAGGTCTCACTCAGCCAATTGAGTGGAGGCAGGGCTGAATCAGGTTGAGGTGCTAGCTGCTTTGTCTTCTCAGAAAGAACTGGAAGGGGCAGGATCAGTTGTGTTCCAGGACAGTAGCTGCTGCTGTTTCCTGAGGTTCTTGTGGATTTTACTTGGTAGGTTAGTTCTTTTCTTTCTTGCTTCTAAGGGGCAAGCAGGGTATTGTTCTGGGGGATCCTGGATGTTTGTAAACTGATTTAGTGGCTGTAAGTGGGGCTCTTTTGTGGATGTTTCACTTTGTAACAGGCTACTGGTAGAGACCTATTTCTTCTGATTTAAAACTTGTTTGGTGGGATTTGTGGGCCTGGTTCTTTAGCTGCAGGGCTTGGAGGAGACACAGGGCTGATACACTCTCTCTTGTCAGGTGTCTGCCCAGAACCCGCCCTCCCCACCCCTCCCTCCCAGAAGTCTGCAAATTTATAGGGGAACACCTGCCCTGCAATTGGAGGAAAAGGCTGCTGGTGCAGCTCATGTAGTTCTAGCCACTGGGGTTGAATTTAGAGGCCAGGAGAGAGGAGCTTAGGGAGTTGTTCATTTTCCTTACATGTTTAATGTGTTGTACTGCACCTAGTAACAGAGTTACTGGTGTACAGTGGGACCATCTCTAGGATTAGTGGGTGACCTGATTAGGCAGTAGGGGTATCTTAGAATAGGGGAACCTGGTGGCTCACCCAAGAAAGCCTGTTTGAAGGGGATGGAACCACACATCTTGGGGCCGACATCTTTGGGAGAGTGGTGGGGTGCTGGGGTGTGGAGCAGCCTGATACTGGACTGGGCTTGGAGTTTGGTGGTTGCCCTAATGCTACCAGCTAGCACAAGCTTAGGGAGGAGGTTGCGGGGATGAGGAGAAAGCTGGGTGAAGGGGTGGTATGGTTGGGGAAGGGGCTGGAAATCTCCCACAGGGTTGCACCAAGCACTGGGGGCGGGGGTATAGGAAAGGAGTGCAGGAGAATACTCAGGGTCACATAGGGACCCTGGCAGAGGGGGCCCAAAAGGACACTACCAAGGAAGCAGGCAGGTAACTGGGGACCCTCACAAAGGGGGGACGGAGGGACAACATTCTCAGGGAAGTAGGCGGATAGCCACAGCTGGACAGAAGGAAGCAAGGCAGGGAGGTGGATCAGACCTTATACTTAGTAACCGCTTCAATTCTCTTCTTCTGCTCAAGGATGGGGGGGGGGATGTAGCCACGACAGAGGTGGTTAGAGACGGAAAGGGTGTGGGAGTGGGGAGCAGGAGGCAGGGGCCAGATAGCAGGAAGAACAGGGGACCTGGAATGCAGGAGAATGGGGAGCAGTGAATCGGAGCAGGAGGGGCAGGGGAAGAGGAGGAGCGCAAGGAGAAGGACCAGTTGGGAGGAAAGGTAAGAAGGACCAGAAGTACAAGGAGGATTCAGTAAAGAGAGCTGAGGGGTAGGCCAGGGAGCCACGATGAGCAAGGAGGAACTAAATGGGGACAGGAAGGAAGGGAGGATGACAGGCTAGTTTAGCAGATGGGGGAGAAGGACCAGTTGTGAGCAGTGAGGGGAATTAACAAGGTACAGAAGGATACTCCAGGAGGAGGAGGCATAGGATTGGAGGGGAGGGAGTGGCCATGGTAAATAAGGGAGGCGGGTGGCATGTGGCACACAGATGGGGAGGAACAAGGAGCCAGCTGGGTGGAAGTGCGGTAGAAAGGATGAGGGACATGGAAGGGAGGAATGGAGGGAAAGGGTCAGGTGTGCTGCTCCTGCTGGGGATTCTATGATCAGGGGTATCAAATGGGATAGGGAGGGAGAAGCCTGGCCGTTAGAACAAGATGCTTCCCTGGACTAATGGTACACTGAGGCTAAGCACGAGGTATATCAGCTGGCAAAGGACTGTGGGGTTCCCCAGACATACTGGTCCACCTGGGCACAAATGACACTGAGGGAAATGGCGAGCTAGAGATACAGGCAAGACTCAGGGAGCTCGCCGGGTCTGTCATGACATAGGATGCACAGTTTCCTTCTCAGAAATCCTGCCAGTGCCAAGGAGCAGTGGGGAACACAAAGAAAAATTAGGAGATAAACCAGTGGCTCAGGGGTGGTGTGGGCCAGAGGTATGGGTTGATGGGGATTGGGGAGACCTGGGAGGATAAGGAGCTGTATGCTAGAGATGAGACTACATCTCAATTTGGAGGGAGGAATCTTAAGTTGAAAATAGAGGAGTTCATTGGTGAAAAGTGGGGTTTAAACTTGTGAAGGGGGTGGGATGGGAGAAAAGGCAGTCAAGGGGATGCCGATAAGGAGGACTCTGTCTCCATCCCCTGGGGACCAGGAGGATTGCAGGAAAGACCAACTGGCAAAGTGCAGACCAGGAGAAAACAGAATCCCCAAGGGAACACGAGCAGGAAATGGAACTATGGGGAAAGGTGGAAGGTAGTCCTGCTAAATGCCAGGAGCTTGGGCAATAAAATGCCTGAGCTCCAGGCGATGTAACTGAGGGGCAGTGGATGTGGCGGTCACTGAGACTTGGGCCACTGCAAGACATGACTGGGACCTGAACCTGGAGGTTACACTATGTTCAGGAAGGACAGGGGAGAGGAAGGGAGGAGGGGTAGCAATGATAGTAAAAACTGCATTGGCATAGGGGAGTAGAGGAGGGAGGGAACCGTGGAGGCGATTTGGGTCACCTTTAACAAGGGGGGGCAAGAGAGTAAAATAGGAGTGGTGTAGGACCCCTGTTCTGGCGGAGGAGCTGGAGGACAGTCTGGTGGCAGATGTTGGAGACACTGCAGACTGGGCAGAGGAAAGGTGGTGGTGTTAGGGGACTTAAACATGCCAGGAACAGACTGGGAGACTATGACATCCTCTGTGACCAGGAACAGAGGTTGTTGGATGTCTTTCAAGATGCGTTCCTAACTCAGCAGGTGAGGGAACCCGACCAGGGAAACCTGGGTATTGGATGTGGTCCTGGCAGACAGTGACCAGATTGGGGGCCTGGAGGTAAGGGACCCATTGGCGGGGAGTGACCATGCCACGGTCTGGTTCTGCCTGGACCTAGGAGGTGTGAAGGCTGCACAAAGGCCACGAGTAACCGACTTCAGGGGTGGATTTTAAGGAAATGGGAAGGATCCTTAAGGAACATTTGGATGGGATTGGGTCAGACATGGACACTGATAGTAGGTGGGAAATCATCAGGAGGGGTGCAGGATGCTACCAGCACCTGTGCAAGAGTAAAGGCGAAAATGCGGTGGGGCCCAAAAACCTGTTGGTGGACCAGGGAGGTCCAGGAGGTAGTGGAAAGAAAGCAGCCTATAAAATTCAAGTGCTCAAGGGTAGAAAGGGATCGAGGGAGATGAGCTGATGGCTAGAAGGGCCACTAGAGTGGTGAGGGTGGCTAAGGCAAGGAAGGGCAGAACCTGGCCAGGGAAATTAGGAGGGAAAAGGGTTCTTTAGATACTGGGGAAAGACGAAGGGTGAAGGGCAGATTAGCAGGATTAAATCAGGGAAGAGATGGGCACAAGACCCAGAGGAGCAGGCTGAGGTACTAAATGAGTACTTCACCCCAGTTTTCACCAGGAAAATGGGATGCTGCATCATACATGGGAGGAGACAGAGATAATGAGGAGGGGGGCCTTGCAATCGGCAGGTCTGGGAGGGGGCATCACTGGCAGGTGGGGGAGGGCTAAGCAGGAGAAGAGGTACTGGAAGTGGAAATCACAGCAGAGAGAGTGAGGGAAGCCCTCAGCTCCTTAAGAGCGGAGAAAGCACCGGGGCCGGATAAATTACATCCTAGAGTGCTGAAGGAACTTTCAGATGTCCTGGCGAAACCCTGGCAGAGCTTTCACCATCTCTCTGAGGACAGGGTGGGTGCCCCAAGACTGGAAGGTGGCGTGTAGTGCCTATCCACAAGGGGATCAAGGGAGGTGACAGGGAACTACAGGCCTGTCAGCCTGACATCAGTGGTGGGCAAGGTGATGGAGGGCATTGTCAAGGAGAGGCTAGGGGGACCTGGATAAGTCAGGGTGCCTGGACGATAGACAGCATGGATTCATCCTGGGGAAATCATGTCAGACAAACCTGGTGGAGTTCTATGACTGGGTGACAAGTGCCTTGGACCTGGGTAGACCAGTGGATGTCCTCTTTCTAGACTTCAGCAAGGCATTTGACTCTGTTCCTCACATGGGCCTGTTGGATAAACTAGGAGAAATGGGGGTGGGAAACCAGATGATCCGATGGATAGGCAATTGGCTCCAGGACCGGACCCAGAGGGTCGTAGTTGGTGGGATAGTCTCTTCCCCAAGGAGGGTCATTAGTGGGGTCCCTGAGGATCAGTCCTGGGCCCCTTCTGTTCAGCGCCTACGTATCTGACATGGGACAGGAATCAGGAGTGAGATGAGTCTCTTTGCAGATGACTCGAAACTGGGGTGGTGGTGGATGGGGAGGAGGGAGGTGGCCTGCAGGGGACCTGGAGGCTCTGGAAGATGGTCTAGAAGTGGAAGCTGAGGTTTAATGCAGGGAAATGCAAGTACTCCACCTGGGGCCAGAAACCCGAGCCAAGTGCACACCCTGGGGGGATACTACAAGTCTCAATGGCTGAGAGGGACCTGGGGGTGGTGGTGGATGTCAAGATGAACAACTCTGAGACTTGTAGGAGGGCAGCAGCCAAGGCCAACAGGATGCTGGGATGCATTGCTAGGGGATCACCTCCAGAGGGAGGGAAGTGATCTCCTCTGTATAACTACTTGGTGAGGCCGCACCTGGAGTACTCGTGCAGTTTTGGAGGCCGCTACTTAAGAGGGACATTAACCTCCTGGGAGAGGGTCCAGAGGAGGGCAACAAATGATTTGGGGCTTGGGGACAGGACCTATGAGAAGAGGCTCAAGAGCTAAATATACACTTTGGAAGAGAGAAGGGACCGGGGACATGATAGAGGTCTTCAGGTACATGAACAGGGTAAATAGGGGAGGAACAGTGAGGGTGCTTCAAGGAAGGAGGAAGGGGCCACTAGAGGCATGGGTGGAAGCTGGAGGGGAGATTCAGGGGAGAAGGAGGAGGTGCTGCTTCTGAGAGGGGTGGTAGAGCCATGGAATGCACTACCTAGGGGGCCGGTGGAGGCAGAGACAGTGGAGGTTCAGGAGGGGTAGGACAGGTACAGGGGAAGGGTTCAGGAAGCAAAATCCAATGCAGCAAGAATATCCGGAACTGGGAAGGGAGAAGCCAGAGAAGGCGAGGGGGACAGCAAGGTCAGCACCCAGGGTGGGGGCTGACCAAACGAGCAGACACGAAAGACCATTAGGCCTATTCTGCTGGCATTTTAGTATATTAGTATGTTAGTATGGTTTTATGGTCTGCCCCTAGCCTAGCCACAATAGGAGACTCCTATGCAGACTATGTAACCATGTGTAGATAGGGATGCTATGGGAAGCACTATAAATCTTAAGTGTTGATTGTAAGTACTTGTGACATGGAGAAGAGAAAGAGTTGCACAGGATTGGTCCAACAGCATCAGGTGACAGTTGATTGACTCTCAAGTAATCCACGGTTGCCTGAGAATTAATCAATGGTAGAATTTCCCTGGCCAGAGTAACTTCTCCTCAGTTCTTACCTGATGAATTGTTTGACATACTGACTAAAGTTTGTACTGCAGTTTGAACCTTGATGTAAAAGTTGCAACATTCAATAACAACTTTGATTATAAAGAAGTTTGAATGGATATGTGAGGGGAAAATGAGATTAATACAATTGACAGAGGCATGCCAGCTGTCTCTGGAGAATGATTACAGTCTCTTTGTCCTGTAATGACAAGGCCCCCTGGTCAGTTATTAGGAGAGCTTCAAAGCCAAAACAGTTCTTTTTTCTTTTTTGTCAATTCTGTTTATGTTCTGGTGGGACCAGGGCATCTCTCCAGAATACCCATGCGACCTCTGCCTCTACTTCCTGCCTGAAACCTCCCTCCTAGTCCTATGGACTCATCCAACCCCCATATCACCCCCCCGGGGTAGAGCCCACCTAACCTACCTGGTGGCCTATCTGAAATTAGAGGGATGGTCCTTGGGCCGGGTAGGGAGTCGGGAGATCCAGTGAAGGGCTGGTCTAACAACAGGATGTGGGCATTGGTTCCTGGGGTCTTCTTCACCTCCTCTGGTCTACCGGGGTGTTTTCTTGGTGTTACGCCCTTGGAGCACAGATGTGCAATGATAAAGCACCTGCTGGCATCTGCCGCCGCTCCACCCCAATATCAGCAATGCTTTTGCAGGGCTCCTGACCTCCATTGGGGATCAATGGTGAGTGATGCGAGCCCCTGTACCCCCTCCAAGAAGGGAGACAAGTCCTCCGAATGCTCAGTCCCCCTCCCTCCTCTGCCAACCCCCGACAACTAGAGTCCATTCCCAAACCCGGGTCGATGGCACGGCACAAGGTGTGATATCCAGCACCTCAACCCTCATCGCCACCAGGCCGGCTCAAAACAGTTCATTCGTGTCACAGGAAGAGGCTCTGATTAACAACTGGAGCAGACACTCCTGCTGTGCAAGACAGGAGGTATGACAAAGGAGGTGTCCTTTGAATACCCAAAATCCTGAAGTCCAGATCAGACCAGCATCCCAAAAGGACCTGACCCTAGAGACCCATAGAACTGGCCTGGAAGTGATGTCATAGGACATACGTGCTGAGGGTGGGTGGAGACTGCTTTCTAGGAACCCAGTGAAACCTGAATTTTGTGAGAGACTGGTCAGTAAATAAATTATAATTGTGTAAATGCCTGTATATTGCCAGTGTTTTGTATTCTCCTGATCATTTTTTTTTTCAACTATTTTTATCCTCCTGTGGTGGGTCGACTGCTGCATCCGCAGAGCCTGCCGAGCTCAAAGTCCTTCATGGACTTATAGCCCCTTGTGCACCCCAGAAGATCCCCAGAGTTGGTCAGGGGCATCATCCTCATCGGACCCCATGATTTCCTCCATTACTCCTGTGTGCCTGCTGCCTGAGACCCCCGGAAGCAGTGGCGCATGTGTGTGGAGGCGCACATGTGCACTGCAGCTCCAGACCGGGTCCCTTCTGCCCTCCCCATTGACCTAGTATCAGCACTCCTCAGAGTGGCAGCATCCATCCAGCCTCCACCAGCAGGGGGTGGCCAAGCTCTAAGACAGTGGGAGAATTCCTCCCGAGGCAGAGCGCTTGCCAGCTGGCAGCGACTCACATCTTCTCCCTCCCTGTCTGCCTGCCTCCGATGACCCAGGCTCATTCCTGAACCCAGGTGGCCAGTAAGGCATGAGGTGTGGCGTCCAGCACCTCAACCATCAGTGCCACCGGGCCAGCATTCTCCTGATCATTGTACTATGCATATCCCTCTTCCCTGCCCCAGGTCACACCCGGAAATGAGCCTTGGCTCTTTGTGCCTTTCCCAGTTATCAACTTTAAATAAATAAATAATAGACTGGGTCTGAGCATTTAGGTTGGGACTCCAAGGCTGCAGTTACCATGAGTCTACCCTGAGTCGCCAAAGTTATCCTGTGTGATAAGACATCTTTCTACTCTGTTAAGAAGCTATAGAAAGTTTTTTTTTCTGTGCATCTCTTTCTATGTGTCTCTTCTGCTCTATGCAAACCATTTCTTTTTAATTTCTGTAGCAACCCTGCAATTCCCATAATCTTTGTGTATCATGATATCCTGAGATTGTGTAAATTTTCTTAAGTAGTAAATACTATTTTATACACTTCATGCATCTGTGACCGAATCTTTTGGAAATAGTTATCTGTTGGTGTTGACAAATCTACAGTCCAACTCTGAAGGGGAAGCAGATGGCTACAATTACCATATTCTAAGAAGTGAAGTGTTGTCTCAAGCGTGAGTGACAGGGGATGGTAGTTTCCCCGTAGGCAAAGGAGCACTGTACTGTGTGAGCAGTGGCTCTGGTGGGATTCAGACTAAGAAAGTCCCCTGGTAAGAGAATCACTTCTGAATGGTGGAAGCTACTGAGGTGCCCTTTCTGGTGCGAAAGGCTGAGAAAATTGACAAACTGTTGCAGACTGTGTCCTGAGTGTGGACAGGTTGCTTCAAACTGGTGCCAGTGGTATAGATTTGAAAAAGATTGTCAATAACCCAGTTAACTATCCAGTCACATAACAGGACATTACATAAGAGAACACAGTGTATACTACTACTGTTGTTTTTGCTTTTAGCAAGAGTAGTTAGAGAGAAGATATTATGTCTAGTCCAGGGGTTCTCAAATGGTGAGGCCAGCCTGCCTGGGAAGGCCCCCACCTGTTCTAGGGGAGGTTCAAGCAAGTATTGAAAAAGTACTGTATTTAAATTTTGAACTTTATAGAGTTTGAGTGAAGGGATAAGGCAAACTGAAAGAGGATAATAGTAGTTGAATGTATGTATTTATTCACAAGTCGGTGACCAGGCAAGGTACTGTACACTGAGCCATGGCTTATTTCAGGTGTACCCAAGGAAAGGTTGTGAGAGAATACAATTCAAAATGTAACTGCAAAACACACAAGCAATACAAAATGAATAAAAGTGCAAACAAATTAAGAACAATAAACTAACAATGCGAGGAACAAGTGATCAATTAGACTGGCAGCAGAACTGTCCAAACACAAGAGTTAACCATACAGGTACAAGGAATAAGAGCAGGAGGGAGCAAAATGATCCCTGAGAAGTTGCTTAAGAGCAGGATGACAGGGGGAGAGGCAGAGGTCGGCAGGAAGGTTATTCCAGTTAGATGGGCAACAGAAAAAGCAGTCTGACCCATGAAGGTATGGCAGTAAGGGTAACAATGGTTCGAGAGTCAAAATATTGGAGCAAGTAGGTTGTCCTGTGGGGGGGGGGGAGTACAATAAGCTTAATAACATGAGAGCAAGCTATGCAAAGAGGTTTCAATTTATTCCCGATGTACTGTGAAAAGTAAGCTATTTTTCTATGGGGAGGCCCAAAAATATTTCAGTATTTTGGGGGAGGCTCAAGAACTTTTTCATGGCTTAGGGGAGGCTCACTATGACAAAGTTTGAGAACTGTTGGTCTAGTCCATATGAAACAAGCACTTTGCTAAACTTGCAAGAGTTGTGCAAAATGAGATGGGTGGATTACAAGGAAAGCCAATCAAGGGCAGAACTTATAAACATCCTCGAGAAAGTGATCAGGGATGTGCTGTAAAAGTGGTCACGGCTAGCTGAAGTCACGAGACAGAGACTGAAGAGCTGAAAGTGAAGGCGACAATGAGGTCTGCACTCCAACAGTCAATTTAAGTCCATACAAAATAAAAACGAAATGTTCAAAATGGATTGTCAAAGCACAATTGATATTTTATTCCATATAAAGATGTGAAACCAAAAACGAGATCCCAGACCACAGATCAGGTGCCTGAAATCTGAATGGACTCAAATTGACTGTTGGAGTGCAGACCTTGTTGTCATGTTCTTTGTTTACACTTGGTATTAGCCTCCCCTTGTCTGCACCCTACCTTGCACTGAAGAGCATGGGCCTTCACCTGTTTTACAGAGCTGAAAGTGAGCCAGAGCTGGGAACTGAGACAGCTTTGCAGGTACAGAGGTTGAAGGTGGAGTTTGCCCTGGTTTAGGCAAAGGCTGAGACAGAGTCACAGAAGGAGAGAAGCAAAATGTTGAAGCAGAGCTGCAGAGGTAAAAGTTAGACACTAAGAAGCAAGAAAAGCAGTGCCAGCACAAGATCCAGCTGAGAAAGCAAGAGAGAGAGAGAAACATAGTGAGAGGAGCAAGAAAAGCAGGGCCAGCAAGAGCCAGAAGAATGACAGGAGTGAGAAAGGCAGCACCAGCATAAGATCCAGATGAAGGAGCTTGAGCATGAGAGACAGATGGAAATTCTGCACCAGAGGACACCACCACAAACTGTTAGAAAAGGCATGGGGGCACTAATGAGCAGCGACTAGACAGGATGCAAATCTCCACACCTCCGCACCTTTAAAGTTAAAAATTGATATTTAGCAAATCTATCTCAAGTTTTTTCACTATGCAGTGGTTAGGAATAATGTTTAACAACATGGAGGAATACCTGGTCCCTGGTAAACCGACAAGGAACATGTCCAAGAATATGAATAAAAAGTCAGACCTGGGAGACGCGCCAAATACAGCCATGCTGGGGCCTTTCTCATGGTCGGCAGCCAAAGTCGCTGTGATAAGCGGAGCTATAGGAGATCAAGTACTACAGGGGCTGGGACTGCGGCTAGATGCTTTTGAGTCCAAGATCACTTTGATTGCCTCGGAAGTCGGAGATAATACAAAATGGCTAGCAGAGGTGGAGCAGAGGGTCTCTAACTTGGAGGATGCCACGCATAATATACCGGAGAGAGAGTCCTAGCCCTGAAGAAGGAAGTAGAGCGATTAAAAGAAATGGTGGGCTACCGAGAAAATTATAATCGAAGGAGCAACTTACGGCTTCCGGGGCTTGCAGAGGGAGAGGAGGGCAAGAGTGTCCTTAAATTTTGCTCTAAAGTACTTCCAAAGATCCTGAGAATGCAAATTAAAAACGGTGCTTTGAAGCTGGAGAGAGCCCACAGGGTGCTAGCACCAAGACCACCAGATGGCCAGCCACCCAGGCAATATCATTTTTCACCTGCATAATTTTCAAGATCGGTAGGAGGTCATGTCGGCATACAGCGCGAAGAAGGAGCTGATTTATGAGGGATGCAAGCTGACTTTACATTAAGATCTGTCACAGCACGTACAGAAAAAGCGCAAAGCCTTCAATGAAGTGATGAATATGTTGAGGGAGCGGAATATCAAGTTTTTTCTTGATAAGCCAGCGATAGTGAGAGTGCGTATTGAAGGGGCATCGTACTCGTTCTGGGAGCCGCTTAAACTGAAATCATTCATTCAGGACTGGGACAAAAAGAACAAAGAAAAATGAAATAAGCAGTTGGTAACTCTTGGCATCTGTCTAACCATTTTATAACGTCCTGATACATGAGGCTGTGTGGGGGGAAGGGTTATCTCTGGGGGCCTTGGGAGTTTTCCCATTGCATGCTTATTCGCCGCATGTTTAAATGTGCAAAATGAAGATATGGAATGATGGGGTGGGGCATTTAATATATAAATTAGTCATGTAAGCAATGCTTTGATAGCAAAATTCGTATGCATACCTCAGGTGTTCTGGAAATGTGTGAGGAACGAAGCAAGGTTAAATGCTGAATTGTAATAGTTTGTGAGGGAGGGGGAGGCCCAGGGCTGTCTCCATGGAGCCAAAGGGCGGAGCGGATGGCCTACTGTGGGAAGTAGTCTTATGATCTGGGGATCATACATTTATTTGTAGTTGACCTCTCCAGCTACACTGCTTTCCTAAAGGGCTGTTTTGTGAAAAATAGAATGATAATAGGTGCGGGGGAGGGGAGGAGGGAGCTTTACGTGTGAGGGAATATGGGAACACGGAACATATCAGTCGAGTGGGCTGTTGGTTCTATGAAAAACAGATGTAGAAATAATCAAAAGGTCAAAGTTTCACGGTTGGGAGTGTTTGGGGAGGGGCGGGGGAAGAGGGAAGGGGGATTTATTACTGTTCAGTGTTTGAGAAAGTTAATGTTTTATAGTTACGATTTTTTTTTTTTTTTTTTTTAACATTCAAGGCAACCTATGCATGCTACAGTTGATGAATGCCGAATATAGAATACATCATGGGTGGGATTCTGACTTTCATGGAGTGACATGATGGCGAATGGATCGGAAGATGTTATAATGTCATGGAATGTTAAGGGAATCAATACTCCTATTAAAAGAACTAAAATTTTGGCTGCACTTAAAAGGCAAAAGGCACAAATGGCAATACTCCAGGAAACACACCTCCTCCCCAAAGATCATAATAAAGTGGTGGGGGGCTGGGTGGGATCGTGCCATGCTACTTCATATTCCTTGCACAAAAGGGGAGTGGCAATTTTAGTGAATAAAAATTTCCCCTTAGAGGTGCTGCAAGTAGTTAGACACAATAAGGAGGGCAGCTATATTTTTGTTCGGGGCAGAATACGGGGTTGTGAGATCACTTTGGGAATATGTACACACCGGCAATCTATGACCCTAACTTTTTTCAGCATGTGTTGGATGTTTTACATAAGGAGCAATTTCCTGGGCTTATCTTGGGGTGGGGTTTCAATTGCATCATGCATTGGGCCATGGACTATAACGGAGCAGGTAGAAAGCAAAATCGGACCACTAAAGTGTGGGCAATGGGCTTACAGGAACTCGATCTAATAGATAGTTGGCACACATTATATCCGGGGCTCAAAGAATTTACATTTCATTCATACCGCATGACTCATGGTCGAGGTTGGATCACATTTTTATTGCAAAAGATTTGTTTACTAGGGTTAAAGATGTTACACATAGTCCGATAATGTTGTCGGACCATGCAATGGTACAATTAAATCTAGTGGGGTTTGCTATTGGAAGGAGGTCAGGCCAGTGGAGATTCCGCACCTACCTGCTGTGTAAGGAGGAGATTAGAGAATTCCTAAAATCCACATGGGAAGAATATTGGACCACTAATAAGGATTCGATTCCCTCTAGGGGGCTAGAGTGGGAAGCGGCTAAGGCAGTAATGAGGGGAGCTATAATTAGCTATACAGCAAAAGTGAAAAGAGAGAGGTTAAAAATTACTGACCTCAAAAAAGTGATCAAAGAATTAGAAATTAAAGTCCTACAGGACAACAAGGCAGATGATAGGCAGCAGTTGAAAATGGCTTGCGAGGCCATTAATGAAACTCTAAATGGCCTAGCACAGAAGAATTTGATGTTTACTAGACAACATATTTATGAATGGGGCAATAAGCCAGGCCCTCTACTTGTCTGTTTGATGAAGGGGGGAAGGTCCCTTGCAAGATTGTGTCAATTTCTGGTAGGGGGAATAACATAACTACCCAGGAGGGTGAAATTCGAGGGATATTTAAAGACTTCTACTCTAATTTGTACAAGGCAGAATGCTCAGGTACCGAGGAAAAGGCAAAAATATTCCTGGACAAGTGCACACTTCCAAAATTGACAGACAATCAGGCTCTCATGTTGGGGGCAGACATCTCTGAGGCTGAAATTAAGCTGGCAATTTCTGGGTTACAATCAGGAAAGGCAGGGGGACCAGATGGGTTTGGGGCTGAATACTATCAACTGTTAAATGATGTGATAGTAGGGCCTATGGGAGAAAAGTTATGACACAAGCCTCCAGAGGGGAAACAATTGTACAGATGGAAAAAGAAAAAGAAATCAAAGATGCTAGCAGTAGTGAAAAAGGTCTGATTGGGAGAGTTGCAAACTTAGATAAACAACATTTCGGTGAACCAACTTTGACCAGTAGAATTAAGTGGGGGAGAGATCTTGGCTTTGATTTTGATGATAACACGTGGGAACAAATAGTGCTCTCTCATATGGGCCTTTTAACTTGTAACAAACTTAAAGAGGCACAGTATAGGTTTCTCCACTATCTTTTTTATCCCCCCGTGAGGGTCAATAAACATCACCCTAAAATCTCACTAATGTGTGTTAGATACTTGGAGGAAAGGGGAACCTATCTCCACTACTTTTGGGGATGTAAAATCTTACAAAACTACTGGGACTAGATAGGAAAAGAAGTAAGTAGAATGTGGAGCCAACATTTAGAAATGTCCCCAATCTCCATGTTATTTGGGTTGGGAAGGGAGGAGAAAGGGGACTAGTCCCTGCACCCACAATGGGTGAGGGTACTGCTCATTATAGCCTGACAAATTATATTAAATACCTGGGTTTCATGTGCAGTGCCCACAATATCTATGTGGAGATACCTGATGCTGTTCCCACTGGCAATGGAAAGACTAACTTTTGCAGTGAAGGGGAGGGTGGATCAGTTTTCTAGATTGTGGGCTCAGTGCATAGCCACACTCACTCCTGCAGAGTTATAAATTTTTTTGGAAGGATTTGGGGGAGTAGTTTGATTAGTTGGGGTATGAGAACATCATTTGACACTCATAGCTTTATTGTACTAAATAAGGCTGTTGCTGTTATAATAACTTTTATCAATTCTCAGTTGATACGGATGTCTTGCATATATAAACTAGGCTGCACATTTACAGTTGTAGTTTTTAAAGTTCATTCTTATGTCTTGGTTTATTTTAATTTGATCATCTATTCTAATAAGGGTTCTATGTGATAATGGTGAACACCAATCGGCGACTCGCATTATCGCGACGTCAGCGGCAAAACAATTTTGCCATCCTGACATCCTCCAGTGCATGAAGAACGGGTGCCAGAGACTTAAATCACTTGCTTCCTGTGGGAGGGCTGTGCCCACCCAACAAACCTCCTACATGGGGGGCTTCACCGCACTCCCTACTTAAGGATTCTCAACTCCGGGGTGCATGTGGGGCAAAGAAAACAAGTTTTGGGCCAGGTGCAACAAAACTGCAGTAGCGCCCGGACCCAGACCCGAACCCGGAACCCCACGCACCGCAAGCAGAGGCCAACCACCAACACCACGGTCGCAGCTCGGCAGCCAACCACAGCGCCACCCCTACATCCCCTCCACCCCTTCCCAGGCCATGCTGTCCATGCTTGCTCCCCCCCGCGAATGTACATATAGCGACATCCTGTCGCTACAGTCGCCCACCCCACCACATCAGGTCACCCCCCCACCACCACCATTCAGGCTTTCACCCACATCGCGTCACTGTTTTGGACGGCACCTTAATTCAGACGTCAATGTCACAGGCTACCCCAATAAGGTGTAAGAGTTTTTACTTTATCGTTAATTGATACTCCAGTTCCACTACAAATGAACATTCAATATTACAGGAAGGCTGATCAAACTCTGGATCTAGAGACCAGCATTAAAGACTGCTTAAGATGGACTGGTATTTGTAACTGATATATGTATCCTAGTTGATGCAAGTATAGAGTATGTGTACTCAGGAATGTATGTTATGTCTAAAAGATAAAAATAATAAAAAAATTATACAAAAGAAATGGCATGAGGGGTTCAACCCAGGAAACCAAAATTAATTCTAAAACGGTTCCTAGATATCAGGAAAGGGATGATCTTGATTTGTTTTTAAGATCTTTTGAGAGAATCTGTGACAATTTGAATTGGGCAGGGCTCCTTGGGCGACTCACCTATTGTCATTGCTTACAGACAAGGTATTAAAAGCTTTTGCCAGACTGGACACTGAGGACTGCGTGGACTATGATAAAGTGAAAAATGTCTTGCTAAAGCATTTTGAGTTAACTCCCGAGGTCTACAGGCAAAAATTTAGAGGGTTAAGAAAGGCATCAGGAGACAGCTTTGCTGAAATGTGTGTGCAGCTAAGTAATTTGTTAGAACGCTGGGTAGAGGGTGCAAAAGCTTGCTCTGTAGAGGAAATAAAAGATGTATTTCTTCTGGAACTATTTCTAAAAACTGTACTCAAGGAACTAAGAATATGGTTGTTAGATAGAACTCCAAGCTCTGCGAGGGAGGCAGCCGAGAGGAGAGAGTTGATCAGTTCATATCCAGCTAACCATCCTCTCATCACAAAGGCAATGGGGGAGGGACAGCAGGTGGGTTTTCAGGGAACCCGGGGACAACCTAAAGAAAGTCAGCCTGTGCCTGACCCAAAAGGGAAGCCAAGTGGTTCCAAAGGTGAAAAGTCTTGAGACTGTAACCGCCCAGTCCCCTGGGGTTACTAGAATCCCATCGGTGTCAGTGCTAGGTAGGGAAGGCAGCAGGTGAATAACTAGTTATAGATTTTTACCTGCTCCTTCTCTGTTTGCTTGGTCTCAGCTGAGAGGAGAGAGGTGATGTCATTTAGAACTCTCACAGCAGCATAAGCCACGGTAGCTAGCCGTGTGTGGGGAGTTTTAGAATTTTCTGTAGTGTGATCCAGCAGCAGCCAGAGTGAGCAGTGGAGGAGTGAGGAGTTGCAGGAGATCCTACTTTTTCTCACCCTAGTGCTGAGAACCATCTACCTGCCTTGTAGAAGTGGTGGAAACCGTCTAGCAGGAGTTTCTGGTTTTACTCTTCATCCCCGGTGTGATGAGGAGTGACTGCAGAATGGATCCGAGGGGCAATCCCCTGATTTGATCCAGAGCATTGAAGCTGCCTTTTCTTTGACAACTGTGAGTAATCTGACTTTGGGTATCCCAGCAGGAATGTACCTGTTTTTGCCTGTTTTCTTTGGGGTGTTACTCTGACAAAGGGACCTATGCACCCAGCTCTGTTTGAGACTGTTCTCATGGCTTTCCTAAAGTTGGCTGACAATCATGGAGTCCCCGGTGAGACTTAGCACATTATACAGAACTTTAATTTACACTCAGAAGTACAGTGTTTCTAATGCTGAATGTGAAAGTCATTCCAAGATGCATAGTTCTACAGTTTGCTTAAAATTTGAGGTGTAACTCTGAAAGAATGCATTGCAGTGCTTTTCAGGTCCTGCTCTGTTCCAGGACTGTTCTTCAGCGGGCTCCGGCCCAGGAGAGACTCTTTTATGGACCTTGCCCTCGGGCAACAACATTCTGTCACTAGCATGGACAATTTAGGGCATTCCACCACCCAAAATGTGTTGTATAAATGTCTGTTTTCCATTTTTTTACTTTTGTACTTTTCTTGTTTCTTCTTTTTTTCCACCCTCCTCGTGCTCACTGGTCCCCACTCCTTCAGGCTCCCAAGTCTCCTGCTAGCCCCACTGTCCTACCCCAGTCCTCCTCTAACTCCACATATTGCAACCGATCCCCGGGATATCCCAGCGTATCCCTTCGCTGGGTGGGTCCCCCTCCTCCGAGGGGGAAGGCACCGGGGGAGAGGGATGACCCCAGCACACTCTCTACTTATGGCCCAGGGATGCTGCCACAGAGAAAGAGGCCCCAGGAAGGCACTAGAGGCACTCGGGCATGGAGAGCCATCATCCGGCGGCCAGTGAGTAGCATTTCCTGGTTTTTCTGAGGTGCGTGACGTCCGGACGTCAAGGCAATAGCTGACGTCTGTCACACACTGCCCAGCAGTGAACCCTGACATGTTGCCGTACCCCTGGCCTCCACCAGCAGTCACCCAACACCAGGTTGCAGCCCTCCTCCCTCCCTGGAGATAACGAGCAGTCATGGGATGCTCAAGTTGTCTCCCCCCGGCCGGCCCTCCAGCGACCTGAGCTCGTTCCCGAACCCGGGTTGCTGGTGTCACAAGTAGAAATCCAACCGCTGTGCCAGCGGGCCATTTGTACTTTTCTAAAAAAATATTTTTTGGGATTCTCTTAATGTTCAGGTGGAGGTTTAGACACTGTGCGGTATGCATGATGTGTTTTGTTTTTCTTCTCTTGCAGGTGTTCCTGAAGAAGAAAAGAAGAGGATGTGGGAGCTCAGCCAATTTACTCTTTTTTCCTTAGAGATTTAGGATTGTTTGTGGTTAACAGGGTGTTAACATGCTTTTTTCTTCACAGGTGTGAGATTGTGGGGAAATTTGGGAAATGTAATGCATTGCAATGTGCTATTTCCTTGTTTGGTTTGCAGATACCCTGGGAACTTGGGGGGAGGTTACCCGTTGGGCAGCCTGGTCAGATAGATTTTCCCTAGAGGGCTAGGGGGATAGACAGGCTGTGGTCCTGAACCGCAGTAGGAACCTCAGTTCTGGTCTATTAGGGCATGCTTCAAGCAGTTTCATGGGGCCACTGAATATCCATAGATAGATCGTAGGATAGGGGCTGAAGTCTCATCAGCCAGCCTCTGTGCCTTTAGTGTTGCCTGCCTGTGCCTGGCACATGGTAGGGGAGAAGTAGTGCCGCCTCCCCATAGATAACACAGAGGGTAGGATGGCCTGGTGCTGGGTAGAGAAATGACTGCGGACAGTCATTTACCTGGCTTAGGGTAAGGGTAACCTCCCGGTCCCCTGGGGTTACTAGAATCCCATCAGTGTCAGTGATAGGTAGGGGAGGCAGCTGATTCTGTTTGAGACTGTTCTCATGCCTTTTCTAAAGTTGGCTGACAATCGTGGTGTCCCCAGTGAGACTCAGCACATTGTACAGAACTTTAATTTACACTCAGAAGTAGTGTGTTTCTAATGCTGAATGTGAAAGTCATTCTAAGATGCATAGTTCTACAGTCTGCAAATGTTGAGGTGTAACTCTGAAAGAATGGCTGGGTATGGATAAGGAAACAAAAGGTGGGCAATCCCCCATCTGGAGTGACCAGTTCAACACTTCGGGTTCTATAAGGGCACCTATTTTTTAGGTCATATGGCCAATGCCTGAAGAGAAGGTTTACCCCCTGGTGTGGGCTGTTCTAATTTTGAGCACCAGTGTGCTCCGTCGTGGCCAGTTGCCACATTGCCAAACCTCTAAACCCTATGTCATATGGGGAAATGTTCTAAGTTGTGGCCAATGCCACTAGAAGAATTTGTGTGCTCCATTGTGGCCAGTGCCACTAGAAGAGATGTGTGTTTCAGCTGAGGCTATGCCACTGAAAGGGTTTGAAGTCTTATGCAATACAGGAAGTTTAGAGTTTCTGTCTGCTACAGATGTTGTTCTGCATTGCCTTGTGCCACGAAGTGTAAACCCTTGGGGGTCCACCTTTGCTTTTGTGTACCAACTTTGGAATAAAGCCACACTCTAGAACCCCAGCCTGATTTGGACAATCTAGATACTGCTTCCTATGTGGAATTACTGGGTACCCCTCTAGAAGTTCAAACCTAGCATAGCCCCTGGCAAAATTTTCTCTCCTCAGGACCTGAGTTTAGTAATGGTCATTTTGTGTTTCAGTATTTACTTGGTGCTTTGTACCCCCACTCCTCTCTTTCGCCTAGGCAGAAAATATGGGAGGTGTGCTTACTAGTTAAACAAGTGGCCAGTGGGGGGTGAGGTTTACACGACTGCAGGAGTTATGTCTGTCAGAAACTGGGGCATTTCTCATATGATTGTCTCAAAAATGCAACAAAAGGGGCTAGTACAGTGGAAGGGGGTAACTCGGGGAGCTCCCAACAGAGAATGGCCTGTACACAGAGTGCAGTGCCCTCTTATCTGTGTGTGGTTGTCCAAAGCCTCCGTAATCTCACCCTGGCCCCCTGCACTGAACATGTCTCCTTATGCTCCTTATGTTCTGCCTGTCTGCACTGATTCAACTACACACCCTAGGTATGTCCTGATGGTGCCCCACCCGGGGACTGTTTATAATTCTGTATACAATTGGACTCTCTATGTAATATGACTTGTATGTAATGTGCTGCTGCTCACAGATCTTGTGTTCTGATGTACTTGTCACGACCTTTGTACCTACTGACTTTGTTATGTTGCTGTTTGTTTCTGTGTAACAGCCTAATATGTATCCTGTAGTACCATGTTGTATTTCTTGTACTCTCCCGGGTCGTACCTGAAAATAGGCATATGTACTGTCTAGAGTACTTACCTGGTTAACAAAAGCTTAATAAATAAATAAATAAAAATAACTCCATTGTTCATATGCACCCAGTGGTGGTGAATAGATTGGTAATCCAGGGACTGAGGGATACTGGGGCTTCCATTTCTAAGGTGAAGCAGAATTTGATTTGTGAGGAACAGATCCTGTCTGGCCAGTTTTCTTGGATTAGAGAAGTGATGGGTTTGGTGGTCTCTGTACCAATGGTCTGGATCTTCCTAAGATGGGAAGGTGCTCAGGGCATATGGGAGATGGCTGTTGTGTTAGATCTGCCCATAGGTGCGATTAAGGGTAATGACTTTGACAGAAGTGCCACTATTGTGTGTGTCACTACCTGTAGTAACACGAGGGAACAGGTTCCTGAGGATGCAGAGTGGGCAGTGCAAGAGAAAGCCACTCCTACCTCAGTAGCCAAGGACACTATAGCTAAAGGACATGCTGGGAGCAGCAGTTCTGAGCCACAGCTACAGACAGAGGCGAGTCCAGCCGCAGGCAGCTGTTACATAGGAGAGTGTGTTTTGGGGAAGGTCAGACATGCAGAGCTGGGGCGAGCTCAGCAAGCTGATCCATCCCTCCAGAGATTAAGGGAGTTAGCCGCCAGTGTGGAAGGTGACTCTTCATCCCTCCAGAGATTAAGGGAGTTAGCCGCCAGTGTGGAAGGTGACTCTCCATCCCTCCAGAGATTAAGGGAGTTAGCCGCCGGTGTGGAAGGTGACTCTCCATCCCTCCAGATATTAATGGAGTTAGTCACCAGTGTGGAAGGTGACTCTCCATCCCTCCAGAGATTAAGGGAGTTAGCCGCCAGTGTGGAAGGTGACTCTCCATCCCTCCAGAGATTAAGGGAGTTAGCCGCCAGTGTGGAAGGTGACTCTCCAAGTTCTGTCAAATGGGAGGTGTACTGGGTGAAGGAGCACCTGTACTGTGAGTGAATTCCTAAGGAATGACCAGAGGAAGGGGTACTCCAACAGATAGTGGTTCCTAGGGAGTACTGAAAGCAGCTTCTGGCCTTATCTCATTACATGCCCTTTTCTGGATACTTAGGGGTCAGCTGTACAAAAAATGTCTGACTAACAATTTTTACTGGCCCAGTATTTTTAAAGACGTGGCAAACTACTGCTGGGCTTGTCTGCAGTGGCAGAGGGAGGGAAAGGTTGGGGACAAGGTTAAGGCGGCATTGATTCCCCTGCCTATTATTGAAGAACCATTTAGGCCAGTGGCTGTGGACACTGTGCGGCCACTTAGCTCCTCCAAGTCACACCAGCAAGCAGTACATCTTGGTGGTTGTAGATTATGCCACAAGGTACCCACAGGGAAAATTCCTGTCCTCCATCAAGGCTGAGAATACGGACAGTGAACTGCTGGGGATATTTAGCTGGGTGAGTTTTCCCCAGGAGATTCTTTTGGACCAGAGCACCAACTTCATACCTGAATTGATGACTAGTTTTAAGGAGACGTATGGAGTGAGGCAGCCCTGGGCCTCCCCATACCACCCTCAGCCTAATGGTCTGGTTGTGTGATTTAATGCATCTCTTAAGACCATGTTGAGAGCATTTGCTCACCAGCATGCAAGAGCGTGGAAGAAGTACTTACTCCATCTCTTATTTGCATACAGGGAAGTCCCCCAGGAATCCACAGGGATCTCGCCCTTTAATCCCCTATTTCGCCATAGGGTGGGGGACCCCCTTGATTTGGTAAGATGATTGGGAAGGTAAGCTTGCTCCCCAAGGGGAATCTGTTGTGGAGTATGTCCTGAAATTCAGATCTAGGGTCAAGAAGCTCATGGGTTCAACCAGGAGCACCTAGCCTCTGTGCAACAGAGACAGAAGACATGGTACAATCATGGGGCCAGAGCCTGGGAGTAAGAAGTCGGGCAATGGGTAATGGTGCTCATCCCCATCTGACAGAATAAACTGCTGGTGGCTCGGGAGGGATCGTACTCAATAGTCAGGAGGGTGAACGACATTAACTATGTGGTGGGAATTGCCCAAGAGGAGGTGCAAGCAGTGGATCTACCATGTTAACATGTTGAAGTCCTACTATGACCAAGATGAGATGGTCTTGGCTGTGTGCAGCTACCCACAGGAGGAGACAGAGGTGGACCTGCTGGTGGATTCTCTTGGGAGAGGTTAAAGAAGAATCTTCAGTGGATGCCGCCGGCGTCTCTGAGAGGCTGAAATCGGCCCAAGCTACCAAAATGTGGAAGGTGCTACAAACATTCAAGGGGATGTTCACAGGGAAGCAGGGGTATACCATGCTGGCAAAGCACCAAGTGGATACAGGGTCCCAGGCCCCACCCCCCCAGACAGCCACCTTATCAAGTCCCTGATGGTATAAAACATACCATTGAGGGGGAGATCAAGGAGATGTTGGCTGTCCAGGTGATCCAGGAGTTCAGTAGTCCCTGAGCCTCCCTAGTGGTACTGATCCTTAAAAAGGATGGGATGACAAGGTTCTGCAATGACTACCACAAGCGCAATAGCTGTACGGAGCTGGAGGCATACCCCATGCCCGGGACAGATGAGATCTTAAGAGAGGTTGGGGGCAATGTACCTGACCACCATAGACCTGACAAAAGGCTATTGAAAGACACCCCTGACCCACTGAAAGTGGTCAGCCTTCATCACCCGTTTGGGTTATTCGAGTACAGAGTAATGCCATTTGAAATGCCGAATGTGTCTGCAACCTTTCAATGGCCCATGGACCACATTCAGAATGGGGCAGGAGCTTCTGCACTGTCTGACCAGGGAGGATCATGTCAGGCATGTGACCAAGGTGTTCCACTGACTACAAGTCGCTGGACTGACAGTCAAGGAGAAGTGCCAAGCTGGCTCATGCGGTTCAGCGGTACAGCCACCACTTGTAACACTGATAAACTGGGTTTGGGAATGAGCCCAGAACATCAGAGGGCCAGTGACAGGGAAGTAGGATGAGCATCTGATGGACTGCTCTCCTCCGGGGGGGGGGGTCCCAACATAAGTGTGACTCCCAGCGAAGGCTGAGAGTACAGTACCACCATGGGACTATGATGTGGGGGTGGAGACAAGGTGGACATCTGTAGGCCATGTGCGGGAGTATGCACAGCCTGCAGTGATATCATTTCAAGCCCGCCTCTCCAGGAGCAACCACAACAGAAAACCCCTGTGGCAGCTCCAGAGCTCTAGTAAGTGCTGCCTCACCCTACTCTAGGGGATGCCAAGGGTCTTGATTAGCATCTCTGTCATCCCCCTTGGGTCTGGGGAGCCCCACCATGGAAGGCAAGCCATGGTTTAACTTGGTGTTGTGAGACCATAGTAGGCTACAATGCCCATTATATTGTTTCCCACTCAGTGGGTTTATTCTCCAAGTTTGTTGCAGAATAGGAATTCATCCAATCCCTTTTTAAAACTTTCCAGAGTTGACACATTTACTATATGATTAGGTAATGCATTCCACTTTCTGGCAGTACGTATGTTGGAATAGTCGAAACGTTTAACTGTATGCACTCTGGGTATCCCAATCTGTTTACTGTGCGATCTAAGATTGTTATTTCTATGCAGGGTGCATATTCCGTATACCACATACCGCAGTGGTTCATCAGTGAAGAATCCTGCATGATTTTGTACAGGAATAGTAAATCTCCCCGAGTTCTTCTGGTCTTCAGTGAGAACAGTTTGAGTTTACCCAATCTGACGCTATAATCCAGATTTTTTAGACCATGAATGGATCTGGTCAATCTCCTCTGTATTTTTTCAATTAATTTAATGTCTTGTTTAAGATAGGGACTCCATAATGGTGATACATAATTTAGATGTGGTATAATGTAAGGTTTGTAGAGTTTTAGAATACAGGCCTTGTCCCTAGAGAGAAAAGCTTTATTTATTGAGCAGATAAGTCTTTTAAAGTTCCAAGCTATGTTTTGACAGTGAGTTGAAGCAGACAAGTTGAAGTTAACCCACACCCCAAGGTCTTTTTCACTTGTAATGGATTTTAGTACCTTTCCATTGAGACAGTACTTATAACCTGGGTTATTTTTGCCAAAAATGTAGTGCAGAGCATTTTATGCATTAAATTTCATTTTGTTATCAACTCCCCATTGTACAATAGCCTGAAGGTCTTTAGAAAGTATTAGATGTTTATGGTAGGAAGATACATCTCTACCGATTTTTGTGTCATCAGCAAACTTTGAAACAACACTACAAAGCCCTTTACCCATATTGCTTATGTACAGTCCAAACAATACCGAGCCCAAAACTGATCCCTGGGGCACTCCACTCAAGACAATATTATCTTCAGAATAAACTGAATTAATTCTCACAGACTGCTTTCTATCTGTTAACCAGTTGCTTATCCATATACTGTAATAATATATTTATTTAATCCCAAGTGGCCTAATTTCATAATGAGTTGGTCATGGGGAACTGTGTCAAATGCTTTTCTGATGTCTAGGAATATTACATCTATGGGTACTCCCTTGTCCATTTGATCACTTACAAAATTATAAAAGGAAATGAGATTTGTGACACAGGAAAGACCCTTCCTAAAGCCATGTTGAGTTTGATCTTGAAGACCCAAACTAGCAACCTCAGTGTCAATAATACATATATATATATATATTTTTTTTTTACAGTTAGTTATTTTGTCCACCTGGTCCCTGGCAGCGATGCATCCTGTCAGATCCCCCAGCCCCATCCCCCGCTCGCAGCCTACCCTTCCAGCTGCCCCATGGCTAACCCCCCTTGACCTGCCTAACTATGAATCCGGTGCTGGAAGGATTACTGCCCATCGTGGGGGTGGCGCCTGTGGGGGCCGACCATCATTAGTGCAGAGCCAGTACCCTTTTTCCTCCTGTAATTTTGGTCCCTAAGGTGAGGCATGCAATGACACCGCAAGGCGGCAGCATGCTCCTGTACACGCTCCTCAGCGTCTGCCGTCTCCCCATTCTGTAGCTTTTCGGTGTACCCAGCCTAGCCTCCGCCAGAGGCAAAGTGCTTATCCCCCTCCTCAGAGAAGGAGGAGACCTATGGATGCTCGATCCCTCTTCTTCCCCTGCCACTCCCTGGCGGCCCATGCTCATTCCCGAACACGGGTCGCCGGCGTAGCGTGAGGTAAGGCGACCAGCACCTCAGCCCTCAGCGCCACTGGGCTGGCAATATTTTTTAATAATCTTTCCATATGTTTGCAACAGACAGATGTAAGGCTAATAGGCCTATAGTTAGCAGCGTTAGTTCTGTTGCCCTTTTTATTAATGGGAATGACTGTAGCCCTTCTCCAATTGAGCGGAACTAGTCCAGTCTTAAGAGACTTATTGAACGAAATGGTTAAAGCCTGTACCAAAATATGAGCAAGTTCTTTCCGGACAATAGGACGTATGTTCTCACGTCTAAGCAAGGATGTTGATTTCAGTTTACATAGTTCTTCTAGCATCACCTCAGGTTTTAAGTTAATTAGTTCAGATCCATCCATATTGGAAGTTTGAGTTACTGGATTTTTATGATTAAATGCAGAAGTGAAATAATGATTAAAGCAATAGGCCATCTGTTTGTTATTATTAATTGCTACACCATCCTTTATTACTGTATTGATTCTATTGTTAGCCTTATTGTTGTTAACACATACACATAGAAGCATTTACAACCCTTTTTACGTGCTAATGTACATTCTAACTTAATTTTCTCCTTTTTAGTTAGGGATTTGAGCAGTCTCTGTTGTGACCTATACATTAACTGATTTGTGGAGGAGGGGTTGCATTTTTATCTCCTGAAGGCTTTTTGTTTTCTTCTTAGCTGTTTTTTTTATAGTCTTAGAGAACCAGAGTGGAATAGTTCCTTTGCAGTTGGCCTTTTTATACTTAGGAATATGGCGTCCCATTACTTCATGTAATTTTGCTTTTAACTTATTCCACATTTGATCAACCTCTAGCCCTTTGAAGAAACAGTCCCAGTTGATGTTCACTAAATCATTAATAAGTTTGGACCAGTCAGTATTTTTGTAATTGGGTAAGGAAATATAATCTTTGGTTTTGGATTTAAAAAGGTTAAGAGTGCATTCAATAGTTTTATGATCACTTGTCCCCAAGTGAGCTCCTACCCCAATCTTACTTATGTGCTCTTTACAATTAGTTATCACTAGGTCAAGAATATTCCTACCTCTAGTGGGAATAGTCACAAGCTGTTCACATCCACAAGATAGTAACATATCAATTAGAACTTTTTCAAAGACAGTTTGCCCTTTCATCAAACTCCAAGATATTCCCAGTACATTAAAGTCACTGACCAGTATAGTATCACCCAAGTTGGTGACAGTGTTAATTTCATCAGTCATTGCATAATTATAGCTTGAATCACTGTTAGCTGGTCTGTAACAAATACCCAATTTTAGTTTCGGGGAATGGGCAAAGTGAAGGTTCACTCAAAGAGTCTCAGTAGCTCTGTCATGATTATTGTACTCATTTATCTCATTGCATTGTATATGATTGGAAATATAACCGCATACTCCACCTCCTTTCCTACCAGTTCTATTTTTATGGAATAGCTGATACCCTGAAATGTTGTTGGACCAATCACTTGTGCCATCCCACCAAGTTTCTGTTACACATACAATATCCACTTTGGATTTTTTCTCTCTCAGATCCCCTGATAGATGACTTGAGCTGGCACTAGAATGGGGCAAACCCGAAAGGAGCTAGAATGGCTGATATGGGGTATATCCCCTGCCTCCTACAGAAGAATAGAGTGGGTTAAAGAAAGGTGAAGTGCCAGAGAGGAATGGTAGAGGTGTCCTACCTTGGGCACAGGATGGGGAGTGGGTACATCCGGACTGAGCCAGTGAAAACTGAAGCCATCCAGGGAGGGGCCACACCCATGAGTAAGAGAAAGGTTCAAGCCTTCCTAGGGATGGCAGGGTGCTACCTTACGTTTGTGCCAAATTTCAGCAGCCTGGCAAAACCTCTGTCTGATGTCACCAGGAAGAACATGCCAGACAAGGTTCAGTGGATGAAAACCTGCAATACCGCATTCCATCAGCCAAAGGAAGTATTGTGTCGGGCACCCGTGCTCACCAGCCCAGACTATCCTCTTAAGTTTATTGTGTATGTAGATGCATCTGATCATGGGCTAGGCATGGTTCTGAGTCAGGTTACACACTCAGGAGAGGACCAGCTAACTGTGTACCTGAGCAGGAAGCTGCTGCCCAGAGAGGAGGCCTACACCACAATTGAAAAAGAGTGTCTAGATACTGTTTGGATTTTGCAGAAGTTGAAAATTTATTTGTATGGAAGGGAGTTCACCCTGGTCACTGACCACAACCCCCTCAAATGGCTGCATAGGACCAGCAGACAAAACCCCAAACTGCTATGGTAGAACCTGGTGCTGCAGTCCTATAATTTGAACATTAGGCACATTAGGATCACAGCACAGAAATGTCAATGGGTTGTCTAGACCAGGGGTTCTCAAATGGTGAGGCCAGCCTCCTTGGGGAGGCCCCAACCTGTTCAAGGGGAGGCTCAACCAAGTCTGAAAAAGTACTGTATTTAAATTGTGAGTTTTATATATTTTGTGTGAAGAGATGAAGCAAACTGAAAGAGAATAATAGGTAAATTTTATGTATTTATTTACTAATAGGTGACAAGGAAGGTGAATGAGCCAAGACTCATTTCAGGTGTACCCAGGGAAGGGTAGGGAGTGAATACATTTCAAAAGATAACTCCAAAACAATCAAGAAATATACAGTGAACAGTAGTGCAAACAAATATGAACAATAAACTAATAATGAGTGATGATAATTGATCAATTTGTAGACTGGTGGCAGAACAGCCCAAATACAAGGGCTGAGCATAGAAGTGGTAAGAGCAATAGCAGGAGAGAGCAAAGTTATCCCAGAGCAGTTGCTTAGGAGCAGGGAAGGAGAGAGGGGGAGAGGCAAAGTATGTAGGGAGGTTATTTCATATAGAGAGGAAACAGAGAAAGTAGTCTGACCCACAAAGATACTGCAACAAGGGGTAACAATGGTTCAAGAATGAAAATAGCAGAGTACGTGAGGTTGGCCTGTGGGAGGATTACAATAAGCTGAATAATAATATTTATTTTTTATTCTTTATTCAGATAACACCTTTGAGCACAGGAGCTCTTTTCCAAAGTTTCCACCTCAGTATAACACAAATAACTGAATGTGAGCCAAGTACTCAAAGGGGTTTCAATTTATTCACGTTGTACTGCAGAAGTGCAGTATGTTATTTTTCTTTAGGGAGGCCCAAGATTATTTCAGTTTTTGGGGGAGGCTCAAAATCTTTTCCATGGATTTGGGGAGGCTCACTGCGACAAAGTCTAAGAACTATTGGTCTAGACAATAGCGCGGACCTAGAAAAAAAAACAGGGAGAGGTGCTGTGAGGAACGAGTATGGAGTTCACACAGAGAATGTGATCAGGCCAGTATAGTAAGTGGAGCCAACCAACTCATGTGAAAAAAGAAGCACCTGTTAGGGGTGTTAATGGACTGTGGTTTTCATTTTTGGGGGGAACTGTACCAATACTTTTTCACTGTAGGTTTTTTTTTTTTTTTCATTCTAGCTGTATTAATAAGTATGAATGGATCTGTGAGGAGAAAATAAAATTAAGATAATTGCCAGAGGCATCCCAGCTGTCTCTGGGGAGTGATTACAATCTCTTTGTCCTGTAAAGACAAGGCTCCCTGGTCAGTTAATAGAGAGCTTCAAAACCAAAAACAGCCCTTTCATGTCACGAGAAGACACTCTGGCTAACGAATGGAGCAGACACTCCTGCTGTGTGAGACAGGAGATAGAACAAAATAGGTATCCTTTGAATACCCCAGATCCTGAAGTCCAGATCAGACTGGTTTCCTGAGAGGACCTGACCCTTGAGATACAAAGAAATGGCCTGGAAGCTGGCCCTGTGGTGCTGGAGATTGAGGCGCTGGTCACTACACCTCGTACCATGCCGGCGACCCGGGTTTGGGAACGAGCCTGGACCGCTGTGGGTCAGCAGGGGAGAAAGAGGGGATTGAGCATCCAGAGGACTGCTCTCCTCTCTCAGGAAAAAGAGGGTTTGCCGTCTTGCTCATCGATCGCCATTTGGTGTCAGCCAGTGGGAGATGCGAGCTGGGAGGCACATTGCCGATGTATGTCGTTGGTGGGGAGGGGGGCAGGAGAAACCTCGGTGGAAAAATAGCTGGCAGACTCCATGATGGCTGCACCAGCTCCCCATCTGGCCCCCAATGTCGGGATTTCACTCCGGGGGGTGGTGGAAAAGCCGGTGCCCCTTCGCCTCAGCTCTGCCATGGGGGGGTGACCCATGGGGGATTTAGGGGGTGTCGGGCAGGGGAACAGGGCAACCGGAGACTGAGTCCCTCCAAAGGAGGGACCAGAGCTGCCTGCCAGGCTCAGGAGAATAAACAAATAATAGAAAAAAGGAAAAAAAATGGCCTAGAAGTGATGTCATAGGATATGTGTGCCGAGGGTGGGTTGAGACCCGGTTTTTGGGAACCCAGTAAAAACTGGGTTGTGTGAGAGACTGGGCAGTTAGGGTGGGAATTCAAGAAGTTACCATCTAAAGTTTGAGTCTGCCCTGATTCACCAAAGTTGTCCTGTGTGGTAATAAATCTTTGTACTTTGCTAAGAGTCAAGAAACTATAGAAAGTTTTTTTTTCTATGTGTCTCTTCTGCTGTGTGCAAATAATTTTTTTTTTAATTTATATTTTCTGGGTTGTTTTTTTTTTACCCCATTTTCTCCTGTTCCCCAGAGCCCCAGCACATGGGTGTCATGCATGTGTGGAGGTGCACGCATGCCCCGAGACAATGGCTCATCCCCTTCCACCCCTCCCCATAGCTGCCGCCGGAGCTCCCTCAGGTCAGCACCGCCATCTGTCCTACACCAGGTGGCGGGCAGTGGCCAGGGAATCTCTGGTCCCTCCCAGGAGGAGAGAGCTGCCTTGCGGTAGCTCAGTCTCACTCCTTGCCCTCCCCCCGGCCAACCCTCAACAGCCTAAGCTTGTTCCCGAACCCAGGTCGCCAGTGCAGTGCAAGGTGTAGCGTCTAGCACCTCAACCCTCAGCGCCACCAGGCAGGCTATAATTTATTTTTAATTTCTGTAGTAACCATGTAATTGCCATAGTCTTTGTACATTGTGACATCCTCTGCAGTGTGTAAATATTGTGAAACAGTAAATACTATTTTTATGTACTTCATCCCTCTGTGACTGAATCTTTTTTTTTTTATATATTCTGTTTCTGCTCCTGTGTCGGGGGTGGCTTATCAGCCCAGGCCCCACCACCCCGAGCTGACTCCTGTTTCCCCAGTACCCACCTTGGTCACAGTTTCCCCATGAATTCCCCTTATGGTTGGGCTGGAGGAGGGAGGGCTGCCTCCCCCCCCCCAGTGAATAATCCAAGGTGGACTAATGGTGGCATTTGGGTGGCAGTGCGGGTTCGGGGAATGGCAGTCTGTACTTCACTAATCCTTCAAAGCTTCCTGTTTTTCTATTTTTCTCCCTGCCCTACACTGTGGGTTGTAAGCCTCTTGTGTGGAAGTGCACCCTGCTGACATTCCCCACAGCGTCTCTCCCTCACATTTGCCACCCATGCTGCACTACCACCAGTGGCAGCCTAAGGCTGAGCTGACTAGCTTCTCCATCCCAGGAGAGGAGAGCTGCCCTAGAGACGCTCAGTCCTCTCCAACCCTGGCTCACCCCTGACAACCCGAGTCTGTTCCTGAAACTGGGTCACTGGCATGGCTAGACGTAATGCACAAGTACTTTAGCCCTCCATAGCACTGGGCCAGTTGTGACTGAATCTTTTGGGAGAATAGTTCATTGTTGGTATTGACAAATCCGCGCTCTGTCTCTGACAGGGGAGCAGACAGCTACAGTTGCCATATTCTGAGAAGTGAAGTGTCTCAGGAGCGAATGACAGGGGAAGACCATTTGCCCATAGCCAAAGGAGCTCTGTACTCTGTGAGCAGTGGCTCTGGTGGGATTCGGGCTGAGAAAGTCCCGAGGTAAGAGAATCACTTCTGAGTGGTGGCAGCTACTGAGATGCCCTTTCATGTGTGGAGGGCCGATAAAATTGGCAACCTGTTGCAGACTGCATCCTGAGTGCGGACAGATTGGGACAGTAGCCCATAAAAATGTGGGGCCCATCTGTAGTGACACAGCTGTGGCAAAACAACTGCCATAAGTCCTACATCAGTTAAGAACTCTTAGGTCCAAGAACTTAATTTTAAAAACTCGGAGCTATGTCGACAGGGATATGTCCTGTTGATACACTTTTCACGTAATAATATGTTAAAAACATATTGCTGTGTTAAAATAGTATCAGTATGTTTTTATTCGGTAAATGGAAACTGTATCATAAGAAATTATTTAAGTCAACCTGGCTCCTAGCTCCTTGCCATAAGTTTTAAAGTTAGCCTTTTCTAACAATAATTTCTTTGAAACTACGTCCAGTGGAGTTGCCCTCTCCAGACCTGTTCTCCTACATGCGGTCTGATTTGTGCTGATCCCTCCCTGATCGTGGTCCTGCTATGCATCATCAAGAAGATGCTGCATACCTGCACCACCCCTGTGGCACTGCTTCACACAGTTCTATAGGGGTTGGTGGAGCCGTGGCATTCAGGTGGCTGTGGGGGGGGGGGACACCTGTGCATAGCACTGTGCTTAATTTGCATGCTGTCCCCTACCTCTTTCCTTGTGTCAACCCAGGGAAAGGCTTGCAACCCCTTTGTCGTTTTCATGCACATAACTACAGCTTCACATAATTATTTTGTTTTTAGCTTTCTGGTATGCTGTTTGTATCTGACAGCTCTACCAGGTGGGCTGGGTTCGGGGAGGAATATATCACTCAGCACATAGGCTAGGTTTGGCTACTCTGCACAGGGGCACCCAAGTAACTCCGAACACAGGAAGCAATAACTGTAATGTCCAGTACCAGAAGTTGGATTCTAAAGTGTGGCTTTTATTCACATCCAAACAGAATAAACAAAGCATAGATGGACCACCACGGGGCTACACTCCTGGTAATGCAGATTAAAAGAGACCAGAACACATCCTCATCACTTTAGCCCTCAGGCTCTGAACCACAGCCCTAACTTGTACACTGTTCTGGGCTTTCCCTGGCTTGGCTCCCTTGCCAGCCACTTGGACACCTTCCACATATCATGGAAACATTTACTGGTGGCTCCCTAAACCATCTAAAAGAACCTCGGCTCCATCAAGGAATCTTCCTCTTTAATCCCACGTCTGGGTACTTTCCAGAAAGCAACAGGTGTCTCAGAGCAAATCCGTAGAGGTGAATTTGATTACTACTGATGGGGGGCCTCCCACCTCTCGCTCTCACAATTCATACCTGGCCATTTCTCTGGACTGTAACACCTCATCCTTTAGAGCACTTTGCTGTGTAGCTTCCTTTTAAATGTATTTCACATTCAATCTACTTGTCTTGCTTCCCATTTGTGCTGGACTTGAACATACTTAAAATAAGTGGCAATGTCCATTACTCTAGACCCCCACAGAGTTTAGCAGTCCAATCCCCACATTCTTTCTTTCTATTTGTGCTGGACTTGAACATACTTATAAGTGGCTTTGTCCATTACTCTAGATCCCCCATAGAGTCAAGCAGACCAATCCCCACATCTTCCAACTGTACTTAGCTGTTTTTTCCTGACCCCACAGTAACAGCCCCTTTAGTTTCATTCTGTTCAGCTGAAAACACTTAGCCCTTTTGCAGAGCGAACTCAGCCTTTGGTTGCAGGTGCCCCACAGGCATTTCCTCCTCAAGGAATCCTTACAGAGCTTCTGGTGCCTCAGCACAAACTTCAACAGGCAGCTTCTTTTCCTCCTAGCCAGACCAAGGGGGTTGCCCCTGGAAAACAGGCATAAGCCACACTGGAATGTGTGCAGTCTGAGAGAGAGACTTCCAGGGCAATGTGAGATGACAGTCTATGTCATGATCGGGGCTGGGGGGGCACCACTGGACCACCAGGGTATGTCAACATTGGATTATTGTACGGACAGGGGTTCAGGGATGGGATGAGGTCCATTGGATCACCAGGGTTGGTAGCGGTTCACATCACTATGCATTTGGGTCAGGGCAGAAGAGGGGTGCTGCTAAGCCACCAAGGATTATGCAGGGGAGTGTGGGGATTTCTCGGTGCGACAGGCAGGGCGGGAAGGTACCACTATACCACCCGGGTTGGTCTACGGGCCTTATTCGGCATGTACGGTAAAATGGGCTGGGGAGGACTGGACTGCCAGGGTAGGCAGGCTGCTGTGCTGCCGTCTGCAGTACAGCAGCCTGCCTGTGGGTGGCCACCCACTTAAGTCTGCTTGAAGTATTTATTTATTTATTGAATTTTGTTGACCGGGTAGGCACACTGGGCCTTTTTCAGGGGCGACCCGGGGGAAAAAATAACATACAGGTAAGCAGAACAGTACAAAATTGGTAAATTCCATAATGTTTGACAGTGAGGGACTTCATAGGGTTACAATCAGATAGGTGGTGGGGGAACATACAGACAGTGGGACATAAAGAGTTAGACTTATATAAAACATTTTTCATACACATATCAAGTAGAACTAGGGAGTGCACGAGATAAAGGCTAGTAGTAGCCAAAGAAACAAGATACCTTCCTTAGGGCTTAGAGGAAGGGAGGTATGTGGTTACAATAATGCTCACCTTCCTATGAGGGAGGGGCAGAGACGTAAGGTCAGGTCCTAAGGCATTGGCAAATACTCCTGTCGAGCAGGTGTGCTTTGAGCTTAGACCGAAGCAGGGGCCAGATCCTGCTCCCGCATTCCCAGTGGGAGGTTGTTCCAGTTGGAAGGGGCTATGAACGCAAAGGACCCGGACCCAGCTTTAGTCCTTATTTTGGGGACCATGAGGAGAGTTTGGCCTGAGGTACGGAGACTCCTCTGATTGGATTTAACCCTGACCAGCCCTTTGAGACTAGGGGGAGGTGAGAGACCCAGTAGCTTAAATGTAAGGCAGAGAGTCGGGTAGATGAGGCGAGCTTCCAGTGACGGTCACCTGAGCCTAGATTGGGCCTCGCAGTGGTGGGTCCTAGGGTGGGACAATGTGGCAAATCGGACAATCTTGTTGTATAAGGTCTGGAGCCTGCCTAGTTCCGCTAGAGGCCCGCATGGCAGGAGACAGGGCCACGTGGGTGAGCTTAGGGAGAAGGACGCCTAGTTGCGATGGATACCCTGGCTTCGGGATAATCTGGTCCTTTATTCTGTAGAGGATACCGAGTTTCACATGGATGGCTTTTGTGAGTTGGTCAACATGATTTTTTAGAGTGAAGCCTTGGTCCAGGGGTTAGACCAAGGTATTTGGTGGAGTAACCACCTCGAGTTTATCTCCCCCTCTGGACTGCAGCTGAAGGAGCAGCGACCGCTCAGTTCCCAGGGATCTGGGCCCGAACAGCATCACCTTAGTTTTGCTGGTGTTTAATACCATTTTGTTCAGAGTGAGCCAGTCCTCCATCTGAAGGATGTCCTCTTGAAGGGCATTCTCCAGTTCTTTTACGTTGGGGGAGGCTTGGTAAATGACAGCATCGTCCGCGTATTGGATGATGCTGCTGCTCCCACAGTGTAAGTGCAGATCGTTTATGAACAGAGTGAAGAGAAGGGGGCCAAGTATAGACCCCTGTGGTACCCCTTCTTTGAGCGGTGCAATCTGGGAGACATTGTCCTTCCACTTGACCCTCTGGGTACAGCCAGTGAGGTAACTCGCAAACCATCCTAGTGCATGGGTGTCCAGGCCAAGAGAGCACATTTTATGTAAGAGGAGGCTGTGGTTTACCAAGTCAAATGCTTTAGAGAGGTCAATGAAGACCATGCCTGTGCTGACCCCTGAGTCATTATTACACAGGATTTCTGCCGAGAATTTGGTTAGTGCAGTATCTGTTCCATGCTTAGCTCTGAAGCCGTGCTAAGACGAAGAGATTACCTGGTGAGTTTCCAGGTATTCTCGTAGTTGGGAGTAGACTAGCTTCTCTTGTATTTTTGCTATAGCACACAACAAGGAGATAGGCCTGTAGTTCCCTATAGGCTCGGTAGACCTGCCCTTGTGAATGGGAATCACTAGGGCCTGCTTCCAAGGCTCAGGGACCGACCCCTCCATTATGGACCGGTTTATCAGCCAAGCTAGTGGCTTCACTAATGCTGGGGCACCCTTCTTAAGGATTCTTGTCTGGATCCCGCCGGGGCCCCGAGTGCCTCTTGACTGCAGAGATTTAAGGATGAGCAGAACCTCCTTTACCCTAACCAGCTGCAGATGAAACAATGGGCAGTCTAGTTCTCAGGGCAGGTGCTCGTTAGGCTCGTTCCTGTTATCTATGGGTCCCACCTTGTACGCATCCAGGTTCGTGAAGTAACCGTTTAGGGCCTCTGCGATGAGTGGCCCCTCATCAAGTACTTGCCCGTTCACCAGGATAGGGCCGGTTGTTGATTTATTATGTCCTTTTAGGAGCTCGTTAATGTGTGACCAGAAGAACCTGAGGTTTCCCAGATTAGTTTTTTGGAGATTGGTGATATATTCTTTCTTAGCTTTCTTTATGGCCTGTTTGCATTGGTTTCTGAGGGCCCTGTAGCTGGCTAAGTCCACAGGAAACTTTGTTTTCCTGAACTTTTTCCAGGCTTTGTCCTGGGTAGACATCAGGTCTTTTGGGGGGAGGGGTGAGATCCACTTATAGCAGCTACCCTTAAGCCTATGGGTTTTCATAGGGGCTACAAGGTCAATGATTCTAGTTAGGGTGGTTTGGAAAAATTTTACAGCTTCCTCCAGGTTGGGTAGGTGTCTTATGGGGTTCCAGTCAATGCCATTTAGGTAGCCTATGAACTGGTCAGGATGGAAGTTGGAGTAGTCCCTAGTAGTGATCGTTCTAGGCGGGACTTTGATCGCATTATTCTTCCATATGGCAAATATCGGTGAGTGGTCACTCAAGGCATCTGCCAGGATCCCAGCCAACTTTACATTACTTGGGGATGAGGTCAGGACCCAATCTATTGTAGAGTGCCTACCTGATTTGTGGTTCATTCTGGTTGGTAGTGAGATAATTTGAGCGAGGTGGGAGTCGTGTAAAACTCCATTTATGGCAGACTTCGCCTCTAGTGCCCAGTTTAAATTGAAGTCACCCAATAGGATAATCTCAGATGCTGTGTCAACCACAGGGCTCTTCAGGAGCGTATCCAGAGAGCCGAGGGCATTGGTTGGGGGGCTGTATACACAGCCAATTGTGAGGTGTTTAGCCCCTCCTATTGTGAGCCGTTAGAAGATTGCTTCAGAGTCCTGGGTCGTGTCCAGGGGCAGCCTGACTAGGGAGGAAGTAATAGTGTCCTTAACATATATAAGCACTCCACCCCCTCTTTTCAAGGGTCTGTCCTTTCTGAAAAGGACGTAACCGGAGATTGCTACCTCGTGATCCAGATTGACTTATCTTTGGGAAGCACATCTCCGGACTTGCCCCAAGGATGTGCCTCCAAGTTATGCTATGAATGGGGCTGCACTCCATATGCATGGGCCCATCCCTTTCACAGCCCCTCCAGATGCGCCGCATATCATTACGGGCAATATGCAGCCCATCTGCGATGTGCCAGTGCATTGGCCCCCTTCCAGAATCACGCTACGGGGCAAGCTGGGAATGCACTAAGTGCATCCCTTTTGAGAATCCTGCCCACAGTGTTTTCCAGTAAAAATTGCTTAAAAATAGATTTAAAACAAGAAAGTGATGATGCAGCATGGAGTGATACAGGAAAGGCATTCCAAAATGAGGGTGCTGCAATAGAAAAAGAATGTAAACCATACTTACGCTTATGAAAAATGATATTTAATGATGTACCCTTAGCAGATCTAAGTTTAGAGGGAACTGAATGAACAGAAACCAGAGCAGAAAGGGGAAACACAGCAGAAGAAACAATAGATTTAAAAATCAAACGATCAAAAAAATAATCAGCTCTAGATCTTGGGGACAACCAACCTAATTGTAATTAAAGATCACAGCAGAAGGGCAGACAGCAAGGAGAACCAGGGATAAAGGACAACCAAGGAAGGGGCTGGAGTAGAACAGTGAAACAGTCTAGGGAGGTCAAATCATGGAAAGCCATGTGTGCAAATGCCAGGAGCCTTAGCAACAAGATGGAAGATCTGGAGGCTGTCATAGTGCAGTCAGACCTGGACATTGTGGCCATCACTGAAACCTGGTGTAATGATAACAACGACTGGGAGATGGCCATACCTGGCTACAACATATTCAGAAGAGACAGAGCAGGCAGGAAGGGAGGAGGAGTGGCATTGTATGTGAAAAATGACATAAGGGCCACAGAGATCCAGGAGGAACAAAATGGGGGAGAGATACTGTGGGTTAAGCTGGAAAGGAAAATGGGAACAGCCATCCGCACAGGTGTGGTCTATAGACCACCAGCCCAGGAGGAAGAAACAGATAGGGAGCTGATGCTAGCCATCCAAAGGATGGCAGACAAGGGTGAGGTAGTACTGGTAGGAGACTTCAATATTCCAGACGTGGACTGGAGCATCCCAGCAGCAGCATCAACTAGGAGCAGATTTATCCTGGACTCCCTTCAGGGTGCCTTCCTCAAGCAACTGGTCATGGAACCAACTCGGCAGAAGGCAATACTGGACCCTGTGCTCACAAACAGGGACAGTGTGATGGGGGTAACAGTGGGGAGCACCTGGGGAACAGTGACCACCAGTCATTGTGGTTTGAAATCACAGAAAGAGCAGAACCAAACCACAAAAAACACGTATCCTGGATTTTAGGGGCAGACTTTGGGAAAATGGGGAGATACTTGAAAGAGGCATTAAGGGAATGGGACAGGAATCAGGGTTGAGGAACAGTGGGCAGTATTTAAAATGGGGATTACAAGAACAACAGAATTATGCATTAAGCAGGTTAGCAAAAGGAAAAGGAAGAGGAGACCATTATGGTTTTCCAAAGAGGTAGCAAAGAAAGTGAAAGCCAAAACTGCATTCAGGCAACACAAAAGACACAGGCAGAAGGGATAGGGAGAAGTACCAGGAGAAGCAAAGGGAGGCAGGGAGGTCAGTAAGGAAGCCAAAGCTCAGACAGAAGAACACATTGCAAAATCAGTGGGTAGAGGAGACAAAACCTTTACAGGTACATAAGTGAAAAAAGAAAGACAAAGGGAGGGATAGTGAGACTGAAGGGGGAGGATGGGAGCCGCGTGGAGGATGACAACAGTAAAGCTGACATATTGAACAGGTATTTCTGCTCAGTCTTTACTGAGGAAGAGGAGGGTAATGGGTCTGAAGGGAGTACAAGGGGTGAGAATGGTGCAGAAATGGACACAAGTCCCTTTACACGAGGAAGAGTCCTGAAGGAACTGGAAGTAATAAGAGTTGATAAAGCAATGGGGCCAGATGGGGTGCACCCCAGGGTCCTTAAAGAACTAAGAGAAGTGGTGGCTGAACCTCTGGCTATCCTGTTTAGCCGATCACTGGAAACAGGAGGTACCCAAAGACAGCAGATGTAGTCCCTTATACAAAAGCGGGAACAAAGAGGAAGCGAGGAACTACAGACCAGTCAGCCTCACCTCAGTAGTGGGAAAGATCATGGAAGCACTACTGAAGGAGAGATTGGTGGAACATCTGGTTGTCAATGGACTACAGGACCCAAGGCAGCATGGTTTCACCAGGGGGAGGTCATGTCAGACCAACCTCGTTGAATTTTTTGACTGGATGACTAGAGAGGTGGATCAGGGGAGGGCAGTGGACATGGCCTATCTGGACTTCAGCAAGGCCTTTGACACTATGCCACATAGAAGACTATTATACAAACTGGGGAATATGGGTGTAGGCAGGACAGTAGTGTGGTGAGTAGGTAACTGGCTGGGTGGCAGGACACAGAGGGTGGTGGTAAATGGCTGTCACTCCACAGAGGGAAGAGTGACCAGTGGGGTACCACAGGGATCAGTGCTGGAACTGGTCCTATTCAACATCTTCATCAGTGACATTGCACAGGACCTAGAAGGCAGAATTTCACTGTTCGCTGATGACACAAAGCTCTGTAACAGAGTAGACACACCAGAGGGTATAGACAGAATGAGAAGGGACCTGCAGAAACTTGAAGAATGGTCAGGGGTTTGGCAGTTGAAATTCAATGCAAGAAGTGCAAGATAATGCATATGGAGCACAAAAACCCTGGCACAATATATCAGTTGGGGGTGAGAATATAGCATGCACAAGCAGGAAAGGGATCTTGGGGTTATCATCTCTGATGACCTCAAGGTAGGGAAACAGTGTGACAAGGCAGCAGGTAAAGCAAATAGGATGCTGGGATGTATGAGGCAGGTGCATCACCAGCAGGAAAAGGAGGTCATAATTCCACTATACAAGACACTAGTGAGGCCCACCTGGAGTACAGTGTACAGTTCTGGAGACCATACCTATGTAAGGACATAGACAGGGTAGAGAAGGTTCAGAGGAGAGCAACAAAGATGGTGCATGGATTGCATCACACGTCCTATGAAGACAGGTTGAAGGAACTGAACATGTACTCCCTAGGAGAAGAGAGGAGAGAGGATATGATAGAGACATACAAGTATCTCACAGAGAGGAACAGGGTGCAGGAATACACTATTTTTAAGTGAAAAAGATGTTCCAGGACTAGAGGGCATGGGATGAAGTTGGAGGGAGGACGATTCAGAGGAAACATGAGGAAGAATTTCTTCACAGAACGGGTGGTGGACAAGTGGAACACCCTGCCAGAGGAAGTGGTGGGGGCTGAAACAATCATGGGATTTAAGAATGCATGGGATAGACATAAAGGAATTCTGGAGGTCAGGGGTAAGGGGCAACAGACTTCTAGGAAAACATAAACTGAACTTACAAGCTCAAATGGGCAGACTGGGTGGGCCATAGGCCCTTATCTGCCGACACTGTCTATGTATCTATGTATCTATGTATGGGTTTGATAAGGAGCAGACAGAAAAAATCGACAAATATTGTTATATGTAACTGATAAAACGTTAAACTCTTTACAACCCAAATTATAATAAAGGTAAGCTACGTAATCAGAATGTGGAAAAAAAGAACCCATTGCAATTTATTTTCTGTTTAATAAGCCCATGACTGCAATACAACAACAAGATAAAACATTTAGCTGAAACTTGACAACATTTCAGACTTTAGCCGATGGACAGTAATACCTTTATCCTTCTATACTAGGAATCAAGCACTTAAAATGAATGCTCTACCAAGGTTATCATATTTGTTTCAATCAGTGCCTTGCGTGGTATCATTACAGTATCTAAATAATTGGCAACGAGCATTTTTTAATTTCCTCTGGCAGGAGAAAAGGCCCCGACTTAAATCCCAATTATTAATGCTCTCCAAGAATCTTGGAGGAATTGCATTTCCTAATTTACACTATTATTGGAATGCCTCCCAAATGCGATTGGCTCTTCTTTGGGGAAACAATCATTATTTAGCACACTGGAAGCAAACTGATCTTGGTAGACTTTTACCCTACCTTATATCCGCAGCCCTTTTTGCCTCCCTCAAATAAGGCAACTCCAAGGTGTCCTTACAAAAAGTACAGGTACAATCCTAGAGGGTTGGAGGAGGGGCTACTTTCAAAAACGATTATCTAACCATAATTGGAAATATAGCTGGTTCTCTAAGAACCCTACATTCCTACCAGCCCAGGAATATAAATGGTATGCTCTCCAGGCTTCTAACGGCTTCGTGGCACCATGGCAAATACTTCCAAATTATACCATGTTGACGTTTTCAGAAACACAAACAAAGTATGGTTCGGCTGCAAGTGATTATATATATTACTTACAGATTAGAAATTGGGTCAACACACAAATAAAAACTCAAGCCTCTAGATCACTACAGGAGGAGGAGGACAACAGTCCTTTTATTCACATTTGGACAACCACTGAAAGTGATCATGCCCTATTTTTGCTATATCAGTTTCTGAATACTTCCCGGAACCACCTTACTGATTTAATAAAACAAAGATGGGAGAAAGACCTGGGTTGTCCCCTCCTTCAGCCTTCCTGGCCGAGGTTTGGCAATCTACTTGGTCTACAACTTTGTCTCCCAGCTGGAAGGAGTATGTTTGGAAAATACGCACAAGGTAGTTTTTAGTACCTCAGTTCTTAGCAAAGTGTAATCCTAAGGCCTGCTCAAAATGCTGGAGACAGTGTGGGGCACTTGAGGCATCCCATGCTCGTATATTTTTACACTGCCCTAAAATTATGCCATCTTGGCAAGCAGTTACCCACCAGATAGTTAATATGCTGTCCTTCCAGGAACCTCTATCTCCCCAGAATCTTTTATTGGGTATACCCCCCAAAACTCTCAGAGATAAAGATGCCAAATACTTTTGGTCTATATGTATAGCTCCGGCCTACAAATCTATTACCAAGAAATGGTTACTCCCCACCCCTCCTACACTGATAGAATGGAAGGACATAGTAAACTATATACAACAATTGGAACAGCTAACACATAATTTACAAGATAGAGCTGCAGTATATCAAAATCGTTGGACCAGATGGGACCTGAACAAATAATCAAGGTTAAAACCTGGGGGAAACCTGAAATGCACGTGGACTTTTTTTGACTTTTGTCTCTGATAAGGGAGAAGAGAGATTGCCTTTTTGAGAGATTAGTGAAGCTTATTCTATTTAACCCTCATGTTAAAATGTATTTTTTCTTTAAAAAAGAGGGGAATTAAAAAATGCTGAATGTACCTAAATAAGAGATGTAATAATTACAGAAAAATTCTATCCCACAAATGGATTTACAGTATGTTTTTTTTTAGGAAAAAAAAATGAAAAGAACCAAGGGAAAAAAGAAGACAAATAGCTGACAAGTTCTGTTTGTATTGTTATTTGATCTCAATGTATGTTGTATTGGTACTTTTTTATGATTTGCACTTTATACATAGTTGTATAATAATCTACTGCTTGCCTAGGCTCCAGATATAAAGGAGCTGAGGCCTTTTAGTGCTTTTTTAAAGCTTATCAACCTCTAACCAACTGTGTATTATACCTGTAATGGATACATTTTGCAATAAAAGAAGTATAAAAAAAAAAAAAAGAAAGAAACTTGACAACATTTCCTGTCCCTCAAGGGGAAAATGGGTGTCAAACCAATGTCAGAAGTCCAGCACTCCACTTTGTTAGCTTGGTTTAATTACAGTTTGGATGTACTTACCATTACAGTTTTTGGCTGTGTATATTTTAGCCTTAAGTAGCTATACCTGCTGGACTGTGTTAACCTGTTATCAGCTGGGGCAGATATTCAACAGGAGCCACAAACGCAGTGCGAAGGTTTGTACTGCACTGGCACCTGCGTCCAACCCAGCGGCTGCTACATTCAGTTGGACAGTGGATTGGCACTATCCGACTAAATATCTAACTAAAACTGCTCTGCCCTGACATGGACCCAGGCTGCTGCATGTTGCCCATCCTGTGTGTGCCTGTCATTCCTGGTATCTAGCGGCAACCCCAACCCCCCAAACAGTCGTCCTGTGTACAGTCCAGTATTCCTGCTGTCTAGTGGCACCCCCCACTTCCCAAACACCCATCCTGAATTCAGTTTTTTATCCTTGGTTTTTAGTGGTGCCCCTGTACACCTGTGCCACTGCAGTGGTCAAATTTCCATGCCATGTAATTGTACAGACCCCTGATGTCTAGTGGCATGCCCCACCTCTCGAGCACCCGTGTACAATGAGACAGACCACCCTGGTGTCCAGTGGTAACCCCCCCAAATGTCCATTGACATACAAAACAATATTCAGTGGTGTTCCAATGCCTTCCCACCCACCCTGCCCGCTCATGGAACACCACCCATCTGACTCCCCTTACCAAGGTGTCCGGGGATGCATTGGGACATCTGATACAGTGACCAGTACATGTACACGTGCTCACAGTCAGCTCATACAGTGGTCAGCCAATGAGGTGAGAGAAGGGCTGTGCCAGTCACTATATCAGGAGTCCCAGGGCATTCCCAGACATCATGGTGGGGGGGTTGGACAGGTGGTGTTCTATGAGTGGGTGGAGCAGGTGTGCAGATACTGGACTTCTGCATAGGCTGACAGTCAGTACGCATACAGTATATATATATACTGTAAGTGTGCTCACTGTCAACTCATAAGGCAGTTGGCAGAGAAGGTGAGAGAAGGGCTGTGCTGGTCACCATATCAGGAGTCCCACAGCATCCCTGGAAACCCTGGTATGGGGGTGGTTGGCTGGGTAGTGTTCCGTGAGCAGGCAGGGTGGCTGATGGGACACTGGACCACCAATGAAAACTGTTATGTATGTCGATGGGCATTTGGGGGGGCCAGAGGGCACCATTATTTTTTTTTTTTTTAGTTTTTGTTGACTGGAAAAGGAGGACTAGGCAATTCTGCCTATTTTCAACCTTGTCCCAAGGAAGGGGGATACAAATGGATGACAACTGACATTGAACCAGGTTAAGCTGTTAGTGGTATTTTTAGTAAATGTGGGAAATTTGGCCAGGACACTGGGGAAATTCCCCTACTTGGTCTGCAGGGGGAACCTTTGTCCCTCTGTCCAAGATGGCCGACGGTCCTGCTGCAGGTGGTGTTGGTGGTGATGGACACTCTGCTCTGCCTTTGAATCCTATCTTGGTATCTGAGCCTGTCTGTGTTACTGCTTCTGGGGCTTCTTCTGTTCATATGGAAGGCGTGCATACTTCTGCTTCTGCTGTTGTTATGGAGCCTACTGTTCCTTCGGGTTTATCTGAGTCTGAGACTTCTGCTATGCGGGACAGCCATGATGCTGCTGTTATTCTTGATGCTATGTTGCGACAGACGTTCTCTCAACATAAACAGTTAATTCTACAATTGGTAAATGAGGATGGTTCTACACAAGACGCTTTACCTGATGTTGATTATTCTGTGACTTCTGCTCCTCAGACGCCGGTTCGGCAGGTCTCTGAAGGCCCCCCTGCTGATTTACCTTTTCCTCCACCTTCCCATTTGTACATTAGACCTACCTCAAGGAATTCTGCTGACTTGGATGCTGCTTGGTCTCCTGATGCTGCTCTGCGTGCGGCCGGTCGGCAGAGCCCTTCGGATGGGTAGCCCTGGACTTCTCCTGGTCCTGTTTCTGCTGCTGCTATTATTGGAATGGCACCGGGAATTTCTTCTACTGCTCCAGCTTTGGTTGCTAGTCAATCTTCTCCTCATGTGGAAGCTGAGACAGGTCTTTCTGCTCAACTGCTTGTTACTGAAAAAACTGCTGACTCTTTGGACGTTGTGGTCCAATCACAGAGCCTGACTGAATGCTGTGCTTCTCCTGCTCGCCAATCCTCCACCTCTGCTCCTGTCCCTGAAGACTCGACTCCTTCTTTCAAGATGTCTGATTTAATTAAGTCAGTTGGGGAACCTGCACAGCAGAAAAATGCTGTTCGCTTGAAGTTCCTGGGTGATTCCTCTGTGGCCCCCACCCGACGTACTGTTCTCCAAGGTATGCTTAGGGACTCTCTGGGGATTAGCCCTTCGGCATTGTTTGCTTTCATTCACATCAAGGGCGAAACTGTATACAACGTTAGCTTCAAGACTGTTCAGACTTTGTAAAAATTTTGGACTCAGTATGAACAGGTTAAAAACACTCCAATTTGGGCCTCTTTTTGCTAATACCCCTTACTAAACCCTTCGTGAAAGTTCTTACTTTATTATCTCGCAGTGAAGGGGTGAATATCCAAGATGTTCAGTTTTGGCTTCATCAGAGATGTGATCTCTTAGATACTCCTCGCCCTATTTTTGATGAAGATCTGGTGTGGATGGGAGGCTGGAAGATTAAAGTTCAGCTTAAACAGACTGAGCAGGGGGTTGTGCATATTCCAGGTAGTTTTTACATTGGTCGTGACAGGGGTATCTGTTTCTATCCTGGCCAGCCTCGCACCTGTCATAAGTGTGGCTCTAGGACTCACCTGAGTTACACTTGTGATCAACCTAGATGCACCTTGTGCCTTGTTTGTGGCCATGTTAGCTTGGGTTGTCCTAATGCTCAGTTGTGTAATCTATGTGAGGATCGTGGCCATAACTACCCTCAATGTCCCTGGGCACAACATAATAGGATTCATAGGGTCCCGTGGGATCATTCTACTATTATTTCTGATTCCCAGTTACAGGCTCAACAGCGACAGCAAGAGCTCTCTCTGGTGGCTCTTATCCCAATGCCTGCTGCCAGTTCGGACCTTGTGTGTACCACAGTTTCTCCTTCTCAGGAGCCCCCTCTTTCCCAGACTGTTTCTCAGATTTTAGAGTCTGCCCAGGCTACTCTCTTGGCTGCTGCTTCCCCTTCTCCTGTCCCGGTCTTAATGGATGATATGCCTCCTCCCCCAAATGGATCTGCCTTTTGTTACTGTCCCTTCTACTAAATGTGGGAAGGGTACGTGTAAGTCTGAGTCTCATGCCCCTGCTACTACTATTATCACTCATAATAAGTACCAGTTGCTGGCTAAGAGAAGGCAATGGGGAGATACTGAGGGTGAGGAAGAGGACTCTGATTCTTCTCGAGCCTCTTCCTCTCATATGGAGCTCTCTTTGGAATCTGGTAGAGACCATCCCCGGATGGAAAAGATGCAGAGAACGCAGTTCCCTCATAGGTGATTTTGAGGGTTCTTTTTTTATGGTCTTTCTAATTTTGTCAGGTTTTTTCTTTACTGTTTTGGTTTTTTTCCTCCTGACGCCCACTGCAGTTCTCTGCCTCTCTTCTGACTTATATCACTCAGCCTCTGCTTCGCTGCTGCTGCACTTTGAATGTGTGCAGTATGAAATCTTTCCGTAAGCAGCTTTCTACTGTTGGTTTCTTGCTTTCCTTGAAACAGGATATTTATTTTGTTCAGGATACAAGGCTTAAATCACGGTTTGAGATTGCACAGGTGTGGAATAGGTGGACTGTGGGGCCTTCTTTTTGGTCGCATGGGGAGGATCTCTGTGACGGGGTGGGCATATTGTTTTCTGGACATCGGTTTCGAATTTCCAGAGTTCTTGATGTATTTCCAGGGAGGGTTCTCCTTATTGTTGGTTCTTTTGATTTTGTACTTTTTCGTTTAATACTTATACACCACAGAGTATTGTGGCGTGTTCTGCTTTATTTCTTATTACACAACCATATTTATTTGCCACTCGACAGATTTATTTTGGGGGTGACTTCAATTGTGGACTTTCTGTTTCTGATAGGCCTAGTAATGTGCATAAGCTTTTCAGTGATGCTGCTACCTTGTCCAAAATACTTCTTTCGGCCCATTTAGTGGATGCCTATACCTTGGTTCACCTGCAGGGTGCTAAGACTTTTTATAGGGGTGCGCTTGCTATGCAGATGGATTCTTTCTTCATTTCCAGGAATGTTTCGGTCTCTCAGGCCTCTGTGATTCCCTGTGAGACGTCTGATCATTTGGCAGTTGCTTTACTCTGCTCTCCGAGTACTGGATCTTACCCATTCGCTTCTTGCATTCGTTGGAAGTTAAATAGTTCCTTATTAACTGATTCTCTTATTTTTCAAGGTTGTATGGCTTTGTTACAGGCTAGGGTTTCTGTGCTGGATGCTTATTCTTCCCCTGTCCTTTGGTGGGAGGATACTAAATCTGACCTTCATCGTTTTTTCTTGAGATCTGCCAGCTCTCGGTCTCGTTCTACTTACTTTCGGTATTCCCAGCTCCATCAGCAGCTTTTGAATACTTATTCCAGGGCTTCTGAGTTCCATCTTGATCTGTCCAGCCAAATTTGGGCTTTGAAATCTGCTATGGAACAATATCAGTATGATCGCACCCTCCTCTCTTTGAAGACTGAAGCCCAGTGTGGCATGCAGGCTTCTAAGAATGCATTTGATCCTTATCAGAGCTGTTCTAGTAGGATCTCTTCCACGATTATTGACTGTCTTGTTGATCCCCTTACGGTAGTGCAACATACTTCTCTTCCATCTCTGAAGCGCATTGTACAATCCCATGTGGAAGTGATGTTTGGTGCTACTTTGCTTGTTTCGGACCCGACTGGGTATCTTTCTGACCTGGCCATTCCTGAGGTTTCTGAAGACCTACTTCTTGCCCTTGTGCATCCCATTTCTGTTTCAGAAACAGTGACTGCTATCAAGAAACAGAAACAGCGTACTTCCCCAGGAATGGATGGTTTGACGGCTGAGCTTTATCATTCTTTTATTGGTTTTTTTGCCCCTGCTCTATTGTTTTTAATGATATCTTGGCTTCGCTTTCTGTCCCCTGAAATTTTTTGGATGCTATTTTACTTTAGATTTATAAAACAGGAGACCGGACTGATTTGCGGAATTGGGGACCTTTAAGCCTCCTTAATGTTGATTATAAAATTCTGGCTGTTATACTTTTGGGGTGCCTCCTGCCTATTGCGGACATTGTTACTTCTGAGGCTCAGACTTGTGCTATCCTGGTTTTTTCCATGTTACATAATTTGTCTCATCTTAGGGATGTGATGTATTCTTGTACTGATGATAGTAGGGCTGTTGTGTTTTCTTTGGATCAAGAAAAAGCTTTTGATCAGGTAGAACATTCCTTTTTGTTTTCTGGTTTGACACACTACCATATTCCTTCTGGTTTTATCTCTTGGCTTAAGTTTTTGTATAATACTGCCTGGATTACCCCTCATATTAATCAGTCCCCTGGTGCTGCGTTTTAGGGTAAACGGGGGGTGCGGCAGGGTTGCCCCTTGAGTCCCCTTTTGTATTTGTTTCAGATTGATCCTTTGTTACGTAAGCTGGCCTCCTGTCCTGCTCTCCCTCCCGTTTCTTCCAGGTGGTCACACTGTCCCGACTGTGTTTGTGTACGCTGATGATTTATGTGTTGTACTATGTCTCTTCTTTCTGCTCCAGGTTTTTCGAGGCTGTTTTCTGACTTTGGTTCCCTTTCTGGTTCTCAATTAAATTTTCATAAAAGTATGGCTAAGATTTTTCCATGCTCTGTGCCCTCCTCTACTTCTGCTTCTGTGGCTGGGATTCCTGTTATTTCTGGTCCGCTTAAACTTTTGGGTCTTTATTTTGGCAGTACTGATGATTTTTTGTATAACGTGAATGTAGCCCTTGATAGGGGTCTTCATCTTATCACTTCATGGAAAGGCTGGCCTATTGCTAAGAGAAAACATGTTCTGCTCTTGAAGACTTTGGTTCTTCCTTTATTTTTGCATGTGGCTACTGTTTTCCCTCTTCCCTTTGTTTTGGAAGCTAAAGTCAATAGTGTTTTTTTTTTTTCAGGGTTTTTGGAGCTCCTGTTTAAATCCTGTACGACAGTTTTTTCTCTGTCATGATTATTGTCAGGGTGGTGTTTGGATGTTGAATCCTGTGGTGTTTTTTCATTGTCTATTTCTGAAGTTTTTGTTTCCTTTCTTGTTGCTGCCTTCCCCCTCCTTGGGTTTTTATTTTGCTTGCCTGGGTGACCCCTTTGTGTATGAAATGGGTTGGTCCTGTTCTGGAAGTGCATCGGAATTTTAGGGCTTTTGGTACTCCCTCCTTCTTGTTTTCTACTTTTCTTAAACTCCAGCAATGGCACTCAACCACTCAGGTTCTGCAGTCTCAGTCTAGGAAACAATTATATCGCGCTGTTCTGCTTTCCTCTTTTTCGGATACCCCCAGATTGTTGAATGCTCTTGGTACTGAGTTGGATAATACTGTGATTTTTCATCAGCTTACTGACCCTAGACTCCCCTGCAAAGTTATGAGATATTACTTGGTTGTCATGTCATGGGAGGTTGGGGGTGCGTGGTAATCATCATCATAAGTCCTTAGAGGAGCGTATGTGTTTTCAGGATACTTGTCCGGGTGTACTGAAACCATGTGTCATTTTTTTCTGGATTGTCCTTTCAGTAGGGACTTTTGGACTCTCTGGCTTCATAAATGGAAAAGCGTCTTACGAATGTTTCGTATGACATGCTTGTGTATGGTCTGTTTCCTGCTTCCCTTTCTCATTATCATCCTAGTACCTTCCATCTTGTCTTGCCCTTTGTAGGTTTTTTCTCTGGCAGGCCCGATGTGCTCAACTGTTGCAACAGAAATCATACACGAGTACTCATATTATGGGTCAGGTTTTTGCGGATCTCCACTCTATTCAAGATAGGGTGCGTGATACTCTGCCCCATGATACTTATCAGTTCTATTGGGCTTCATGTGAGTGGCTTTCTGCTGCTTGATATTGTCAGTTTTTTTTACTCCATGAATTCCCCTCCTCTTTTAGTTAGGGAGGGAGGGAGGATGTTTATGTGTGGTTCTTTTCACGCTGCTCTGCTTTTTGTATGATTACTGTACTTCTCTGATTTTGTTGACCATTTGCTTAGTATATTATTTTGTGTGACTTTCCACAGTTTTTCTTTTTTTTGTTTTTATTAATTCCCCTATTCTTTTCGTAGGGTGTTGGGGGTGTGTGGTTCTTTTTGTTTATTTCATATTTGGGATTTCTGTATAATTTAATTCTTCTTTATGTTTTTGCTTTTTTCCTTCTCTAGTTTTCTATGATGCAATACTAATTTGTTTATATATTTTGTTCTGCTTTCATTCTATATTCCCTTAATAATTTGGTATGGGGGGGGGGATTTGAGTATTGTATGTCTACCTTATATTTGGGGTTCCTGTATACTGCAACTCTGATTTTTGTATTTGAGTTTCTTTTTTTGGGTTGTGTGTGCTGCACTGTCGTTTTATATGTGTTCTGACTTTGCGATTTTGTTCTGCGATTTCAATTACAAATTCCCCTACTCTTTTGGTGGCGGGGGGGAGTTGGTTAAGCTCAGGGTTCCTGTATGATGAACTAGTTCTTTCTTTATGTTTTTGATTTTAATTATTCTGGGTTAGTATTATGTATTACTGATCTGTATTTCTTTGTTTCACCTGTTTTATTTATTTAGGTTTTGTTTACTGGGTAGGTGTGCTAGCCATAGGAATGACTATTTTCAGGCATGACCCAGGAGGTTACAGGGTAACATTACGGAGAATACAATAGGGTAACATTACAGAGAATACAACATAAGGTAGATGCAGCAAGGTATACACAGTGATATTCCGATAGTAGGTTATACAGCATTAATAGGATACACGTTACTGAGAGTAGGTAACAGGACATATAAATACAGTCAAAGCATTGGGATGAGGTATGTTGGCAAAAAAGTAAAAACCGTATTGTTGAAAAATAAAAGGGATAACTCAGAGATACTTGGTCACAAAATTCAAGAAAACGTTGATATATAGCCGTTTTCAAATAGATACTTCCCTTCCTCTTAATGGGGGGTCTTTTTTTAGCACTATGTCTACTGTTGGTTTCTACGCATTTTTAGACAGTTAGAACATGTGTGATTGTAATGCCCCTTTGCTGTTCCTTTTGATTTGTAATTTTTTTGTGTGTGAATTAACTCTGTTTTTCTTTGGATTTCTCCTACTTTCTGATTTGTATACTGTTTTGTGTGACTCAACACTGTAATCTTTTATTTTGATGTCTTTTTAATAATATATTCCCCAACTCTTTTAGTGGGTTGGGGGGAGGGTCGGTTCTAATGTTTTCCTTATGTTTGGGGTTACTGTATGAGATACTTATTTATGTTCTTGTTTTCCCTTTTTTATGATTTTGTATGATGTAATACTGACTTGTATATGATTTGTTATGATTTCAAAAAAAATTCCCCTACTCTTTTGAGGGGGGGTCCTTTCTGTCTTGGGATTTGATTTGTGTTCTACTTTTGTATTAGACAGCCTGTTTGGATATGTATGACTGTAATACTTATTTGTTTTTATTATGCTTTGTACTTTTTTATTTTGTGTGAGGCAACTCTGTTTTGTATTGTTTTGATTTTGTTATTCTAATAAAAATTACCCTACTCTTTTCGAGAAGTGCCATGGGACCTTTAACATCCACCTGAACTACCACCAGAACAGGCAGATGGGACCTCGGTTTTAACGTCTCATCTGAAAGACTGCACCTCAGGAATGCAGCACCCCCCAATGCTGCACTACAGTGTCAGTATTGGGATATAAACCAAGTGCCTGGTGTGGGGATGGAACCCTCGGCCTTCTGATTTTCCAGCCTCAGAGGCAAGTGTGCAACCTACTGAGCCACTGACACTGACATTGGACACCAGGGCAGTCTGTCTCATTAGTCAGAGTGTATTCAGAAGTCCCTCACAGCTTTGAGTAGAAGTGCACAGTGTCAGCGCTGGAACTGTGAAGTTTGCCAAATAAATGGGAAATATAGGCTAGGAGATGCCTGGGGAGTCCCCACCAGTGCTGCCTGGGGTGGTGGACTCCGAAAACTGCTAGTTGCCTCCATCAGAGCCACTATCTGATACTAAAAGTACCCCACCAGGGTTGAAGCCAACGCAGAGTAAAAATAAATGCCCCTCCAGTGGCAGTGTGACAGCAGATAGACTGCGCTGCTGAAGTATGTGAAAAGTGGAATGAGAGTTTAACATCAATTTATGTGAGCTCATTTCAGTGGAAAAAAGGATTCTGTTTTGTTTTTTAAGCGCATTTGGACATTTGCATTTCTTCCACATCCAAGTTCTGCTAACCCCTTCCTTTCTGCAGCTCCAAGTAGCCCTGTCATGTGTCAGAGGAGCCTCAGAGGTCACCTCAGGCTCAGGAGGTCAAGTAAGTGGTTCTCAGTTTTTTTGTGTGAGACCCCCCCTAAACAACAATACCATCTAGTATACCCCTAGACTAGGGGGATGATGTTACATATAGATAGGAGAACTGGTTCGGATAAGTTCAGAACCTACCAGAACCTTTGTCATTTTCAGTAAAAGATCCTTATCGGAATTTTTTTCCAGTTCTTCTCATTTTAAAAGCACTGATTTAGAAGCTCAATATACTCCTCCCAGCAGGGCTTTATCTACAAAGAAGGCTGGTAGTGGTGTAAAGACCCAGAAAAAAAGCTGGAAGTGGAGAAAGGACCCAGTGAGCCACAGTTGCATTAAGTGCTCATACTCACAGTGGTGCTACATAAGGGAGCTAACTAGCTATATGATACTAGTGGTATTTATTGTACCACTGCAGACTGGTTTTAGATTCTTTTCCCTTTTCTGACAATAGCTCGCAGGTCCAAACTGATGACTAATTAAAACAGTTTTTGAACTTTTAATGGCAAAGTTCTGAAAGTTCCGATAAGGCTCAGAAAACTATTGGACCATTTCATGGCTTATCAGGCTACATCGGAACCTAAGACCCTTTTGTGGTTCTCCTATTGCTATGATAAGTAACACTCACTGTAACAGTAGAGCTTCCAGAGGATCTCCTCCATTGGGCCACACCTTTGGAAGTTAGCTGTCGTCGTCGGGACCACTTGGAAACTTTTTCTAGCCGAGGGCCACCAACAATGACATACAAAGTCGGTGCATATATAACATGGGCAGCCCCATTGCTCCTAGTTCCCTGCTGTAGACAAGCTCAGCGGTCCTCTTACCCAGTACCAGGCACACAAGAAGAGGCATGGGACTGGAAAATAATATACACAAGGCACTTACAGACATCGCCAGACAAGGCAGTGGACAAATATGCCAGCAAATACCTCACAAGAAAGGGGAAAGGAGAGTGGGTGCACTGTGGTCCAGTGGAGGAGATTCCCTCGAAGATCTGTTACGGTAAGTAACTGTTCTATCTTTATTGAGGATATCTCCTCCATCGGGCCACACCTTTGGAACAATTTCCAACCAGTACACAATGTACCTAGGGAGGATGGGCATAGCCTGACATGCAGTCAGGACAGAAGGTTTTGCAATACTGCAAGACCAAAGCTAGCATGTCTACAAGAGGCAATGTCTAGATTGTAGTGCTCAGTGAAAGCATGCAGAGTTTTCCATGAGGCAACAGCACATGTCAGCTGCAGACACATTTTGAAAGCAGGCGACAGAAGCAGAAGTGGCCATACCACGTGTAGAGTGGCCATGCACAGCACCAGGAAGTTCTTTATCATACTTCCTGTAACAAAATGCAATACAGTGAGCCATCCATTTGGACAGGTGCTGTTTGGTCACTTGGGTACATTCTTTACCCAGGCATACAACATAAAGAGCTGAAAGGACTTCCTGCAGACCTTAGTGTGATCGCGACAGAAACATAGTGTTCCATGTACATCAAATGAATTGAGCAATGTCTTGCCATTGTTAGTGTGTTCACAACAATACATAAAAAAGTTTACGGTCTGATTCTATGAGGAATCAAAGACCAACTTTCCTTGAGGAAGAGGCAGAGTACCTCGAAGTGCTGGGAGTGTTGAGGTCCGGTTTTACCCTGCAATACATCTTGAAACATGCCAAATGAAGTATATGAGTGCTATTTTTTGCTTTCTGACAGCATACTGGAAGGCACTACCCACAGCGGTGTCTAACACTGCACCAATATATTGGAGGCACTGATAAGGAACTAGTATGGATTTTGGCATGTTGACCAAAACACCCAGTTCCTTGAACAAATGGTTTCATTCCGGACAATGCGTACTCCACCACTTCCCTTGACAGGGTCTTCAGGACCCAGTCATCCAGGCACAGGAAAACATAAAGCCCTTCCCTCCGAAGGGCTGCTGCCACAGCCGTGAAATAATTTGGTAAGTGCCCATGGCGTCAAGGATAAGCCAAAGGGCAAGGCTCAAAACTGATAATGGCTGCCCTGCAGCATAAAACGGTGGCACTTTTGAACTTGATGTGAAGGTATGTATCTTTCATGTCTGGGACACAATGCCAATACCCCTTTTGCAGCAGGGGGAGGAGAGCTTGAAGAGACACCATTCAACATTTTGTATTTGATTAACTAATTTGTATTCATCATGTTCAGTACAAGACACAGACTTCCTATCCACATGCGAAGCAGGAAGTTTCTTGAACAGACTCCTTTGTTTCTTTCTTGGTGAGGAATGGGTTTGATAGCCATCCTGTGAATGAGTGACTGAACCTCTCCTCTCAGAAGGGATGAGTGGCCCAGAGGATAATGAGAAATAGGTGTGCTCACATAGTTATCAAAATGCAAATAAATAAATCAATAAAGATGGAGGATGAACTTGAGGGGTCGAGGGGGCAACTCCAGAGCATGCCCCTTTTCCACAATTTCCATGACCCACTCATCAGTCAGTATCTCCCTCCATTTTGACAGATGAAGGAAGGTCCTTCCCCCTACTTGTACCACAGGAGACAATAGTTGAGGGGGAGGAAGTGGTAAGTCAGAAGGCACTGGGGGCAACAGGGCCGCTTTGAAGGATATCTTTGGTTGCATTTGTATGGGCACCAGGAGTGAAGGGACCAGGAAGGGGACCACCTCCACGACAATGGAACTGCTTACGGTAGGCACAGCCGCCACAGGCCTACAAAATGATCCTCCATCACTCCCCCCGGCAGGTTGAGGATTCAGGGATTTGACTGTCTTAAAGTAATTTTGGAGGATTGAAGCTCACATAAAGAATTTTCAACATCACTCCCAAACAGCTTGGAGCCCCTGAAAGAGACACTCAGTATACCTTGTACATTAGTAGCAAATCCAGTTACCCTGAAACAACAATATCTTCGAAGGCATATGTTGGAGGCAGCAGCCATGGCAGAAACATCAGAGTCACCACATGCAGAGTGTAACAGATGCTTTCCAGTATCCAGAGCAGCTTTATGCAATTCAACCTTTGCAGGACTATCAGGAAAATCGTTAGTGATAGATATAGCAGATTTCCACAGGCTATTCTGGTATTTTATCATTGAGGCCTGGTAGTTTGCAATTCTTAGGGCTAGTGATGCAGAGGCATAAGTTCTTTTATCCATAACATCTAGCCTCATGGACTCTTTGTCAGGAGGCAAAGTACTCGTGTGTCTAGAAGCCCTACAACGATCACGAGCAGCTATGATAACCACTGAATCAGTTTCAAGCTGTGAAGTATACTAAGGTTTAACAGAACAGAGCCGGGTACTGTTTATTAGCCTTTCTAGGCACTGCAGACAAGGTATTAGGTCTATGCCAGGAAGCAAAGGTACCATCCTCTAATACAGGATATACAGGAGGTGCTACAATGGATGGTGCTGCTGGAACCTAAAAAAAAAAACATTTAATTTATTTTACTAGTGTCTTTCTCTTCACCCTTAAAGCCTATGACATCCTGGATTTATTTGAGCTAAGCCTAGAATGAGGGATCTTCAGGAGGAGACCTGTTAGTCTATACCTCAGAGTCATCACTACATGAGGAGAGGGTAGAACCTGAAGGAGGTCGAACAGGAGGGAGAAGACATCTTGAAGCCCATGGCCCTGGCCTGCGCTTCCATGGCCTTTATGGCAATAAAGATTTCCAGAACCTTGTTTCAGTGTTTCCTTGTGGCCTGGCTGAATCCCTGACAGATCTTGCAGGACCTTACATTGTAGGACAGGCCCAGCTAGTAAACATGAACAGTGTGAGCGTCATCGTTGTATATCTCGCAATCGCAAATTCAAAACCTAAATAAAGGTTGTTTAGACTGCAGCATACAGGGACAACATTGACAAGTTAAGTTAAAAACACAATTAAATCGAGGAAACTACTGCACTGTTTTTCTGCAGGTCCAACAAGCGGCCAACAGCAGAAGAAAGAAATGAGGGTCTGTGTCATAGAGGCAAGGCCAGGAAGCACTGGCAGTCCAGAAGAAGTTATACAATTTGCAAGTTGAACATAGACTTTGACGGCAGATAAGGACCACTTGGCCCACCTAGTCTGCCCATTTCCCTACGTACAGGATAGGCTGCAGATCCTAGTTAACCAACAGCCTATTTCTTCCTACCCCCACAAGAATTACCTTATGTCTGTCCCATGCATTCTTGAATTCTCCCACAGTTTTAGACCCCACAACCTCCTCAGGAAGGCTGCTCCATGCATCCACTACCCTCTCTGTGAAAAAATACTTCCTCACATTGCCCCGGAACCGCCCCCTTCTATCTTTTAATTGTGTCCCCTTGTTCTTGCACGTCTCTTTTTCTGAAAGTTGCTACCCTCTTGGACTTTGTTGATTCCACTGAGGTACTTTATCATTATAAAAACAAACAGAATAAAGAATACATTTTTTACATGATGTCTTTTCACACAGACAGTTCAAGCAAAAGTCCTTCTGAGTGCATCTCTAAATCTAAAGCTAAAACTGAGAAATTGAAAACACTGCTGTCTTTATAGTTTCTCACTGTATCATGTTTTTCACAAAATGTAACAAATGTGTCCGTTTCTTTCCTGAGCAAGTACATCCAGGCTCCACAGGTGTAACAAAACAGAAAAGAATGTCTGGAAGTGCCTCCTGTATACAATTCTGTTAACAAGCTTGAGGAGGTCAAAAGGTCGCTCAAGGTCAAACCCCTTGTATTCACAGCATGCTATCTTTTCTAATAAACTGAAATAGCTTTTAGCAGTTATTTTCAAACAACGTGACTAAGTACATTTACAACCCAAGGACCACAGCTTCACACAAATATCCACATACACCTTCTCAACCACAAGGAAGCAAGGGGGAAAGAAAAGATAGAAACAGCAAGTGAAGAAAAGGAGATGGCAAGGAGGAGGGGAGTATGGGACCATTTGGATTGGCCAGATCCTACAATGCCCAGGAAAAAGATGTCATATGACTTATCTAATTTCTAAAAAGGTTGTATATGGACAGACCAGTGGTGCAGAGGGCTGAGGCACTGTACACCTTACCTCACACCATGTCGGTGACCATGTTTGGAAATGAGCACAGGACGCTGGGGGTTGGCTGGGAGGAAGGGCTGGGAGTGGATGGAGCAGCAGCCAAGCAGCTCTCATCTCCCGGGCTAAGGGTGGCAGGCCTCTCTGGCTCTTGTTTGCCAAGTGGAGGCTCAGTGGTAGTATCAAGAATTGGGGGAGGAGGTAGGCTGGGTGGGTGGATCAGGGCTGTCCCTGGTGCCAGTACGCCTCCACGCACATGTGCATCTGTGAATGACTGGGGCTCCAGGGTAAAGAGGGTGAAAATGTGAAAAATCACCCCCAGTGGCAGGATGAGGACCAACCCCTCGCAGGCTCCGCACCGGTGGCTGGGCGCATGTTACAAGGCTTGTGGCAGAAGGTAAGTCCCAAGGGGATGGGTGACAGTGCTAGAGGGTTGGCCTGAAGGGGGCCATTGGAGAAGCAGGAGCATACAATATAAATAAATTTAAAAAAGGTTGTATACATATACATCTCCTAAACAACAGAAGTTTAAAATGAGACACTCTTCAGTGGCCTACACTAACTCAACTACTCCAGATCAGAATGATAATCAAAAGGCATATGGTAAAACTGTACACAAATGTGTACAGTAAATATGCCTGCCTACACCCTCAAGCAAAAGTCCTTCTGAGTGCATCTCCAAAATCTAAAACAAACTGAAAAACCAAAAACATTGCTGTCTTTATAGTTTCTCACTGCATCCTGTTTTTCACAAAATGTAACAAATGTGCCAGTTTCTTTCCTGAGCAAGTACTGTACATCCAGGCTCCACAGGTGTAACAAAATAGAACAGGATGTCTGGAAGTGCCTCCTGCAGACAGTTCTGTTAACAAGCTTGAGGAGGTCAAAAGGTCGCTCGAGGTCAAACCCCTTGTATTTACAGCTTGCTATCTTTTCTAATTAACTGAATCTTTTTCCTTTTTTTTTAAATAGGCATTTTTGCTCCTTCTCCAGCTGCCCCCTTCTGTCCGACACCTCTAGCCCTGTCACCCCGGTATCACTGGGATTTACCTTCAGTCCAGCTGCCAGGTACGGAGCCTGCGGAGGGTCAGGCATCATCCTGCAGCCTGGGTTTTTTCCATTTTTTTTCTTCTTGTTCCCTATTGCTGGGGTGCACACAGCCAGACGTGCGTCCATGGAGGCGCACACACGTCAGCGGACATCCTGCAGCACCCTCCCTTTCCCAGGCACTGAAAGACCCGCACCACCCTCAGGCCCCCACCTGGGGGCAGTCATTCGGGGAGCAGCAGGCCTCCCTCCCTGAGAGAGGAGAGCTGTCCTCTAGACACTCAATCCTCTCTCTCCCCAGTCAACCCCTGGCGGTCCACTTGCACCGCGAACACAGGTTACCAGCATGGCAGGAGGTAAGATACAGAAGCCTCAGCCCTCCACGCCACTGGGCTGGCTGAACTGAATCTTTTCTAACACACTGAAATAGCTTTCTGCGGTTGACTTCAAACAACATAACCTTGTACATTTACAAACCAAGGGGCCCAGCTTCACACAAATATCTACATACACTTTCTCAACCACAGAGAAGCAAGGGGGAAAGAAAAGACAGAAACAGCAAGTGAAGAAAAGAAGATAGCCGGGGGGGAGTGGGGGATCTTTTGGATTGGCCAGATCCTGCAATGTCCAGGAAAAAGACTGTGATTGTGCAATCAGACAGGCAAAGACAGATAAGTTGCAGAAAAGGAGAGGACAGACTAGATCCTTGCTTTTATCTCTCTATGCATAACAAATGGGACAGGGTCTTATTCAACCCTGTCACAGGTAGGTATATCATGACATTTTTAGTATCACGATACCTGGGTAAAAATGATCACGATATATTGATTATCAAGATGATCAGGAGAACTGAATTTTTTTTTTTCCCATATTGTTGTTTGGACCCAATTGCCACCAGTTCCAGCCTTTGGGTGTACTGGTACCCCCAAACTCAATCACCACTCCCACTGCTGTCTCACCAGAGGGGGATCAACATGGGGAGAGGTACGAGGGCTTCTGTTTACTGTGAAGTCAACTAGTGCACATAACCTTCCCCCCATTTATTTTTCATGTCCCTCAGGCTGGCACATGTGCGATAGTGTCGGTGTATGATGTAAAGATGTTGCACATACTTAGTCCCTGCACCCAGACAGTCAGAGGGCTGTTATTGCTGTGTCATCCAGCCCCCTGCTACATGGTGGTTTACACTGTCCCCCGTCCCCAAAGAAGGAGAGCTATCGATGGATGCTCAGTCCTCCTTCATGCAGCCAACCCTCGAATGACCCAGGTCTATTCCTGAACCTGGTTTACCGGTATGGTGACAGGTGAGGTGCCCAGGTCCTCAAAACTCCCATGCCACAGGGCCGGCACTGTATTTCTAATTTTAAGGAAAAATAGTAAAAATCTGATAGGAGGATGGTGGGGAATCGGGAATCATGGTTGCATCGGGAAAGGGCCATGCTACTGAAAAAGCAATCTGGGTGCTTTATCACTGTATATTGTGGTATGTCGTGCTGTATGATAATCGTGATATTGATTTTTTACAACAATAAATTATCATCAGTGGTAATTATCATGATATTTCAGTTCATTTCTGACTGAATTTGGCAACATCCAAAAGAAGCACCTCCCTACAGTCAAAAGGAGGGTAAGGGGCCAGCATTCGAGGTGGCTGAAAAAAAGACCTGCTTCAAAAGTTAAAAGTTAGAGACAATCAATGGAAAAAGTACAAACAAACTGGACTGCAGTCAGATCTCATTCTGTATAAACAATACAGAAATGACTGTAAAAGATGCATCAGGCAGGCCAAAAGTAAATACTGCCAAAACCTGCTGATTAATTCTTCCAATGACCCTCGCAAGTTTTGGGGTCACATTAAGTCCTTCTTGGGTTCTGCTAAAGATGTCACTCCCTCAGATATGGTCCTACATGGTGTACACTGTAATGATTCTACTACCATTGCAAATGCTTTTAACCAACAATTTTCTGACTTATCTGCCTACACAGCTTCCCTCCCATCACAATCCTCTGCTTCACAGTTTAACCCCAGCGTCTGAAGGACCCCCAAACCTTAACCAACCCTTCTATTTCAAGGAAGTGTCTAGGCATCAGGTCCTAAAGCTGCTCAGGTCACTCTCTGAAAACACCAGTACTGGCTCAGATGGCCTAGAACCAAGACTACTAAAAATGGCTTCTTACTACATCTCTGGCCCCTGGCACACATCTTCACCCTATCTCTCTCCAATGGCATTGTCCCTGAAGTCTGAAGGCAGCCAGAGTCACTCCTGTATTTAAGAAAGGCAGTAAAATGACATATCAAATTACCGCCTATTGCTATTTTGTCTGTTCTGAATAAAATCCTGGAAAAAGTAGTATCCATGCAAATCACTGAATACCTTGAGAAATTCAATTTACTAAGCTCAGCACAACATGGTTTTAAAAGCATCACAGCACCATGACAGCACTTGCAAAATTCACTTCAGATATCGATTACCAATATGGATAGAGGAAAGTTAACAGGGCAGTCTTCATTGACTTAACCAAAGCTTTCGATCTGGTTGACCATTCTCTGCTACTATCCGCCCTCAGTACCTTGGGCTTCTCTCCCCAGTCACTACCTGGTTCAAAAGCTACCTCTCCAACAGAACACAAGCTGTTAAGTTTAATTCGTCCATGTCAGACAGTGCTGTTATCAACATTGGGGTCCCTCAGGGTCTATACTTGGCCCTCTTCTATTCTCATTATTAGTCAATAAACTTCCTGAGCTGGTCACCACAGGTCACTCACTTCTTTATCGGATGACCTGGTAATTTATTATCACTCTGATAAGGTCCTGGATCTAAATGCTGCCCTCACTGCAGATTTTCGTGCTGTACAACACTGGTTGAACTCTCAACGCCTGGTTTTAAATACAAAAAACAAAAGTTATGATGTTTGGCCCAATCACAAGCTTAGATCCTGTCCTCTGACCATCTCTGTCTCTGATATCGATGGGGACCCTATAGAAACTGTCACTTCCTTTCGTTACCTTGGCATCCACCTGGATCAAACCTTGGACCTGAAAGCACATATACAGGAAACCTGCAAGTCAATTAACTGCAAATTGGGGGCTGCCTATAGAACCAAATACCTGCTCACCCCTGCTGCTAAATTGGCGATAGCCAGAGGCATTCTATTGCCAACCCTTACATATGGGTGTCCCATCCTGTCCTTGGCCACCAAATCTTCACTGCAACTATGGGATACTACCTTCAATAATGTGTGCAGGTATGCAACCAAAGCACCTCGGCTGCAGCATCATTGTCTCTTATATCAGGACCTTGGTTGGCTCTCTCCTTCCTCTACCAGGCAGTACTACTTGTACAATTTAGTTGATTCCATCCTAAGGGACGTCCAAGCCTGCTATCCTGTCTGATCTCCCAGGCCGCCATTCCCACAAGGAATCTTAGATCGGCTGATCAGACCTTACTATCCATCCCTTTGTTGGACTAAAAGGGCATGGGCTCCTTCCATCATGCTGCCCCCACCTATGGAACCTACTACCTCAGGATCTAAGAGATGTCTCCACTCATGTGACTTTAAGAGCAAACTCAGGACTTTCCTCACTACTATGGACAAATGTGTTTGCTTTGACCCTACCTGATCCGCTGCATTTGTACTGTTTCCTCATTGCTAGCACTTTTGCCTGTCCAAATGGGTGTTCTATACTGTGCCTTGTAATTAATGTTTTATTTTGTGCCTTGTAATTAATGTTGCCTTAACCTGTTTCTTTATAAGCCTAATGTTAGCTGTTGACAATTGTAAATCGCTATTCTACTCCATGACATTCTTATCTTCACTTCACAGCCTCTCCTCACTTAACCCACTTGCTCTCTTCCCCCTTCTTCTGTTATATCCTCTTCCCCTTTGCCACTCCCACCAAACTCACCTTTACCTGTTCCTACCTCATCCATGCCCCTCCTTAGTCCCCACCCTCCTGGCTGTGCTTAGTCACCTCTCTCCACCTACTACCACCTACTCCCACCGTCTACCGACCCCCCCTTCCCTGCCCTGCCGTCTCTTGGTTCCACTGGCTCGGCTTGACTTTGACACTTTTGCCGCTATTGCCGTAACTCCTCCGCCTCTATCCCCCTCTCACCAGCATCCTCACTCTCGCCCTGCCGTCTATCGGTTCCACCAGACCGGCTGTATTTTCCTACCTCCTACCGCTGTTGCCGTCTACTGCTGCTCCCCCCTACCACCCTCTCTTCGCCTGCCGTCTTTCGGCTCCATAGGCCCGGCCGCAGGTTGGTACCTCACCCGCTGTTGCCGTATCTGGCACCTCCTTTCCCTCAATCTCTCCCTCCCATCCTTTTGCCAGTTTTCCCTTCCTTGTGTCTTTCTACTGATGCCTATCCTCTCTTTTCTGCCTTCTACTATTCACATTTTGAGTATGTTCCATGATCAAGTGCTAAAGTATATTTTGTTTACTAATGTATGTTACATTGCCATATGTATTTCTCTCTGCATTTTTTGTACTCGTTGTCTTAATAATCTGGCTGTACTCTTTGTGTATTGTAATTGTACCTCCCGGGTCGTGCCTGAAAACAGTCACTTGCTGACTAGCGCACTTACCCGGTTAACAAAAACTAAATAAATAAATAAAATAAATATTCGGGGCTCAGTGGGCCTACCCGGTCACCAAAATGTAATAACTAAATAAATAAATATCGTGTTATCGTGACATCCCTAGTCACAGGCTACCCATGTTATATACGTGATGATGTTGCACATTATCATGTGCGACCCATGGCTAGCAAATGTTTCTAAGTGGTCTTGCTGCCAATGGCTTACAGTTCCAAAGGTGTGGCACAATGGAGGAGATCTCCTCAATGAAGATCTGCAGGATCCCAGTAGGGGCAACTGGGACTTAGACTGTGGAAACGGGGGGCTCTTTCTAGGTCTCAAACACTTTTAAGGGACTGCTGTTTAGTGGTGTCATAGAAGACTTACCAACAAATCCACAATTTTCACCCTGTTGTGCTACACACAGTGGGGTTGCAAGTGCTTCCCTGCATCACTGCTAATGACATTACGATTGTGCGGGGAAAGGTGAGGCAGTCACAATGCAGATGTAACCCCCAGTCAGTGCTAAACTGAGAGGGCTACTACCCCTGCCTGTGTAGCTAGTGAACAGGTTGAGGGGCCTGGGTCCTATGACGCGGTGCCTCCATTTTTATAAGCTGAAACTTGGGAAGAAAGGTGTCACTCGGCATGTTGGCTAGGTTTGGCTACTCTGCACATGGGCCCCCAAATAACTCCAGACACAGGAAGCAATAACTGTAATGTCAAATACCAGAAGTTGGGATTCTAAAGTGTGGCTTTTATTCACATCCAACAGAATAACAAAGCATAGATGGACCCCCATGGGACTACACTCCTAGTAATGCAGATTTATGGTGATCAGAACACATCCTCTTTACACTGAAACCCTCAGGTTTCTAAACACTCTGGGCATTTGACCCTAACTCAACTCTTTTTCGGTTTCCCTGGCTCGGCTCCCTTGCCATCCCTCTGGACTACCTTTCTTCCATGGCCCAGCTCTAATGCCAGCCCTTTGGACACTTTCCATGTAGCATGGAACATTTCTCAGTGGCTCCCTAAACCACCCCTGAGCACTTCTGGCTCCATCAGGGAATCTTCTTCATCACTCCCACGTCTGGGTACTTTCCCTCAGGCACTGATCTAGTACCTGAGAGAAAGCAACAGGTGTCCCAAAGCAAACCCGTAGAGGTGAATTTGGTTACTACTGATGGGGGGGGTCTCCCACCTCTTGCTCCCATAATTCATACCTGGCCATTTCTCTGGACTTTAACACCTCATCCTCTAAAAACACTTTACTGTGTAGATTCTCTTTAAATGTATGTCACATTTAATCTACTGCTCTTCCATCCCACTTGTGCCGAACTTGAAACATACTTAAATAGTGGCTGTGTCCATTGCTCTAGACCCCCACAGAGTCAAGCAGTCCAATTCCCACAACTTTCAAAACTGTACTTGGCTGTCTTTTCCTGACCCCACAGTAACAGTCTCTTAACTTCATCTTGTCTCAGGTGAAAACACATTGGCCCTTTATCAGAGCAGACTCACCCCTTGGTTGCAGGTGCCTCACAGGTTTTTTTTCTTTAAAGAAATCTCATCCAAAACTTCTGGTGCCTCAGCACAAACCTAAAATTAGGCAGCTTCTTCTTCCCCTAGCCGGACCAAGGGATTGCCTCAAGTAGGTTGAATCCTTCCCCATCGCCAAGAGGGATGGGGGCCCTGTCCTGGAAGCTGTCTCTACCACTTCACTTGGCTCTCTTGTGTTCCCTCAGGTGAGAATACACACCTCAACATAAATATAGCTCTTTGTCAGAGATGAGGGCTATGAGGGCCTGCAGCTGCAGCACACCTCCTCCCTCTTCAACACTCTACTACAGACTACTACTGAACTGACTTCAAATGCCCCAACATTCTATCCTAACTTCCCTAGCTGCAACAATATAGTGTGGCTTATGCAGCTGCGACAGTTCTAAAATGATGTCATCCCTCAGTCTCAGCTGAGAGTGAGACAGTGTGAAATCCATTTAACTGGAGTTTCACCAGCTGCCTTCCCTGCCTGCCACTAGGTCTAACTGGGATTCTTGTAACCCTGGGTAACGGGGGGGGGGGTTACACAAATGGTCCACAGGGCCAAATACAAGCATGGGGACCCCCCCCCCCAAACACTGTTGCAGAGTTGTCTTCGAACAATTTTAAGGTAGGTGCTGGATGCTGCAACTCAGTGACAGTATTGGTAGGTGACAGAGAGGGATGTAAATCAGCATATGACCAACAACAGAAAGCATGCTGCAGGGAAACATGGCTGGGGGGTCACTGGATGAAAGGGATTATGCAGAAGACTGGGGAACACTGGACTTCCAGAGAAGAATGTCCAGAGAGAGAAAATTAAAAAAAAACACTGGCCCAGATGTGGGCTTATAGCTGAGGGTCAGCTTGGTGGGGAACACCTTTGGTAATAGCACTGCCACACTCACAGGTCTTGGCAAAGCACCACAGAACTCACGCTGTCATGCCCAGACAGCCATGAGTATCATGAGGCAGCATATTAGGAAGCATTCATTCCATTTACGCCCACTACCATCTGCCCAAGTGATAGCCATAGTCACCAGAGAGAGCCCTGGAGACAAAATTAGCCTTTTTTGTATGGCAAGTTTTGGTGGCAGGCCAAGGGGGCCATCTTTGTATCTGATTTTGCACTACCTGGCACCATCAACTGAAAAATCATACCTGAGATGTTTACTGTCATACCAAACTCAAGGAGTGTTTTGCTTCACTTTGATAAGACTGTCCACCGATAGCTGATAGAAAATGTGCACTTTAGGTAAAATGCAAAAAAATAAGCCAAACCGAAATTTTGCTAAACTTATGTGCAACATTTCATGAAATTGTACAAAAATAAATAGGCAGGCTTGTTCAATGTTTGCTAGCCCAGCCATAGCTCTCAACTGTCCCTGATTTTCAGGGATGTCTCTTGATATTGCCTCAGAATTGTCCACAGTCTCACGAAAGATTTGTATTTTTGAGGCTGAACAGTAGCACACAATAATGGAAAACATTAAAGTTACAGAATTGTTCTTCAGAAAATGCATCTTTTTTTTCCCAACTTTATTTCCCTCCGGTCACCGGTACTTACTGGGCATCTCTCCGGCAGGGGGATCTCCCTGGTGTTGCCTCTACCACCCGCTGTACCCCTCTCTTGACTGAGGAATCAGGTGCTGCCTCCCCCCCATGGGGGGAATGTAGAGGCAGGGCCACGGAGAGTCAAGGCGGGATCAGGACCGGCATTAAGCGTGTGGGCTTCCACAGCGAGTCCCCCGCCATTGCCTCCCAAAGCTCCGGGGTTTTTCCTCTCTTGCTTGGTTGCGTTTTCCCTGAGGTGTGGATGTGCAATGACGTCCACGCCGAGGGTGTACCCTCAGCAGATGTCTGCTGTCACCTCACCCCTGTACGCGCATGCTATTGCGCTGGACCGGGGGCCACTGCAGAATGGCACGTCCCCAATCCCCACCCCAGAAGAGGACAGCAGTCCTCTGGATGCTCAATCCTCTCCTCCCCCTGCTGACCTGAGTCATTTCCCGAACCCGGGTCACTGGCATGGCACGAGTTGTGGAGTCCAGCGCCTCAGCCCTCAGTGCCACCCGGGTTGGTCAGAAAATGCATCTTACACTAATCCCTTGTTCTGCCAGCTTTATGAGTGAATAGTACCAATTTTTAAGATGTGTCCCTGATTTGGGGTCTTTGTCCCTGATGTTTTTAAGCCTTGTCCCTGATTTATTAAGCAAAAGGTTGAGAGGTAGGAACCCAGCTCTGTTTGTAATGCGACTTTCACTGCTTAGAGAGGGCTCCTCCTCACAAAGCAGTGTTGGAATTACAGTTTATGACCTTTGGGAACAGTGTGTGTGTTTTGGTGGTGGGGCTCTTGGGGTTCACTTCTTTAAAAGTGCTTCCCTTTTCCCATAAAAAGTCAATAGCGGTGATCTAGGGGGACTCTTCTCAGTATGGAGGAGAGCAATCATCCATGTAATTCCAACACTGGCGTTATATGAGAAAAATCTCAGGATGAGCTGGGAGAATTGGGAGCCTCATCTGGTGTATCTTGCCTTCCTGGCTATGTGTCAAACGTGCCTCACTCAGCTAACTGACTGGATATCTGCCTCCTTGCTGCCGCTGGCTGCGCCCCCAATCCAGTTCGGCTAAGATGCTCGCTCCGGGTTTTGCGCACCGCTCCTGGTCTGGTGCTGCTGCTGCTGCCTCGCGGCCCCTCGCTGCTACTGTTTACTGAGCTCTTGTCCTGATATCACTCCGCTGGCATGGAGGAGGAGAGCACTTGATCATTGTGATGGTAGCTGAACAGCAGCAGGCTAAGCGTTCGGCGAGACTTTCAGCGATCGAGGTTACAAAACGATTGGATTCTCCACGTCCCTTTCCTCTTCCAATGATTTTATTTCACCGACTGCACTTCTCGCGAAATGCAAGTGAGCAAAAGAACTCTGGAGGCGGTGTGATATAAACACCAAAACTTTTTTTTTCTTCTTGGAGGAAAACAATAAGAAAGCTTCGCTACATCTATGTGTGTGAGAGTGAGGGGGTCGCCTGCAACATCCGGATCTCATGGAATTGGTTTGAAATAGTGGATTACAAAAGGAGGGAAGAGGACTGTTCGCACTGGAGTGGGACCTCGGATCACTGGCGTTTTGTTCCCCCAGCTGTATTATTGTTGTTTTAAAATACATGTGTGTTGATATATGCTTGGTCTACAGATCAGCGCCTGGGAGCGCGGCTGCCTTTTGATTTCCCCTTTTTCTGTAACAGTGTTTTCGTCTGGAGCAGAAGAACTAAAAGTTCTTCCAAAATAGTGTGCGGAGAGGGGAGGATGGGGGATTTCGGGAGCCCCCACTGCCGCAAACGGCAGTAGCAGCATTTGCCTCAACAATAATAACCTCAGTGGCTGCGGCGCTGGGAATGCTGGCGGCGTGAACATTCCGAAGCACAGTACCGTAGTGGAGCGGCTGAGGCAGAGGATCGAGGGCTGTCGCAGGCATCATGTCAGCTGCGAGAGCAGGTACCAGCAAGCCCAAGTCGAGCAGCTGGAGCTGGAGCGCCGGGACACGGTGAACCTCTACCAGCGCACCCTGGAGCAGAGGGCCAAGAAATCGGCCAGTAAGCAGCAAAGCAAGCAGCAGCAGCAGCAGGACCCGGAGTCTGCCTCGGCTGAGCAGAGAAACAACACTCTCATCGCGGTAAGGAAGCAATGCAGGGGTTGGGGGAAATTAATTTACTCCTATGTTTGCGTGTGTGTGTTTTTCAGCATCCCCCGTAACAAACATGTAAAGTCTTCGATAGTTCACGCAGTCATCCTACAGACTCTGCAAGAGTGATGGATTTGTAAACACTCCCCCCGTTTAGCACTGCTGGTGTCCTCGCATATCCACTCACCGAGTACGAGAGATTATTTTTCAAAACTTGCGGAAGTTGAGAGTACTCTTCCTGAACTGTTAAGATTAGGCTAGAGGAGACTCCACTTCATTGGTCTCCGTCTCTCATTTGTATGTGCGGGGAAGGGGTAGTGTTTGTGTACTAAAGCTCTTCCAGTATTGATTGTTTTTTGTGTGTCTGTTAAATGACATCAGGTTATTAAGTTTATTGTTAAAAGTGTAGGTTACAGCATCGTACTTCTAGGTGTCATCAAGCCGTGTGGAGGGTTATGGTCTAGTTTAATTTGGGATCAAGTTTTGCCAGTATTTGTGGAAGTTGTGCCACACACTGACTTGCGGCAGAAAAGCCTTGTTGACCGGAGAGGTCTCTTAGCAAATGTTTAACCCCTTCAAGTACTTATACTTTTTTTGAACATTCTGAGTGGGCAGCTTTACCAATATCAGTGCCTACTGGGCATTGCTGGATCTTGTTCCTGTGCGTGAGACACATTATCACACAGGTATTGCCCAATCAGATTGCCTCAATGTTGATACCCATTTCATAAATACTAGTCTTGACCTGGAGAGCCCAGAGTCGTGAGAGGTGCTGCGATATATACAGCATAAAATGAAAGTAAAAGCTGCCTGTTGTACTGAAGCCTTGTTATTTACTATACAGTGAGTGATCTGTTGGCCTTTAGGCTGACTGAACAGGAATCTAGTCTTTTTTTATTTTCCTCTTTTTTTTTGTTACACATGTCACCACACTTTTTGATCACGCAGTGCTCATAAACGCAGAAAGCTTGTTCATGTGCTGTACATATTCTGGTTCAGTGTTCATTATAATGAGGACAACTACCCACGGAGAATAAGATCGTTATTTTTTATACTGAACAGCCCAATAAGAATAACAAGGCATGCAAAACTTAAAGTCCTGTAACATGCCAACTTTTTAAACTGTAAACCACGGCGGATTTGTCCCTGATGCAGTAGGCAAATATGGTATTTCTTTTTTTAAATAAAGAAGGCACACAGGAAACAAAAGCATGTAATTGTTTTGGTGATAACAAAATAATAGCTGTCTCGAAAGACTGTTTTTAGATAGCCATGTAGTGCTGCTGGATACCCTTCCCCCATACGCTCTTCCATTTCCAGTATGTCTCTTCTCTGCCTGACTAATGGATACCAAACAGAGGAGGAGGAGGGAGACGGGTAGCCTTGTGCTGTACACACACACACACACACGCGCAGTAGTAGCAGCAGCCCTCAAGCGGAGGGTATAGCAGGTCTGTGTCGTGGTGTGAAAGGTATGTCCCTCCCCGTCTCTCTTAAACAGGAAACCCTGCAACCGTAGTGTTGTGTGGCTTGCAGGGGAGAGACCACAAAGCAAGAAGCGCCCTGAGTAGTTGGTAGATGCAGACAGTTTTGTTGCCAGACGATCCTTTGTTCCTTGACATGGCATCTCCGCAGTCTCGCAGCATTTGATATGTCCACTCCGAACGCCTTTCAGACTTGAAAGAAAGGAAGAGGTCTTCTGGGGTGGTGGGGGAGTTTAATCGTTTGCGAAAGTCACCATACAAAAAAAAAAAAAAAACGAAAAAAAAGCGTTTGTGTTGCTTAGGAATGAGATCCTGTCTACATAAGATTTTTTTCGTTTGATGAAGCAATTCGTTTAAGTGCTCGCTTTGCTACTTGTCTGGGACAATAAACACTGGTGAGCGTGTTCAAATTAAGGGTGGTTTTCTGAGTTTATGAGATGGTGGATAAGGCTCTGGGGCATTAGTACTGGATAACAGGAAATCGTGATTTGTTTACAGCAGTCCTCCCTCCCTCGTCTGCTGGAGAAATGGAAACACTGTCCTAAGCCGCCTGTTCATACAATAGCGGTCGCGCACATACGGGGCGATGGGGTTTCCACACGGGAGACCGATTGGGCGAGGAGGTGTAGCATTCTTTTAGGTGTCTCTCTCTCTGTCTGCCACATTCTAGTCACCCCAGATGTGTGAGGCCGGGGATAACTGACTGCTGTACAAGCACTATCTGACCGGGTACAGTAGTACTGTATTTGCTTCTGTTCCCTCCCAACAAGGCACCTCGGAACTTGCGGAGGGGCTGTGTTGCAAAAAAATCTGCCTTTCGTGCGTTGGCTGTCATTTATTTACTGGTTAACCCCCTTGTGGCGTTGGGGTGGAGCAGTGAGTCCCCCACACACTTGGTGGGCAAGCAGCGGTGCGGCCGCCACTTGGAGCACCGCTTGCTCGCTCGCCGCCGTTCTAGCCAGAAACGCCCTGGCAGTCTCAGAGCTGAGCAATGATAAGTTAAAGGGATACTCGCTGCTCCCTCCTTCTCCTCCCTTCCCCTCCCCACTCCAAGAAAAAAAACCGCACGTAGTCACTCTCCAGGCCCATGACATGCAACAGCTACTAAAGCCGTTTACATTCCTTTGGAGGCGCTTCCCTTGGGGGACGTTATACACTGTTAAAAAAAGAGTTCGAGAAGCCTGCTGTGTTGGTCCCATCCTACACTATGTGAGTGGGGCTGGCACTGGCATTTTGATAGCACATATGATCCTCATATTGGTGCATAGATTTACTTAAAATAATTTTAAAGAGTAGAGATGTTAGGAGTCATGTAGTATGTGAGTCCTGATCATGTCTTATTTTTAGAGACTGTAATCAACAGGCTGCTACAGAGGTTGACATTAACCATTTTTTCACTAACCAGTATGACAAGTTGACTTAGTATTGCACTAGTCCACAACTGCAAGGGAGAATTTTACCCCTTTTATGCAGTAAAAAAAAAACTCAAAAGAAATATTTCTTGATTACTGCACATTTATCCTGCACCTGTGTGGCTCCCCCATCCATAGTGCGGAAAATGTGTGGTATAGACAGTCTACCGCATTCTGTGCTGCTGCTTCTCTGCCTCTTTCCAGCCCCTCCCCCATGAACTAGACAGTCCTATGGCAGCAGCTAAAGTCATGCAACCCCAGCCCCCCGCCCCCGCACACACAGTAGCCAACAAAGCTCTGTAGTATTCCTCATCCTGTTCCTGCCCCACACACAGGGCAGTGCACAGAGTCGGCAGAGAAAGATATGCTGTGTCCCTTACACTGGGACCAGAGTGCTGCATTTACGGAAGTGGCCTCACCATGTCTGGTGAGCAGCAAGGGGTCACAGCTGTAACTTTAGTGTCAGCCACGGAAGACCTGCACCATTCAAGATGGACCGGTAGAAGGTTAGCTGCGCTAGTCCTGGGACATATGCCATGTTACAAACAGTGTTATAATCCATCCACCCCATCTGTCATGTTTCATCAAGTTGCAAAACATTAATTCTGTAGACTACAGATTGTAACGTGCTGCCTGTATTGTTTTCCTTCTTTTTTCACCGTTGTCAGTGGTATTGACAATTCGATTTATTCTGCAATCCTGTTACACATGCACTCAGTGTTTTAGTGTTCTTTTTGTACGTGAGACAACTTTGTCCTCAGACCACTGCAATGATTTGACGGTAGTCGAGAAAGCATGATGTCCAGTGTTCTCAGTGACATGACCCACAGAGTTTATCAAATGATGCCAAATTAACTTTTGAGTTGTAGTTCTGGGCTGCTCATGGGATTGTATTTTGGGTGGCAGTGAGACCACCTGCAACTGTTAGCCCTGATCAGTGCCACCGGAGGACCTTCTACATTCCCCAGCACCCCATACTGCCCTGAACAGCTCCCCCTACCCTTTCTCCCACCCACCCCACCTGATTATGCCTTCCTGGCTGCACCCCCCCCCCCAACTTATATCTTCCTTGTCCTGGATCTGTCTAGACCCTCTAATTCCCCTGCTTGGCAGTTCCTCACTTCTGCAGACAAGTGGTTGCTTTGCCATGTACTCTCTGATCGCTCTGCCTGTTTCTGCCCAATTGCACTTAGAAACCTGTTCATTGCACTTAGTAACCTGTATTTTTTTGTTATGTAGCCACCAGCTGTTTCACTTTCATATGTTTATTTTTGTCTAGTGTCACCCTTGTTCCTCTCTCTGTACAGTGTTTTCACTGATGTAACTCGGTGGCTCTGTATTGTGTCACCTGACTTGGAACCTTTGTAAATGAGCCTCTGGCTTAACGGTATTAATCTGAATCTTAAATAAATAAAAATAACGTAGTGGCTAAAGCACCAGGCTGTGAACCTGGAGACAAATTCTTCCTACTTCCACTGAAAAAATGGAAGTTGGAAGAGTCTTCGTATGAAAACTTGCCATACACTATCCACATTTTGGGTCAGGCAGTTGTGCAGAATGCGGCTAGCTAGCCATGGTAACTAATTACAGGGTTCCATTCCAGATGATCCCTAATGTCTATTAAGTGCATTTGGCTTCCTACTGGCTAGATGATGTGCATGGTTAGAGGATTAGTCAAGCAGTTTAGGAGAGTTCTAATGACAGGGTAATGCCCAGTTATATCATATTTTAATTCGGGGTGGTGGCTTATAAAAGCTAAGCTTTTACAACTTTTTATTGGGTCAGTTTTGACACCACAACAAACCATTTACAAGAAGGACTTCACAACTCACGAGTTATAAGGCTGTAGATGGTTAGTTGTGATTTAGTTATTTAGGTTTTGTTTACCAGGTAGGGTACATGAGGTGAGTCGATGCCTATTTACAGTTACAACCTGGGAGTGTACAAGGTATCACAATATGTACCCAGTTAAAATACAGAGGACACAAAAAAAAATAAAAAAAAACACCAACAGATCTGGCAAAATATTTTCAGCATCTCTCTGAGGACTGGGTGGGTGCCCCAAGGCTGGAGGGTAGCCCATGTCGTGCCGCTCCAGGGGGTCAAGAGAGGAGGTGGGAAATTACAGACCCGTTAGCCTGACATCGGTGGTCGGCAAGGGGATGGAGGGTATTGTCAAGGAAAGGCTGGGGGGTTACTGACGCAAACTGGGTACTTGGACAATGGGCAGCACGGCTTTGTCCCAGGAAGATCGTGCCAGGCAAACCTTGTTGACTTCTATGACTGAGTGACGAGGGCCCTGGACCAGGGTAGGCCAGTGGACGTCCTCTTTCTGGACTTCAGCAAGGTGTTTGATTCGGTACCCCACAGTGGCCTGCTGGCTAAGCTGAAAGAAGTGGGGGTATGGAGACAGTCGTTAAGATGGATAGGAAATTGGCTCTCTGAGCGTACTCAGAAGGTGGTGGTTGGAGGGCTAGCCTCATCCCCAAGGTGGGTTACTAGTGGGGTTCCCCAGGGGTCAGTGCTGGGGCCACTCCTTTTCAGCGTCTATGTCTCAGACATCAGGAAGGGGATCAGGAGTGAGATGAGTCTCTTTGCAGATGACTCAAAGCTGGGTGCAGTGGTGGATGAGGAGGAGGAGGGGAGGGTGGCCTTGCAGGAGGACCTGGAGGCTCTGGAAAGGTGGTCGGGAAAATGGAAACTAAAATTCAATGTGGGGAAGTGCAAGGTTCTGCACCTGGGAGTCAGAAATCCAGGCCAGGGGTATACCCTGGGAGGAAACATGATTCAAGTCACGGAGGGTGAGCGGGACCAGGGGATAGTGGTAGATGTCAAAATTACAACTCGGAGACCTGTAGGAGGGCAGCGGCGAGGGCAAATAGGATGCTGGGATGCATCACCAGGGGATTACCTCCAGAAAGGCGGAAGTGATCCTTCCACTGTACAGCTGCTTGGTTAGGCCACACCTCTAGTATTGTGTGCAGTTTTGGAGACCACATTTAAAGAGGGACATTACAGTCCTAGAGAGGGTCCAAAGGAGGGCAACCAAAATGATCTGGGGCCTGGGGGACAGGACCTATGAGGAGAGGCTCAAGGAGCTCAAACACCCTGGAGGAGAGGAGGGACGGGGGGGACATGTTAGAGGTCTTTAAGTACATGAAAGGGCTCAATAAGGGAGGCCCAGTCAGGGTGCTCCAAAGGAAGCAGGGTGGGGCAACGAGAGGTCACGGGTGTAAGCTGGAAGGGAGCAGGCTCAGAGGAGAGAGGAGGAGATGTTTCACTGAAAGGGTGGTGGAGCCATGGAATGCACTGCCCAGGGAGCTGGTAGAGGTGGAGCCTGTGGATGGGCTTAAGAGGGGATGGGACAGGTACAGTGGGAGGGTAAATCTGACCAGGCCCAATACAGGTGGAATATCTGGGACTGGGAACAGTATAATTCAAGGGGGAGGGGGGACACCTAGATCTGCCCTCAGTGCGGGTGCTGAAAATCGAGCAGACTCGAGAGACCATTACGCCTATTCTGCTGGCATTTTAGTATGTTAGTATGTAATACATGGGATAGAATATAAAACAGTTACATACAGTTGAAGCTGCTTAAAGGGGACACCTCTATAGATGGGTCTTTGTTCGCTTTAAGCATCCGTCTCCAATAACAGAAGATCAAAAAACTGCAACCTCAACACAGATAAACAGAGATGAACATCAGCAACAAACATCAGGAATGAACAGAGACATAGAGTACATTAACGTAGTAATTACAGCTCTTTTTGAGAGCTTTTACTGTTTGTCTCAGTTTGTGCGATTATAACTATTTTGTTGAGAAAAAAACATTAAAATACTGTAGTTCAAAACAGTACAGAGCACTGTGACATACTTATCTGTCCTGTGGTCCCGCTCTTTATCCTCACGGGAAGAAATCTGGGATCTTCTTCAGTTTCAGTTCGGTGGCCATCTCCAGGATAATCACCCCCTTGAGATTAAAGATGTGCTCCGATTCTTCCATTTTGCCGTGCTGTAGGCACGGATCTCCAGTGCGGCTGCAGTGAAGCTATGCTTCCTTGCTGCTGATGGAGGACAGCTCTGTCAGGTTCTCTGAATCAGCTGGTTCATCTTCTTCATCTGAGGGGTCCAGAGTGTTTAATGCCTTGCAAATTATCACCACAGTCTGTTCCCCCTCCATGGCTTCCTCGGCGTCAGTCTTGATGAAATTTAGAGATTCCTCTTCTGTGAGACTCTCTGGCAGTGGAACATCAGCGAGGGGATTCTTAATGGTAGGTCAAGCAGCAGCGCCATCTTCCATTAGCCACACCTGATTAGGTGTAAATTTTCAATTGTCAGCAGGTGATAATGGCAGATAATGAGGACAGCAGAGAAAACAGCCAGAAATTGTCCCCAATAAAAGGATTATTATGTTCCCTTTAAAGGAGTGTTACTTCCATTGAGTTGAATAGCCACTTAATCGGTGCCCGGAGGGTCGTCCCCTTAAAGCGAATGTCCCCATTAAGCACAACCCGATTTACGTGGCTTCAGCTGTATAACAAAAGAGGTAAGGCTTCACTAGAGCAATACTTGAAGGACACAGTACTTGCTGACAACATCACAAAAGAGATAAAAACCTGTTACAGAGTGCAAGAGGAATACCTAGGCATACTCGTGGGCAGAAACAAGTGGAGGAACCCTTTAAAGTGCAGCTGATGCCTTTGGTAAAACTTTGGACAACATAATATTATTTGGACACAATTCAGCTTATAGTATGTGGGAGCCCTCGATTTTACATGGATTTCAGAAGCTTCTGAAATCTTGTTGTAGGACAGTTCACGGGTCAAATAAATTGTTTTGCTATTGTTCTGACATCACATCGATAGTACAACTTTTCAGCCTTGATCTGCCAACTCATTGGCTCACGTAATGCAGCGCTGATAGAAAATGGCACAAACATGGCAGCACGAATCGTGATTTAGCGAACGCTGAGAAGTGGACCCACTAGTTTGGACATGAGGAGCCGCACACGGCTCCATGTCCAAAAACTGGATTACTTTTTTTCATTGAAAAAATAAACCCAACAGACACAGATGGTCGTAACTGTCATACAGCAGTTCTCCGGAACGACTCGGACTGAGTCAGCTGGAGAAGCCAGAATGAGTGGGAGCGGCACCGCATTGCAGTCAAGGTAACTACCAAATAAAACAAATGCAAAAAAAAAAAAAAGACTCAAAAGAGAATCAAGAGCTCCCATATACTGTATAAAACTGTGGATGTGTGACCATCCACAACTAAGACTGTTTCCATCTCAGGAGTTGATGACGCACAGAGACCTTCTTGAGCTTCACTCTCGAGGTCTCTGTGACATCATCAGCTCCTCGATGGAAACACAGCCTTGTTGTGGATGATCACCTATCCACTATTCTATATGTATTTCATGTATCTTATATATATATATTTTTTTTTCCTGTCTTTTCTATTGTTTATTACTGAAAAAAATCCTACAAAAACAGGGTCTTTATTTCTTAGAGTTCATTTGCCTCTGCTTATTCCCTGCTTGAAATTATAATGCTGTGTTGTGACATCGGTCTGTTGCCATGAGAATAACTGTGCTGTCGCCAGCAGAGTATTATGACATCAGGTTGGGAAGAAATAGAGAGCTGATGAACCCTCAGTGAACAGCTGTCCTGTTCTCGTGCGTATGACCTCAGTGATAAATATTGGGGATGAGAACTAGAGAGTTAACAAGAAATATAAGCTGCTTCATGTCCAAATATTATGTTTCTCAAAGTTCTTCTTGAGGCGTCCGTGGCTATTTAAGTATTTCCAGAGTGCCCATTTGAAGAGCCCATGAGAGGAGGGGCTGTGGCTGCCGAGTGGAAGGGAGTTCCAAAACTTTAGAGCACAAATGGAGAAGGCCTATTTTCCCATTTTTATGGAGTATTTGGGAACAAGGAGGAGGGATGCAGTCCAGGACCTGAGTGAGTATGATTGGTGACACATATAGGGGAGTGTAAAGGTAGGGGGTGGGGATCTTAAACTCTTGTTGATAAAACACCCTAGGGAGTATGAATGGGAAGTGACTGGAAAGACCCAGTCTAGGGATGCGTAGAGGGAGCACTGTGGTAAGGGGAGAGGAAGCTAGTGAGAAGCGACATATGCTTTCGTAGGTCACCTGCCACTTGTGGAGGGCAGCTTTAGGGGCCTGTAAGAAGACCAGTTGGTCATATTGTAGTCTAGGGAGGAGGACTGCCTGGGGAAATGGCAGTCTAGCCTTTGTTATCTGGGAGCATCTGGCTTGGCAGGCAAGCCCAAGTCTGAAGTTCCTGCTTTGCCGACCAGGCAGATGTGGGGAGAGAGAAACCCAGCACTGGATCTAGGGTGTTACCCAGATATTTAAAACCAAAAACAATGGAGATGCATCCGATAAAGAATTTGAAGAGGTTCAGTGCAAGCTTTTAAGTCTAGCCTGAGACCCAGATAGCATGACATGGCTTGGTCTTTGAAGAGTTTAGCACAGGTTTATATATTCCCCGGCAGGATGGGTGCTATATTGGCCCCTGTTCCTGTCTGCAGCAGCCATCTCTAGCCACCTCTGACGTTTGGGCTGTTTCCTCTGTGGGTTACACCCCCCCCACGGCAGAAGGGCCGTCCTTCCCTCTTATTGACTTTTCTAGATGTGCCCTGGACCCATAGCAGTGGAGTGGGCATGTAGTTGGATGGACAGGGCTTCATTAAGCTCGTCCTCCATGTTTTTCCTCCTTTTTCTCCTTGACAAACCACGAGCGTACTGTGAGCATGTTGTGGGAGCTCTGCCTCCATGGAGATGCCCCCTGGTGCTCTGAATGTGGGGCCCACCCACTTAATGTGACCACGTGCACCTCCAGCTGGATTCCTCCAGGTGGTGGCGGACCACAGAAACACCCCTTCCCAAAGGGAGGAGAGCTGTCCAGATGCTAGAATTCCCTTCCCCCCCCAGGTCAACCTCTTGCAATCTGTGTCCATTCACGAACATGGGTCGCTGGCGTGGCAGGGGGATGGGTGCTATACAGCGCCTCAGCCTTCCATACCACTGGGCCATCTAGCACAAGTTTATTTTAATGAGCTATGTCTGAACTTGGGAGAAGTCCTGCAGAAGCTGGTATTGACTTGGGAAATTGAGGGTGAGCTAAGGTATAACGCAGTGTTGTCTACAAACATAATTGAGCAGTGGAATGGGGTGGGAGGGAAGGCTGATGGAGAAGAGCAGCGGGCTGTGTATGGAGCCCTGCGGGACACCCACATTTGATGGGAGTTGAGGAGATAGCATTATTGAAGTTAATATACTGATGCCAGTCAGTATGGTAGCTCTGGAACTAGGAGGCAGCATGTTGGGACAGGCCAGTTGAGATTAGCTTAGAGTTCATTGCACGGGGTCTGCATTTTCCCACTGTGTTCCTCGACTCTGGTGAATATATTTGTATACTAAATACTGTCATGTAACTTGGATGTGGTGATTGACATAACAATATTTAAAGCCAAGGTTTAATAACCCTTTATTTTGTCCCCTGATGACTGGAATGAAGGGTTTTGTATGTTGTGAGCGTGTGGGTAGGGTTAGTGAAGTGTCGTAAGAGTAAAATGGAATCGGAAAATGAGCAAACTAAGCTTGAATGAGCCCAGTACACAAGCATAAAAGGCACTGCATTGTAAAATGTCCTGTTAGTAGCAAGGGGACACCTGGCAAGAGAGATTTTCTGCATATCGTATTCCAGATAGTAATAGTATCCTGGAAAAGGCAACATGGTGGTTTGAAGGGAAACACCACTTCAGCTTCAGAACTGTGTGTGTGTGTGTGTGTGTTTGTTGACAGGAGGATTCTGTTGAGAGGTAGGGATTCCCTCCCCCACCCTGGATGTGACTGTAATCTCAAACAATGTTTACTCAACATCAGGGAGCACTTCTAAAGTATTCTTTTAACTGGTTTCTTACTTAGCTTGACACCAGGAGCCTATTTTTGCCTGGTTGTGTACCAAAGGGCTCCTTATGAAGTGGTCTGTAGGACTCCAGGGTGCAACCTTGTTTTCGTGTCAAGGAGCTGGTGTTATACATACTAACATACTAAAATGCCAGCAGAATAGGCCTAACGGTCTTTCGTGTCTGCTTGTTTGGTCAGCCCCCACCTTGGTAGCTGACCTTGCCGCCCCCCTCTCCGGCTTCTCCCTTCCCAGTCCCAGATATTCCAGCTGCACTGGATTATGCTTGCAGAACCCTTCCCCTGTACCTGTCCCACCCCCTCTTGAACCCCTCCACCATCTCTGCCTCCACCAGCCCCCTGGGCAGCGCATTCCATGGCTCCACCACCCTCTCAGTGAAGTAGCACCTCCTCTTTTCTCCCCTGAATCTCCCCCCCTCCCCCAGCTTCCACCCATGCCCTTTAAATGTGGCCTTCAAAACTGTACGGAGTACTCGAGGTGCGGCCTCACCAAGCAGTTATACAGTGGGAGTATCACTTCCTTCCTTCTGGAGGTGATCCCCCTAGCGATGCATCCAAGCATCCTGTTGGTCTTTGCTGCTGCCCTCCTACAAGTCTCTGAGTTGTTTATCTTGACATCCACCACCACCCCCAGGTCCCTCTCAGCCATTGAGTCTTGTAGCATCCCCAGTGTACACTTGGCCTGGGCTTCTGGCTCCCAGGTGCAGTACCTTGCATTTTCCTGCATTGAACCTCAGCTTCCACTTTCTAGACCACCTTTCCAGAGCCTCCAGGTCCCCTTGTAGGGCCACCTTCCCCTCCTCCCCATTCACCACTGACCCCAGTTTTGAGTCATCCACAGAGAGACTCATCTCACTCCTAATACCCTTCCTTATGTCAGAGACATAGGCGTTGAACAGGAGGGGCCCAAGGACCGATCCCTGAGGGACCCCACTAATGACCCTCCTTGGGGATGAGACTATCCCGCCAACCACGACCCTCCGGTCCTGGAGGCAGTTGCCTATCCATCTGATCCCCCACCCTCATTTCTCCCAGCTTATCCAACAGCCCCCCATGAGGAACAGAGTCAAACACCTTGCTGAAGTCAAGAAAGAGGATGTCCACTGGTCTACCCAGGTCCAAGGCACTCGTCACCCAGTCATAGAACTCCACAAGGTTTGTCTGACACAATTTCCAGGACAAATCCATGCTGTCTATCATCCAGGCACCCAACTTCCAGGTCCCCCCAGTCTCTCTTTGACAATGCCCCCCCATCACCTTGCCCACCACTGATGTCAGGCTGATGGGCCTATAGTTCCCAACCCCCCCGTAGATAGGCACTATATGCGCCACCTTCCAGTCCTGGGGTACCCAGCCTGTCCTCGGAGAGATGCTGAAGAGCTCTGCCAGGGATTTTGCCAGGACATCCACCAGTTCCTTCCGCACTCTGGGATGTAATCTATCTGGCCCCAGTGCTTTCTCCGTCTTAAGGGACCTGAAGGCTTCCCTCACTCTCTCTGCCGTGATTTCCACCTCTGCTACCTTGCCCCCCTGCTTGCCTCCCCCACCTGCTAGTGATGCCCCCACCCCAGACCTGCCGTCGGTAAGGGTCCCGCTCTCTCAGTTTCACCATCTCCTCCGATGTATGATGCAGCCCCCAATTTTCCTTGGTGAAAACTGAGGCAAAGTACTCATTTAGTACCTCAGCCTGCTCCCCCGGGTCTTGTGCCCATCCCTCCCTTGTTTTAATCCTGCTAATCTGCCCCTTTACCCTTTGTTTTTCCCCAGTGTATCTAAAGTACCCCTTGTTCCCTCTCCTAATTTCCCTGACCAGGTTCTGATCCTTTCTTGCCTTAACTGCCCTCACCACCCTAGTGGCCCTTCTGGCCATCAGCTCGTACTCCCCTTGATCCCTTTTGCTCCTTGAGCACTTGAATTGCCTGTAGGCCGCCTTCTTTCCCCTCACCACCTCCTGAACGTCACTGGTCCACCAGCAGGGTTTTCGGGCCCTACCGCATTGTCGTCTTACTCTTGCGCAGGTGTTGGCAGCATCCTGCACCCACCCCCTTCCTGATGATTTCCCACCTACTGTCAGCGTCCATGTCTGGCCCAATCCCATCCAAGTGCTCCTTAAGGATCCTTCCCATTTCCTGGAAATCCACCCCCCTGAAGTCTGTTACCTCTGTCTTTGTGCAGCCTTCTACCCCTCCTAGGTTCAGGCAGAACCAGACCATGGCACGGTCGCTCCCCGCCAACGGGTCCCTTACCTCCAGGCCCCTAATCTGGTAACCGTCTGTCAGGACCACATCTAGTATCTGCGCCTCCCTGGTCAGTTTCCCCACCTGCTGAGTTAGGAACGCATCCTGAAAGACCTCCAGCAACCTCTGTTCCCTGGCCATCGAGGATGTCATAGTCTCCCAGTCCGTTCCTGGCATGTTTAAGTCCCCCAACACCACCACCCTTCCCCTGTTGTGCTTTTTTTAAAAGGAAATGAAAAACTGCTTATAAGAAAACCATGTTTGCCAGAATGGAGATGGAAGCTGGTTATTCCATAGCTTGAGCACCTTCTCCAGCAGACCAGAATCAGCCATGACATTGTGGGTGACTTCAGCACTTTGGCTGTCCGCACCCAAAGGTCAGCATTATGGGTGGCCGTAGGTGGATACAGGGGTGGCGGGATGGTGTTAAAACCCAGAAAATGCTACCCAACTGGATGATGACACACTGTCGTGACCATCTCAGGAGCTGTGGGACAGCCTTGCAACCCTTCTCGCTGTCTTTCCTTTTCCCATCTTAAGAGATACCTCAGTGGCTGTCGGAGCATGGGGGTGAAGGGGGTAAGTTGCAGAGCCCTGAGAGAGGAGAGCAGCAGGGATCTGGGAAGGGAGACATCATCGATTAGTACAGTATGAGAGGATATACCAGGGCTGCTGAGCCAGAAGGCAGGAGTGGAGGTGTTTGTAAGTGCATGAGGATGAAACACATAAATTATGAAAAACAAACAAAAGTGCAAGCCCAGTGTCCCCATACTCTGTTACCAAGGAGAGCAGTTCTAATGTTACAGCAGAGGTGCATGATAGTGATGAAAAGTTTGACCTATACTTTTTTTGTTTTGTTTTAGATTGCCCCTTATTTCCAGACTTGTATGACACCATCTTTTCTTCAAGTTGAGTCTGCTTCAGCAGTTTTTTTTTTTTTTGCAGTTGAAATAATAGAGTGCTCCTTCTTAATATGACTCCGACCAGGTTTTCATCAGTATTTTCTGTTGTTTTTGAACACCTGTTTAAAATCTCTTTCCTCATGACTGTAGTGTACAAGCGTGCAACAGACAGTGCTCATTGACCTTAAAGGGACACCGTCCCTAGTTTAAAATACCCAGTTTATGATTGCTCATGTCCAGCAGAATGTGCTGATGTAACTTGTAGTTTAAATTGTAATCCCTTTTTTATTTTTAATAGTGAAAAACACACTGTCCACCATACTAGTGTTACCACACAAAAACAGGTTTGTTTACATTCCTTGATCAACTCCCACCGCATCTTTCCTGGACTTTGTAACAGCCCCAACACAGCCTAGCCACTTGAATGCAGTGGGAGGGGAAGAGGCTACTGCATCATGAGTGGCTGCTCTATTTGGGGATGTTCCTAATGTTCATGAACTATGAAATAAAAGTAGACCAAGGATTTGAAACAAAACAAGGCTGAGTACAATTATACTATCAACACTCATTTCAGTTCTGCTATGAAAGGAAGCAGATTAAACCATCAGCAACACCAGTGAATTTTAGAGAAGGAAAGCAGTAATAAAATGTGGGGTTTCAACTAGAAATAGTATGATGCAAAAAGGGTTGATAGTGTCCCTTTAAGGGACAACAGGTGCAGAGAAACAGCCGAGAATACTGATGAAAGTTGTCCTGAGCCATATTAAAAGGAACACTCCTATTATTATTACAAATAGCAAAAAAGTGCTAAAGCAAACTCAAAATGGGGAAAGAAGGGTAGCATACAAGTCAAAAGCTAAAGGGCAATCTAAAACAGAATAAAAAAGTATCAGTCGAAATGTCACCGCTGTCCTGCACTGCGTCTCTTAGTGGAGTTGACAGCGGTGAGTCTGGCAGTCAGTTGTAGGTTGCTGTTGGCTTGCTTAGTGCTGTCGTATTGGCCATTTTGTACATAACATCTGCAAATTCAAGATAAAGGAGTAGACATAAGTTTCATGAGCAGATTTCTTACATTGTGGTTCAAGAAGTGGTGATTATCTGAACTCCCTCAAATCCAAGGTATATGCCCGCTTGCTGGGACAAGTAAGCTGTACACATTTTTCATAATTTTGTAATACGTGGAGTACCTGCATTTTCTTAAGAGCTCCATACAATTCATGATTTGCACCCAAGCGTGGCTGAAACTGGGTCCTTCTCAGGCCACTTGCCTGGTAAAACAAAATATATATATCCCTGTCAGCAGAGCAGGCCTAGATCTTGGTGTGTGCTTTTGTGAATATGGTCTAACCGATGTGCAGAGGAGATGGATTTCTCAAGCCAGTACCCTTCTCGTGATACTTACTATAGGAAAGGTTGCTGTGCTTTTCGGTGCATTGTAGGGAGCCACATAGCTTTGGTTCTTTTGCCATTTAAGATGAATGCATTGCAAGAAATTCACATCTGGGTTCCCATCGTGATATGTTTCCTTTCATTTCTACAATTGGATCATCGTGATATGGGGAAGACTTGGAATTGTAAATCAGTAGTAAGTGTCCGGGCCCGTGCTTGCCAGGTAGGGCCCACCTTGGATAAAAGTAGGTTCAGCAGTAGATATGGGTGGGGGCTACTTTTGAGGGGCCCAAACCTAAGCTAGTGCAACAGTTTTCATTTTGCTCACTGTCTTTTGGGAATAACTTATAAGGGACACATCTGGACTCTGCAGATAAAGCTAATGTAACAGGAGGTAAGGATGTTGCGCACTGTGGTAACACTGCAACCAATCAGAAGCAGAGATGTAGAGTGGGAGGGGCCGGGGTGACAACCTTCTGTGGACCCGTCTTGCTGGAAGGAAATCACCGGGTACCTTAGGTGGTAGAGTGGGTAGGGAATCCCTATTTATTGGTTCACGTTTGCACAGCATAATCATGTCATCCTTGCTTTTTAAGTGTTGGGGGGTGACATGAAGGACTTGAAGCCCCTTCTGACTCTTAATTTACTATGCTGTTGTGGGTCCCTAGAACATAAGGATGTTAATTGATGGGGGAGAGATCACCCTTCAACAGGGGTCGAAATTGGCACCGTCCCACTAGCCAAATGTTGGTAGGTTTTGTATCAGGTTAGAAACAATTTCTTCTAACTAGCCCTGTGGGTTTGTACTGGAGAAGATAACATTTCAATAAGTGGAAAAGTCTGTAGGGCTAGTAGATTTTCCCAGTCACTGGCCCTGCTGGCTAGTGGCTGCAAAATTTAATTTCGACCCTTGCTTCAGGCTAATTGCTTCTGAGGTGCTAGGTGGAAAAATGAGAGTCCAAGAGTAAAGTCTGCATTAGTTAAGCAAGGCATGCACCATAAGATTGGTGGACAGCGTCAACAAGACTGTGTGGCACTGGGACGGTAGGTAAGGTAAGACAGGTGCTGCTGGGTCAGTATTGAGCACTAGTTGGTTGTGCACACTGCTGGATCAGCTACCCTTAGCAGGTTGTCAGAATGTCCTGCTGACAATGATTTATGATTGTTACAACCAATACTGTGATTGTGCAGTGCACAGTACACTAAAATGCTCTCTGACCTTTTCACCCTCGCTGCTCTTGTGGTGTGTGTTAGTGTCCCCCAGCAGTGCAACCGAGATTCCTGATCCCCATCACAATTTCATTCTTTTCTCAACATTTCTTTATAGTTTTAGAAATGTTGAAAGTTCTAAGTTATCATAATCTTTCATACAGCTCCTGCAATACTTAGAAAAACTTGCTGTCGTTGCATTCCTGTGGAAAAGAACAAGAGCTATATGGTTGGATGTAAGTGGCACAAAAGCCGATAATGAACAGACTAAGAGCATCAGAAATGAAAACTAAAGAGCAGGTCCAGTGGAGGAGGGGGCAGAGGCGGTGTGGGTGCCTTACCTTTTCCCATGCTTGTGACCCGGGTTTAGGAGCAAGCTCAGATTGTCGGGGGTTGGCTGGGGTGGGAGAGAATCAAACGTCTGGAGGACTGCTGCCCTCTCTGTGGGTGGGGAGGCATACCAGCCCTGTCTAGGCTGCCCCCAGGTGGAGGCCTGGGGACAGAGCAGGGTCAGGGCAGCAGTAAGGGAGGAGTCTGTGGGGAACTTTGGGTGAGTGGGCCTCCATGCACATGTCCGATGCTAGCGGGGTGGAAGAAAAGTGGAAAATGGACCATTAATGAAGTCCAGCCCAGCTGCTTCCAAGTCTGCACCGCCACTCGGTCGGTGACCTGGTCCGCCTCAGATTAGTCATACTGGAGAGAGGACGGCCCTCCCTCTCTGACCCTGGCACAAGAGGAAAATTCCTAGGGAGGACTCCTGTCTAGGTAAAGCTCCCCAAGGGAGGCAGGCCGGTTCGGGGGATCTGGGGACTGGCTGATGCAGCCAGCCCCTTGGATGCAGGGAGGAGAAACACCAGTATGGAGGAAAAGAAACAAAAACTAAAAAAAAAAGTAAATAAAAGCAGAAGTGGGAGAATAAACCAAGGGAAAATAATCAACTAAATCTATAATTTAGCAGTCTTTTTTTTTTTTAATTCTTTGATAACCAGTAGGGCCCGCTAGACACAAGTGCCTGTTTTCATGGGTGACCCAGGAGCACTGGAGACAGTAAGTGACTTGCTCAGAGTCGCACAGTTCACAAATGGAGGTTGTGGGAATCAAACCCAGGTCCTGTTGGATGTACTAAGCTCATTATAACCTCCAGGCAATACTGCCAGCACCAAGTTTAAACTGGTACATGGGGTGGTTGGTAACAGCATCCCTTGAATATTTGCTTTCATTGTGTAGACAGTGTTGTTTATTTTACTAGTGCTCTATGTTTTTACATACCGGGTTTGTATAGACTTGTAAAGCTGTTTGATGTCAACAGGGTATCTGTGCAAACTACTGAACTGAAGAGCTTATACAGTGCCACATTTTCCATCTTATTGTCTTGAAATAAAAAAAAAACTCTCTGTATAATTTTGAAGGCTGTTTGACAGAGAACCCGATTGTTGTGACATTCCACCTGCGAGGTCCGTAAATACATTTAGCATGTTCAGATATTCTGACTGGGCATGTTACATTAACCCCGAAGCCCCAAACAAGATGTGGCTTTGGAAACGCTTAAAAGGTTGCGCTACGGACTTGATCCTGAATATTGAGCAATTTCCACCTCTTGACAGTGATGAAAAACAAAACAGAACACAAGCCCCTGAGCTTTATGCCCCTGAGCTTTACTGTGATGCTTTTGTTTGTGATTGTGTGGGTCCATGTTCCTGACTGCGCGACTCTGCTGCTTCTCAGTCTCCCAGTTTCCCGTTGGGCTTCCTTTCTCCACCCACATCAGTGGAGCAAATCAAAAGCTACAGCTCTGGTCACCACGAGCAATAACTGCAACCACAACAAAAAAAAATCATTATTCACAGTAGTCGTGCCAGGGAAGTAGCCCACCTAACAGATGGGCTACTTCATAATCTGGCACAGCACCAAATGTAATGTCGTCATGCTGTGTTCTGGGGTACCTGTGTTTTCCGGAACTGACCTGACTACAGTAGATCTCCTCATTTATGGTAAGTTAGCAATCCTAAAATTGATCAGGCAATGTAGCACAAGGATGTCCTGTAGAGTTTGGCCCCCTCCCAGAGTTTATAGACTTGCACTCCCAAATTTAGGAGTACCTTAACTGATCAACATTTGGCCAGTGCCAACAGAGGCCATACTAAAATGCCAGCAGAATAGACCTAACGATCTTTCATGTCTGCTTGTTTGGTCAGCCCCCACCCTGAGGGCAGACCTTGCTGCCCCCCTCTCCCTCTCTGGTTACTCCCTTCCCAGTCCCGGATATTCTCGCTGCACTGGATTTTGCTTCCAGAACCCTTCCCATGTACCTGTCCCACCCCCTCTTGAACCTCTCCTCTGTCTCTGCCTCCACCATCCCCCTGGGCAGTGCATTCCATGGCTCCACCACCCTCTCAGTGAAGTAGCTCCTCCTCCTTTCTCCCTGAATCCCCCCTCCAGCTTCCACCCATGCCCTCTAGTTGCCCCCTTCCTTTGGAGCACCCTGACTGCTCCTCATCTATTTACCCCCTTCATGTACCTGAAAACCTCTATCTTGTCCCCCCAGTCCTGTCTCTCTCTTCCAATGTGTACATATTTAGCTCTTCGTGCCTCTCCCCATATGTCCTGTACCCCAAGCCCCAAATCATTTTGGTTGCCCTCCTCTGGACCATCTCCAGGAGTTCAATGTCCCTCTTTAAATGTGGCCTCCAAAACTGCATGCAGTACTTGAGGTGAGGCCAATCCAGAACCTTTTTTTTTTTTTTTTTAACTGAGGAAGTAAATATTTGAGGAGGTAATGTACATTAAAACAATGCTAGCACAGTCTGTTTTTAAATCGAGCTATTGAGAGTTAACTAATTAATTATTCATGTTATATACTGAGCAAGAGTTTCTTTGAAAAATATGTAGTGTCATTTTTAGTCTGAACACCCCTGTCCTCTTAATTTGTGATTACACTCCCAAAAAACAAAACAAATTCTAGCCCTAATTGTTATTTATTGATTTGAAAGTCACATCATACAGATGCCATTCCCCACCAAACTCCAGACATGGAAACATTTTACTCGTCACTGTTGGAATCCTTTAGAATTCTCCGCTTAAATAGCATACTTGGTGAATATCATTTCTTTCCATTGGCAAGTTTTCGAAGAGTGGACCAATTGCTGTGTGTCTTTACAGGGGTGGGGGGATTATCTGCTGGGGTCCCATGGTGAAAATATTCAAAGGTTCCATACAGTACTCCACCCAGCTTAGAATGCTGTTAGTGCAAGTACAGAGCTGACACTGGGAGAAACAGCACACAGATGGTAAAACTACGAGGGTGGGGGTGGCAAGAGTCTGGAGATATGAGGTTTCCACTGAGAAAATTCTATTATTAGCTCCTATCATGACATGAAAAAATAATGGAAGCAGGACGGGGGGTTCTGCACCCAGTAACAACCCCTCACTAAATCTATGAAGGTGATCTCAGCTATGGTTTGTAGACAAGACACATGAGTACTGTACATGGACAGAACATGCCTTAGGTGAGCGAGCTCTCAAACCTCCACATTTTTTTTAATTGTACATGCCATTGGATCCTTTTAGTCAGGACAGGAATTCCCGACCGAACCAGAACGCGTGCAGCCTGATGAGCAGCTGCACGTGCACACGTGATGACATAGATACCACTGCTGCTATCACGCAGGCTGTTGAAATGGGGCATTCTGTTGCTATTGTAATGGGTTTGACAGTGATACAGAAGTTTATAAAGATCATGACAGCTAGTGAAATAATGGCCTGTAACAGTTCCAAGTTTCCTGGCAAATATTAGTATTGCTGTAAACACATTAAAGCAGCAATGGAACGGCCGGTTACTGCTGTCTCAGTGACAAAATTGGTGACATCTATGTTATTGGAAAGGGACTGCGCAAAAGGAGGAGGATGGTGGGGGACCTGAGCTAAAGTCGAAGGGGAAGGAGGGCAAATGGGTGGATCAAAACCTGTTCACTGTGGACAGGGTTAGGGTAGAGCTAGATAGACTGAGGGTGGACAAGGCAATGGGGCTGGGTGGCTTACACCCCAGACTAGTCAAGGAAATGAAGGAGTAGTTGGACGCCCCATTAACAGGGCTCTTCAACTTGTCCCTGGATACGGGGAGAGTGCTGGAGGACTGGAAGAGAGCGGACGTGGTGCCTTTACACAGGGGAGATAGGTTGGTCGTTCTGCTTCACCTCTCTACTGTCAGCCCACCTCAGTGGTGGGTTACCTGGAGGAGCGTGGCTTACAGTACAGCAGACAGCATGGCTTCATGAAGGGGAAGTCATGTTAGATGAACCTGATTGAGTTCTTCGTTTGGGTGATTCAGGTGATTAACCAGGGCAGGGTGGTGGACGTGGCCTGTCTGGACTTCAGTAAGGCCTTCAGCACCATCCCCCATGGGAGGCTGCTGAGTAAGTTGGAAAGTCTAGGGTTGGGCGTAAAAATAACAAGGTGGGTGGAGGCCTGGCTAGCAGGAAGAACTCCGAGGGTGGTGCTAAATGGTGTGTACTTCAGGATGGCGAGGGTGAAAAGTGGAGTGCCACAGGGGTCAGTTTTGGGTCTGCTTCCTTTTTTTTTTTTTTTTGTATTATCCATTTTCTCCTCCTACGTGCTCCACGCCTCGCCACCCCTTTGAGCTGCCTAGGTCCCCTGACCCACCTACTACCCCCTCTTGAGCCTCTGACCTCATATAGCAGCTGCCCCCAGGGTAACCCAGCATAACCCTTCACCGGATGGGTCCCTCTCCTCCGAGGGGGAAGGCGCCGTTGGGGGAGGCCAGTGTAACTACTTGGCCTGGGGCTCTGGAGTGAACTTTGGTGCCGTTGGTGGACCGGCAGCTGTCATCCGGCCAGTCGTGGAGCGATTTCCACTTTTCTGGTTGTTCCCTATTGCACTGCTCATGCAGTGCT